>JAZHRO010000014.1:62240000-63490000 GCA_037157565.1 Thalassia testudinum
GCATATCTATTCATCCCTAACACTCACAAAAACACATTAAAATAACAAAAGAAAATGCAATGCATGCCTAACCTGGTTAATGCCTAAATGCAGCCCAAAAACCGATTTGCAGAGTAAAATCCTAAGAGTTAGGTTTGTTTTAGTGCATAAGAATGATGATAAACTGGCGTTTATCATGAGCTGAAATGCTTCTCTGCCTACGGGAATCCTGACTAAGGTTGCGACAATTGTGCAGCTGGATCATAGAAATCTTGCAGTTGTTCTCCTCGCAGTGGATGCTGCATTCTATCAAACACCGTCAAAATGAGGTCCATGCTCTACTGATGTCATTCCTTAGATTGAACTACCCGGGCTTCCATACGAGCCATCGGGTCTAGATTATCAATTTCTTCACCCGGTCCAGGTCCAGGTCTAGGATTAACCATTACGATTATAGGAGCAGAAGAATTAGGGGGAGAAGATGGTCCTGGAGAGGTGACTTTCCTCCTTGGGAGTGGCTCCTAAGGACCAACCAGTTTAGGTCTAAGTGACCTCCTTCCCTGCATACACCACCCAACCCCTAGGTTGGTGTAGCCAAGCCAGGCAAGGCTAAGGCCTTGTCAACCAGATGGTCCATGAATCAGATGACCAGATTTTTCATTTTAAGTTCTAATTCCTGAAGAAAATTGGTCGTACAACCGACTGAAAGTGATTCCCGCCTCTCGGCTAACCTAGCTAAGAGGTTGAAAGCACCCAGTAGTACGACTATGAATTCGATTTTATTTCGTGTTTTAAACTTTATTTTCAGCCCATTTTTCTTCAGTTGGGGTTTTTGGTGAGTAGCCCACAAGGTGACCAAGCTCACCGGCTAAGTACTAGACTTGAATAAGTCTAGGTTAGCCCAATGTGGTCTCTAGATTGTAACCCTAAAAGTGTAACCTAGGGTTCATGCAATTGTAGGGTTTTGTTCTTTTGTGTTGTTCTTCAGCAGACCACAAAAATAAAATTCGTTCTCTAGAAAAAATTGGAATCGAATTAACATGAAATTTAGTGAGTAGATTATTTTTTCAATTATCTTTTCAAAGATTATTCTTTAGTAATTTTTACTATTTCAACCGAATTTTGAGAGATTTTTGAATATTAGGGGGTCAGATCTAGATTTTGACCCCTGGTCGGCTTTTCGCTTTGAAACAGTATCAAATGACCTTCAAAAATTCACAAAAAATATGGAAATTAAAGCCAATGAGATCACCTTTCGAACCCCACTATTTTAAAATTTTATACATGGAATTTTTTCAAAAGAACAATGCTATTTGAAAGATGGTTTGAAAATGAAGGTCGAGCTTGAATTTCAGAATTTTTTGTTCACTAGTTTTTTGGCAATCGAATTTTTAAAATAGATGTTGAAATCTAGTCGAAAATTAGAAAATGGTGGAGAAGCTTTTAAAAGGTGTTTAAGTTCAAAATTCAAACTTTCCTCCAAGAAGGAAACATTTATTTTTCAACAAAAAAGTTGAAAAGTTTGTTGTTTCTTTTTTCAAACCGATTTTTTTTCTTTTCAAAGGGTTTTCAAATTTTTTTCTTTTGCTTTTTCAAAACTAACCTAAGATTCAAAAGAAACCTAATTTACCTACCTAAATTTTTCTGATTTGTTCTTTTTCTTCTTTTCATGAAAATGAATAATTTTTTTTTCTTTTTTCTTTTCTAAGGAAATTACTGGAAGTAAATCTAATTGTAGGGTTCAAAAGAAACCTAGTCTAGGAGGAGATGATGTGCACCTAGAAATCTTTTTCCATGCTCGTGTGCGCAGATCCCGTTTTTCCCATGTTGTCCTACACATCCAAAAAGAAAATAGAGGGAGATTTGTCAGTGATAGTTTAAGAGATTGAAATAAAAAAATGGCATCACCTCCTTGGCAATGGTGCCATTTAACGGAAGCTGTTTTCATGCACTATAAAGTCATCCGAATAGTAGTATTGTTACGCTAAAACGTTCGTTAAAAAATGGTTTTCTAAAAGTAACGATACTTTGAGTCCCAGTCATTCGTCTCTGGGGGCATTTGTTCAAATATGAAATCAATCTCTTTTTCGCTCGACTTGTTCAAAATTGTAAGGTAGTTTATGATTATTACGTATTTAAACACGAGAAGCCTAGATGTAATAGATGATAATAAAAAAGCAGGCAACTTTAATCACACGAAATATTTTGCAATCAATCAGCTCATGGTGATTTTCAACACAGATATATATATAAAATATTTCCTTCATTCATTCATTCAGGAAGGTGTTTGCAACATAGAATGTAGAGGAAAGCTTATACAGGAAAGCTTAAAAATATCAATCTAGCTAACAAAAAATGATTGCATATAGAAATCTATGGGGGGATTTTGCATGCATCATTGGGGGAGAATAAGAGCTACACTACTAAGCAGTAAATGAAAGCAGTAAATATGAAGAACTAGCTACTAATCTATCAAAAAATGAGGGCATTCAGAGGTGGGCTCCAATGGCCTTGGAATGGGTGAGAGGAGGAGGGGTGGCCAATGGTGCTTTGGTCGGCCCTTGGAGAGAGGTTGGGAAGATTATCCAGCATCCTGGCGTGGAGATGGTAGTAGCCATGGTGGTGCTCCACGTGCAGGTGGAATGGATGTGAGGGTAGCTAACCTAAATGGATGAATGAATGCCAAGAGAAGGATGGGTGCAAATGGCCACCCCTTAGGTCTTTTTATAGACCTAAGGGAGACTCTCTAGAGAAGTGTGGAACTCTCTAGAGAGAGCCCCATAAGTGGCCGAACATGTGAGAGAGAAAGGTGGTTCTTAGATCCTTAAAAAGTGGATCTAAGAATTGAATGGCTCTTGGTTGCTAAAATTGGCAACCATGTGTGGTGCCACTTTGAAGAGAGTTCTAGAGAACCCTAGAGGAGTGTGTGTGTGTAAATGGGTGTGTGTGTGTGAGTGTGTTGTCGTGCCCTATGTGGCTAAATGGTTTAGGTTAGGTCCTAAGGGGTTTGGTAGGTGTAGGACTTAAATTAGTGTTGCAAACCCTAATTGCTAAGGAGGAGTGGCAATTAAACTTATCACAAGTTTAATTGAATGTGTGTGAACCTAATTGAGAGTGAAATAACTCAATTAGGTTGGGCTTAGGTCAATTGGACTCTCATTAAGTCCAATTGGACTTGTGTGGGTTGAGATGTGAGCTCAATTGGTCCCTATGAGTCCAATTGACTAGGCAATGGTAACTGACTATGATCTAAGTCAATTGGGTTTAGTGAGGACCTAATTAGGTCCTTAGGGAGGTCTTCAGATGGTGTACTAGGGTTAGGGCACCTTAATTTAGGTTCTTATGGGGTTGGATTTGGGTTTATGGAGCTAGAGATCCAAGATCAAGGCTTGAATCTCGAAATAGTAACTGGGGAATAGTTCCAGATGTCTAGAAATAGAATCAGACATCTTATACTCAAAAATCAGAAGTCCAGACTTATTTTCCGGACATCCAATCAAAGTCAGGAAGGATTCAAAGTTCTATTTCCGATATTCTGTAGAAATTGGACGTTCGACCAAGCGTTTGGACGTCCAATAACACTGGAAAAGTGGGTTTCAGGTGTGTGGGAGTTGGCTGAGGGTTCTGGACGTCCTAAAATTCATCTGGACGACAAGATAAGGGTTGGAATTAGGGTTTTAGGGTTTCCTAGTGTGTGATGACCTAATTTAAGGGTGGCTAAGGCTTGGGGAAGTCTCTAGGCTATCCTAGGGCTAGGATGGACCTAAGTTCTTCACATTTTACTACTTTATTTCTACTTAGTAGAGTAGCATAGCTTCACTCCCTTACATCACTATTTACTATGTCTAATCTAAGTCTTCTGCTTCAGCCCTGCTGCAACACCAATTATTCTTGATCCGGCTTCAGATCCAGCTTATTACCTATAATTGACATAATGCACCTAATCAGCACATTATAGCATTATTTTATGAATAGCTAAAAGAAAGCAGTAAAGATGCAGATAATGCCTATGCATGCATGAATTACCCTAACTTATGCTAAGTCCTAGCCTAATTTAGGTCAATTAAGACCTATGATTGCTGCGTAATCACTACTCTACTCCCACCTACTGCTAAGCTCTAGCATGCCAGCCAACGCTCCATTAGACCTTGTTCCGAAGCTCCGATGGTGCCTATTTGTGTAGCAAACCTTTGGCCCACCAAATATTCCTCCAACTTCCCATCCCCTTTCATAGGTTGCCTTGGAGCTGTCCTCCCACCTCCATTCCGGTAGCAGATCATCTCCGTCTTCTCACCTCCATTCTAGAGCCATGTCGAAGCTTTCCTCAACCCGACATCCTCCTGCATCTCACTTCCATCATCCTGCTCCTCACCTCCTTCGTCCAAGCTTCCGCCAGGTGCCATTGTCTCGCCGAACAACCGATTCAGGAGATTTCCTCTCACCCCCCTCTCTTTTTATGCTTTCATAGCTTATTGTAATTGACATTGGAAGTAATATATATCAAATTTGTTCCACATCTCTATTTTGTGATACGTTTGCTTGTTTTCTTCCTACAAAAATACAAAAAATAAAAAAACCCTAAAATACCAAAACGAAACAAAATGAAGTGCAGTTTTCACATAAAGTAAACATCACCTCCTTGTGTTCAACCCAGGACTCCATTGGAGTTTTGGTATAAATTTTATCCGATCGACGTGTTTTCAACTATGATGACAGGTTACTTGTAACCCTAATTTCAAATATATGAAACACTTGTGACCATCTAGCCAGAGGTGGGTAAGCACTCTGGAAATGGCACTCTAGATCTCTAGGTGGAAGGTTTGTCAAGTCGAGTAAGGGGTGGAATGTGCGCAACTTCTTCCGATGAGGTGATTTCAAGAGGAGGAGATTTAGGGAATTCTTCTCTAGTGGGGGCGAAAGTTGGGGTGGATGTTTTTGCAGAAGATGAGACTATAGGAGCATCGGGTTTGGAAATTTCTTTCCCACTTCTCAAAATTGTCACCACATGGGCATGCTCCCAGAAGATAATCCCTTTTCCTTTAGGATTCTCCTCAGCAACACTTGGAAGCTTCCCAGTTTCCCTCTATCTAACAACCTCAACAAGGTATCCTATCTATGATTTCATTTCATGTATAGTGTTGT
This sequence comes from Thalassia testudinum, assembly GCA_037157565.1. NCBI lineage: Eukaryota > Viridiplantae > Streptophyta > Magnoliopsida > Alismatales > Hydrocharitaceae > Thalassia > Thalassia testudinum. The sequence continues at coordinate 62,245,122 of JAZHRO010000014.1, forward strand.
CATGAGATTGGATAATGGCACTTTGAATTTCTTGCGTAGTTCTCAACATTGGCTTCAATTCATCCATCTTAGAGGTCTTAGGTTGGGCAAAGGTTTGAGGTTGGTTCATTTGTTGATTTTCAAAGGGTTGTTGTTTATAATTCCCTGAATTTGAAACATTCCCTTGTCTCTAGGAAAAGTTTAGGTGATTCCTCCATCTCTCAATATAAGTGTTGGAAAAAGGGTCATTACGAGTTCTGGGACGGAACCCTTGGGTGGCATTCAAATTCGCTTGTACAAGCTCAGGGAATTGGTAGGCCAAGTGGCAATCCATAGTGGCATGTGTATTGCCTTGATAAATGGAGCAATCGGAAGCTTGGGATGTGCTAGATGTGAATTGGCCCGAGCTCGACATAAGCCTTTCCATATTTTGATTCAATAATTGAATCTGATAAGCAAACTTCTTGGTGTCCATTGCCTCATTTGCCTCCAACTTTCTTTGCATGAGGGTGGATTTTCTACCCATGTAGGCATAATTCAAGTGAATGGAATTCTTACTCAAAGTATCAAAAAGGTTCCATGCTTCATCCTCAGTCTTAGATAGAAAGGTTCCTACACAAGCATCGTCCACAGTATGCCTGTGTGAATCATTAAGTCTGGTGTAGAACCTTTCAACCAGTTGACACTTGGGCACCTGGTGATGTGGGCAAAGTATCAAAAGGTCATTAAAGCCCTCCCACGCAACATGGAAGGCTTCCCCATCCTTTTGAAGAAAAGTCATAATTTCCCTCCTAAAGTGTTTAGTTTTGCTCATGGGGAAGTACTTTTTTAGAAACTCCTTCAAGGCATCCCAAGTGTTAATATCATCTAGGGTATGATACCAATACTTTTCCTTGTCCTTGAGGGAGAAAGGAAAGAGGTTCCGCATTTGAGAGTCATCAGTAATGCCCTACAGCTTCACCCTGGAATAGACCTCAGTGAATTCCTTTATATGCATGTAAGATTCCTCCCTAGCAGTGCCGTAAAGGGAGGGCAGCAAGGATATGGTACTGCTCTTGATCTCATAAGGATTGTCTCCTGTAGGTCTATGTAGTGCAGGGCCAGTTTGATTGGTCAGAATGAAATATTCCTTAAGGCACCTTTGACCAACCATTTCTTCCCTTTGGTGGTCCCTCCTTTCGATTCTTTCAGGTTCAGGATCAAACACAAGTTGTCTCCTAAGAGATCGCCTACCAAGCATGCACTACAAACACAATTCAAAGGACTTGTTAGGTCTTTACAAATTTAGGCTTCTGCCCTTAATTCAAATTATAGGTGACAAAGCAAGTTGCCCAATCAATTACGTGTCTATTGCCGACCTACGAAATGCCTAAAAAGACCTATTTGGAGCTTAAATACTCTTCCTTAAATATCAAATGGTACAGCAACTCCAAAGATGGAAGATCGAGGGATGCAAGTAGGCCTAAGCCTTCCTTTGAAGCTGTTCTTTCATGATGCTTCTTAACTACCCCCAAAAATTTGTGATAGGGTATCCCCCTCTTTGGAGTTACAAAACCTTTGATCTCAAGTTTTGAACACTTTAGAATCCAATGGTAGGAGGGCTCTTGTCCTAGTAGTTCCAAGACCTAGGAGTGTCTAAATGCGTGCTTCGGTGCAAAGAGAAAACAAGTGTGCATACACCATAAAAGATTTGAGTTTGAATTTCGAAACACATGACAAGTTTCAGCTCATGTTGTTGGTTTTTTCTTTTTCTTCTTAGTGTTCCTCCTTAACTTAAAGTCCTTTTTTTAAGAAATTATGTGACCACTTGTTAGATCTTTCCAATTCAATTAGGTGGTCATGCAATTAAATTCAGTTGCAAATGCGTGAACAATATAGAATGCAAGGAAAAGAAAATGTACCTTGCCTCCAGCAATCTTCAATAAAATGAATGCAAATGAAAAATAAAATCTAGAGGCTACTCATTCACACCTAAATGGTTGCCCTAAGACAAGCAGCTTTTAGTAGGCAGCTCAATTTTTTTGTTTTGCTTTTTGTTTGTTTTAGCTACTTATGCACAATCAAGAAAAATAAAATCAATCCACAAAAGAAAGTAAAAACCTAAGAATAAATAAATGGAAATAGACTCCCACAAAAATTACCCACGCAGGGGCCTAAAAGAAGGTTGGGGAACAAACCCCTAAAATGTACTCCAGAACAAGGGTCTTCAACCAAATGTGCAAGGAAAATTAAGTCTAAAATCTAAATCATATTCTAATCAAATCAAAGATTAAATGTGCGGAGATGATTGTCACATCATCATCCTTCCCCTCCTGGAAATCTGGTTCCTTGCAAAATGGCTCGAATAATTTCTCCTCTGGTTATGTCAAGAGTCACCTCACATAATGGTTGATGTGATGGCAAGTTGTAGAATGTATGTCGCAGAACGTTGCACTCACACCAGAATAAAAAGATCCAGAGTTAAGTATGATTCAAAATTTAAATCAATGTGAACAAATGAATGAATGCAATTTACTTAAGATGAACAACGCCATTTGACAAGTTGATTATTCCCTTTCGAAAATGATGATTAAGATGATTTGTTCTTGTATTTCTAAGTGGTGGAAAATCGACTAATCGAAATATTGAATTAAGATTAAACCACTCGTAGAAGAGTGGGTTGTGTCCACAGGGAGGCAATGGCAAATTTAAAGCTTGCCACTATTGAAATCAAATGTTCACTATTTGCTTCTCAAAAGAAAAAGAAAATCAGCCTAAAATACCCTTTAGATTAAGAAATCAATGTGAGATAAAACTGAATCACATTTATGAGAAAGATGAAGGATATGATCATAAAATTAACATAATAAGATATTCATAAAACAAAAAATCCCTCTCACAAATCTATCACTGCCAGACATTTGCCCACAAATATAGTATAACATTTAACTTAGGTGTGACTAATAAAATGGAAAAAGTGATATAAAAGGAATGCAAGAGAAATATAGAAGAGTAGATGGGCAGTCCATCAAATGCAACAATATATCTTTAAATATTTAACTAAAAATGAAGCTCTCAATGGCATGTAAATGTAATTTTTAATGTTGCTATTACTGTAGCAGGGGAAATTCTTCCCTTTGGTCAAACACATGGAGAGAGGGTTGGCGGTAGTAGCGAGCGTGGTGAAGGTCGAGTGGGCGAAGGGCTACTTGACGGTGGTGGCAGCATGGCGAATGATGGCTCGAGGTGGCGGCGGCGAGGAGGAGACGGCGGTAGGTATGTTGGGTGTTTCTAGTTGCTACTGTTGCTGGAGGCTTGGAGAGGATATTATTGTGAGTTGGTCGTGCATGGGGAAAGAGAGCATGGGTGTGCGTCGATGAGGCGTGGTGCACGTCTGGAGGCGAGGAGAAATAGCGAGGAGACGCATGATGGAGGTGGCTGCTGCTACAGGCAGTGTGTGCGGTAGGGGCGTGATGGACATGGGGGCATGCGGTTGAAGGAGCGCAGCCATAGGGCACTATAGGAGAACACATGGTCACACACATGTTGCTGTGGGCATGCCAGAGGCACAGCTGAAGGGGGTGAGAGAGCTAGAGGCTAGGGTGAGTGTAGGGGCACGTGCACATGACTACTGCACGCTGGGTTGCACACAGCCTAAACTAAAGGTTGTGTGCTACTTCGCACTGGGTTACGAGTAGGAGAGGTGCAGGGTAGGGTTGCTGGAGGTGCGCGGTTGAGGAGCTGGTGGCACACAATAGCTGGGACTACTGGTGGTAGTTGTTGGTGAAGGTGGTGGATGGTTTCATTTAGGTGGAAGATGGGTTCCTTGTTGCAGTTGCACAAAGGAGAAGTGTAGGGGCCTTGGACATCCGGGAAAGTTCCTGGACGTCTTAAATGAGCGAAATGGTGGACAGTGGTGGAGATGGAGCGTGGTGGCGGTCATCGGGGGAGGTGATCTGGCAATTACATGGTGAGGTTATAATGCAGAGCTTTTAAATGGTGGTGCGGGCTGTCACCCCACACACCCACGGTGGCGAAGCTCCGCCGCGGTTGAGGCCGATGGTAATGGAGTGGATGAGAAACTATCTTCTCCACAAAATGAGGAAAGGGAATGAAGGCCTGCTGGGCACCGTCCTCTCCTTCCCTCTCTTGTAGCTGCAGCCAATTCATTTAAAATCACAAGAGGCGGGAGAAGATCCTCGTGAATGCTAGCAACTGTTAGAAATGAATAAGCGCAAAAGGAGGAGGAGGAGGCAGAGCTGTTACCTGCAAAGAGAATAATAAAAATAATAAAATAATTAGAATTATTTATGCATAACTCCTTAACTTCTATGTTAATTACAATAATGTAATTCACCTAACTAGTTAACTAATCAAATGCATGCAATTCTAGGTTAATTCTAAATGCATTTAGATATGAATGCCACACATGAATTATGCAATTAAGCTAAAAATATGAATTAAATTATTTACATCCTAATGTATGCTATCTAAATGTTAAAATTAACTTAATGTCTAGGCACTTAGATACTTAAATAGCCCACAAATATGGGCTAATAACCCGCACTTGTGAATTCTCAATTTCTTCCTTGTATGTACGTTATGCCTAGCGGATGGCATTAAATTTAGCACATGCTTATATTCTACGTTCTCTGCGAAGCTGACCGAATTTTCACATTATTCAGGTGATATTATGTTTACTCCACCATTTCATGTCTTTATTTGTACAATGAGGACATTGCATCATTTAGGCATACGGGGTGGATAATTAATTCCTGAAATCATTTTATTAACTCCGTAGAATTTCATTTAGTTTCTTTAAAAAAAATTGAAAATTCAAAAAGATAAAAAAGAAAGAAATTAGGAAGAAGAGAACTTAGGCATTTAGAAGTTCTTAACTTTAGGAAATGATACGATAGGACCTAAATACCTAGACTCTTCAGGCTTTTGGGCTTAATTAGCTCAGGTGTCCACTCGAATGTGAACTTAGCCTCGAGTCCTCGCCAAGCAATTTCATTTTAATTTGGCAAATAAATTGGAATGATAAGTACACGACTTATCAAACCACACTCTGCTTTGAGGACCTTTTAAGTCTAAGCATCTATACAATATTCGCACCGACTCCCTTTCCAGTGATTTTTATAGAAATTAGGTATCTAATGAACTGTCTAGGGTGGTATGGCTGGCAAGTTGTCGTGGGTAACAATCGATTGGCTGGTTGTCAAGAGCCCAGCCACAAGACCATTCTCTTCAAACTTCCTTTAGGTAAATCATAGACCAGAGAAGCCACGTACATAAAAAAAAGTACCCAAAAAGAAAAAAATTGGAAGAAAGGAGAAAATAAACAAATAAAACCACACTTCACCGTATGAGTATGGCTGGCAAGTTACTGTGGGTAACGACCCATTGGTCGGTTGTCCAAAACCTAGCTCACAAAAATGCACAATAATTCCCAAAATAATTAGGGAAGAAGTGGGGAAGTAGAATAAACTGGGGAGATATACATTGGGTTCACCCATGTGTTGACCCCATAAATAAAAGTAGGGAGAAAGGTAGCGTTCGAAAAGATAAACCTTTAGACAAGGTCACCTAGGGTCTTAGAACCCAAACTCCATTTTAACTGCCACCTAGTGAGTCTTTCACTCTTTTCACTAGATGCTTAGCACTTAGAGTCCTTTTCGAGTCTTGAGCGAGTTAGGTAGCCGTAAAGAGTTGTCTCGAGACTCGCAAACTCCAAAAGTCCAAAAAAATTACGAAAGAAGAAAAACAAAAAAATGTATCTTCCCTTTTCAAATAAGACGAGGACGTGGGCAGTTTGCATTCTGACAAACACCTGGCTACTGTTGAGTCTTCGTAGTTTAGGACCTTAGTTGATAATTTCTATTGTTAACAAACAACTCAGACCTTAGCGATCAAATCCTAATTCTGATTTTATACATAGCATGTAGTTTGATTTTGCTAGGGACTAACAATAGAAAGGCATGGGGTTATGATGTAGCAATAATTATTGAGGGTAAAATTCCTATTCAAGCTTGTTCCTAGGCTTTGATTTGCATTTCAAGTTATAAATATTACATAGCATGCATCATTCTGAATTTAGAGTAGTTGTACATAATTTAGTTCAATTGTGTCTTTTTGTGGTCAGGTGATAACTCTAAATCTAATGATGATAATTACATCAACTGGGGTGAGTTTTGAGGATATATGTGCGCTAATGATATACTATAATTGGCTTGGGAGCATTGCATGCATGACAAATTAAAATTGCTTATAATCAATGTGTAAAGGCCATATGTACAAGTGTGTATTGAAACATGCCTCAAATAAGCAATCGAACCTCATGGATAGATTCCGAACGACAAACGGAGTCCAATAGACTCAAAATCGCTCAAATCCAACATTCGGAGCTCCCTCAAATAGCCCAAGAAGTTATGATCAACGGCCCATAGGTGGCCACGTGGCAGCATCTGACGGTTCCTCACCCGCAGCGCATCACCTCTTCATCGTGCTCAGCAACTTTAAGTCATCCGATTAGCCGATCGGATAGCTGAGAATCCACGACCTTCGTCCGCATGCACTCCTGACCCATGCGTCGTCGCGGCCTCAGCTTCAAATCCTAACCGTTGGATTTCCATCCAACGGTCAACACCTCCCCATGCCTGATCTCATCTTCGCGACCAACCGAGAAAGCAGCACAGCAGTGTGCACCTTGCCCTTACGATGAAAGGCAAGTGTTCGAATCGCATTCGCTTCAAATCGCGGCCTAATGTGCACTGCAGCTAATTCAAGTTGTCCGATCGACGCTGAGCAGTGAGGATGGAGGCTACGTGGTGCTCTAGATGCGTGCAGTTGATCACGTGCGTGGTAACGCATGAGGCGCACACTCCGCAAATGTGATCCACATTGCATGCTCACGCGAAATGTCAACCGTCTGATCTTCGATCAGATAACCCACAACGTGAGTGCACAGATCGTGGACGCGGCTTGAGAGGAAGAAGAACGCACGCCTACGATGGACCGGTGGGAGGAGGGCTTTAGCGACGTTTTTGGAAGGGGTTTAGCGACGTCTTAGACATTGCTAAACACCATTTACCTCTTTTAGAAGACCTTTCATCTTATTTATTCCCCTTCAACCACTCCATTCAGAGGCATTGAATACATACACACCTTCCACCCTACTCCTAGCTCCTTCCTACCTTCACCAAGCCTACGTCACACTCGCCAGAGTTGTCATGCCGCCGATGAAGCCCTCCTCCACCACCGTGCCCTCCTTGCCTCCTCCTCTCTCTCTCTTTACCATAGTTTCATATTTCCTTTGTTTAAGCTTTTTAGCTATTGTTGTATTTGCAAACAAACTTAAGTTGCATGCTAAATGTTAATGTCGATGTTGTTTCATACATAGCTCCCATCTTGTTCGAATGAATGTTGGGATTCAAAGAAAAATTCTAACCCTATTCTCTCTCCTCCTTTTCTCGCAAGAAAACTAAACTTCATGTGACAACTAAAAGCAACAAAGTAATCAAATTTCACGCCTCATTGTGTTTGACACTTAGACTCACCAAATCCAATCTTTAATTAAAATCGACGTCGTGAATGCATGCCATAATGACACAGTTGAACAATCGCATCCCGCACATGTCAATTGGGGAGAAGGATATTTATTTCATAGCCTTGGATTAATGATTCGACCATACGGATCTGATCAGGATGATGATCGAAGTCCAATGCCTCTGAAATCGCCTCAATCAGAGTCCCGTAGCATCATATGCAATCCAAGGAACATCAACGGTCGAGGGACTAGGTGACCCAATCCAGAGCATCAAATGACAAATCTGACCGCACTGACGAATTCGAGTCGACGATCGCAGCCCAACAGTGCAAAAATCGACTCAATCCAACTTCCGTAAAATCCCCTACAAAGGAATAAAAATGGACAGCCCAAGTCACGCCATGTGGCACAACCCAGAATGCCCATGCACATGTATGCACTGCCGCATGCGCACAACAGTACAGATGTGCGCAAGCGCACGCGCAACAGCATCGCAGGTGCGGGGGCAGCGTCAGCAGCAGTGTGTATCGCGCGTGCACATGAGACAAGGGCACGTGCAGCGCGGGCTAGTATTGCAATAGCAGGGCCATGTGAGTGGGATCTTCAGCGACATTTGCGATGGATGTTCAGAGACATTTATGATTATCACTAAATGTCCTATTTACAAATTTGATTCTTTCCTCCACTATAAAAGGACCCCAACCCCTCCCATTTTTCGTCTCTTCCTTTCTTTCTCTCACCACCAACAAGGCTCTAGAGATAGCTTGTCCAAAGCCTGGGATGCTCCTCTAGAGTAGAAAACAAAATATTTTTCCCTCCCCTCATCCCCATTCATGGAGCATCCCATGGCTATCTTCTCACCTACTTCGGGAAGTAGATCCTCGCCACAATGATGCCCCATCCCGTCCTTCCTGCACTGCCGTTCTCTTTCATCTCGCTCCTCACCATCTTCGTCCGAGCGGCGTTAGAGTGAGTCATCCTCCAAGCGACAGCCGAGGGGGATTCTTCTCATCTCCATCTATCTTTACTACTTTCTAGTGTTGTTTTTCCTGCTTTCGTAGTTGTAGAAACAGTTCTTTAGAAATATATGTGATTGATTCTCTCTCTCTTTCATTGATATTTTGCAAATAGATTAGATAGATAAAATTTCATCAACCTCATCTCTTGCCCCATTAAAAATATAAAAAAATTATAAAAGAGAAAAATGACAAAAATAATTAGAAGCGTAACGCGTAATTTTCAAAACCAAACATTTGTCTCCCCGTGTTCGACCTAGGACTCACTTTTCGAGTTTCAATTTCAAATTTTATGTAATCGATAGATTTTCTCGCGAATCGAACTATGATGACAAGTTTTCCAAATCTGAACCTTTCCATATACGAATTTGTCGTGATCACAAAGCCTGTGGAGCTTGGGTAGTTATGGCAAGTCTCCCTTGGTTGGTTAGGTTTGTTGTAGCCATAGTCAACTATTATTAATTAACTTGTAGCTGACCCACCTACTCAACTATCATGGAGTAGAGATTAGGATGGGGGCTTGATTAGGTAGCTCCAAGGTGAGTAGGTGGGGGATGGAAAATCAACATGCTGGTTGGATTGTGTGTTAACGGACCTGATGTAGACACATCCATTTAGGTTAAAATTCCTATTTATGCATGTCTCTAGTCTTAGATACTCATTCTATACTATAAATATTGCATAGCATGCATCATTCTGCATTTTTAGTAGTTTGTGTAAATTTTAGGTTAATTGCATCCTCTTATAGCAAGGAGAGAAGGAGATTAAATTTTAAGCCTCAGATTGATGATCCAACCATACGGATCTGATCAGGACAACGATCGAAATCCTATAGCTCCATTTGCAGTTCGAGGAAAATCAACGGTTGAGGGACTAGGTGACATAATTTGATGCTTCAAACGATAAATTCTACCGCACAGATGGATTCGGGTCGACGATCGCAACCCAACTTTGCAAAAATCGACTCAATTTGACCTCTATAGCAACCCCTACGATGGAAGGAAGATGGACGGCCTAGATCACGTCACGTGGTGCAACCCAGGCCAGCCATGCACACGTGTGCAGCATCGCATACGCACAGCAGCGTAGGCATGCGCACGCGTGCGGAGGCAGGCATGCGCAATAGCACAGCAGGCACGCATGGGCACGTGTGGAGGTAGCAACAATGGCAGCGCGTGCAATCACGTAGCACGTGGAGGCACGTGACACGGGCACACAGTGCGCAAGCCAACGTAGCAGTAGCGTAGGCACAAGGCTACCTTCAGCAGCGTTTGTGGTGGATCTTCAGCGACATTTATAACTATCAATAAATGTCCTGCATACGAAATTGATCCTTTCCTCTATTGTAAAAGGACCCCTACCCCTCCCACTCTTCTTCATCTCTTCCTTCTCCTCACCACCTCAATGGCTCTAAAGAGAGCTTGTCCCGAGCCCGAGATGCTCCTCTAGAGTAGAATCAAATATTTTCGCACTTCTCATCTCCATTCGTGGAGCATCTCGGGATTGTCCTCTCACGTCCTTCTCGATGAAGATCCTCATTGCAACGACGTCCTATCTTGACCTCCCTCCTCCGTTGCCATTCTCCTTCGTCCGGCTCCTCACCACCTTCGTGGCACCGTTAATGTGAGCAGTCCTCCAAGAAACCGTCGAAGGGGACTTTTCTCATCTCCATCTATCTTTACTGCTTTCTAGCATAGTTTTTCCGCTTTCATAGCTAGAGAAGGTATTTGTTCATCAATATATTGATGTTTCTCTCTCTCGCTCTGCATTATTTTTGCAAGTTGATTGGTTAGATAATTTTCTCATCAATCTAATCTCTAGCATGATAAAAAATGCAAGGAAAATGTGTAAAAGATAAAAACAACAAAAAGAAATAAAAGCAAAATGTGGATTTGTCAAACCAAACGTTCACTTCCCCGTGTTTGACCAGGACTCATCTCAAGTTTCGATTATAAATATTATCTAATCGATGGATTTTCTTGCGAATCGAACTATGATGGCAGGTTTTCCAAACTCAAACCTTTTCTGGATGAATCTCCACACACATCAATTTCCGCTATTGCCGAGGAGGCACTAGGCTTTGTGTTTACTTATTACTAACCCCACTTGCCTCTGATTTATTCTCTTGCAGGTACCCTAGCAAGGAGATCCAAGTATGGTAAATCGGAGTAAAGTGCTAGTAGAGTGGCTTGTAAGTGCCACCACATTCACCCCCCACTAGTTTCACTTTCACCACATCAATAACTCTGACCTAATCTACCTTGGTGTTTGCATAAACCCTAGGATAGAATCTGATTATCTTGTTTGCCACTTACACTCATCTCACCCTAGCATATAAGAAAAAAAAATACTTTCTGATTGTGGGACAAACCAACATACACACTACGAACACAAACATTTGAGGCACATAACCAATCTTGATATTATCTAATCAAAGAGTATTTTGACTTGTGGAACCAGTACACATACAAATCAACACATAAGTAGTAGAAATCAGACAAGGTGAATCACCTTTTGTGTAACTTAATCTGTGGCGCATCTGGGCAAGTTGAATGGATTGTTTTGGCTGCACCACCTAATCTAAAAGAAATTTATCTTGTAGCTACTCTGTAGGATTCAGTAGTTAGGTCAAACTAGGCACTCCATATTTTCTTGGTCTATAAAGGACACTACATCAACACATGCTTTCAAACTTGGTTTGCCTCTCAAACATTTGGTAGAATATACCTAATACTTAATCTTAAAAGCTATTAAGTAAGATCTGAATCATAAAACTCACTACATCGTTAATAATCTTGCTTGAAAACTTTTTGGTTGTGCTTAAACACACATTCTCAAATGAATCATTAAGGGCACAACCCATTAAGGGCCCATCACATTTCAAAAGCACTAATATCCCAAGCATAACTAAAATTGATTAGACATTGACCTTAAGGATTAATTCACTCTTCGAGGCCCAAATTGAGATTTTTCTTGATTAACCTACTTATACTGGTCAATTTGATGTCTAGCTAGTGGAGTAGCGTCAAACGACCGCAGTTCGGGGGTATCAAACGAACCGAAGGCGCAAGCCAAAGGAAGAACCTTCTCCCCAGCCCCTCCTTCTAACTGGATGGATTGACTAGATAAAAGTAGAGTAAATCATTTATAATCTTAAGATGGATTCTGAGAGTCAGTAGATCATTAAGCTACCCAACCTAAGGATAGGCCTGCATTTTTGTGTTGCAAGGCTCCTTTTTCCCATCCTTCCAACTTCCTTCTAGTGTATGCTTGGAAGGAGGTCATTGAACCCTCACTTGGAAGGACCTAAAGACCATTCCTGGAGGTGGAGATTGAGTTATAGCCAACCAGATCCCATGGTTGATCAACAACCACCTCCCTCCCTCAAACCAGCAAGAGCTGATTCAGAGGTAGTTGGAAGAATTGCAGTAGATGCAGCAATGGTTCCAACAAATGAATGGACAGGGCGCTCGGCCCTTGAAGGATTTTTATGATCCATTGAATTATGAGGATCGTCCTGACATTGTGATCCCAGCAGGTGATGTTGAGATCAAGCCATAGGTTTTGAGTTTAATTAAACACTTTCATGAGCTTGTCTCAGAGGACCCATTACAACATTTGGAGGACCAGATAACTTAGGTTTTGACCACTAAATCATGGAATGTGGATGATGAACAGATGCTCATGAATCTTTTTCCCCATTCATTCATGGATAAGGCCGCACATTGGTATCGAACCATTGGTAGATCGGTTGCTACCTGGATAGCTTTCAAATTGGCCTTCTTGAAGAAATTCTTCCCAATTGGGCGAACCATTGCGTTGCGATGGGCAATTACCACTTTTGCCTAGGGGCAAGGGGAATCATTTCATGGGTCCTGGGAGAGATTCCAGGATTTGTTGCAGAAGTGTACACACCATGAGGAGCCTAAATGGCAACTTGCGTAGATTTTTATCATGGGTTGAATGATCAACTTCGCAATCCTGTAGATGCTTTTTATGGAGGCAATTTCCTCAACAAAGATGCAGATAGTGCCTATGATTTGTTTGAGGAAATGAGCGAAAACTCTTTAAGCCATGCCTCCATGGAAACCTTCAATCGATCACAACAAACAAGGTCAAATGGCAATGAGGTCCAAGATTCTCATACATTTGATATGGAATTGATTTACAATAAATTAGATATGGTGGATCTCGTTGCTAAACGAATGGAAGAGTGGATGTCCAGAAAATCTAATTTTTCTAGATCCATTCAATCCCAAGGCATGGGATTCTATTCTTTGTAAAATCCTACGGGATGGGAGTTTGTTAACCAGCTGTAGCCAGTTCGACCTTCAAGCCAGCTCTTCTTGGAACCTTATGGGTTCCAGACTAGGGCCTTTGATCCCAGTTTTTCTAATCTTTCTTCTTCCCCATATTATCAAGATGTCCATACTATACAAGAGAATGTTAGATCCAACCCTTGAATTCCTACAATCCTAGTTGGAAAAATCACCCTAACTTCTCTTGGAAAGATCAGGGGCAGCAGACCTAATATCAACCCAATAGTTATGTATCGCAAAAACCAATGGATCAAGATCATATATAAACACTGTTGCCCCTGAGTCAGGTTGAAGATGGTAGAAATGCAAGGGTCAATGCACCAGCTCATGTAACAAATGAAATCTTCACTGGACACCTTGGAATCTGGAATTAGTGCAAACAATCGATAGCTAAGATCTCTACCATCATAACTTGTACCAAATCCAAGGAATGTACAGAGCCAAGGCATTGGGCCTCAACGATTTCGTAATGGTGGGGAGCAGCATGGTCAAGCTCATGTTATCTATTAGGCTACCCCAGCCCATCCTGAAGCAAACCAAGTTCCCACCATAATCAACTGTGAGCCTCTTGTTTTGCCCAACCCTCCCCAAGGAACTAACCAATAGCATTTTGCCACTACAAATACCATCACCTTGAGGAGTAGTAGTAGACACAAGGGAGCCACCCAACCCCATGTGAACACCATTATGCCCCATAGCAAGAATTTAGACTCCCAACTAAGAATGTCATCAACAAAACATCAGAGTCTGATTTGGGAGTATGTTGTTGTATGGGCAAACAGAAAAGTTGGAGAAATTGGAGGAAAAGATGTCCTTAGTTCAGGCTTTCAAATTCATAATCATTTTACTCTTCGTGGCTATAGGATCAATCCCCACCTATGCCAAAGGTTTACCACATTCACATAAAGAAAAGCGTAGAGTAGAATCTGAGAATAATAGGAGAGTAGTCTTGTCCGATAACACAAGCTCACTGATCTTTTACAAGCTACCCCCTAAGAAGTAGGACCTGGGAGCCCCGTTGATTACCCACACAATAGGAAACATTACTTTTCACTCGGCCCTCCTCGATTTGGGTGTTTCCATTAATGTGATCCCCACCACATTGAATATGGAATTGGATCTAGGCTACTTGAAACACACTGACATAAGCTTGCAGTTAGCTGATAGATCCATTACAAAACCAAGGGGCCTTTCCGAGGATGTTTTTGTGAAGGTTAATAATTTGCATTACCATGCTGATTTCATGGTCTTGGACATGGAAGCACCAAAACAGCTGAACCACACCCCGATTATCTTGGGACGACCTTTCTTGGCTACCGCCAAAGCAAGGCTTGATTGTAAATTGAGAAATATAGAAATAGCCTTTGGGAATAAAATAAATTGATTTAATATTTTTGAGGTCTCAAAGAAGGATAAAATTAAGTGTGGTTTTATGGAGGAGCTTGGCAGAATAGAGGAGGTAATGGCCATACATAACTTAGACAACTTTTTAAGGGTGAGCTCAACCCAAACTCAAGAAGAAAATCACATGGTTGCAGGGATAATTGAGAACAATGGAGGCGTACAACCAACTGTGGCAACCCAGGATGAGGAAGATATTCATGAAATTGGAAATTTGTTGGATGATTCACATGATCAAGTTAAAACCCAACAATGACCTCATCCTAAATTTTTAGAGTTTGTGGTTCAACTTTTGGGTGGGAATCATGGGTATTAGGATGGTTGGATTACGCACCCTGATTGTGAGGATGAAATTGGACTTTGGGGAGAAACTCTTGAAACATTAGGTATTCTAGAGTGCCCACAAACCCTTAACAGATCACAAAACTCTCATCGTCCTTGTTCAACCAACCATTGCACAATTTTTATATCCACCCACACCTCCTCTGTACTGAATGAATAAAACTCCTATTAGAGACCATTTAGGCTCTCCCTGCACCACCAGCTTGCCGCTTTCATTGATAATCTCTTTGGCAAGCCCATTTTCATTCTCCAGGGCACATATCTAGGGGCCCGAAAACTGTGTTATTGCAGCCTCAATGTTAGTTATTTTTGATTGAAGACATCGCCTAGGTGAAGGCACTAAACTCAGTATGTGTAAAGACTGTTTGGAGCTGATCGGAATCTCACGGAAATTAGGTGCTATTCTTTCAATTCTGTCATCATGTACGCTTTTATCTTTACAATGAGGACATTGCATTAGCTAAGTATGGAAAGGTGGATATTTTGTCGACCGATCATTTTTTCAGCCCATAATTGTTATTCCCGTTCTTAAGAAAAGAATAGAAAAGAAGAAAGAAAATTAGAATCAGGAGAAGAGAGCTTAGGCATTAGGAGTTGCAAACTTTAGGGATTGATACTTTGGGACCTTAATACTTAGACTCCTTAGGTCTTCGAGCTTAATTAGCCCAGGGGTCCACTCGAATGTTGACCTAGTCTGGACTCCTCACACGGTAATTTTATTTGAATTTTGAAAACAAATTAGGGTGATAAGTACATGACTTATCAACCCGCCCTCTGATTTGAGGGGACTTTAAGCCTAAGCATCGACACACTATTTGCCTTGACTCACTTTTCGGTGGTTTTTATGAAAATTTGGTAACTAATGAACTTTCTAGGGAAGTATGGCTGGCAAGTTGTCAAGGGTAACAGCCCATTGGCCGATTGTCCAGAGTCCAGCTACATGGCCATGCTCATTCTACTACTTTTAGGTAAATCTTCGATCAAGGAAGCCACCTACTTAGAAAAAAAATGATACTCAAAAATAAAAAGAAAAAAGAAAGAAATAATAGAAAAGGAAAAAAAATAGAAAAAGGATAAAATCAAAAAAATATATAAAACTATACTTCACCGCACGAGTATAGTTGGCAAGATGCTGTGGGTAATAGCCCATTGATCGATTTTCCAGATCCCAGTTCACAAAAATGAACAAATAATTCCCAAAGCAGTTAGGGATGAAGCGAGAAACTAGAATAAACAATGGAGGTAAGCACTAGGTTCACCCTTGTGTTGATCCCATAAAAAATTAAAAAAGAAGTCAGGAGAAAGCTATCGATTGGAAAGATAAACCACTAGGCAAAAATATATAAGGTTACCTAGGGTTGTAGAAACCTGAAGTCCGTTTCAACGCTTGCTTAATGAGTTTATCACTGTTTCACAAGATGCTTAGCACTTGGAGTCCTTTACTAGTCTTGGGTGGGTAGGGTAGCTGTAAAAAGTTATCCCGAAACTGTCAAACTCCAAAAGTCCAAAAATAATTAGAAAAGAAGTGAAAGCAAAAAAAAAATGTATCTTCCCTCTTGGGCAGTTTGCATTTGGCAGACACTCGGGCTCTATTGAGTTTTTTGTAACTTGGTCTTTGGTTGAAATCTTCGAAAGCAACCAACAAATCGTGCCTAAGTGATCAAATCCTAATTCTACTTTTATATATAACATTTAGGTTCATTTTGATAGGGAGTAGCAAAAAGTAAGCATGGGGGTATGATAAACACGCATTAATTCATGGTAAAGTGCTTATTTATGATAGTTCCAAGACCTAGCATTGCATTTCGTAATACAAATATTGCATAACATTCATTGCATCACATTTAGGATAATTGTATATTATGTACATTAATTCCAACCTTTATATGGCTAGGAGGCAGTGCGACAGCTTTATGAGCTTTGGATGAAGAATCCAACCGTACATATGGATCCGGAGCAACAATCGCAGTCCGTCAGTGCAAAAATCACCTCATCATAGCTTCGTAGCATCCTTTATAAGAAGAAGAAGATCGATGGCCCAGATGGCTCCACGTGGCACCATCCAATCCGGCCCAAATGAGCCACAACTTCCCCAGCTTCACGCAAGGAGCGGTCCCAGCCCTTGGATGTCAATCCAATGGCTGAGAAATGCTCTACATAAGTCGATTTCTCCTCCAAAGCGCAGCAAAGAAGACTTCATCTCGACCGTTGGATCTTCATCCAACGGTCGAGGCACGACCAAGCAGCTCATCTCCTGTGACAAAGCAACTCATTAGCTAAATTGTAGCACACCTACTCCTCAAATGAGAGGTGCGAGTTTGAGCCTCAATCCTCTACACTCACTCTAGAGTCGGAAAAATTGGACCGCTCGATCTTGATCGAGTGGTCAAGATTACTCATGTGCAATCTAACGCTACCCAGCGACATGAGGAGGCATGCTAGATTGCACGCACGCAATTGGAGGGGCTCATTTAAGATGACAGGATGTGCTCTCGATCGTTAGATCTTCTCAAAGGCACGATCCGTGCATGTTCAAACCAGTGAGGGCATGATCCATAGGCACCTCCCAGCTGTGCAATGAAGAATCCAATGGCTATCAGTGAGTGCGAAATTCCAATGCCATCAAGCATGCGCTTCCACCTCGCGATCTCAGCATCCACTCCTAATCAACGGTTAAAGCTCTCTATGCACTATGCCAGCTACAGCTGCACCTCCTCATGCCAACAGAGATGCTTGAATGTTTAGAAACATCCTCGGTAGGTCTTGAACATCCTCCTCATTTTAAATGTTGCTGAAGACCCGTGCACGCAAAATGCCTCCATTCCTCCACTATATAGCCACATGACACATTACATTCCAAACCATCTCTACCTACTCTACTCCTACCTACTCCTAAGCTCTTATAGCCTACCAAAGCTCCCCTAGAGCTTATTCCCAAGCTCCAAAGGCCTCCTATTATTGAAATGCTCCTATACCCCACCAAATATTCATCCCCTATCTCATCACCTTCGTAGGAAACCTTGGAGCCATCCTCCCACCTCCATTCTGGTAGAAGATCACCTCCATCTCCTCATCCCCATTCCAAAGCCTTGGTGAAGCATTCCTCTACCTGGCATCCTCCTACATCTCACCCTCGTCGTCAAGCATCTCACCTCCTTCGTCCAAGCTATAACCAAACACTGTCATCTCACCAAACAACAGATTAAGGAGATTTCTTCTCACCGCTATCTCTTTTATATTTTCACATATTGTAATTGATGTTTGAATGACTGTGACATATCCATTTCCTACTTTGTGAAATTATTCTGCTTGCCTCTTTACTGCAAAACATAATAAAAAATAACAAAATCCTAAAACAACAAAAGGAAACAGTACAAAGCATCGATTTCAACAAAAGTAAACGTCTCTACCCTGTATTCGACCTAGGACTCCCTTCGAGTTTCGATTAAAAATTATATTTGATAGCATATTTTGTGACTACGGCGATGAGTTTCTCCTAACCCGAACTTTTTGTTCATCGAAACACGTACATCAGGACCTATTTTGTTTTTCAATTTTTTAAAATGCAAAGAAGAAGAAGAATGTTGGAAAAGTCCTTTTGTGTGGGGAAAAAATCAAGTGGTCCTTCCAAGTGTGGAGTTTAGGACCACCGCCCATGTAATAATAGAAGAAACAGGGTGGACAGGAGGGAAAGATGAGAGAAGTGTGCAATCAAGCAACAAAATTCTAGACCTAACTTAAATGTGACTCCTTAAAAATTAACGTAAGACTTAGTCTATCTAGGAAATTATAAATAGATAATGGATATCCGTTCCCACAACAAATCTGGTTAGGCTGAATAAGGGGATGGTTGGGCCCAAGCATGTCCCAGGAAAATCACTAGGGGCTTGTATAAACCAGCATCTAGTCGTTTGACATGGCCCCTCGGCCTGGCACCAGATGTAGACGATGGAATTGTTACCAACTAAAGAAAACTTATGACTAAGGTAGCAAGCATAACTTTGTTGAAACCTTAGGGGTCAAATTGCTACAAATTTTAATTAGGTTTAGGAGGCTAAAGTGCACAAGGAATGTGAGGTGTTACTTGGGGTAATTCCCGATTATTTGCATTTTTTATGTGTGTGTGAATTGGGTGGGAAGTGATTCCCAAGCCAAATCAAATAGGTTTTGCAAACAAGGATTTTCTTGCTGAAGGATTTTAGGGTTTTGATTAAGATAATCTGGATTTTAATGTTCTCTATGTTAAGGATTCAAACAAGGTTTTGGAGTTCCACAAATAATTTTTTTAAAACTGAAAGGAAAGCTATCTTGCTAGGATATCGATCTAGAGGGCATTTTATTCAATACTATTTAAGAGAAATATGGAGAGTTACAAATTGGATCCCCATCTATGTATGAGAGACCAACACTCATTTACAATTTGCACACAGCATACTGGTCTCTCCTGAAATAATCTCTCATTCCTTGCCCTCCACACACACCACATGGTCACGGCCATGCGTAGATGTGGTCTTCCCAGTGCTGCAAATCTCTACCATAAAGAATCCCATGCTAGTAGTGGCTCCTGGCAAGTTTTCCTCCAAATCATATCCACTATCAGGAAAGAGGAAAAAATGTGAGATAAGCTGTCAGTGTGCAGACCACAAAGATGACATTGATGTAATGTTGGCCACATTCTTTTGTGTTTAAGATCTCCAGTGATTAGACCTTCCCTCCTACATAGCCATAAAAAGATTTGCACTTTATGTAATAGCACAAATAATTTTTATTGGTCGAAGTGAATTCCTTTAAAGTTGATGTGACTAAGAGAGAGTAAAATCAAAATCCTAGAATTGAAAATCCTAGTTATGCAACTCCTAGATGAATCTCCTTTTATGAAATCTTTAAAACTGGTGATCAAAATAAGGAAGCAACACCACCACTTCATGTAATATCAAACAAGGAATCCAAAAATGATTTTTTTTAGATTCTAGAAAATTAATTAATATTTTCTTTGAATTTTTCTTCTTAGTTGTGTCAAGAGCTAGAAATGATAGATTTAGGGAATTGATTCAGTAGAAAACTTAAATGATCTCAAAAATTTTTGAGAAATTTATATGATTTAGATAATTTCTCGAGGTTTCCAGTAATATAAAATTTGTCCAAATTTGATGAGCATAAGAAGTTATAAAATTCATCAATAGTAAGAAAACACTAAGAAATGAAGCTCTAACCCCTATTCAATCTGTGAATTTTTTTGTTTTTTCTATTGACCAAAATTACTCGAAATTTAGACTCAAGGTTCTTAGCTCAAAGGAGCTTCCATGAATGAAATTTGTTGAGTTTAGGAAGCTCCTAAGTGCCTGAACATGATTTCTGAAAGTCAAGATAGAAGTCTGGATTTTCAAAAATCTGACACCAATAAGGTAAAGGTGGTGGAAAAATGAAGCAAACAAGAAACACAATGAGTTTTAAGGTTCCACCACCCTTAATTTTTCTTGTTTTTGACTTTTTTGAAAATTTAAAGATTTTGTAAGAGATTTTGATGGTGATACAGTAGATGGCTGGGGGTACTAACCAGAAGTACATGGTAAGACAAGTTCACTTGAAGTTTCCTGCTCCAAGCAAATCTGAACCCCACTCCCACTCCTGATTCACACCTAAGCAAAACATGAAACAAAATTCATAAATACCTTGTAAAGGAAGAGAGAGATAAAATTTGTGACTAAGCTGTGCCTCCTTGTCAACAGCACCAAAAAGTGATCAGGGAAACATGCATTTTGTTAAAAGTGGGCTTCGATGTTTATAACATGCACCTTTGCAATCAACCTTTACAATTTATAATACCTATATAGTGGAGTATCTAGGGTTTTCCAAGGAGGCCAAATTGTTAATCACGTGAAGTGGTTGTTTCTCTCACCTCTCAAATCAACAGATCACTTTTTGTATTTTGATTTTTATTATTTTTAGGGTTTTCAGAAACAATCAGGTTTTGTGATGCGAAGATTAATTATGCTAAAACTACGCCTAGGTGACAAGAATGAAACCCTCTATACTAAGCTCACCCTAGGTAAGTGTGCATAGGGTATAAGAAGGGGAGAGTGTGCTGTGCACTACACTAGAATAACATGAAAAACACACTAAGATAAAGACATGAACTGGGAAGGAAAAGAAAACTTGTATTAGCTAGCAAAGTAGATGCAATGTAGCTAAATGCTTGTTACATGAAAGATAAGGAAGCACAAGCTAATACAAGAAAAATATTAAGATGAAAAAGAAAGAGAATCCCATGTAGAAGTTTTGGGGAGCCCTTGCTACAAGTGTAGTTGCCCCGTACTTGAAGAGAATTCTCCTTAGTTTCCTCTTGTAGTTGTCCTCCTCCAGGTAGTCTCTCCTAAAGGTAGGCATCCACCACCACAACTCTCCTCCTCTTGCCTGGCTGTCCCTTCTAGGTGTGAAGATGACCTCCTCCTTAGCATGGCTAAGGGAGAAGAAAGAGAGGAAGAAGGCACCAAGGGGGCGGGTAGGTTGCCCCCTTGATCTTCTTGTCTCCTTCTTCCTTGGCATGGAGAATGGGTGGATTAATTGTGGACATAACTAAAGGAGAAGATGATTTTTAAGTGGTGGTTAGGTGAGGTATGTATAGATGTGGAGAGGGAGATGGTTGGAGTGGACTTGTGTAGGGCTAGGATTCATTCAAAGGGAGGTTATGGGGATCCTAAGGCCTAGGTTAGTTGGCACAACTTTAAAGGATGCAAGGGGGTTGGTTATGGGTTGATTCCACCCCTTGGTGGATGTCCATGAGTGGAGAGATGCCTCCACTTTGGCACCAAATTGGGGGTTTGTAGAAGGTGGATTAGGTGTAGGGTTGGCCTTAGTTGTCGGCTTGGGTGTAGGGTTCTGATGTGAAGGTTTTTGGAGGGAAAAATGGAGCCAAGAAAAGATGTGGTTGGAGGTGGTCTTTGGCACCAACTTTGGTGTCTCTTGGTGGAGGTTATGGGGTGAAGGTGGGGTGTATAGGAGTTAGCACCAAAATTGGTTTAGGACTAGGAGTCTAGGTGGACTAGGTTTTGGATTATTTGGTAGAGCTTGGCAAAGTAGGTTTTAGGGTTTGGTAGGGATGCCATGGAGGTGGCCAGCTAAGCTAAGCTAGCTTAGCTAGCTCAGCTAGTAGGGAGTGGGGTAGGATGTAGAGGGAGCTAGGGTTTTAAGTGAGAAGAGCTGTAGGTAGCTATCTTGAGCTGCACTAGAGCTGGTGGTTGCTGAAGAGAACTGCCGAGGGCTACCTTAGTTGGCTTAGCTTCCTAGTTCTTTGCTAGCTGCTAAGCCAAGCTGAGATGAGCTGGCTTCTACTGAAATGAGCTGAGGTGAGCTGGGTTTGGTCTTCCCGAAGTATACCTAGCGAGTTGGAGTAGCTAGCATAGTTCAAGTAGCTCAACTCAACTATATTAGGCTTAGTTAAGCCTTCGGAAGCTTTAGTTGAGCTGGCCTGAGCTGGTTAATGACTTCTTCAGCTGACTAGGTCAAACTAGTTGATGGTAGTAGCTATTCCTAGTAAGGTTGATCTTCCAGTGAACTCTTTTTGAGCTGGAAGAGCTGGAATGGAGCTACGATCAATTGACTTAAGCAAGTTTGAGCTGCCATCCAACTAAGGTGAGCTGAATGTAGCTCTGGTGAACTAGCTAGAGATACAATTCAACCAAGATGAGATGAATGGAGCTAGGATCAGTTGATCCAGCTACAATGAGCTAGGAAGCAGTTGTGAGGAGTTGGATCTAGGTGATATGAGCTTCTTCTTCATCTTTTGCCTTCATGAGTGCTAAGGTATGTAGGATCTAACTCTCTATCTATCCCTGAAACTCAAGTAAGCACATCAAAAAAATCAACTAAAATGCAATGCATGCCTAACTTAGGAAAATGCCAAACTGTAGCCCGAAAACCCATTTGCGGAGTTAGAACACTATTACCTAGATCTATTTTAGGGCAAAAGAGTGATGATAAACTGGTGTTTTTTACCATCCCATAGTCTAGACGTCTTAAAAAATGCCTGACCTTGCTAGGCATCCGTAGAATCGTTGGATTATCTGACCTTTATCTTAGAGGATTAACTGTTAATCAGATTTACATTTAGTTTTAAACGTCCGTAGAGCATCCTGGACGTCTGATAATTAGATGTTTGGCTAAGATCTGACCCAAATCACTTTTGATAGACCACAGAGACGTTTGAGCCTCAGGAATCAATTCCTACAGAGAATCTTATTTCTAAACATCCAGACTTATTACCAGACATCCGACCTATTGTTTGTGCAACTTAGCCTTAGATCCCTATTTCAATCATGCTGAAAAAGGAAGGAAACCCGTCTAGAATTAGTCCTAAATTTTGTTCCAAACATCCTAAAAAGCATTTTTAGATGTCAATCTCGATCCAACCCTGATAAGATCTTCCACCCTTTTAGATTAGACAATCGATCTCTGGATCAGACAATGACCCAGACGTTTGACCTTAAAACGAGACATCTGATAGCCCTGTCAAAATGATAGATGACCTTGATTTCGACCTGATTTGCCTTGGACTTATTCGCAAAGGCCATAGAAGCCTTCCAAGGCCTTCTAATCCCTTCTCAGGTCCTCTATAAATTGAGGGACACTCTTCCTATGTTTCACACAGAAAGTAGTACTACTTTCCACCACATTTGCATCAAAGAAGAGATTATCAAGTAGAGAGCTGTTGTTGCTCTCCAAGATTTTCTAGCCTACACTTGAGAGCACCATCTTTACTATGAACCTGCTCTCCCATCGTTGCATATGAAAGCACCGTTGTGCCTTGCATGGATCATGCACTCCGCATCACTATCCAATGCACTTCCATTGAAGGGAAGTTTCCCTTGACTATAGTTGCTAGTTTTACATATTTACTTTGTGGCTCTATAGGATATTTGTATTATTGCCTTTGGTTAGGTATTTGCATTGCTAATTCCCATCTCCTTGCGAAAGAGGGGTTTAAGGTACAATACCCTCATACATAGTAGCATGGTTGTCAGAGGTTAAGCCACCTTCGTTTAAGTGCCTTGGTTAGCGGATTTGATTGACTAGCTCGATCAAAAAATCCTATGTTGAGAGGCTTAGGTGTTGGTTTTTACTCAGGCATGGGTTTCCATCAAAAAAATACTTGTGTACTTGTGAGATTGTTTATTTCATGTGATTGATATTTCATTTCATATTATTTCCCATATGATTAATATGTTTAGCATGGTAGAAATTGCGGTTTGGAGGAACCCGTCGTCATAGTCGCAAAACTCGCTATCAAATACAATTCTACCAAAACACCAAGGTAGTCCCAAGTCAAACACAGGGAGGCGACATTTACTTTGTTTGAAAATCGCGCTTCATTTTGTTCCTTTTTGGTAGTTTATTATATATATTTTTTTGTTATTTTTATAAAGGACACGAACAAGATGGATCACAACATGGATGCAATCAAATATGATATATTGCTCAAATATCTATTACAATAATCTACGAAAGCAGAAAAGGGAGGGAGGTGAGAATGAATTTCTCAAAATAACTGTTTGGCGAGACAATGGTGCCTGGTAGAAGCTTGTTCGAAGCAGTTGAGGAGAGGGATGATGGAGGTGAGATGCAGGAGGTCACCAGGTAGAGGAATGCTTCACTGAGGCCCTAGAATGGATGTGAGGAGGTGGAGGTGATCTGCTTCCGTAATGGAGGTGGGAGGACGGCTCTATGGTGACCTATGAAGGTGATGGGATGAGGGATAAATATTTGGTGGGATAGAGGAATGCTACACTAATAGGAGGCCTTTGGAGCTTGAGAGTAAGACCATATGGAGCGTTGGTAGGCTACTAGTGCTTAGGAGTAGGTGGGAGTAGAGTAGGCAGAGATGAAGAGGAATGGAGGGTGTAGGGGTGTTTGTATAGTGGTGGAATGGAGGTGGTTTACATGAACAGGCTTTTAATGACATTTAAGATGTCACTAAAGACCCACCAGAGACGTCGCTAAAGCATTCAGGCACCTTGGCTGGCGCTTGGAGGCTTGGCCGCAGCTTGTGTTGGGCGTGGTGATCGTTGACCATTGGATCAGGTGTGGATGACTGTGATCTTCAGAGGAGAACACTCACTCGCCCACATTTGAAATCTGCACCACTGGCACCGGCATTGGTAGCTATCAGATGAGGCATCGCACGGTTGAGGCTCAGTCGCAGAGTACGTGCACCTTGATTTGAATCTGTGCCTCACACGATTGTGAGGATCAGATGGAAGGCGCAGCTCCTGGCCATCTTAAATGCACGCTCCAGATGGCGTGCGTGAGATCTGGTGTGCGCCCTTGCGTCGGTGGGTAGTGTCAGATCACACATGGAGAATCTCGACTACTCGATCGAGATCGAGTGGCCTTATTTCAACTGGCACTGTACCCGCCATGGCGAATTTTGGCTCAAACTCATGTTTGCTGTTTAAGAGCACTTGTCTTCAGTGTTGCGCCAAAGCAATTCTTTGTCATGTGGAGGGTGATGCAGTCACGTGTGCCTTGGCAGTTGGATGAAGATCCAACAGTCGATGTGCATCCTTGCTTGTGGTCAGGTGCAATGGCTCAGGTGGGGGTTGGCCGTGATGGTGCCACGTGGCACCATCCGGGCCATCCATCTTCATCTTCTTGTAGAGGGTGCTACAGAGCTCTGATCAGGGTGATTTTCCTATTGACGGACTGCAATTGTTGCTCTGGATTCATCTGTATGGTCAGATTCTTCATCCATAGCCCGTAAAGATGTCGAACTACCTCTTGGGCTTGTAAAATGGAAGAATTAATGTACATAGTATACAACTATCCTAAATGCCATGCAATGGATGTTATGCAGTATTTATAACATGATTTGCAAAGCTAAGCCTCGGAACTATCATAAATAACCATTTTATCATGAATTCATTTGTGTTTATCATACCCCCATGCTTACATTTTGCTAGTCTCTAGCAAAATTAACCTAAATGCTATGTGCAAAATTATAATCAGGATTCGATTTCTTAGGCAAAATTTGTCGATTGGTTTAGAAAATCTAAACCCCAAGACCAAATTACAAAAACCCAACAGTTCCCAGGTGTCTACCAGAATGCAAACGCCTAAGCCCTCACCTTATTTGAAAAGAGAAGACACAATTCTTTTTTCTTTTTCTTCTTTTCTAATTTTTTTGTACTTTTGGAGTTTGAGAATTTCGGGATAACTTTTTACGGCTACCTAACCCACCCAAGACTCTAAAAGGACTCTAACTACTATGCAACTAGTGAAAAGAGTAAAAGACTCACTAGGCGGCTGTTAAAACAGACTTTGAGTTTCTACGACCCTAGGTGACCTTGCCTAGAGGTTTATCTTTCTGAATGGTAGCTTTCTCCCTACAATTATTTATGGGGTGAACACAAGGGCGAACCCAAAGTATATCTTCCCAGTTTATTCTACTTCCCCACTTCTTCCCTAAGTTTTTGGGTATTATTGTGAATTTTTTTGTGCTGGGCTCTGGACAACTGGCCAATGGGTTGTTACCCTCAGTAACTTGCCAGCCATACTCGTGCGGTGAAGTGTGGTTTAATTATTTTTATTATTTTTTATTTTATTTTCTCCTTTTTCCCTTTTTTCTTCATTTTTTTTATTTTTTCTTAAGTTGGTGGCTTCCCTAATCTAAGATTTACCTAATAGCAATACGAAGAAAATGGTCTTATGGCTGGGTTTGGACAACTGGTAGATGAGCTGTTACCATCGATACTTGGCAGCCGTAGCACTGTAGATGGTTCATTTGCTACCCAATTTCCAAAGAAACTGCGGAAAAGTGAGTTAGTACAAAAAGTGTGTAGATGCTTAGGCTTAAAGTCCCCTCAAATCAGAGGTTGGGTTGATAAGTTGTATAATTATTGCCCCAATTTATTGACCAGCTTAAAATAAAATTACTTGGTGAGGACTCGAGACTATGTCCACATTCGAGTAGACACCTGGGCTAATTAAGCCCGAAGACCTGAAGAGTCTAATTATTCAGGTCCCAAGATATCAATTCCTAAAGTTTGCAACTCGTAATGCCTAAGTGCTCATCTCCTATTTCTTTTTTTTTCTAAAGATGAAAAATAAGAAATTACTATTACTGCTGACAAAAAGATTCATAAGAAATATCCTCCCCCCATGCATAGCTAATGCAATGTCCCCATTATTAAAAATGATAGCATGCAGGAGAGTAGAAATGGAAGAATAGAACCTGGTTTCCATGAGATTCTAGTCAGCTTCGAACAGTCTTCACACGTGCTCAGTATAGTACCTTCAGGTAGGAAATGATTGGCCCGCAGTGGTTAGGGCAACGTAAGGGTAACCTTGTCCGAGATAGGTTCAGGGAGCACATGATCAACCAAAGGTTTGAGATGCTATCTGTTGACCTTGAAGAAATTAGTTGTCTGTTGGTCAGAGATTTCGATGGCCTCGTTAGGGAAAATCTGCTCAATAACAAATAGGCTATCCCACTTATAGCTAAGATTACCAAGGAAGAGCTTTAGTCAAGAATCGGAAAGCTAGACGTTTTGGTTCAGCTTAAATCTCTTACATGAAATCATCTGGTCATGGAGAGCTTTGGTCCTTGCCTTATAGATTCTGGCATTTTCATAAGCATCATTTCTAAGCTCCTCCAACTCAGATAGTTGGAGTTCCCTGGTCTTCTCGGGCAACTCTAAGTCAAAATTACATTTTCTTATGGCCCAAAATGCCCAATGGTCCAGCTCTACGGGTATGTGACACGCCTTACCAAACACCTGACGGAACCGAGATGTACCAATAGGTGTTTTCTTTGTCGTACAATAGGCCCAAAGAGCATCATCTAGCTTTTGGGTTCAATCCTTCCTATCAGTCCTTACAGATTTGTACAAAATTTTTTTGACCTGCCGATTGGAGAACTCGGCCTGCTCGTTTGTCTAAGGGTGGTAGGGTGTGGAAATTTGGTGATTCACCCTGTATTTCCCGAATGAATTCCAAAACTGGGCATGAGTGAAATGCCTGCAACCATCACGGATAATCGCCCAAGGAATCCTGAATCGATTGAAGATATTCTTCTTCACAAAATTAATGGCCACCTAGTGGTCATTGGTCCGGGTGGGGATTGCCTCAACCCATTTGGACACATAATCAACAGCGACCAGAATATACTAGTGTCCAAATGGAGGAAAAGGTCCCTTGAAGTCGATGCCCCCAATGTCAAAAATTTCGAATGAAGGTATTAGGTTTTGGGGCATCATATCTCTCTTAGCCATGTTCCCAAGTGACTCGCATCAGGAGCATGACTTTGAGAATTCTTGAGCATCCTTAAATAATGACGTCCAATAGAATCTAGATTGAAAGATTTTTGCTGCCGTCCTTTTCCCTGAAAAATGTCCGCCACACGTAGATGTTTGGCAGAACTCTAGTATACTATGGAACTCAATTTCCTGGACGCATTGATGAATAATCTGGTCTACGCCAATGCGGTACAGCTTAGGATCATCCCAAAAATAATATTTCACCTTAGACACAAGTTTATCCCGTTGTTGTTTGATCCAATCCTAATGGATTTGACCAACAACCAAAGAATTGACAATATCCATAAACTAGGGTGTTTGAATACTCGGGACCATAAGGATAGTCGCATCTGAAAAGGTGTCTAAAATAGGGATATCCAGATGAGGAGAATCAATTAGGATTCTGGAGAGGTGATCCACCACTACATTTTGTGCCCCAACTTTACCCCTGATTTTAAGATTAAATTCTTGAAGTAATAGAATCTAGCAAATAAGCTGGGGCTTGGAATCCTTTTTGGACAAGAGATGTTTCAAGCCCGAGTGGTCAGTATAAACGATGACATGAGAACCTAAAAGATAAGCCCTGAATTTTTCCAAAGTGAAAACTATAGCTAGCAATTCTTTCTCAGTAACTGTGTAGTTCGTCTGGGCCTCGTTTAGAGTCTTGCTAGCGTAGTAAATCACAGAGAGCTTTCTTCAATCTTCTAACCCAAGACAACCTCAACGGCATGATCAGATGCATCAGCCATAATCTCAAATGGGGCTATACAGACCGGTGGTTGCAACACCATTGCATAGGTGACTACCATTTTTAACAAATCAAACACCTTACGACATGATTCAACAAACTCGAATGGTAGAGCAACCTTCAAGAAGTCCTCGATGAATCTTCTATAAAACCCGCATGCACAAGGAAAGAGTGAACTTGTTTCACGGATGTCGGTGGAGGAAGTCTAGAGAAAATATCCACCTTAGCCTTATCAATTTCAATACCCTGATTAGAAACCACATGACTGTTGAATTGGGAAAGCAGCACAAACGGAGTAGAGTTTTGAAAACCCGTTGTTGTAGTGTGATTTATGAGAAAAACTGCCAATAGATAAATTTAACCGAAACATGAAAAGAATTCCGGGTCAAACATAGGGAGGCAGACGTTTGATTAAAAATCGCGTTTGTTTTACTTTTTCACAAAGCAGAATAGCTGGTCAAAAACAATCTAAACTAGCTATCTAGTTAAATAATAATAAATAGAATAGAGAGAGAATATTACAAATAAAGGCAACATAGATATAGAATAAACATGGATTTGATAACCACAGAATAATGTTCATTACAGCTATAAGCTAGAAAGATTACAACTAGAAAGCACTAAATCTATGCTTGAAAGCAGTAAAGAGAAGGTGGAGAGAAGTTATTGATGAGAATACCATCATGAGCCCTAACTAGCTCATTTTGACCCAAAGAAGAGAATAAAAGCTCCTACATAATCAACTGGAGGTCCTAATTCACTGAATAATCATTCTGAGATAAAAGCAAGCAACAAGGGGTAAAACTACAATTTTACCATTGCAGTACAACAACGGGTTTTCTTATGGGCTAAACACAAGTCAAATGGTCTTAACAAAATAAAAATTGGGTTGGCTTAAATAGAAAATGGTTCATGTGAATTCTGGAAATTAAATAACTTCTTGTAACCCTAAAATAGACCCACTTGATTTAACAAGGTTCTGGTCAGGATAAAAGTCACCTAAACCCTCTAAAAATCATAGAAAAATATTCTCTAGGGTTTAGAACCTCCAATTCGGCCCTTGGAAACTATTTTGACCTAAATTAGGGGTCTTAGACAAATATTTACCCTAAAATAGGTTTTTTACGTAAATTACCCAGTCGAACATGCTCAAACCCAAAATTGAACTTCACCATTGGATTCCTTAGGTCCAAATTAGGTTTGTACCAAAATTTAGGCCTAAGGGGAAATCATCTTGACCCACTTTGCAAATTGGTCTAGCCCAATTTCATTTCTACCCCTATCTTTTGAAAACCTTTGGAGAAACCACCCTAGCTTCTTCTTTGTTATTTACAATTAGGTCCCTCCACCATTATAGTAGAGGGAATCCAACTCTAGCCGGACTTCCAAGGCAAGAACTCTCTGATCTCTTAGAGAATCCCCTTTAAAATTGAAAGGGAGATTCTCTAAGAAATCTCCTCCAGTATGAACCCAATTTGAGGCTCTATTTGGTACCCAATCTCTCATGCGAATGCATGAGAGATTCGGGTCTCCTTCAAGTATCCATCTCTGACGAACATGTTTTGCTTGGAAGCTTGGCTTCCAAGCACAAATCCATCCTTAGAGGCCTATATAAGCATACCCAAATCACCTTGCATCTCCTAAGCTTGAAATTAGCAGAAAAGTCCCTCAAATTCATCTCTTCCTCCTATTACCAGTGGCTCATCAAGCTCCGACAATTTCCCTCTCTCTCCCTCGTCGCCTAGCCACAATACTAGTGGCAGGTTCCTCTTCCTCCTGCTCATCCATGTCGCGCTGCACCGGCCGACACCTCTACAGCCCCTTAGTCCTCGTCGTCCTCCCCCATTGAGCTCCTTCGTCTTCAGCGACGGCAATACGAGCCGGCCTCCAACCCTACATTCCCCTTCATCTCTTTTCACCCAGATAAATCGCCTCTCCTTTCTATTCCTTTTTCCCCTCTTTATCTCTCAAAAACATCCTTCGACGCACTCCACCACCATCATCCCTTTCAACTCCGGTGAGACCTCCGGCGAGGCATCCCTGTTGCTCCGCACCTCCATTTGCCTCACCAACCACCCCATAAGCTCCTCAACACCTCACTGAACATAACCCTCACTCCATACATGCCATCACTCAACCACAAGGGCCCCCGAACACACCCACACACACGGCCACAGGCTGCCCTTGGCACATGCACCTAGGTAGTCCCACGCCACGTCGACCCCCGCAGTACACTTGTCATGCCTCGACGAAGCCTCCTGAGCATTTTGATGTGGCCGCGAGGGCATTTGCGTGATTGTAGGTTTGGAGGGTCGTCGCCATTGACGACTAGCAAGAAGCTTACTTGCGAGCTCTCTTCAGGCTTGCCCACTCCAGGCCAATAGTCCTAGGTTGCGTGGGCTACCCTCACGCACAGCTCCAGGCAGCCAATTGGCAATGAATGTCGAAGTAGCAGCTGCAATCAACCGAAGTTCCCTGCTGCAGACTCACATAACTAAATGTAGGAATTTAGTCCCACCTCGAAAGTGGGTGAGCTGGCGCAGCTGGTTAATTGAAAAACTACATAGGCCTTATCGCCTGAATACCACGGGGTCAGCTCCCACTCACCCTTCACCCGCCTCTTCCGCGACCTTGCCTCCGCGGACCTAGCTTGACTCGTTTACCTGACCCTACACTCCTCGCCCACCATCGCACACCGGTTGGCCTGGTCCCAGGTGCGTACCCAACCCGATTACCCAAAATGGTGGCTCTGGGAGAGTGAACCTAAGAGAGAAAGAGGAGAAGAGATCACGTGAGGGTAGGGGTAGGTTTTGATCTGTAGGAAAAAGAGAAGAAGAAGAAGCCAAGGGCTGAAGCCAAGGAAGAAGAAGGCGAAGGCCAGAGAAAGCTAAGGAAGGAGGAAAACAAGGCTGAAAGGGAAGCTCAAAAGCTAAAGAGCTGAAGAACTAAAGGAGAAAGAGAAGAAGAAGGACTAAAAGCAGAAGCAGAAGGAGCCACCAGAGATTGAGAGAAAGAAAAAGACGGAGAAGCAGCTGAAGGCTAAGGCACGAAATCAGAAGAAGAGAAAGAAAGAAAAAGAAAGAGAGTAGCCAGAGACAGAGAAGAGCTCAGAGGCTAAGGAGCTGAAGTGCAGAGACGAAAAGAGAAGAAATAAAAGCACTGTAGCATCCATATTTTATGGTATCTGATTCACAAATCATACATCCAATTTTTGTGCTTATTCAAGTACATTGATATTCTGTGTTTACATTTATCTTTCTGCACTAGAGCTGTAGTTTCTATTGCATATTATATTCAATTTCTCAATTTGTGCTCTTGATTTCTAAACCCTAAATTACTCCCTGTGTTCGACCTTGGACATAAACTTTGAGCATTAAAATCTATTTGTTTTCAAAGCGATTTCAACTATACTACAACGCTTTACTTTAAAAATCGATTTTGCCTTGCAAACAGTTATCCTCCCCGACGGCTGCCTGGAGGAAGAGCCACGTTGTCGGAGTGCCCGGACGAAGGTGGTGAGATGCAGGATGAAGAATAATGATGAGGGACAACGGAGAACAGGGTAAGATGATGTCGTAGTGGGATCAGCTTCCCAAATGGCGGTGAGAGGACAACCGTGGGATGCTTCGTGAAGGAGGTGAGAAGGTGGAAAATTGTATTTTAACTATAATGGAGCATCCAAGGTTTGGGACAAGCTCTTAGAGATTAGGAGGGGGTGAGAAACTCGAGTGGTAGGGGTCTCCTTTTATAGTGGTAGGGATTGAGGGCAATTTGGATATTTTACGCTTGAAAACATTAATTCAGGGTCCTTAGTGATGGATTTAAGCATCGCTAAAGCCCGTGAACGTGGGTATAGGTCATGCACACGCGCCGCCCTCTCCTCTCCCCACTTCTCAATGCATCCGCATGTAGGTGCATTTTTAGCCATCTGATCCTCCCATCTGACGGCTTAAGATCGCACATGCCTCATGCATTAAGAGGAGACATGGCCTCCTTCATCAGCATTAGATCAAGCACCAACAACCCAAAATCACCCTCACATGCCTTCACAAATCACGCCTCCCGTGAGTCTGCTCTGGCGTGAGTTTCGCGAGTTGAATCTTGCATTCATCTGATCTAAAGATCTGAGTTGTTGGCATCCGATTAAGCGGCTTGAGTTCACGCTCATGCATGAGAAGAGGGGTGCTGCGCTCGATTCTAACGCGCGAGCTCTATGCGCACAACGTTCTTAACTGCTACGCTATCAGCCATTCTTTATTGCTCTTTTGATTTAACACTCATGTACTCGTGACCATTGGATCAAGATCCAATGGCCCAGAATAGACGAGTGCATAAGGAGAGCGAGAGGGAGCGGGTGCCTTTGGTCGGTGTAGGCGGTTGAGATGGTACCACGTGGTGCCATCTTCGCCGTCCATCTTCTGTGTTGTAGATGGTGCCACAATCTCGGATTGGATCGATTTTTATGCCGTTGGGCAGCAATCGTGAGTTTGAACCCATTTGTGTAGTTGATGAGTGGCTACTCATCATGGCTAAAAGGCCGAAATTAAGCTAGACACTAAGCAAAACAATATCAAATTAACACATAAAAAGGGTTAAGTGTGGGAATTAAAGAAAAGACCTAAAACTTTTAATGTGTGTTAAAACCTCCTAATTAGGTCACAAAAATGAGATATTCTGAAAACTAAAGAACAAATGATGATCCATGCATCAATTGAACACATAAACAAGTTTGAAAAGATAAATCAGAAGTAAAATCAATGTCTTGAATGTTCAATTAAGCACATGTAAAAATTTGAAAGCAATTGGACATCATTTAGGCTTAGAAATAAATAGATTACAATTAGGTCCTTCATGCATTACATTTCTACCATTCAAAACTCCTTCTTGGACCTTTTTGCAAGCCGCAGGGACCCTTCTATATGACTGAAGGCCCTTCCAGTTATAGTTCTTCTCACTTTTGGACCTGCACGCTATTCTTCTACCCCTTCGTTCAGGGGTCTTCCTGCAAGTTTTCCCTCATTTCAGAGAGAAGCCTGTGTTCTTCACGCGCACTATAGCACGCGAAGAACATAGCCATTCTCGACCTTCCATCGCACTTTTGATCTCGATCTGCAGCTGGATTCTATTGGAACCTTCGCGCGATTCGGTGCGTGCGTTCACCTCTCTTCCCAGATCACATCTGACGGTCAGATTTCCCTCTCGACTCGCCCCGCGCTCTACTCATCTCATCCTCACCGCCGGCCTAATTTTGATTAACCTCACCCTTGCGGTGATTCCAGTCACTAAGCTGCTATTTAAGCACCTCAGTGGTGTCGTGCGCAAAGGATCGCTCCCTCCTACATCTCTTAGCGATCAGTTCGTCCACTCCAGTCTCTCCTCCTCATCTAGACCCTGATTTCACAGCCACCGGCTGTGGAATCATCGCCTGCTCTCGACCCTCCTCATCGCTAAGGACCTCGTAGCACCTGAGGACGACCCTGGAGTCTCACTAGCAGACTCTTCCCTCCGCTGGAGTCACCCTCCTCCTTTCTTCCTCCTTAGCCGCCGGCTAAGGACCCATAGGTCCCATTCTTCCTTTTAGTTTAGGTTTTTAATTCTGCACAAGTAGTGTTAGATTTAGTTTGCAGTAGTTTAGAATAGATTTAGTTTTAATTGTTAGTGTTTAATGTTAGCTGTAGTTAGATTAGTCTTAGGAGTAGAATTAGTATTAGATCCCCTCCCTCACCTCCTCTAATCAGTCCAGATCAGAGGGGAAGAATCATCTGTTCATTGTTCAATTTATCTCCCTCTTCATGTTTTGTTTTTCCATCATCCAAATTCTGATTCTTGTTTTTTCCTTTTTAATGACGAATTTTTCATCAATCACCCACACATCCTGACCCAATTTCAGATCTGATGGCGCACTGCCTCAGATCTGAAAGTGGCGTCACAAGCACCATTTGGGGCTTCTCACTCACTCCATTTGTTTCACAAAAGCCCCTCTGTTTTAATTGGATTGCCTCAGTTTGTCAGAGCACTTTTGATTTGGATTTTAAAGGAGTTTTACTCTCTGAAATGTTTTGACAGATCTGACAAATTGAAGGGATTTTTGGTTTTCATTGTGGGCAAGGACTCTGAGAAGTTCTCTGGTGACAGAGAACCAATCAGAAGAGCCTTTCATGATTCTGTTTATACTTTGTTTTGAATGCATTCGCCAGCTTCCATTAAATTTCCTTAATGCATTCTCAGTCTCTTTTTGCTATTTCAGAACTGCCATACACTATTTGTGTTGATGATCATTTCTGTATGGTGATTCTCTAACCTAAGGAGTTTTCCATACTCCTTAAGGTTGCAAGAAACTGGGATTGTGTTTCTTTGGTTTTAATTGATCGAGCTAAGTCTTCCTTCATGCTGTCTATGGCATTAGGAAGACTAACTCAATGTCATTTGAATGTTGATCTGAAAGGATGCTTCTGATAAGGTTTTTCCTAATGAGTATTTGAGCTGAATTTACATGAGATTTTCGTGAGATTTAAACCCCTTTCAGATTTGGATTTCAACTCTGTAAATTGTAGTTTGTTTTGAATTTTATCTTACTCCCAGTGACACAGCAATATGCTGCATCTAGCAGCTACATTCCCCTCTTCTCTAAACTCCCTTCTCTAAATTTCCCTCTTCTCTGTAGAATACTTCCCCCCTCTTCAAGTGGACTAACTGCAGCAGCAGTTAGCCACTTGACAGTGGCTTAAGCCACTGCCACTGTAAACCACACATACTAAATACATTCTTCTTCTCTCCATCTCTTCTGACAGTAGCTGTGGCTGCTGTCTTAATTGAGCACTAACACTCAATCAACTCTAATTCCCTAACTTTATACAAAAGCCTAATGACATAGACTTATTTTAAAACTGTAAATATACCTATTCATAGTATTATAACTATAGCATATCAGTTAGATTCATAGTTATACTGTAAATATGTATAAAACCTGTACAGAAATTCATATACATATGTAATCTATGTAAAAATATGTATATATACTAATCTATTATGCATGTATTTACTGATTTATGTATATATGTATGTACAGATTTATATTTACTTATTTAGTAGCTAAGTTAATAAGTTAGAGCAATAATCAAGTAAATAAATCTATAAACTTGGGAATATATATATATATTAAGTAATTTAAGTTAGTCAAAGTATAATTATACCTAGTATAACTTACTGTAACTTAGTTTTAATTTTAAACACCCAGAACTGCTATTTTAGCCTAAATAAAACATAAATAAATTCGTAAAAATACAATAAAAATATGTATTAAATACTTAAGTATGTAAGTTAAAACTGTTTAAGGTCAATTAGACCATTTACTAATTATTTTATAGGTAATTCACTATTTAATCACCTAAATCAACCTGTATAATCAGCCTAGTTTAGCGAATTTATTTGTATAGTAAAAATATTTAAAATTCAAAATTAATTAATCAATTATGTAGTATTACGTAAATATTTTATTTACCATATTCTATTTTATTTTTTTTAATAATTTATGGCCCCCAAATCGAGGGCCAAAAACCCGCACAGACGCAACTGCGTCTGATTTCCAGCGCACGATGTGACGCTGGAATAGCGCCACATCGTGTGCTGCAAACCAAACGCAGCCATATAAATATAATTTATGCTATAGTTGAAGTAGTCGTCAAGGCGCAGGTTGCCCGAAACACTGCGTTTATGTCCGATCCGATTACCCGATCTGTGCTGAACTCTGATATGTGTGTGGGGCCGGGGGCCCGAGCGTGTGCGAGCTTTAAGGCCGTTGGGCTGAGCTCTGACGCTGAGATTGCAAACATAACTAAGCCATCTAATCCGAGATTAGGGCACGCTTGGTAGAGGTCTGGTCCCACCCGTAGGGTGCTGTGTATCCCTCGAAAAGTGTGCCCGCTAATTAAGCACATTTTACACTAAGGACTCTCCACCGCAGCCTCTGAAATACCACACAGAAGAAATTGAAAGGACAGACGACTTAAGAGAAGGAACACACGAACAGAAAGACTTACTGTACATACAACAGTAGAATAAGTAATATACATACGTATAAGTAAACCCACATAATTACTAATAGAATAAAACGACACTATAAACGTCGCTAAAGACCTCAGTTTGCTTCTTTAGGTTGTATATAGTGTTTTCTGAGATTTAGCGACGTTTATATCTGTCACTAAAACTGATATATATGTCACTATAAATAAAAGACTAGTAAGTTAAGTTTTTACACTATGGTATCCTAATGTAGTATGAACTAACATATTAGTGTTAATAGTATAACTTGTAAATACATAGTTTAGAGTATAATAATAGATTGTTTGATGCTTGTTCATAGTTAGTATTTTTGCAAGCACTTCTTAGTAACTAGGTAAATAAAACATTCATTCATTCTTTAAATGTAAAGTTTCTTTTTGAATAAGAAGACAATTTTGGAGATAATCAAAGAGTGACCGAATTAAATTCAATAAATTGCCTCCCAGAGAACGACCTGGAACAAAACCAGTAAAAATTAGATAAATAAGCAAATGATAATAATGGTTGTAATGACTGGTACTCACCCATACTCACCACTATACGACATCCTTAATGTTATATTATACACCCTATACTACAACGACATGATCATAACAATAATTATTCACCATCATCAACCAACCATCATCATCATTTTTTGGCGCCGCTGCCGGGGAGGCAACGCTCTTTGCACCAAAATTTTCTTTTTATTCTTTTGTATATAGAAATTCTTTATTTCATTCATTCATTCATTGTAATTTCTTTTATTTTCCATTGAATTATTTGTGTATACATTCCTTTATTCTTTTACTAATCATTTGTTTTTCCACAGCACTTGAGGAGGAGTGTCGTCTTCCTGGTGGAGTCGCTACGCTCCAGATTCGTCTTCCTGGTGGAGTTTCGCCTCGTAGTAGCTGTAGGAGTAGTGGTAGTATTAGTTTTAGTTTTAGGTTTATTGATTAGGAGCAATTGTTAGTCATAAGTTGTGAGAGCTTGTTCTCACACAATTTTTGTAATAATTCTGGACTGTCTGGACTTTATTTCTTTATCTTCTTAATTTCTTTCCTTACTTTTGAATTGCATATAAAAATATTTTTCAAAAAAAAAAAAAAAAAAATCAAAAAAATCAAAAAGACCTCATACTTATCTAGCAGCAGCATAACCCTAGGCATCCATTTTAGGATTGCATTTCATTCCTGCTAGATTTTTATTCAAATCAAATCTGCATTCGAAGATTGCTGGAGTCAGGTACGCATTTTTTACTTTACTCTTAACTCCTGCCATAACTGCATTTGACTTAAAATTAAAGACGACCACTACTTTGTCTGAACTGAATTAAAAAGTGAAACGAGCAGCATAGAAAACACATTTTAATCACTTCAATCAAATCAAAAAGGAGATAGCAAAATTGGGTGAAACCATGTTTGAGATTTTAATCGCCTTGTGTTGAATGTTATCGTGCACACAGCACGATCACTTAAGGCCACAATACACGGGTTTCTACCTCATCTTTCTGCAACCACAGGATCTGGATTCGCACGCTCAGTCTTATCCAGATTCCCAGTGGATTTTAGAGGTCTGCACTTCACTAGGTTTATCTTAGGATACGTACAATTGCTTGAAACAATTGTTTGCGTATAACATATTTTGCGTAGCAGCCTCTAGGAAAATTTTTCTCCGATTCATTTCGATTGATTGGTCTTCTTGAATTGAGATTTTATTGGGATTCTTCTGTTTTATTGTGAACGTTAAAAATTTTTTCCCATTGAGTTGGATCAAATTAGAGTAAACAGGATTTCAAAAAAAAAAAAACCAACTCAGTGGAAGGTAGGAGATCCCAAAACCCAGAACTTGTACTCCCCTTGGGTACTGCTACCCAAGCTACCACATCTTTCTCTTTGCCCTCCACTTCTAATCCTTTACCTCCCGAGTCTCAAAATCCTATTCACATTCCCACTCACACACGGGGGTACATGAAGCCCAATCCAGTAGCAAAGACTTAGAGATAGTGGCTAGTCAACTGGATAAAGTGGGCTTAATCGAGAAGAAAGTAGATGAAGTATGGAAATTTCTCTCAAAACACCCATCTTCTTCTCAGTCACCAGCACAAAACACTTCTCAGTTTCCCACAGGGAGGGAAACTGTGAATAACCTTTCTGTGACACAAACTGCATTACCGGATTTTCCATTTCCATATCCTTCACCGGTTGGAGGAACCTTTGTTCCTCCCTTCACTGACTTCCCTGCACCTTCTGGAGCTTCAGAGGAGCTTCATGCCATTCACAATGATCCTTTCACACAAACCTATAACCCTGGATGGC
Organism: Thalassia testudinum; assembly: GCA_037157565.1. Taxonomy (NCBI): domain Eukaryota; kingdom Viridiplantae; phylum Streptophyta; class Magnoliopsida; order Alismatales; family Hydrocharitaceae; genus Thalassia; species Thalassia testudinum. The sequence continues at coordinate 62,284,105 of JAZHRO010000014.1, forward strand.
GTAATCATCCAAATTTCCCGTGGTCGGGAAATTCACAAAGACCTCCTTTTCAACAACCTTCTGCACCACCATTGCACAACCCGATCCGAGCACCTCCTCCACAATTACACGGTTATCCACCGCGTACCTACCAGCAACCCCAACCCAGGCCCACCCAATACTCTCAATCTGGGCCTACACGAGATGACCAGTTGGGGTCTATCATGAAAGCTCTTGCTGATATGCAACAACAGAATATTGCTATGCAGCAGAGACAGGACGCGGCCTTAGCTGAGATGAGAGCTCAGCTATCACACTTGATGGAGTCCCGTCAACCACATTCACTCCCATCACAAGCACAACCCAACCCTAGGAACATACCTGCTCAAAGGTATGTCCAACCTAGACCTGCACTGCAAGATCAAACACATGACATTTCACAACCAGTGCACAACACTGAATTCTTCACTGACTCAAATTCTTCTCTTGCACAAACACAAGCACCTCTGCTACCTAACAATGATTTACCATCTACCTCTATAGCCGAACTAAATGCCATAGTCACTAGGAGTGGTAAATGCACACTAGATCCACCTCTTCCAACACCTACCACTTCTAGTTCTACTCCTCCACTTCCTACTTCTCCTCTACCTATGACTGAACCTCTCACAACTCCAGTACCTTTTCCTGAAGCTTTAAAGAAGAAGGAGAAAGGAAAGGAAAAGACCTGTGTGGCACCTGAGGAGGATTTGCTTAAGCTCTTTGAGCAAGTCCACATAAACATCCCCTTGTTGGATGCAATCCGCCACATCCCTCTTTACGCTAAGTTTTTAAAAGACCTATGTACACCTAAGCGTAAAACAAGAATTCAAAAAGGGAGTAGTCCAATCATTCTCTCGGAACAAGCTAGTTCCATCATCTCTAGTACCCTCCCAACTAAGATGAAAGACCCAGGCACCCCTCTCTTATCCTGCATGATAGGTAACACCACATTCAATAGAGCACTACTTGACCTAGGTGCTTCCATCAATCTTATCCCAACCTCTCTACTGACACATTTTGAGGTTGGCAATCTGAAGCCAACCGAGGTGTCCCTGCAATTAGCTGACAGATCAGTTAAGACACCTCAGGGAGTGTTGGAAGATGTCATAGTGCGGGTCAAGGATTTTTACTTCCCTGTAGACTTTATAGTCCTTGACATGGAAGTACCTGAAGTTATCCAGAATACACCTATCATTTTAGGAAGACCTTTCTTGGCTACGGCCAAGGCAAACATCAATTGTGAGGAGGGCCTTATAGAATTAAAGTTTGGAGATCAGAAAATAAAAATTGATATTTTTCAGGCCCAAAGAGGGCCAACCTGTAGTTTAATTGAAGAAATCTTCTCCCTGGATTCATTGGATCAATTGGTTGAGGACACCTTGATCAATTCATTAAATTTAGAACCTCAACACTCTTTGGACTCTGACTTGACTTCCACTGAGATACCAAATTTAGAGACTGAGGACCTTCCTCCCATTCCATTAGTATCTCTAGGATCTCCTGAAACTTTCACACCTGCTCCTTCTGATCCTGTGCCTGTTGAACTCAAACCTCTTCCTGACTCTCTCAAATATGTTTTCTTAGGACCTGATCAGACCTATCCGGTGATTGTTAACTCTTCCCTTTCTTCTGATCAAGAGTCACGACTCTTATCTGCCCTAAGAGCACATAGGCAGGCTATAGGATGGAACCTTTCTGACCTTACTGGCATCAGTCCTTCTTATTGCACACATAGGATTTTCACTGAAGAAGGATCTAGACCTACTAGATAGCCCCAGCGTAGATTAAACCCTACATTACAAGAGGTGATAAAAAGTGAAATGATTAAATGGCTGGACAATGGAATTATCTACCCAATTTCTGACAGTAGATGGGTAAGTCCTGTTCAGGTTATGCCAAAGAAGGCCGGACTTACCATCGTCACCACTGATTCTGGAGAAGTCATCCCTACACGCATTGCTAGTTCGTGGCGAGTATGTATAGATTACCGAAAACTCAACCAAGCCACGAAGAAAGATCATTTCCCTTTGCCCTTCATTGATCAAATACTGGAAAGAGTGGCAGGGAATAGATTTTTCTGCTTTTTGGATGGCTATTCAGGATATAATTAGGTGGCAATTCACCCCGATGATCAGGAGAAAACGACATTCACCTGCACCTATGGAACCTTTGCATTCCGTAGGATGCCTTTTGGATTGTGCAATGCACCTGCTACATTCCAGCGGTGTATGTTTGCAATCTTTTCCGACTTAGTAGGCGATTGTTTAGAAGTCTTCATGGATGACTTCTCGGTCTTCAGGAGCACATTTGATGCATGTCTAAACCACCTGACCAAGGTCCTGCAAAGATGCATTAATGTGAATCTGGTACTTTCCTGGGAGAAATCTCATTTCATGGTAACTGAAGGACTTGTATTAGGTCACCTTATTTCTGAGAGAGGAATTGAGGTTGACCGTGCGAAGGTAAAGTTGATTTCTGATTTACCACTACCTTCGTCGGTTAAGCAAATTCGATCTTTCCTCGGGCATGTTGGCTTTTATCGCCGCTTTATAGCGGATTTCTCGAAAATAGCCCGACCTCTCACTACTCTCCTCTCTAAAGACGTAGACTTCCAGATCTCTGACGATTGTGTTCGTGCCTATACGACACTTCGTGATCTGATTACCAAGGCACCCATACTGCAACCCCCGAATTGGTCTCACCCTTTTGAGATCATGTGTGATGCCTCTAATTATGCAGTAGGAGCTGTCCTTGGTCAAAAATTGGACGGGAAACCCACAGTCATCTATTACGCTAGCAAGACCTTAGATGAAGCTCAGAGGAATTACACCGTCACGGAAAAGGAATTTCTAGCTGTAGTATATGCACTGGAAAAATTCAGACCTTATCTTTTAGGTTCCCACATTATAGTCTACACTGACCACACGGCAGTTCGATATCTTCTCGCAAAGAAGGACGTGAAATCTCGTCTGATTAGATGGATCCTACTTTTACAGGAATTTGATTTAGAGATTCGTGATAAGGCTGGAAAGCAGAATGTGGTAGCTGACCACTTATCCTGCCTTCCTTCTGAAGCGATTTCTCCTTCTTTACCCATCTCTGACCACTTCCCTGACGAGCAATTGCTGGTCATTCATTCTGATCTTCCCTGGTATGCTGACATTGTCAACTACCTGGCTTCTGGACTCATCCCCACTAATTGGGTCCGACATCAAAAAGACAGACTTAGATCCGAGGCCAAGCACTATTACTGGGAAGAACCTTGGCTTTTCAAGCATTGTAAAGACCAGATCTTTAGGAAGTGTGTCCCTGATAAGGAGATTAGAAGCATCTTATCATTCTGCCACGACCAGGTGTGCGGCGGTCACTTCTCTGGCAAAAAGACCGCTGCAAAGATTTTGCAGAGTGGTTTCTATTGGCCCACAATCTTCAAGGATGCACACGAATATAGTAGGGCATGTTCACGCTGTCAGTCTCTCGGTAGTATTGGCCGCCGAGACATGATGCCCTTGAATCCGATCATGGTGTGCGAAATCTTTGACATTTGGGGCATTGACTTCGTGGGACCTTTTCCTAAATCTTATGGCTTCGAGTACATATTGTTGGTAGTTGAGTATGTTTCAAAATGGATTGAAGCCATCCCCTCAAGGACTAATGATCATAGAGTTGTGACACAATTTGTTCAAGATTTCATCTTCTCTAGATTCGGGGTACCTAAAGCCATCATTAGTGATGGAGGGTCTCATTTTAGAAACACACATTTTCAGTCCCTACTTCAAAAGTATGGGGTGTCACATAGGATTGCTACATCTTATCACCCTCAGACCAATGGACTTGCTGAATTATCTAATCGGGAGATCAAAAAGATTTTACAGACTACCATCCGACCTGATAGAAAGGATTGGTCTTCCCGCCTTTCTGATGCATTGTGGGCATATAGGACAGCCCACAAAACCCCTTTAGGCATGTCTCCTTTTAGACTTGTGTATGGGAAACACTGTCATCTTCCTGTAGAATTAGAGCACAAAGCCTATTGGGCCATCAGAAAGTGTAACTTAGACTTAGAGAAGGCCGGTGATCTTAGGAAATTACAAATGTCTGAGCTCAATGAATTAAGGAATGAATCTTATGAAAGCTCAAGGATGTATAAGGACAAACTTAAGGCCTTCCATGACCGTCACATTCTTAGGAAATCTTTTCACCCTGGTAAAAAAGTCCTCTTCGACTCTAGACTGAAACTCTTTCCTGGGAAGTTAAGATCAAAATGGATTGGACCTTTCAAAATCTTGAGACTTTTTGATAATGGAGCTGTTGAGATGACTGAACTTGACAAATCTGAACCCTTTATTGTAAATGGACAAAGACTGAAACCTTTCATTGAGCCGCATGATCTCAGACTTGTCAATTCCACCATTTCGCTCCTACATTTTGAGCTACCAACTAAGTTTTCGCCTAGCTGACGGCGTTAAACTTAGCAAACACCTACCCTTGTATATAGCTGTTTTACACCTTTCTTACTCTTGCCTTTATTTGCATATAGTGTCTACCCTTGCATTCTGAGCATACATTCATTGACACACATGTCATGCATTTCACTTCCTAGCCCGACTGTTCACTCTGATCCTAGATCAGACTTAAAATCGTCCGCACAGAGATTTTATCTCCTCATTCCGACTTCCTTTCATCACCCAGTCTAGGATAGTGAAAAGCAGAGCATGCATTTGCATCCACCCTTTCATTCAATGAGGACATTAAAACATTTAAGCATGGGGGGGTGTAAATGGTAAACCATTTAAACCAAAATGCAATTGTAGACACAACTATAGTACATATAGTATTATCAAAAAAATTATATACTTCAAAAAAAATTGAAAAATTTTGAAAACTTTTTTTAAAAATTACAAAGCTAAAAATACAAAAAAATAACAAATCAGAAAAATTCCAAAAATACAATAAGGGACATGTACTTCATTATCAAAGGAGGACATTCATTTCAAGAGGGGAGGGAGAGAAAGAAAAAGAAAAAGAAAGAAAAGATAAGTGATCTTATAGCTGAAAAAAAAAAATAATAATAATAGAATAAGTGTCTATGGACATTCAACCGTTACTGGTTTGACCTGCTGGGCCATAGGAGCTTGAAACAAGCTTAGGCTTAATACACTTTGAGCCTTGACAAGATAGACCACAGTCTCTCCTAACTTTAGGACAATTCTTGTACCTGAGTCACCAGTACAGGATTCGTTGGTTTGCTTTGACTTAGGAGTCTAAGTAACCTTGGCTTACACTACACAATGTCAGGAAAGACCACTTGAACCTAAACCTCAACCCTTGTGTTCATTAGGGAAGGTGGAGTCCTTACCTGTGCATGCAGGTAGACTCTTTGTCCTAATCTTTAGTTTTGTGTCTAGGAGAAGCTCTCTCCACAAAAGAAATCCACCCACCAAATACAGTGCGCTCTACCAAATAAGTTCCGAAGACATACTGTTAAAAAAAAAAAAAAAAAAAAAGTCAAGTATGTTCTCCAAAAAGTCTGAAAAACTACTCTTCCACCAAAAATGTTTTTAGGGTTCAAAACAATACCCTGTTTGCCCACCAAAAAAAAATTCTTCTCTGAGCCACAAATACAATAAGGGTTGGGATTGAATACCATCAATTTTTGAGTCATCCGAAAGCATGAGCTGAAGTTAGGACCAACCTGGACTTAAAAAGAAGTGAAACCCCGGGAATGAGCCTTAGAATTCACCTGGTTAGTCCTGACTTATCACAAAGCACAGCCATAACTTCATAGCATTCTGAGTCTCTGTAAAACCCTCTGAGTCCTGGAATTCGACCTAAGGTTTAAATATCAAGAGTCCTTGTTGGTTGAGAGATGGACTATGTCATTTAAGCCTCGAGTTCTAGTAGGTTATCCTCAGTAACCAGGTTCTCACAATGTCAAAAAACACAGTTGGTTTATTGAAAAAATTTTTCAGCTTAAAGATCATCATAAAACACTTAAAAATTTTTGAAAGAAGAAAAAGATATCTTTACACACTTACCTTGCTGATACTTAAATTGCCTTACACTTCAACAGATTGTTTGCTAAGGGACTAGCAAAACGTAAGCATGGGGGTATGATGAGTGGCTACTCATCATGGCAAAAAGGCCGAAATTAAGCTAGACACTAAGCAAAACAATATCAAATTAACACATAAAAAGGGTTAAGTGTGGGAATTAAAGAAAAGACCTAAAACTTTTAATGTGTGTTAAAACCTCCTAATTAGGTCACAAAAATGAGATATTCTGAAAGCTAAAGAACAAATGATGATCCATGCATCAATTGAACACATAAACAAGTTTGAAAAGATAAATCAGAAGTAAAATCAATGTCTTAAATGTTCAATTAAGCACATGTAAAAATTTGAAAGCAATTGGACATCATTTAGGCTTAGAAATAAATAGATTACAATTAGGTCCTTCATGCATTACATTTCTACCCTTCAAAACTCCTTCTTGGACCTTTTTGCAAGCCGCAGGGACCCTTCTGTATGACTGAAGGCCCTTCCAGTTATAGTTCTTCTCACTTTTGGACCTGCACGCTATTCTTCTACCCCTTCGTTCAAGGGTCTTCCTGCAAGTTTTCCCTCATTTCAGAGAGAAGCCTGTGTTCTTCACGCGCACTGTAGCACGCGAAGAACACAGCCATTCTCGACCGTCCATCGCACTTTTGATCTCGATCTGCGGCTGGATTCTATTGGAACCTTCGCGCGATTCGGTGCATGCGTTCACCTCTCTTCCCAGATCACATCTGACGGTCAGATTTCCCTCTCGACTCGCCCCGCGCTCTACTCATCTCATCCTCACTGCCGGCCTAATTTTGATTAACCTCACCCTTGCGGTGATTCCAGTCACTGAGCTGCTATTTAAGCACCTCAGTGGTGTCGTGCGCAAAGGATCGCTCCCTCCTACATCTCTTAGCAATCAGTTCGTCCACTCCAGTCTCTCCTCCTCATCTAGACCCTGATTTCACAGCCACCGGCTGTGGAATCATCGCCTGCTCTCGACCCTCCTCGTCGCTAAGGACCTCGTAGCACCTGAGGACGACCCTGGAGTCTCACTAGCAGACTCTTCCCTCCGCTGGAGTCACCCTCCTCCTTTCTTCCTCCTTAGCCGCCGGCTAAGGACCCATAGGTCCCATTCTTCCTTTTAGTTTAGGTTTTTAATTCTGCACAAGTAGTGTTAGATTTAGTTTGCAGTAGTTTAGAGTAGATTTAGTTTTAATTGTTAGTGTTTAATGTTAGCTGTGGTTAGATTAGTCTTAGGAGTAGAATTAGTATTAGATCCCCTCCCTCACCTCCTCTGATCAGTCCAGATCAGAGGGGAAGAATCATCTGTTCATTGTTCAATTTATCTCCCTCTTCATGTTTTGTTTTTCCATCATCCAAATTCTGATTCTTGTTATTTAATTTTTAACGACGAATTTTTCATCAATCACCCACACATCCTGACCCAATTTCAGATCTGATGGCGCACTGCCTCAGATCTGAAAGTGGCGTCACAAGCACCATTTGGGGCTTCTCACTCACTCATTTGTTTCACAAAAGCCCCTCTGTTTTAATTGGATTGCCTCAGTTTGTCAGAGCACTTTTGATTTGGATTTTAAAGGAGTTTTACTCTCTGAAATGTTTTGACAGATCTGACAAATTGAAGGGAGTTTTGGTTTTCATTGTGGGCAAGGACTCTGAGAAGTTCTCTGGTGACAGAGAACCAATCAGAAGAGCCTTTCATGATTCTGTTTATACTTTGTTTTGAATGCATTCGCCAGCTTCCATTAAATTTCCATAATGCATTCTTAGTCTCTTTTTGCTATTTCAGAACTGCCATACACTATTTGTGTTGATGATCATTTCTGTATGGTGATTCTCTAACCTAAGGAGTTTTCCATACTCCTTAAGGTTGCAAGAAACTGGGATTGTGTTTCTTTGGTTTTAATTGATCGAGCTAAGTCTTCCTTCATGCTGTCTATGGCATTAGGAAGACTAACTCAATGCCATTTGAATGTTGATCTGAAAGGATGCTTCTGATAAGGTTTTTCCCAATGAGTATTTGAGCTGAATTTACATGAGATTTTCGTGAGATTTAAACCCCTTTCAGATTTGGATTTCAACTCTGTAAATTGTAGTTTGTTTTGAATTTTATCTTACTCCCAGTGACACAGCAATATGCTGCATCTAGCAGCTACATTCCCCTCTTCTCTAAACTCCCTTCTTCTCTAAATTTCCCTCTTCTCTGTAGAATACTTCCCCCCTCTTCAAGTGGACTAACTGCAGCAGCAGTTAACCACTTGACAGTGGCTTAAGCCACTGCCACTGTAAACCACACATACTAAATACATTCTTCTTCTCTCCATCTCTTCTGACAGTAGCTGTGGCTGCTGTCTTAATTGAGCACTAACACTCAATCAACTCTAATTCCCTAACTTTATACAAAAGCCTAATGACATAGACATATTTTAAAACTGTAAATATACCTATTCATTGTATTATAACTATAGCATATCAGTTAGATTCATAGTTATACTGTAAATATGTATAAAACCTGTACAGAAATTCATATACATATGTAATCTATGTAAAAATATGTATATATACTAATCTATTATGCATGTATTTACTGATTTATGTATATATGTATGTACAGATTTATATTTACTTGTTTAGTAGCTAAGTTAATAAGTTAGAGCAATAATCAAGTAAATAAATCTATAAACTTGGGAATATATATATATATTAAGTAATTTAAGTTAGTCAAAGTATAATTATAACTAGTATAACTTACTGTAACTTAGTTTTAATTTTAAACACCCAGAACTGCTATTTTAGCCTAAATAAAACATAAATAAATTCGTAAAAATACAATAAAAATATGTATTAAATACTTAAGTATGTAAGTTAAAACTGTTTAAGGTCAATTAGACCATTTACGAATTATTTTATAAGTAATTCACTATTTAATCACCTAAATCAACCTGTATAATCAGCCTAGTTTAGCGACTTTATTTGTATAGTAAAAATGTTTAAAATTCAAAATTAATTAATCAATTATGTAGTATTACGTAAATATTTTATTTACCATATTCTATTTTATTTTTTTTAATAATTTATGGCCCCCAAATCGAGGGCCAAAAACCCGCACAGACGCAACTGCGTCTGATTTCCAACGCACGATGTGGCGCTGGAATAGCGCCACATCGTGTGCTACAAACCAAACGCAGCCATATAAATATAATTTATGCTATAGTTGAAGTAGTCGTCAAGGCGCAGGTTGCCCGAAACACTGCGCTTATGTCCGATCCGATTACCTGATCTGTGCTGAACTCTGATATGTGTGTGGGGCCGGGGGCCCGAGCGTGTGCGAGCTTTAAGGCCGTTGGGCTGAGCTCTGACGCTGAGATTGCAAACGTAACTAAGCCATCTAATCCGAGATTAGGGCGCGCTTGGTAGAGGTCTGGTCCCACCCGTAGGGTGCTGTGTATCCCTCGAAAAGCGCGCCCGCTAATTAAGCACATTTTACACTAAGGACTCTCCACCGCAGCCTCTGAAATACCACACAGAAGAAATTGAAAGGACAGACGACTTAAGAGAAGGAACACACGAACAGAAAGACTTACTGTACATACAGCAGTAGAATAAGTAATATACATACGTATAAGTAAACCCACATAATTACTAACAGAATAAAACGACACTATAAACGTCGCTAAAGACCTCAGTTTGCTTCTTTAGGTTGTATATAGTGTTTTCTGAGATTTAGCGACGTTTATATCTGTCACTAAAACTGATATATATGTCACTATAAATAAAAGACTAGTAAGTTAAGTTTTTACACTATGGTATCCTAATGTAGTATGAACTAACATATTAGTGTTAATAGTATAACTTGTAAATATGTAGTTTAGAGTATAATAATAGATTGTTTGATGCTTGTTCATAGTTAGTATTTTTGCAAGCACTTCTTAGTAACTAGGTAAATAAAACATTCATTCATTCTTTAAATGTAAAGTTTCTTTTTGAATAAGAAGACAATTTTGGAGATAATCAAAGAGTGACCGAATTAAATTCAATAAATTGCCTCCCAGAGAACGACCTGGAACAAAACCAGTAAAAATTAGATAAATAAGCAAATGATAATAATGGTTGTAATGACTGGTACTCACCCATACTCACCACTATACGACATCCTTAATGTTATATTATACACCCTATACTACAACGACATGATCATAACAATAATTATTCACCATCATCAACCAACCATCATCATCAGTAGTCGGATTTGTCATCTGAAGTGAGGATTTACACCATCTTGGCCCTTGATCTTTGATCATCCTAGGATTATATTTGATGCTACAAAAGTCCGATCAGGGCGGTCTTGGAGTCGTTGAACTCTGATCGTCGCCTTGATCAGATTCGTAGAGTTGGATCTACAATCCGAGGCCCCAATTAAATGTCTCCCTGTCCCTACCCACTAAGAAGAAGAAATTACTGTACAAGTTTTACAGTTTGACCTAAATGCATGATGATGCATATTATGCAATTTTTACAATGCATGATGCTTGTATGATGCTAACACCTTGCATAAATAGACATTATTGGCTATTCAGATGTATGCACATCGCACCCCCATGCCTATCTTTTGCTAATCCCTAACAAAAACTATATGCTATTTATAAAAGAATTAGGTCAGATTTCTTGGGCAAAAGTTTTTTTTCAACACTAAAAGATTTTTACTAAGGACATGAACTACAAGGATACAACAGCGCCTGGGTGTCCGCCAAAATGCAAACCACCTGAAGCCCTCTCCTTATTCAAAGGAGGATCTTTTTCTTCCTTTCTTCTTTTCTAATTTTTTTTGGATTTTTGAGTTTAGGGTTTCGGAGTAGCTTTCTACGGCCACTCAACCCACCCAAGACTCGAAGAGAACCTTAGGTTATAGACATCTTTATGTGTGAAATGTGATAGACTCACTGATCGACGATTAGAATGGACTTCGGGTTTTTATGCCCCCAGGTGACTATAAAAAGAAATTTTGCCTAAAGGTGTATCTATTCAATCGGTAGCATTCTCCTTACTTTTATTTTTATGGGTTCAAGACATGGGTGAACCCAGCATATACCTCCCTGGCTTATTTTACTTATCCGCTTCTTCCTAAGTGTTTTGAAATTATACGTGCATTTCCTGAGCTGGGTTCTAGACAACCTACCAATGAGCTGTTACCCACGATAACTTACCAGCCATACTCGTACGGTGAAGTATGGCTTATTTCCTTTTCTTTTCTTTTCTCCTTTTCTTTTTTCTTGGATAATTTTTTCCTATTTTTTCTTTTTTTTTTAAGTAGGTGGCTTTCCTGATCTAAGATTTACCTAAAGGCAATAGGAAAAGAATGGTCATGTGACTAGGCTCTCGACAACATACCAATGAGTCATTACCCACTTTAACATGCCAGCCATACCATCCTAGAAGGTTCATTGGCTACACAATTTTCGTAAAAACCACCGAAAAGCAAGTCAGTGCAAATAGTGTGTAGATGCTTAGACTTAAAATTCCCTCAAATCAAAGGGCGGGCAAATAAGTCACGTACTTGTCACCCCAACTTATTTAACCAAATTGAAGTAAATTTAGAATGATAAGGACTTGAAAAACAAATCCACATTGTAGTACACCATAGCTAATTAAGCCAAAAGACCTGAAGGGTCTAAGTGTTCAGATCCAACTGTATTATTCCTTAGGGTTGAAAAATCCTAATTCCCAATTATTCTTTCCTAAAAATAATTTTTTTCATTCTTTTTAATAAAGAGAAAAATTAGTAGAATTTACAAGAATTCCACAGAGCTGAAAAAATGATTTAGAAATGAATCCACCCCCCCATGCCTAGTTGATGCAATGTCCTCATTGAAAATAAAATGCATAAGTAGGGTAGACTGAAGAAAATATCACCTGCATTCCATGATACTCGGGTCAACTCTGAGTCAGATTTACAAGTGCTGAGTTTAATGGCATCAACTGAGCGAAGTCCAGCCAAAGAAATCACATTAAGGTTAAATAACCTTATCGGAGACGAGTTCTGGAATAACACGGTAAACATAAGGTTTCAGATGTTGTCCATTGACCTTAAAAGAATTACCCGTCTATAGGTTAGAGATCTCAACGGCTCCGTTCGAAAATATTTGATCAATGATAAATGGGCCATCCCACTTTGACATAAGCTTGCTGGGAAAGGGCTTAAGTTGAGAATCAAAGAGCTAGGCCTTTTGGTTTGGCTCAAAGATCTTGCAAGAAATCAGTTGGTCATGAAGAGCTTTGGTCTGAGCCTTCGAGATCTTGGAATACTCATACACATCATTTCTATGCTCCTCCAACTCAGATAGTTGGAGCTTCCTAATCTTTCTGGCTAAACTTAGATCAAAGTTGCATTTCTTGATCACCCATAATGCTTGATGTTCAATCTCTACAGGTAAATGGCATGCTTTTCCATGCAACTGATGAAATGGTGACATACTGATAGGCATTTTGTATGCCATACGGTAGGCCCAAAGTGCATCCTCAAGCTTTTGAGTCTAATCTTTTTTATCAGGCTTGACTATCTTATGCGGGATATTCTTGATCTCCAGGTTGGAGATCTCAGCCTGTCCATTCATCTGAGGGTGGTAAGGTGTGGAGATTCTGTGATCTACTCTGTATTTTACCAGTAAACTATGGAACTGGGAATTTTTGAAGTTAGTACCACCATTGCTGATGATAGCCCTAGGAATCCTGAACCAACTGAAGTTCCTTTTGACGAAATCAATGACCACCTTGTGGTCGTTGGTTCAGGTGGGAATAGCCTTGATCCACCTGGACACGTAATCAATGGCAATAAGAATTTACTGGTGTCCAAATGAAGGGAGGAATGCCCATGAAATTGATGCCCCAAACATCAAAGATTTCGATGGGAAGGATTGGGTTTAGAGACATCTTATCTCTCTTGGTTATGCTCCCAAGTGTCTGGCATTGGGAACGTGACCTCGAGAATTCCTGGGCATCCTTGAATAAAGATGGCCAATAGAATCCAGACTATAGTATTTTTGCACCCGTCTTTTTCCCGGAGAAATGTCCACCACACACAGATGCATGGCAGAACTCAAGTATACTTTGAAATTCATACTCCAAAACACATCGGTGAATAATCTGATCAGAGCCAATGCGATACAGTTCAAGGTCCTCCCATAAGTAATATTTGGCCTCAAATTCGAGTCTATCTCGTTTTTGCTTGGTCCAATCCTAAGGGACTTGACCAACGGCCAAATAGTTTACTAAGTCTACAAACCACGAGGTTTGGACACTTGACATTGTAAGAATAGTCTTGTCCAAAAAAGTATCAGCAATAAGAATATTTGGACAAGGAGAATCACTCAAAAGTTTCGAAAGATGATCTGCCACCACATTCTGTGCCCCGGATTTATCTTTGATTTCAAGATCGAATTCTTGAAGCAGAAAAATCCATCGAATAAGATGGGGTTTGGCATCCTTTTTGGCCAAGAGACGTCTCAAGGCTGAGTGGTCGGTGTAAATTATGACGTGAGACCCTAAGAGATAAGCCCTGAATTTCTCCAAAGAAAATACTATAGCTAGCAACTTCTTCTCAGTAACGGTATAATTCCTCCAAACCTCATCCAGAGTTTTGCTATCGTAGTAGATGACAGAAGGCTTTCTGTAGATCTTTTGATCCAAAATAGTCCCAACCGCATAATTAGAAGCATCGGTCATGATCTCAAATGGGGCTGTCCAAACTGGTGGTTGCAACACCAGAGCACAAGTTACTGTCATTTTAAGAAAATCGAATACCTTGCTGCACGATTCATCGAATTCAAATGGCGTATCTTTGGCAAGAAGGTTGCTCAGAGGGCGAGCATCCTTGGAGAAATCCTCGATGAACCTCCGATAGAATTCTACATGACCAAGAAATGATCGAATTTGTTTGACATATGTGGGAGGAGGAAGTTTGGAAATGGCATCAACCTTAGCATTGTCAACTTCAATTTCCTGTTCAAAGATTACATGACCCAAGATGAAACCTTCTTGTGTCATGAAATGGCTCTTTTCCCAGCTAAGGACCAATCTTGTTTCAATGCATCTTTTAAGGATCAATTCGAGATTAGCCAAGCAAGAATCAAATGATTCTTCGAAAATAGAGAAATCGTCCACGGTGACATCCATAAACTCTCCCACCATGTTAGAGAATATGGCTAGCATACACCTTTGAAATGTCGTAGGTGCATTGCATAAGGCAAATGGCATTCTATGGAAAGCAAAGGTTCCGTAGGAACAGGTGAAAGTCATTTTCTCCTGATCCTCATGATGGATTGGGAATTGATTGTATCCTGAGTTACCGTCTACGAAACAGAAGTACTTTTGCCTGACTAATCTTTCAAGGATCTGATTGATGAAGGGTAGGGGAAAATGATCCTTTTTGGTGGATGTGTTCAGCTTCCTGTAATCGATACAAACTCTCCAAGAAGAAGCTAAACGAGTTGTGATAGACTCTCCTTTCTCGTTAGTCACAACAGTAATCCCAGCTTTCTTGTGAATAATTTGCGTGGGACTTACCTAAGGACTATCTAAGATCAAATAAATGATTCCTGCATCGAGCCACTTAATTATTTCTTTCTTGAGCACTTCTCACATAATAGGGTTTAGTCTCCTCTACATCTGGTGAGAAGGGTGGGATCCATCTTCCACGAAAATTCTATGATTGCAATAAGATTGCCCAATCCCCCCAAGGTCATGGATGGTCCAACCAATTTCCTCCTTCTATTCCTTTAAGAACTTGATCAGCTTAATCTCCTGCTCCTTAGTCAATCTAGCATTGATAATCACAAGGAGCATTTTTTTAGGTCCTAAAAATTGATATTTCAAATTCTTAAGCAATGGTTTCAATTCAAGCTGGGGCAGGTCTAAGATGGAAGGTAAGGATGATGCAGATGAAGATTCATCAAGAGGAAGAGGTTGAAAGTGAACAAAATCAATAACCTCTTCAGAATGTGACGGGCTTGCCACAGAGGGTTATGATTTGGATTCATCGAGATAGGAGGAACTTTCAGTTGTTGGAATTGCCATACATGTCTCAATATTCAAGTTATCTTCCATGAGTTCCTCAACATATCCACAATCCTCAAATTTGTTAATCACCTTAAAAATATCCAATTTCAATTTTCGATCCCCAAGGGCGATTCCATTCTACCGCTCTCACAGTTGATATTGGCCTTAACGGTAGCCAGGAATGGGTGCCCAAGAATGATGTGCGTGTTCCTCAAATTCTTAAGTACATCCATGTCAAGGACAAGGAAATCTACAGGAAAGTAAAAGTCCTTAACCTTGACAATAACATCCTCAATAATGGCGCTTGAATTTGTGACTGAACGGTCTACTAACTGCTACATTACTAAGGTCGTCGGAAGTTAACCTAATCCGAACTTCTCGTAAAGAGAAGTCAGAATTAGGTTAAAGGATGCACCTAGATCCAGGAGTGCCCTATCAAAGGTGTAATCTCCAATAACACATGAAATTAAAAGGGCACCTAGATCTCTCTTTTTCGGAGGAAGGTGATGCAGGAAAATAGAACTGGCCTGCTCAGCGAGTATCACTTTCATCGGAATAGATTCCGTTGACTTACGCTTCTGGGTGCATAAATCCTTCAAGAATTTAGCATAAGCCAGTATGTGTTCGATAGCATTGAGGAGGGGGGTATTGATTTCAACATTCTAGAATATATTCAAGAGCTCCACATTACTATCAATAGGCCTCTTCTTCCTAGGTTTAATCAAGGCCTCAGGAAAAGGAACATGAGTCAAATCTTCGAAATCAGGTTCCTAAGCCTTGATTTCTTCTTCATAATTTTCCCTTCTTTCCTTAGACTCACAAAGATTTTCTTAACTAGAGCAATATATGTGTGGGTCTTTGGGTTTGCCTTCCACTCCTCAAAGTAACAAACTTGCAAGATGCATACGGGTTTAGGCCTTGGGGAGGGTTAGGAAAGATCAGAGGGGCTTGATTATCCAAAAACCTTGGATTTGATGAAGAAGCAGAAGAGGAAGGACCCTACTCAACCACCCGAGCATGTGCATGTGGGTCCCTCTGAATCCCATACCCTTGGGTTTGTTTGCCCAGATTCTATTTGTTGCGTCGGTTGGGTACGGGTTGAGATGGCGAAGATCCGGGCTGATGGGTTTTAGTAATGAGCCCAGCTTGCAAGTTGTCCAACGAGGTTTTTATTTGTTGCATGAGCTGGAGCATAGAACCTTGCATCTCTACCATCTGACGGCTCAAATCAACCAACCCTATGGGTTGACGAGCATTCCAAACTAGCTGATTGATCTAATTCGGGGGCAGCAGAGTATAAACATGACCCTGACCCATTGTCCTTTGTGGAGCATGGTTGCTGGGTTGGAATTGGGTCTGTTGCGTTGGATTGATCTAATTCGGGGGCAGCAGAGTATAAACAAGACCCTGACCCATTGTCCTTTGTGGAGCATGGTTGCTGGGTTGGAATTGGGTCTGTTGCGTTGGATTTTTCCATGAGAAGTTAGGGTGCTTCCTCCAACCAGGATTATAAGCATTGTAATATGGGTTAAACTTAACGTTCTCCTGTACAGCATAGACAACCTCATTAGGTGAGGATGTAGGGAAAGAAAGAGAGGGATTAGAGAAATTGGGATCAAAGTCCCATGTTTGGAATCCATGGGTTTTTTGAGCAATGCTGGCTCATAGGTTGAGCCCCATCTAGTTGATTCATGAACTCCTATCTAGAAGGAGCATGCGAAGAATGGAATCCCAAATTCTGGGATTGAGTGCATCCAGAATTGTTCACAGAGTTTTTAGCCATCCACTCCATCATTTTGGTAACCAGGTCCACCTTATCTAATTTATTACAAATCAGCTCCATATCGAATGAATGAGAGTCATGGACCTCATTAACATTCGATCTGGGTTGTTGGGACATGTTAAATGTATCCATGGAAGAATGATTGATTGAATTTTCACTCATTTCCTCAAACAAATCTTGAACACTATCTACGTCTTCGTTGAGGAAATTGCCACCGCAAGAAGCATCCACGCGATTTCTGAGTTGCTCAGTCAACCCGTGGTAAAAGATCTGCATGAGATGCTATTTCGGCACCATGTGCTGTGCACAATTCCGCAATAAGTCTTGGAATCGCTCCCAGGCAACATGAAACTACTCCCCTAGCCACTGGGCGAAAGTAGTAATCGCTCGCCTCAGTGCATTGGTAGGCCCAACTCGAAAGAATTTATTTACGAAAGCTGATTTAAGATCGTTCCAAGTTGCTATCGGCCTTCCTATGGTCCTGTACCAATGAGCAGCCTTATCCGTAAGAGAGTTGGGAAAGAACCTAATGATCATTTGCCCTTCATTCACATTTCGTGCTTTGGTGGTCTGGACCAAAGTGGTCGAGTCAGCGAAATGCTGAAATGAGTCTTCAAAGCCAAGCCCATGAAAATGTTTGATCAGGCTTAACACCTGGGGCTTGATTTCAACGTCGTCGGTTGGAATCTAGCCATCAGAATCTTCCCCGTAATTTGAAGGATCATAAAAATCCTTCAAGGGCTGAGTGCCCTACATTCTCTATAACCATTCTTACATTCTCTGCATTTGTTCCAGTTTGATGGGAACACCATCATGAGCCATAACTAGCTCATTTTGACCCAATTAAGTCAGTAAATGCTCCTACATAACTATCAGAGAATCACAAGTCATTGCATAATCATTCTGAAGAAAAGATAAGAAACTAAGGTTAAAACTGCAATTTTACCAACTTATCATGAATGCAGTACAATCAGGGGTTTTCTCAGGGATTGAATGAAGGTCAATTGATCTTAAAAAGAAAACAAGTGGGTTAGAATAATCAGAAAAGGGTTTGCACGTGTTTTGAGAATTAAATGACTTTTGAAACCCTAAAAATTGATGTTCTTAATTAACTGAGGTTCTGATTAGGATAAAATCCACCTAAATCCTCTAAAATACATATAGAAATATTCTCTAGGGTTTCGAACCTTCAATTTGACCATCAGAACTGATTTTGACCCAAAACAGAATCACAGACAGATATTTTCACTAATTTGGGTTTTTTCATAAATTACCTAGTCGAACATGGTCAAAACCAAAATTCAATTTCACCATTGGATTCCTTAGGTCATAATTAGGTTTGTACCAAAATTTGGACACAAGATGAGTTTGTCTTGACCTAGTTTGCAAATTAGTCTTGTCCAATTACATTTCTACCCCTAACTTTCAAAACTCTTTCAAATAGGTCCCCAACTTTGTCGTAATTCTCACAAAAAGGTCCCCACCGCATAGAACTCCTACTCCTACAACTCCGGCAACAATTAATCAATGATTTCTCCTTGATTGATTGATGAAACCTCCTCAAAATTGAATCGGAGGTTCCTCTTCACCTCTTTCAATCAAGCTGATTCTTGTACTTCAATTCTTTCCCAATTTCTCATGCGAACGCATGAGAAATTTGGGTTTCCAACTTCGGCAACCTTCCAAGCCTGAAAGTTTGGCTTCCAAGCTCTAAGCGACCCCCTGACACCTTTATAGACTCCCTAGGCCTGCCCGATCCTCCAGGCTTGAATTCGACCAGAGTTACCCCATTCTCTTCCCTCCTCTCCGACCAAAAAAAGCTCTGCAAGCTTCAACGATATCTTTGACCTCCTTCCTCATCCATTCTCACAAAACCAGCAATGGATTCGTCATCCTCAGATTGTTCTACGTGCCGCAATACCAGCTGCCGTCCCATTCCACGTTTTCATCGTTGTTTCTTCCCATAGAAGAATTCATCACCACGACGCTGGCCGTGCCAGTCTGTGTCGTCCTCCCCCTTTTCGTCCACATAGAATAGGTAGTTAAGTCTCTCTATGTTCTTACTCTAATTTCCTACCTAAAACACCAAAAATAGCCCCTCGCTACCGCCATTCACTATCATAATCTTCGCTTCTGACCAAACATCAGGTGAGGCACCTCCATCGCCACAACCCTCCATCCGCCTCGCCAAACACCTCAAGACCTCCACCTCACCTTCTCGCAAAAAACCCTTCTATTTCATCCTCTCACTCACCCAACTCACCCCTGAACAACCCACCATCACAGTCACTATACAACTTCCACACGCACTCCCACACCACGAGACCACCGCCACCACATTCCACGTCCAACGGTGACTCTCTTGAAGTGTTTTAATAGGGTCAAGAGGCCATTTTTCTTATTTTAGGTGTCGGGCTCCAGTAGCCATTGCTGTGGCTTCAAGTAAGGCTTCAAAGCTTGCTCCAGGATGCATTCACTCTAGGCATTGGCTCCAAGCTACATGGATTCATCCCACACACGTTCCTAGGTCTCCAATTGAGGGACATACCATCAGCAGCTGCCCTGATTTAAAGAGCATTCCAGCAGCAGACGCACGAAAGAGACAGCCGTGGTATTTAGTCCCACATCATGAAGCACAGCGTCTTGGTACCTGCATAAGTGGAGAAAATGTTGAGGGCTTATCGCCTCAATACTTCGGGGCTGGTCCCCTGCACCCTCACATGCCTCATCTGCGACCTCTTCCCTGCGGACCTGGTACACCCGATTACCCGTCTATGCTATCCACTCCTCGCTCACCAACCACTGCCGGTGAGCTTGGACCTAGGTGCGCTCTTAGTCCAATTACCCGTATACCCGATACTGTGAAAGTCTCTGGGAGAGCATGACCCCGAGAGAGAAAGGGAACTTGCACAAGGGTATGGAGGGTTTTTGCTGCAGTGGAAATTGGCTGACACTTAGCCAATTCAAGAAGTCCCCCTCCCTGTGTGAAGGGGCTGAATAGAAGAAGAAAAGGAGAGAAGAGGAGCCACAACAACCGAGAAGACGAAGAAGCAGCTGAGGAGAAAGAGAGGGCTATACACTGTAGCTCAAGATGGTTAAGCCTTCTGATTTAATATTCAACCATCTGATACTTGATTGCTAGGCTTTATTTGATTGATATTGTTTAGAAATTTACTGTTATTGTGAGGGGTACTTGGTGATTCAAATCACCATTTTACCTCATTCTTTTTGCACTATTGATATTTGTTTTCATTTCCACATCATTATTGTTTGGAGTTCTATTATAAATTGCTTATGCTATGGTTAAATTGCAATTCTTGAGATCTAAATTCCGTATTGCTTCCTGTGTTCGACATCGAAACCTTTTTTGAGTAATAAAATTTATTTATTTAAGTGCTATTTTGGCCATAATACAACACGACAATCTTAAACACCGATTTATCATGTAAAACATTTTGGCGCCGTTGCCGAGGAGCAATAGGCAATTTAGAACTCTTGATTGCAATTCCTGATTCAAATTCTTACTTGCTATATCTCTTTTGCTGTGGTTGTCTTAGGAGAGATACATTCAAGGAAGGTCAGCCGCATAGTAAACACGCTAGGGGTAGGTATGTTCTAAATGTTCTCTCTTTCTTAAGCCCCTCATCCTAAAATGGATAAAAGGAAAAAATCAATTAGGGCTACTTGCATTCTATCTGTAGATAATTCATCAAGTTGCCTTATCTGATACATTTTATTTGGACAACAAATCCTGATTTGTGAACCTAGTTTAAGCATAAGCTATATAGGACTATCACATTCTTGTTTGAGCTATAGGTACCACATTTGGACCAAATTAGAACCAATAAGGAGCCCAGTTTAGAGTTTTTAGAGACACTTGCTTAATCAAGAAATCATTTTCCCAAATAGTGTGTGCCTAGATCATGATTGAACTAATTTATTCAAGCAAAACCCTAAAATCAGGCTGTTAAAGTCATTTGAACACTAAAAGAGGGACCTAAATTTTCAAGGACAATACAACTGAAGTTGACCCACCTTGTTTGGGTCAACCAATCTTCAAATTTGGTCACGTTTGCACTCAACACATCTTAAAGTTCAAGTGAAATTCTAAAGCACCCTTGCTCTTAATTGAAACTGGCAGACTTAAGAGGTCAAGTCCCCATTCTGGTCTACCTGTAAAATTAGTGACAAGAGAGTTCAAGTGGGGGAAACCCTGTATCCTGTAGGTGCGCTCTATACTGTAGGGGTCTTTGAGAGACTCTCCCTCTCTGGCTACCCAAGTAATTCTCAGGTGGACAGCTTTCTGACTAAGGGTATCATCTGCCCCGAACCTCTATAGTCATCCAAAATTTTTTTTGGCTGTCTTGATTAGGTCCATCACATTCTACTTCTCATCTACTTCATCAGTGCATGTTCAGGAGGAGGTTTCTAAGACCATCCATGAGGCCTCCTTTAGTCACTCATTCACATCGAGGCTAAGCCTCGACCTCCTTGTTTGAGCAACAACCCAATCCTATTGATATCTCTTCCGATTCATCTGAACTTGATTCTCCTTCATCCATCATCATGGCCTTATGCAGAAAAGAAAATAATGTTGAAAATCAACCTCAGTGCCTCAATTATCTATTCCAAGCCTTTGTGAACCCACCGCAGCATCCAATGATGCGAGATCACTATAATCCTGCTCCAGTAGCAATCAAACCTCAAGTACAAAACCCCAGTAGAGGTCCTAACACTGAACTCAAGCCCAATATGATTCATGCCATTCCCAAATTCCATGGGCATAATTCTGAAGATCCTTTCCAGCATATCAAACAACTCAAGCATCTAGCCCAAACCTTTAGGTCAGATGCTCAAAATTAGGATATTCTACTCATGAAAATGTTCTCCTTCTCTCTCATGGATAAAGCTACTCATTGGTAACAAACCCAAACACGTCCAATCAACACCTAGGTGGAACTTCAATTCGAGTTTCTGAGGAAGTTATTTCCTGTTAGTCGGACAAATGCATTATGGCACCAGATCACACATTTCACACAATAATCAAGAGAACCACTTCACGAAGCATGGGATCGTTTCTTGGATCTCATGTGAAAGTGCCCCCATCACAGAGTTCCTAAATGGTAACAAGTTCAATCTTTTTACCAGGGACTCCGTGAGGATATTAGATTATTCGTCAATGCGACTTGCGAAGGAAACAGCATGGGTCAACATGAAGACACCGTCTGGGAGATTCTCGAGAATATGTGTGAGAACTCCATCAATAATGAATCAATGGGCATGTTCGATCGGACGAATGGCCATGCATTGACGAATCCAAAGGGAGCACATGAGACGTAGGGCCTGTCCTCTTTCGTCGACTTGGGACTAGTGGCCAGTCATCTGGACAAGGTCTCTATTATTGAGAAGAAGGTGGATGACCTAACTTGACATTTGCAGCAAGCCCCCTATACGCAAAACCCGTTCACACAACCACCCTCTGGCAAGGTGGCTGTGCTCAACATCTATCACCGACCTTCTTAGGGGATGGACCGATATCCACCATCATTTGATTCTGGCTACGGAAGAAACTCTGGATCCACCTACTCTAGTTGGGGGAACTCTGAGCCCACATATTCTAACTTTCCTGAGGTTCCTTTGACCTGCGAGGACCTCAACGCCATTCAAAAAGATCCATTCTCAAACACCTACAACCCTGGATGGCATAATCATCCCAACTTCACATGGTCAGGCAATAATAAAAATCAGAGGCCTCAATATCCGCCCCAACCATAAGCTCCTCATCCATATCAGCTGCCTTAGCATCGGCCAAACCCAACTTATCAATATGGGCCGACTCAGGTAGATCAAATGACTCTTATCATTCAGACTCTAGCTGACATTCAAAAGACGAATGTAGCTATGCAAGAACAGCACAGAGATGAGATCATAGAGGTTTGCAATCAACCTATCCAGATCACAAATCCTCGCCAACCTGGTGCACTTCCTTCACAACCTCTTCCTAATCTGAATAACATGCTGAACGAAAGGTGCATTATGAACCCAAATCCGGGCCAAGCTCACTTTGTTTATCAGGCCCCTTTTAGTTCATCACCCGACGTGATGGAGGCTTTGACATCATATACGGGTTACCAGCAGCAAGCACCTCTTCTACCCACTCCAAACCAAAACCAGGCAGGTTTAAACTCTATTACTACCCACACAGGCAAAACAACATAGGGCCCACCTTATCCAAGCAAAACCCAGCTGGGTAGTGTAGACCCTAACTCGAGGATAGTCGTCTAGGACACCTTTATCCCAGATGAAGAACCTGGACCCATTCTAAAGGAACCATCTAAGGTGCCATTTCCTAAGGCCTTGACGAAAGGAAAAAGGATAACCAAAATCGTGGCACCTGAGGAGGTCTTGGTTAAGCTATTTGAGTAGGTCCATATAAACATCCCCTTGATGGTTGCGATACGCCACGTACTGGCTTACGCACAATTTCTGAAAGACATATGTACACCCAACCGTAACCTGCAAACCAAAGACGGGAATCCGAATGTACTTTTAGAGTAAGCCAGCTCTGTCATTTTGAGCAAACTCCCACCAAAGGCAAAAGACCCAGGCACCCTTTTGATCTCCTATGAAATCGGTGACATACGATTTGACTAAGCTTTATTAGACTTAGGAGCCTCCATAAATTTGATACCCACATCTCTACTAGACTACTTCGAGGAATCTGAACTTAAACTGACTGAAATGACTTTATAACTAGCAGACCGATAAATTAAGCCACCAAAAGGAATTCTCGAGGATGTCATAGTTAGGGTGCATGATTTCTATTTCGCAGTGGATTTCATCGTTTTAGACATGGACGCTCTTGAGAATGTGAAGAGTACTCCAATCATGCAAGGGAGACCCTTTCTGGCCACTGCTACGGCAAATATAAATTATGACGAGGGCCAAATTGAATTAAAATTTAGGAGCAAGGCACTAAAGATCGACATCTTTAAGGCCCAACAACGAATTAATTACAGAGTCATAGAACAAATTTGTGATATTGAAGTAGTGGTTGACGACTTCATCGAGAACCTGACTATTTGTAATCAACCACAAGAGGATCAAAACCAACAATTAAAGGAGCCCGATCTCAACCTAGACACAACCATAGCTCCTTCCTTTGCTCCTGACACCCATCCTGAATTACCCACTGTTGCTGAAAACCCAGTTTTGGAATTAAAGCCTCTTCTCGATCATCTCAAGTACGTTTTTTTGGGTTCCAATCAGACGTTTCCTGCGATTATCAACTCTCGACTCACACCAGATCAGGAAACACGTTTGATTTCTATTCTCCAGCAACATCGAAGAGCCATTGGATGGACTCTCAATGATCTCACTGGTATCAGCCCCTCATACTACACACACCACATCTACACTGAAGAGGGCTCATGACCATCCTGTGAAATGCAGAGACACCTGAATCCCAATCTGCAGGATGTCGTGAAAAAGGAGATTGTCAAGTGGTTAGATGCAGGGATCATCTACCCGATCTCCGACAATCTATGGGTGAGTCCAATCCACATTGTGCCTAAAAAGGCAGGGCTCACGGTCATCACAACTGAAATCGGAGAAGCCATACAGGCCTGTATAGCAAAATCGTGGAGAGTCTGCATTGATTCTAGAAGACTCAATTCCTCCATGAAGAAGGATCATTTCCCACTACCGTTCAATGATCAGATTCCCGAGAAAGTAGTGGAAAATCGATTCTTCTACTTTCTGGACGGGTACTCCGATTACAACCATATCTCAATCCATCCCGAGGACCAAGAAAAGATCACCTTCACCTGCCCCTTCAGAACTTACACATTCGAAAGGATGCTATTCGGTCTCTGCAATGCACCCGCTACTTTTTAGTTGTGCATGCTTGCCATATTCTCAGATATGGTAGGTGAGTACCTTGAAGTCTTCATGGATGACTTCTTGGTATTTGGTGAATCATTTGACGATTGCCTCCTGCAGTTGGACTAGATCCTCAGGCGGTGCATCGACATGAACTTGGTTCTTTCCTGTGAAAAGAGCCACTTCATGGTACCTGAAGGAATAGTCCTGGGACATCTTATCTCTAAAAAGGGCATCCAGGTTGATCGAGCCAAGGTGAATTTGATTTCCAAACTCCCTATGCCTAGCTTGGTCAAAGGCATCCAATCCTTCCTAAAGCACGTCGATTTTTACGGTCGATTCATTCCCGATTTCTTGAAAATCACACTCCCCCTAGCTAATCTTCTATCTAAGGATGTCCCTTTTGAAATAACCAAGGAGTGTAATCAAGCATTTGAGATCCTATGTGATCGAGTTACCCAAGCACCTATCTTGCAGCCCCCTGATTGGTCTCAACCCTTTGAGATCATGTGCGATGCGTCTGATTACGTTGTAGGTGCGGTACTTGGGCAGAAAATAGATGGGAAACCCGTGGTCATTTACTATGCTAGGAAGACACTTGACGAGGCTCAACGTAACTATACAGTTACTGAGAAAGAGCCGCTAGCTGTAGTATTTGCCCTGAAAATGTTTAGATTGTAACTTTTGGGTTCCCTATTATCATTTAATTAGATCACGTTTCTGTGCGGCATCTACTTGTGAAGAAGGACATGAAACCTGAACTAATCCATTGGATCTTACTATTACAAGAATTTGATCTCAAGATTCACTACAAGGCATGGAAACAGAATGTGGTAGCTGATCACTCATCTTGCCTTCCTTCTGATATTATCAACCCTTCTGGACCCATTACTGAACATTTTCTCGATGAGCACCTCCTGTCTATCAGTACAGGACTTCCATGGTTTGCTAATCTCGTAAACTACCTAGCACCATATCAGATACCGCCCGATTAGCCAAAAGCCAAGAAGGACAAATTACTTTCCGATGGGAAGTACTACTTTTCGGAAGACCCATATCTTTCAGCATTGGTGCTAATCAAATCATCCAATGATGTGTTCCAGAAGCGGAAATTTAGGACACTTCTTTGGTCATAAAACCGCAGTAGAAGTCCTCCAATGTGACTTTAGTTGGCTCATGATTTTCAAAGATGCATACAATCAATATAAGGCATGCACTCATTGCCAAACCTTAGGCAACATGAGCCACCATGATATGATGCCCTTATAGTCGATTCACGTATGCGAAATCTTCGATATCTGGGGAATTGATTTTATGGGACCCTTCCTTATTTTGGATGGCTTCGAATACATTCTTCTCACTGTTGACTACGTGTCTAAATGGATCGAAGCCATTTCGACCTGAACCAACGAGGTGGTCATCAAATTCATCCATCAGACCATCTTTTCTCGATTTGGGATTCCACGTGCCATAATCTCTGATGGAGGGACCCATTTCTTGAATGCTCAGTTTAGATCACTGATGACCAAATAAGAGGTACCACACCGAATCTCTACTCCTCATCACCCCTAAACCAACGGTCTAGCTGAGCTATCGAATCAAGAGATCAAGAAAATCCTTCAGGTCACTATTCGACTTGACAGGAAAGATTGGTCATCCCGACTTTCGAAAGCTTTGTGGGATTATAGGATCGCCCACAAAACCCAATTAGGCATGTCTCCCTTTGGATTAGTGTACAGAAATGCATGTCACCTCCCCATCGAATTAGAGCACAAAGCCTATTGGGCAGTATGAAACTCCAATCTCGATCTTTCTAAGGCAGGAACCCACAAAAAGCTTCAAATGATCCAGATCGATGAATTAAGCCACGACACGTATGAGAACTCATGAATTTACAAAGAGCAGGTTAACTCCCTTCACAACAAGCACATATCCAGAAAGATCTTTTTCCTTGGTCAGAAAGTTCTACTCTTTGACGCCAAAGTCAAATTGTTCCCAAGAAAACTCAGATCAAAATGGATTGGACCTTACCTTGTCTGACGAATCTTTAGAAATGGAGCTGTCGAAATCAGTCAACTCAACCACAATTCAGAACATTTTTTTGTGAACGGTCAATGACTCAAATTGTTCATTAAACTCACCAATACAAATTTGGCTGAGATATCTTTTACCCTCCACTCTACCAGAGCTCATTGCACTCGGCTGATAGCATTAAACTCAGTGATTAATGGAAGGCAACCCATCATTTTGAAAAACCTGAAACCCTTCCTGATACATTTTATGCTAAACTAATATTGCACTTTAGGGTTCATCCAGTAGAACAACCGACTCCACCTTTGGTACTTGTACCCGAGCTTGAAATCATCCGCAACATGTCACCATAACCCATTCACCCACCCAACACCTGTTCTATTGAATGATCTAAGCTGAACTCGAACTCACCTAATTTACATTGAGAACATTGCAAATTGTAGGAATGGGTGGGTATTAAAGTGCTTAACGCCGTAAAAATCACTTCACAAGAAAGGGTTTCATCAAAAAAATCACATATTCCAAAAATACCAAAAAAATAAAAAATGTTCAAAAAAAGAACAAAAATGCAAGAAGGGAGGAAATTTTGAATTGATTGCATATTAGATTAGGAGGAAAAAAAGGAGATAAAAATGCCAAAAAGGAGCATAATTTGAAAAGAAAAGAAAAAGAGTCATTAGTAAAAGATTAAGGAATTGACTTAGTTCTAGGCCATATCAAAAGAAAGAAAATGAAAGGCAAAAAGTGTTAATAAAATAAAGAAAAGATTAGTAGGAACGCTAATTTTAGGCCTCTTGGGCATTAATCCTAGGCTTAAAAATTCAAGTACCCACTAAGATCTCGATAATCCTCAGGAGGTAGGGGAAAATGCGAAGCTTTAGTATTAGGTCTAAGGCTTAGGGATTATTTGACCTCGTTAACTAACCTCTGGTTTGCAGGACTTGGTAACCAAAGCACACCAATCCACACACAGTCTGGTTCAGTGTGCCTAAGTATCAAAATCACGCAAATGCATTAAAATTGTTTTGAAAAGGTTACCTAGATTAGGAGCGGCTGATCAATACAAGTTGGTTTAGACGATTTCCTGACGTGGCTAGGCAGGAAATTCTCCTCGACGATGCACAAAAACACATCGTCTCCTCGGTTCTTGTCTCCTAAGATATCTACGTATCCTACCGGGGGCATGTAAGCACCCTGTGCTCATTCAGATGCCATGTGCGGCATTATCTCGAAATGTCGATTGCCAGGGTCAGGATTTAGCTACGGAACGCCATGGATGGGATTATCTCGAAGCATCGATTGCCAGGGACCCTGAGGGGATTGATGGTGGAGACTAGGAATCTGATACAGACCGTGTTGTAAAGCTAATCTAAAAGTAGGAATAAAAAGAAAAGAGAGAGAAAACTCTCCAAAAATAAAAAAAATTCCTCTATCTCTCTGACAAAAATGCACTACAAACTGATCCTGGACTAAAACAAGTTACAAGCACGAATGCTTTAACTACATTATTCAACGAACCTTAGGATTAGTTCCTATGGGCCTTAGAAACCTTTGCGGTAAACTGAGGCTAGAGTTGGTCAGGTCCGGATCTTGGTTGGTACTTAAGTACCTCTAGGCCTCTAGAATCAAAGTTAATACCTTGAAATTTTGCTGAGGGACTAGCGAAAGCAAGGCATAGGGGTAAGATGAGAACACCATCATGAGCCATAACTAGCTCATTTTGACCCAATTAAGTCTGTAAATGCTCCTGCATAACCACAGAGAGTCGTCATTACATAATCATTCTGAAGGAAAAATAAGAAACTAGGGTTAAAACTGTAATTTTACCTGCTTATCTTGACTGCAGTGCAACCACAGGTTTTCTTAATGGTTGAATGAAGGTCAATTCATCTTAAAATGATAACAAGTGGGTTAGAACAATTAGAAATGGGTTTGCATGTGTTTTGAGAATTAAATGAATTTTGAAACCCTAAAAACTGACCTGCTTAATTAATTGAGGTTCCGATCAGGATAAAATCGACCTAAACACTCTAAAATTCATAGAAAAATATTCTATATGGTTTAGAACCTTCAATTTGACTATCAAAACTTGTTTTGACCCAAAATAGAATAACAGACAGACATTTGCCTTAATTTGGGTTTTTGCATAAATTACCCTATCAAACATAGTCAAAACCAAAATCCAACTTTACCATTGGATTTCCTAGGTCCAAATTAGCTTCGTACGAAATTTGGACCCAAGATGAGTTTGTGTTGACCTAGTTTTCAAATTGGTCCTATCTAATTACATTTCTACCCTTAACATTCAAAACTCTTTCAAACAGTTTGCCAACTTTGTCGTCGTTCTTACAAAAACATCCCCGGCACACAGAACTCATACTCCTACAACTCCAGTGACAATCAATCAAGGATTTCTCCTTGATTGATTGATGAAACCTCCTCAAAATTGAACTGGAGATTTCTCTTGAAATCCTCTTTCAATCAGACTAATTCTTATGCTTCAATTCTTTCCCAATTTCTCATACAAACTCATGAGAAATTTGGGTTGCCAACTTTGGCGACCTTCCAAGCTTAAAAGCTTGGCTTCCAAGATCTAATCGACCCCCTGACACCTGTATAATGACTCCCCAGGCCTACCCGATCCTCCAAGCTTGAATTCGGCCAGAGTTACCCCATGCTCTTCCCTCCTCTCCAACCGAAAAAACTCCGCGAGCTCCGGTGATATCTTCGACCTCCTTCCTCATCCATTCTCGCAAAACCAGCAACGGATTTCTCATACTCAGATTCTTCCACATTTTCATCACTGTTCCTCCCTACCGGAGAATTCATCTGCCTCGACGTCGCCATACTAGTTGGTGTCGTCCTTCCTTTTTTCGTCTACTTCGAATAGATAGTTAGGTCTCTCAAGGTTCCTAGGTTAATTTCCTACCAAAAACACCAAAAACAACCCCTCGCTATTGTTGGTCGGACCCGAATAGGTGTGTTAATATTGTGAATTTATCGTTGAAGTGTATTTAGCGGTTAACCTAAATCGGACCTAACCATCTCTTTACAAAAATTTTTAACCTGGCCTACTTGATTTTATCTTGGTCACTTTTAGGCCCAAGGTCGAACTCAGGGAAGTGGGGTTACAAGTCAAGTTTCTACGCCTTTCCTACGACCAATCACTTCCATTCATTTACTGTGTTTTTGGTGTTTTTCTATTTAAGAATTTATTTCTGATAATCTTTGTCCTTGAGGCACACCCTTAAAATTAGGTTCTTGGCTTTGAGCGAAATTAGGGTTCCAAAATAGGTCCTGCTATTCGCAAGACGGAGTGAAAGAGCGATCTCCGTTTTCGTTTAAAACTTTGTCATAAAATAATGTATCGTTGTATTTAATCGCATGGCAGAAAATCGCTTTTCAAAAACATTTTAATTGTCAGAATCTTACCACGAATAGTTAGGTCGTCTCCACTGGGAGGAATTAGCCTATTTAATTTAATAAATAGTGTCACATTTATTCAGGAAACTCAATAGATATGCATGCTACTTCGTGCTTTTCTTTTTCTCACATAAATTTGCAATATAGGTAATCAATCAAGAAGATAAGGGCGCATATGCAAAATTACCATAATATAATATTCTAAATAATGACCTTGGTAATAACAAACAATGTTAATGTTAATTTCCTAACTAATAATACTATAATGAATATCTCAGATTGTATGTCATTCAGAAGGAGAAATCAATTATATGTAATTTTGAATTAAGCAAGGGGTGTCCACGTAAATTATGCAGCAATATATTAATTCAGAAAATAAATGAATAGTAACTTGACAATGACATTTTCTATAGATTTTAATGGTGGAGAAAACAAAGCATTTGCTCTCTCTCCTTCTCTCGAAAGAGAGAGAGCACCGGCAAGGCAGTTACGATGCTCAAGAGGACGGCAAGGACGGGGGCTCTCCGATGGTGGCAGCGGCGTCGACGGCGATGGCCGGACGGAGGAGATGAGGACCGACGAAGGTTGCTGCAGTCGCCGCGGCTATGGCGTGGGTCTGCTCATGCCGGCGCAGCGATCAGCAGTGAGCGCCTGTGGGCGCAGGCGAGTGGTGCCACGCCTGCTAATGGCCATGCGAGTGCTGTGGCCTGCAGATGGGCGAAGTGGTTGGGAGCGCCTGTGCGTCTGCTGGCGCCTGCAGGGAGGTGCGCCTGTAGTTGGATGAAGGTGGGCACATGGGCAGGGTGGCGTGAATGCCTGCAGCAGGGGGCGCTGGAGGGCTTGGTGTGCTGTAGATGGGCATGCGCTTGCGGGGTGGAGGCTGGCGGTGCAGGGATGCGCTGGAGGGTGGATGGGTTGATGGCGCGGGAAGGGTGGGGGCGCGCGTCTGCGGAGAGAGTGTTGGTTCTGAACGGTTGCAGGCATATGTGGCGTGAGCGCCTGCAGCAGGGGGCACTGGAGGATGGATGCTTGGCGCACAGTGCGCGTGGTGGGTCACAGGGTTCGCCCTTTCCACGGTGAAGCAGTTCCCCGCGAGGGGGAAAGATCCTTCTCTCTCCTCGCCTCCTCTCTTTAACTCCTCCCTTGCGCGTGAGTTAAAGGATTTTCCTAAATCCCCGGTCACAGTTGTTGAGAAAGGCAGCAGAAGAGAAGATTACCCAAATGTCCGGCGAGGGAGGGGTGAAAGAGCTGCAGCTGTTTTGGGAAATTATCCCCCCACCCTTGCTCTTTGTGTAATTTATTACCAGAATATAAAAATAATAAAATCATTAAGTTATAGAATGTTATAACTTAAATCCTGAGGTGTACAATTATTCTATAACTTAATTGCCATTATTAACGTACCTAAACTATAAGATTAAATATTCTTAGGCTTAATATTAGTCCATTTTAACGGACTCGTCAAATACTCCATGCTTAAGATTTGCTAGTCCCTAGCAAAAATGAATAATAGAAGTAATCAAAAGACTTCTTTTCTTATTTCAAAACTTTAGAAATCTTGACAAATATGAAGTGCTGATAGCCTAGGTAATTGATCCAAGTGAAAGAGCCGATTCGCATTGGGAGTTCATACATCGCCCTTGGCAAAAATTTCTGTCGAGATGGGCAACTACTTCCCTCGAGGATAGAGCAGACGATAATCTATAACTTGACCTTGGCGTTTGTCTTAGTTAGGAGATATCAAGTTGAATGGATTTGTATTTAGTGGCACACACTCAACTGGTGCTACATATAGTCTACTACTGCAGACTTTAGCTCTCTAGACTATTAGACAAGTCAACTCTAAGAGAGACTACATAACTGTGCTCTCCTGATGTTCCTAGGCACTCTCTTTTTTTCTTTCTTTCTGAGATCACGAATCTCGCCAGAATTGGAAATTATACTCACTATTTGGTGTCCTCACATGGCATCTACACTTCAATTAATGTCCTAATAACTCTATAACTAAGTTAGAGTCCTCAACCAGTATTCAGGCGATCAGAAATACTAGAAGGTAGGTATGGGTCATATTTGGTGGAACGCGATAGGTGTTTGCTGCCTCAGAAATAGTGTTACAACATACAGTTGGACCCCTTTTCTTTTTTCTTTTTTTTTTTTGTAATATAACTATTTTTTTCTTTTTCTTCTTTCTATTTCTTCTTCTTTTCTCTCTCTTCTTTTTTTTATTTTATTTTATTTCTTCTTGTTTTTGTTTCTTTTTCAATCAGCACAATACGATACAGACTTTTATTTATGAGGCACTATTAGGGATGATGACGGTCAAGAGGAAGTTGTTTGGCTTATTTGGTGGAAGTGCCTATTCTCGGCATTGGGAAAGAATGGATAGGACAGGCATATTTCTGACCTTTGACACTATTACCCTCCTTCAGCTGAGGACTCTATGAAGGACGGTCATAACCATCCACCATAGTTATAGCTTTATTAAGACTCAATCTCTGTGTATCTGCCTTATTTAGTGACTCTCCGGAATTCACTCAAAGTACGCACCCTGGAACAGAGAGTGAAAACTGCGCCTAACTCAGAAGTATCATCATCTAATTACCCAGAACTTAAGATTAGTTGCACTAGACTTAGCGCACCAGTAATCTCTCTACTTCTCACAAATATGAGGTGGATTTACTAGAAGATAGTATGCCTGACTCTCTATGAACTGTCCAAGGGTTCAGTAGATTACAAATGCTCATTGGTTTTCCTCAAGGATCCATTACCAAGTCTATGTGCATGTGAAATAAATGTACTGGATTCTAAACTTAGGAAATAATTCAAGAAGAAAAACCTCCATTGACAGAGGTATTCTGCTAAGGACTAACCCAATCAGCTCAAGAAAAGAGAATTTTTTTTTTTTCTATATATGCTAACCTAAATGCATGAATGCACCTAAAATGAAAATACACTCCCCCATGCCTAAATCCTACAATGTCCCCATTGTAAAATTAAAACAGGAGGAGAAAGGAAAGAAATCACCTGACACAGTTTGCTGGGTTACCTCCCAACAAGTGCTACATTTTCTGTCAGCAGCCAGACTTATAAGGAACCTGTAAGTCAGGTTCCAAACAAAAAAGTTTAGGCCCTAAGAATATGCGTAACAGTGCAGGCCTAGAATACAGGTAACCACGGATGTTGGCGAGCTGATGATGTAAAGTAATTCCAAATGCTCGCCAGAAGATATGAAAGCGAAAAACCTCGTTGGCTACCTTTGGAGGTCTAGGGATAATAAACGGAATATGAAAAGGGACCTCCCAAAACAGAATAAGTGGAGGATAACAAGGGTCCTCCAAGGCAAGACGGGTTTTAAATGATACAATCATTATTAGTTCAAACCCTTGAATGGAGAGAGTAAAAGTACAAGCATCATTCCATACTCGCCATTCTACCCTAGGATGTACTGCCCTGATATAGTCTCCAAAAAGAATGTACATGATTAGAGATCTGAGCCAAGGAACGATTAGGGAGTATAAGGGTTGTTTGTAGTGTTGGAAGGTAATGGTTAAGTCCAATGAGGGCTTAGTTGGTGTTAAGTCCAATTCCAACAATGATTTAGATTGCGTACACTCCTTAACAGCTGTAGACAACTTCAAGTTATCCTACCTAGCATTAATAATCGGAGTCGTATTTGAATCAAGGGTAGACTCCAAATTACAACCCTTTGATGGCAGGGTCAAGATGTAAGAATCATTATCACTCAGCTCATCTGGAAATTCATTTGGTTCAGTGAAATATTTATCTGGGTTTATCTGTGATTCCATAGGAGTTGGATCAGTATCCCTAATTATTTCTAAGGGAGGATCAGTTTTAATATTTTGGAGGAAGCCTATATCATTGAATTCGTCATTCTTCTCGAGGTATAAATCCTCAATTGACATGTTTTGTTCCCAAGAGTCTCCCATAGACTTCTCAATATTTTGTTTGTCCTCCTCTAATATCAACTCCTATTTTGATGGAGGATGGCACTCAAAAGAAAAGAGGAATCTAGATTTAATCATATTATTTCTATCCTCTGGAGCTAAATCCTCAAATGATAAATGATTCTGCTGTGATTTACTCCAGATTTTCAGTCCATGTTCCTCTGTTGGGGCATCCTCATCCTCTGAATTAGACTCTTCAAATCCCTGAGACCATAATTGATCATCCTCCATTCCCTTAGGGTCACCTTCATTAGGAGCATTTAAATCCTCAGGATATTGAATGATAGGTGTTGATTCCCTAAGTAGAGGGTTAGGAGTACGCTCACTAAGAGTAGAATGGGATTCCACAAAATAATCAAGAGGGGAAGTGATAGGAACAATAATCTTCTCTTGCTTTTGACTCCAATATAGTTCAGGGGGATAATCACTATGATTGTTGTCCTCTAGTGGCCGTGTCTCATTTGTAGAGTCTAAGTGATCGCTAGATGAAATTGCATCCCCATTGTCATTAAGTACCTCATAATTATTTTCATGATCATGATCGGATGGGTAGGGATCAGGATTATTGGGAACCGTGTAGCTAAATTGTCTTATTTCTTCATTTAATTGTTGACTATCCCTCAACATCTCTCTCGTTGATTCCATTATTTCCTTTTGTTGTTTTTGCATTTCTATCATAAAAGAGGAGAGGCTACTATTATCAGGTTGGGGAGGATAGTCAATTTCAGGCTCTGGTTGCCTAGGGGTATCGGTCCAACCTCGATACGGAAAATCATGAAGGGTGGGAGGCTTGGGTGTTTGCATGGAAGTAGGGATTCTAGGATTGGAAAATCCCACTCCTAAGCTCTGCTCAAAAGTGGGAGTTATCAAGCCAGTACTCCCAGGGTAAGAATGAGAATGATCCCATGAATTATCAATGTACCCATCAAAGGATGGATACGCTCGGAGCATGGGATCCTGATTAAAAGGTGGGAAGTATTGACTCTGATAATCTGAATGATAGGAGTAAGAATAATCCATTTCTTTAAGCAAAATAATTTTCTTAGGATTCAGCAGAAAACTTTCTAAAGAGTCCTATTGTCACAGCAAACGCAAATTCAACGGGATCTGCTTTTAGTAGATTGCAGGTCTTAGAGTTATATGTTTAGTTGGTGGCCAAAGAAGTTTTGAAGAAATTACGCATCCTAGGCCAACCTTCGCTGGTGCCTATAACCTACTCGCAAGGGATGGAAGTCTCGAATCGAGCCCACACACGAGGAACTGAAGTAACTTGGTGGATAGGCTTGTTGATTTCCGACTAACTTCCCTTGTGGTGCAAAAGTGGAGAGGTAGAAATTTTATCTAGTGACCTTATGTGTGAGGTGCACAGTGTCTCAAGTGTGCAAGCATAAGATCGTGTTTTGATTTTTTGAAATTCCGTAAATAGGATCCTTTTGCACACAATTTTCAATCACAGATTTTAAAGTCCAACCTCTTAACAGTCCCAATTTGTTTAAAGTGACCACTGAATTAATTTGATTCAAGCACTTTAGTGGTCTTAGATTTAGGTTCAATGCATATGCATGACAAGTAATTAATGCTCAAGAGAAGACGTACCTTACTCCAGCTTTCTTCGTGCAATAATGAATGCAGTGCAATAAAAATAAACTAGATGCTGGTCATTCAGTCCTAGATGGTCGTCCTATAGATATGCAGCTTCTAGCAGGCAGTTCAATTTTTTTTTTTTAAATAATAGTAACAAACAGACCTAATCTAACTAACTAACTGAAATGCAGTTTAAAATAGTTCAAATAATCCTATAATCTAAATAAATGGGAACACGTTCCCAAAAATACCCAATAAGGGCCCAAAAGACAGTAATTTAAATTCTAATGTCTATCTAACTAAATCTAACTAAGACCTACTGCCTAAATCAGAAATAGGCTTCTCAGTAAGCCTAAATGCATGGGATCAAGGCCCACGCGTTCCTGTTGTCGTCCTCCAGGTGGCGTCAAGGTCCACTAAAAAGATCGTATCCACCATACGTGCCCGTCGCATTCGTCACATGTTTTTGCACATAAGAAAATCCACAGTTAGTAGTTCAGAAAAGCTTTTAAAATAGCATAAAAATAACATAAAATTCCCAAAAAATAATAGGAATTTTTCCTCCCCGGCAACGGCACCATTTGAAAGAGCGATCTCCGTTTTCGTTTAAAACTTTATCATAAAATGATGTATCGTTGTATTTAATCGCGTGGTAGAAAATTGCTTTTCAAAAACATTTTAATTGTCAGAATCTAACCATGAATAGTTAGGTTATCTCCACAGGGAGTAATTAGCCTATTTAATTTAATAAATAGTGTAATATTTATTCAGGAAACTCAATAGATAAGCATGCCACTTCGTGCTTTTCTTTTTCTCACATAAATTTGCAATATAGATAATTAATCAAAAAGATGAGGGTGCATATGCAAAATTTCCATAATATAATATTCTAAATAATGACCTTGGTAATAACAAACAATGTTAATGTTAATCTCCTAACTAATAATAGTATAATTAATATCTCAGATTGTATGTCATTCAGAAGGAGAAATCAATTATATGTAATTTTGAATTAAGCAAGGGGTGTCCACATAAATTGTGCAGCAATATATTAATTCAGAAAATAAATGAATAGTAACTTGACAATGGCATTTTCTGTTAATTTTAATGGTGGAGAAAACAGAGCATTTGCTCTCTCTCCTCCTCGCGAAAGAGAGAGAGCACCGGCAGGGCAGTTGAGATGCTCAAGTGGACGGCAAGGACGGGGGCTCTCTGATGGTGGCAGCGGCATCGACGGCGACGGCCGGAGGCGGCCAGCCGGCGCAAGAGATGAGGACCGACAAAGGTTGCTGCAGTGGCCACGGCTGTGGCGTGGGTCTGCTCATGCGGGCACGGTGGTCTGGAGTTAGCACCTGTGGGCGAGGGTGAGCGGTGTCGCGCCTGCTGATGGTCGTGCGGGCACTGTGGCCTGCAGATGGGCGAAGTGGCCGCTGCGGGTGCAGTGCGTGGGTGAGTGGTACCGCGCCTGCTGATGGCCGGGCGGGCGCTGTGGCCTGCAGATGGACGAAGTGGTTGGGAGCGCCTGTGCATCCGCGAGCGCCTGCAGGGAGGTGCGCCTGTAGTTGGACGGAGGTGGGAGCATGGGCAGGGTGGCGTGACCGCCTGCAACAGGGGGCGCTGGAGGGCTTGGTGTGCTACAGATGGGCGTGCACTTACGGGGTGGAGGCTGGTGGTGCAGGGATGCGCTGGAGGGTGGATGGGTTGATGGCGCGAGAAGGGTGGGGGCACGTGTCTGCGGAGAGGGTGCTGGTTCTGAACGGTTGCAGGCAGATGTGGCGTGAGTGCCTGCAGCAGGGGGTGCTGGAGGATGGATGCTTGGCACACAGTGCGCGCGGTGGGTCACAGGGTTCACCCTTTGCACGGTGAAGCAGTTCCCCGTGAGGGGGAAAGATCCTTCTCTCTCCTTGCCTCCTCTCTTTAACTCCTCCCTTGCACGTGAGTTCAGGGATTTTCCCAAATCCCCGGTCACAGTTGTTGAGAAAGGCAGCGGAAGAGAAGATTACCCAAATGTCTGGCGGGGGAGGGGGGAAAGAGTTGCGGCTGTTTGGGGAAATTATCCCCCCACCCTTGCTTTTTGTGTATTTTATTAGCTGCATATAAAAATAATAAAATCATTAAGTTATAGAATGTTATAACTTAGATCATGAGGTGTACAATTATTCTATAACTTAATGCCATTATTAACATACCTACACTATACGATTAAATATTCTTAGGCTTAATATTAATCCATTTTAAGGGACTCATCACGGAGTACCTGCAAGTCAAGGATTATCTTTTCTCTTTTATATTTTTTTATCTTTTTATTGGCAGGAAAGAGAAGTAAAAGTAAAGTAACTATACTATATGTATATACTATATATGTATAAAGGGGTGGGGGTGGAGGCGGAGATGGAGTGTAGCACGATGTCAAGTCGGTTGTCGTCTAGAAAGATGCAACCAACGGGACGAGGTGCCACGTGGAGTGTAAGATGGATGGTGGAAGATGAGTGTGATCATGCTTTTTGTACACGGGTATCGGGGAATATCAGCAACTGGTGCAAATATTCCCGCGATACCACGTATGGTAAGTAATGTGAAAATATATATCTATATATATATATATATGTATATGTATATATATAGGTATGTAACTATATGTATAGATAGATATATGTATATATATATATATACATCTATATATATATATGTATTTGTATGTATATAATACTATATAGATGTATATATATTTGTGTCTGTATATAGCAATATATGTATATATAGATATATGTAGATAAAAAAAAAAAAATATATATATATATATATGTATATAAGTATATGTATAAATGTAGATATATATGTTTATATATAAGTATATATATATATATGTATGTATATAGACTAATACAAACTTATATAA
This sequence comes from Thalassia testudinum, assembly GCA_037157565.1. Taxonomy (NCBI): domain Eukaryota; kingdom Viridiplantae; phylum Streptophyta; class Magnoliopsida; order Alismatales; family Hydrocharitaceae; genus Thalassia; species Thalassia testudinum. The sequence goes on from JAZHRO010000014.1 coordinate 62,322,808, forward strand.
GTACTAATATATGTATAGATATATGTACATATATGTATATATATATATCAAAGTATATGGATATATGTATATATATATATGTATGTATACTAATACTTAGTTATATAAATACTACTATATATATAGATATAAGTATAAATATATATATATGTATATAAATATTTTTATATATATAAATATATATATGAATACGTATATATATATATATATATATGTATATAACACTATATAAGTGAGAGTGTGTGGGCGAGAGTGAGAGTGTGTGTGTATGTGTGTTTGCAGAGAGAGAGGGAGAGTGTGCTGTGAGAGAGAGAGAGAGAGTGGGAGAGGGAGCGACAGCTATGTGAAGGAGGCGAGTTTAAGTCGTCCGTGCACTCAGGGCATCGTCTGAGGCTTCAAGCTTGCGCGCAGGTGCGTATGCGTGCAGAGAAGCGCGCACTGGAGGGAAGTGGGTGTGGAGAGAGGACCGCAGCACACAACGCTGCGCTGAGTGGCACACGTAGGCGAATGGGAGCGGGCGAGTGAGGGCGACGCGGGCGCACACAGATGCGCAGGCAGGTGCTGGAGCGGGCGCGGGGCTGGATACGGGAGTGGGCAGTGGCCGGTAGCGGCACGCCGGGAGACCGGATAAGTGAGAAACTTGCTGGTCACCCCACAGTAGCCACAGTGTTCCACAGAAACGCGTGAACAATGGCTACAGTGGACGGGCGAGCCACGCAACCGCTTACTGCAGGTGTTGTGAGTGCGGATGGCTCGGCATGCGCACGGAAGACTGGCTCCTGCTGCTGGCTTGCGGGCAGGACTTTGCGACAGAGCGTGCGGAGAGGGCTGCTGGAGTGCGCGGTAGAGGGCGAGGGCAACCTGCTGCTTGCACGATGGCTTATGGGTGTTGGCTAGGGTTCACGGTGAAGCTTAGCGGGCCACTGCAAAGGCGCGCGATGGCTGGTTGCAGGCGAAAAGATGAGTGCAGTGCAAAGAAGCGGGAGGCGAGGCCACCTGCAGGCGCACATTGGAGGCAGGGGCGGCATACAGGCGTGTGCTGGAGGTGCTTTACGGCTGCTGCCACCTTGTTGCTGCTGCTGCCTGCGGAGCTTTGAGCTTCAAAGCTTGAAGCTCCTGCTCCAATGGCTGAAGTGGCTTCAAATGGAGAAATAGGGAAGAGAAGACCACCACGCCCTCTGACTCTTTGGTGAGCTGGGCGGTGGTGGTCTCACTGTGGTGGGTGTGCACCACAGTGATGCGCTCCTGCCCGCAGAGTGGCTCCTCAGAGGAGGAGGTCCTGCGTATGGAGGGAGAGGGGAGGAGGCAGTGGCCTGGAGAAGAAGGTGGTGCTGTGTTGGGTTTTCTTCACTGGAGGACCTAGCCCTTTGTAAAGTAGGAGCCGTGCCCTTTTAAAGAAGAAGAAGGCATGCACAGCCATGCCCTGGCTGTGCTGGGCAAGCTGCCGCAGGGAAGGGCCTAAGCAGGGAATGGCACGAAGAAGAAGAGGTTGCCATGCATGCCTTGCAGCCGCATGAAGAAAAATCAATAAGAAATAAAAAATGAAGATGGAAATTTTGGAAGGCAGCACATAAGGAAAACGTGGATTGCGAGGCCATTTTATTCACTCTCCTCCCCTCTCAATTAAATGCATGCATGCATCTATATTCACAAATGTGACTATGTCTACCTAATAAGCACTGATAATGCTAGGAAATAGCACAAGACGGCACAATTACAGGTGTACTTTTGCGATGAAGTCGTACCCCCATGCCTATCTATTCCTAGACCCTAGCAAAACAGTATTTATAAATGATCTTTAAGCTGAAGATTTTCTTCTGAGGTGACATAGGTGTGTTTATTGTTGGATATTGTGAGAACCAATTGTGGAGAAGACTACCAGTACCTTAAGTCTCTCATGACATAGATCATCTCTCAACTAACCAGGACTCTTGATATTTAAACCTTAAGTACAGTTTCTAGGACCCAGGAGGTTTTTGCCGTACACGAGAGCTCAAGAGATTATGGCTTGTGCTTAGTGAAGGATCAAGACTAACCAAATGAACATTAAGACTCAAGCCTAGGGTTTCACGAATTTTTAAGTACAGGTTGGTCCCAGTCTCAGCTCGTGTTTTCGGATTGACCCGGAAAACTCAACTCCCACTTTCTGACATTTGTGGCTCACAGGAAAATAGGGTATTTGCAACTTACCCTGAAAACTTTTTTAGGGTAGAGACTTTACAGACATTTATGAGATATACTGACTTATTTGTATCTTTTTTTTCTTTTTTTATTTTTTGAAACACATGTCAGTATATCTCTTACAACATTACTTGGAGGAGCACACTTTTCTTTTTGGTGGAAGAGTTTCTTTTTGGTGGAAAGAGTTTCTCCTAATCACAAGACTAAAAACTAGGATAAAAAGTCTACCTGCACACACAGGTAAGGACTCCACCTTCCCTAATGAACACTAGGGTTGGATCTTATGTTCACCTGGTCTTTCTTGATATGTGTAGTGTGAACCAAGTTTACTTAAGCTCTCAAGTAGAAGCAAACCAACGAATCCTGTACTGGTGTCTCAGGTACAAGAATACGTCCTTAGTTAGGAGCGATTCCGATCTATCTTGTCAATGCTCAAGTGAATTAAGCCGAGCCTGAGCGAATCAAGCTTCTGTGGCCTGGAAGGTCTTCAGAACAGAGCTTGAATATCCATAAACACTTATTGTATTTTTGTTTCAGCTTTTATATCATTAACAAATGCTAAATATATATTTTTTTTCTTTTTATTTTTCTTACATATTTATAAATAGGTGGAAATTGCATGAAACCATAAAATACCCAGATCCTATGGATGCCTATCCACCCACCCATGCCAAACGATGCTATGTCCTCATCTGCTTGCAGGGAAAGGTAGGGAAAGGACGAAAGATCGGGTAATGAGAGCTAAGGTGCAGGGTATACAGCAGGGTGGTAGGGTCGGTGGATGGTGGGTGGTGAAGTGAAAAGTGAAGTGATCACTATAGTGGCATGAAAAGTGATGGTGGATGGTGAAAGGTATGGCATTTCATGGGACGAGAGTGTCCCAGGCGGATTGGAGAACAGGTCAGGAGGAAGAAATTGGCCTTCAGATTGGCTAAGAAGAGAGGCTTCTTTGATAGATGGATCCAAAAAGGAATACCCCCAATGAGAAGGATGTGGGCTCAAGGTCCCAATGTGGATTTGCAAATCCACCTGATTTGGCGGGAAAGAAAGGGCAATCCGGTCCTCAAGAGTGTGGACTGCCGGTGAGTAGCCCGGATATGACTCAGACCACGAGGCATGGGGAGCGGAGAAAACCTCATAAGAACTCTGGTCAGGAGAAGGTACGGGAATAGGGAGGGATGGGGGAACGTCACAATTTGGGTCAGTCAGGCAATCGTCAATGTTTATATGTAATCCGCAGTAATCTGAATAGGTCCCAAATAGTCTGATACACACGCTAACGGCCATGTCCTCGTCAGACATGCCATCCTCGAGGCAATCGCAATCAAAGTTCTTGGCTGCCTTGAAGATGTTAAGCTTGAGCTTTTCAAATCCAACGGTAATCTCAATACAGCCCGACTCGTAGTCGATAAGGGCACGGGTTGTGGCCAAGAAAGGTTGACCAAGGATGATCGGATAATCAGAAAGTGAGCTAGGAAATTCCATATCTAAAATAAGAAAGTCAACAGGAAAATAGAGACTGTTGACCCTAACCACCACATCTTCCACCACACCCTTCGGGATTTTGACAGAACGATCTGCCAACTATAACGTGATAGGGGTGGGCTTCAGATTTCCTAAGGAAAATTTTTTGAGCGTGATGGTCGGTATAAGATTTATGGAGGATCCTATATCAAGTATGGCACGGTTAAAATTGCAGCCTTGGATGCTACAGGAAATGAGCGGTGTGCCCGGATCTTTCTGCTTCAGTGGTAGGTTTGACAGTATAGCACAACTCGCATGAGGTGAGAGAACCATCGGATTCTTGGTTTTCTTTAACTATCGCCTGGGTGTTATGTAGTCTTTGAAAAATCAGGCGACAATAGGTATGTGGTCGATAGCCTCGAGCAAGGTTACCTTGATTTCTACATCCCTGAACAAATTACGCAGGTTATCAAAGTCCTACATGTCTTTCTTCTTGCCTTTTGCCTCCCTCAGTAGAGCCTCAGGGAATGGAATTGATTCTGGAACCAATTTGGGTGTATCGCGAATGCGGTGCGCATCCCGAATGAGAGGGCGATGAAGAAGAAGATAGGCCAGGATCAGGTCGAGGCGGATCGACGGTCTGCTTACCGCTCCTCGTAGTGATAGCATTGGACGATGCGGGTCCAGTGGGATCATACGGCAGAGGAGGGTTCGCAATGGGGACATAAGAGTGAGGTGCTGCAGCAGGATTAGGCTGAAATCCTGGTGGAATGCTCGGAGCCTACAGAATTTGATGAACCTGTCCCTGAGAAGGTTGTACCTGTGGTTGAGGACCACGGGGTACGAAATTTCACGGGTTGGGAATTGGTTGGGCTAGAAGAGTGCCCAGAGATCGAGTCGCCATGTGTAGTTGACTGATCCCAGCATTCTGCAGCGCCAATTGGTACTGAAGAGAGGTCATGTTCTCTTCATGGCACTTTGACATTTCTGTCATCATTCGCATCAATTTATCAAGAGGGCTTGATGCGTGTTCGATTTATGGTACGCAAGGGCGTGATGGCGGATTCACCATAGGATTAGACTGGGCCCTTGGGATGACGGGTGCGGATGGTCTCATTGGTCCACCCGCGGGGTTTTGGCAATGCGGGTTGTTGGACCAAGCGAAATTCGGATGATTTTGCCACCCTGGGTTATACGTGGCATAGAACGGGTTGTTCCCCAGGGCACAATCTTCTTTTATGCCAGAAGATGCGTCCTCATGTAAATATGCGTCCGAGCACACGGAGGCTCGATCCTTCGTGTCAAAATACTGGCTTGCAGAAGCCAGATCCACATGACTTACCGAGTCGCTCGGTGCGACATAAGGTAAGGAAGGTCTTACGGGGTTTCTCGGGATAAGCCTGGTGTTGGAAGAATTGGGATTGTGACAAAGTGGTGAGGTGCGGGTGGTTGCCATAGAACGGGAGTGGTTGGCCAGAAGCTCGTCCAGCTTCTTGTGCACGATGGAGACTTCATCCAATTTCTGTGTGATAAGACTAAGATCAGTGGATGAATGGGAGGGTCCCATGTCAACTTCGTGGACATTTCAGGGCTGGCGGGTACGATTAAAGGCGACAATGGACGCATTGTTCATTGAGTTTTCACTCATATTTTCAAATAATTCGAATACTCCATTCTCGTCTTTATTCATGAAATTCCCTCCGCAGGAAGCGTCTGCAATCTGCTTCAAAGTCTCATTTATCCCATAGTAGAAAATCTGGGCTATATGCCACTTAGGTGGATTGTGGTGCGGACACTTCCTGAGGAGGTCATTATGCCTCTCCCATGCCTCACGAAATTGTTCGCTGTTTTGCTGCGTTAATGAAGTGATAGCATGGCGAAGTGCTTTGGTTCACCCGATTGGGAAGAACTTCTTGAGAAACACTGTTCGCATCTCTTCCTAAGAGTGGACGGTTCTCCCAAGGGTGCGTAACCACTGCGATGCTTTATCCTACAATGAAAACGGGAACATTTTCATGATGACTATAGGTAACCCGATATTTCTTGGTTTAACAGTTTCAGCCAATCGGGTTAAGTCTTCCAAGTGGAGGAAAGGATCTTCACTTGCAAGACCATGGAGGTGAAAATTTATTAGGCCAATTATGTTCATTTTCAGTTCAAAGTCATCCCCGCCCATGGGGACCCGAATTTGTCCTATGGTCTCTGTAGCAGCGGGATTCTGATAGGAGCTAAGAGACCTAGGCTCCTCCCATTCGTGAGGGTTCTGCATTTCCTCCAATGTTTCCCAAATGGCTTCCATTTGCTCATTATACATTTCCATTTAGGCTTTGAGGCGGGTTATGGGATCTAAGGCTCCACCACCTGGTGGGCTCTGAGGGAGATTTCCTCCCTCGGGATTTGGGGTTGGGCGTGTAGCCATGTTTGTGGAGGAGGAGGACGATTCAGCTCCTTTTCTAAAATTATCAGGCAATTCACATAGTTCAGGGTTTTGTTACCTCCTCCCAAACATGCACTACCGCAGGAAGAATTGGGGGGGATAAGAAGGGAAAAGAGATGAGAGATATGCCGCCGCAAAGGTACACTTGATGCCAAATCAATACAATCAAATTCCTAACCTCTATAGTGTGCCCTTAGGCTTAAAGATCTAAGTTACCTGCTATCACGGCCTACGGAACCGAATGCGAGCACTGTGGAACCACCGGGCCAGATTGAAAGGCCCTTTGCCCCAGTCTTAGACACCCGATAGCACGTGGGAACCCTCACCAGCACGTAGGCGCTACACGCAGGTAGTTAGACCTCCAATCCTTAATAAGGGTCAAGTTGCTACCAATTTTAGTTAGAGGCTTAGGATAAAGTGCTTTTGGAATGTGAAGGGCGTTATTTACGTGTAATGCCCAAGTGATTGATTTTTCAAGTGCGTAAAACAACTATGCAACGAGGAAATCTCCTCGAATTGAAGTTTTAATTGGTGAATGGCTTTTAGAATTCAGCCTTATGTAGTATGGATTTTAAGATTTTGCTGAAATACCAATTCAACCAATCTCCGGGTTTTGCAGGAATACAAGTTTTCTTGTAAGCCCAACAAACCCCTCTTCAATGTCAATTGTTTAATGCATGCTAAAATGCAATGGGCTTCCCTAAATGGAGATTTCTTTGTGTGGATGCACGAATCAGTTTTGAATTAGTGTGAAAGGGAGCCAAAGCACTTCAATTAGAGTGCTCCCAATCACCAAAAAGATTTCCACACACAAGGTTCAACCAAAAGATAAATAAAATCAATTTGTTAGGGTTGAAATATTCGGGATTGAATCTTAGGCAAGTTGAAAAGTCGTGCTGTGGTTGGAATCAACTAAATTCCAAGTCTCCCCACCAAAAAGGTGATCCCAAATTTGCAGATAAGTGAGGCAAAGAGGGGTGCAATCAATCTTTTTATGTTTGCCTCAAAGAATACTTCACACGGCGAAAAATTCAAGAATCAAGATTCTTGGATTTTCGCTATGCGAAGTAAGGTGCGAAATCCCAGGGCGGTGGGAGTAAAGGCAATCAATCAAACAAGTGAATTTTAATCCACTTGCCCCAAGAGATCCCAAGAAGCTTTTCTAGTTTTTTAGTTTTTAGTTTTTTTTTTTTTTTTTTTAAGGTTACAAGTTAACCTAGATTGCTAAGAAGGAAGGACCTACTTGTGCAGCAATGTGTGCGGAGCTCCAGTGTAGTGTCGGTGTCTTCACACTCTCGTTCCCACCTTGGATCTGCCCACGTCTCCGACTTCATCTGCTTGTCTTCTACTTGCAACGGGTTTACCTGCACACCAAAAACAAAAAACACCCACGAAGAGAAGGGTGTAGGAAGAGAAAAATTACAGGAATGGAGTAAAAACTTACTTGAAGGCGCACTTCCCTGGCAACGACGCCAAGAAAGATGTTGGTCAGACCCGGATAGGTGTGCTAATATGGTGATTTTATCGTTGAAGTGTGTATAGTGGCTAACCTAAATCGGACCTAACCATCTCTTTACATAAATTTTTAACCTGGCCTACTTGATTTTATCTTGGTCACTTTTAGGCCCAGGGTTGAACTCAAGGGAGTGGGGTTACAAGTCAAGTTTCAACGCCTTTCCTACAACGAATCTCTTCCATTCGTTTACTGTGTTTTTGGTGTTTTTCTATATAAGAATTTTTTTCTGATAATCTTGGTCCTTGAGGCACACCCTCAAATTTTGGTTCTTGGCTTTGAGCCAAATCAGGGTTTCAAAAAGGGTCTTGCTATTCGCAAGACGGAGTACCTGCAAGTCAAGGATTATCTTTTCTCTTTTATATTTTTTTATCTTTTTATTGGCAGGAAAGAGAAGCAGAAGTAAAGTAACTATACTATATGTATATACTATATAAGTATAAAGGGGTGGGGCTGGTGGCGGAGATGGAGTGTAGCACGGTGTCGAGTCGATCATCATCTAGAAATACGCAACCAACGGGACGAGGTGCTACGTGGAGTGTAAGATGGATGGTGGAAGATGAGTTCGACCATGCTTTTTGTACACGGGTATCGGGGAATATCAGCAACTGGTGCAGATATTCCCGTGATACCACGTATGGTAAGTAATGTGAAAATATATATCTATATATATATATATGGTTATAAATATATAGGTATATACGTACTTATGTATGTATATATATAGGTATGTAACTATATGTATAGAGATATATATATATATATGTGTATGTATATAGTAATATATATATATATATTGATATATGTAGATAAATATATATATATATGTATGTTTATATAGTTATAGATATATATGTATATATGTAAGTATATATGTATATATATATATATGTATTTAAGTATATGTATATATGTAGATATATATGTATATAAATATAAGAATATAGATATATATATATATCTATGTATGTATATATACTAATACATAGTTATATAAGTACTAATATATGTATAGATGTATGTATATATATGTATATATATATCTATATGTAAGTATATAGATATATGTATGTATACTAATACTTAGTTATATAAATACTACTATATATATAGATATAAGTATATATATATATATCTATGTATAAAAATATATGTATATATATCAATAGATATATATGCATACGTATATCTATACATGTATATACCACTATATAAGTGAGAGTGTGTGTGTGCGAGAGTGTGAGTGTGTGTGTATGTGTGTTTGCAGAGAGAGAGGGAGAGTGTGCTGAGACAGAGAGAGAGAGAGAGAGGGAGAGAGAGCGCATGCTGTGTGAAGGAGGCGAGTTTAAGTCGTCTGTGCTCTTAAGGCGTCATCTGAGGCTTCAAGCTCGCGTGCAGGCTCGTATGCGCGTAGAGAACCGTGCGCTGGAGGGAAGTTGGCGTGGAGAGAGGACCGCAGTGCACAGCGATGCGCTGAGTGGCGTATGCAGGTGAAAGGGAGCGAGCGAAGGAGCGGGCGATGCGGGCGCACACAGGCGCATGGGCGGGTGCTGGAGCGGGAGCGGGGCTGGATGCAGGAGCGGGTAGTGACCGGTAGCAGCGCTCCGGGTGACCGGATAAGTGATAAACTTACCGATCACCCCACTATAGCCACAGTGTTAAGCAGAAATGCGTGAATAGTGGCTACAGTGGCGGGGTGAGCCGCGCAACCGCTTGTTGCAGGTGCTGTGAGTGCGGATAGCTCGCCGTGCATGTGGAAGAGTGGCTCCGGCTGCAGGCTTGCGGGCGGGACTTCTCGACAGAGCACGCGAAGAGGGCTGCTGGGGTGCACGGCAAAGGGTGAGGGCGACCTGCTGCTTGCGCGGTGGCTTGCGGGTGTTGGCTAGGGTGAGCGGTGAAGCTCGACCGGCTGCTGCAAAGGCGTGCGGTGGCTGGTTGCCGGCCGAAAGATCAGTGCAGTGCAAAGAAGCGAGAGGTGAGGCCGCCTGCAGGCGCACGCTGGAGGTGAGGGCAGCCTGCAGGCGTGCGCTGGAGGTGCTTTGCGGTTGCTGCCACCTTGCTGCTGCTGCTGCGTGCGGAGCTTTGAGCTTCAAATCTTGAAGCTCCTGCTCCAATGGCTGAAGTGGCTTCAAATGAAGAAACAGGGAAGAGCAGACCAGCACACCCACCGGCTCTTTGATTAGCTTGGCGGTGGTGGTCTCAATGTGGTGGGTGTGGACCACAAAGATGGACTCCTACCCGCAGAGTGGCTCCACAGAAGAGGAGGTCCTACGTATGGAGGGAGAGGGGAGGAGGCGTTGGCTTGGAGAAGAAGGTGGTGCTGTGTTGGGTTTTCTTTGCTGGAGGACCAGGCCCTTTGCAATGAAGGAGCCGTGCCCTTTTAAAGAAGAAGAAGGCATGCATAGCCATGCCCTGGCTGTGCATGCCTCAGCATGGCTGTGCAGGGCAAGCTACCACAGGGAAAGGCCTGAGCAAGGAATGGCAGGAAGAAGAAGAGGTTGCCATGCATGCCTTGCAACCGCGGGAAGAAAAATCAAAAAGAAATAAAAAATGAAGATGGAAATTTTGGAAGGCAACACTTAAGGAAAACGTGAATTGCGAGGCCATTTTATTCACTCTCCTCCCCTCGCAATTAAATGCATAAACGCGTCGATATTCACAAATGCGGCTATGTCTACCTAATATGCACTGATAATGCAAGGAAATAGCACAAGATGGCACAATTGTAGGTGTGTTTTTGCGGTGCAATCAGCTACCACCATTCGCCATCGTCTCTGCCTCCGACCAAACCTCCGGTGAGGCGCCTCCCTCTCCACAACCCTCCATCTGTCTAACGGAACACCTCAAGACCTCTGCCTCACCTTCCCGCACAAAACCCCTCTCCTATTTCATCCTATCACTCACCCAAACTCACCCCTGCACAACCCACCTTCACACGACCTTCTCCATCTCCGTACACCTTTTACACGCATTCCCATACCACGAGACCACTACCACCACATTCCACGACACACGGTGACTCTCTTGAAGTGCTTTAATAGGGCCAAGAGGTCATTTTGCTTATTTTAGGTGTCAAGCTCTGGTCACCATTGCTGTGGCTTTGAGCAATCTTTAAATCTTGCTCCAAGATGCATTCACTCTAGGCGTTGGCTCCAGGCTATGTGGATTCGTCCCACACATGCGCCCAGGTCTCCAATTGTGGTACATACCATCAGCAACTGCCCTGATTGAAAGTGCACTCCAGCAACAGACGCATGAAAGAGGGAGCCATGGGATTTAGTCCCACGTCGTGAAGCGCAGCATCCTGGTAGCCGCATAAGAGGAAAAAGTGTTGAGGGCTTATCGCCTCAACACTCGGGGGGCGAGGTCCTCTGCACCCTCATGTGCCTCATCCGCAACCTCTCCCCCGCGGACCTGGTACACCCGATTACCCACCTACGCTATCCACTCCTCGCTCACCAACCACTGCCAGTGAGCTGGACCCAGGTGCGCTCTAGGTCTGATTACCCGCATACCTGCTACTGTGGAAGGCTCTCGGAGAGCGTGACCTAGAGAGAGAAAGAGAGCTTGCACAGGGGTAGGGGGTTTTTGCTGCAGAGGAAATTTGCTGACACTTAGCCAATTCAAGAAGTCCCCCTCCCTATGTGGAGAGGTTGAACTAATGATGAAGAAAGGAAGAAGGAGAGATGAGGAGCCGCAGCAATAGAGAAGAAGAAGAAGTAGCTGAGGAGAAAGAGAGGGCTAAACACTATAGCTCGGGACGGTTAAGTCGTCTGATTAAACATTTAGCCGTCTGATACTTGATTGGTAGGCTTTATTTGATTAATGCTTTTGAGAAATTTACTATTATTGTGAGGGGTACTTGGTGATTCAAATCACCATTTTACCTTATTCTTTTTCCACTATTGACATTTGTTTTCTTTTCTATATCATTATTGTTTGTAGTTCTATTAAAAATTGCTTATGTTGTGCTTAAATTGGAATTCTTGATATCTAAATTTCATATTGCTCCCTGTGTTCGACCACAGAACTTTTTTCGAGTAATAAAATTTATTTGTTTAAGCGTTATTTTGTCTATACTACAACACGACAATGTTAAACAATGATTACATGTGTAAAACATAGTTGCTTTTGAAACATCTCTTATTGATTCTAAGGCAAAGGAGGTTATTGATTGGCCATGGGATCAATTTGGCCAAAATTCAATCTACACCACCTATAATGATCTAATGGTCCTTCCAATCTGGGATTCAATGACCTGCTTCAAAGCATAAAATAGGAAGAGGTCGGAAGGACTGGGGATAAGAACCCTATAGCACAACAAAACAATCCAGTCCTTAAGTTGGATAGGCTAAGGATCTATAGACTCTCGGAATCCATCTTTAGATTATAGATGATTGCCTTTACTTGTATCCAGTCAATCCAACCAATTAGAAGGAGGGGTTGGGGAGAAGGTTCTTCCTTCGACTTGCACCTCCGGTTCCTAGTGTACCCCCCAGTCACGATTGTTTGATTCCACTCCCTAGGTAGACATTAGATTGCCTAGTACAAGCAGGTTAATCGTGAACAATCTCAATCTAAGCCCCGAAAAGCGAATCAGTCCTTAAGGCCAACGTCTAATCAATTTTAAATTTGGCTTTGGATTGTAGCACTTATGGAATGTGGTGGGCCCTTAAAATGGGTTGTGCCATTAATTGATTGATTATGTGTCTGTGTGCATAACTAGGGTTTTCAAGAAAGATTATTTGGATGAGTGGATTTTAAGGTTCAAATCTTGCTTAAGTAGCTTTTAGGATTTAGAATTTGGTAAATTCAATTAAATTCAAGTGGCAAACTAGATTCCCAAAATACGGGTGAAGATATTTTCTTTTTGAAATCAAAAGTAAAGTGGAGTGCCTCGTATTGACCTAAATTGTAAACCCTAAGGGGAAGCTACTTGATGAGTTGATTTTAGATGGAGTGGTGCAGCCCAAACAACTCAAACAATTAGCCTTAATGCACCACTGAGTTAGTCACACAAGTGGATAACTATTCTGATTTCTACCTGATTATGTGTTTGGGTGTGTGTACCGGTTCCATAGGTTGGAATCCTAGTTGCGTAGACAAAAAATAAGTTAGGTTATGTGCCTCGAATGTGGGTGTACGTAATGTGTATGTTAACTTTGTCCCACAAGAACTATCTTTTTGTTTGCTTTCTTTTTTTACAAGGGTGAGATGAGTGGGAGTTGAAATCAAAGCAAACAAACTAATCCTAGGGTTTATAAGAACACCTAGATTAATTAGGGTTTGAATTATTGCTTGGTAGAATGAAAACTAGTGGGTTGGTGGTGGGGGTGAACTTACAGACCCTTCAACAACACTTTACTCCAATCTACTACTTTTGGCCATCTCGAGTACCTGGAATCACAATAAGAATAGAGAGAAGTAAGGTAAAAGGTAAGTAAGACGGTAAAATGTGAAAAATCAAAGAGCGTCATCTCCCCGGTAATGGCGCCAAAATGTTGAATTGGGAAATCTATGCAAATGGAGTTGAGTTTTGAGAACCTGTCGTTGTGCTACGATTTGCGAGAAAAACTGTCAATAGATAAATTTAATCGAAACTTCAAAAGAATTTTGGGTTGATCACAGGGACACAGGTGATTAATTAAATCCATGCTTGTTTTATTTGTCACGAAGCACAATAGCTGTTCGAAAAGAATCTAAGCTAGCTATCTACTTAAATAATATGAATGGAAGAGAGAGAATATTACAAATAAGAAAAAACAAAGATAGAATAAACATGGATTTCATAACCATAGAGTAATGTTCATTAGAACTAGAAACCAGGATGGATTACAACTACAAAGCCATAAATCTATGGTAGAAAGTAGTAAAGAGTAGATAAAGAGAAGTTATCCTCCTTGATGGCTACTTGGAGGATGAGCCGTGTTGACAGAGCGCCCGGACGAAGGTGGTGAGATGTGGAACGAAGGAGAATGATGAAACACGATGGAGAACAGGGCAGGATGATGTCGTAGCAGGATCCGCTTCCCGAATGGTGGTGAGAGGACAACCACGGGATGCCCCACGAAGGAGGTGAGAGGGTGGAAAGAATATATTTTTATCTCAAATGGAGCATCCCGGCTATGGGAGAAGCTCTTAGAGCTTTAGATAGGGTGAGAGAATAGAGGAAGGGATGAGAAATTCGAGTGGTAGGGGTCTCCTTTTATAGTTGTAGGTATTAAGAGAAATTTGGGCATTTAACACTTGAAAACAATAATTCAAGGTCTTTAGTGACAGATTTAGGCATCACTAAAGCCCTTGAACATGGGCGTAGGTTGTGCACATGCGCCGCACTCTCCTCTCCCTATGCCTCAATGCATGCACATGTACGCGCATCCTCAGCCATCCGATCCTCGCATCCGACGGCTTAAGATCACACGCGACTCATGCGTTAAGAGACGGCACGACCTCCTTCATCGCTGTTGGATCAAGGATCAACAACCCAGAATCACGCTTGCACACCTTCACAAATTGCGTCTCCTACGTGTCTGATTGGGGGTGAGCATCATGCGTCAAATCACATGTTCATTTGATCTGAAGATCTGAGCCATTGCGTCCAATCGAGCAGCTAGAATTCGCGTCTATGCATGAGAAGAGGAGAGCTGTGCTCGACTTGAACGTGCGACCTCGGTGCATGCAACGTTCTTAACCGCTGCGCCATCAGCCATTCTTTGTCGCACTTTTGATTTATCACTCAAGCGCTCGTGACTGTTGGATCAATAACCAACAGCCCAAGTCAGACAAGCACATGAGGAGAGAGAGAGGGAGCGGGTGCCTTTAGCCGGTGTGGCAGCTGAGATGGTGCCACATGACGCCATCTTGGCCGTCCATATTCCATGTGCTGTAGATGGTGCCACGAATGTCGAATTGGACCGATTTTCATGGCATTGGGTAGTGACGTCGATCTGAACCCATCCATGTGGTTGGATTTGTCATTTGAAGTATGTATTTACGCCATCTTAGCCCTTGAACTCTGATCTTCCTCGGATTATATCTGATGCTATGAATGTTTGATCAGGGTGATCTTAGAGTCGTTGAACGCCGATCGTCACCCTGATCAGATTAGTATAGTTGGATCTTCAATTCGAGGCCCCAGTTAAATGTTGCCTTGTCCCTAGCCACTAAGAAGAAGAAATTACTATACAATTCGTACAGTTTGACCTAAATGGATGATGAAGCATGTTATGCAATATTTACAATGCATATGCTTATGGGATACTAAGAACATGCATAAATAGACATTTTTGGCTATTCAGATGTATGCACATCAATGACCCAGGACAATGCCTTCCCTAGTCAAAAAATGGCCTTTTCCCAGCGATGGACCAGCCATGTCTTAATACATCTCTGGAGGATCAATTCCAAGTTAGCTAGGCAGGACTCAAAAGAATATCTGAAAATGGAGAAATCATCATGAACAACTCAAGATAATCTCTCACCATGTCAGAAAAGATGGCCATCATGCACCTTTAAAAAGTCGCGGGTGCATTGCAAAGCCCGGACGCATTCTACGGAATGCAATGGTTCCGTAGGGGTAGGTGAAAGCTGTCTTTACCTGGTCTTCGAGATGGATAGGGACTTGGTTATATCCCAAATAACTGCCCAAGAAGCAAAAGTATTTTTGCCCAGCTAACCTTTTTAGGATTTGATCGATGAGTGGCAAGGGAATGTGATCCTTTTTATTGGTTGTGTTCAACTTCCTATAGTCAATACAGGCTCTCCAAGCAGAAGCTAAACGAGTGGTGAAGGTTTCCCCTTTCTCGTTAGTCGTAACGGTTATTCCTGCCTTCTTGGGTACAATTTAAACTGGGCTAACCCACGGACTATTCGAGATTGCATATATAATTCTAGCATCGAGCCACTTGATTATCTCCTTCTTGACCACTTCCCACATATTCGAGTTTTGTCTACTTTGCATTTCGCGAGAAGGGCGGGATCCATCTTCCATGAAAATATGGTGATTACAATAAGATGGCTCGATCCCCCTAAGGTCATGGATGGTCCAACCAATTGCCTCCTTATTATTCTCAAGAACCTTAATCAACCTCAATTCTTGCTCCTTAGTTAAATTAGCACTAATAATCTAATCTCCGAAGAACTCATATTTCAAATTTTTTGGCAATGGTTTCAATTCAAGCCAAGGTGGGTTTACTATAGATGGTAGGACTACACTGATGAAGATTCATCACGACGATCTAGTGGAAGAGGCTAGGAATGAACAAAATCGACAGCCTCTTGAAAATGTGGCAGGTCTACCATGGAAGGTTATGGGTTGGGCTTGTTAAAGCTGGTGGAGTCCTCGAGTGCACTGATCATCATACAACTCTCAAAATCATGATCCTCGAGCTCCTCAACGAATCCACAATCCTCAAATCCTCTTATCACCTTAAAAATATCAAGAGTTAGCTTCTTATCCCCAAAGGCAATCTCCATACTACCACTCTCACATTTTATGCTGGCCTTGCCAGTAGCTAAGAACAAACACCCCAAAATGATCGGTGTATTCCTCAAGTCATTTGGTACATCCATGTCAAGGACCAAGAAATCTACAGAAAAATAGAAATCCTTGACTTTGATAATTACATCCTCAATAAGAACCTTTGGTGTGGTGATCGAGCGGTCTGCTAATTGTAGTGTTACTGAGGTTGGCCTAAGTTCACCTAACCCAAACCTCTTGTAAAGAGAAGTCAGGATTAGGTTGATGGATGCACTTAGATCTAGTAGTGCCCAATCAAAAGTGCATTCCCCAATAATGCATGAAATGAATGGGGCACCAGGATCTTTCTTCTTTTGAGGAAGGTGATGCAGGATGATAGAACTTGCCTACTCGGAGAGAATCACCTTCGTTGTAGTGGGTTCTCTCAGCTTATGCTTTTGGGTACATAGTTCTTTCAGAAATTTAGCGTAAGCTAGGATGTGCTTAGAGTGAAATATTGATCTCTACACTCTTTAATAAATTTAGGAGCTACTCGTTGCTTTCTAAGGTTTTCTTGTTCTTGGTTTTCAATAGGTCTTTCGGGAACAGGATATGGGTGGTATTTTAAATTTTCGATCCTTGGACTTATTGTCTTCTTCAATCTCCTCCTTTTCTCTCAAGCACCCTCAAGGTTTTGGCTTCTAGAAGATAATTCAGGGTTCTGGGTCTACTTTCCACTTCTCAAGGTGACGGAGTTTGCAGAGGCATATGGGTTTAGGTCTTGAGGTGGGTTAGTGAAGATTGGAGGGCCTTGATTGGTCATGTAACCAGAAGAAGAAGAGGGACCTTATTCAACCACCTAAGCATGTGCATGTGGGTTCCTTTGATTCTGGTACCCTTGGGCTCTATTGCCCTGATTTTGCACATTGCGTGGGTTGGGTACATGTCGGGATTGTAGAGATCTGGGTTGTTGGGTGTTAGCAATTAACCCAGATTGGAAGTTATCCAATGATGTCTTCATTCGCTGCATAAGCTGAAGCATGGACCCTTGCATTTCCACCGTCTGTCAATTTAAATCAGCTTACCCTGAAGATTGTTGGGCATGCCAAGATGGCTGAGTAACCGGTCTCCGGGGCAACTAGGTGTATACTTGACCCTGACCCATAGGTCTCTGAGATGCATAGTTGCTGGGTAGTGTTTGGGTCTGTTGCCCCTAACCTTTCCAGGAGAAGTTAGGGTGGTTCCTCAAACCCATGTTATAAGTATTGGAATATCCTTGGACCTAGCATTCTCCTGCATTGCATACACATCCTCATAGGACGAGGATGGAGAGAAGGAACGATTAGAATAACTAGGATCAAAGAGCTCAATTTGGAACCCATAAAGTTTTGAGAAATCTTGGCTCATAGGTTGAGTCGATTCAAGTTGGCTAACGAACTCCCGCCCTATGGGAGCTTGTGTGGAATGGAATCTTGAATTCTGGGATTGAGTACGTGTAAAAGTGCTTCCCGAATTCCCAGACATCCATTCTTCCATTATTTCTGCAACCAAGTCCATTTTATCAAGCTTATTACAAATCAATTCCATGTCAAATGAATGAGAATCCATTATCTCATTAGCATTTGACTTGGGTGGTTGGGACCGGTTGAATGCATCCATGGAGGCATGGTTAATTGAGTTCTCGCTCATTTCCTCAAACAGGTCATATGCGCTATATGTATCCTTGTTGAGGAAGTTACCTCCACACGAGGTGTCTACGTGATTACGGAGTTGTTTAGCCAACCCGTGGTAGAAAATCTACATGAGTTGCCATTTCGGCACCTCGTGGTGTGGACACTTCCTCAAAAGTTCCTAGAATTGCTCCCAGGAACCATGAAATGGTTCCTCCAGCCGCTAGGCGAAAGTGGTAATCGTCCGTCGCAAGGCATTGGTCCATTCAATTGGGAAGAATTTCTTTAGGAAAGCTAACTTCATAGCATCTCATATTTTTATCGGCCTTCCGTTGGCATGGTACCAATGTGCAGCCTTATCCATGAGAGAGTAGGGAAAGTGCCCCATAATCATTTTCTCTTAGTTCACATTCCTTGCTCTGGTGGTCTGAAACAAAGTGGTCAGATCCACCAGGTGTAGGAATGGGTCCTCCGAGGCATCCCCATGGAAATGCTCAATCAAACATAAGACTTGGGGCTTGATTTCTATGTCTCCAATGGGAATCATGATGCTGGGACGTTCCCCATAGTTTGAAGGATCATAGAAAACCTTCAAGGGCCGAGCTCCCTAACCATTCATTCGTTGGAACTGTCACTGCATCTGCTGCAATTCTTCCAACTGCCTCTGAATCAGCTCCTGCTTGTTTGGGTGTGGGGGAGATGGTTGTTGATCAGCCATGGGATCTGCTTGGCTATAGCTCAACCTCCACCTTTAGGAATGGTCTAAAGGTCCTTCCAATCTGGGGTTCAATGACCTCCTTCCAAGCATACGCTAGAAGGAAATCGAAAGGATGGGTGAAGAAAAGGAACCCTATAGCACAAAAATATTGGCTTGTCCATAGGTTGGGTAGCCTAAAGGTCCACAGACTCTTAGAATCCATCCTAAGATTGTGGATGATTTACTCTACTTATATCCAGGCAATCCAACTAATTAGAAGAAGGGACTGAGGAGAAGGTTATTCCTTTGGCTTGCACCTCCGGTTCCTAGTGTACCCCCAGCCGCTGTCGTTTGATGCTACTTAGCTAGATACACATCTGATTGACTAGCAAAAGCTGGTTAATCATCAACAATCTCAATCTAAATCCCAACGTGCGAACTAGCCCTTAGGGCTAATGTCTAATCACTTTTAGTTAGGCTTGGGATATTGGTGCTTTTGGAATGTGATGGACCCTTAATGGGTTGTGCCCTTAATGATTTGTTTGAGAATGTGTGAATATGCACAACCAAGAAGTTTTCAAGCAATATTATTAATGATGAGGTGAGTTTTAGGGTTCTAATCTTGCTTAGTAAACTTTAGGATTCAAATATTAAGTGTATTCAACAAAGTTTTGTGAGGCAAACCAAGTTTTGAAAGCATGAGTTCAAGTGTTTTTCCTTTATAAATCAAGAAAATATTGAGTGCCTAGCTTGACCTAAATATTGAATCCTATGGGACAACTACAAAATGAATCTCTTTCAAATTAGGTGGTGCGACCCAAACAATTCAATCAATCGGCCCAAATGCACCACCCTTTAAGGCACACAAAAAGGTGATTAACCTAATATGATTTCTACTCCTTTATGTGTTGAATTGGTGTACCAGTTCTACAGGTCGGAATCCTAGTTGAGTAGATGAAAATCAAGTTAGGTTATGTGCCTCAAATGTTGGTGTATAAAGCGTGTATATTGATTCATCCCACAGAAAGTATCTTTTTAGATTTTAGTTTTTTAAATTGCAGGAATGAGATGAGTGGAGCTGGGAAACAAGACAAACAATTCTATCCTAGGGTTTATGCAAACACCAAAGTAGATTAGATCATGGTTATGAATGTGGCAAAAGGAAACTAGTGGGTGGGAAATGTGGGGAGCACATACAAATTACTTTACCCGCACTTTACTCTAGTCTACTACACTTGGATCTCCATGCTAGGGTACCTGAAAGATAATAGATCAAAGATAAGCAGGTTACTAATATGTAAATGCAAAGAAGCACAGAAAACAAGGAAATTCCATTGCCTCCCTGACAACAGTGCCAAAATGATTAGGAGTGTTTCGCATGGTAGAAATCGGGGTTTAGACTAACCCATCATTGTAGTCGTAAAACTCATTATTAAATACAATTTTACAAAAACTCCATGGGAGTCCCGGGTCAAACACAGGAGGTGACATTTACTTCGTTTGAAAGCCGCACTTCATTTTGTCTCTTTTGGTATTTTGTTATATATAATTTTTTGTTGTTTATATAAAGGACGCAAACAAGATGGATCACAATATGGATGGAATCAAATATGATATATTGCACAAATGTCTCTTACAATAATCTATGAAAGCATAAAAGAGAGGGAGGTGAGAAGGAATCTCCTTAATCGGTTATTCGATAAGACGACGGTGCCTGGCAGAAGCTTGGACGAAGGAGTTGAGAAGCAAGACGACGGAGGTGAGATGTAGGAGGACACCAGGTAGAGGAATGCTCCATCGAGGCTCTGGAATGGAGGTGAGGAGGCGGAGGTGATCTGCTACAGGAATGGAGGTGGGAGGACTGGCCCAAGGAGACCTATGAAGGTGATGGGATGAGGGACAAATATTTTGTGGGATAAAGGAATGCTACACAAATAGGCCTTTGGAGCTTGAGAGTAAGCTTTAGTGGTGCTTCGGTAGGCTACTAGTGCTTAGGAGTAGGTGGGAGTAGAGTACGTAGAGATGAAGAGGAATGGGGGGTGTAGGGGTGTTTATATAGTGGTGGAATGGAGGTGGCATGCGAGCATGGGCCTTTAGTGACGTTTAAGATGTCGCTAAAGACCCGCTAGAGACATCGCTAAAGCATGCACGTGCCTTGGTTGGAACTTGGAGGCTTGGGCACAACTGCCGTAGAGCACGGTGATTCTCGGCCGTTGAATCTGGAGTGGATGGCTGTGCCCTTGAGAGGAGAATGCATGCTCACCCTCATTTGAAATCAATGCCACTGGCACGTGCATTGGCAATTGTTCGATGAGGCATCACATGACTGAGGCCCACCAGCAGATCACGTGCCCTTTGATTTGAATCACGCGCCTCGCGTGATTTCTTGGATCGAATGGCGAGCATAGCTCCTGGTTGTCTTAAATGCATGCCCCATATGGTGCATGTGTGATCTGGAATGTGCCTTCACGTCGAAGGGCGGCATTAGATCACGTGTGGAGAATCTCTACCACTCAATTGAGATATTGCAGCCCTATTTCAGTTGTCGCTGTAGCATGGACGGTGAATTATCGCTTGAACTCACTCTCGCTATTTGAGAGTGCTCGATGAGGAGGATTTGCATGCATAAAGGATTCGAGTTTGGAATGCCCGTCATCGTAGTTCGATTCACGAGAAAATCGATCGATTAGATAATTATAATCGAAACTCAAAAAGTGAGTCTAGCGTTGAACACAGGGAGGCAAATGTTTGGTTTTGAAAAATACGCATTTCGCTTTTACTTGTTTTTGTCATTTTGGTCTTTTCTAATTTTTTTGATATTTTTAGCAAGAAAGAGATTATGTCGATGAATTCTTATCTAACTAATATACTTGCAAAATTTAAGGGAGAGATAGAGAGAAACAATCACATATATCACAACAAGTGTTTCTACAACTATGAAAGTGGGAAAAACTACACTAGAAAGCAGTAAAGATAGATAGAGATGAGAAGAATCTCCCTCGACGGTTGCTTGGAGGACGACTCACTCTGACAGAAGCGAAGGAAGGAGGATGGGACAGGATGTCGTCGTGGCAAGGATCTACTTCCCGAAGTAGGTAAGAAGACGGCCACGGGATGCTCCACGAATGGGGATGAGGGGAAGGGAAAAGATTTGGTTTTCTACTCTAGAGGAGCATCACGGGCTTAGGACAAGCTTTCTCTAGAGCCTTGGAGGTGGTGAGAGGAAGAAAGGAAGAGATGGTTTGGAAAGGAGGGGGGTAGGTCCTTTATAGTGGAGGAAAGACAAAAATCATCCTTGGGAAATTAGTGATGGCTGTAATCATCGCTGAAGATCCTCCAGACTATAGCTGAAGATCCGCACCATTCAATTCCTTTGCTGGCGTGCGCATAGCACAGGTAATCAGTGACAGCTATAAGCGTCACTAAAGGCCCACCCAACTATCGTTGAAGATCCACTCCCCCCAATTCCTTTGCCGGCGCCGCACTCAATTGGCCAATTTGGGGGGCTGCGGGGATTCGAACTTGCACCCCTCCCTTGAAGGTCGAGTGCTTAACCACTGTGCCAAGACATCCAAAAGGTTGAGAGGACGACCTAGGGAGTGTGGAGGAGCATTCTCAACCGTTGGATCAAGATCCAATAGCTGAGAATTGATGATGAAGATGATGAGGGTGCCTTCCATTTGCTGTTGGCCAGTGTTGGACGGCGTGGATGGTGCCACATAGTGCCATCTTGTCCATCCATCTTCTATCTCTTGCAGAGGGTGCCACGATGCTCAGATCAAGATGATTCATGCTTTGCTAGACTGCGATTGTCGCTCCGGATCCATCCGAATGGTCGGATTTTTCATCCGAAACCCATAAGGATGTCGCATTTCCCTCCTAGCCATTGATCTTCCTTGGACTTCATATGATGCTATGAAACTTCAATCTAGATGATTTCAGAGGTGTTAGACTCCGATCGTCGTCCTGATCAGATCTGTACAGTCCGATCGTCCATCCGAGGACCCGAAATAAATCCCCTTCTCTCTTGACCAAAAAAAGGACCTCATTAACCTAAAATATATACAACTACTCTAAATGTAGAATGATGCATGCAATACAATATTTATAATATGAAATGAAAATCTAAGCGTAGGAACATGCACGATTAGGCATTTTAACCTAAACAAGTGTGTCAATATCATACCCCCATGCCTATCATTTGCTAGTCCCTAGAAAATTTAAACCACATGCTATGTATGAAATTTGGATTTGATTGCGTAGGCCTATGTTGTTTATTAACAATAGAAATTATCAACTAAAGTCCTAAACTACCAAGATGCAACAGTACCCGGGTGTCTGCCAGAATGCAGATCACCTAAGTCCTCGCCTTATTGGAGAAGGGAAGATACATTTTTTTTTCTTTTCTCTTTTTCTTTTGAAATTTTGGAGTTTGAGAGTTTTGGGATAACTTTCTTTGGCTACCCAACCTGCTTAAGACTCGAAAAGGACTCTAAGCACTAAGCATCTAGTGAAAGACTCACTAGGTGGCCGTTAAAACAGAGTTCGGGTTTCTATGACCCTCGGTGACCTTTCCTAAAGGTTTATCCTTTCGAACAGTAGCTTTCTCCCAACTTCTTTTATTTATGGGGTCAACACAGGGGCGAACCTAGTGTATATCTCTCCGATTTATTCTACTTCCCACTTCTTCCCTAAGTGTTTTGGGAATTATTATGCATTTATGTGAGCTGGGCTCTAGACAACCGACCAATGGACTATTACCCACAACAACCTGTCAGCCATACTCATGCAGTGAACTATGATTTTATTTGTTTATTTGTTTATTTTCTTCTTTTTCTATTTTTTTCTTTTCCCTTTTTTTTTTCTAAGTAGGTGGCCTCCCTAATCTAAGATTTACCTAAAGACAGTATGAAAAAAATGGTCTTGTGGATGGGCAATAGACAACCAGCCAATGAGCTTTTACCACCGACAACTTGCTAGCCATACCACCCTAGATTGTTCATTAGCTACCCAATTTCCGAAGAAATCATCAAAAAGTGAGTTGTGCAAATAGATTGTAGATGCTTAGACTGAAAATCCCCTCAAATCAAAAGGCAGGTTGATAAGTCATGTACTTGTCATCCTAATTTATTCACCAGATTAAAGATGAATTTGAATTAGTGAGGACTCAAGACTAAGTCCACATTCAAGTGGACACCCAGGGTAATTAAGGCCGAAGTCCTGAAGAGTCTAAGTGTCTAGGTCCTATCCTATCATTTCCTAAGGTTAATAACTTCCAAAAACCTAAGTTCCCTTCTGTTAATTCTTTTTTTTTTTGTCTTTTTGAATTTTAAATTTTTTTTAAAAGAAACTAAAAGAAATTCTACGAAGTTAACAAAATGATTTCAGGAATTAATTATCCACCCCCCCATGCCTAAATGATGCAATGTCGTCATTGTAAAAATAAAGACATGAAGAGGTAGAGTAATCAGAATATCACCTGAATAACGTGAAAATCCGATCAGCTCCATAGAGAGCATGGAATATAAACACGTGATAAATTTAATGCCTTTAGCTATGCATAATATACATACAAGGAAGAAATTGAGAATTCACAAGTGCAGCACAGAATCAAAATCAAAAGATTAATCCTTAGACCAGCTAGCAGAAGATGTCCATAGACGTGGACCAGATTATGATGGAGACCCATGTCCCAGGGTCGAGTGGTTCTCAGGTTCTGGATGAAAATCACCCAGAACCAAAGGTTGTTAAGCTTGTGGGGTTGGGCCTGTAGCTTTGTGGTGTGCAATCCAAGACCAAAGTGTCAGACAATGGGTAAAGATGGTTCATTAGGTGCGGATGTCCACTTAACAATCAGCTCAGAAAAATAATCAGTTATTTCAAGCTTGGGTTGCACATGAAAGATATCAAAAGGGTCCTAGTAGAAAGTTGGTGGTTTTAGATCAACAGGAACCCTTAAATCAAAGCTTATTTTTCCCTCATAATTAACCTCCCAAATTTTCATTTCAACATTTTTTTCCTCCAACATCAAGTGCTTAGGCTTCGGGACCTCTAGCATACTGTTCACCCCATAAGATTTACCCAAGTCCATAATTCATGGCTGAATCAAGATTGGCTTGGGCATAATGATCTCAAAAGTCAACTCTTCGGGGTGTAGTTGAGTAATGGGGCTACTGATTAAATCATTAGAATTAGGATTGTCCAAGCTAGCCCTAATCGAAATGGAATCTTCAGTAGTTGAGCTATCAGATGGTTTATTAGATTCCTCGTGCCTATTTGTCTCACTAAAATCATTCTCCTTAAGCTCAAGTGACACTTTACTAAGCAATTTCTCACCCTCAAAATCAAGGAATTCATGATCCTCATTTATATACGTCTCAAAATCATATGTCATTTCATGGTCCATGGAGATATATTTTTCATTATTCCTTAGCTCTATGATCTCTGGTGAGAAACTTAGTTCATCCTCAATGGGTTACCCTAGACTAACCTGGTCATCTCCAATCTCATAATATGTATCCCCCTCGATAGGCACCTGAGTGGATTCTGACATTGGCTCTCCTGAAAGGGGTTCATCTTGAGAATCATCCCAAGATTTGACAAGGGAAACAACAAATTTCATCCTCAACCTCGATAATTTCCCAAGAAAAAACTCACCCAAGTCCCTATCCCTAACATTTTGGAGCAAATCCAATAGAGAACTATTAAGTTCATCAATCATTTTGATCATAGGCTCCAATGCTTCAGTGCATGGTGTTGTTTAAGCTTCTAAAGATTTTATGGTGTTCCTCAAATTAGCCAACATGCTATCCTGGATATGGTTCACCTAAATTGACTGGTTCGATTCAGGTTTGGGTAGGTTTGGGTTAAATCTAGGGGAGTCAAGATATCGAGGATCTCGGGTCCCTCCTTGATAGTAGGTCATTTCTGGTTATTTAAGGAATGGTGGTGACCTATATTCAGTAGAATATTGGGAAGGATAGGTGTTATAGTCAACATATCCTTCTTGATTGTAGATCGGGTTAGGTTGATCAACAAAGGATGGAGATCTATAATCGTCGTAGCTCCGGAAAGGATAGTAGTCAAAGTCTTGTTGTCCAGGGTTAGGCCCTGGACACTGATGTCCAAATTCATATCCCCAATCATAGTTGTCTCGACTAGGAGATGGGTAGTCATAAGTAAAGTCGGGATAGTAATCATCTTAGGGATAAGTGTTGGTAGGAGGATAGGATGTGAAATGTATGTTGGATGTGGAAGGGTACATGGTAGAATAGGAGGGAAATCAGAAGAGAGAAAGGAGCCTTGCAATACAAGCAATCAATCTTGCCCTTAGGCGAGTTAGCATAATGACCTACAGACTCCCAAGGTCCTTCTTGAGATTATAAATAATTTGGTCAACTTCTATCCAGTCAATCCAACCGGTTAGAGGGAGGGACTGGGGAGAAGGTTCTTCCTTTGCCTTGCACCTCCGGTTCCTAGTGCACCCCTAACTATGGTCGTTTGATGCTACTCCTCTAGCTAGACATCAGATGGACCAACAAAAGTAGATCAATTGAAAAAAAATCTCAGTCTGAGCCCCGAAGAGTGAATCAATCCTTAAGGCCAACGTCTACTCAGTTTTAATTAGGCTTGAGATGATTGTGCTCTTGGAATGTGATGGGCCCTTTAGATGGATTGTGCCCATAATGATTGATTCAAATGTGTGTGTGTACACAACCAGGGTTTACAAACAAGGTTATTTGATGTTGTGTCTTTTAGGGTTCAACAGGGTTTAATAGCTTTTAGGGTTTAATCTTTAGGTGTATTCAATTAAGGTTGAGTAGAACACTCCAAGTTTTGACATCACTGGTGATGATATATTCCTTTGGAAATTAGAAAAAATGTGGAGTGCCTGGTTCAGTCCTAAAAATCAACCCTAAGTGGCAAGCTACTTGATGAATCAATTTTAATTTGAGTGGTGCAGCCCAAACAGCTCAATCAATTGACTTGTTGCACCACTTAGTTAAGGCACACAAAAAGTCTTAACCTAGTCATATTTCTACTCACTTATTGGTGTGTTGAGTTAGGGTGTATCGGATCCACAGGTCAGATTCTGGTTAAGTGGTAGAATCGATGTGAAGTGGTACACCTTAAAGTGAGAAGTTGTGGGTGTTAATTGTGTAGCTTTCAGTTAAATACCACAAGAGAAGAGAATTTATTTATTTATTTACTTATTTTTATATATGGGGTTATGTAAGGTGAGGCAAAGTGACAATCAAACAATCAGATCTATCCTAGGGTTTATAAAAGCAGCTAGGTTGATTTAAGTTTGAGTTATTGGTGTGGCGAAATGGAAACTAGAGTCGAGGTGGTGGGGGTACACCTACAAAACCTTCATCAGCACCTTTCTCCGATCTAAATGCTCTGGCTCGCCTCGGATGAGTACCTGCAATCACAGTAAGATCAGAGAACAAGTGAGATAAAAGTTAGGTAAGGAGGAAAAACACAGAAAAAAAAACTAAAGAGCATTGCCTCCCCAGCAACGGTGCCAAAATGATGATGTCAGATTCACACACGTAAAGGATTCGAGTTTAGAAAACACATCCTTGTAGTTTAATTCGTGAGAAAATTCATTGATCAGATAATTACAACCGAAACTCGAAAAGTGAGTCTTGGGTCGAACATAGGGAGGCAAACGTTTGGTTCTGAAAATACGTGTTTCACTTTTATTTCTTTTTGTAGTTTTTATCTTTTCTAATTTTTCTGGCATTTTTTTCAAGAAAGAGATTAAGTTAGTCAATTCTTATCTAACTAATCTACTTGAAAAGTATAAGAAAGAGAGAGAAACAATCACATATATCTCAACAAGTGCTTCTACAACTATGAAAGCAGGAAAAACTACACTAGAAAGGAGTAAAGATAGATAGAGATGAGAAGAATCCCCCTCGATGATTTCTTGGAGGATGACTCACTCTAACGATGTCTAGACGAAGATAGTGAGGAGTGGGATGAAAGAGAATGATGGCAGAGGAAGGAAGATAGGACGGGACGTCGTCATGGCGAGGATCTACTTCCCAAAGTAGGTGAGAAGATCGCCATGGGATGTTCCATGAATGGGGATGAGGGGAGGGAAAAATATTTGGTTTTCTACTCTAGAGGAGCATCCTGGGCTTGGGACAAGCTCTCTCTAGAGCATTGGAGGTGATGAGACGAAGAAAGGAAGAGATGGTTTGGAATGGAAGGGGTAAGTCCTTTTATGGTGGAGGAGGTGAGACAAAAATCGTCCATGGTCAATTAGTGACGGTTGTAATCATCTCTGAAGATCTGCCCAACTGTCACTGAAGATTCATGCCCTTCAATTCCTTTTCTGGCACGTGCATAGCACATGCCATTAGTGACAGCTACAAGCGTCACTAAAGGCCCACCCAACTGTTGCTGAAGATCTGCACCTTTCAATCATTTGCTGACGCCACGCTCAATTGGCCAATTGGGGAGGCTACAGGGATTCGAACCCGTGCCCTTCCCTTGAAGGTCGGGTGCTTACCACTGTGCCAAGACATTCAAAATGTCGAGGGGTCGACTTAGCGTGAACGGTGGAGGAGCCTTCACAGCTGTTGGATCAAGATCCAACGCTCAAAATTGTTGAA
This sequence comes from Thalassia testudinum, assembly GCA_037157565.1. NCBI lineage: Eukaryota > Viridiplantae > Streptophyta > Magnoliopsida > Alismatales > Hydrocharitaceae > Thalassia > Thalassia testudinum. Next base: position 62,350,854 of record JAZHRO010000014.1, read on the forward strand.
GAAGATGACGAGGGTGCCTTCCAGTTGTTGCTGGCCAGTGTTGGGCAGCCTGGATGGCACCACATGGTGCCATCTGGAATATCCATCTTTTGTCTACTGCAGAGGGTGCCACGGTGCTTCGATCGGGATGATTCCCATGTTACCGAACTGCAATCATCGCTCCAGATCCATCTATACAATCAGATTTTTCATATAAAGGCCATAAGGATGTCGCATTGCCCTCCTGGCTATTGATCTTCCTTGGACTTCATATGATGCTACGGGACTCTAATCTAGATGATTTTGGAGGTGTTAGACTCTGATCGTCTTCCTGATTAGATCCATATGGTCCGATCATCCATCCGCAACCTTGAAATAAATCCTCTTCTCTCCTGACCATAAAAAGGACCTAATTAACCTAAAATATATACAACTACTCTAAATGTAGAATGATGGATGCAACAGAATATTTATAACATGAAATGCAAATCTAAGCCTAGGAACTTGCATGATTAGGCATTTTAGCATAGATAGATGTCTATATCAGTGCTCGACTTCATTGTTGTGCAAAAGCAATACTTTGTCGAGTGGAAGGTGATGAAGTCACGTGTGCCTTGGCCATTGGATGAAGATCCAATGGTCAAGGTGCATCCTTGCTTGAGTCTAGGCGCAATGACTCAAGTGGGGGGCGGCCTAGATGGCACCACATGGTGCCATCTGGGCCATCCGTCTTCATCTTCTTGTAGAGGGCTCTACAGAGCTCAGATCAAGGTGATTTTCTCGTTGACAAACTGCAATCATCGCTCCGGATTCATCCGTATAGTCAGATTCTTCATCTGAAGCAAGTAAGGATGTCGCACTACCTCCTGGCCATGTAAAAATGGAAGAATTCATGTACATAATATACAACTATCCAAAATGCCCTGGAATGGATGTTATGCAATGTTTATAATATGATATGCAATGCTAAGCCTAGGAGCTATCATAAATAAGCATTTTATCATGAATTCATGTGTGTTTATCATCGTATCACACATAATCTCACCCCCCTCCTTAGGGAATCAACAACCTCTTTACAGTGAATGGTCAAAGACTGAAACCTTTCCTTGAACTTACCGATTCAAATCTGGCTATTGAAACTTTTGATCTCCATTCACCATGAGCTGCATTGTGCCCAACTGATGGCATGAAGCTTAACGCCTAATGGGAGGTTGCCCATCATTTGGAAACCAAAGACCCTTCTTACCCGTCTTGAGCTAAATTCCTATTGCATTTTAGGGTTCATACTTTAGAGCATCGAACTCCACCTTTGATACTCGTATTGGAGCTTGAAATCGTTCGCAACAGCCATCGCGACCCATTCACCCACCCTTGTGAACCTGTTCTAAAATATGAACTAAGCTGAATTCAAACCCACCTAGTTTGCAATGAGGACATCACAAAACCTAATCATGGCAAGGTATTAAAGTGAAAAATGACTCAAAATTTCATTCTTTTAAAGGGTTCTTATACAAAAAAAAAAGGAGGATGAAAGAGGAGGAAACTTTGAAGCTGAATTGCAAATCTATTGCGATGAAGAAAAAGTGGAGAAATACAGAGAAAAAATGAGCAAAAGAACTCCACCTTCGATACTCGTATTGGAGCTTGAAATCTTTCGCAACAGCCATCGCGACCTTTTCACCCACCCTTGTGAACCTATTCTAAAATATGAACTACGCTGAATTCAAACCCACCTAGTTTGCAATGAGGACATTGCAAAACCTAATCATGGCGAGGTATTAAAGTGCAAAATGACTCAAAATTTCACTCTTTTAAAGGGTTCTTATTAAAAAAAAAAGTAGATGAAAGAGGAGGAAACTTTGATGCTGAATTGCAAATCTATTGTGAGGAAGAAAAAGAGGAGAAATACAGAGAAAAAATGAGCAAAAGCATAAATTATGTTAGTCCCAGTAGTTTAGCAAGGAAGTTTCCTAAGCTCTACGTTGTATTGGATGATGAATTAAGTCTTGAAGGGCTAAACCATAGGAGATAAGTGAAGGATACTGACATTAGGCCTCTTAGGCCTACTTGGGCTTATACATTCATGACCTGTTAAGATGTAGACTATTCCTCGAGAGGTTGAAGGAGTTGTGAACCTGATGTATTAAGTCTAAGGTTTAGGGATTATTCAGCCTTGTTGTCTACCCTTTGGTTTGCTAGACTTGGTAACCTAGGCACCCAAAATTCACACACTAGTCTAGTTTAGTTAGCTTAATGAAGAATAATGCCATAAAGTGTTCTATTTTGAGAAAAAAGAATGATTTCTCAGAGATTTGACTTAGGAGTGGCTCGAAAATACAAGTTGATTAGATGAGTTCCCGCCGCAGAGAGGAAAAGTAAACAATCCCATTGAGGATGTGTTATAACAATTGTCTCCTCGATGCTTGTCTCCTAGGATATCTAAATATCCTACTGGGGGCATGTAAAAGCCTTGTGCTAGTTCAGGTGCCATGGGCAGCATTATCCCAAAATGTCAATTGCCAAGGCTTGCATTTAGCTGCAGAATGTCATCGGTGGCACTATCATGAAGTGTCTAATGGCAGGGTTCTGGGGGTTTGCCATGGGCGGTGCTATCTTGAAGAATTGATTACTAGGGACCTTTCGAGGTTTGATGATGGGGATGAGGAGATACAGATCCTGTTGAAGACCAATCTAATGTTGGATTTAAGGGTATCTTTAACAAATTCGAAAAGGAGAAAAAAATTCTCAAAAAAATATATATCTCTTCTAAAAATACACTAGCAAATTGAACTTGGACCTTACTGTACGTATGCATGGGTGCTTTAATTGCTGAGGCCAATGAACCTTTCGGAAGATTTTGGGACCCTAGAAACTATTGTTGCGGGCCCAAGGCTAAGGCTGGTCAGGTCCATATCTTCGCTGGTACTTGAGTACCTTTAGGCCTAGAGTTGATATTTCGATTTAATTTCTAGAGAGGTGGCATGAGCAAGCATGCTAACGGTAAAATCTAGTTTAGAGATCCGGTTCATTGCATAGGATTTTACTAGGGACTAACAAAAGTTAGGCATTGGGTTATGATGGTAACATGATCGTTTGTCATAACTAACCTAATTTATTCTAATTTCAGTGATAAATGCTCCTTAATATTCATCACAAGGTCATAATTCTATTCTGAATTGAATCTGAGAAGAAGAGAAATTAAGTCAATTCTACTATTCTAACACCTAATCACAAATGCAGATTAACTATAGGGTTAATCAGGGCTTAATCAAAGTTTAAATGGACTTAATTTCCAAAGGAGTGGGCTTGAGTTGACTGAATCAGGGTTTTTTAAGATTTGAACATGATTTTGATTATTTAAAACCCTAATTACAGCCATACTTTAATTAAATAGGTTCTGGTAGAAATAAATATAATATAAACTACCTAAAAGTCATTAAGAAATTTTCCATGAGATTTGGATCCATCATTTTAACCAAAGGAACCCATTTTGATAAAAATAGGGACTTAGGTGGGAATATGCTTTATTTTGGGCTACTGTGTAAATTACCCAGTAAAACTATGTTAAAACCCAAATCTGATGTCACCAATAGATTTCATGGTTCCAAATTAAGGTTAAGTCCAAATTTTGAGCCTAATTAGAGTCCATCATCACTAGGTTTGCATTTTAGCCCAGTTGCTTCTATTTTTGACATGAAACCCCCAAAGTTCAATGTTTTCATTACATAAATGCCCCTAATTTTTTACTTTCCCTACAAGAAGGTCCTTCCTCCATCTTCTTCTCCTTCATTTCCAAATGCAGCAACAGTAGAGGAAGAAAGACCCATGACCAACTTAAGTCAATCATCAAATTGATTGAGGAAATCTCAATCAAATCTCACTAAACTTAGCGAGACTGATCTAGAGATCATGCCAAATCATTTTAGCATCTTGTTGTGACCAAGCATGTCTAGATTCACCATCGGGGAGCTTGAGAACATCGAGCTCAAAAGGCGAGCATAGCACATGCCAAATGTGCATCTCTTGACTTGTTTGAGACGAATTCCTCTTCTATAAAGAGGACTTGACCTCCTCATGCATGGCGTACCCAAATTCACTCAAATTTAGCACTTCTTCATCATCACTGGTGTCCTTAGGAAGTACCATTAGAGTTGCTCAAACCCCCTTCATCCCCTATACCACATAAAATAGGTAGAGGGTTCTTCTTCCTCAGGCTTCCATGAAGCTTCTCACGAATCTTAGGCCTCCGTACCTCCTCAATTGCTCTGACCGACCTCCTCTTCTTCCTCATCACTGGCGAACACCGATGGGATCTTCCCCTCTTCCTCTCCCCAAATATATTTTTGTCTTTCACTCTCCTCCCCATCAATTAGCTGTAGGGATCTTTAGAGGACTGTTCTTCCCATCTAGCACCTTCTCTGATACCGATTGCCACCGCCACAACCACCATCACTGCCTTACCTCCTCCGTATTCCTCTGACTCAATTATGCTAAGAAAAAGGTTCCACACACTTGAACTTACATTTCACCAAACCTAATTGAACGTCATGACACCTCCATCATTACCTCCCACCACAGTTGTTGGAGCTCCATCAAAGCTTCTCCGATTAACCCCCACAAGTAGTAAACCATCAAATTACCACCACCACTTATTTCACCACACTTTAGTGTAACTTTCTTCGTATTTGACTAGGTACCTAGGCCTGTACTTTCCTCTACAGGTGATCGTCATTGCCATCATCTTCTCAGGTGCCGTGCTCCACCTCTGATGAAAGATCCACCCAGGAATTAGCCTTAGATATCACGGACTAGCAAAAGGGGCCCATCTGGACCTTTCATTTGGCGGACCAACACCAGCTACAGCTCAAAATGACAGCACCACCTCCACACAGCGAAGAAGAAATAAAGTGGAGGATGACTACACATAGACCCACCTCGTAAGTTGACAAATTGTAGGTCACGCATAAAGGGTAGCATGTACCACTACTACTTGCCCAAGAAGCAAGGGTTGAGTCCCCACCAACTCACTACTATACGCACGCAGACCCACGCATGCACGTGCTGGTGTGGGCTTAGATCTAGGTTTAGGCTGGGATTTAATTGGAGAAAAAGAGAGGAGGCTGGTATTGGTGGGCCCAAAGTAAAAGGCCGATTTTGCTTGGGCCTTGTTTGTACAGGCCCACGGGCTTGAATTCTCACCAAGTGTTGAAGAGGCTTTATATATAGTTGACAAACCATTTTTTCTCTTCTTAAAAACTTACCATTTTTTTTGGAGTTTGATATATATTGCATTACATTGAATAAATGTTTTTTTTTATATCAATCTCTTGAGCATCATTTTGTTTACTTGATTAATGGTCTATATTGTGATTATTTGCTCCCTGAGACTACCTCGGATTCACATTGAAGATATAAATTTAAGTGTTTTTGTTGCTCTAGCCATTATACAACGACACGAATTTAAAACTTGACTTTAGCATAATATCACACTTGCTTAGAAAAAAGGAAATAAAATTAGAGAAACATCTAGAAAGAAAAGAAAAAAAATGGTAAAAGAGAAAAAAATATAAAGAAGTGACATTTCACCACACGAGTGTGGCTGGCAAGTTGCCGTGGGTAACTTCCATTATCGTTTGTCGAGAGCCCAACTCCTAAACTGCACAAATAATCCCAAAACTTTAGGGGAAGTGAGGAAGTAGAATAAACTAGAGAGACATACACTAGGTTCGCCCTTGTGTTAACCCCCAAAAAATAAAAGTTAGGAGAAACCTGCCAGTTGAAAAGATAAACCTTTAGGCAAAACTGTTCCTTAGGTTAACCTAGGGCTTGTAGAAACCTAAGGTCCGTTTTGTTTCACTGTCTAGTGAGCCAATCACATTTGCACATAAAGACTGTTAGTACTTAGAGTTCTCTAGAGTCTTGGGTGGGTTGGGTAGTCGTAGAAAGCTACCTCGAAACCTTGAACAAAAATTCCAAAAAAATTAGAAAGAGAATAAAAAGAAACAAAAATATCTTCTCTTTTGTATGGAATATGGTGTAGAGTTGGGTGGTTTACATTTTTGCAGTCACCCAAGTACTATTAAGTCCTTGGAATCTAGGTCATTAGTTGAAATTTTTTATTGTTGATTAACAACTGATCTCTTAGTAATCAAATCCTAAATCTCTTTATAAAAAGCACTTAGTTTAATTTTATTAGGGACTAGCAAACAATAGGCATGTGTGTGTGATGTGTACGCATCTAGTTAGCAAAAAATCCCTATTTATGCTTGTTCCTAGGCTTGTAGATGCATTCAGCATTATAAATATTGCATAACATGCATAATATTGCATTTAGACAAGATTCTATAAATTATATATTAATTAACTTATTTTGGTGGCTTAGGGAGAAGGTGATACATTTTTGGGCTTCAGATTGCAGATCAAACCATATGGATGTAATCAGGGAGATGATTGGAGTCCAGTGCCTACAAATTCACCCCGATTGGACATCTGTAGCATTCCCTAGAAGCCATAGAAGATCAACACCCATGGGACAGGATGACACAAATCCAGGCCTTAAATGAAGAATCCAACTGTACAAATGGATTCAAGTCGACGATCATAACCCAACTATGCGAAAATCGACCCAATTCATGATCTGTGGCATCACCTATGAGCAATTGGGGATCGAAGGCCATGATGGCACCATGTAGTGCCATCGCAACCATCCAAACCGCCCTAAGTGACCCACAACCCCTTTTCTTCATCCATATCCTCCAGTCTTGGTCGTTGGATTCTCATCCAATGGCCACAAGCACGCCACTTCACCTTAGCGAGCTCATCCCCTCAACCTCAAGCTCACCCTCTACCATTGGATTACCATCCAATGGTTCATATTCATCCACAACAAACTTAGCACAATGGTCTCCCAGCATGTCTGTCAAACACGAGATGCGAGTTTGAATCCTCGCCCGCACCACCCTTTAGCGTAAAGCAATTTTGATTAAGGCCATATGCTCGGCTACCAACAACACTGATAAGGACATGGCAGTGACAACACACCCCATCACACTCATAGCATGCGTGAGGCGTGAAATCATAGCCGTGCAATCCCCATCTTTTGGCAGAAACAAACCCAAGTGGCACCACGGATAAGCTCGGGCACGATACGCGCATAAGGAGAAGATCTGAAGGTGCGATCCACGTGCCATCTCAACCGTTCCTTCAAGATCCAATGGCTGTGCGGATCTCTTACCTTGCCAACACACATGCGTGCAATATACATTGCACTACACAGCTATGCATAGCCAAGGTGCACGTGGTCGTGTCTGACGTGTGCCTTTGATGCTTGCGCATGTCAAATGATTTGCCAGACCTTTTCTTCACCCTATTAAAAGCCCTACGACCCATCGTCTTCCACTCCATCCCTTCCTTCTCAACTTTGCCCCTCTCCAATGCTCCTAGACCTACTCTTGAGCTAGTCCCAAGCCTAAGATGCTCCATTAGAGTAGAAAAATAATTTTTATTCCCTCTCTCTCAGTCCCATTCATGGAGCACCTATTGTTGTCTCCTCACCCCTATTTTGGAAGTAGATCCCGTTGCAATGCCATCTTGCCTTGTCCTCAATTCCTCCTACTTTGTCCTCCCTCCTTAAACACCTCACCACCTTCTTTTGCGTGTCATGTCAACACGGATCGCCCCTAAGCAACTGATGAGAGGGATTCTTCTACCACTTCTCTTTTATCGCTTTTTGTAGAGTAGACTTAATTTCCTACATGTATTTTATGTAAAAAGCATTTGATTTGATTATAAAATAGCTACTCTCTCTCTCTTCCTCTCTGATTGCACAACAATCATATGACCTAATATACCTGAATTAAGTTAGAATCTAGCATAACTTAGGAATAAGGCATACATAAGCATTATAGTTCGTATAATAGTTAGTTTAGTAGCCTTAGAGATAATATTACCATTTTATGCTCTGAATGAGAGATGAAATTGATTGTAGATGATCCGAGGCCACAAATGATAGGTAAAATCGTACGGATCAGATCAGAACGACAATGGGAGTCCAATGCCTAAAGAATCCTATTAATTAGACATCCATAGTATCATGTGCGTCCCATAGAAGATTAGAAGCCAAGCAGCAAAAAGATAGAAATTCGAACCTTAGATGCCAAATCCAATCGCACGGATGGATCCGGATCAATGATCACAATCCAATGGTGCAAACGTCATCTCAATTGGAGGCCTACAGCACCATCAACAAGGCGAGAAAGATGGATAGCCACGATGGCGCCACGTGGCCCCATCACAACCGCCCCTCGCCGTGCCCCAATCTCTGAAGAAGCACTCCTCACACATTGTGGGCCATTGGATTGTCATCCAACGGCCACCAATCGCCCAAGTCACATCTACCCCTATGCTCCATCAATTGAGAAGAGATCTTAGCCGTTGGATCTGCATACAACTGCTAAGAGCAAAGCTACCTAAAACCTAAATGCAACACAAAACACCCCTTAGCACAGTGGTTAACGTAGTCGCACACAAGTCTGAGACACACGCTCATGCCTCGTCCTACACCAAATCAAGCAGGGGGTGCGCTTGTTCCCAATTGGACCGTCAGATGATGAGTGTAGGGCGGGGATGAGAGCGCGTGGTGACACGAAGGCCATCGGATGGCAACGCGTGATTTGATGCTGCCACAATAGGTGGTTGCACACGTTATTCTTAAGGCTACAAGAACTTGCGATTTTGGCTATCCGATCTTGAGATCAGATGACTGAAATCAAGTGCATCAATTTTGAATTTGAAGCATGCAATGAAAATGGGTGACAGACACGAGGAGGGTGCGGATCACGATCAAGCAGCTGCTGGCGTGCCACTAGTCAACCCCAGAGCAAATCTGAGTATAGAAGGTGTGTGAAAGGTTATTCCAAGGCCAGATCAAAGTCGTTGATCTCTCGATCGACAGATCTGATCAACCTAGAGTTGTTGCACAATTTTAAGGGCAAAAATGCCCTCTTTGCTCCTTATCAAAGCTATAAAAGAAGAACAGGGCCCCCTGTTGATCATCTCTTCCACTAGACTCCCACCAGATACAACTCCAGCGTCTCTCCCTCTCTATAACTCCTCTCTGGCAATCATCCCGACACTCTGTATTTGAAGTGCTGCCGTAGTTCCGATAAGAATCCCACAAGCAGCGTCGTCGTCATCTGCTCTCTATCACTCTCTCTCTCTCTTTGGACCATAGTTATTTCTATTCATACTTGAAAAACTATTTCCAAATAGCAATAAAGTTTTGATTATCCAGATATCTGATGCTTATATATATACATATATAAATAAATAAATAATCGTTTAGAATAACTCTCTGAAAGGCTTTTGCATAGAAATCGTGTTTGCTTCCTTATGAATGACTCAATATTCGCCGAAATCTTTATAAATATTATTTGTTTCAGTGTTCGTACTACAATGATCCAACATCTTTTAACATGTCTCGCAAGCAAACAAGTTGGCGTCGTTGCTGGGGAGGCAATGGTAATTTTTAAAAGCTTTTCTTGCAAGGTGCTTATTTAAGAATCTAACATGCTACTTTTTTTGTTGCATAAGAGTCACAAAATTGCAGGAAGATACGTGCAACAACAAAAAAAATGGATGGGAATCTCAGGTAAGTACTTGTAGCTTAGATTAGTTTAGATTTTGAAAAAAATCCAAAAAAAATGAGGTGGCTTTCTTGAACCTTAGGATTAGTTAGCATTTACTTGCTTTTTGAAAAAAAAAAATCTCTCTTGCTTATTTTTGGCCTGAAATAAATTCTTCTATTACAAATTCCATTCGTGAAAATTTGCAAGTCAAAAAATTCTAAAATTTTTAGTTGACATGGCTGTTGAAGTTTGGAACAACATATCCAGTGTTTGCGTAAACCTAAGTTAGAGAAAAATTCTAAAAATTCATGCACTAATATGTTATCAATTCAATTACTATTCTAATTTTTTGGAGTTTAAAATATGATAGGAATTTTTATACAACACTAATTGACATGAAATTTGTGGTGCTGGGTTCCTGTTGGAATCAGGAATTTAGGAAAATTTTGAAAAAAATATTTCTTACTTGTTTGATTGCACGGATTATTTAATCACTAACTAAGGGTCAAAAACAGACTGCAAAACCCCCAGTACACTTTAAATATAAAAAATAGAAAACAAGCATTAAAATTCTTTTAAAAATTATTTTCTGAGTGACTAGTTAACTGTACAATAGGATCAATTGATTGCATTGCTTGGGTCGGACCACTTCCAAGAATTTGGACTTAAAAGAATTATCTTAGCATTATTTGCTTCTAAGGTTTCACATTAGGGTGGAGTACACCTGCATTTCCATTCTTAAAGGAAATCTATCAAGCAATTGGGATTTGCAAGACTCTTGTGTGCCTCATCGAAACCCTTGATTGAAGATATTAACTCAAGTGAACCCTAAAATTGACTAATATAAGCATTTGAACCTTAAAATTCACTTTATCATAAAAATTGCTTGTGAACCCCTTGCATGTGCACTTCACACATATGAAAATCAATCTTAAGGGCAACACCCCCCTAACAGCCATCATATTCCAAGCACACATCAAGCCTAAGCTTAAAATTGAGTAGACATGCCCTAAGCAAGACTAATCTTCTTGGGGAATTGAAATTAGATTAGGCTAAGGTCAAGGCCTTACCTACTTGGACCTACTGGTAACAATAAAGGTCAGTACGTTAATCGCATTAAACCTTAGTGGTGTCCCATCGTGTGGGGTGTCCTAGGGTTCCCACCTTTCTTGCCAACCAATTAATTCAAGGGTTGACCTAACCTAGTGATGTTTTGGGGAACCAGGATTATATCTATTTAGGGTTTATACTCTAAGGATTAGTTTAGTTGCTTACATTGAAAGTGTGGGGCATTCTCTCATTTGTCTTCTCTCTCTCATCTATGGACATTCTTTTTGTTTATGCATGGTAGAAGATCTCTACATCCTGAGTTCCTATCACTTTAGAAGGAAATCCTAGGAGAAGACCTAATTGGCAAGAATCTAAATCTGAACCCTCTGCAATGACTAGTCACCATGAGGAAGATGAGATCGAAGCGGAAGAACAAAGTCTGGATCTAATGACTCTTCTACAAAGGTAGATCAGTAAGTAAGGCCAGCATCATGAAAGACAAGTAGAGGTCATAGTGCGGGTCATTTCTCGACTCTAAAACGGAAGAGCTGACTGCCCTCTCCATGGCTTTTACAATCCTCCTAAAGACCAACCTGAACCTTTTGTTTGGGTACCTCAGGATGGGGATGATTTTGAACTCAAACCACATATCATCAATATGATTCCCCACTTCTATGGCTGATAGTTTGATGATCCCTTCCACCACCTTGAAGAACTTCTACACATTGGAAGGACCGTTACCCTAGGAACCTGAATGATGAAAATATTCCCATTCTCCTTAAAAGATAAAGCTGCTCATTTGTTGAGTACTATTTGTAGACCGATCCTAACATGGGAAGATTTAAGAAGCACATTCCTAAAAAAATTATTTCCCGTAGGAAAAACCAATGCCCTTAGATGTGCCATTACCAACTTTAAGTAGAATCCTGGAGAACATCTACATGAGGCTTAGGAGAGATTTAATGATTTGACTAGGAAATGCCCTCATCATGGGATTCCGAAGTGGCACTTGACCCATATTTTCTATTATGGGTTAACTGACAATCTGAAGAATTTTGTTGATACAACTTGTGGGGGCAATTTCCTAAGCAGAGATGCTTAGGGAGCCTTTCAATTAGTTGAGAATATAAGTGAAAATTCTCTCAACAACGCCACAAAAACACCTCAATGTCCACCTTTAGCAGAGCAAATCAACCAAGGAGTGGAGTTTATGAAGATAAGCATAATTCAAACTCAGTTGATTTAGAGTTAATTGCACAACAATCGGACAAGGTGGAACTTGAGGGAAAGAATGTAGATAGTTTGGATAAGAAACTGGACAACCTTCTGAAGGGCGAGAGTTCCTTAGGTAGACATTCTAGAATAAATCCTATGCCTACCCAAGGAGTTCCTATGTTAACCCACACCCAATTCCCTTACCCTCTAAGTCCGAAAATGGTGCAAAATATTAATGACCTGACAATGGCTCCACTTATGAGCCAACTTTACTTGGGCCCATCTTTTTCTGGGTATAAAGGAAGGACCTTGATGCCCTCAAATTCTGAACTAGACATCTTTCTGCCTAGCTATCCTGAGGATGTGAATGCACTCCAGAGTTACACTAGAAATGATCCCTATGCAAATAATTACAACACGGGATGGTGCAACCATCCTAACTTTGCTTGGTCAAGTTTAAAACCTGCCCAGGGTCCTAACTTGACTAAGCCAAACACTTATGGGCAACCCAGTAAGTACACACAACCACACACATATCAACCATCACCTACTCAGGAAAACCAACCCTCTGATCTGAGTTTGGTCCTCAAGGAAATGTAAGAAAAGAATCTAGGACATAAGGAAGAAATAAACCAAGTGAGGACAGAATTGACGGGACAACTAGACCAGCTAATTGATGCTAGACAACACGGGATGCTGCCATCCCAACCAGTCCCCAACCCAAGGAACTTCAATAGGGTTAACCAGCACAACACATAGGAGCAACAAGCACATATAGTTCAACCTACTCCCTAGCACCTACCTAGTTTTCTTAGCCCCAACCCAACTCAGGCTCAGCCAATGTTGCGAAACCCACCTTAAACTTCTAACCCTAAAGCCTATGCTTGTGCTATGACTTTGAGAAGTGGGAAAGCAATCCAAGATCCTTATCCTTCTACATCGAAATTTTAGCAAGACGTCGAGAGCCTGAATCTGACCTGCGAGACCAAGCTAATCTAGAAAACAAGACTTAGGATTTGAATACTCATGACTTCTCTCAAACACCTTTTCCTGAAGCCTTGAACAAATCCAACGAAAAGAAAACCAATCAATCTAACGAGTGGCTTGAGATTTTAAAGCAAGTCCAGGTAAATATACCACTCCTTGAAGCCATTGAAAACATCCTGACTTGTGCGAAATTTATAAAGGAAATATGCATACTGAAAAGCCAGGCCAAATCATCAAACAGGGTCATAGTTTTTTAACATGCCAGGCCATCATCTTAAACAAGCTCCCTCTTAAAAAGAAAGATCCAGGGACCACCTTAATTTCATGTGAGATTGATGGTTTTATCTTGGATCGAGCATTACTGGATCTTGGTGCCTCCATCAATCTAATCCCCACAAAATTATATAAAGAGTTGGATTTAGGTGCCTTATAACACACTGATGTTACCCTTTAGCTTACTGATAGGTCATCTAAGATTCCAAAGGGACTTTTTCAAATGTGATTATAAAAGTGAGGGATTTTGAGTACCCTGTGGACTTTCTTGGTTTAGATATGGAGGCATCAGAAAATTTGAACCACACCCCGATAATCTTAGGAAGAAATTTCTTGGCCATAGCTAAAGCCCTAATCAATTGTGAGATGGGGATTATGCAAATCACTTTTGGAAGGACAACTTGTCAACTCAATATCATTAAAGCTTCCCAAAATAATAAGGTGAATTGTGGTTCCATCGTGGTTGCAGGAATAATTGAGAAGGTTTTGGCAATTCACACTAAAGATGATCCAAATCCAGCCAAATCTCAAGATCAACATGAAAGACACGAAAGCGATGTACTTGGGGATGATTTTGATCTACCACCTCCCATAGAAAATCAAATGGAAAAAGACATTAGTGAGATTGTGAAACTCTTGGGAGTATCTTCTGATGAATTAGATCACTACTAGAAAAATGGGTTATGTCATCGGTTACTTAACGTCAGTTATTTAAACCATCGACGAAGATATTTTTCCCATCGCTTATTCAAAAAAGCGACAGCAAAGGTCAGTACTCGACCAACCATCGACAATTGGGTGACGCGGTGATCATTAATATGTACTAATGATTTATTAAGTGATGACAAATATAGTTTTGTCGTCGGTTATTGGAATAAACAACGGCAAAAGTGGGTAAAAATTAGAGACAAAAATTTTAGGCGTGATGATGTGTACCCTATACTGTCTGTTTGGATAATAAGCAACGGTAAAAATTTACTTGTGAAATTTGCACGAGATTAATGACATATATGAATAGTTATTGGACTAAATGAAGGTAAAAGTCAAGTAAAATTTAGCGGTGAAATTTTGGGCTTGCTAGAGAGAGAACAAACAATATCATTTGCCATCGATTTCTGAGAGAATCGATGGCATAGGTTCTTAAAACTATTAACGTGTTGTGGCCTACTCTTCATCTTCCTCATCAAAACCTTCGTCCCGCCCCCCTTGCACCACCTCGCTCGCGTCGCCCCCCTCATGCAGAGCACCTCCACGCCATCCTCCTCCTCGAGTTGTTCCCCTCCTCCTCAGCCGAATCCCCATCCTTGTCATCATCATCCCCTATCCTACTCCTTCTCCTCCTCATCCTCCTCATCCATGCGTCGCTCCCCTCTAACTCTGCTATAGCTCGCCCTGCTCCTCCTTCTCCTTTATTGCTCCTTGCCCTCCTCCTCCGCTACTCCTCGCCCTCCTCCTCCTCCACTATCACCCTTGCACTCCTCCTCCTCCACTATCACCCTTGCACTCCTCCTCCACCAGCACCGTCATCCTCCTCCTCCCCAACCAAATGATGCCCTCGTCCTCCTCCTGCACCCCCTTCCTCCCTGGTTCCTCCCCCTCCCCCTCTACAACTCCTCACCTTCCTCGTCCTCCACTAGGGGCCTCCTCCTGCTCCTCGTTGGCCCGCTGGCGTTGCCCTCCTCCACCTTACCATCCCTTCCTCCTCCTCAACTCCCCCCCTCCTACTCCACTTCCTTAGCTGGCCCCCCTCCTCCTCCTCATCCTCGGTTCCTTCCTCTCCTCCTTGTCTTACTTCCCTCCTCCTCCTCCTCCTCCTCCTCCCACTCCTCCCCATCCTACTACCCCCTCCTCCTTCTTGTCCTATCAACCTCCTCGTCTTCTTCCTCATCCTACTACCCCCTTCTCCTCCTTGTCATATTGGCCTCCTCGTCTTCCTCCTCATCCTACTGCCCCCTCCTCATCCTCCTCCTATCCCTGCCACTGCCTGACGACCTCCTCTTCCTCTTACTCCACTACCCTCTTCCACCTCCTCCTTCTGTTAGTGCTGCCTTTGCCGCTATCCTTTCTCTCCCTCTTCCTATTATCCTCCTCCTCATCCTCCTCCTGTCACCCTCCTCACCTCCTATTATTGCCGCTACCATCGCCTCGATTTTATAAGTTGTAAATTTTTGAATAATATGGTAATATGTTATTTAATTAATTATGATTATGAAATTAGAGGTTATCGGTGACGATCATTCTCGGAAGTTGTAGTCATTGGAGGTATAATTTAATCTTTTTTTTTATTGTAATAATATTTTAGGCTTTCGTTAGATGGTGTGGCTTGTACGATTTATTTTGAATGTGGGGTGTGCCCATGATGTAAACACATTTAGTGAGAGTAAAATGCCTATTCATGCATGTTCCAAAACTTAGATTTGCATTTCATGTTATAAATATTGCATAGCATGCATCATTCTACATTTAAAGTAGTTGTATATAATTTAGGTTAATTGTGCCCTTTTTGTGGTCAGGAGAGAAGGATATTTATTTTGGACCCTTGGATTGATGATCGAACCGTACAGATTTGATCAAGACGACGATTAGAGCCCAACGCCTTCGAAATCACCTTGATTGAAGTCCCATAGCATCATATGCAGTCTAAGGAAGATCGACGGCCAAGGGACTAGGTGACACAATTTGGAGCTTCAAATGATAAATCCGACCACGTGGGTGGATTTGGGTCGATGATCGTAGCCTAACGGCGTAAAAATCGACTCAATCTGACCTCTGTAGCAGCCCCTACATTGTAAAGAAGGTGGATGGCCCAGATTACGCCACGTGGTGCAACCAAGGCCACCAGCGCATGCACGTAGCATTGCGGGTACGTGTGCGCAGAGAACGCCCAGTGCAGTGCCAGCGGAGCATGCAGCAGATCTTCAGCAACAAACTGGTAGATTTATAACGATCCTTACAACCGTCGCTAATTCATTGGATGCCAGGAAAGCCAGCTGTGGGTGCCAGTGGCCATGAGTTTCCTACAGCAACATTTCCAGTGATGGATTGGATGTCACTAATGGTCTCATACCTATTCTTTACCTCTTCTCCTCCACTATGAAAGGACCTACACCTTCCATCCAAGCCATCTCTACCTACTGTACTCCCACCAACGCTTTGTTAGAGCTTATTCTGAAGCTCCTAAGGTACCTATTAGTATAGCGAACCTCTGCCCTACCAAATACTCCTCCAACTTCCCATCCCCCTTCATTGGTCACCTTGGAGCCGTCCTCCCACCTCCATTCTAGTAGCAGAACATCTCCGTCTTCTCAATTCCATTCCGGAGCCACGTCGAAGCTTTCCTCAACCCGACGTCCTCCTACATCTCACCTCCATCATCCGCTCCTTACCTCCTTCGTTCGAGCTTCCTCCATGCATTGTTGTCTCACCGAACAGCCGATTCGGGAGATTTCCTCTCACCCCCCTCTCTTTTTATGCTTTCATAGTTGATTGTAATAGACAATGATGTGATATCTATACCATTTTTTTCCATCTCTATCTTGTGATTCATTTACTTGTTTTCTTCTTACAAAAAAACAAAAAAAATAACAAGACCCTAAAATACAAAAAAGAAACAAATCGAAGCACGATTTTCAACTAAAGTAAACGTTGCCTCCCTATGTTCGACTCAGGATTCCCTTGGAGTTTCGGTATAAATTTTATCTAATCGACATGTTTTGCAACTACAACAATGGGTTACTTGTTACCTTGATTTCTAACAAAGGAAACACGCACGACCATTTTGGCATTGTTGTCGGGGAGGCAATGGAATTTACTTTATTGTTTTCTACGTTTCTTTACATGTACATAGCACTAACCCCACTTATCTCTAATCTATTGTCTTGCAGGTACCCTAGCATGGAGATCCAAGTGTGGTAGACTAGAGTATAGTGTGAGTAGAGTGTTTTGTAAGTGTCCCCCACACCCCCACCATAGTTTTCATTCCATAACCTAATAACTCAAACCCAAATCAACCTAGGTGCTTTTTATAAACCCTAGGATAGATTTGGTTGTTTGTTTGACACCTCCACTCAGCTCACCATCCAAATAAATAAATAGAAAATAAAAAAGTGTTATCTGATTGTGGGATTTTCTGAAAGAGGACAACTTAACACCCACAACTTCTCACCCTAAGGCGCAAAATCACATAGATTCTACTACTTAATTGGTATTTGACCTGTGAACCTGGTACACTTAATTTAACACACAAATAAGTGAGTAGAAATCTAAATAGGTCAAACATTTTTGTGTGCCTTAACTAAGTGGTGCAATAGGCCAATTGATTGAACTATTTGGGCCGCACCACTTAAGATAAAAGCGATTCATCAAGTAGCTTGCCACTTAAGGTTGATTTTTAGGACTGAACCAGGCACTCCACATTTTATTTCTGATTTTTAATGGAAAATATCTACACCAGTGCTTTCAAAACATGGAGTGTTCTACTGAACCTTGATTAAATATACCTAAAGATTAAACCCTAAAAGCTACTAAACAAGGTTGAACCCTAAAAGACACATCATCAAATAACCTTGTTTGCAAACCCTGGTTGTGCAGTCACACACATTTTAACTGATCATTTAAGGGCACAACCCATCTAAAGGGCCCATCACATTCCTGATGCACCATTGTCCGAAGCTTAACTAAAATTGATTAGGCATTGGCCCTTAGGACTGGTTCGCTCGTCGGGATCAAGATTGAGATTGTTCATGATTAACCTGCTTGTACTAGTCAATCTGATGTCTAGCCAGGGGAGTAGCATCAAAGGACCATGACTGGGGGGTACACTAGGAACCGAAGGTGCAACCCAAAGGAAGAACCTTCTCCCAAGTCCCTCCTTCTAACTGGTTGGATTGCCTGGACATAAGTAGAGTAAATCGTCCATAATCTTAGGACGGATTTTGAGAGTCTATAGACCTTTAGGCTACCTAGCCTAAGGACAGGCTTGTATTTTTGTATTGCAGGGCTCCTTTCTCTTTTGATTTCCCTCCTTACTTCACCATGTACCCTTCCACATCTTACACACATTTCCAATCCTATCCTCCTACCACCACTTATCCCCAAGATGATTACTACCCCGACTTAACTTGTAATTAGCCGTCCACTAGCTGGGATAACTTTGATTGGGGATACGAATACGAACCTCAGTGTCTAGGGCCTAAACCTTGACAACAAGACTATGATTACTATCTGAAACGTTGGCTTCGAGAGATAACCGGGTTTTATTGTTATAGCGTTGTAGTATATCCAGTTATTGCCATCATTTCAAATATATAAATTTTTTTACTCAGAAAATAAAAGAGTTCCCGAGGTCGAACTCAGGGAGAAAGTTGTATTCTAGAGATATACATGTTCTATTACAAAAAATAAAGAGAGAGAGAGAGAGGGAGAGAGATGAAAGTTTGAGTTCTTCTTCTTTTCTTCTTTCTTTCTCTTTAGCTTTTGTTCTTCCTGTTCTTCTTCTGTGTTTATCTCCTTGTGGTCCTCTTCTTCTTCTGTTGTTCTTCCTTGTTCTTTTGTTCTTCAGATCTTCTTCTTTCTTCTTTTCTTTTTCCTGTCAGGACGTCATCTCTACTTCTTTCTTCTTTTCCCTTCAGGACGTCGTCTGATTTTCCAATCAGACAACTTAAACCGCTTGTTGCTATAGTGTCTCCCTTAGCTTTCTTCTTCTTCCGCGGTCCTTCTTCTTCACCTGTGCCTGCACACTTCAGAGTTTACGTCAGAGGGCAAAACCTACTCTACCCTCCCCCACCCCCGCGTCTCTCTTTCTCTGAATTCGCTCTTCGGAAGGCTCTCCCAGAGCATCCAGGTAATCGGGTACGCGGGTCGCGCCCGGGTCCAGGCCCACCGGCGTGCGTGGTGGGCGAGGAGTGCAGGTCAGTCTAAGTCGGGTCGGGTCAGGTCTGCGGGGCGTGAGCGCGGACGAGACCGGGTAACCGGGCGGGTGAAGGGGACCTCACCCCGTGAACTGAGGCGAACAGCTTAAGGCACTTTTTGCCTTTAAGCGCCCGTTCGCCTCAGTGGCTTTCCGAGGTGGGACTAAATGTCCCACCCTAATTGAGCGCCCGCAGCGGAGAAAGCAGCGGGCAATCGCGGCTTCACGCGAGGCCTTCGCCGTCGCCCCTTCCCCTGGGCATCTTCTTCTCCGACGACAGTCGATACGACTGTCGCCTTGCTCCAACCCCTTTCGTCTCCGTAGCTTGGTCAGAACTTCTCCCCATCTCCCCCTCTTTCTTTTCCTCACTGTCTTTTATTTGATTAAACCCTCGACCGCTCCTGTCCACCGTCACGCCCTTCGTCTCCGGCCAAACTCCGGTGAGACCCCCCCATCACTCCACAGCCCCACACGCCTCGCCGACCCTCACAGAATCTCCGCCTCCTCACCCTGATCAACCTCTGCCCTTCCACGTCCCGCCACTCGCCCTCTGCAGACCCCCCGAACAAACCCACTTCTCCACTCACAGTTTGACCTAGGGCGACCCTCACGCTCCGCCCCGCCGCCTGCCAGACCCCCCACCACCTTCGCCGTGCCACGGCGAAGGTTCTCCGCGTATCTGATTAGGCCGAGAGGCCGTTCCTCTGTGTACAGGTGTCTCGACCGCCGTCGCCATTGCTGCGTGGAAGGAGCACCTTCAACCTGCAGCTCCAGGTGCGCTTCGCCCAGGCCTGACTCCCAGGCTGCGCGGGGCGCCTCCGCGAAGAGTCCCAGGCTCGCAGCTGGGGCGAAGGCCTCGCGTGAAGCCGCGATTGCCCGCTGCTTTCTCCGCTACGGGCGCTCAATTAGGGTGGGACATTTAGTCCCACCTCGGAAAGCCACTGAGGCGAACGGGCGCTTAAAGGCAAAAAGTGCCTTAAGCTGTTCGCCTCAGTTCACGGGGTGAGGTCCCCTTCACCCACCCGGTTACCTGGTCTCATCCGCGCTCACGCCCCGCGGACCTGACCCGACCCGACTTAGACTGACCTGCACTCCTCGCCCACCACGCACGCCGGTGGGCCTGGACCCGGGCGCGACCCGCGTACCCGATTACCCGGATGCTCTGGGAGAGCCTTCCGAAGAGCGAATTCAGAGAAAGAGAGACGCGGGGGTGGGGGAGGGTAGAGTAGGTTTTGCCCTCTGACGTAAACTCTGAAGTGTGCAGGCACAGGTGAAGAAGAAGGACCGTGGAAGAAGAAGAAAGCTAAGGGAGACACTGTAGCAACAAGCGGTTTAAGTCGTCTGATTGGAAAATCAGACGACGTCCTGAAGGGAAAAGAAGAAAGAAGGAGAGACGACGTCCTGACAGGAAAAAGAAAAGAAGAAAGAAGAAGATCTGAAGAACAAAAGAACAAGGAAGAACAACAGAAGAAGAAGAGGACCACAAGGAGATAAACACAGAAGAGGAACAGGAAGAACAAAAGCTAAAGAGAAAGAAAGAAGAAAAGAAAAAGAACTCAAACTTTCATCTCTCTCCCTCTCTCACTCTCTTTATTTTTTTGTAATAGAACATGTATATCTCTAGAATACAACTTGCTCCCTGAGTTCGACCTCGGGAACTCTTTTATTTTCCGAGTAAAAAAATTTATATATTTGAAATGATGGCAATAACTGGCTATACTACAACGCTATAACAATAAAACCCGGTTATCTCTCGAAGCCAACGTTTCATTTGGCGCCGTTGCCGGGGAGCAACGGCTATTCTAGAGGTAAACATTCCCGTTTCTTTTTAATTTCTGATAATCTCCCCTCTTTTGTGCAGCTACAGGAAATCAAGAAGACAAGCAACCGCACGACAACCACTCCGAGGACAGGTAAATTTTTCCTCTCGCTATTAACCCCTAAACTCTAAAGAGGATGAAAAGAAAAGAACAAGCAATATAGGGCTAACCTATCTTCCATACTTAGTAACCATAAAGAGTTGCATGTTTTCAACTCATTAGTCCTGCACACTATTAAGGGTATTTAAGGGCTAACACATTCTTGCTTGAGCCCTAATTACCCAACAAAGAACTAACTGGACCAAGTAGAGCCAACATAAGATTCAACATTAGGGTTTTAGAGACACACTACTTAAATCAAGAATGGAGAAAATCCAAAAGAAGTGTGCCTAAACCATTGATTGAAAATACCTATTCAAAAGAAAACCTAAAACAATTGGCTCTCTAAACACTTGAACCCTAAAAGACAAGACCTAAAAGCTCTCAAAGAAAACAAGAGGTAAAGTTGACCCCTTGGGTCAACCAACCTTAAATTAGGTCACTCTTTGCACTTAAAAGACTAAAGTTCAAGTGAAACCTTAAGCACCCTGATCTTAAAATTGGTAGACTTAAGAGGTCAAGATCCCCATTCTGGTCTACCTAGAACCGCAGTGACAAGAGAGGTCGGGTGGGGGAAACCCTGTAACTCGTGGGGACGCTCTACCGTGTAGGGGTCTTCGCGGGACTCTCCCTCTCTGGCTGCCCAGGTAATTCTCAGGTGGACGATCTTTCTGATCAAGGGGTCCATCTGCCCCGCACCTCTATAGTCACCCAACACATTTTTGGGTGTCTTGATTGGGTCTAGCACCTTCTAAACTTACCTCTTCCAACAGTGCATGTACGGAAGGAGGTCCTTAAGACCACCCTTAAGACCTCCTTTAGAAATTCGCTCTCGTCAAGGCCAAGCCTCGACGCCCGTGTTTGTGCAGCAACACCCTCACATTATTCTCCCTTCTGATTCAGAACCAAGTTCTTCTTCTTCCCCCATCATGGCTCAGCCAGTTGAGGAAGAAAATAATCTGGAACACCAGCTCCAGCGACTCAATGACCTCTTCCAAAACTTCGTGCACCCACCACAGCGTCCTATGATGCGGGACCACTACAATCCTACTGCGGTGGCCATTGAGCCTCGAGTCAGAATCCCGACTGGAGGACCTGATTCCGAATTAAAGCCCAACATGATTCATGCTATACCTAAATTCCATGGGCTTAATTCTGAAGATCCCTTCCAGCACATCAAACAGCTAAAGCATCTGGCCCACACTTTTGGATCAGATGCGCAAAATCGGGATATTCTTCTCATGAAGATGTTCTCCTTTTCTCTTATGGACAAGGCCGCCCATTGGTATCAAACTCAGACCCAGCCGATCAACACTTGGGAAGAACTTCAATCCGAGTTTTTGAAAAAGTTTTTCCCCGTTGGTCGGACCAACGCCTTGCGCCATCAGATTACACACTTCACTCAACAATCAGGAGAACCTCTCCATGAGGCATGGGATCATTTTCAGGATCTCATGAGAAAGTGCCCCCATCACGGAGTTCCTAAATGGGAACAAGTCCAATCTTTTTACCAGGGACTCCGTGAGGACATCCGCCTTTTCGTCAATGCAACTTGCGGAGGAAACATCATGGGTCAACATGAAGACACCGTATGGGAGATTCTCGAAAACATGTGCGAGAACTCCATCAACAATGACTCCATGGGATTATTCGATAGGACGAATACCCGCGCAGCGACGAATCTTAAGGGAGCACATGAGATGCAGGGCCTGTCCGCATCAGTCGACCTGGAATTAATGGCCAGTCGATTGGACAAGGTCTCAATCATTGAAAAGAAGGTGGATGAGCTGACTCAGCACTTGCAGCGAGCCACCTCCACGCGTAACTCCTTTGCACAACCTCCTTCCACACAGGAGACTGTGCAAAACATCCTCCACCAATCTTCCCCTAGGATGGATCCATATCCATCCCCATCTGATTCTTGGATCGGAGGATCATCCGATCCTTTCTACACCAGCCGGGGGAACTCCATTCCCCCTTTCCCTGATTCTCAGGAGGTTCCTCAGACCTGCGAGGACCTCAACGCCATCCAGAACGACCCATTCTCTAACACTTACAACCCTGGATGGCGAAACCATCCCAATTTTCAGTGGGCGGGAAATTCCCAAACCCAAAGACCACCTTTTCAGTCTCGCCCACAGCCCTCTCGTCATTACCAGCCGCCGCAGCCTCGGCCCAACCCTACTTATCCATCAGGGCCAAATCAGGATCAAATGTCCCTAATCCTTCAGACTCTGGCTGACATTCAAAAACCGAATGCGGCTATTCAAAAACAGCACAAGGACGAACTTACAGAAGTTAAAACTCAACTGGCCCAGTTGGCAAATTCTCGCCAGCCAGGCACACTCCCTTCCCAACCTCTTCCTAACCCAAATAACGTGCCAACCCAGAAGCTCCATGGATTTATGAGTCCAAATTTAGGCCACGCACAATGGATTTATCAGGCCCCTACTGCTCCATCTCCAGACGAGATGGAAGCTTCAACTTCTTATGCGGGATTTCAGCAGCAGCCACCCCTCTTACCAAACCCAAACCAAAATCAGGCCGGATTAAATTCTGTAACAACACGTAGTGGTAAAACAACTCAAGACCCACATTATCCAAACCACTCCAAGCCTGATAACCATGACCCTAGGATAGTTATCCAAGAAACCGCTGTTCCAGATCCACAACCTGGACCTATCCTAGAAGAACCAACCAAGATCCCGTTTCCCGAGGCCTTGACCAAGGGAAAGAAGACCACCAAACCCGTGGCCCCTGAGGAGGACCTGGTCAAGCTCTTTGAGTAGGTCCACATAAACATCCCCTTGATGGATGCAATCCGCCACATACCAGCTTACGCACGATTTCTAAAGAATATATGTACACCCCAGCGTAAGCCGCGAACCAAAGGAGGGAGCCCAATTGTTCTGTCAGAGCAAGCCAGCTCTGTAATCCTCAGTAGACTCCCACCCAAGGCAAAAGATCCTGGTACTCCCCTGATTTCCTGCAAGATAGGTGGTACCCAATTTGATAGAGCATTGTTAGACTTGGGTGCATCCATAAACCTGATACCCACATCCTTACTTGACCATCTAGAAGAATCTGAGCTAAAACCAACCGAGGTGACATTACAATTAGCAGATCGATCTATAAAGTCACCAAAAGGGATTCTCGAGGATGTTATCGTAAGAGTGCGGGATTTCTATTTTCCAGTGGACTTCATAGTCTTAGATATGGACGCACCTGAGAACCCTAGGGATACACCAATCATTCTAGGGAGACCTTTCTTGGCTACTGCTAGAGCCAACATCAGCTGTGAGGAGGGCCAAATAGAGCTTAAGTTTGGAGATCAAACACTGAAAATTGATATATTTAAGGCCCAACAAGGAATTAGTTGCGGTGTCATCGAACAAATTTGTGACATCAGGACTTTGGTTGATGAATCACACTTCCAGAATAACTCGATTATGCCTCATCAACCACAGAAGGATCTTGACCCGGAAACAGAGGAGTCGAATCCAGATATGAACAACCCAGTAACTCCCACCCTTGAACCTCACATCTATACTGAACCACCCGCTGCTGCTGATAACCCCATCCTCGAACTGAAACCCCTTCCTGCTCACTTGAAATACACCTTTTTGGGTTCTAATCAGACCTTTCCTGTGATTATCAATTCCAACCTCAGTCCTGAATAGGAATCCCGTCTGATTGTTGTCCTCCAGCAACATCGCAGAGCCATCGGGTGGACTCTCGATGATTTGACTGGAATAAGTCCCTCTTATTGTACTCATCATATCTATTCGGAAGAGGGCACACGACCTTCTCGTGAAATGCAGAGACGCTTAAACCCCAATCTGCAGGAGGTCGTGAAAAAGGAGATCATCAAGTGGTTAGATGCCGGAATCATCTACCCGATCTCCGATAGTCGTTGGGTGAGCCCAATTCAGGTCGTGCCCAAGAAGGCAGGACTCACCACTATAACAACTGAGACCGGAGAAATCATTCCTACCCGATTAGCCAACTCGTGGAGAGTCTGTATAGATTACCGCCGACTCAATTCCTCCACGAAGAAGGACCATTTCCCACTACCCTTCATTGATCAAATTCTCGAAAAACTTGCGGGAAATAGGTTCTTCTGCTTTCTTGACGGGTACTCCGGTTATAACCAGGTGGCAATCCATCCTGAGGACCAAGAAAAGACCACGTTCACCTGCCCCTTCGGAACATACGCTTTCCGAAGGATGCCTTTCGGTCTTTGCAATGCACCCGCTACTTTTCAGCGAGGCATGCTTGCCATATTCTCAGATATGGTAGGTGATTATCTGGAAGTCTTCATGGATGACTTTTCAGTTTTCGGAGCATCATTCGATGATTGTCTCCAACACTTGGTCCAGATACTCAGGTGGTGCATCGATGTGAATTTGGTTCTTTCCTGGGAAAAGAGCCATTTCATGGTGCCTGAGGGAATTGTCCTGGGACACTCAATTTCGGAGAAAGGTATCCAAGTGGATCGAGCTAAGGTTAATCTGATTTCTCACCTTCCTATGCCTAGCTCGATCAGGGACATCCGTTCCTTTTTAGGGCATGTCGGTTTTTATCGACGATTTATCCCTGATTTTTCAAAAATCGCGCGCCCCCTGACCACTCTTCTCTCCAAGGATGTTCCTTTCGAAATTTCCAAGGAATGCACTCAAGCATTTGAAATCCTGCATGACCGAGTCACCCAAGCCCCGATCCTACAGTCCCCTGATTGGTCTCAACCCTTTGAGATCATGTGCGATGCATCCGACTTCGCTGTAGGAGCGATTTTGGGGCAGAAAATTGACGGGAAACCTGTGGTCATTTACTACGCCAGCAAAACACTTGATGAGGCTCAGCGTAACTATATGGTTACTGAGAAAGAGCTGCTAGCTGTAGTATTTGCCCTAGAAAAATTCAGATCGTACCTTCTGGGTTCCCGTGTCGTCATATACTCGGATCACACAGCTGTGAGGCATCTCCTTGCAAAGAAGGACGTGAAACCTCGATTAATCCGATGGATCTTGCTGTTGCAAGAATTTGACCTTGAGATTTGCGACAAAGCGGGAAAGCAAAATGTGGTAGCTGATCACTTGTCCCGTCTTCCTTCTGAAATAATTGACCCTCCCGGACCCATCACTGAGCATTTTCCCGATGAGCACCTGCTGACTATTGGTACTAGCCTTCCATGGTTTGCTAATGTAGTAAATTACTTGTCATCTCATCAGATCCCGTCCGATTGGCCGAAGGCCAAGAAGGACAAATTACGCTCCGATGCCAAGTATTACATTTGGGAAGACCCGTACCACTTCCGCATAGGTGCCGATCAAATTATCCGGAGATGTGTCCCGGAAGGGGAATTCAACAATATCCACTCTTTCTGCCATGACCAGGCATGCGGTGGCCATTTCGCCGGGCATAAAACCGCATCAAAAGTCCTCCAGTGCGGCTTTTACTGGCCCACACTGTTCAAAGACGCATACAATCACTGCAAGGCATGCAGTCGTTGCCAGACTTTGGGCAACATGAGCCATCGCGACATGATGCCTATGCAACTGATTCTAGTATGCGAAATCTTTGATGTTTGGGGGATTGATTTTATGGGCCCCTTTCCTGTTTCGGATGGTTTCGAATACATTCTGTTGGCTGTGGACTACGTGTCCAAATGGATCGAAGCCATACCGACCCGAACCTGTGATCACAAAATCATTCTCAAATTCATTCATCAAAACATTTTCTCAAGGTTCGGGATTCCTCGTGCAATAATCTCTGATGGGGGGACCCATTTCACAAATGCTCAGTTTAGGTCACTGATGACCAAATATGGGGTGTCTCACCGAATCTCTACTCCTTACCACCCCCAAACTAATGGTCTAGCTGAGCTGTCTAATCGGGAGATCAAGAAAATCCTGCAAGTCACTGTTCGACCTGACAGGAAGGACTGGTCGTCCCGACTTCCGGAAGCATTGTGGGCCTATAGGACCGCCCACAAGACCCAATTGGGCATGTCTCCCTTTAGACTGGTGTACGGAAAGGCACGCCACCTTCCCGTAGAACTGGAGCATAAAGCCTATTGGGCAGTACGAAACTGTAATCTAGATCTTTCCAAGGCTGGAACCCATAGAAAACTCCAAATCTGCGAGATCGATGAATTACGCCTAGACGCGTACGAGAACTCGCAAATCTACAAGGAGCGGGTTAAAGCCTTCCACGACAAACACATCTCGAGAAAGATCTTTCATCCTGGTCAAAAGGTCTTACTCTTTGATGCCCGACTAAAACTCTTCCCAGGAAAACTGAGATCCAAGTGGGTCGGACCATATTTGGTCCGACAGGTTTTTGGAAATGGAGCAATCGAAATCAGTCCACTCAGCCACGATTCTGAACCTTTCATCGTGAACTGTCAGAGACTCAAGCCGTTCATTGATGTAACTTCTACTAATTTGGCTGAAGCATCTTATATCCTCTTTTCCCCTTGAGCTTATTGCGCCCAGCCGATGGCGTAAAACTCAGCGCTTAACGGGAGGCAGCCCGTCATTCTCTTTGAAAACCTGAAACTTGTTCTGACACCTTTTTGCACTTGAGGTTCACCCTTGTAGACAGCCGACCCCACCTCAGATGCTTGCATCTGGGATTAGAAATCGTCCGCAAAAATTCAACCCGACCCATCCACTCATCCAAATTTCTGTCTTAAGGAATGAACTAAGTTAAATAAAAACCCCCTCGGTTACAATGAGGACATTGCAAATCTTAGGCATGGCGGGGGTATGAAAGTGCAAAACTTGTAAGAAAAGGTTTCAAACAAAAAAAAATTCACATATGCCAAAAACACCATAAAAATTAAAAAATTTTTTTGAAAAAGAATAAAAGGAGAAGGAAATTTTGTGAAGGAGAAGGAGAAGAGAAACAAAATGAAAAAGGAGCACAAAATTATAAGAAAAGGTGATAGTCATTAGTAAGGAACTAAGGAATTAACCTAAGTTCTAGACCTCATTCAAGAAAATAACTGAAAAGTGCATAATGAGACTAGTAAGAACGCAAACCTTAGGCATTCTTAAATAGACTCTTAGTACCCATTAAGATCTGGACACTCCTCAAGAGGTTGAGGAAAATGAAAAGCTGAAGTATTAGGTCTAAGGCTTAGGGAGTATTTGGCCTCGTTAACTAATTTTTGGTTTACGGGACTCAGTAACCTAAGCACCCTAACCTCACACACAGCCTGGTTCAGTAAGCGTAAAAATCAAAATCACGCAGAAGCGTCGCAAAATTCTGGAAAGAACACCTAGAATAGGAGCGGCCGATCAACACAAGTTGATTTGGACGAGTTCCCAGCGCGGAGAGGTGGGAAATCCCCTCGAAGATGCGTAACAAAATATCATCTCCTCGGTGCCTGTCTCTTAGGATATTTACATATCCTACTGGGGGCATGTAAGCACTCTGCTGATTTAGATTCCATGGATGGCATTATCTCGAAGTGTCAATTGCCAGGGTTTGGATTCGGCCACGGAACACCATGGATGGGATTATCTCGAAATCTCAATAGCCAGGGTTCCGGGGGTTGCCATGGGCGGTGCTATCTCGAAGCATCGATTGCCAGGAACCCTTAAGGATTGATGATGGGAGCAAGGAATCTGATACAGACCGTGTTGAAAAGCCAATCCTAGGCTAGAACTAAAAAGAAAAAGAGAGAGAAAACTCTCCAAACAGAATAACTTTCTATCTCTCTCTTACAAAACGCACTGCGAACTGAGCCAGGGCTAAAATCATTTCAAGCACGGGTGCTTTAACCACAAAGTCCAATAAACCTTAGGTTAGTTCTTGTGGGCCTTAAAAACCTTTGTTAAAGACTGAGGCTAAGGCTAGACAGATTTGGATCTTGATTGGTACTAGAGTACCTTTTAGGCCTATGGTCAGCATTCTAACCTAATCTATGCTCAAATAAAAAAGCACTTATCTAAAGCTATTAAAAACTTCATGGTCTAGAACAAGGGTTGAAACCTTAAGTTTTTGCTAAGGGACTAGCAAAAGGTAGGCATGGGGGTATGATGAGAACCTCATCATGAGCCATAACTAGCTCATTTTGACCCAATACAAAGGATAAAAGCTCCTACATAACTCAAGGAAAGGCTTAACTCATAGAATTCTAAGTTTAAGGAGAAAACAAGTCATAAGGGGTAAAAATGCAATTTTACCAGTATAATCTGCATACAGGGTAATTCAGGGTCCAAACATAGGTCAAAGCAACTTAATAAGAATAAAAGTGGGATGAGATGATCTAGCAAGGGCTACAGCAATTCCAAGGAACTAAATGATAATCTGTAACCCTAAAACAAACCCACTTCAATTCACGAGGTTCAAGGCAAAGAAAAAATGGAATAAACCCTCTAAAATTCATAGAAAAATAATCTCTAGGGTTTAGAACCTTCAATTTGACCTTAGGAACCCATCTTGACCTACATTGAGAACCATACCCAATTAATAACTTAATTTGGGTTTTTGTGTAAATTGACTAGTCAAACAAGGTTTAGTCTAGAAATAAAATTCACCATCAGATTCCTTAGGTCCTAATTAGTCATGTATAAAAACTTGAGCCTAAGAAGAAACCTTCTTGACCAACTTTACACTTTGGTCCTCATATATTTACTTTTTGGCCCTCAACTTTTGAACCCTCGCATTTTGGCCCCTAACTCTCCTTCGTGCTTTACGTTCAGGTCCCCCCTGCAAAACCTGCCAGCACCATGCTCCGGCGACCTTGTGCGGAGCATGGCGCCGCGCAGGGTGAGGGGGAGAGCCTGGCAAGTAAACCGGGGGTGCCCTACGTCGTCAGCCGTCGCAGGGACACCCCCCTGGTCGCTGTAACCCACCATACCGGCCGTGCGAACGCATGGACGGTATGGGTTTCCATCTCCGACGTCCTCCGGCGAGGGAGACACGTCGTCTCCCTCCACCTTCCTCCCTGATTCGGTCCCTATAAATACCCACGTCGCTCCACCGTTCTTCCCAGCTCGGATCTGACGGAGAAAACCCCCAACTTTCCTCTCTTCTCACTCCGGCAGACGCCCACCAGCTCCGGCGGTTCTTCCTCCTCCTCCTCTTCCCTCTGTCGCAATACCAGCAGCAGAGACTTCTTCCCCTGTTTTTCCCGCGCCACGCCGCACCCAGCTGGCGCCTCTCCGGCCCTCTGCTCGCCGCCGCCCCTTCCCCTGGGCATCTTCTTCTCCGGCGACAGTCGATACGACTGTCGCCTTGCTCCGGCCCCTTTCGTCTCCGTAGCTAGGTCAGAACTTCTCCCCATCTCCCCCTCTTTCTTTTCCTCACTGTCTTTTATTTGATTAAACCCTCGACCGCTCCTGTCCACCGTCACCCCCTTCGTCTCCGGCCAAACTCCGGCGAGACCCCCCAATCACTCCACAGCCCACACGCCTCGCCGACCCTCACAGAATCTCCGCCTCCTCACCCTGATCAACCTCTGCCATTCCACGTCCCGCCACTCGCCCTTTGCGGACACCCCGAACAAACCCACTTCTCCATCCGTAGTTTGACCTAGGGCGACCCTCACGCTCCGCCCCGCCGCCTGCCAGACCCCCCACCACCTTCGCCGTGCCACTGCGAAGGTTCTCCGCGTATCTGATTAGGTCGAGAGGCCGTTCCTCTGTGTACAGGTGTCTCGACCGCCGTCGCCATTGCTGCGTGGAAGGAGCACCTTCAACCTGCAGCTCCAGGTGCGCTTCGCCTAGGCCTGACTCCCAGGCTGCGCGGGGCGCCTCCGCGAAGAGTCCCAGGCTCGCAGCTGGGGCGAAGGCCTCGCGTGAAGCCGCGATTGCCTGCTGCTTTCTCCGCTGCGGGCGCTTAATTAGGGTGGGACATTTAGTCCCACCTCTGAAAGCCACTGAGGCGAACGGGCGCTTAAAGGCAAAAAGTGCCTTAAGCTGTTCGCCTCAGTTCACGGGGTGAGGTCCCCTTCACCCGCCCGGTTACCCGGTCTTGTCCGCGCTCACGCCCCGCGGACCTGACCCGACCTGACTTAGACTGACCTGCACTCCTCGCCCACGACGCACGCCGGTGGGCCTGGACCCAGGCGCGACCCGCGTACCTGATTACCCGGATGCTCTGGGAGAGCCTTCCGAAGAGCGAATTCAGAGAAAGAGAGACGCGGGGGTGGGGGAGGGTAGAGTAGGTTTTGCCCTCTGACGTAAACTCTGAAGTGTGCAGGCACAGGTGAAGAAGAAGGACCGCGCAAGAAGAAGAAAGCTAAGGGAGACACTGTAGCAACAAGCGGTTTAAGTCGTCTGATTGGAAAATCAGACGACGTCCTGAAGGGAAAAGAAGAAAGAAGGAGAGACGACGTCCTGACAGGAAAAAGAAAAGAAGAAAGAAGAAGATCTGAAGAACAAAAGAACAAGGAAGAACAACAGAAGAAGAAGAGGACCACAAGGAGATAAACACAGAAGAAGAACAGGAAGAACAAAAGCTAAAGAGAAAGAAAGAAGAAAAGAAGAAGAACTCAAACTTTCATCTCTCTCCCTCTCTCTCTCTCTCTTTATTTTTTTGTAAAAGAACATGTATATCTCTAGAATACAACTTGTTCCTGAGTTCGACCTCGGGAACTCTTTTACTTTCTGAGTAAAAAAATTTATATATTTGAAATGATGCCAATAACTGGCTATACTACAATGCTATAACAATAAAACCCGGTTATCTCTCGAAGCCAACGTTTGTTCGGGGGGTCTGCAGAGGGCGAGTGGCGGGACGTGGAAGGGCGGAGGTTGATCAGGGTGAGGAGGCGAAGATTCTGCGAGGGTCGGCGAGGCGTGTGGGGCTGTGGAGTGATGGGGGGGTCTCGCCGGAGTTTGGCCGGAGACGAAGGGGGTGACGGTGGACAGGAGCGGTCGAGGGTTTAATCAAATAAAAGACAGTGAGGAAAAGAAAGAGGGGGAGATGGGGAGAAGTTCTGACCTAGCTACGGAGACGAAAGGGGCCGGAGCAAGGCGACAGTCGTATCGACTGTCGCCGGAGAAGAAGATGCCCAGGGGAAGGGGCGGCGGCGAGCAGAGGGCCGGAGAGGCGCCAGCTGGGTGCGGCGTGGCGCGGGAAGAACAGGGGAAGAAGTCTCTGCTGCTGGTATTGCGGCAGAGCGAAGAGGAGGAGGAGGAAGAACCGCCGGAGCTGGTGGGCGTCTGCCGGAGTGAGAAGAGAGGAAAGTTGGGGGTTTTCTCCGTCAGATCCGAGCTGGGAAGAACGGTGGAGCGACAGGGGTATTTATAGGGACTGAATCAGGGAGGAAGGCAGAGGGAGACAACGTGTCTCCCTCGCCGGAGGACGCCGGAGATGGAAACCCAT
This sequence comes from Thalassia testudinum, assembly GCA_037157565.1. Classification (NCBI taxonomy): domain Eukaryota; kingdom Viridiplantae; phylum Streptophyta; class Magnoliopsida; order Alismatales; family Hydrocharitaceae; genus Thalassia; species Thalassia testudinum. The sequence continues at coordinate 62,383,154 of JAZHRO010000014.1, forward strand.
ACCGTCCGTGCGTTCGCACGGCCGGTATGGTGGGTTACAGCGACCAGGGGGTGTCCCTGCGACGGCTGACGACGCAGGGCACCCCCGGTTTACTTGCCAGGCTCTCCCCCTCACCCTGCGCGGCGCCATGCTCCGCGCAAGGTCGCCGGAGCATGGTGCTGGCAGGTTTTGCAGGGGGGACCTGAACTCAAAGAACGAAGGAGAGTTAGGGGCCAAAATGCGAGAGTTCAAAAGTTGATGGCCAAAACGTAAATATATGAGGACCAAAGTGTAAAGTTGGTCAAGAAGGTTTCTTCTTAGGCTCAAGTTTTTATACATGACTAATTAGGACATAAGGAATCTGATGGTGAATTTTATTTCTAGTTAAACCTTGTTTGACTGGTCAATTTACGCAAAAACCGAAATTAAGTTATTAATTGGGTATGGTTCTCAATGTAGGTCAAGATGGGTTCTTAAGGTCAAATTGACGGTTCTAAACCCTAGAGATTATTTTTCTATGAATTTTAGAGGGTTTATTCCATTTTTGCTTTGCCTTGAAACTCGTGAATTGAAGTGGGTTTGTTTTAGGGTTACAGATTATCATTTAGTTCCTTGGAATTGCTGTAGCCCTTGCTAGATCATCTCATCCCACTTTTATTCTTATTAAGTTGCTTTGACCTATGTTTGGACCCTGAATTACCCTGTATGCAGATTATACTGGTAAAATTGCATTTTTACCCCTTATGACTTGTTTTCTCCTTAAACTCAGAATTCTCTGAGTTAAGCCTTTCCTTGAGTTATGTAGGAGCTTTTATCCTTTGTATTGGGTCAAAATGAGCTAGTTATGGCTCATGATGAGGTTCTCATCACTATCCTTGCCAGAAGTACAATGATTATAGATCTCTATCCTTTAATGACCAAACCAACCCGATCTACAATCAGGAAGGATATGATGATTATAACACCTACCCTCCCTAGTATTCCACTAAATATAGGTCACCACCATCCTTTGAACAACCTAGAATGACTTACTTTCAGGGAGGGACCCGAGAACCTCCACATGTTGACTTCCCTAGATTTAACCTAAACCCACCCAAACCTGAATCGAAGCAATCGATTCAGGTGGACTAGATCCAGGCTAGGGTGTTGCCTAATTTGAGGAACACTATACAATCGTTAGAAGCTCAGCCAAAACCATGCACTAAAGCACTGGAGTCTATGGTCAAAATGATTGATGAACTTAATAGTTCTCTATTGGATTTGCTCCAAAGTGGTAGGGATAGGGAGTAGGGTGAGTTTCTTCTTGGGAAATTATTGAGGTTGGGGATGAAATTTGTGGTTGCACTAGTCAAATCTTGGGATGATTCTCAAGATGGACCCTCTTCATGAGAGCCAATGGCTGAACCCACTCAAGCACCTGTCGGGGGGGATACATATTCAATGATTGGAGATGACCAAATTGGTCTAGAGCAACCCTTTGAGGATGTACCGATTGATTCACCCGAGATCCCCAAGTCAGGAAATGAAGAAAATTATGTCTCCTTGGATCATAAAATGATTTATGATTTTGAGACATATGTAAATGAGGATCATGAATTCTTTGATTCTGAGAGTGAAGAATCTTTTGATGAAGTCTCATTTGAACTCAAGGAAGAGGATTCTAGTAAGACAATTGAGCTTGAGGAGTATGATGAACTATTTGATAGCCCATTCATTGAAGATTTGTATTTGGTTGGGGTTGACTTGGAGGATCCAAATCTTGATGATTCAATCGGTGACCCCTGTCCTTATCTGCACCCCTGAGAGCTAACTTCTGATATCATTACACTCAAGTCAATCCTGATTCAACCGCAATTGTTGAACTTGGGCACTTTAGATGGGTATACAATGATTTGGAGGTCCTAAAGCTTGAGCACTTGATTTTATAGGATAGGGATCTGGCATTGAAAGTCTGGGAGGCTAATTCTAAGGGAACTACAATTTTGGATATAAGGGTACCTATTGACCTGAAACCACCTATCTTCTATATGGACCACTATGATATCTTTCACGTGCAACCCAAGCATGGAATAACTGATTATTTTTCAGAGCTAAATGTTAAGTGGACATATGATTTTAATGAATCAGATCAACCCATTGTTCGGCACTTTGGTCTTGGGTTGCACACCATCAAACCGCAGGCTCAGCCCCGCAAGCTTAACAACCTTCGGTTCTTGGTGACTTTCATTCAGAACCTAAGAACCACTCGACCCTGGGGCATTGGTCTGCACCATAATGTGGTCCACGTCTGCGGACATATTCTATTGGAAGGTTTGAGGATTAATATTTTTTTGACGTGCATTTGTGAATTCTCAATTTGCTCTTTGTATGTATGTTATGCCTAGTTGAAGGCATTAAACTTAGTGCATGTGTATACACTCTTCTCTCTGTGGAGTTGATCGAATTTTCACGACACTCTAGCGATATTCTGTTTACTCCGCCCTTTTCATGTCTTTATTTTTACAATGAGGACATTGCATCATTTAGGCATGGGGGGGTGGATACTTAATTCTGAAATCATTTTGTTAACTCTATAGAATTTCTTTTAGTTTATTAAAAAGAAAATTGGAAATTTGAAAAGATGTAAAAAGAAAGAAATTAGGAAAAGGGAACTTAGGCATTTGGAAGTTATTAACTTTAGGAAATGATACGAGAGGACATAAACACTTAGACTCTTCAGGTCTTCGACCTTAATTAGCTTGGGTGTCCACTCGAATGTGGACTTAGTGTTTGGTCCTCACCAATTCAAATTCATTTTTAATTTGGCTAATAAATTTGGATGATAAGCCCTCTGATTTGGGGGGACTTTAAGCTTAAGCATCTACACACATTTTTTTTGCACTAACTCACTTTTCGGTAGTTTCTTCAGAAATTGGGTAGCTAATGAAATATCTAGGTGGTGTGGCTGGCAGGTTGTTGGTGATAACAGCTCATCGGTCGATTATCCAGAGCCCAGCTGCAAGACCATTTTCATTGTACTGCCTTTAGGTAAATCTTAGATCACTAAAGCCACCTACTTAAAAAAAAAAATAGAAAAAGGAGAAAATAAAAAGCAAATAAAATCACGCTTCACCACACAAGTATAGCTGGCAAGTTGTCGATGGAACAACTCATTAGCCTATTTTCCAGAACCCAGCTCACAAAAAAAATGCACAATAATTCCCAAAGCACCTAGCGAAGAAGTAGGGAATTAGAATAAATTGGGGAGATGTACACTGTGTCTGCCCTTGTGTTGACCCCATAAATAAAAGAAGTAGGGAGAAAGCTATCGTTCGAAAAGATAAACCTCTTGGCAAGGTCACCTAGGATCGTAGAAACCTGAAGTCCATTTTAACGATCGTCTAGTGAGTCTTTCACTATTTTCACAAGATGCTTAGCACTTAGAGTCCTTTCCAAGTGTTAGGCAGGTCAGGTAGCCGTAAAAAGTTATCTTAAAACTCTCAAACTCCAAAAGTACAAAAAAATTAAAAAGGAAGAAAAATAAAAAAATGTATCTTCCCTTTTCAAATAAGGTGAGGACTTGGGCAGTCTACTTTCTAGCAGACACTTGGGTACTGTTGAGTCTTTGTAGTTTAGGACCTTAGTTGAAATTTTCTATTGTGAATAAATGACTTAGGCCTAAGCAATCTAATCCTAATTTTTCTTTTATATATAGCATATAGTTTAATTTTGTTACGGACTAGCAAAAGATAGGCATGGGGATATTATTTAAACACATTTTTTGAGGGTAAAATGCCTATTCTTGCATGCTCCTAGGCTTAGATTAGCATTTCTTGTTATAAATATTACATAGCATGCATCATTCTCATTTAGAATAGTTGTATATAATTTAGGTTAATTGCATCCTTTTTGTGGTCAGGAGAGAAGGATATTTATTTCGAAGCCTCAGATTGATGATCCAAGCATACGAATCTGATCAAGATGACGATCAGACTCTAATGCCTCCAAAATTGCCTCGATCGAAGTCCTGCAGCATCATATGTAGTCCAAGGAAGATCAACAGCCAAGGAAATAGGTGACACAATTCGGAGCCTCAAATGAGAAATCCAACCACGTGGATGATTCGGGTCGACGATTGAAGCCTAACGGCGCAAAAATTGACTCAATCCGACCTTTGTAGTTGCCCCTACAACGAAAAGAAGATGGACAACCCAGATTGTGCCACATGGCGTAACCCAGGCCATCCTACGTGGGTGCGCGCGTGCATGCGTAGGTGCTCATGCGTACAGCGTAGCGCTAGCGCGTGAAGCTTGCATGCGTGGAGAGAGCGCCCTACGCAGTGCCAGTGGACCATGCAGTGGATCTTCATTGATAGACTACTAGACTTACAGCGACGCTTACAGCCATTGCTAATTCATCACATGCCAACAAAACTAGTTGTGGGCAATAGCAGCCATGAGCTACCTGTAGCGATGTTTCCAGTGACGGCCTGGATGTCACTAATGGTCTCATACCTATTTTTTGCCTCTTCTCCTCCACTATAAAAGGACCTACACCCCCACCCTTCCAAGCCATCTCCATCTACTCTACTCCCACCTACTCCCAAGCTCTAGCAAGCCTACCAACACTCTGTTAGAGCTTGTTCTCAAGCACCCAAGGCACCTATTAGTATAGCGAACCTTTGCCCCACTAAATACTCCTCCAACTTCCCATCCCCCTTCATAGGTCACCTTGGAGCCGTCCTCCCACCTCCATTCTGATAGCAGATCATCTCTGACTTCTCACTTCCATTCCAGAGCTATGCCGAAGCATTCCTCAACCCGACGTCGTCCTGCATCTCACCTCCATCGTCCCGCTCCTTACTTCATCTGAGCTTTTGCCAGGCGCCGTCGTCTCACCAAACAACCGATTTGTGAGATTTCCTCTAACCCCCCTCTTTTTTTATGCTTTCATAGTTGATTGTAATAGACATTAAAGTGATATTCTATACCATTTTTGTTCCATCTCTAGCTTGTGATTCATTTGCTTGTTTTCTTCTTATAGAAATACAAAAGAAATAACAAAACCCTAAAATACCAAAAAGAAACAAATCGAAGTGCGGTTTTCAACTAAACTAAACATTGCCTCCCTATGGTTAACTCGAGACTCCCTTGGAGTTTCGGTATAAATTTTATCAGATCGATGTGTTTTGTAACAATGACAATGGGTTACTTGTAACCTTGATTTCTAACATGTGAAACACGTGCGACCAACCCACTTGTTTGATTGAATGAAATTTAATGTGGGGTGTGCCCACTTTTATGATGAGTATTATTTTGCTATGCAAGTTTATAGAAAACCAAAAAAGTAAAGGGAAACTCTGTCAAATTTTTTTGAAAATTGTTTCAATGTTTAGTTGGGATTAATATATGTTGTTTAGGTTTAGTATTAGGTTGTGTATATGGTGGTTCGCTTAGGGTTTTAGGATTTGAGTTGGGAGAGGGTTATGGTGGTTGGGTTTGGCTAGGGTTTAGACGTTTGGTTTGGGTCAGGGTTAGGGTTTTATGATTTGATAAGGGTTTGGGTCAAGGTTAGGGTTTTCACTTGCTCTCGCCCTTGCTTTGCAAGTTTAGTTTGAGTTAGGATTTAGGATTATAATTATAATTTGCTATTTAATTAATTTTACTTTTGAAATTATAGGTTCTCAGTATCGGGTACACTCAGAGGCTTTAGTAGTTTGAGGTATATATATGTACACTGAATCTTTTTAATTTAATTGATTGATATTGTAATTTTTTGGTAAAGTTTTTTAATGTTTAAATTAGTTATTATTTAGATGCACACACCTGCTAAACAAGATATATGCACATGATGCCAAACATTAGGTATTCTAACCCCTAGGGTAAAGGTCCTCGAAGTCAAATTGTGTCCAAATTACTCGCCCATCGAGACTTATGATCAAGTTATACAGACAATGTAGGAAGTGTATGTATACCTCACTTACATGCATAACATGTTGTCTTTATAGCAAGCCATAAAACTCGATCGACTTTAGTTTGGTGAAGTACAGAACTAAAGAAGGTCTTTAAAGATTTTATAATAACTTAGTTTTGCTCATTACATGTAACCATGCACGGTGAAATTTCAGTTGCTTATTCCTTCTCTTCTCTTGTTTACCAGCTAATCTTATCTAGTTTCCTACAGTGCCCTTAATTAAGTGTTAAAGGAAATCTAACTAAGGTTAGTATTGGGGGGTATACTAGAGAAGTGCAGGGAGATGCTGCCGAAATTTCACCATACTAAGGTTACACATAACGTGCAAAACTAAGTTATCATCAAATCTTTGAGGATGGGCTATAAGTGAAAATCTTAATCAACATACACATCATTCGGTTATTTCCATTCCTAATAAGTGATTTGTTTAAGTTAAATTTTAAGTTATAATGGATAAATCCTGGATTGGATTGCGGGGTTCAGATTACACCAGATAAGGATGGAGTAATTTCATTCCTGGATTGGGCCTTTCATGACGATAGGAAGCTATTTAGGCGAGTAGGTCAACTTGATAATATCTTCTACCAATGTAGAAGATGTTTAAATAGTTCCTTATATGATCGTAATACTGTGCTCAAGCACTACATTTGTAATGGGTGGTCGTAGCATTACACTACTTGGGTAGCTCATGGAGAGGAGTTGACTGAGAAAGTTATAAACAATGAGAACACTATTGACCAAGAGATCGATGAGAACATAGCTGATAGCAAAGGTGAAGAAATAGAAGAAATGTTGAACGAGATGAGAGCAGGAGTGGATATAAATACAGATGAGGAAGATCTGTTTAGTTGTGATCCATTCTACATTGCTGTTAAGGCGACTAAGGATCCTATCGCTCCCGGTGTTACGAAAATGTCAAAGTTGTCATTTTTGTTGAAGATGTTTTAACTGAAGGTTACAAATAGAACCGGTACTAAATTCATGTCCGAAATACTTTATGTTATTGCTGAGCTATTGAATAACCCTGATGGTTTTCCACTACATGATATGAGGCAAGGAAACAAATTCATATGCTTGGTGTGGATTGTTAGAAAATTGATACATGTCCGAATGACTGCATTCTTTTCAGAAATGAAATCGCAAATTTGTGTAATTGTCTTGAATGTGGACATAAGAGATATAAGGAAGGTAAAAATGAAAGTAAGAGGAAACAACCTCAGAATGTTCTTCATTACTTTCCACTGACACCTAGGCTTCAATGTCTTTTTATATTGACTAAAACTATAAAGCTGATGACATGGCACCATGATTGTAAATCTCAAGATGGAAGAATACGTCATTCTACTGATTCAGAGGAGTGGAAGAGATTTCACGAAAGAAATAATTTATTCACTTAAGAAGTAAGGAACGTATAGTTGGGTCTTGCAAGAGATGGATTCAATCCATTTATGAGTATGTACCCGTCATACTCTATATGGCTAGTGATAATGGTCACTTATAACTTACCTCCCTGGATGTGTATGAGATCATCACTCATGATGCTGACCCTATTAATCCCTGATCCAAAAAATCTAGGAAATGTAATAGATGTCTATCTCCAGCCATTAATCGATGAACTAAAATAGTTATGGTACACCGATGTGAAGACGTATGATGCAGAAAAGAAAGAATTTTACAATATTCAAGTAACATTGTTGTGGATCATAAATGACTTCCCGGCGTAAGCAAATTTGTCAGGTTGGAGCACTAAAGGAAAGGTTGCTTGCCTAATCTGTATGGAAGATGCTCATCACCTACAATTACCAGAAAGTAAGAAATTCTGTTACTTAGGACGTCGCAGATTTCTAGCTATTGAACATGGATGGCAAACATGATAGCTCAGGAGTAAATTTGATGCAGGATGTGTCGGTATTCAATGAAAAATCCAAAGAATAAACTTAGTACAGATTCTATCAGGTTGCCGAGTCAGGTTATAATGGAGAGATTGTAAGAAATGGGTGAGATACGGTTGGGTCGACCATTCAAATAAGGCCAGACGACCTCAAGGAATTCTGGATTTCGGAAGAGAAGAATTTTCTTTATGGAGTTGTCATACTAGAAAGATATTACAATACGTCATAATTTAGATGTTATGCACATCGAGAAAAATGTGATGGATAGCATGTTAGACATATTAAATCTAATAGATGATCCAAAGGACATGGTTAAAATAGGGAAAGACATGAAGAGTTTGGGGATACGTCTAGAGCTGCATATTCATGAGGATAATGGCTACTTCCTACCTGCTATTTACAACTTGAATCAAGAGCAAAAGAGTAGATTGTTCTCCTTCTTAAAGGGAATTCAGGTGCCAGATGGGTTTCTATTGCAGCTTTCTCATTGTGTGAATGAAGTGCAAAAAAAGATATCTGGCTTGAAAAGCCATGACTCCCACATTTATATGCAAGTATTATTTCCACTAGTGATATGGGGGATACTGCAAGAGCCAATTATTGATTCAATCACAGAGATAAGTAGGTTTTTCAAAGCTATTTGTTCGAAGATGCTACAAAATGATACGCTGGATTATTCGGATATACAAATAGTCATTATTCTCTGTAAGATGGAATAGATTCTTCCCCAAACTTTCTTCAATGTAATGGTTCATCACACCCTGCATCTTGCAAATAAAGAGAGAATTGGTGGACCTATACAATTCAAGTGGATGTATCCTATCATGTGATTTTGAAAAAGCTTAAAGATTATGTTTTGAAAAAGGCAAAGCCAGAAGGATCTATTGTAGAAGGGTATCTCATGAAGGAATGTATAAATTTTACTTCCATGCACATGCATGAAACAGACAATTACTTTAATAAACTTCAAAGGAACTATGAGGGGGAATACAATGACAATGATGAAGAATGTTTGTCAATTTTTGATATCAGACGAAGGTCGATACTTCATAGAGAGTATAATGCAATTTCAAAAATGGACAGACATTGCGTGCATCTATATATTTTAAAATAAATTCCTGAAATTGATCCATTTTATGAGGAATTCGAATGATTACTCTTTCAAGGACAACTAAATTTAGCTTCTTAGATTGGTTTAAAGATTGGGTTAATCATTTGAAAGTGGATAAGGACCCACAATGGGTACCAGATTTTGATGTAATTATCGATTCACCATTACATTATGTACATTACCACTCTGGGTATATAACAAATGGGTTCAGATTTAGGACAAAAGAAATTGATAATAGAAAGGTTTCACAACAAGCTAGTGTGGTTGTTGATTCAGTTCTTTCCATTGGTCCAGATGGACATTATGGTGAAATGAGACAAATTGTGGAGATAAGTTTCAAATTTGATCATAGAGTTGTCCTATTTAAATGTCACTGGTTTAATGTTTTCAAAGAGGGCACTGATCGAGGTGCGTTTCACGAATAAAAATTAGGGGTTTGGAGGATCCATCGTTGTAGCTTGCAAAACCTATCTATCAAATAAAATATATAAAGAAAACTAAAAAAGTGAGTCCCAGGTCAAACACAGAGAGGCAAACATTTGGTTTTATAAAAATCTGTGCTTTGCTTTTACTTATTTTTGGTCATTTTTTTCTTTTCAATTTTTTATGTTATGTTTACTAGGGCAAGAGATCAGATCAATGAAATCTTGCTAATCTACTTGCAAAATAAAAAGAAAAGAGAGAGAAAGAGGAATAGTCACATATATTTCAAAATCCAATGTTTTCTACAACTAAGAAAGAGGGAAAAATGACACTAGAAAGCAGTAAAGACAGATGGAGATGAGAAAATCCCCCTTGATGGTTGCTCGGAGGATGACTCTCTCTATCGTTGTTTGGAGGAAGGTGGTAAGGAGCGAGATGAAGGAGGACGAAACCAGAGGACGGAGGGTAGGGTAGGACAGTGTCGCAGCAAGGATCTTCTTCCTGAAGGGCAGTGAGAGGATGGCCACGGCATGCTCCATGAATGGGGATGAGAGGTGGGAAAAATATTTGGTTTTTTACTCTAGAGGAGCATCTCGGGCTTGGGATAAGCTCTCTCTAGAGCCTTGGAGGTGGTGATAGGAAGAAAGGAAGAGATGAAGAAAAATGGGAGGGGTTGGGGTCCTTTTATAGTGGAGGAAAGAATCAAATTCATATACAGGACATTTAGTCATGGTTATAAACATCGTTGAAGATCCACTGCAAATGTCGCTGAAGATAGCCCACGCGCCCACCCACAACTGCGCTAATGCGCGTTCCCCATGCCCGTGTCACGCACCTCCACACTACTGTGCATGTGCACTACTGCTGCCTACCCTGCGTGTGCATGCCTTCACGCACGCACATACACCCGCACTACTATGTTCATGCATGCGCATGGGCAGCCAGAATTGCACCACGTAGCACGATCTAGGCTGTCCATCTTCTTTCTATTGTAGGGGCCGCTACAGAGGTTAGATTGAGTAGATTTTCAAGCCGTTGCACTATGATCGTCGACCCGAATCCATTTGCATGGTCGGATTTGTCGTTTGAATCTCCAAATTATGTCACCTAGTCCCTTGGCCGTTGATCTTCCTTAGATTACATATGGTGCTACAGGACTCCGATCAAGGCAATTTCAAAGGCATTGGACTCCAATCATCATCCTGATCAGATCCATTTGGTTGGATCTTCAATCCGAAGCTCCGAAATAAATCTCCTTCTCTCTTAACCATAAAAAGGACGCAATTAATCTAAAATATACACAACTACTCTAAATGCAGAGTGATCCATGCTATGTAATATTTATATTATGGAATTCAAATCATATCCTGGAAACAAGCATAAATAGGCATTTTAACCTAAATAGATGTGTCTATATCATACCCCCATGCCTATCTTTTGCCAGTCCCTAGCAAAATTAAACTACATGCTATGTATAAAATCAAAATTAGGATTAGATTGCTTAGACCCAAGTCATTTGTTAACAGTAGAAAATTTCAACTAAGGTCCTAAACTACGAAGACCCAACAGTACCCGGGTGTCTGCTAGAATGCAAACTACCCAAGTCCTTGCCTTATTTGAAAAGGAAAGATACATTTTATTTTTGCTTTTCTTCTTTTCCAAGTTTTTTTGTACTTTTGGAGTTTGAGAGTTCTGGGATAACTTTTTCTGGCTACCCGACCCGCTCAAGACTTGAAAAGGACTCCAACTGCTGAGCATCTAGTGGAAAGAGTGAAAGCCTCACTAGGCAGCCATTGAAATGGACTTCGGATTTCTACAACCCTAGGTGACCTTGCCTAGAGGTTTATCTTTTCGAACAGAAGCTTTCTCCCTACTTATTTTATTTATGTGGTCAACACAAGGGCGAACTCAGCGTATATCTCCCTGGTTTACTCTACTTCCCCACTTCTTCCCTAAGTGTTTTGGGAATTATTGTGCATTTTTATGAGTTGGGCACTGGACAACTGGCCAATGGGCTGTTACCCACGACAACTTGCCAACCATACTCGTGCAGTGAAGTGTGGTTTTATTTATTTATTTTTATTTTCTCCTTTTCTATTTTTTTCTTTTCATTTTTCATTTTTCTTTTTTTTTAAGTAGGTGGCTTCCTTGCTCTAAGATTACCTAAAAGAAGTACAACGAAAATGGTCTTGGCACTGGGCTCTGCACAACCGGCCAATAGGATGTTACCACCGACAACTTGCTAGCCATACCACCCTAGATATTTCATTGGCTACCCAATTTTCGAAGAAACCGCTAAAAAGTGAGTTAGTGCAAAAAGTGTGTAGATGCTTAGGCTTAAAGTTCCCTCAAATCAGAGGGTGGATTGATAAGTCGCATACTTATCACCCAAATTTATTGACCAATTTAAAGTAGAGTTACTTGGCGAGGACTTGAGACTAAGTCCACATTCGTGTGGACACCCAGGCTAATTAAGCTTGAAGACTTGAAGAGTCTAAGTGTTTAGGTCATCTCGTATCATTCAAGTGGACTCTTCCTAAAGTTATTAATGCCTAAAATCCTAAGTTCTCTTCTGCTAATTCTAGTTTCACTTTTATTTTTTGACCTTTTGAATTTTTTTTTAAACAAACTAAAAGAAATTCTATAGAGTTAACAAAATGATTTCAGGATAAAGTATCCACTCCCCCATGCCAAAATGTTGCAATGCCCTCACTAAAAAAATAAAGACATGAAAAGGGTAGAGTAAACAGAATATCACCTAAATTTTGTGACAACCCGGTCAGCTCCACAGTGAGGAGTACACACACGCACTAAATTTAATGCTTTCAGCTAGGCATAATATACATATAAAGAAGAAATGGAGAATCCACAAGTGCAGGTTAGAATCAAAATAAAAAATTAATCCTCCGATTCTCCAACAGAAGATGTCCACAGACGTGGACTAGATTACGGTGTAGACACATGCCCCAGGGTCGAGTAGTTCTAGGGTTATAGATCAAAACCACCCATAACCTAAGGTTATTGTGCTTGCGGGGCCAGGCCTACGGTTTTGTGGTGTGCAACCCAAGACCAAAGTGTCAGACAACGGGTAAAGATGGCTCAATAGGTTCGGATGTCAACTTGATGTTCAGCTCAGAAAAATAATCATTTATTTTGAGCTTAGGTTGCACGTGAAAGATATCGTAAGGGTCCTAGTAGAAAGTAAGTGGTTTCAGGTCCATAGGTACCCGTAGGTCCAAACTCAAAGTTCCTTCAGAATTAGCCTCCCAAATTTTTAATTCCAACTTCCTGTCCTTTGAAATTAATGTTTCTGGGACCTCTAAATTTTGTACACCCCATCTAAGGTACCCAATCCAACAATTGTGGCTCAATTAGGATTGACTTGGGTCTGGTAATCTCAAAAATATCATAATTCAACTCTTCAGGGTGTGGTTTAGCAATGGGGAAATTGATTGAATCATCAGGATTCATATCGTCTAAGTTAGCCCTGGCATAATCAATTTCCTCTATTATCAGGCTGTCAAATGGTTCATCAGATTCCTCAGGCCCGTTTGTCTCACTAAAATCAACTTCCTTACACAAGTGAGACTTCACTAAGAGATTCTTCACCCTCAGAATCAAAGAATTCATGATCCTCATTTATATATGTCTCAAAATCGATTACCATTTCCTGGTTCAAAGAGACATTTTTCCTTGCTCCCTGTCTTGAGGATCGCAGGTGAATCAATCGGTTCATCCTCAATGGGTTACTCTAGCCCAACCTGGTCATCCCCGATCTCAGAAAATGTATCCCTCCCAACAGGCGCCTTAGTGGGTTCTGACATTGGCTCTCCTGAAGGGGGTTCAACTTGAGTATCATCCCAAGATTTGACTATGGCAACCACAAATTTAATCCTCAACCTCAACAATTTCCCAAGAAGAAACTCACCCAGGTTCCTATCCCTAACACTCTAGAGCAAATCCAATAGAGAATTGTTAAGTTCATCAATCATTTTGATCATAAGCTCCAATGCTTCACTGCATGGTGTTGGCTGAGCTTCTAAAGATTGTATAGTGTTCCTCAAATTCACCAACACCCTATCCTGGATCTGGCTCACCTGAACCGAATGATTCGGTTTAGGTTTAGGTGGGTTTGAGTTAGATCTAGGGGAGTCAAGATATCGAGGTTCTCGGGTCCCTCCATGATAGTAGGTCATTTCAGGTTATTTAAAGGATGGTGGTGACCTATATTCAGTGCAATACTGGGGAATGAAGGTGTTATAATCATTATATCCTTCCTGATTGTAGATCGGGTTGGTTTGGTGATCAAAGGATGAAGATCTATAATCATTGTAGCTCTTGGAAGGCTAGTAATCATAGTCTTGTTGTCCAGGGTGAGGCCCTGGACACTGAGGTCCGTATCCATATCCCCAATCAAAGTCATCCTGACTAGTGAATGTCTAATTACAAGTCAAGTTGGAATAGTAATCATCTTGGGGATAAGTGGTGGTAGGAGGATAGGATTGGAAATGTGTAAAAGATGTGGAAGGATACATTGTGGAGTAGGAGGGAAAATAGAAAAGAGAAAGGTGCCCTGTAGTACAATCAACCAAACCTATCTTTATGTGGGTAGCCTAAAGACCTACAGACTCCCAGGAGCCATCTTAAGATTATAAATGATTTAATATACTTTTATCTGGTCAATCAAATTAGTTAGAAGGAGGGATTGGGGAGAAGGTTCTTCCTTTGGCATGCGCCTTCGGTCCCTAGTGTACCCCCTAATCACGGTCGTTTGACTCTACTCCCCTAGCTTGACATCAGATGGAGCACTAGAAGCAAATTAATCGAAAAAAATCTCAGTCTGATCCCCAAAGAGAAAATCAATCCTTAAGGCCAACATCTACTCAGTTTTAATTAGGCTTGAAATAATTATGCTCTTGGAATGTGATGGGCCCTTGTTGGGTTGTGTCCTTAATGATCAGTTAAAATGTGTGTGTGCACAACTCGGGTTTGCAAACAATGTTATTTGATGATATGTCTTTTAGGGTTTAACCTTATTTAATAGCTTGTAGGGTTTAATCTTTAAATATATTCAATCAAGGTTTAGTAGAACACTCCAAGTTTTGAAAGCATTGGTGATGATATATTCCTTTAGAAATTAAAAGAAATTGTGGAGTGCCTGGTTCAGCCCTAAAAATCAACCCTAAGTGGCAAGCAACTTGATGGATCAGTTTTAGATTGAGTGGTACAACCTAAAAAGTTCAAGAAATTGGCCTACTGGACCACTTGATTAAGGCACACAAAAAATCTTAACCTAATCAGATTTCTAGTCACTTATGTGTGTGTTGAGTTAAGGTGTACCGGATCCATAGGTCAGATCTTGGTTAAGTGGTAGAATCAAAGTGGAGTAGTGCACCTTAGGTGAAGAGTTGTGGGTGTTAATGTGTGTATTTTTTAGAAAATCCCAAAAGAAAAGTGTATTTTCTTTTATATATGCGGGGGTGAGGTGAGTGGAGGTGGAAAACAAATAGCCAAATCTATCGTAGAGTTTATAAAAAGCACCTATGTTGATTTCAGTTTGAATTATTAGTGTGGTGAAACGAACTAGTGGGTGGGGAAGTGGGGGGAACTTACGGAACCTTCATCCGCACTTTTCTTCGATCTAACTGCTTTGACTCACCTCGGAAGAGTGCCTACAATCATAGTAAGTTCAGAGAAAATGTGAGATAAAATTTAGGTAAGGCGGAAAAAATGCGAGAAAAACCAAAGAGCGTTGCCTCCCCAGTAATGGTGCCAAAATGATCCAAGTGCACTTTGCAAATTGAAATTAGGGGATTGGAGGACCCATCATCATATCACCCGAAATGTGTCTGTCAGATAAAATTTATAATTGAAACTCGAACAGAAAGTCCTAGGTCGAACATGAGGAGGTGAACGTTTGGTTTTATAAAAATCCACGCTTCACTTTTATTTGTTCTTGGTCGTTTTTGCTTTTTCTAACTTTTTTGGTATGCTTAATAGGACAAGAGATCAAGTCAATGAAATCTAGCTAATCTACTTGCAAAATAAAAAGAAGAGAGAGAGAGGAACAATCACATATATTTAAGAATCCAATATTTTCTACAACTAAGAAAGCAGGAAAAACTACACTAGAAAGCAGTAAGGATAGATGGAGATGAGAAAATCCCCCTCGATGGTTGCTCAGAGGACGACTTACTCTAATGTCGCTTGGAGGATGGTGATGAGGAGTGGGATGAAGGAGGATGGAGGAAGGGGCAGGACGACGTTGCGGCGAGGATCTTCTTCCCGAAGGGCAGTGAGAGAACGGCCACAGGATGCTCCACGAATGGGGATGAGAGGAGGGAAAGATATTTGGCTTTCTACTCTAGAGGAGCACCCGGGCTTGGGACAAGCAGTCTCTAGAGCCTTGGAGGTGGTGAGAGGAAGAAAGGAAGAGATGAAGAAAGGTGGGAAGGGTAGGGGTCCTTTTCTAGTGGAGGAAAGAATCAGATTCGTATACAGGACACTTAGTGACTTTCATAAACATCGCTAAAGATCCACTGCAAACATCGCTAAAGATAGCTCTCGTGCCCACCCACCGCTGCACTAGCATGCGCTATTGCTGCACATGCGTGCCTTCGCGCGCGCGAGTACACTCGTGCTGCTATGTGCGTGCGTGCACATGTACGACCTAGGTTACGCCACGTGGCATGATCTGGACCGTCCATCTTCTTTCTATTGTACGGGTACTAAAGGGGTCAGATTGAGTCGATTTTTGTGCCTTTGGGCTGCGATCTTTGACCTGAATCCATCCGCACGGTCAAATTTGTCATTTGAAGCTCCAATACGTCACCTAGTCCCTTGGTCGTTGATCTTCCTCGAACTGCATATGGTGCTATGGGACTCCGATCAAGACGACTTTGAAGGTGTTCGACTCCAATTGTCCTCCTAATCAAATATGTATGGTCGGATAGTCAATCGGTGGATCCAAAATAAATCTCCATCTCTCATGACCACAGAAAGGATGCAATTAACCTAAAATATACACAACTAATCTAAATGCAAAATGATGTATGCTATGCAATATTTATAAGATGGAATGCAAATCTAAGCCTAGGAACATGCATAAATAGGCATTTTAACCTAAATAGATGTGTTTATATCATCCGATTTCAGAATTGACAACAAACACAATTTCTTGAGTTTAAATCCTAATCGTCAAATTCATCAGTCTGATAAGCCATTCACATTGGCATGTAGAGCGGCACATGTTTTCTACATCCCCGATATTTGCCAAAGAGGATGGCTATACCCACAAGAATAGTATCGCGCAACCATATTGACGCACAGTCTACGGCATGCCATGAATTTATAGAAGAAGTCATCTATTTGCAACCGATGTTGAGATCTAAGGTTAGTAACAATTTATTTGCTTTGTTTCATTTCTGTTTAAATGAATTCATATTAAAATTGAAATTTATAGGGGCATATATGTCATTACAAAGGAGGTTTGGAGTAAAATTGAAATTCATGTTTATTGATTTATATATTAATGATTTTTAATTATATTAATTATTGCATTTAAGAAAAAACCCAAAAGAAAAGGTCCTCCTGAGACAGCCCTCCACATAGCCTGATTCGTCTCCTCAGGCTCAGCCAACCCCCCATAGCATGCTCAGCCACCCCCCCACCCATAGCAGTCTCAACCACCCCTTCGGTAACAGGTTTAGCCACCCCCCCAGTTACGTTTCGTACGACCAGGGGAGATGGCAAGTTTAAACATACGGGGGAAAGGGAAAGATGAAGGAGATTACTTAGAGCTTGCCAAACTGAGTAGGGGATGATCCGGATTATGAGGATCAGATGAGGAAGGGGAGGAAGTGGAAGAGGAGGGAGAGGAGGAGGGCGAGGAGACAAAGGATGAGCTGGTGAGGAGTATGTCCCCAATTCATGTCGACCCCTCAGCGGCGGGCTCAAGTTTTGGTAGGAAATCAAATACCTTTAAGAAGTAAATTACATATATGTTTCAAAGTTTATTACAACTTCAAAAATATATAATGAATATGATTATTATTTATGCAGGTACAGTAGCAAGAGAACAGGGGTAGACAAAAAATCTAGACATCTAGCGTATCCTCGAGGGCGTGAGAATAACAATTAGGCTTAGAACCACAGGGGAGGCAGAGAATTACCCAAGCTTTATCAGTCGAGTGGGCACAATTGTTAAGTCCATTATGCCCATTTGCTACTTTGACTGGAGGAACGTGCCCACAGAGCTGAAGAAGTAGTTCCTTTGCTAGTTGGAGGTAATTTTATTTATAAGAGTTATTTCTTTTATAACTTTATTTTAAAATTATTATAAAGTAAGATTGACCAATAGTTTCTAAAATTAATGTAGGCAAATTACGATTGGGGTGACGACTCCAATGTCTCCCAATATATCTTTAAGCACACTACCAAAATCCACTAGGATTGGAGGATGGAGACGAAGAGAAATGTAAGAATTTTTAAACATTTACATTTTTTATATACATAATTTCTTATATTATTTCTAACAATTTATATTTGGTATTTAGTTTTTGTCAAACAAGAGTTCACCTGAGGCGACGGATGACGCTCCTCTTTATGTCATGCCTGACGATTGGAAGAAGGCATGCGAGCATTGGCTGGATTAGAAGACAGAGGTTAGTAAGTAATTAAAAATTATTTTGTTAATTTCATATATCTTAAATGTATAAAAAGCATTATTGTATATGTCTATAGGAGCAAGCAAAAAAAATAAGGCTAATAGGGTTAAAGCTCCACCACAGACCCATTATTTAGTTCAAAGGAGCATCGAGACGATCAGGAGCCATTGTGTAAGTGTTGGAAATACTTTTTAGCTGAATATTACATAATTTTTAAGTTATTTTAACTTAATTGTATCATTTTTATATTTTCAACCCACTGCACATGGTGGGATTGGAATGAATAGCATGGATATCTCCAAGGTCACCTACAATAGGGCTACAGCTAAGGGTGCTCGTAAGTGGATTCATCAGTCACACCATGAGAAACACGTAAGTTTCCTAAACTCAAAAAATTTATAATTTTGTATATATATATTATAATAATATTTTTTAATATATTTTGAATCAAATGACACAATTAATACATTCCCCCATTGACGAGACCTCCGAGAGCGTATAATAGTATTTAGATGAAGAGGAGGCATTTAGGAGACTAATACCACCGAGCCACAGTGCTTTCATTCATAGTGCAAGGAGGGCATACTGACGAGTCAATTTTCGCTTTCGAAAATGATGATTAAAATGACTTGTCATTGTATTTCTAAGTGGTGGAAAAGCGACTAATCAAAATAATTAAAATTAAAATTAAACCACTCAAAATGGAACGGGTCATGTCCACAGGAAGGCAATGGCCTATTTAAACTTGCATTGGTTAAAAACAGATGTTTACGATTAATTTCGTCAAGAAATCAAGGCAAATCCACCTTCAAATTAAGAAAATAACAAGAGATCATGCTGAAATGTCATTTATGAGAAAGAGGGTCACTTTTTTTACTTAATCTTTTAAAAAATATGATAGGAAGAAGTAAAATGACCGCTTTTTAAGTATTTTCAAAGAATATGTGGTCTTGATACTATCTCCAAGACAGGGATCTACATGGTTTTTCTTTGCATTTTTTCTTGCTGATGCGAGAAAAATAGTAGAAATTTTCCCCAGTCAGATCGTAAAGTACTAGTAGGTAAATGCACTCCTAAGAGTGTATGCCTATACCATGCTGCTGCTAGTCAAATAGTATGTATTTTTGTATTTTTTTAATTTTTTAACTAACTAAATGCAACAATTCAAACTAAACTAGAGACTTAGGAAAGAGTACTTACCATGGTATGTATAATGAAAAATAGAAAAGGAAAACCCACCTTCTTTCCTAAGATTACCTGCAGAGGTAAACCTGAAAAGAAGAAAAAATATAAAACAAAAACAAAACTAATTAGTACAAAACACTAAAAATAGAATTAATGGCGAATATAATTACAGTTACCTCCCGGCAACGGCACCATTAAAACGATGATTAGACAAAGCTATGCAAGGAAATGTTTTGGTGAATTAAAATAAAGCAAAATATTACCTCCCTCGTAACAGTGCCATTAAAATGATGGTTATCTTTCCCGACAAAGTTAATTAAGTTAATTGTGCTTTATTATGTGCAGAAGAAAGTAACTTAGGTCAACTTGAATTTGTGTCGATTGAGTAGTATAGAGTCAAGTTAACCTAATATTTATATTTTATTTCTTTTAATTGGTTAAGTCCAGGTCGTTCGCTGGGAGATATAACTTAATTAGAATTCACCTTTAAGTCTGAGCTACTTATAGAAAGTATAATTAAATTTATTTAAGAACATGAATTTTGCTTAATGACTTCAAATTAAAAGAATATGCGAAATTCCATAAGAAAACACATTTACACAATTGATCTTCTTTAATAACAAGTAAACATGTTTATTTCTTTTTATTTCAAGTGATTAGGGCAAGAGAAAGTAATTCTAATGGAAATATGCCTTATTACAACATTAAACTCAAAAGGAATTAAAAATGCAAGAAATTGAACCATGAATTTCTCTTCTTTGTCTTCAGCCTCTTTCTTTCTCTTCTTCTTTTCTACCTTTTTCTCTTTCTCTCTCTTTTTACTTATTTCTTAATCTTCTTCTTAATCTTTTTCCTTAATCTTTCTCGAGCTCTTTCTTTTACATGTCTTCTTCTCTTTCTTTCTTTTCTCCCTTCTCTGTCTTTTCCCTTTAGCACTTGCCTATTCAACCTTCCTTTCTCTGTATGAGCTCCCTCTTTCCTCACCTTCTCTTCCTTTCCTTTGCTTGTTCTCCTTCTCTTCTGAGCCTTAGCATCCTTTCCTTCTGAGCCCTTCCAAAGGTTTCTTTCTTAACCGAACCGGTCCAACTATTTAAACCAAAAATTCGGTTTCTAATTGGCAGCTTGGACCAGTAGGGGATAAACAGCACCCTTCTCAGGGTAGGACCAAACCCTACTAGGTCCAAGCCTAGTTTATTTAATTTTGATTTATTTTTGGTCCGCATAGTCTCAAGCCCATCTGGCTTGCGGCCTCCTAGGCCCATGCACACACTCTCATGAGCCCACACTCGCACACCCACAGGCGCACACACACCTGGGCACGCGCACTGCACGTGCCCACATCCACACATATAATGCTTAGTTCGTTTCCTTTCGCCATGCGTTGTCAACTGAGAAGCCCTTATCACAAATAACTTTTATACCCATGCGGCCGCTCCAGTCCAACCGAGGTGGGACTATGTTTCCCCCTCCCAGTCTGAACTTTAGATGTTAATTCCAGCCAGCTCAGAGCTCCGTTCCAAGCAAATAAAAGCATGCTAAAAAGCTCATGAGATGTTCTACATGATTGAAGTATCAATTTGATACTCAAGGGAGGCTAAGCTCTACGATTTGAAGGGCGAAGGTCCTGGGTTTACTATGTTCATTTTGGCCTGCAGAGTGGAATTTTTTACTCTAAGGCCCACAGGCTGGAGTTTTGACTTCCAGATGAAGTATTGAAGAGGTTCAGAGGTTGATTATATGGAGATTGATGAAGGAACTAAGCTCTCAGGAGCTTCAGGAAGGAATAGAAGCTAAAAGCTTCTCCAGGGAGTTTTAGAACTGTGATTCAAACTTTGAAAGGTCCTAACAGATAACTACAGACCTAATTAATCAATTTAAACAACCTCTAGAGGATGTTACGAATCAATCTGGACAGATTTTCCATCAAATCTTAACCCAAACTAATAGAAATCAAATTCAACCATATAGTGGATCAGCACTTATCCGAATCTTGTCTAAATCATTCACAAACATCCTAGCAACAACTTAAACTCCTCAATTTGAATGATTGAATCCAAAATCCAAGGATCAGACTTAAGTTTGACCAATTAGCCTCGAATTTTCACTTTCAGAGTTTAGCCATTTCAAAGGAAATTAAAGCCTTAAACATCTTCTCTTTAACTTCAGGAATAGATTCAAACCCTTAGAAAGATGATTCAACTAAGGTTCCTAGGGTTCTAGGCCTATCGCCTAAGCATCTAAAGGAGTTTGTTTGTCCGGACAAACCACACTTTATCATAATGATTGACTTATAGGAATGGCATCAGGGTAAGTCTCTAAAGCTTTTAGACCATTTAAATGAGACTGACACCTAACAGTCAGACATCTCCAACTCTGCTGGAGTTGGAGAAGATGAATACCTAATAGAAACTCCAGACAGTAAAACAACAATTAAAATCCCTCAGCATGATTAGCAAACCTGGAGCTTCACACTAGGCTTAATTGGCTCAAGAGCTTGTTTTGACTCATCGGAGCTTCGGTGAGTCCAGAAAAAGGTGAAACTATACAAAAATTGTGAAATTGTGCCATTAATATTTCAAAAAGCTTCCTGAGGTCACAAGGAATCTCAGGAACAAATTAATTTCATCAATTATTCATTAATGTGATGATTACATAGTGAATTCATTTCAGACAAGTTCTGAGTTGGATTAGGCTTAGGACTTGTTTTCCTTCTCAATTGAGTGGAGAAAACAAGTCAAAAGATATTTAAGATGGTATATATGTATATAATTAATGATTTAAACTTCTCCTAAGTTTAAATTATAGGGGGTAATTACTTAAATTAAGGTGAGGATTACGGCCTTAGGTGATGAATAAATGGAGGACCCAGTGGAGGCAGAAATAACTCAACTACTGCTGCCATAGATAGCAAGAGTAGTTGGTGGAGGTGGAGGTGGTTGAGACAATTAGATGATCAATTGAGTAATTAAGGATGATAGAATTGTTCATGGAAAGTGAGAGAAGGTGAACGGTGACTTAAAAAAACAAAAGAATTGCTGTTGACAAGCTCAAGGAGCGCACCGGAGTTGAGGAAGATGAATGTGAAATCTACCTAACTAACTATCCTAACTAATCTACCTACCAAATCTACTATTACCTGGATGAAGGGGATAGGAGATCTCCATCGATGGCTCATAACGGACGAGGAAATCAAAGGGTTGGCGAAAGAGTCCAGCGGGTGATTGTGAGGTGAAGCAAAGGAGCTCCTAGTCAGCACTTCGTCAGAGGACTGGGCTGACTTCAGCGGAGATCCAGAGATATCGAAGATGGATGGAGGAAGATGGATAAGGTGGAGGAAGGTCACCAAAGTTTTAGATTGAATAGCCTATCGAGTTAGCTCTGTGAAGAAGAGAGACGGGAGCTAACTTAGTGAAAATCGAGGGAGTAGAGGGGTATTTATAGGTGGCGGCAGTTGAGGAGGTGGAATCTGGATGGAGAAGCGGCTAGGAGTGGAGTTACCACCAGCGTCTTCTCCGATGCCAGTGAGGTTATCTCCAACCCTAAAATAGGATTTTAGCATCATCCTGACTGGTGGACGAAAAGGAGATGGTGAGCACAAGCTCCAGGAGCTTGAAGAAGGAATGATGTTGGATGAGCGGTGATCAGACGGTGGACACACCTCCTGTCGTCGGCCGTCCAAGCGGTTGAAGAAGGAAAGAAGAAGTTTCATGGACTTTTTCGTAGTGAAAGTTGAGGACCAAATGAAGAATAAGGACTTGATTGAAATAAAATATAAGGACTAAAATGTAAATTCAGGTTTTCAAGATTTATTTTAATTTAAATCTTTTTCAACTTTTTATGTATGATTTTAAATAAGAGAATTATTATATTTAGGCCTTGAATTTACATTTTTGACCATTTAGATTAATTTATTTAAATAAGTAATGTTACTTAAGTTATTACATACTTAACACATTAATTATTTGAATTATTAATAATATTTCAAGCCCAATTATTAATTAAATTATTGATAATATTAATTGGATGATATTATTGAATTTTTAACTTATCTTAAGGTCCTTTACTATTTATCCTTTATTTAATAATTTACCCATATATTTACATATTTCTAGCTAATTAACTAGGAAGACTAGTTAATTAGGGGTAATTTGAGACCATGGTTAACTTCTCATCATTCCTCCAAGACAAAGTTTTGCTAGTCTCTAGCAAAATTAACTAAAAATATAATGACATAAGGCACTTGGGCTTGAATTAATATAAGTAAGAACCAAGTAGAGGAAAGCTTAGGTCAGAATTAAAATTTTTAGATTTAATGCAAATAACTAATATACAGAGCATTTTGTGAAAATTTTATCACTTAGACTTAAACTCAAAACATCTTCAAAACACACTTTATTAAAAATAGAGTTGTTAACAGGAATTTTATCAAAAATTAGATTCTCAAAAATCACTTATTCCTTGTAACCATTCTCAACCCTTAAAAGTGTAGAATTCAAAGTGTTTTAAGAAAACAAAACCTAAGAGTTGGAAATTAAATTTTAACTCAAAAACTCAATGGACTTAAGTTAATTCTTTGTTTTTGTTATTTGATTTCTATCAATCTAAGTTTAAGCAAATTAACCAGATATTCATCATTAACCAAACTTAGAGTAGTAAAACTTTAATCTACTAGCCTATAGCACTAAGGGCAAACTTCTAGACCTAGGATTTTGTCAATCCTTCTCCACTGCAAATCCTCAAAACCCAATTTCTTAGGCTTCATTGCCCAATACCAAGTTTCAGTAGCTATGATTTTATAACATCCATGCTTGTGAAGAGAATTGTCCTAAAGGCATCTAAATTTGCAAAAATCCAGATCTTAAGACATCAATTTCCAATCTAGATTATTCCAATTCAAGCCTTTGGCTTGGCCTTACTCAGGTTTGGTTGCTTTCTCCACACCAGATTTCTATCCCGAGGTCAACACTTTTTTCTGTATATCTCCCCAGTGGACCACTAGGTCTCTTATTTCTAATTTTTATCTCCATATTCTCTTTTCAACTTTTTCTATAGGTTAGAACACCCATATGTAACAAGGTATTATTTTATTTGATGGAAGGAAGGGTAGCATCTATTTATTCTGAGATGCTTTATTTTTATGGAAAGGGTCCATAAGTACCCATTTGTAGCAAGGTACATAACTGCAGGGTGTTTTATTTTATTTTCTTATTTTTCTCCCCCTTCTCATTTTTCTTACTAACTTTATACTCCACATCCTTTTTCTAGGTGAGTGGCACATCCTTCACCCTTTCAAGAATCGCCCCATGGAAATCCTTAGACTAAAGAGGTAGAATCAGTCTCTTAACCTCTTTGTTTTCGCGGTCTCAGATGCCAACAAGACATTTTTATGTGTGTGATATTTTTTAATGTTTACGTTTCTTAGCTCTCAAACCAGAGCCTGGGCAACAAAGCCATTCACTCTCAGGTTCTCTAAACTTTTAGTTTCCTCCAATAGGATCTATTAAGACAAAAATTCTCCAAGTCCAGCCAAATGTCCTTTAGTTGATTAAGGTAACTATAGCCTGATATACTTGAAGACTAAAATTCTACTAACTCTCTACTTAATTAACTCTGAATATCTGGCCTTTTTACTTAACTTTGTTATAAAATCAAATATTCAAAAAGCAAAATGATTGCTTAATCTAATTGATTAAAAAGTTACAATTGAATTCCAAACCTTAAGTTTTAAACTTAATACACCTTAGTTTCTTAATTCCATGCTAAGAATATAAAAAACAAAGCTTTAAGGTTTAAAGATTCTAATTCAAATAAAATCTTATTTTTAAATTTTGCAGATAAAAGTGTGTTTTTACAAAATGTCAAAAGTAAAAATCTAAATAAGAATTTAAAGATCTTATATATATATACTCTATATAATCTTCACATATATATTTTTTGGTTTCTCACCTAAAAGAAAAATTAAGCTTTTAATTATTGATATAAATATTTTTTTTTCTTTCCTCTTCTTTTCTTTATTCTAGATGAAAATACCCCTTTTATTATAATTCTAGTTTTTCAATTTCCAAATTTTTATATTTATATAATTTTTGTTTTCTATGTTTTATAAAATTTTCCAATTTTTATACATTTTTTTCAAAATTTTCAAATTTTTATGATATTTTTGACTTTCAATTTTTTTTATTTCTATTTTTTAAAAAATTTCATGGGTATTTAATTTTTACGTGTTTTTTTTTTATATATTTTCTCTACACATGCACTTGAAGTGAAAATTTTACTTCACACTCCCCCAAGCCATGATTTTACAATGTCCTCATTATACGAAGGGTGAAAAGATATTACACTTCATTTAGTGCAGGGTGATGGAAGGAGTCGGATAGAGGAGATCAAAGATCTCTGTGCTGATGATTTCAATTCTGACCAAAGGTCAAAGTGGACAGTCGGACTAAATGAAGGTAATCAGTGTAAGATGAAGTGAAAATTCAAAAAAGTATATGGAAAGAGAAAAGTGTAGAAAGCAGGAAACAGCTATGTACAAAATGCTAACTTCTACGCCTTCAACAAGGCGTAAACCCTAGTAAAGAACTCCTAAAAAGAATATGAATGGTAAAAATAGAGTTATGGAAGAATTGGTTCACAAAAAGAAAAAAGATATGACCACCTGGTAAAAACTCATCCAGAGATTGCCTAAAATAGATCTCGCAGAACAAAGATCAGATTCCTATATAAAAATCTTAGAAAGATAAGAGTGAATCTCGTAAAGACCAGATCGGATTTAGGTTGAGATGTAAAATATTAAAGATTGTGGCAATACAAGTGATTCCAACAAAGTTCATAAGATCAGCAGAGTCAATTCCAGTTCTCAATAATAGGTGGGTCATTTTGATACACTAAAGGTTGCTGATGCGAGTTTGGCGGATTATTTTCAGGAAGTACGGAGGATGGGTTCTGATTAGAATCAACGGCCTGATTAATGAAATGTACTTGGCCTTCATATTGCCTAAGGTTTTGTTCATTCCTAGGATTCAGAAATGGCTGAGATGGAAGAGTATCTGGCTAACAAAATTTAGCCAAAAGCATGATCGGATTTCGTAAATCAGCCAATTCTACCTTACATTGCCTTTGAATCACAACGAGAGCTTCAGCATTTTATCGCTGACTCTCTATAACAGCTTGCAAAATCTGATCGAGCTACATATCTCTAATCGGCCCAGAGAAATTCTACATACTCGTAGGATTAGGCCTCACATTTGGTTGCTAGGAAGGCAATGGAGGAGGGTTTACAGGGGTCTGATTTGGATAATTTGGTCTTTGATTTTGATCAGCCCAAGAGAAATTTGGTTGGCTTCTCCAGCCAGGATTATAGGTATTAGAATATGGATTTGATCTTGGAATGTTTTCCTGGATGGCATGTAAACCGAAAAGATATGGCGTGTTTTCTACAACAGGAAAGGGTGGAGAAAAGGGTGGCAAAGATTGTGGGACAAAGGTCCCTCCTTTGGTTGGTGTAGGAGTAGATAGAAAACCAAAGGAAGATGGATCTCTAGAATCCAAATTATTCACAAACTCCCTCCCCGTAGGAATTTGCGAAATTGGTGAATGTGCGAGACTTTACATAGCAAGTAGAGGTGTAAGAGTTTTCATAGTGTTTCTGACCTCATCTAGATGCTTTGCTACAACATCAACTTTGTCCAGTTTCTCTGCAATAATTTCAAAACCCTTTGAACTAAACGGATTACTGATCTTGTGAATGCCCTTATGCGGATTTTGATGTGCTATATTCGTGCCCTACATAAATTGCGACATGGATGCATTATTGATCGAGTTCTCCGGCATCCCTTCAAATAATTCTGAAGCGGATTCTACGTCGCGATTGAGAAAGTTCCCTCCACAAAAGGCATCGACTAAATTGCAAATGCTCTCTTGCAATCCATAATAGAAGATATGCATTAGTTGCCAACGAGGGATGTCATGATGTGGGCATTTCCTTTGTAATTCATGAAAGCGTTCCCACGGTTCATGAATTGGTTCTCCTTGATTTTGATTGAATGTTGTGATTGCTCGCCTTAAAGCATTCATGAGACCAATAGGAAAGAATTTCTTCAAGAATGCAGATTCGAGTTCAGCCCAAGTTGAGATTGATCTTGCAATAGTTCTATACCAATATGCTGCTTTATCTTTATGGCTAAAAGAGAACATCTTCATGAGTACGATTTTCCTACTTTGATTTCGAGGTCCAAGAGTTTGAGATAGACTTTTAAGATCTTCAATATGTTGGAATGGAACCTCTGATGCAAACCCGTGAAAATGTGGGATTATACTTATAATGTTTGGCTTCAATTCTGGGTCATTTTCTCCAATGGGAATCCTAACATTAGGGTCTACTTGTGCATTAGATGGATTGTAGCAGTCTCAGAGTAGAGGCCTAGGATGAGGAATCGGTAAATCACGAAGGTCAAAACCCACCTCAGGTTGGGGTGGAGGATGGGTTTGAAGTTCTATAAATTATTTAAAGCTGTAGTTAAAAGATTGATTTGTCAATTTTGTTCAAGCATTCTAAGATTCTGGTTCAGGAGTGCCTCATGAATGTCAAAAGGCGGCATCTCCCCCTGACCAGAAGAAGAAGGGATCTTGGGAATCTGCTTTTGCAATTGATCTATAGAAATAGATGAGTTAGATAGGAATTTAAATGATTTCTTAGCTGCAACTGGCTTAGGAGCACCTGTCAAAGGAGTTACAAGAGGCAGATGCAAGGATCTCCTCCCGTGCATAAAATGAAAAGAATGTGCAAAGGCACACTCACACCACCAAAAATAAGCGGCAACAAAACCCGCAAAATAGTGCAAAAAAGAGGGTTTTTCTCTTCTTTCAAAGGAATGAAGAGAGTCCTAGAATATGCAAAATATTTTGGATGCAAACAAGTATAGTATCAGTATCAAAATACGCATCCTAAACTTGTGTCTACGTATGTGCATATCCTTAAAGGTAAAAGGCCTAAGGTCTAGGATCCTGACCGCTCACTACTGGCTCCCTAGGGCTCTAGCAGTAAGACAAACTTGTTGATCTTCGATGAAAGCCTTAAGAGGTGCAAAGAGGAGAGATAGAAAATTCAGACTCTATGTGCGTGATAGCATGCAACAAACGATAGTGATAAAACCCGCATGCATTCTACAAACAGATTTAAGTCACAATTTTTATTATCCACTTTTCTTACTTAATCTTTTCAAAAATATGATTGGAAGAAGTAAAGTGACCACTTTTTAAATATGTTCAAAGAATATGTTGTCTTGATATTATCTCCAAGATAGGGATCTACACAGTTTTTCATTACGTGTTTTCCTATTGATGCGTGAAAAATAGTAGAAATTTTCCTGAGTCAGACCATAAAGCACTAGCAGGTAAATGCACTCGTAAGAGTGTATGCCTATATCATGTTGCTACTAGTCAGAAAGTATGTATTATTGTATTTTTTTAATTTTTTAACTAACTAAATGCAGCAATTCAAACTAAACTGGAGACTAAGGATAGAGTACTTACAATGGTATGTATAATGAAAAATAGAAATGGGAAACCTGCCTTCTTTCTTGAGATTACCCACAGAGGTAAACCTGAAAAGAAGACAAAAAGCAAAACAAAAACAAAACTAATTAGTATAAAACACTAAAAATAGTAATAATGGCAAATATAATTACAGTTACCTCCCAGCAATGGCACCATTAAAATGATGATTAGACAACACTATGCAAAGGAATGTTTTGGAGAATTAAAATGAAGCAAAATATTACCTCCCTGGTAATGGCACCATTAAAATGACGGTTATCTTTCCCAACACTGTTAATTAAGTTAATTGTTCGTAATTATGTGCAGAAAAAAGTAACTTATGTCAACTTGAATTTGTGTCGATTGAGTAGTATAGGGTCAAGTTAACCTAACATTTTAGACTTTATTTCTTTTAATGGGTTGAGTCTAGGTCATTCGCTGGGAGGTATAACTTAATTAGAATTCACCATTAAGTTTATTCTAAGAACATGAATTTTGCTTAATGATTTCAAATTAAAAGAATATGCAAAATTCAATAAGAAAACACATTTACACAATTGATCTTCTTTAACAAGTAAACATGTTTATTTCTTTTTATTTCAAGTGATTAAGGCAAGAAAAAGTAATTCTAATGGAAATATGCCTTATTAGAACATTAAACTCGAAAGGAATTAAAAATGTAGTAAATTGAACCATGAATTTCTCTTCTTTGTTTTCGGCCTCTTTGCTTCTCTTCTTCTTTTCTGCCTTTTTCACTTTCTTTCCCTTTTTACTTATTTCTTAATCTTCTTCTAAATCATTTTCCCTAATCTTTCTCGAGCTCTTTCTTTTACATGTCTTCTTTTCTTTCTTTCTTTTCTTCCTTCTCTACCTTTTCTCCTTAGCACTTGCCTGTTCAACCTTCCTTTCTCTCTATGAGCTCCCTCTTTCTTCTCCTTCTATTCCTTTCCTTTGCTTCTTCTCTTCTTCTGAGCCATAGCATCCTTTCCTTCTAAGCCCTTGCAGAGCTTTCTTTCTATACTGAATTGGTCTAACTATTTAAACTAAAAATTACGTTTTTAATTGGCATCTTGGACTAGTCGGGCATACACGGCACCCTTCTCAGGTTGGGATCAAACCCTACTAGGTCCAAGCCTAGTTTATTTAGTTTCGATTTATTTCCGGTTTGCATTGTCTTGAGCCCATCTGGCTCACGGCCTCCCAGGCCCGTGCACATGCCCTCACGGCCCACACAAACACAGGCACACACACTGCACGCACCCACACACACAATCATAATGCTCAATTCATTTCCTTGTGCCATGTGCTATTGACTGAGAAACCCCTATCGCAAATAACTTTTATAGCCCTGCGGTCGCTCCAGTCCTACTAAGGTGGGACTATGTTTCCCCCTCCCAATCTGAACTTTAGATGTTAATTCTAGCTAGCTCAGAGCTCAGTTCCAAGCAAATAAAAGCTTGCTGGAAAGCTCTTGAGATGTTCCACATGATTGAAGTATCAATTTGATACTCAGGGGAAGTTAAGCTCTTTGATTTGAAGGGTGAAGGTCATGGGTTTTCTACATTCACTTTGGCTTGCATAGTGTAATTTTTGACTTTAAGGTTCAGAGATTGGACTTTTGACTTACAGATGAATTATTGAAGAGGTTTAGAGGTTGATTCCATGGCTATTGATGAAGGAATTGAGCTCTCAGGAGCTTCAGGAAGGAACAGAAGCTAAAAGCTTCTCCTGGGAGTTTTAGAACTGCGATTCAAACTCTGAAAGGTCCTAATAGACAACTACAGACCTAATTAATTAATTCAGACAACCTCTAAAGGTTGTTAGGAATCTATCTGGGTAGATTTTCCATCTAAATCTCATCACAAAGCTACTGTAGTCAGATTGGGTTCAAAAATAACCCAAACTAACATAAATCAAATTCTAACATATAGTTGATCAGAGCTCATCCAAATCTTATCTAAATCATTCACAAACATCACAGCAACAACTTAAACTCCTCAATTTGTCTGATTGAATCCAAAATCCAAGGATCAGACTTAAGTTTGATCAATTAGCCTCAAAGTTTGGCTTTTTGAGTTTAGCCATTTCAATGGAAATTAAAGCCTTAAACATCTTCTCTTTAACTTTAGGAACAGATTCAAACCCTTAGAAATATGATTCAACTAAGGTTCCTACTTTTCCAGGCCTATCACCTGAGCTTCTAAAGGAGTTTGTTCATCAGGACAAACCACAGTTTATCACAGTGATTGAGTTATAAGAATGGCATCAGGGTAAGTCTCTGAAGCTTTTAGACCATTTAAATGAGATTGACACCTAATAGTCAGACATCTCCAACTCTGCCGGAGTTGGAGAAGATGAAAACCTAACAGAAACTCCAGACACTAAAACCTCAATTGAAATCCCTCAGCATGATCAGTAAACCTCAAATCAGAGTTCTGGAGCTTCACACTAAGCTTGATCGGCTGAAGAGCTTGTTTTAACTCGTCGGAGCTCACCAGAGCTCTAGTGAGTCTAGAAAAAGGTGAAACTATACAAAAATTATGAGATTATGCCATTAATATTTCAAAAGGCTTCCAGAGGTCACAAGGAACCTCAGGAACAAATTAATTTTGTCAATTGTTCATTAAAGTGATGATTAAATAGTGAATTCATTTTAGACAAGTTCTGAGTTGCATTAGGCCTAGGACTTTTTTTCCCACTCAATTGAGTGGAGAAAACAAGTCAAAAGATATTTGCGATGGTATATATTTATATAATTAATGATTTAAACTTCTCCTGAGTTTAAATTATAGGGGGTAATTTCTTAAATTAAAGTGAGGATTAGGGCCCTTAGGTGATGAATAAATGATAGAGGACCCAGTGGAGGCAGAAATAGCTCAACTACTACTGCCATGGATAGCAGGAGTAGTTGGCGGAGGTGGAGGTGGTTTAGATGACTAGATGATCAATTTAGTAATTAGGGATGATAGAAATGTTCATGAAAAGTGGTAGAAGGTGAACGGTGACTTAAAAAGACAAAAGAATTGCTCCTGACAAGCTCAAGGAGCATGCTGGAGTTGAGGAAGACGAATGTGAAATCTAGGTTTACAACTACCTAATCTACCTAACTAACTATCCTAACTAATCTACCTACCTAATCTACTATTACCTAGACGAAGAGGATAGGAGATCTCCGTCGATGGCTCATAACAAAGGAGGAAATCAGAGCGTTGGCGGAAGAGTCCGACAGGTGATTGTGAGGTGAAGCAGAGGAGCTCCTAGTCAGCACTTCGTCAGAGGACTGGGCTGACTTCGGCGGAGATCCAGAGCTACCGAAGATGGATGGATTAAGACGGATGAGGTAGAGGAAGGTCGTCAAAGTTTTAGAGAGAATAGCCTATTGGGTTAGCTCAGTGAAGAAGAGGGAAGGGAGCTAACTTGGTGAAAATCGAGAGAGTGGAGGGGTATTTATAGGTGGTGGCGGCTGAGATGGAGGTGGAATCTGGATGAAGAAGCGACTAAGAGTGGAGTAACCACCGGCGTCTTCTCCAACATCAACGTGGTTATCTCCAACCCTAAAATAGGATTTTAGTATCATCCAGATCAGTGGATGAAAAGGAGATGGTGAGCACAAGCTCTAGGAGCTTGAAGAGGAAGGAATGACGTCGGATGAGCAGTGATCAGATGGTGGACGCTCCTCCTATCGTCAGCCGTCTAGACAGTTGAAGAAGGGAAGAAGAAGAAGTTTTTGGGACTTGTTTGTAGTGAAAGTCTAGGACCTAAATGAAGAATAAGGACTTGATTGAAGTAAAATATAAGAACTATGTCGCTTCCCGCCTGCCCTCGTGGCTTCTCACCCCTTCCTGAGGGGTTTTCGCCCCTTCCCACCCTCAGGAAGTTTGAATTTTAGGGCTGCAAAGTTTCCACCTCCACCCCAGTTCTACGTGAACTAGGGGGCTTGTGGCTGATGTGGAGGTGCCAATGATAGAGAACATCAAAGCTACGGAGATGGCCTTGCGTGGAGCATTGGTGGGAGAGGTTATGTCTGAAAGACCATCGGCGGAGAATGTTCACACCCTGGTAACCTCTCTATCCCTATCGACCAACTCGTGACAGATTTATTTTCTATCAGATACACGCTTTGTTCTCTTTGGGTTGGGTATGGGGGACGTGGAGAAGCTGCGATTTCGAATATCTTGCAACGATGGCTGCACGGTGATTTGGAGACTTGTTTCTCCTTTTGACGGAGCGTTGCCGAAGAGACCACTGTAGAGAGTGGGGAACACGACGAGAAAACTAGAGATCGAAGGTCTGCCTCTGCACTTGAGGTCAAAGGAGGTTGTGTCGAGGATGACTTCTGGCTTTGCAATAGTGGCAGAGGACACGGACGTCGGAGTGCTGGAGGGGAATGGACGGCTTCTGAATGTGAAGGTTGATGTTTTCATTACTGGTTCAATACCTGACAATCTGATTTTAAGGTGAGGTGGTAGCTCCTAGATGCTAAGGCTGAAATTTATGGTGGGGGATACTGTAGTAAAGAGATTTAAGATGTCTGGATCTACAGCTGATGCGGAGGTGACTATGTAGGAGTTGTGCACAGCTCATGGCGATGAACCTCTAATTGGCAAGGCTGGTAAGGAATACTGTGAAGGGGAGATGAGGGGGCTTCAGATTGAAGAAAAGGAGGAGCTGGGCGGAGGGGAAACGATAGAACTGTCGCCCACAATGGCAGGGGATGCACTGTTAATTGGTATGGAGAATGAGGAGTAATGGAATTTTGGTGTGTATCCTGTGTCCGTAAAGGATCAATTGGACCTGTAGGAGAAGGAAAACCATAAATGTGAAGGGGGATCTCGCGTAAAGAATGGCAAGGGGAGATCACCGTACAGCTTGCGGCAGAGAAAATCAAAGGCTACTTTACTAATGGATGAAGATGAGGTTGCAAAGGTCATGCAACTGTGGAAATGCCATTCCCTCAGAAGAGAGGGATCCAGTGAGGACTGATAAGGATCCTCACTTGGAACGTGCATGGGTTGCACCATAAGAGTCGGAGGGCATCCTTGATGAGATATTTGAGAGAATGGGGGATCGATTGTGCACTTATTCAAGAGACACACATTGAAGGTAATTCCGATAGGCTGTGGTCTGACTTGATATTCTCAGGGATGAATGATTGTGTGTAGACTGATGCAAGTGGGAGGTCGGGTGGCATTGCTATTTGGTGGAGGAAGAGGTGGGCTTAGTGTTTGGAGGTTCACAAAGCCAGACATATTCTGACATGCAAATTTCATATTCAACAGGGGCAAGAATATATTTGGATTACTGGAATATATGGTCCTTGTAATGCATTTGCCAGTCAGGAGCTGTGGGAGGAGTGGTCTGCGGTGGCTGATTTGGTGCAGGGGGGAATGTGGCTGACGGGTGGCGACTTTAATTATGTGTTAACAGGGGTTGACAAGCCAAATGGCACCATGGACAGTTCGGGTATTGGGTTTCAAATGATGGTTCAATCTCTGCAGTTGAATGATTATGCTTCGTCGGGGGTGGAATTTACTTGTTGCAATGGGAATGGGCTGGCTTCCAGGCTGGATAGATTCTTCGGGAATGTGGACATCCATGTTAGATTTCAATTGTCGAATGTGAGTGGGCTGAGCCGACCATTTTCAGATCATTCCCCGTTGGTATGGGACAGTGGGGAAGAAAACCAGGTTGGATCCTACTTCAAAATGAAACGCTCGTGGCTGTATGAACCGGGTTCTTACCAGATGATCAGCTCTTGGTGGAGAGCTAAAGAGGTCCAAGGATCTGCCACTGCCAGGCTGTCAGCCAAGTTGGCAGGTTTGCGCGTGATCTTGAATGAGTATGGATCTACTGTTGGTTTGCTGAGGGGACAAAGGAGAAGGGAAGCTCTGAGTAAAATTCAAGAGCTGGACTCCAAGGAAGAAGCTGGCCGATTGTCTGAAGATGAGTTGGCTGAAAGGAAAATGTGGCAGGGTGTGGTTCTTGATGAAGACCTAAAACAAGAAATCAATTGGAGGGAGAGATCCAGGCAGCTATGGCTTAAGGAGGGGGATGCCAATACAAAGTTTTTTCATCTTGTACCTAGTTCTTGGAGATGTGCTAATTATATTTCCTCTGTTCTATGTGGTGAACATAGGGTCTCTTCTGACCAGGAGATTAAATCTGAAGCCATCAAATATTTTAGAGAGGCATCTCGGGCATCTAAGAGGGGGAATTGGAGAATGGCATGAAATGAAGGTCCAAGGGTGTCGAGTGAACAGGCTGAGCACTTGACGGCACCTATTACTGAATAGGAGACCTTGCAAGCAATCAGTGAATTAAATGTGGAAGGCTTTCCAGGCCCTGATGGAGTACAGGTTTTCTTTTACAAGGAGATGTGGAGTGTGGTGGGTAAGGAGGTGATGGATGTTATCATAGAGTTTGAGGTGGGGAATGTTGGTTTTGAGAGGATTAACAAGTCTTACCTGTTTCTTTTGCCTAAATTAATGGGAGCAAAGCGCCTTTTTGAGTTCAGGCCGATTTCCCTCTCAAACTCCATCTACCTTATCATCAGCAAGACCTTCGCTAATAGGCTGAGAGTTGTCTTGCAGGATTTGATTCATCCAATGTAGCTTGCCTTCTTGCCCAACAGATCTCTTCAAGAATCCTTCATTTTGGCTCAGGAAATGGTTAATGGATGGCATCAAAGCAAGTGCAAGGCATTCATGTGGAAAGTGGATTTCCAGAAGGCCTATGATTTGATCTCTTGGTCATATCTGTCGGAGATATTTAGAAGAAGAGGATTTCCACCTCTTTGGATCCAATTAATGAAACGATGTGTCACTACGGCTTCTATTTCGCCTTTGGTCAATGGAAAGTCATGTGGAGCATGGATCCAACCTCAGCGGGGGGTTAGACAAGGATGCCCCCTAGCCCCATTGATCTTCAACCTTGCAGTGGACGGGCTTGCAAGGTATGCTTGCAAATAGGTTGAGGTGGGAATTATTAAAGGGTACTCACTGTCTAACATGGGAAACCTGGCCCCCATTTTACAGTATGCAGACGACATGGTGTTTTTTGTTGAAGGATCCAGGTCTGAGGCACATGCTCTGGGGCTACTGGTAAAGATTTTTGGTGACATTTCAGGCTTATGTCTGAACAAGGATAAATCAATTTTGATTTGCTTTCGCATGAATGAACAAGAGCAGAGGGAGTTGGAGGGTGTTTTGGGGTCACCCCGTGCTAAATTGCCGCTGAGATACCTTGATCTACCTCTAAGGGCCACAAAACTAAAAAGATCAGATTGGGATGTTCTTTTTGAGAGGTTGTCTGGAAAGCTGAAGGGCTGGAGTAGTAGATTCCTATCTAAAGGTGGAAGATTAATCCTACTCAATTCAGTCATAACAGCCATATCGATTTTCTACTTCAGCATTTTTAGTGCCCCTAAATGTATTTGGAAGAGATTGGATACTATGAGGAAGAGATTCCTCTGGAAGGGTGCAGGTCATGAGGGCAGATTCATGCAGCCCATTAGATGGAATTGTATCTACAGACCTGTAACGACCCAGTTCCCGAGTCCCTACGAGACACGAGAACCGGACCGACTCGACTAATCCCAAGACCCAGTCGTCCAACGAGGAAGTAACCAAAAGACAGTAAAATAAACCACATTCAGCATGAATATAACTAACAGTAAAAAGTACAGCAGTAAGGAAAGAAACTACTACAGTAGGTACCACCACAACAGTAAAACAACATTTATCATATAACAAAAACTGCAGGTAAGGAAGGTACAGCGGAAACAAAACTACTCACTAGAACAGAAACAAAAGAAGGTACAAAGCTGTGGCAACTCTACTGGACCCTACTCGGCCCAGCGTCCTCTGCAGCCGCCGACCCTGGCTGCTCAACACCTGGTCCTGAAAAAGGTAACGAGTGTAACACGTCAGCAAAACGCTGAGTAGAGTGGCAAACTAACTAAAGGCAACAGTAGAGTGTACAGTAGCTGTTATGTTCTATTACTTCCTTTATTTACATCTTTCAATTTTTCTCACTATTTCATTTACTTCTCAGATCCTTTACTTGATCTCGAATGTCCTCGTGGGACGATCTTGATTGCAGTCTTTTCCAACAGTAGAAGTAGCACGTGGTGCTCTCCTGGCCGGGAGAGTCCCCCGTGGTGATCCTACCCTCAGTCAACCACCCCAAGGTCACTGACAGACGTAACGGTGACTACGGCACGCGCGATAAACGCACAGGTAGCTAGCCCGTACTGGCACGCGGTCAGTCGTTTCCGTTAACGGGTGCGCCCAAAGCACAGCACGGAACCAGGGCAGAGCCCTCTCAGTAACAGGGGTCCAACCCCTCCACAGTAACCAAACCGGGGCCTTGCCCCTCCACAGTCCGCGCACCCTCGTCTGACTACCCTGGTTTGCCCTAGTGGGCCTAACAAGTCGGTGAAGGAGGCTAGCAGAACCCCGGGGCCCGTGGGGTAGCTAGTACTCTCCTAGCACTACTAGCTCTCCTCGGTACTACGTACACGAGGGCCAACAAGTCGGTACAGAGCGGCCAAGCCTAACCCCGGGTCCCTGGGGCGGCTGGCCCCACTCTGCACTAAAACAGGTACAGGTACTTCCCTTGGTACTGCGTACCCAAGAGACAGTACAAACTACATCTCAGTTCCATTCCTTTTCTTTCCAGGAGTTCCACTCCTAATTCCCCGTAGGGTTCCAGCTCTTTATCTCAGAACATCATATGTTTCACTTTCCAGATTCACGTTCTCACATTCCATGATCTCAACATGATTCTCTATGCATAACAGGCAGCTGTTAATTAATTTTTACAGGCAGCTTTATATATTCCTTTCCATTTTTCCAAGACTGCAGTAGTGTACATTCCATTAGTTTTTCCATCCTAGGATTCATGCCATATCCTAGGATCTATCATACAATCTAGTTTTCCGGCCCTAGGATTCATGCAACACCTAGGAGCTACCATTCCATATATTTCTCATTCCTAGGATTCATGCAATGCCCTAGGTTCTAGTTATGGTTCCATACTTTAACAGATTTTATTAATACATAAAACCACTCTACCAGGTACAACGGAAGTAGTGGGGGCGTGGTCGGGAATCCCGCGCGCCTCCGCGACTCTCAGGACGGCAACCGAACGAGGTCCTATCACAAGGATCAAACACAAGGAGTGTCTCAAAACAGTGTATAGCTACTGTAGGCGGGTAGAGGAATAAATTCGGAAACGAACGCAACTCGAATCGCGGAAAACGGAGCCCAAACGGGCCCTAAACGGGTCGAGAAAGACAATACTGTGCAAAATCAGACGTCTGGAACTCCTTCCAGACGTCTTAAACGGTGGATCAGAGAATTACCTGTTCGGCGGGGTTCCCCGGACGTCCAGAAGTCTGTGGCGACGTCTCCCCTAGATCCCAGACGTCCGATGGTCTCTCCGGACGTCTGGAGGTCACTCCCGCCGTCTGGTACAACTTCCAGACGTCGGATTCGCAAAGGATGACGAATCCGAACACCTGCGCACAGCCATCCCTCCTCCTTCAGTACGGTCAGTCGACAAAAGAAGAAGGAGAAAGCGGAACTCACCTTTCAGACGTCTGTATGATCACACAGACGTCGCCCTTGCCGTCTGGATATCAGTCCAGACGTCTGATTCTGGAGATTTTCCCAGAATCAGAACCTCGCTCGGCCTCCGCTCGCGACGCCGCCCGCGTCGCACCTCGCGCGTCCGCTGCTCCGCCCGCAGCAGGTCCCTCTTCGCGACGCTCTGCGCCCCCTGCGCCCTCCGCCGGCCGGCCAAGCCGCTCCCGGCGAGCTCGCCCTCACGGCAGAGTCCCGCCCTCGCACGCCGCAGCTCCTCCGCGCCTTCGCTGCGCCGCTGCCGCTGCGCCCTCGCGTCCGCTCGCTCCGCCCGCAGCAAGAGAGGAGGAAGATGGTGGAGACGGGAGGGGAGGCGCGCCCCCTCCCCCTTTTAACGCCGCGCGGAGAGGAGAGAGAGACGCCCGCAGTCGCCTGCAGCCGCAGAGAAGATGCGGATCTCAGGTCTGCGCGCACAGGCGCGCAGACGAATATCCCGTGCGAGTATAACTGTTCGTCAGACGTCTGTAAACTATCCCGGACGTCTGGTCAGACGTCTGGATGTGATCCCAGACGTCTTGACAGACGTCTGGGCCACCTCCCAGACGTCTTAAAAGACGTCTGGGGTACGCGCTCGTTACAATATAACAAACTCAAAGGAAGTTTCGTCCCCGAAACTTGCGCCAACTAGGGTGCGGAAAAAGGATGTCCAAATAACCATAACAAACTCAAAGAGGACCGAAGCCGGTCCGAAAAGACGTACCCGCGAAAAGCTCTGGGTACCGCTCCCGCATTGCCGCCTCAGGCTCCCAGGTAGCCTCCTCGTACCGCTGGCTCCTCCACAAAACCTTTACCAGGGGTACTTGCTTTCGTCTCAACCTGCGGACGGCTCGGTCTAGGATCTGCACTGGCCGCTCGGGGTAGGTCAGGTCGTCGCTCACCTCGACGCTCTCGTGACTCAGTACGTGGCTGGGATCGGCTACGTACTTCCTGAGGTTGGACACGTGGAACACGTCGTGCACACCAGAAAGCTGCGGGGGAAGGGCAAGTCTGTAAGCAACGGGTCCAACCCGCTCCAGGACCTCGAAGGGCCCCACGAACCTCGGCGCGAGCTTCCCTCTCACCCCAAACCGCTGTAAGCCCTTCATGGGCGAAACACGAAGAAAGACGTGGTCCCCAACCTCGAACTGCACCTCTCTGCGTCTGCGATCTGCGTAGCTCTTCTGTCTGCTCCTGACAGTGCGGAGTCGTCTGTGGATCTGTTCAACTACCTCCTGACTCTGCCGGATCAACCTGGGGCCAACCTCCCACTTGGTCCCCACCTCAACCCAACTCAAGGGTGCCATGCATTTCCGTCCGTACAGAGCCTCGTAGGGAGCCATGCCGATGCTCGAGTGATAACTGTTGTTGTATGCAAACTCTGCCAGGGGCAGGTGTTCCTCCCAAGAGCCCCTCCAGTCTAGTACACAGGCACGCAAAAGATCCTCAAGTGTCTGTATCGTGCGTTCCGACTGTCCGTCCGTCTGGGGGTGGTAAGCCGTGCTAAACCTCAACCTCGTCCCCAAAGCCTGCTGAAACTCAGCCCAAAACTGGGACGTAAAGCGGGTATCCCGGTCGGATACGATCTC
Organism: Thalassia testudinum; assembly: GCA_037157565.1. NCBI lineage: Eukaryota > Viridiplantae > Streptophyta > Magnoliopsida > Alismatales > Hydrocharitaceae > Thalassia > Thalassia testudinum. Next base: position 62,423,108 of record JAZHRO010000014.1, read on the forward strand.
CCGCGGAACTCCGTGTAGTCGCACCACATCACGGATGTACCTCTCTGCCAACTGTGCTGGTCCCAAAGTGACTCGGATCGGCAAGAATCGTGCCGTCTTCGTCAACCTATCCACTATTACCCAGACCGCGTCGTGTCCTCGCTGGGTAACAGGTAAACCCACCACCAAGTCCATGGTGATGCTCTCCCACTTCCACTCTGGCACTGGAAGCGGCTGAAGCGGCCCTGCAGGCCTCTGATGCTCGGCTTTCACCTGCTGGCACACTAAGCACTGCTGCACGAACTCACCCACATCCCGCTTCATCCCTCTCCACCAGAACTCGCGTCTCAAGTCATGGTACATTTTCGTGTTCCCGGGATGTATGGTGAATCTGGAACCGTGTGCCTCAGTCAGGAGCTCTCTCAACAGCTCCTCGTCTCTGGGGACGCACAGCCGTCCCCTCAAGCGTAACACCTGGTCTGTGAAAGAGAAGTCCCCTGGGTCCCCTGACAGTACTCTGTCGCGCAAAGACTGCAAGTACGGATCGGCCATCTGTCCCGTGATGATGCGGTCTATCAACTCTGGTCTGGTCTGCCGTGTCACCGTCACTGCCCCACAGTATCCTCGTAACTCTAGAGGTCGCCAACTGCCCACCTCCTCCAAAAGGCTCCAACTCTGTAACTGTAGACTGGCCAAGCGTGCGGGCGCCTTACGGCTCAAGGCGTCAGCCACCACATTGGCCTTTCCCGGGTGGTAGGAGATGCTGCAGTCGTAGTCCTTCAGGAGCTCCAACCAACGTCTCTGTCTCATGTTGAGCTCCTTCTGGTCAAAAAGATATCTGAGGCTCTTGTGATCTGTAAAAATCTCGAAGGTCTCACCGTACAAGTAGTGCCTCCATGTCTTCAGCGCGAAGACAACAGCTGCCAACTCTAAGTCATGGGTAGGGTAGGTATGCTCATGGGGCTTCAGTTGCCGCGAAGCGTAAGCGACCACGTGACCCCTCTGCATGAGCACACCTCCTAACCCCTGCAAGGAAGCGTCCGTGTACACAACGAACCCGCCACTACTGTCAGGAATGGTGAGCACGGGAGCCGAGGTCAACCTCTCCTTCAGCTCCAGAAAACACGCCTCACAGGCGTCTGTCCAAGTGAAAGGCACATCCTTCCGAGTCAACTGTGTCATAGGACGTGCAATCTGCGAAAACCCTCTGATGAACCGTCTGTAGTAACCTGCCAGTCCCAGGAAACTGCGAATCTCAGTGACTGAACGCGGTCTCTCCCACCTGAGCACTGCCTCGACCTTGGCGGGATCCACCGCCAGGCCGTCTCCAGAGATCACATGACCCAAAAAGGTCACCTCCCTCAACCAGAACTCGCACTTGCTGTATTTGGCGTACAGCCTGCGTCGTCTCAGAGTGTCCAGAACCATCCGCAAGTGCTGTCCGTGCTGCGCCCGATCTCTAGAATAGATGAGTACATCATCTATGAAAACCACCACAAACTGGTCCAAGTACGGTCTGAACACCCGGTTCATCAGGTCCATGAAAGCAGCGGGGGCATTGGTCAGCCCAAACGGCATGACCAAAAACTCGTAGTGTCCGTACCGGGTGCGGAAAGCTGTCTTGGAGACGTCGGTCTCCCTGATCCTCAACTGGTGGTATCCAGACCTCAAGTCGATCTTGGAAAACACCGTGGCACCCCGCAACTGGTCAAACAAATCGTCAATCCTCGGCAGCGGATATCGGTTCTTGATGGTGACCCTATTCAGCTGTCTGTAGTCCACACAAAGGCGTAGGGTCCCATCCTTCTTCTTCACAAACAGTACCGGGGCTCCCCAGGGAGACGCACTGGGCCTCACGAAACCCTTCTCCAAAAGGTCCTGCAACTGAGACTTGAGCTCTCGCAGCTCAAGCGGTGCCATCCTGTATGGCGCGGTGGAGATGGGGTTGGTCCCTGGTACTAGTGAGATCTCAAACTCGATCTCACGCTCGGGCGGTAGTCCTGGTAACTCGTCTGGAAACACGTCGGGGTACTCTCTGACCACCGGGATGCTCTGGAAGTCTGCCACGGGGCTGTGCTCTGCCACCACACAAGCTAAGAAGCCCTCACACCCCTGGCTCAAAAGTCTCGCCGCCCGAAGTGCCGAAATGCACCTGAAACCTCCGTCCACTGGCTGCCCGTGAAACTCGAAGGAAGGCAACTCCGGAATGGAGAAGACAATCTTCCTCTCAAAGCAGTCCACCAATGCGTGGTAAGCGGACAGCCAATCCATCCCCAGGATCACCCCAAAGTCCTCCATCTGTATCATAATCAGGTCAGCTGGCAGGCTGTGTCCCCCGATGCTGACCCCGCAACCCGTGTACACCTCCTCAGCTACAAACAGCTGACCACTCGGACCTCTGATTACGAACGGGTTCTCTAACAATGTATAATCCTGGTCCAAACTAACTGCGAAACTGTCTGCGACAAACGAGTGCGTAGCGCCGGAATCGAAAAGCGTGTAAACGAGTCTGCCAGAAACTGAAACCATACCTGCTACCACGGATCCCGAAGCTCTGGCGTCCCTGTGTGTTAGGGCGTTGATACGCCCCTCAGCTCTAGGTGCGGACGAAGCAGCCACACTCTGCGTCGGACGGGTAGGTGCTGGCCGGTACCCTCCTCGCGACTGCGGTCCTCCTCCTCGCGCCTGGAAACCGCGGCCTCCTGCGCGCCCTCCAGTGCTCTGCGCGGGAGGTATCTGCTGACCTCCTGCCCTAGATGGGCAGTCCCTCCTGACGTGGCCCGGCTGGCCACACTGGTAGCAGAGGGGAACCCGACTCCCGCCCTCAGTGAGTCCCTGCTGTCGGCTAGGCGGGGGTCCGGTGCTGGCGACTGGCCCCTGTCGAGGGCCCCCAAAGGCCACTGATGGCCCTGTACAACGTGACGGCTCTCCTGCGGACGCCACGTGTCTCCGTTCTCGCCGGCCCTGTGAGAAGTCTGGCTGAAAGGGCCTCTTCCGCCCGCCGTCGGTCTCTCGCGCGGACGGGTTGGTCTCCTCGTAAGTCATGGCTGCCTCTACCACCCTCGAAAACGTCGGCAGCTTCAGGGGTTTGACATACCCCCGGATCGCAGGCCGGAGCCCCTCGGTGAACCTCCAAAGGCGCTCCTCCTCAGTGGCTACCGCTGTCGCTGCAAAGCGGGACAGCTCCAAGAAACGCGTGCGGTACGCGCTCACGGTCATCGTCCCTTGGCGGAGAGTGTGGAACTCCCGCCTCCTCTGGTCCTGCCACGTCTGGGGAAAGTACTGCTCGCAGAAGAGGGTGACGAACTGGTCCCACGTCGGCTCGTCCCTCTCCTGTCCCCGGACCGCCCTCCACCACCGGTGTGCCGCACTCTCCAGCTGGTACGTGGCAAAGGCCACGCGGCACTCCACCGGGGGGCGAAGGGTGTCGAAGATCTTCTCCAGCTGCTCAAGCCAGTCCTCTGCCTCGGTCGGGTCCTCATCCCCCTTGAAGGAGGGGGGCTTCAGCTTCCGGAACTGCCCGAAAAGCTCGAAGTGGTGCTGTAGGGGAGGTGCTGGTGCACCTCCAGGCGAAGGTGCCTCGTGTACAGAAGTGTCGGAGGAAGGTGGGGGCGGCAGGGGCCCATCCCCTCCCTCGTGCCCGGCGCCGCGTCCGTCGCGTGGTCCCACAGAGGACTCCCCCTCTGCAACCCCAGGAGGAGGTGCTCGGGGCGGTGGGTGGAGCTCCTCTCGCACAATATCCCGTATCAGTCTGGCGAGGTCCTGGGCCTGGATGCCAGGGAGTGGTGGCTGGTCCACCGAGACGTCAACGACAGCACGTCCACCTCGCCGACCTCGCCCTCGGCCGCGCCCGCGGCCAGTCTCGCCAGTCCCACGACGAGGCATCTCCTGCAAGGAGACGCGAAACAAAACGGAAACGTCAAAACAGACGGTACCTAACAACACTTCTAAGAGCTCATGTCAAGAGATATGTTGTGGTGGCTACTCTAGCTATAAACACGTGAATTGGTTACTTTCCAGTCAGTTGATTCACTTCTCGGGACGACCTTGCTCTGATACCATCTTGTAACGACCCAGTTCCCGAGTCCCTACGAGACACGAGAACCGGACCGACTCGACTAATCCCAAGACCCAGTCGTCCAACGAGGAAGTAACCAAAAGACAGTAAAATAAACCACATTCAGCATGAATATAACTAACAGTAAAAAGTACAGCAGTAAGGAAAGAAACTACTACAGTAGGTACCACCACAACAGTAAAACAACATTTATCATATAACAAAAACTGCAGGTAAGGAAGGTACAGCGGAAACAAAACTACTCACTAGAACAGAAACAAAAGAAGGTACAAAGCTGTGGCAACTCTACTGGACCCTACTCGGCCCAGCGTCCTCTGCAGCCGCCGACCCTGGCTGCTCAACACCTGGTCCTGAAAAAGGTAACGAGTGTAACACGTCAGCAAAACGCTGAGTAGAGTGGCAAACTAACTAAAGGCAACAGTAGAGTGTACAGTAGCTGTTATGTTCTATTACTTCCTTTATTTACATCTTTCAATTTTTCTCACTATTTCATTTACTTCTCAGATCCTTTACTTGATCTCGAATGTCCTCGTGGGACGATCTTGATTGCAGTCTTTTCCAACAGTAGAAGTAGCACGTGGTGCTCTCCTGGCCGGGAGAGTCCCCCGTGGTGATCCTACCCTCAGTCAACCACCCCAAGGTCACTGACAGACGTAACGGTGACTACGGCACGCGCGATAAACGCACAGGTAGCTAGCCCGTACTGGCACGCGGTCAGTCGTTTCCGTTAACGGGTGCGCCCAAAGCACAGCACGGAACCAGGGCAGAGCCCTCTCAGTAACAGGGGTCCAACCCCTCCACAGTAACCAAACCGGGGCCTTGCCCCTCCACAGTCCGCGCACCCTCGTCTGACTACCCTGGTTTGCCCTAGTGGGCCTAACAAGTCGGTGAAGGAGGCTAGCAGAACCCCGGGGCCCGTGGGGTAGCTAGTACTCTCCTAGCACTACTAGCTCTCCTCGGTACTACGTACACGAGGGCCAACAAGTCGGTACAGAGCGGCCAAGCCTAACCCCGGGTCCCTGGGGCGGCTGGCCCCACTCTGCACTAAAACAGGTACAGGTACTTCCCTTGGTACTGCGTACCCAAGAGACAGTACAAACTACATCTCAGTTCCATTCCTTTTCTTTCCAGGAGTTCCACTCCTAATTCCCCGTAGGGTTCCAGCTCTTTATCTCAGAACATCATATGTTTCACTTTCCAGATTCACGTTCTCACATTCCATGATCTCAACATGATTCTCTATGCATAACAGGCAGCTGTTAATTAATTTTTACAGGCAGCTTTATATATTCCTTTCCATTTTTCCAAGACTGCAGTAGTGTACATTCCATTAGTTTTTCCATCCTAGGATTCATGCCATATCCTAGGATCTATCATACAATCTAGTTTTCCGGCCCTAGGATTCATGCAACACCTAGGAGCTACCATTCCATATATTTCTCATTCCTAGGATTCATGCAATGCCCTAGGTTCTAGTTATGGTTCCATACTTTAACAGATTTTATTAATACATAAAACCACTCTACCAGGTACAACGGAAGTAGTGGGGGCGTGGTCGGGAATCCCGCGCGCCTCCGCGACTCTCAGGACGGCAACCGAACGAGGTCCTATCACAAGGATCAAACACAAGGAGTGTCTCAAAACAGTGTATAGCTACTGTAGGCGGGTAGAGGAATAAATTCGGAAACGAACGCAACTCGAATCGCGGAAAACGGAGCCCAAACGGGCCCTAAACGGGTCGAGAAAGACAATACTGTGCAAAATCAGACGTCTGGAACTCCTTCCAGACGTCTTAAACGGTGGATCAGAGAATTACCTGTTCGGCGGGGTTCCCCGGACGTCCAGAAGTCTGTGGCGACGTCTCCCCTAGATCCCAGACGTCCGATGGTCTCTCCGGACGTCTGGAGGTCACTCCCGCCGTCTGGTACAACTTCCAGACGTCGGATTCGCAAAGGATGACGAATCCGAACACCTGCGCACAGCCATCCCTCCTCCTTCAGTACGGTCAGTCGACAAAAGAAGAAGGAGAAAGCGGAACTCACCTTTCAGACGTCTGTATGATCACACAGACGTCGCCCTTGCCGTCTGGATATCAGTCCAGACGTCTGATTCTGGAGATTTTCCCAGAATCAGAACCTCGCTCGGCCTCCGCTCGCGACGCCGCCCGCGTCGCACCTCGCGCGTCCGCTGCTCCGCCCGCAGCAGGTCCCTCTTCGCGACGCTCTGCGCCCCCTGCGCCCTCCGCCGGCCGGCCAAGCCGCTCCCGGCGAGCTCGCCCTCACGGCAGAGTCCCGCCCTCGCACGCCGCAGCTCCTCCGCGCCTTCGCTGCGCCGCTGCCGCTGCGCCCTCGCGTCCGCTCGCTCCGCCCGCAGCAAGAGAGGAGGAAGATGGTGGAGACGGGAGGGGAGGCGCGCCCCCTCCCCCTTTTAACGCCGCGCGGAGAGGAGAGAGAGACGCCCGCAGTCGCCTGCAGCCGCAGAGAAGATGCGGATCTCAGGTCTGCGCGCACAGGCGCGCAGACGAATATCCCGTGCGAGTATAACTGTTCGTCAGACGTCTGTAAACTATCCCGGACGTCTGGTCAGACGTCTGGATGTGATCCCAGACGTCTTGACAGACGTCTGGGCCACCTCCCAGACGTCTTAAAAGACGTCTGGGGTACGCGCTCGTTACAAGACCTAAGGAGACTGGGGGATGGGAATTGAAGCTCTTAAAGAATTCAATGAATCCTTGTTGCTGAAATGGGCCCTCAGGATTCTGGATGGCAAGGAGGGGCAGATGGAGGACCTGATCAGGGACTGCTATGGTGGATCTAACAGCAGTTTGCAAAGGCTTCAGCCGAAGAAACCTTCTCCCTTTTGGCGTTCAGTGATTTCTGCAGTCACCAGCTATTGGCATCTACTGCAACCCAAGCTCAGAGATGGCAGAGGCTTCAGCTTATGGAATGAGCGATGTTCTGACTTGGGCCTGCTGAAAGAGGTCTATCCAAGGGTGTATCACGCTGCTGCAGATAAGGAAGTCACAGTTAGTTGTCGGTGGTCTCAGGAAGAAGGATGCTGGTGGCCGGAAGGACTACAACAGTGCAAGCCAGGCACTCGTCTGTGGGAGGAGAGGCAGAAAATGATGGCGAGTCTACAGCAGATGCAACTTATGAGTAATGAGATAGATACTTACTGCTGGTAAGGCAGTTTTTCAGTGAAGCAAGCGTATGAGAAAGTTATTAGAGCCAATAGTGAGGTGGAATGGGACCTTATTGACAGAAAGATTTGGCTACTAAAAGTTCCTCTAAAGGTTCAGATATTACTGTGGCTATGCAAATGTGAAGGGTTGATCACTGGTGATCTGAGACACAAAAGGATGGGGACTATTCTAAATGCCTACCCTCTTTGTGGGTTTCATTCTGATAGTGCATCACACATTTTATCCTCCTATTTGATCACAGATAAGATTTGGAGGTTGGTTTGTTTAGAACCCCTCCCCTCCTGGGATTTAGTATGGCAGAGGTTCATCACTCCTGGTCGACCCTTGGGGTCTATGGCAGCTATTTTGTGGTGTATGTGGAGGGCGCGTAATGATAAGCTTTTTCAGGAGAGATCGATGAGATGTGAGAATATTGTAAAGGAGTGCTAGTCTCTCATATATAGTTGGGCTTCTTACCTGTAATTATTTTTTTTGATCTGGAATATACTACCCTCCAGATTGCTATCGACTCATGATAGCAATCCTCAATGTTTCAAAAAAAAATATATATAAGGACTAAAATGTAACCTCAGGTTTTCAAGGTTTATTTTAATTTAAATCTTTTTCAACTTTTTATATGTGATTATAAATAAGACAATTATTACATTTGGACCTTGAATTTACATTTTGACCATTTTAGATTAATTTATTTAATTACGTAATGTTACTTAAGTTATTACATACTTAGTTATATATTATACTTAAGTTAGCTAACACATTAATTAGATGAATTATTAATAATATTTCAAGTCCAACTATTAAGTAAATTATTATAATATTAATGGGTTGATAATATGGCATTTTCAACTTATTTTAAGGTCCTCTACTATTTATCCCTTATTTAATAATTAACCCATATATTTACATATTTCCAGTTAATTAACTAGGAAGACTAGTTAATCAGGGGAAATTAGAGATCATGACGAGCTTCTCATCATACCCCCAAGCCAAAGTTTTGCTAGTCCCTAGCTAAATTAAATAAAAATATAATGATTTAAAGCACCTAGCTTTGAATTAATATAAATAAGAACCAAGTAGGGGAAAGCTTACGTCAGAATTAAATTTTTTAGATTTAATACAAATAAGTAATATATAGAGAATTTTGTGAAAATTTCCATAGTTAGACTTAAAATCAAAACATCTTCAAAACACACTATTAAAAATAGAGTTGTTAATAGGAATTTTATCAAAAATTAGAATCTAAAAATCACTTATTCTTTGTAACAATTCTTAACACTTAAAAACTTAGAATTCAAAGTGTTTTATGAAAACAAAACCTAAGAGTTGGAAATTAAATTTTTACTCAAAAACTCAATAGACTTAAGTTAATCCTTTGTTTATAATATTTGATTTCTATCAATCAAAGTTTAAACAAATTAACTAGATATTTATCATTAACCAAACTTAGAGTAGTAAAACTTTAATCTACTAGCCTACAGTAATAAGGACAAACTTCTAGACCTAGGATTTTGTCAATCCTTCTCCTTTAGGTCTCAACTGCAAATCTCAAAGCCTGATTTCTTAGGCTTCATTGCCCAATACTAAGGTTCAGTAGCTATGATTTTATAACAACCGTGCTTATGAAGAGAGTTGTCCTGAAGGCATCCAAACTTTCAAAAATCCATCTTAAGACATCAATTTCCAATCAAATTATTCCAATTAAAGCCTTTGGCTTGGCCTTACTCAGGTTTGGTTGCTTTTTCCTCACCAGTTTTCTATCCTGTGGTCAACACTTTTTGTGTATATCTCCCTGGTGGACAACTAGGTCTCTTATTCCTAATTTTTATCGCCACATTTTTTTTTAACGTTTTCTATATGTTAGAACACCCATATGTAGCGAGGTGTTCTTTTATTTGATGGAAGGAAGGGTAGCATCTATTTATACCGAGATGCTTTATTTTTATGGAAAAATTGCATAAGTACCCATGTGTAGCGAGGTAATTAGCTGCAGGGTGTTTTATTTTATTTTCTTATTTTTCTCCCCCTTCTCATTTTTCTTACAAACTTTATACTCCAAATCCTTTTTCTTGGTGAGTGGCACATCCTTCACCCTTTCACAAACCACCCCACGGAAATCCTTGGACGAAAGAGGATTTAGAATCGATCTCTTAACCTCTACGTTTTCGTGGTCTCAAATGCCATCAAGACAATTCTATGTATGTGATTTTTTTGAATGTTTAGCTTAACTATCTCTCAAACCAGAGCTTGGACAACAAAGCCATTCACTATCAGGTTCTTTAAACTTTTAGTTTCCTTTTATAGGATCTGTCAAGACAAAAATTCTCTAAGTCTAGCCAAATGTCCTTTAGTTGATTAAACCAGCTATAGCCTGATAGACTTCAAGACTAAAATTCTACTAACTCTCTACTTAATTAACTCTGAATATCTAGCCTTTCTACTAAAATTTACGATAAAATCAAATATTCAAAAAGCAAAAGGATTGCTTAATCTAATTGATTAAAGAGTTACAATTTAATTACAAAAATTAAGTTTTAAGCTTAATACACCTTAGTTTCTTAATTTCAGGGTAAGAATAGAAAAAACAAAGCTTTAAGGTTTAAAGATTCCAATTCAAATAAAATCTTGTTTTGAAATTTTGCAAATAGAAGTGTGTTTTTACAAAATGTTAAAAGTAATAATTTAAATTAGAATTTAGTGCTCTTATATATATACTCTACATATTCTTAATATATATTTTTTTGGTTTCTGACCTAGAAGAAAAATTAAGCTTTTAATTATTGATATAAATATTTTTTTTCTTTCCTCTTCTTTTCTTTATTCTCGATGAGAATACACCTCTTATTATTATTTTAGTTGTTCAATTTCCAAATTTTTGTATTTATATAATTTTTATCTTTTATGTTTTATAAAATTTTCCAATTTTTATGAATTTTTTTCAAAATTTTAAATTTTAATGTTAATTTTTACTTTGAAAATTTTTAGAATTTTCGGTATTTCTATTTTTCTAAAAATTTCATGGGTATTTAATTTTTACTTTTTTTTATATATTTTCTCTACACATACATTTGAAGTGAAAATTTCACTTCACACCCCTCAAAGCCAGGATTTTACAATGTCCACATTGTAAGAAGGGCGAAAAGATATTACACTTCTTTTAGTATAGGGTGATGAAAGGAGTTGGATAGAAGAGATCAATGATCTTTATGTGGATGATTTCAATTCTGACCAAAGGTCAGAGTGGACAGTCGGAATAAATGAAGGTAATCAGTATAAGATGAAGTGAAAAATCAAAAAAGTGTATGGAAAGAGAAAAATGTAGAAAGTAGGAAACAGCTATGTACAAAATGCTAAGTTTTATGCCTTCAGATAGGCATAAACCCTAGTAAAGAAATCCTAAAAAGAATATGTGTGGTAAAAACAAAGGAGTAATGGAAGAATTGGTTCACAAAAAAAAAAAAAAAGATGAGACAAACCGATAAAAACTCATCTAGAGATTGCCTAAAATAGATCTCGCAGAACCAAAATCAAATTCCTATATAAAAATCTTAGAAAGATAAGAGTGAATCTTGTAAAGATCAAATCAGATTTAGGTTGAGATGTAAAATATTAAACAATGAGGCAATACAAGTGATTCCAACCAAGTGTATAAGATCAGCGGAGTCAATTCCGATTCTCAATAATAGGTGGGTCATTTTGATACAGTAAAGGATGCAGATGCAGGTTTGGTGGATTATTTTCAGGAAGTACAGAGGACGGGTTCTGATCAAAATCAATGGCCTGATTAATGAAAAGTACTTGGCCTTGATATTGCCTAGGGTTTTGCAGATTCCTAGAATTTGGAATTGGCTGAGATGGAAGAGAAACTAGCAGATGAAATTCAGCCAAAAGCGTGATTTGATTTCGTAAATTAGCCAATTCTACCTTACATTGCCTTTGAATCTCAACGAGAGCTTCAACATTTTGTCACTGACTCTCTGTAACATCTTGCAAAATTCGATCGAGTTGCGTATCTCTAATTGGTCTAGAGTAATTCTACATACTCATAGGATTAGGCCTCACATTTGGTTGCTGAGAAGGCAATGGAGGAGGGTTTAGGTGGGTCTGATTTGAAAAATTTGGTCTTTGATTTTGATCAGCCCAAGAGAAATTTGGGTGGCTTCTCCATCTTGGATTATAGGTATTAGAATATGAATTTGATCTTGGAATGTTTTTCTGGATGGCATGTAAACCAAAAAGATATGGAGTGTTTTCTGCAATAGGAAAGGGTGGGGAAAAGGGTGGCAAAGATTGTGGGACAAAGGTCCCTCCTTGGGTTGGTGCAGGAGTAGATAGAAAACCGAAGGAAGATGGATCTCTAGAATCCAGATTATTCACAAATTCCCTCCCCATGGGAATTTGCAAAACGGGTGAATGCGTGGGATTTTGTGTAGCAAGCAGATGTGTAAGAGTTTTCATGGTGTTTCTGACCTCATTTGGATGCTTTGCTACGATATCAACTTTGTCCAGTTTTTCTGCAATAATTTACAAATCCTTTGAACTGGATGGATTACTGATCTCATGAATGCCCTTATGTGGATTTTGATGTGTTGTATTCGTGTCCAGCGTAAATTGCGACATGGATGCATTATTGATCGAGTTCTCCACCATCCCTTCAAATAATTCTGAAGCAGATTCTGTATCGCAATTGAAAAAGTTCCCTCCACAAGGGTCATCGACTAAATTGCAAATGCCCTCTTGCAATCCATAAGCGAAGATATGCATTAGTTGCCAACGAGGGATGTCATGATGTGGGCATTTTCTTTGTAATTCATGAAAGCGTTCCCACTGTTCATGAATTGGTTCTCCTTGATTTTGATTGAAAGTCATGATTTCTCGCCTTAAAGCATTCGTGTGACCAATAGGAAAGAATTTCTTGAAGAATGTAGATTCGAGTTCAGCCCAAGTTGAGATTGGTCTTCCAATAGTTCTATACCAATATGCTGCTTTATCTTTAAGGCTAAAAGAGAGCATCTTCATGAGTACGATTTCCCCATTTTGGTTTGGAGGTCCAATAGTTTGAGATAGAATTTTAAGATCTTCAATATGTTGGAATGGATCCTCAGATGCAAATCTGTGACAATGTGGGATTAGACATATAATGTTTGGCTTCAATTCTGGGTCATTTCCTCCAGTGGGAATCCTAACATTAGGCTCTACTTGTGCATTAGATGGATTGCAGTAGTCTTGGAGTAGAGGCCTAGGACGAGGAATCGGTAAGTCAGGAAGGTCAAAACCTTCTTCAGGTTGAGGTGGAGGACTGGTTTGAAGGTTCTGTAAATTATTTAAAGCTATAGTTAAAGGATTGATTTGTCAATTTTGTTCAAGCATTCTAAGATTCTCGTTCAGGAGTGCCTCATGAATGTTAAAAGGAGGCATCTCCCCTAGGCCAGAAGAAGAAGGGATCTCAGGATTCTGATTTTGTAATTTATACATAGAAATAGAGGAATCAAACAAGAATTTAAGTGGTTGCTTAGCTGCAACCAGTTTAGGAGCACCTACCAAAGGAGTTACAACAGGTGGATGCAAGGATCGCCTCCCATGCATAAAATGAAAAGAATGTGCAAAGGTACACTCACACCATTAGAAATAAGCGGCAACAAAACTCACAAAACAATGCGAAAAAGTGGGTTTGTCTCTTATTTCAAAGGAAAGAAGAGAGTCCTAGAATACGCAAAATATTTTGGATGCAAACAAGTATAGTATCAGTATCAAAATGTGCATCCAAAACTAGTGTCTATGCAAGTGCGTATCCTTAAAGCTTAAAGGCCAAAGGTCTAGGATCGAGACTGCTTACTACTGGCTCCCCGGGGCTCTAGTAGTGAGAAAGACTTGTTGATCTTCGACCAAAGCCCTAAGAGGTGCAAAGAGGAGAGATAGAAAATTTAGACTCTATGTGTGCGATAGCATGCAACAAACGAAAGCGATAAAACCCACATGCATTCTACAAACAGATTTAAGTCACAATTTTTATTATCCTCTTTTTTTACTTAATCTTTTCAAAAATATGATAGAAAGAAGTAAAGTGATCATTTTTATGTATTTTAAAAGAATATGTGGTCTTGATATAATCTCCAAGATAGGGATCTAGAAAGTTTTCTTCTCTTGTTTTCCCACTGATGCGAGAAAAATGACAAAAATTTTCCCGAGTCAGATTGTAAAGTACTAGCAGGTAAATGCACTCCTAAGAGTGTATGCTTGTATCATGTTGCTCCTAGTCAAAAAGCATGTATTTTTGTATTTTTTTAAATTTTTTAACTAACTAAATGCAATAATTTAAACTAAACTAGAGACTAAGGAAAGAGTACTTACAACGGTATGTATAATGGAAAATAGAAAAGGGAAACCCGCATTCTTTCCTGAGATTACCCGCAGAGGTAAACCTGAAAAGAAATCAAAAAACAAAACAAAAACAAAACTAATTAGTACAAAACACTAAAAACATTAATAATGGCGAAAAAAATTACAGTTACCTCCCAGGCAACGGCACCATTAAAATGATGATTAGTCAAAGCTATGTAAGGGAATGTTTTGGTGAAATAAAATGAAGCAAAATATTACCTCCCCGACAATGGCGCCATTAAAATGATAGTTATCTTTCTCAACACAGTTAATTAAGTTAATTGTGCTTAATTATATGTAGAAGAAAGTAAGTTAAGTTAACTTGAATTTGTGTCGATTAAGTAGTATAGGGTCAAGTAAACTTAACATTTTAGATTTTATTTCTTTTAACTGGTTGAGTCCAGGTCGTTCCCTGGGAGGTATAACTTAGTTAGTGTTCACCATTAAGTTTATTTTAAGAACATGAATTTTGCTTAATGATTTTTAATTAAAAGAATATGCAAAATTCCATAAGAAAACACATTTACACAATTGATCTTCTTTAACAACAAGTAAACATGTTTATTTCTTTTTATTTCAAGTGATCAAGGCAGCAAAAAGTAATTCTAATGGAAATATGCCTTATTACAGCATTAAACTCAAAAGGAATTAAAAATGCAAGAAATTGAACCATGAATTTCGTTTCTTTGTCTTCAGCCTCTTTTTTTCTCTTCTTCTTTCCTGCCTTTTTCTCTTTCTTTCTCCTTTTACTTATTTCTTAATCTTCTTCATAATCTTTTTCCCTAATCTTTCTCGAGCTCTTTCTTTTACATGTCGTATTTTCTTTCTTTCTTTTCTTCCTTCTCTGCCTTTTCTCTTCAGCACTTGCCTGTCAACCTTCCTTTCTCTCTATGAGCTCCCTCTTTCTTCTCCTTCTCTTCCTTTCCGTTGCTTCTTCTCCTTCTCTTTTGAGCCTTAGCATCCTTTCCTTCTGAGCCCTTGTAGAGCTTTCTTTCTTAACCGAACCAGTCTAACTATTTAAACCAAAAATTAGGTTTTTAATTGGCAGCTTGGACCGGTTGGGGACACACAGCACCCTTCTTAGGTTGGGACCAGACCCTACTAGGTCCAAGCCTGGTTTATTTAGTTTTGGTTTATTTCCGGTTCGCATAGGCTCGAGCCCATCCAGCTCATGTCCTCCCAGGCCCGTGCACACGCCCTCACGGGACCACACTTGCTTGCCCACAGGCACACACACACCCAGGCACACGCACTGCATGCGCCCACACACACACCCATAATGCTTAGTTTGTTTCCTTGGGCCGTGCACTATCAACTGAGAAGCCCTTATCACAAATAACTTTTATACCCATGCGGCCGCTCTAGTCCTGTCGAGGTGGGACTATGTTTCACTCACCCAGTCTGAACTTTAGATGTTAATTCCAGCTAGCTCAGAGCTCCATTCTAAGCAAATAAAAGCTTTCTGGAAAGCTCTTGAGATGTTCTACAAGATAGAAGTATTGATTTGATACTCAGGGGAAGTTAAGCTCTTCGATTTGAGGGGCAAAGTTCCTAGGTTTACTACGTTCATTTTGGCCTGCAGAGTGAAATCTTTTACTCTAATGTCCATAGACTGGACTTTTGACTTCCAGATGAAGTACTGAAGAGGTTTAGAGGTTTATTCTGTGGCTATTGATGAAGGAATTGAGCTATCAGGAGCTTCAGGAAGGAACAGAAGCTAAAAGCTTCTCCAGGGAGTTTTAGAACTACGATTCAAACTCTGAAAGGTCCTAAAAGACAACTATAGAACAAATTAATCAATTCAAATAACCTCTAGAGCTTGTTACGAGTCTGTCTGAGCAGATTTTTCATCAAAATCTCATCACAAAGTTATTGTCATCCGTTTGGGTTCAAAAACAACCCAAACTGACATAGATCAAATTCTACCATATAGTTGATCAAAGCTCATCTAAATCTTATTTAAATCATTCATAAACATCCCAGCACACAACTTAAACTCTTCAATTTGATTGATTGAATCCGAAATCCAAGGATCAGACTTAAGTTTCACCAGTTAGCCTCAAATTTTGACTTTCAGAGTTTAGCCATTTCAAAGGAAATTAAAGCCTTAAACAACTTCTCTTTAACTTCACGAACAGATTCAAACCCTTAGAAAGATGATTCAATAAAGGTTCCTAGGGTTCTAGGCCTATCGCCTGAGCTTCTAAAGGAGTTTGTTTGTCAGGACAAACCACATTTTCTCACAATGATTGATTTATAGGAATGGCATCAAGGTATGTCTCTAAAGCTTTCAAACCATTTAAATGGGACTGACACCTAACTGTCAGGCATCTCCAACTCTGTCGGAGTTGGAGAAGATGAATACCTAACAGAAACTCTAGACAATAAAACCATAATTAAAATGTCTCAGCATGATTAGTAAACCTCAAATTAGAGTTTTGGAGCTAAACACTAAGTATAATAGGTTGAAGAGCTTGTTTTGACTCACCGGAACTCCAGTGAGTCTAGGAAAAGGTAGAACTGTACAAAAATTGTGAAATTATGCCATTAATGATTCAAAAAGCTTCCTGAGGTCGCAAGGAACCTCAGGAACATATTAATTTCATCAATTGTTCATTAAAGTATATTAAACAATGAATTCTTTTTAGACAAGTTCTAAGTTGGATTAGGCTTAGGACTTGTTTTCCCACTCAATTGAGTGGAGAAAGCAAGTCAAAAGATATTTACAAAGGTGTATATGTACATAATTAATGATTTAAACTTCTCCTGAGCTGCCATTGACAGTGAGCTCAGGAGCTTAATTAAAATTGGGCATTTAAATTATAGGGGGTAATTACTTAAATTAATGTGAGGATTAGGGCCCTTGGGTGATGAATAAATGACAGAGGATCCAGTGGAGGTGGAAGTAGCTCAACTACTACTGCCATGGACAGCTGGAGTAGTTGGTGGAGGTGGACGATTAGATGATAGAAATGTTCATGAAAAGTGAGAGAAGGTGAACGGTGACTTAAAAAGACAATAGAATTGCTCCTGACAAGCTTAAGGAGCTCGCCATAGTTGAGGAAGACGAATGTGAAATCTAGCATTACAACTACGTAATCTACCTAACTAACTATTCTAACTAATCTACCTACCTAATCTACTGTTACCTGGATGAATGGGATAGGAGATCTCCATCTATGGCTCATAACAGAGGAGGAAATCAGAGGGTTGGCGAAAGAGTCCGGCAGGCGATTGTGAGGTGAAGCAGAGGAGCTCCTAGCCAGCACTTCGTCAGAGGACTGGGCTGACTTCGACGGTGATCCAGAGCTATCGAAGATGGATGGAGGAAGACAGATGAGGTGGAGGAAGGTCGCTGGAGTTTTAGAGAGAGTTCCCTATCGCATTAGCTTAGTGAAGAAGAGGGAAGGGAGATAACTTGGTGAAAATCGAGGGAGTGGAGGGGTATTTATAGATGGCGGCAGCTAAGATGGAGGTGGAATCTAGATGGAGAAGCGGCTAGGAGTGGAGTAACCACCAGCGTCTTCTCCGATGCCGGTGAGGTTGTCTCCAACCCTAAAATAGGATTTTAGCATCATCTAGACCGGTGGATGAAGAGGAGATGGTGAGCACAAGCTCTAGGAGCTTGAAGAAGAAAGAATGACGTCGATGAGCGATGATCAGACGGTGGACGCACCTCCTGTCGTCAGCCGTCCAGATGGTTGAAGGAGGAAAGAAGAAGTTTCAAGGACTTGTTCGTAGTGAAAGCTAAGAACCTAAATGAAGAATAAGGACCTGATTGGAATAAAATATAAGGACTAAAATGTAAACTCAGGTTTTCAAGGTTTATTTTAATTTAAATCTTTTTCAACTTTTTATATATGATTATAAATAAGAAAATTATTATATTTAGACCTTGAATTTACATTTTTTACCTTTTGAGATTAATTTATTTAATTAAGTAATGTTACTTAAGTTATTACATACTTAGGTATATATTATACTTAAGTTAGTTAACACATTAATTAGATGAATTATTAATAATATTTCAAGTCCAATTATTAATTAAATTAGTAATAATATTAATTGTATGATAGTATGGCATTTTAAACTTATTTTATGGTCCTTTACTATTTATCCCTTATTTAATAATTAACCCATATATTTACATATTTCTAGCTAATTAACTAGGAAGATTATTTAATTAGGGGTAATTAGAGACCATGATGAGCTTCTCATCAATGGATAGGGAAGGTGATCTGGTGGTTGCATGGTGATGGATGCATGGCCATCGGAGACGCACGCGCACGATGATGGTTACGTGGCGACTGAGCTTGTTGGATTGGAGTGGCGAGCTATCACCTCGCCAGCCCATGGTGTGGTGGAGCTTGGCCTTGGAGACCACAGTGGTGGAGTGGGGTAGTGTCTCCCCGAGCATGGTAGCAGCTGGCCCTCTCTTGTAACCATGTACATGGGTTTGAAATGGGGAGGTGGGAGCATATTCACTTCTCACAACCATTAAGGAGGCATGGTTGGAGGAGGAGAGATAGAACCATTCTTGCAGAAAAGAAGATGAGAAATATAATAAACCTTGGATTACTTATAGACAAATCCTTATAAAATATCTAATTGCATGTATTATTTATAATTCCCACTAAATGCAAACTAAATTAAAAACCATGCATGCTAAGACCTAATTTACATAAAAATACGATGCATGAAACAAATCTATAATGAATGTATTTATATCCTAATGCATGCTAAGTACTTGTTAAACTTAACTTAATGTCTAGGCATTTAAATACCTAAATAACCCATAAATATGGGCTAATCAATGCCCTCATGCCTAGTTTTTGCTAGTCCCTAGCAAATTCAAGCAATAACTCAGCTCTTCAAGCAGGCTAGCCAACACAAATGGTCGTCGTTTAGAAACATGTTATGTTCAGACTTTAGACCTAAGGTTCCCCAGTAGTTGCTAAGTTATAGACTAGGTTAGTTAAAGACGAGTTGCAGGCATAAGTTTCCCTGATTTCTAACTCTACCCTAGAGTTTGTTGGTCCCAGAGATTAAAGAATCCATGCATGTGCATTGGTATGAGTTATTTGAGGTTGGTATGATTGCCAACCTAGAGAGAAAAAAGGAATTTTTTTTTTTGTAATATATATATTTTTGTTTGATTCCTCTAAGTTTAGCCTTAGATCAGCTATCAACATGGTCTGTGTCAGATTCATTATTCCCATCACCAAACCTCGAATGGTGCCTAGCTTTTGATGCTTCGAGATAGCACTGCCCATAGCGACCCCAAAAAGTCCTAGCAATCGACACTTTGAAATAGTATCGCCCATGGATTTCTTAAGCAAATTCAGGCCTGTGGTAATCGGCACTTCAAGATAGGGCCACCCATGGAACCTGAATCACACAATGAGCTTACATGCCCCCGCTAGGATGGATATCCTAAGAGACAAGCACCAAAGAGGTGACATGTTATCATCGCATTCTCAAGGTGAGTATGTACTCTACCTATCCTATGGCAGGAACTCTTCTAATCAAATTGTGTTTTCAAGCTTCTCCTAAGTCAAAACAAAGAGAACCAACGTTTCTTTAAGAAATGAATTAGAGTGATCACTATTTATGCAAGACCATGTGTGAGTGAAATGTGGATTCTTAGGTTACAAGGACCCACAAACCAAAAGGTAGAACAAGACTCCAGGTACTACCCAGCCTTTAACACAATCCTTAGCTTTCCTTCCTCAAGCTCTTTAGGAATGGTCTGCAACTTAACTTCTACTTAAGTTTTTAAGTCCACAAAGGACCCTAAAGTTCTAAAGCTAGTATCTCAACTTAGCTTCTAAATTCAGACACTTAGAGTCAACTTAGTCTAACCTAAAGCTCTGGTCAGCCTAAGAATGCAGGGTCCAGCCAGTTAAGCCCAATGCAAATAATTTCTTTTTTCAATGCAAATGTTTGCAATGTAGAATGATTTCACTAAATGCATGAATGCACTATGTATAAATGTTATGTATATCCCAAAGTACAACCCCCTATGCCTAAAATTTGCAATGTCCTCATTGCATAGAAGAGTATTACTTGGGTCAGAGTTGGGCTACCATTATTTTGTTGGCAGCCAAGTAGCCAAACAACCTGCAAGTCAGGTTCCAAAACCAAAGAAATAGACCCTAAAAATGAGCAAAATAATGATGGCCTAGAAAATAGGTAACCTAGGATATCGGCAAGCTGATGATGAATCCCGATAGCAAATGCTCGCCCAACCAGGATGGGAATAAAATCATCCTAGGTCACCAGAGGAGGTTCTAAAGGATAAACTAGAATAACAACATCCAAAGTGGTAGGGGGAGGATATCAAGAAACCTCCAAAAGGAATGGGGAAGGAATGGTGTAGAAATAAACCCCCAAGGTGATTGACTGACCAAAGAAAGCATCAATCCATACCCGGTACTCCATTATAAGAGATATTGATTTGTTAAGCCCCCAGTTAAAACAGTAGTGAGCATGTCTTTATGCTAGGGATTGTCTAGGGTGTCTATGTTTTGAGGTTGCGGGATGGCCATAAGATCTAAGGTAGGTCCAGTCGACTTAGTGTCCACACTTAAGAGCCTTTCTAGTTCTTCAATCACTTCCCTAGCATCTCTAGTAATATCACAAGTATCAACCTGCTCTTGATTAGTGATCATTTCTAGGTATGGAGTCAAAATTTCACCTTCAGACATAGGTGAATCAGAGGGTGACTTCGAATCAAATGAAGGCAGGTTGGAAGCAACAGATCTATGGATTATCCTATCAATCTCATCCCCAGGTTCTTGTTCTTTACTCAAATCATCCCCAAAGTATATATGTGAATCCACATTAATCTTAGAAGTTGCTTCCAAATTTTCCATTATTTTACCATGAGGACAGATATCATCAATGGGTGTGCTAAGGAAATCGAATTTGGTCAAATTTGTGACATCCACAATGACTAATTCTTCAAATAAGACATAATCACCCATAGTGTCACTCCAAATCTTGAATGTATCTTCCTTATATAATTCATCCGTCTCCTTATCATACGATTCATCATATACTCGAAGTCTAGAATCATCTGAAATCACAGTAGATCCCCTAGGGCACTCTATCTAGGGTGCATGGTTTACACTGGTAACATCAGACTCCTCAGATAGGTGAATTTCTTCAGGGTTAGGTTCCCTAAGGGTAGGCTTGAGTTCCATCTCATGATCAGAAGGGAGGGTAGGATTAACAACTTGTCTTCAACCCATTTCATCAAATGTGACGAGAATACTATCATCTGGGTCGAGGTTTTCTAATGGTACCATCTTTTGACTCCAATATAATTTTGGTGGATACTCAACCTGATCATCATCTTCCTCGGGTTGTCACCTTTCTTCATCCAATGCATAGCTACTTTCATACATATCCTCCTTGCACTTAAGTCATGGACCCTTCAAGGAAGTGTCATCTAGCGAGGAGGTTTCAAAATCAATCCACGAAAAGTAGCTATTCTCCTTTACATATCCCCAAAATTTCCCTCCAACTTAGTGTGTGGCTCTCCCACGGGAGATGCATCTAGCATAGAGGGGTGCATCGGATCATCGATGGGGTAGATTGGGTGGCTAATTTCACATTTTTCTTGTTGGTCCACTCTCGAAGATTCTCCTAATAATTCAATCATTTCGTCTTGCATTTTCTGTATTTCTATCTTCAACGAGGAGAGGTCATCATTTCTTTCAAGAGAGAAGTCAGGCTCAGGCTTATAGTACCTATGAGTGTCTATCCAAGTATTACAATTATTCAGGGAGGGTGGGTTGGGTATTTCTTTGGTGTGTGGGATAGTAGGCAAAGCAAGTCCTGCTCCTAGGTTTTGCTCACTAATTTGGGGCTTAATCAGGCCAATAGTCCTATAACAAAAGTAAAATGGATCCTAATGACTATCATTATGCCCATCAAAGGATGGACCATCTTGATGTATGGGATCGAAGATCACGGAGTGCGGGTAAGGATGTGGGCAAGATGTGAAAGGATGAAAGTCAACATGGTCCGTTCTAACTCACACCACAATCAGATTCCCCAAGCAAACACAAATCAGAGGACTTTTTAGGTCTTTAATCAGTTAGGCATTTGAGATTTAAGTCCACTTGTAGGTGACAAATCAAGTTATCTAAATAGTTATGCACCTACTTGTTGACCTATGATATGCCTAAGAAGACCTAACTAAGACTTAGGTGATCCTCCCTAAAGCCCAAAAAAATTTAGTCACAACCAAACACGGCAAAGAGGGATGCAAGTAGGGTCAAGCCCTTCTGTCAAAGTGTTGCTTTCACGATGCTTCATAACTACCCTTAATCTGCAAGGTTTGGAGGTAACTTTACCTTTGAACTAAAGTTCGGGTCACTTTAGAGGCCAGTAATAGGAGGCTCTATTCCTAGTGGTTCGAAACCTAAGGAGTGTCTAAATGCATGCCATGGTGCATGAGATATAAGTGTGCATACATTGTAAAAGATTTTTAATTTTGAATTACACGCCAAGTTTGAAATTCAAGTCCTTGGATTTTAAATGTCCTCCGTTTAATTAGTCCTTTTTCAAAAAATTAAATATGACCACTTGTTAGATCTATTTGATTCAATTAGGTGGTCTTGCAATTAAATCCAGATACACACACATGAACAATAAAGAATGCAAAGAAAGTGGATGTACCTTCCCTCCAATAATCAGTAATGCAAGATGCACGCAATGCAAAATGAAATCAAGATATTGTCATACACACCTATATGGTTCGACCTAGGGCCAAGCAGCTTATAGCAGGTAGTTCATGTTTTTTTTTTATTATTTTTTTTAGCTACTTATGCACAAACATATAACGGATAAACAACACACAAAAGAAAACCTTGATCTAAAGAAAAGGGAACATGCTCCAAAAAAATATTGCCCAACATGGCCCTAAAACAAAATCAGGGAACAAACCCCTAAAAATGTACCCCAGAACAAAGGTTTTCCAAATTAATGTACTAAAATAAAGAGAAGAAAGACAAGTGAAACCTATCTGCAGCCAAATGGGTGAGATGAAGATGTGGTCCTCCAGATATCTCCTCTAGCAGTGCAAACAAGGTCCACCAAGGCATTGTAGAAGCAGATGCAATGCTCCTTCTCTGAGTGTTGCAACTCTACTGGCGATGTCAAGGATCACCTAATCTCTGGGGCTGGTGCAACAAGATGTCACCAAATATGCGTACCTCACACCAAACAGATAATTGAATTGAAATGTGCCTCAAATAAACTGTGTGAATCAATAAATAATGAATGCGAGTTTAATAGGCTCATTGTCTCTCTGGTAACGGCACCATTTCGCAGGTTGATTTTCTCTTTCAAAAATGAATGATTAAGATGATTTGTCGTTGTATTTTTAAGTGGTGAAAAATCGACTAATCAAAACAATTAGAATTAAAATTAAACCACTCAAAAGAGAGTGGGTCGTGTCTATAGGGAGGCAATAACCAATTTAAACTTGAACAGGATAAAAACAGATGTTCTTGATTAATTTCATCAAGAAATCGAGCCAAATCCGCCTTCAGATTAAAAGAATAACAAGAGATCATGCTGAAATGGCATTCATGAGAAAGAGGGAGGTCACTTGCATAAATTAGCTGCAATATTTAATTAATAAAATTAAAATAAAAAGAGCGGCAATGGCATGTGAATGTAAATAATAATATAACATGAAACAAAGCATTTGCTTCCTTTGTGCATGCGTGATGAGGAGGTCGCGGTTGGGTGTGCGGAGCTCGGAGATGGTTGGCCATGACGAAGGCTATGCGTGGGTGGTGACGGCACATCGAACGGCCACCGATGGTCTCACCGGTGACGAGGAAGGCCGGCAGTGATGGCGGTGCCTTGCCAGCATGAGCGGGCTGCTATCGACATTCAGAGGGTGTGGCCGAGCTCCTAAGGTCGAGGCAAGTTCATTGACACTGATGGTGCGAAGCTTTGAGGCTAAATGAGGTGGCTGTGCAGAGGAGGACCACAATGACTTTGGGTTTCCTTCTGTCTGTTGGAGGAGAAGATGAAGAAGAAGAAGATGAAGGCTAGCTACACATGAGTGGTGTGCTGGTGCTAGGCAGTGTGCACGGCAGAAGAGGGCATGGGCAAGCGGGGGCACTATTGGAGGATGCACGATCACGCACGTGTTGCTGCGGGTGTGGCGGAGGCATGGCGAGGGGGATGAGTGCACTAGAGGCGAGGGGGAGTGTAGGGGCACACTCATGCTACTGCATTTACAGGTTGTGTGTGCACAAGAATGGCAAGGGAGTGTAGTGAGGCATTGTGTCCTGCATGCGATGGAGTCGGAGGCTGTCGCACGGGTTGTGCATGGAAGGGAAGATGCACTCGGGCAGTAGGAGGTAGCTACCGCTATCCGTGGGGATGGCATGCGTTGGGTTTCTTTTTGAGGTGAAGAGAAACAGAGGAAGAAGAAGAAAGAAGAAGAAGAAGATGGTGTTGGTTGTGCGTGGACAGGGAAGGTGATCTGGTGGTTGCGTGGACGTCGGATACGCACATGCATAGTAATGGCAGAGCTCACCGGATTGGAGAGGCGAGCTGTCACCTCACCGACCCACGGTGTGGTGGAGCTCGGCCTTAGAGACCACGGTGGTGGAGTGGGGAGGTGTCTCCCCGAGCGTGGTAGCAACTGCCCATCTCTTGTAATTGTGTGCATGGGTTTGAAAAGGAGAGGCAGGAGCAGATTCGCTTCTCACGGCCATTAAGGTGGTATGGCTAGAGGAGGAGAGACGGAGCCGTTCCTACAAAAAAGAAGTTGAGAAATATAATAAACACTGTCTTATTTATAGACAAATCCTTTTAAAATATCTAATTGCATGTATTATGTATAATTCCCACTAAATGCAAACTAATTAAAAACCATGCATGCTAAGACCTAATTTACATAAAAATGTGATTCATGAAACAAATATATAATGAATGTAATTATATCCTAATGCATACTATATACATGTTAAAGTTAACTTAATGTCTAGGCATTTAAATATCTAAATAGCCCACAAATATGGGTTAATCACATACACGTTGTCCACCTGGTATGGGAGGAAAGATGCTGTCTTATCTAGTGTCATCGATCAGCTGCATAAAAAGATTGACACGCTAGGCATGAGAGGAGGAGAGGGAGAAGAGAGAGGTAGAGATGAAGAATAAGATGAATGCCATGGATGATAAGCTTTAGATGCTTATAGCCCTTCTTCAGAAGAAGGGTCAATCAGAGCATCCATCTTCCACAAATCACAGCATCTATAGATGAGACAACGACGACTGCATGGGTGGTGCAGGTGGAGCAAGTGGCATTGGTATAGCCATGTCTTGATTTTTATCCATTCTCATTTTTTATGTTTTTCATGTAACCATTTTTATTTAAATATTTGATTTTCAAACTTTTAATGTATGAGATTTTATATTTATGAAATATAAATTTCTGTTCATTTTCATTTTAATTTGGTTTAGTAGGTAGTTTCCATCGTTTGGTAATTTAAGAAAAAGAAACCCAAACATTTGCAGTCGATTATTTGAAAAATCAGTGCCATATATGCAACGGTAAAAATATTTTTGCCATCATTTATCTAATAACCGACGACATAGAAGGTTCGGAAGAATCACTATTCCCATTTTATGCCATGGCTTCTTATGATAAGCGACGACAAAAATATTTTTACAGCTGGATATTTCCAATCGGTTATTTTAATAACTAATAAAAGGAATATTTTTACCGTCGCTTCTATAAACAACGGCAAAATTGAAAATAAGGTGCATTAGCACACGAAAGAGTAACTTAGCAACACCGTCACTTTTTCTTTCTTTGAAACTAAGAGGAAAGCTATCGTGCTACGATAGCAATCCAGAGGGCATTTTATTTCATACTATTTAAAAAGAAATATGGAGAACTACACATTGGATCCCTATCTATATATGAGGGACGAACATGCATTTACAATTTGCACACAGCATATTGGTCTCTCCTGAAATAACTTCTCATTTCTCACCCTCCAAACACACCACAAAGTCATAGCCATACACATATGTGGTCTTCCAAGTGTTGCAAAACTTTGCCATATGGACTCGCATGCAGGTAAAGGTTCCTGACATATTTTCCTCCATATCATATCTATGACTAGGCATGAAGAGAATATGTGGGATAAACTATCAGTGTGCAACCCGCATAGATAGCATTCATTTAATGTTGCCCCCATTCTTTTATGTCTAAGATCTCCCGTGATCAAGCCTTCCCTCCTAGACAACCACAAAAAAATTTATGCTTTGAGTAGGATCTTCAATAGCTATATCTTCTTGTTGACCAGGTCACTTTCCATATTCCTACTGGATCTGACTATTTTTTCATATGCCCATTGGGTAGTGTACCTACCATTCCAAAAATTTGTGTCCTCCATTGCAGGCGCTGGACTGAAGTTCTGCAAAGCTGTTATCAGGCTTTGCCTTTCCTCCCATAGTCAGGTACCCTCAATGCTGGTTTCAGATTCCTCAAGAGTCCAGCAATCCCCCGTTTCAGACCACAAGCTGCTAACTGAAATATCTTTGTCTACTATAGCAGAATATGCTCTTGGATAGGAGTCTTTCAGAATACCGAACGGTGACCATTGTTAATTCCAGAAGCTAAACTCATGGCCATCTCCAAGCTTGGGCTGCATCAAATGCTAGTTGCTTTTGGTAGCTAGAATAACCGATCTCCAAAAAGTGGATGGTTTGACTGGGGATAGTCTCTTCAACATACTGTTTGAGCAGCCATAATAGTCCTTAACAAGTTCGGTCCATAGCTCTTCCTTGCCATCAAAAATCTTGATCGCCCAATTAATCAAAAGGGCCTCACTGAATTCTTTAAGAGCCTTGATCCCCAATCCACCCTCTTCCTTTGGCCGACATATGTGATCCCATTTCACAGGTTGCATGAATCTCCCCTCATGTCGAGCCCCTTGCCAAAAGAATTTCTTTCGCATTACATCTACACATTTCCAAATAGATTTTGGGGCTTTGAAGATAGAGGAGTAGAACACTGGGATAAAAGTAATAAATGAATTTAATAGGATCCGTCTTCCACCTTTTGACAAAAATTTGCTGCTCCATCCTGGCAACTTGACAGAAATCTTGTCAAAAAGAATATTATAGTCACTCTTCCTCAATTTTGAGAACTGCAGTGGTAGTCCTAGGCATTTAGTTGGCAGTTTTGAGCGAGGTGTTCCCACCGTAGCTGACAGTGTTTCTTGTTGTTGTTCATTCAAGCAAAAGTAGATCAAGATTGATTTCTCCCTATTTAGTTTCTGACCTGATATGTCTCCGAAGATCTTCACCATGTGTCCTAAAGCATGAGCTATAGCAGTTGTCCCCTCCACAAAGAAGACAGTGTCATCTGCATATTGTAAAACAAGGGCCATAGCCCTCCTATTGGATAGCGAATAACCTCTTATAACACTAGCTTCTGCTAATTTACATGCATACCTAGCGAGCCCATCAATTGCAAGATTAAATATCAAAGGGGCTAAAGGGCACCCTTGTCTAACCCCACATTGAGGTTGAATCTAGGCTCCACATGGTTTCCCGTTGATTAGTGGAGAGAAGGAAGTGGTTGTAATACACCGCTTCATCCACTGGATCCAAATGGGAGGGAAACCTCTTCTTTTGAGCACTTCCCAGATGTAAGGCCATGAGACCAATTCATATGCCTTTTGGAAATCCACATTCCACATAAATGCTTTGCCCTTCCTTCTATGCCACCCACACACCATTTCTTGGGCCATAATGAACAATTCCTGAAGAGATTTGTGAGGCAGAAAGGCTGATTGTAAAAGGTGGATCAAGTGCTGCAAAACAATCCTCAATCAATTAGCCAATATCTTGCTCACCACTAAGTAAATAGAATTCGATAGAGCGGTCGGTATAAAATCTGAAAATTTCTCAACCCCCTTGTATCTTTGGCAACAAAAAGATAAAGGATTAATTGATCTTGTCAAAGTCTGCATTGCCCCTCTCAAACTATCTTATAACATCCATCACCTCATTGCCAATCACACTCCACATTTCTTTATAGGAGAAGACTTGAATACCATCCGGTCTGGGGGAATCCTCATTGTTTAATTCTTTTATGACATCTATAGTTTCCTTTTTAGTGATAGTAGCCGTCAACTTAGAAGCCTGATCATCAGAGACTCTAGGAGCATCACTTGCAGCCATCCTCTAGCAACCTCTCTCTACTGCCCGTGATGAGTCCCTGTAATACTTGACAGTCTCTGTTCCAATTTCTTGCTTAGATGACAGTCTTTTCCCGTCTTTGAGGATGGATGAAATAAATTTTACCCGTCTATGAGAGCTAGCTACGATGTGAAAGAATTTTGTGTTACCAACCCCCTCCTCTAGCCATAACTGTCAGGACCTCTCCCTCTAGTCCATCTCTTGTTTGAGGTCCTCCTCCACTGCCATACCATGCCATATTATTCTGGCTTCAAGATCATCATCAGATAGTGGACTTGCTGCCTCCTTAAAATCCAAGATCTGGATTTTATTTAGAGCCTCCAAAATGCCTTTGCTGTCTTAGTGCAGACATCGTAGCTCCATACTCTTTCAAAACTCTGCGTAGAGCAAACAGCTTGGAAGCAAGTCTGATAGTGGTTGAGACCTCCATCTATTTGGTGTTCCACCATGAACGAATCATCTCACAAAAACCAGGCTCTCTCAGCCACGATATTCTAAGCTTGAAGCATGAACCTGTTTGAACCTCTTCCCCACTGTCCCAAACCAATGGAGTGTGGCTTGAGAAGGGGCGTTCCAGCCCAGCAACAGTAGAGAGCTAGAACCTATCAAGGAGAGTAGCATTCCCAAAGAATCTATTAATCTTCGACATAAGGCCATTGCCATTTCACCAAGTGAATTTAGCTCCTATGGATGGGTACTCGTTCAAACCAAGAGATTGGACCACCAGCTGAAATCAAAAGGAAGTACTGTCCATGACCCCATTTGCCCTGTCATTCCCTATCAGTACATAGTTGAAGTCCCCACCTAATAGCCAAGCATCCCCTTGCACAAGTTCTACAGCTGCCGCCCAATCATCCCAATGTTCCTGTCTCATCGAGGCAATGCATGGACCATAAACACCAGTAATATTGATGCCATCTTGCCCTTGATTTCTTTAGAACTTATAGGTCACCAGATGATGAGCTTAGTGTACTTCCAACAGATTTAACCAAGTCCTTCTCTACTGACGAGTCGATTGTTCGCTTCAAAGTCTTTTGTAGTTTTATGTGGTGGAAAAATCGACTAATCAATATTTGAAAAGAAATAACCACTCGCAGAAAAGCGGGTCATATCCACAGGGAGGCAATGACGTATTTAAATTTGCACCGATTAAAAATATTTGTTCGTAGTTAGTTTAGACAAGAATCAAGCCAAAATTGCCTTCAGATTAAGGTTGAATCAAGAAATCTTGCTGAAATAGCAATTCTTAATAACTAATGGATATTTGTTGCAATGCAGATTCAATAAAATATCATTAAAAGATGACAATGGCAGAAAATGTAATTATTAATGGCATGGATACTGTAGCAAAACAGGGGATTTATTCCCCTTGGCCATGCGCGAAGAAGAGTGGACAGCCGGACGCTAGAAGCTTGGAGGAAGTTCTTTGGATAGAGAGCTTCGCAGCGGTGGTGGCAGCGAGACACGTGGTGGTCGGAGCCGGTCAGATGGAGCTCCGATGGTGGTGGGTTCCAATGGGCGGTTGAAATGTTGCAGGCCGTGCGGTGTGGGCAGGCGCGGCTGATGTCCTGGCGAGGAGTTGTGCGTATGGGACAGCGCGTGCACGGAGGTGGTGCTGCTGGTGTACGCGGCTGCTGCTGTTGCAAAGTGCACACGGAGTTGGCGCACATTCTACAGTACGCTGTAGATGTGCTGGAGGAGGGCAGCTCTGCTGCAGGCGTCCGGGTGAGCGTTGTAGCCGGTGCTGCATGCTGGCGGGTGCATGGGGCGTGGGAAGGCTATAGCTGCTAGAGCGGAAGGCGCTGCAAGCGAGTGCACGCATTGGAGCGGAAGCGGGGTGTGCTACTGTTGGCGGTGGGCGCGGGTGCACTGCTGTTTGGCAGTGGGCACACGTACTGCAAGGTGCAGGCGGTTGTTGCTGGAAGTGTGATGTGGGTGTGGAGTGCGCAGATGATGGCTGGCGCTTCAGGTGAGCGGGCGAGGGTAGGCGGTTGGTAGTGAAGTGGGCGAGTGTGGTTGCTGCTGGAGTAAGGAGGTCAAAGCTTTAGACGTCCAGGAAACTTCCCAGATGACTTAACTGGCTGAGGAGTGATTGCAGCAACTGCGACAGTGGTTGTTGGTGACGAATGCGAGGGAGGTGCACGGCGAGGTGCTCACGGTAATGCGGATGAGCTCCGGATGGCGGTGTGGCCTGTCACATGACATGCCCACGGTGGAGGAGACTCGTCGCCATAGTTGAGGTCGACGGTGTGGAATGGAAGAGAGAAGAACTCTCTGCACAGTGGTGGGTCGGTGGTGGAGGCCTCATCTGCTCGGCAGCCTCTCTCCTCTTTTTGTAGCTGCCTGCACTAATTTGAATGGAGAGGCGAGAGTAGATCCACCTTCTCCGCTGATCCATGAATGTGGCTTTAGTGCGGCAGGAGGCATTACAGCAGTAACTGAGCCATTGCTGAAAAGAAGAAGAATAAAGGATATTATTAAAATATTATGGTTATTTAGATACAAACCCTCAACTTTTATGTTAACTTAAACAATGTACCTATTTGGTTAACTAATTAAACGAATGCCATTCTAAGCTAATTCTAAATGCATTTAAAATATGAATGCAATGAATGAATTATGTAATTAAACTAGAGATATGAATTAATCTATTACATCCTAATTTATGCTAAATAAATGTTAGAATTAACCTAATGTCTAGGCACTTAAATACTTAAATAGCCCACAACTATGCGATAATCAAATACCCCCATGCCTAGTTTTTGCTAATCCTTAGCAAAATTAAGTGAAACCTAGCACTACAAATAGACTAGTCAACTCACTTGGTCTTCCTTCAGAAGCATATTAAGTTCAGACTCTAGACGTAAGGTTCCTAAGTAGTTGCTAAGTTACAGACTAGGTCGGCTAAAGAAGAGTTGCAGGTGCAAGTTTCCCTAGTTTCTGACTCTACCCTAAAGTTTATTGATCCCTGAGATTAAAGCATCCATGCCTGTGCATTGGTCTGAGTTATTTGATTTAAAGGAAAATTTTTTTCTTTCTATATATATATATTTTTTGTTCGATTCTACTAAGTCTAACCTCAGATCAGCTATCAACACAGTCTGTGTCGGATTCATTGTCCCCATTACCATACCTCAAAGGGTGCTTAGCTTTCGATACTTCGAGATAGCACCACCCATAGCGACCCCAAGAACTCATGGCAATCGACACTTCGAGATAGTATCGCCCATGGATTTCTTAAGCGAATTCAGGCCTATGGAAACCGGCACTTCGAGATAGGGCTGCCCATGGTACCTGAACTGCACAATGCGCTTGCATGCCCCCAGTAGGATGGATATCCTATGAGACAAGTGTTGAGGAGGTAATATGTTATCATCACATCCTCAAGGTGGGTATATACTCCACCTCTCCTACGGCGGGAACTCTTCCAATCAAAATGTGTTTTCAAGCCTCTCCTAAGTCAAAACTAAGAGTACCAAATCTCTTTTCAGAAAGAAAGAAATTAAGTTAATTACCAGACCAAGTGTGTGAAATTTGGATGCTTGGGTTACAAGGACCCGTAAACTAAAAGGTAGAACACGACTCCAGGTACTACCCTACCTTTTAACTCAAACCCTAGCTTCCCTTCCTCAACCTCTTGAGGAATGGTCCGCAACTTAACTCCTACTTAAGTTTTTAAGTCCACAAAGGACCCTAAAGGTCTAAAGCTAGCAGCTCATTTAGCTTCTAAAGTTGACCCTAGAATTAACTTAGTCTACCCTACAGTTCTGATTTGCTTAAGACTGTAAGATCTAGCCAGTTAGGCTCAAAACTCTTCTTTTCTTTTATGCAAATGTATGCATTGAATGCACTATGCTATGTATATCCCCAAGTAAACCCCCCCATGCCTAAAATTTGCAATGTCCTCATTGCATAGAAGGATATTACCTGGGTCAAAGCTGGGTTGAATAGCCAAAGAACCTGCAAATCAAGTTCAAGAATTGCAGAAATAGGCCCTAAAAATGAGCAAAGCAATGTTGGCCTAGAAAATGGGTAACCTAGGTTGTTGGCGAGCTGATGATGAATCCTGATAGCAAATGCTCGCCCAACGAAGATGGGAATGAAATCTTCCCAGGTCACCAGAGGTGGTTCTAAAGGATAAACAGTTATAACAACCTCTAAAGGGGTAGGGGGAGGATTAGATGGATACTCCAAAAATAATGGGGAAGGAATGGTGCAAAGATAAACCCCCAGGGTAATGGACTGACTAAAGAAATCATCAATCCATACCCGATACTCCACTATGGAAAATATTGGTCTGTTAAGCCCCTGGTCAGAACAAAAGTGAGCAATTCTCTATGGCAAGGATCGCCTAGGGTGTCCAAGTTATGAGGTTGCGGGATGGCCAGAAGATCTAGGTTGGGTTTAATCAGCTCGGTGTCCATCCCTAACACTCTTTCTAAATCCTCAATTTCATCCCTAGCATTCCTTGCACCATCACATGTATCTTCCTGCTCTTCATCAGGAGTAATAATTTCACTTTCAAATATAAGCGAATTAGAGGGTGACTTCGAAATGAATGAAGGCAGGTTGGAAGCAACAGATCTAGGGATTATCCTATCAATGTCGTCCTCAATTTTTTGTTCTTTACTCAAATCTTCCTCGGAGTCTATATGTGAATCCACATAAATCTTAGAAATTGCTTCCAAATTTTCCATCATTTCATCATGAGGAGAAATATCATCAATGGGTGTGCTAAGCAAACCTAATTTGGTCAAATTTGTGACATCCTCAGGGGCTAACTCTTCAAATAAGACATAATCACCCTTAGTGTCACTCCAAATCTTGAATGTAGGTTCCTTATATAGTTCGTCTTCCTCCTCATCACACAATTCACCATATACCCGAGGTCTAGAATAATTTAATATCTCAGCAGATCCCCTAAGGTGCTCTATCTGAGGTAATGGTTTACACTGGTAACATCAAACTCCTCAGATAGGTCAATTTCTTTAAGGTTAGTTTCCCTAAGGGTGGGCTTGAGTTCCATATCGTAATTAGAAGGGAGGGTAGGATTTACAACTTGACTTTGACCCACTTCATCAAATGTCACGAAAATACTATCATCTGGGTCGAGGTCTTCCAATGGTACCATCATTCCATTCTTTTGACTCCAATATAATTCAGGTGGATACTCAACCTTATCATCATCTTCCTCGGGTTGCCACCTTTCTTCAACCAATGCATAGCTACTTTCTTGTGTATCTTCCTCCAACCTAAGGTGTGGATCTCTCAAGGAAGTGTCATCTAATGGGGAGGTTTGAAAATCGATCCACAAAAAGTAGCTATTCTCCCTAGAATTTCCCTCCAACTTAAAGTGTAGCTCTCCGACAGGAGATGCATCTATTGTAGAGGGGTGTACGTCATCCTCAATGTTGTAGATTGGGTGGCTAATTTCATCTCTTTCTTGTTGGCCTGCTCTCGAAGATTCTCCTAACAATTCAATCATTTCCTTTTGTATTTTTTGTATTTCCATCTTCAAAGAGGAGAGGTTATTTCTTTCATGAGAGAAGTCAGGCTCAGGCTTATAGTACCCAGGAGTGTCTGTCCAACCATTATAATTTTTCAGGGAGGGTGGGTTGGGTATTTCTATGGTGTGTGGGATATTGGACAAAGCAAATCCCTCTCCTAGGTTCTGCTCACTGATTTGGGCCTTAACCAGGCCAATACTCCTATAATAGGAGTAAAACGGATCCCAATGATTGTCATTATGTCCATCAAGGGATGGACCATCTCGACGTTTAGGATCAAAGGATGCAGAGTGGGGGTGAGGGTGTGGGCAAGATGTGAAAGGATGAAAATCAATGTGGTCCATTCTAACTCACACCTCAATCAGAATTCCCAAGCAAAACACAATTCAAAAAGGACCTTTTAGGTCTTTCCCAATTTAGGCTTTTGATTTTAAGTCAGATTGCAGGTGACAATACAATTTATTCAATCAATTCACATGCCTATTGTCGACCTACGGCTCGTCTAAGAAGACCTAGTTGGAGCTTAGGTGTTCTTCATTAAATCTCAAATGGTAGAGCAACTCCAAAGACGGAAGATCGAGGGATGCAAGTAGGCCTAAGCCTTCCTTTGAAGCTGTGCTTTTGCGGTGCTTCACAACTACCTCCAAAAATCCATGACAGGGTATCCCCCTCTTGGGATTTACAAAACCTTTGATCTCAAGTTCTGAACACTTCAGAATCCAACGATAGGAGGGCTCTTGTCCTAGTATTTCCTAACCTAAGGAATGTTTAGAAGCGTGCCGTGGTGCAAGAGAAATAAGTCTGCATACATCGGAAAAGATTTTGAATTTTGAAAGCATGCCAAGTTTGAAAATCAAATCCTTGGCTTTTAAAATGTCCCTCCTTTAATTAGTTCTTTTTCTAGAAAATATGTGACCACTTGTTAGATTTATTCAGTACAAATTAGGTGGTCTTCGCATTAAGACCTAATGCAATGCGTGATCAAGAATAGGATGCAAAGTAAGAGAATGCGTACCTTGCTTCCAACAATCAACGATGTAAGAATGCACGCAATGCAGAGAAGTAAATCTAGAGGCTGCTCATACAGACCTAAATGGTTCATCCTAAGGGCAGGCAGCTTCTAGCAGGTAGCTCATTTATTTTATTTTATTTTATTTTTCTAAACTACTTATGAACAAGCAAATAAAAGTAATCAACAAACTAAAAACCTAAATCTAAAGAAAAGGGAACAGGCTCCCAAAAATTACCCAACACGGGCCCAAAACAAAATCGGGGAACAAATCCCTCAAAATATACACCAGAACAAGGGTTTCAAACAAAATGCAATGAAAAATTAAATCTGAAGTCTTAATTCTATTCTAATCAGATTAGCGACTAAATATACAATGATGACCGTCACGTCCTCATCCTTCTCCTCCCTTTCCACAATAGCTCGAACAATTCTCCTCTGGCGATGTCAGGGGTCGCCTCTCACAATGGCTGATTCTTGGACAAATTTCTCGCATAGAAAAGAAAATAATAAATGGCCAAATCACTATGCAATTGACAAATAATCAAAATAAAATCAGGTGAAATTATTGCATCTGTTGCCTCCTCGGCAACGACACCATTTGATGAGTTGAATGTTCACTTTAAAGTCACTTGTAGTTTTATGTGGTGGAAAAATCGACTAATCAATATTAAGAAAGAAATAACCACTGACAGAAGAGCGGGTCATACCACAGGGGGCAATGACTTATTTAAATTCGCACCGGTTAAAAATGTTTGTTCGTAGTTAGTTTAGACAAGAATCAAGCCAAAATTGCCTTCAAATTAAGGTTGAATCAAGAAATCATCCTGAAATAGCAATTCTTAATAACTAGAGGATATTTGCTGCAATGCAGATTCAATAAAATATCATTAAAAGATGACAATGGAAGAAAATGTAATTATTAATGGCTTGGATACAGTAGCAAAATAGGGGATTTATCCCCTTGGCCGTGTGCGAAGAAGAGTGGACGGCCGGACGCGGGAAGCTCGGAGGAAGTTCTTTGGACCGAGGGCTTCGCAGCGGTGGTGGCGGCAAGTCATGCGGTGGCCGAAGCCGGCCGGACGGAGCTCCGGTGGTGGTGGGTTCCAGTGGGGGGCTGAAATGTTGTAGGCCATGCGGTGTGGGTAGGTGCGGCTGGTGTCCTGGCGAGGAGGTGTGTGCACGGGACTACGTGCGCGCGGAGGTGGTGCTACTGGCGTACGCAGCTGCTGCTGCTGCAGAGTGGACATGGAGGTGGCGTGCGCTCTACAGTGCGCTGGATGTGAGCTAGAGGAGGGCGGCTCTACTGCAGGCGTGCAGGTGAGCGCTGCAGCCGATGCTGCATGCTGGCGGGCGTGTGGGTCGTGGGAAGGCTACAGCTGCTGGAGCGGAAGGCGCTGCAGGCGAGTGCACGCACTGGAGCGGAAGCAGGGTGTGTTGCTGTCGGCAGTGGCCGCAGGTGCGTTGCTATTGGTGGTGGGCACGTGTACTGGAAAGTGTAGGCGATTGGTGCTGGAAGTGTGATGCGGGTGTGGAGTGCATAGATGAGGGCTGGTGCTTCAGGTGAGCGGGCGAGGGTAGGCAGTTGGCGGTAAAGTGGGCGAGTGTGGTTGCTGCTGGAGTGGGGAGGTCAAAGCTTCAAACATCCGAGAAACTTCCCGAACGTCTTAACTAGCTGAGGAGTGATTGCAGTAACTGCGACGGTGGTTGTTGGTGACGACGGCGAGGGAGGTGCACGGTGAGGTGCTCACAGTAATGCGGATGAGCTCCGGATGGTGGTGTGGCCTATCATACCACACGCCCACGGTGGAGGAGACTCGTCGCCATGGTTGAGGCCGGCAGTGTGGAATGGAAGAGATAAGAACTCTGTGCACAGTGGTGGGCTGGTGGTGGAGGCCTCATCCGCTCGGTAGCCCTCTCCTCTTTTTGTAGCTGCCTGCACGAATTTGAATGGAGAGGTGGGAGCAGATCCACCTTCTCCGCTGATCCATGAATGTGGCCTTAGTGCGGCAGGAGGCGTTTCAGCGGCAGCCGAGCCGTTGCTGAAAAGAAGAAGAAAAAAAGATATTATTAAAATATTATGGTTATTTATATACAGACCCTCAACTTTTATGTTAACTTAAACAATGTACCTAATTGGTTAACTAATTAAACGAATGCCATTCTAAGCTAATTCTAAATGCATTTAAAATATGAATGCAATGCATGAATTATATAATTATATTAGAAATATGAATTAATCTATTTACATCCTAATTTATGCTAAATAAATGTTAGAATTAACTTAATGTCTAGGCACTTAAATACTTAAATAGCCCGCAACTATGGGTTAATCATCAACCATATAGCAATGCCACTAAACCTGCCATGTGCATTAAGCATCACACACTCATTCACCCCCGCAGCCTTCATATCATTCCATACCCTATCAGATTCATTCTCAATGTGGGTCTCTTGTATTATTGCACAAACGATCTCCCATTCTCTCAAATATCTCATTAACGAAGCCCTCCAGCTCTTGTCATGCAACCCACGCACATTCCACGTAAGGACTCTTATCTTCCCTTTTGAGATCCCTCCCACTTTTTGTTTTGACCCTTACTAAACTGCATAATTGCGGCTGCTGCATTTTCATCCAAGATCAAGTCTTATTTCAGTCTCCTCTGTCTGAGCCTCGAAGACGATTTGCCCACACCAACCTTGGTTGTTGGTCTAGTACCGAACTTTAGGCCTTCCACATCTTTCAAATTTGATTGGGTTCTCAAGGAGTTATTAGAGATGTCTTTCAAAACTTGTACCTCAGTTTTATCAGTCATTTTCTATGGATCACCCACTGCCTCAATTGCAAGCGTCAATGCCTCTTTCCTGGCCAATTCCACCTGCTCCACATCCATCATCTCCCCCATTTCCCCAAGGTGGTGGTCCTTATGTTTTTTGGTTGCCGGTGCCCCATTCGGGAAATCCTGCTCGGTACATGTGCATTCGTCTCTTCAACAACCTACATATAAGACATCTTATCCTGCCCCTTCTCCACAACATTATCTCCCACTATGAATCTCAAGATTAGCAACCAAGAGCTACCCCCGCACCGAAGGATGAATCTCTCAGGGACCAATCCTGCCTTGAAGACGTCCACCATGACATTAAGGACTCGACCATCACCGTCAATCAAACCAACATCTGCATTTTCAGCCAATATAGCAAACCTAGAAATCATGGTTTCCACCACCTCTCTTGCTCTCAAGTGTAAAGGCTGACCTTTAATCTCTAGTCTCCCCGATCTGGAGCTAGACCTCTATCATGGCCTCTCCACCAAAGCTCCATCAAAAGGAGACTAATCACCATATCACCATCAACCCCTCGACTGAAAGCGCAGACGTTCGATGTCCGTCATCCCCAAGCCAAAAAGCAAAAATTGTGTGAGGGATAGAAAAGCAATTTTCCAATCGTCAGTCGATGGGGATAAAGAGCTTACCAGTTTTTGGAGTTTCTATGAGGATGGGTTTCCAGTAATTACCTCTTCGATCAGAGCCCCTCTTAGCACCAGTTCTACCATTCTTATGTCCTCTATCATAGGTACTTCTACGTTGATCGTATGACCCCCGTATGTTGGAGGCGACGGGGATGGTGGTGGCTGTGCCCTAAAATTCGAACCTCTAGTGCACATATTAGTCCGACCCTTCATCTGCCCACTATTGGCCTTACACGAGTCTTGCTTATGGCCATGTCATCCACATGCAAGGCACACATGGGGGAAGTGGCATACGACCGCCATATAACCTCGACACCGGCATCTGAAGTAGACAATCTCCCAGTTGCCCCACGACCTCCCCCTGTCCATCATCCTCATACTTTTCTCCCATTTTCCATTGGCATGAGACCTCTCCTTTCCTTTCGTCTCCATGCCCTAGATCTCCATGTAGTCCATCCCTCAGCATCGTGGTTCCTCCCACCTATCTCCCCATGATTGCCCTCCATCTCCTCTCCAATCACTATCAACACTGTCGCTTTTTTAAATAAGTGATAGAAAATCTAATTTTCATCGGTTAGAAATCAATGGGAAAGGATCCAGTTGGTCTGCTAGACGAATGATATTTCGACGTCGGATGTTCCTTGTAACCAATGGGAAAAAGAAACGGCACTACTTATGTCATCACTTTCTAGAGTCAGTTATAATGGTTTTGCCGTTGATTTTCAACTGACGGAAAAAGTAGAATTTGTTGTAGTGGATGATAATATGAAGAATCCTCAATACATCCACCCTGAAATCCAAGAGCTATTGAACTTTGAGGCAGTTCAAGAAATTGGATAATCTAAAGACATGAACTTGGTAAATGAGCAAACAACCTCAGAAATAGAAGCTCAGATCATGATGGACTGGGGAAGAACTTATACTCCAACTGGTTTAAATGGATTGCCTGAATTTGAAGAAGTGACTTTTGATGAGGAAGAAGTGATTTCTAATGAGGATTTTGACGAATTCAGCATAACTCTACCTTTCTCCTTACATGACCTAGAGCATAGAGAATTCATGATTTTTCACATCAACTACCATTATGAGGATCCACATGATTTTGATTCAGAACCAGACTTAAACCTAAATCATGATTTCAATCTAGACCCTGTACTACCTCTTCTTGAATTATGGAACTAGATTAATGAACAAGCTTTACTTCATGAACCTCATCTATTTGACCCTATTGTCTTTTTCAAATTAGAAAGCTCTTCGATGTAGGACTGCATCATCACTTGGTCTGCATTTGTCGATCACTGATTCTTAGACCAAACAATCATATCTTTATACTAAATCTAAATCTCTCAGCGACAGTCATTACTCCTCTTAACCCACAATATTGAAATACATATTTCTTTTGGGTTTAAGTCCTGCAAATGATGTTAAACTTAGCGCTGGCTGGGAGGCAACCCAGTACTCTTTACAGGTAGTTTATATCCAAGTTGACCTAGAATAATAATCTTAGTCAGGTGATATCCCCTCCTCTTGCATGTTACTTTTTGATTTTCTTGCATACATTTCAATGAGGACATTGTAATGAACAGTCTTGGGGGTGGACATTGCATGCCTTAGTTTTATGTCAGAAAAACAAAATATTGCATTTAGGCATAAAGAATTTTTATCGAAAATATTTTATTAGGGACTTATTCTTAAGTTGATTACTAAGTTTAGAATTTGGTATAATTTCACACACATAGAATTTGCAATGGATCCTCTGTGAAGGCCGATAAACATCTTTAGTTTGTTGAGAAGAAGCAATGCTTCTTCTCTTGAACCCTTAGACAGTAATTAAAGAGTCAGGCAAACTATCTTTTAGCAGATCCACCAAACAAGTGTGAGGTAAGAGTAGAAAGTCTACTACTACTCTAAGGCTTGTATGAGAAATCTTAAATTATGGATAATTAGATACTGATACTCAAAGATTAGGCATAGTTTTTTGCTCTCGATTTCTGCATAATTCTTAGTGTGAATCTTTTGAGAGACCCAAAATAAGGCAAATACATAAAGTGCGGGTTTTGATAAAACTAGGATTGAGGTGGATGATCACGATCCTCCTTTATGGAATCCTCGGTTGAAGAAGAGTATTACTGTCAAGGTCAGAAATATGCTATCCAATCCATGCCTTCCTAGAGCCGAGAGTAGGCACTTCCACCAAATAAGCCACCCGATATCCTCTTCAACATCCCTAATCCACATAATGACTCATAAAAAAAAGTTCGTATGCCATACTACATTACGTTTGTAGATATATGTGTATAAAAGAAAAGGAAAAAAGAGAAAAAAGAAAAAAATATATGCATATATGGAAAAAAAAGAGGAAGAAATAGAAAAAGAAAAGAAAAAATATATACTTAGAAAAAAAAATTTAAAAAAAAAAGAGTTTACGAGTTTAGAATTTGTTTCAAGTATATTAAGGCAATAACACCTACCACCATCATGATCCACCAAATACAGTCTTGACCTATTTTTTTTATGTTTCTAGTCACCTGAGTACTAATCGGGGAATTCTAACTTAGTCATAAGGTTATCAGAACTTAATCAAAGAGCTAATGCTAGAAGAGGCCACCAAACATATTGACAAATATGGTGAGATTGTGAGCTCAAAAAGAAAGAAGAGAAAAGTGAAGAAAGAAGAAAAAGAAAAGGAAAGAAAGAGAAAGAGAGAAAATGAGTACAAAGGAACTAAGGAGAGCACAGCTTCACCACCTCTCTTTGAGTTGATTTAGTTAATAGTCTTGAAATGTAGGTTCTAAAGTGCTAGTCTATATGTAGCACCAGATGAGTATGAGCCACAAATACAAATCCATTATATTCAAAGTATCTTCTACCTAAGCAAAAAGTTGGGGTTGAATGTACAGATTACTTTATAACCCTGAGGGAAGAAGTTTACCTATCCCAAAAGAATTTTACTAAGGGTCAAGTACGAGCTTTAGATATGGATTGGCTTCTCACTTGGATACATTGCACAAGCTATAATAATACACTTTCATGACTGCCTGGATTTCTAAAGTCCTAGATCAAAGCAAAAGAAATAAATCTCTAATCAGACTCTTGATAAGAAATCTATCATATAGGACAACTTTGCATTTAGTCATGCATTTGCTAGGGACAAGCAAGATTTAGGCTTGGGGGTGTGATTGCACAGCAATCATATGACCTAATAAACTTGAATTAAGTAAGAATCTAGCAAAACTTAGGAACAGGGCATACATAAGCATCATAATTTGCATAATAGTTAGTTTAGTAGCCTTAGAGATAATATTGCCAATTTATCCTCTAAAAGCAATGAAATTGATTGTGAATGACCCGAGGCCACAAATGATAGATCAAACCATATGGATCATATCAAGATGATGACGAGAGTCCAATGCTTCTAGAATTGTCTTGATTAGACATCCACAGCATCACGTGCAGCCCAAAGAAGATCAGAAGCCAAGGACTAAAAAGATAGAAATCCAAACCTCAAATGCCAAATCCAACTCCATGAATGGATCCAGATCAACGATCGCAATCCAGTGATGCAAACATCATCTCAATCGGAGGCCTACAGCACTGTCTACAAGGCAAGAAAGATGGATGGCCACGATGGCACCACGTGGCACCATCCCAGTTGCCCTTTATGTGCCCCAATCTCTGAAGAAGACTTCTGCATGCATTAGGGGCTGTTGGATCATCTTCCAATGACCACCAAGCACCCACATCGCCCCCACCCCCACGCTCCATCAACTGAGAAGAGATCTCAGCCGTTGGATCTCCATCCAACAACTGAGAGTAGAGTTGCTTAAAACCTAAACGGAACTAAAAGTCTTCCTCAACGCATTGGTTAACTCACTCACACACAAGCGTAAGATGAATGCTCGAGCCTCACTGCGCACCAAATCAAGTAGGCGATGCACTCGATCTCAAATGGACCGTCGGATGATGAGCGAAGGGTGGGGATGCTAGCGCGTGGTGAAACAAAGGCCATTGGATGGCAACGCGTGATCTGACACCACCACAACTAGTGGTTGAATGAATTAGTCTTAAGGCTCCGGGCACATGTGATTTAAGCCATCCAATCACGAAATTTGACGGCTGAAATCAAGCACACATGTTTTGAACTTGAAGTGTGCAATGAAAATGCACATCGGGTGCGAGGAGGGCGTGCATCACGATCGGGAAGCTATAGGTGCGCCACGTGTTAAGCCCTGAGCAAATTCGAGTATAGAAGGCACAGGAAGGTTGCTATGAGGCTAGATCAAAGCCGTTGATCTCTCGACCGATGGATCTGATCAACCTAGAGTTTTTGCATGGTTTTAAGGGTTAAAATGCCCTCTTTGCCACTCATCAAAGTTATAAAAGAAGACCAGGGCCCCCTGTTGATCATCTCTTCCACCGTACTCCCACCAGATACAACTCCAACCTCTCTCCCTCTCTGCAACTCCTCTCTGGTACTCATCCCGGCGCTTTGGATCTGAATTGCTGCCGTAGTTCCCACAAGAATCCCACAAGTGGTGTCGCTGTCATCTACTCTCTATCTCTCTCTCTCTCTCTCTTGACCATAGTTATTTCTATTCATACTTGAAAAATCATTTCCAAATAGTAATAAAGTTTTGATTATCTGGATATCTGATGCCTAAATATATACATATATAAATATGTAAATAATTATTTAGAGAAACTCTCTAAGAGTCTTTTGCATAGAAATCGTGTTTGCCTCCCTGCGAACAACTCGATATCCATCGAAACTTTATAAATATTATTTGTTTTATCCTGGTTCGCACTACAGTGAAACAACATCTTTTAACACGTCTCACGAGTGAACACTCTCTCACTCTTTTTCTATTTCTCTCTCTCTCTTACTTTGCAAGTAATGTAGAGTAGTGTTGATGAAGCGATCTATCAGGGATTTAAATCAATTTGTTGTCATCATAGTTTGAAATCCACAATAAACCGAACAACAAATAAAATTTATAAGCATAGAATGTCAGAAATGAAGTTCGAGATCGAACATAAGGAGCAAGTATTGCATTCATGCACTAATCTCAATAGGTAATATAAATGAGCATAATTAATTACTCGAAAACTAACATGTGATGGGAACACCATTGACAAACCCCAGTTTATCATCATTCTTATGCACTAAAATAAACCTAGCTCTTAGGATTTTACTCAGCAAATGGGTTTTTGGGCTACATTTAGGCATTAATTAGGTTAGGCATGCATGCATTTTTTATTGCCTTTTTGATGTGTTTTTATGTGTTAGGGATGAACAGATATACAGATCCCTAAAACCTTAGCACTCAAGAGGGCAAATGGTGAAGGAGGAGCTCAGACTAATCGGAACTCAGTTTGATCCAGCTCACCATAGCTGGAACCTAGCTCACTTGGAATAGGGTTAGCTCATCCTAGCTCCATTCAGCTAATCTCAGCTAAATGGCAGCTCAAGAGAGCTCATCTTAGCTCACCCTAGCTCAGGTCAGCTCAGATCCAGCTCAACTTAGTTGAGTCTAGCTCATCTCAGCTCCCACTAGTCCACAGGGAGCTCTAGCTAGATCAGCTGAGTTGACTGGAGTTCACCCCAGCTCAGATCTAGCAACATCCACTCCACTCAACTCCAGCCAGTTGAAATTGAATTCATCCCAGCTCAGGAAGCTCAAGTGCAGCTCCCGAGGACTCAGCTTAGCTCAACTTTGTTGAGCTAAGCTACCTTAGCTGCCTCAACCAACTTTATCCACCTCGGGAGCACTAAACCCAGCTCACCTCAGCTCATTATGGTAGAAGCTAACTCACTTTAGCTTGGCTTAGCAGCTAGCAAAGAACAAGCAAGCTAAGCCAGCTAGAGTAGCTCCATGCCAGCCTCTTCAGCAGCTGCCAGCTCCAGTTCAAGCTCCAGACTTCTCCTCCTTAGCTCCTCTCTTCAAACCTTAGCTCACATTACCTACTCCTCCACTCCATAGCTAGCTCAGCAAGCTTAGCTTAGCTAGCATCCAACTCCTTGGCCATCCACCACCTTCAACTCAACCATAGCTAGCTCCATCAACTAAGCTCACCTAAGCTAGCTATCCTACTCCAAGTTGGCACGACCACCACCACAACCCTTCACCCCATCACCACTACCAAAAGCCACCTATTTTCCCTCCAAAATTCCCTTCATCTCCACCATACACCTCTCCTTAAATCCATCTCCACCATCCACCTAACCCCCCTTCTAGAAAACCCTAGGTTGGCACCAAAATGGTGGTGTCTCTCGAACACCAAAAGCCACCAACACCACCATAACCACCCCCTTAACACCGCTTGGGTTGGCGCCAATTACCCTTAGCCATAGGATCCCCAACCACCTCCATCTTCCCATCTTAGCCCTCCATTTCAAGAGTCACCTTAGCCCCCTTCCTACTCTATATAAACCCACCACTACCACCATTTTGGAGCATCCTCCATTAGTGTTTACTTCCACCTACATCCACCTGTACCTACGGCCATGGAGAAGGAGCAGAGAAGAAGATTAAGGGGGCACATCACCAGCCCCTTTGGTGCCTTCTTCTCCCTACTCTCTTCAACTTGGGCCATGCAAAGGAGGAGGACCTTTCCATCTCAAGGAGGATATCCAGGAAAAGGAGAGGGACCTATGGCGGATGTCCACCCTTGGAGAAAAGCTTAGGGCATGCCCCATTAGGGCTGCTTTGGAGGACATCAATTTGGTGGAGCTTTCAGAGACAAAGAGTTGGAGCACTTCTTTTCAAGTCGAGGAGCTACTAGGCTTGGAGTAGGGAGCCTCTCCTCTTCATCAATTTTTAAAGGATTAGTGTTTCTTTACTTTGTACTTATAATTCTAGTTGTAGAAGCTTTCCTCTACTGGGGTTTTTGTACAACACTTTCTCATTAATCAAGTTGCCTTCTTTAGTTGCATTCTTAATTGCTTTGTTTTTAGCATTCTTCACTCCCTCGCCCTAATTGTTCTAGGCCTCCAGTTGCCTAGAGTGTGCTTAGGGAGAGGCTCTACTTGCCACTTTAGGAGTAGTGTGTTGAGCTAAGTGTTAGTCACTTTCTCACCGACAATTTCGCATGTTGCCT
Organism: Thalassia testudinum; assembly: GCA_037157565.1. Taxonomy (NCBI): domain Eukaryota; kingdom Viridiplantae; phylum Streptophyta; class Magnoliopsida; order Alismatales; family Hydrocharitaceae; genus Thalassia; species Thalassia testudinum. The sequence goes on from JAZHRO010000014.1 coordinate 62,468,084, forward strand.
TAATTTCAAAAACAAAAAAATGATATATCGGAAAGGACCAAAAAGAAAGGTGATTTCTATTTCCAAGCAAGAGACCTGAATTTTGAAAACTTATTGCCTCCTTGGGTGGCCCTAGATACCCCACTATCTAGGTTTATAAATTTAAGAGTTGATCGATTTTGCACGTTACAAAGGCGCATTTTACAAAATGCGTAAAATCCGTATCACTTTTTGGCATCGTTGCTGGGAAGGCACGGCTTTGCTTATTGTTTCTTCTCTTGCTTGAAGTGGATCCATCCCCTTCTCTTTCTTCTCTCTTGTGTGTGCAGGAACTACAGCGGGAAAGCGGGAATTTGAAAGCGAAAGCTCAAAGTTCCTTGTTGTCCTCGAACATTCAGGTTGGTTCTTCTTACTTGTCGCACTTAACCTAAAAAACTACCAAAATACACTAAACTTAGCATTCAGGACCCTAAACAACTTAATTAAGTAGAGTGGTGCATTTTAAAATCCATTGTTTGCTTGAATGTTTCTTTAACACCACTCCATTCTAAGTGTTGGTGTTCTATTTTTTGGGGTCTAAATTTCTGTCCGGAATTGAAAAATTGATTCCTAATACCATAGGCCTCCTAAAATCTTAAAATTTCATACAATGATTCCAAATTGAGTTTTGAACATGTGTTCCGAATTTTAGATCAATTGGCTTTGTATTTAATTTTTAAAACTTCGTGGACTGCAGAGCGGTCACACCCTCTAATATTCTTGTTTTGCTACTGTTTGTGAATTTTTACCATTCTTATACTCATCAAATTTTTGTCAAATTTAGCTTTCTGGAATCCTTGTAAAATTTTACACATCATATAAAATCATCAAAATTTTCCAAGTCAATGGTAATACTGAGAAGTCCGAAATATCCATAGGTATCATTTCTGGACTTTGACACCAGTACAATTAAAAATTCAAAACAATTATCAAACAAATTTCTAAAATCTTGCAAAAATCTTTTGTGGAATTGTTCTTTGATTTTCTTCAAAGTAGTGGTGTTGTTTTCACTTGTTTGGACCACTACTTAATAGAAAAAGCCTAAAATTAATTCATTGGTAGTAATTTTCTGTCTTAGGGACAATTGGCTTAAGATTTCTTTCTTTCTTTTTAGAGACACATTAAAGGAAATTAATCATCACCAATACAACGTGTTTTTCCTTTGATTGTGGAGTTTCAAACTTGTTTGAAAATTTAAAAATAAAAACCCTAAAACACATTTAGTTAAATCAAATCCTAAAAGACAAAAATACAAGAAATTGTGTGACAACTTACTTTTTGATTGGAACCACTTTCCAATTCTTGCACACACACAAAAAATTGAAATAACAGGGCAACAACCCAATAAACGCCCTCCACATTCTGTGTACACTATAATATCTTAGACCTAACTAAAATTCATAGCAACTTGATTACTAAGGCTTCATTAACATAGGCTTACAATATAGGTCTTAAGTTTTCTTTAGTTAATACCAATTCTGTCATCTATATCTGGTGTTCAGGCTGAGGGGCTGTGTCAAACAACCAGGCGTGGGTTTGTACAAGCACCTGGGGTTTTCCCTAGGAAACGTTTGGGCCCAAACCTCCCCTTAAGCAACTTGGCTAGATTTGTTGACAGAACGAGTATTCACTATTGATTACTTATTTCCTACATAGGCCAAGTCTTAGGTTTATTTCTAGTGAGTCACATTTAAGTTTGGTCTAGCTTTGGTTGTTTGATTTGCACACTTTCTCTCATCTCTTTCTCTTCTCCTCCCCCCTGTTCTTCCATTTTTTGCACGAGCGACGGTCTCAAAATCCGCACTTGGAAGGACCATTTGATTTCGCCCGCCATGCAAAAAGATCACTTTTTCTGTCTTCTTCTCCATCTAAAAAAATGGAAAATCAACAAAATAGGTCCACTAACCCTTCAACTTCCGCCTCTAACCTTACCTCTAACCCCACTACTAACCCTAATTCTAACCCTTCCACCCAAAACCCACCCACATTTAACTTCCTACACTTGGAGCTCTGTAATCTTGAATTGCCCCAAGCATAACATCAAGACCCCCTACCTGATCTTTTAAAATTGATGGCTGAGAAGATTGATAAATTAAATTCCAATCAACAAACATTGACTATGAACATCCAAAACCTAGCCAATCAAAGGCCAAGCCCACCACCCCGTCAGCAGCCTTTTATTCCTCTAAAAGATTTTTATGATCTGTCTTATTATGAGGAACGACCAGGGGTGGTCATACTAGATGGGGACTTCGAGATCAAGCCTGTAGTCCTGAACCTAATTAAACACTTTCATGGCCTTCCTAGGGAAGACCCTTTCAGCCACCTTGAAGAGCTGACTCTTCTTACACAAACAACCCGTTCCCAAAATGTACAAGAAGACATATGGCTAATGCGGCTTTTTCCATTATCTCTTAAAGATAAGGCCGCTTATTGGTTCAGGACCATTGGCCGACCCATCACAACTTCGCCTCAGCTCAAGAGCGCTTCGTCAAGAAATTCTTTCCCATAGGTCGTACCAATTCCATGCAAAGATCTTTTGCAACCTTTCACCACAAATCTGGTGAGACTTTCCATGATTCTTGGGAAAGATTTCAAGATCTCTTAAGAAGTTGCCCACACCACGAGATTCCTTTATGGCAGCTCATGCAAATCTTCTATCATGGATTAGAAGATCAAATCTGACATTTTGTCGATGCCTTGTGTGGTGGCAACTTCTTAAATAAAGATGTCGAAAGTGCTTATGACCATTCTGAAGAAATGAGTGAAAACTCATTTAATCAAGCTTCCATGAACGCATTTTGCAGAACTCAAAACCCGCAGTTCGGTGTTCATGAAGTAGGCACTCAATCTATCCCCGTCACCCAAGATGATCTTTAAATGATCTCTCAAAAACTCGACCAAATGCATATTAATCAAAAGAAAATTGAGGAAAGACTAGCCACATCAACCCAAGCTCCACATAATCCACATCTAACCCAACCTAACTTTCCACAAAGAGAAAATTTGCACAATCTCAACACTACTACTGATTATTACCAATATTCTGAGGTTGCCCATATTCATTGGGGAATTACAACTATCCAGATCTTAACCCCACTCAAAATATTTCTGCCATCCAGTAGCCCTTTAAAAATTCTTCCAATTGGAATAATTACCCAAACTACTCCTGGAATAATCATGTTCCTTCCCAACCAGATCATTTTAATGGGTATGTCGAATCCAACCTTCCATCCGGGGATATCCCAACAAGACATGAATGCCTAGATGATGCGAACCCTGCAGGAAATGCAAAAAAAATGACGGAAGTAACCCGCACCATCACAAATCTGAACAACCAGATTGGGGTTACTCCCATGCAAAGACCTGCAAGACATCTTCTGTCCCAACCCATGCCCAACCCTAATGACCAAAGGAACCAATATTTTGGTAGAAATCCACACTACCCAAATCAGCCTCCAACTAATCCACCACCTCGGCAGCCTCCCAGGTTTCTGCAACCACAGTCCCCCCCACCTCCTCCAAATAATAATTCGACTGCACATGTAGTTACTTTGAGGAGTGGGAAAATCACCACTGATCCTGGGCCTTCACACAAACCTGGTGAAATACCCGTGCAAATTGACTCCACACCTCCCCTTCAGGAAGAAAAAGAAATAAAAAAATCTCAAGACAGGATTCCTATCCCTTTCCCACAAGCTCTCCACCCCACCACCAACAAAAAAAAGAAATCCGAGCCCACCACAAAAGAACTCATGGATCTATTTGGGCAAGTTCAAATCAATATTCCTCTCCTAGATGCCATCAAATATATACCTACCTATGCCAAATTTTTGAAGGAGATCTATACTCCTAAAATGTAGGCCAAAAATCTAGGACAGGTGCATCTTTCGGAGACAGTAGGCTCTATCATACAATGCAAGCTGCCTCCTAAGATGAAAGATCCGGGGGTGCCTTTAATCTCAGTAATTATTGATGATACTATTTTTAATCGCGCCCTCCTTGATCTTGGTGCCTCAGTCAATATTATTCCTACAATTTTATTTGAAGAATTTTAGATCAGTGAATTAAAACCCGTCGAGGTTACCCTGCAATTAGCCGACTGATCTACAATCAAACCTCGTGGGATTGTCGAGGATGTTTTGGTCGAGGTCCAGAATTGTCTTCCCTGCAAACTTTTTGGTTCTTGACATTGAGGTACCTGAATCATTACTGGACTCCCCAATAATCCTTGGACTCCCTTTTTTGGCCATTGCAAGGGCAAATATCAATTGCCACACAGGAGAAATGGATATCACTTGTGTCAGCCAAACTATCACTTTAGATATGTTCAAATCCTCCAGGACATTCCATGATGATAACTTTTTTCAGGACTCGGATATGGAAATTTCCAATATGGTGGAGACAATGTTGATAGATACCCTTACCGACCATAATTTTTTTGAGGATTCTGATTCTGAATCAATGGTCGGTGAAATCTGTGATCTGGAGACTTGTCTTGACCCCAAATCCATTCCTGATGCACCCCCTGATCACCCTAACCCACCAACTATTCACACACCTAATTTTTCCACACTAACTTCACCCAATCCTCACCATCCCTTCCTGGACTCCTTTCTTACGGACCTGCCACCAACCCTGCCCGAGTTTGGCATCCAACCTGATTTAAAACCATGGCCAGACTCGGGTTACACTTATCATTTTCCATCCAACTTTGATCCCAATATTGCTTCTAATCAATTTTCTAGGGATCTAGAAGAAGACACCTTTTTTGCGGATATCAAAGTGTCCAACTATTTACAAGATTTTCCGTCTTCCGTGCATACCTTCACGCCCAGCTGAATGGCGTAAAAGATAGCATTGGATGGGAGGTAACCCATCACTTTTTCCTACTTTCCTTTTTTCTTCTTTTTCCAGGTTTTGATCATCTAAAATCGACCGCTCTTCACTAAGGTGATCCCTTTTCCCTCCTAATGCATGAGGACATGGCATATCTTAAGAATGGGGGGTGTTTTTAAAATTTGATGATCGATTTAGGATTTTTAAAACCTAAAAACATGCATTTTTCTTTAGTTTATTTCCTGCTTGCATACCCAAAGAAATAAAAATGTTGGAAACTTTTTGAGGAAAAATTTTGAAATCGTGACTAAGGTCGAAAAACTCACTTTTGGTACAATGGGATTTAATCTTTAACAAACTAGGGATGAGGATGTGGACCCGGTCATTAGAATTTCAGGGTCTATTTTAGACTAAATCAGATATCCTTCTCTAAAAATTCCACCTGAACTCATGATGGTTCAGGTGACTTGATCCTATTTTGTAATGCGGAAAGTATTTGGCTTAGTTTCTGATTCAAAAAACTTGTTTGTCTTAAGAAACTTCTTGTGTCATTTTTCACACACAAGCCAACACTTAAAAACAACTAAAAATTTAAAGAAACTCCCTTGTTTGGACTTAGTAAAAGTCTGAAGCAGATCATTGGTTTGAGTTCCCACCGCTGAGAAGGAGGAAAATTCCTCCTTTGAGGATGTGATGTCAACATGTTACCACCTCAGCACTGCTCCATATCTATAGTTCATATCTTTAGACGGAGCATTAAAGCGCATTTTAGCAGCTCAAGTGTCTTGGATGGTGCTCTACCTATAGTGTCGGAGCAAGAGCTTGAGTTTTCTTGAAGCGCCCCTTTACACTGCATTGTGTTTTGGGGTTGTGAGCTTCTGGGTGGTGTCATGGGCAATGCTATCCCGAAGTACTAATGCCAGAGCCCCCTCGAGGATTGGTAACGGGAATGATGATCCCGACACATCTGTTGTAAGACTAAGCTAAAAATAACCTTTCGGGAGAAAAAAAAAGTACTAATAAATAAATTAACACGCCCTTATAAGTGTTGGCTTTTCACAGACACAGACACAAGGATTTAAAGGATTTTGCAAGTTGCGAATCAGATTCATGAGCTAGAAAAATCCTAAAAATAAAATTTCAAGTCATCTGAATTAACAAGGGGTTAATTTGTGAATTTTCTGGAGGATATATTCATCCTGTTATGTCTAATGGTTGGATCTAAAAACAAATCCCAATGTTTATTTTTAACAAATCCCGTACCTCCTATGTTTAGATCAACCAAGGTCCCTTAATCCTTTTCTCAAAAGTCGAAAAAAAAAAATTAGATTTCCCAAAAATTCTATTTTCCAAAAAATTTGAAGTTTCACTAAGAGACTAGCAAAAGATAAGCATGGGGGTGTGGTAAACTCCAGTTTATCATCATTCTTATGCACTAAAATAAACCTATCTCTTTGGATTTTACTCCGCAAATGGGTTTTTGGGCTGCATTTAGGCATTAATTAGGCTAGGAATGCATTGCATTTTTTATTGTCTTTTTTATATGTTTTTGTGAGTGTTAGGGATGAACTGATATACAAATCCCTAAAACCCTAGCACTCAAGAAGGCAAATGGTGAAGGAGGAGCTCAGACTAACTGGAACTCAGCTTGATCCAGCTCAACACAGCTGGAACCTAGCTTACTTGGACTAGGGTTAGCTCATCCTAGCTCCATTAGGTTAATCTCAGCTGAATGGCAGCTCAAGAGAGCTCATCTTAGCTCACCCTAGCTCAGGTCATCTCAGATCTAGCTCAACTTAGTTGAGTCTATGATTGCATCGCAAAAATGCACCAGGAATTGTGCCGTCTTATGCCATTTCCTAGCATTACCAGTGCATATTAGGTAGGCATTGTCGCATTTGTCAAAATACATGCATGCGTGCATTTAATTGAGAGGGGAGGAGAGTGAATAAATGGGCCTCGCAATTCACATTTTCCTCAAGTGCTGCCTCACAAATTTCCATCTTCATTTTTTATTTCTTTTTGATTTTTGACTTTCTTTCCGCGGCTGCTATGCATGGCCTCACCTTCCTCCTCGTGCCATGCTCTGCAGCAAGCCCTTCCCTACGCCAGCCTCTCCTTGCCATGAGCCATGCACAGCCAGGGCAAGGCTATGCATGCTCTCCTCTTCTTTAAATGGCGGGCGGCTTCTTCCTTTGCAGCTAGCCTGGTCCTCCACATAGAAAACCCAACGCAGCACCACCTTCCTCTCCAGGCTGCCCCCTCCCCTCTCCCTCAATACGCAGGACCTCCTCCTCAGAGGAGCCACTCTGCGAGCAGGAGTCCTCATTGTGGTGCACACCCACCATAGTGAGACCACCACCACCCAGCTCTTCAAACAGCTGGTGGTCGTGGAGGCCTTCTTTTTCTTGTTTGAACGACCACACCACTTCAGCCATTGGAGCAAAGCTTCAGCTGTGAAGCTCAACCGGCCACCGCACACCCTGCAGCAGTCGGTCGAGCCCCATAGCAGCAGCAGCAAGGTGGCAGCATCGCACGGAGGCCTTTCACGCACGCCTGCAGGCGCCCTCGCCTCCAACTTCTTTGCGCAAGCGCCCTGTCATGCTCTCTCTTCCGCAATTGGCCACTGCGCGCCACTGCAGCGGCCGGCCAAGCTTCACTGCACGCTAGCAGCACCCAGAAGCCACCGTGCAAGCAGCAGGTCGCCCTCTCCCTACACCACACATGCCAGCAGCCCTCACCGCGTGCTCTGTCGCGACATCCCCTAGCAAGCCACTGGCCGGCGGAACCCTTCCACGCATCCAGCCACAAGCTGCTCGCACTCACAGCACCTGCAGCAGGCGGTTGCACGGCTCGCCTGGCCAATGTAGCCACTGTTCACGCGTTTTTGCAGAACACTGTGGTGACAGTGGGGTGACCGGTGAGTTTCTCACTTAACCGGTCACCGGGCCTGCCGCTATCGGCCACTGCCCGTGCACACGTTCAGCCGCGTGCCCACTCCAGCACCCGCCTGCACGCCTGCATGCATCCACGTCACCCGCACCCGCCCGCTCCCTTAGCCCGCATGCACCTGTGAGCGCCCGCTCCAGCCCTTAGATGCAGCACAGTGCGCTGCGGCCTCCTCTTCGCGCCACTCCCTCCAGCGTGCTCGCCTCTGCACATACGCGCGTGCGCGTGCGCGCGTGGACCAAACGACGCTCCACAGCTTCAGACGCCTTAACCCTCAGCAGCGCCTGCTCTCTCTCTCCCGATCTCTCTCTCTCTCTCTTCCTCATAGCACTCTCTCCCTATCTCTTCACCGACGCTTACACACATACACTCAAACTTTCATACATGCACACAGACACCTATACACTATTATATACATATATATATAAACGTATACATATACATATATATACATATATCTATACATATATTAGTATGTATATAACTAAGTTTTAGTAAACATATATATATATATCTATGTACTTATATATATATATACACATATATTTACAAATATACATATACTTATATACATATATACATATATATACATATATCTATACATATACTATTATTTATATAACTAAGTATTAGAATACATATATATATATCTATACACTGATACATATATATATATATATATTTACAGATATACATATACTTATATACATCTATATATATATATATATACATATATCTATACATATATTTGTACTTATATAACTATCTATTAGTCTATTTACATATATCTATATACTTATATATATATATATATATATATAGACACATATATAGCTACCTATATACATATATTTATATACATATATATATATACACATATATACACACCTACTTATACATATATATATATATATTTATATAAATAAATATACATACATATATACATATATACATATATATACATATCTAGCTATATATATCTATATAAACATATATTACTATATATATATATAGATATATATATATGCATCTATATAGTATTATATACATACATACATATACATATATATATATATATATAGATCTATACATATATCTATCTATACATATACTTATATATATATATTTACATACCTATATACATATACATATACATATATACATATATAACTACATATATATACCTATATATTTATAACCATATATATATAGATATATTTACATATATAGATATATATATATTTTAACATTATTTACCATACGTGGTATCGCGAGAATAATTGCACCAGTTGCTGATATTCTCTGATACATGCGTACAAAAAGCGTGATCGCACACATCTTCCACCATCCACCTTACACTCTATGCGGCACCTCGTCCTGTCGGTTGCCTCTTTCTAGACGACGACCGACTCGACACCGTACTACACTCCATCTCCGCCTCCACCCCCACCCCTTTATACATGTATAGCATATACATATATATCTATACTATATTTACTTTATTTCTATTTCTCTTGCATGCCCATAAAAAGATAAAAAAAATATATAAAAGAGAAAAGATAATTTGTGACTTACAGGTACTCCATCTTGCGAATAGCAAGACCCATTTTGGAACCCTGATTTGGCTTAAAGCCAAGAACCTAATTTTGAGGGTGTGCCTCAAGGACAAAGATTATCAGAAAAATATCTAAATAGAAAAACACCAAAAACACAATAAACGAACGGAAGAGATTCGTTGTAGGAAAGGCATAAAAACTTGACTTGTAACCCCACTTCCCTAAGTTCGACCTTGGGCCTAAAAGTGACCAAGATAAAATCAAGTAGGCCAGGTTAAAAATTTTGTAAAGAGACGGTTAGGACCGATTTAGGTTAACCACTATACACACTTCAACGATAAAATCACGATATTAACAACCTAATCGGGTCTGACACAATAACTTTGCTGGCGCTGCTGTTGGGAAAATGCGCCTTCAAGTAAGTTTTTACTCCATTCCTATAATTTTTCTCTTCTCACACCCTTTTCTTCACGGGTGTCTCTATTTTTGGTGTGCAAGTAAACCTGTTGCAAGGAGAAGACAGGCAGACGAAGTCAGAGACGTGGGCAGATCCAAGGCGGGAACGAGAGCGTGAAGATGCCGACACCGCACTGGAGCTCCGCACACGTTGTTGCACAAGTTAATCTTTCTTTCTTAGCAACCTAGGTTAACTTGTAACCTTAATAAAAAAAAAACTAAAAAACTAAAAAACTAGAAAAACTTCTTGGGATCTCTTGGGGCAAGTGGATTAAAATTCACTTGTTTGATTGATTGCCTTTACTCCCGTCGCCCTGGGATTTCTCGCCTTACTTCGCATAGCGAAAATCAAAGAATCTTGATTCTTGAATTCTTCACCGTGTAAAGTATTGATTGAGGCAAATATAAAAAGATTGATTGTACCCCTCTTTGCCTCACTTATCTGCAAATTCATGATCAAATTTTTTGGTGGGGAGACTTGGAATTGAGTTGATTCCAACCCCACCATGACTTTTCAGCTTGCCTAAGATTCGATCTCGAATAGTTCAACCCCAACAATTTGATTTTCTTTATCTTTTGGTTGAGCATTTTGTGTGGAATTCATTCTGGTGATTGGGAGCACTTGAAATGCAGTGCTTTGGCTCCCATTCACACTAATCTGAAACTGATTCGTGCATCCACACATAGAAATCTCCATTTAGGGAAGCCCATTGCATTGTAGCATGCATTAACCAATTGACATTGAAGAAGGGTTTGTTGGGCTTAGAAGAAAACTTGTATTCTTGCAAAACCTGGAGATTGGTTGAATTGGTAATTCAAGAGAGATCCTAAAATTCATACTACTTAAGGTTGAATTCTAAAAATCATTCACCAATTAAAAACTTCAATTCGGGGAGATTTCCCCGTTGAATGCTTGTTTTACACACTTGAAAAATCAATCACTTGGGCATTACCCGTAAACAATGCCCTTCACATTCCAAAAGCACTTGATCCTAAGCCTCTAACTAAATTGATAGCAACTTGACCCTTATTAAGGATTGGAGGTCTAACTACCTGCGTGTAGCGCCTACATGCTGGTGAGGGTTCCCGCGTGCTATCGGGTGTCTAAGACTGGGGCAAACGGCCTTTCAATCTGGTCTGGTTGTTCCGCGGTGCTCGCATTCGGTTTCGTAGTTCGTGATAGTAGGTAAATTACATCATTAGGTCTAAGGGCACACTATAGAGGTTAGGAATTTGACTGTATTGATTTGTAATCAAGTGTACCTTTGTGGCATCATTTCTCTCATCTCTTTTCCCTTCTCATCTCCCCAATTCTTCCTGCGGTAGTGCATGTTTGGGAGGAGGTCACAAAGCCCTGAACTGTTTGAATTGCCTGATAATTTTAGGAAAGGAGCCGAATCGTCCTCCTCCTCCACAAACATGGCTACACGCTCAGCCCCAAATCCCGAGGGAGGAAACTGCCCATAGAACCCACCAGGTGGTGGAGCCTTAGATCCCATAACGCACCTCCAAGCCCAAATGGAAATGTATAATGACCGAATTGAGGCCATTCGGGAAACATTGGAAGAAATGCAAAACCCTCCCGAACGGGAGGAGCCTAGGTCTCTTAGCTCCTATCAGAATCCCGCTGCTACAGAGACCATAGGACAAATTCGGGTCCCCATGGGCAGGGATGACTTTGAACTGAAACCTAACATAATTGGCCTAATAAATTTTCACTTCCATGGTCTTGCAAGTGAAGATCCTTTTCTCCACTTGGAAGACTTAACCCGATTGGCTGAAATTGTTAAACCAAGAAATATCAGGTTACCTATAGTCATGAAAATGTTCCTGTTTTCATTGCGGGATAAAGCATCGCAGTGGTTATGCACCCTTGGGAGAACCATCCACTCTTGGGAAGAGATGCGAACAGCATTTCTCAAGAAGTTCTTCCCGATCGGGCGAACCATTGTGCTTCGCCGTGCTATCACCTCTTTTACGCAACAAAATGGTGAACAATTTCATGAGGCATGGGAGAGGTATAATGACCTCCTTAGGAAGTGTCTGCACCACAATCTGCCTAAGTGGCATATAGCCCATATCTTCTACTACAGGCTAAGCGAAACTTTGAAGTAGATTGCAGATGCTTCCTGCGGAGGGAACTTTATGAATAAAGATGAGAATGGAGCATTTGAATTGTTTCAAAATATGAGTGAAAACTCAATGAACAATGCTTCCATTGTCGCCTTTAATCGTTCTAGCCAGCCCCAAAATGTCCACGAAATTGACATGGGACCCTCCCACTGACCCATAGATCTCAGCCTTATAGCACAGAAATTGGATGATGTCTTCGTCGTGCACAAGAAGTTGGAAGAGCTTCTGGCCAACCCTGCCCGTTCTATGGCAAACACCCCCACTTCACCACTTCGTCACAATTCCAATCTTCCAATATGAGACTTTTCCCGAGAAACCCTGTAAGACCTTCCTTACCGAGTGTTGCGCCGAGCGACTCGGTAAGTCATGTGGATTTGGCTTCTGCGAGCCAGTATTTCGGCATGAAGGACCAAGCCTCCGTGTGCTCGGATGCATATTTACATGCGGACACGTCTTCTGGCATAGAAAATGCTTGCACCCTGGGGAACAACCTGTTCTCTGCCACTTATAACCCAGGGTGGTAAAATCATCCGAATTTCGCATGGTCCAACAACCTGCAGCACCAAAACCTCGCGGGTGTACCAATGCGACCGTCCACACCCCTCATCCCAAGGGCCCAGTCTAATCCTATGGCAAATCCACCATCAAGCCCTTGCGTACCGCAAACTGAACACGCATCAAGTCCTCTTCAAAAATTGATGCGAATGATGATGAAAATGTCAAAGCACCATGAAGAGAACATGACCTCTCTTCAGCACCAATTGGCACAGCAGAATGCTGAGATCAGTCAACTACTCATGGCAACTCGATCTCAAGGCACTCTTCCTGCCCAACCTGTTCCAAACTCGTTAAATTTCGTACCCCATGGTCCTCAACCACAGGTACGACCTTCTCAGGGGCAGGATAATCAGATTTTGCAAGCTCCGAGCATTCCACCGGGACTTCAGGTTAATCCCGCTGTAGCACCACACTCTTATGTACCTATTGTGAACCCTCCTCCGACGTATGATCCCACTGGACTTGCATTGTCCAATGCTATCACTACGAGGAGTGGTAAGCAGACTGTCGATCCGCCTCGACCTGATCCTGGCCCATCTTATTTTTCATCACCCTCTCATTCAAGATTCGCACCACATTCGTGACAGGACAATATACCCAAATTCGTGCCAAAATCAGTCCAATTCCCAGAGGCTCTACTGAGGGAGCCAAACGGCAAGAAGAAAGATACGTAGGCCTTTGATAACCTGTGTAATTTGTTTAAGGATGTAGAAATCAAGGCACCCTTGCTTGAGGCTATCGATCACATACCTACTGTCACCCGATTTTTCAAAGACTACACAACACCCAGACGACAGTCAAAGAAAACCAAGAATCCGGTGGTGCTCTCGCATCATGCGAGTTGTGCTATACTGTCAAACCTACCACCGAAGTAGAAAGATCCGGGCACACTGCTCATTTCCTGTAGCAACCAAGGCTGCAATTTTAACCGTGCCCTACTTGATCTAGGATCTTCCATAAATCTTATACCGACCATCATGCTCGAAAAATTTTCCTTGGGAAATCTGAAACCCACCCTTGTCAAGTTACAATTGGCAGATCGTTCTGTCAAAATTCTGAAAGGTGTGGTGGAAGACGTGGTGGTTAGGGTCAACAGTCTCTGTTTTCCTGTTGACTTTCTTGCTTTAGATATGGAAGTTCCTAGCTCACTTTTTGATTTTCCGATCATCCTTGGTTGACCTTTCTTGGCCACAGCCCGTGCCCTTATCGACTGTGAGTCGGGCTGTATTCAGATTGCCGTTGGATCTGAAAAGCTCATATTTAACATCTTCAAGGCAGCCAAGAACTTTGATTGCGATTGCATCGACGATGACACGTCTGACATGACCGTCAGTGCGTGTATCGGACTAATTGGGACCTATTTAGACTGCTGCAGATTACCTATAAACACTGATGACTACCTGATCAACACATATTGTGACATTCTCCCATCCCTCCCTATTCCCGTACCTTCTCCTGACCAGACTTCTAACAAGGTTTTCTCCGCTTCCCATGCCTCATGGTCTGAGTCATCTCCGGGCTACTCACTGCCGGTCCACACTCTTGAAGACCGGATTGCCCTTCCTTCCCCGCCAAATTAGGCAGATTTGTAAATCCACACTGGGACCTTGAGCCCATATCCTACTCACTGGGGCTATTCCTTTTTGGATCCATCTGTCCAAGAAGCCCCTCTTCTTGGCCAATCTGAGGGCCAATTTCTTTCTCCTAACTTGTGCTCCAATCCACCTGGGACACTCTCGTCCCATGAAATGCCAGACCTTTCACCATCCAGCATCACTTTTCACGCCACTATCACGATCACTTCACTTTTCACTTCACCACCCACCACCCACCCACCCCACCACCTGCTGTATACCCTGCACCTCAGCTCTCATTACCCGATCTTTTGTCCTTTCTCTACCTTTCCCTGCATGCATATGAGGACATAGCATTGTTTGGCATGGGGGGGTGGATAGGCATCCATAGGATCTAGGTATTTTATGGTATCATGCAGTTTCAACCTATTTATAATTATGCAAGAAAAAGAAAAAAGATTATATAATAAGAATAATAAATGTTGTTTAGTAATGATCTGAAGGCTGAAACAAAAATACAATAAGTGTTTATGGATGTTCAACCTATGTTTTGAGGACTTTCCAGGCCACAGAAGCTTGATTCGTTCAGGCTCGGCTTAATTTACTTGAGCATTGACAAAATAGATCGGAATCTCTCCTAACTATGGACGTATTCTTGTACCTGAGACACCAGTACAGGATTCATTGGTTTGCTTCTACTCGAGAGCTTAAAAACTTGATTCACACTACACATATCAAGAAAGACCAGGTGAACATAAGATCCAACCCTAGTGTCCATTAGGAAAGCTGGAGTCCTTACCTGTGCGCGCAGGTAGACTTTTTATCCCAGGCTTTAGTCTTGTGTTTAGGAGAGACTCTTTCCACCAAGAAAGAACTCTCCCACCAAAATGAAAAGTGTGCTCCTCCAAATAATGTTGTAAGAGATATACTGACACGTGTTTCAGAAAAAAAAAAAAAAGATACAAATAAGTCAGTATATCTCACAAATGTTTGTAAAGCCTCTACCCTAGAAAAGTTCTTCAGGGCAAGTCGCAAATACCCTATTTTCCTATGAGCCACAAATGTCAAAAAATGGGAGTTGAGTTTTCCATCATCTTCTTAAGGGTCAATCTGAAAACACAAGCTAAAACTGGGACCAACCTGTACTTAATTTGTGAAACCCTGGGCTTGAGTCTTAATGTTCATTTGGTCAGTCTTGATCCTTCACTAAGCACAAGCCATAATCTCTTGAGCACTCGAGTATGTCAAAAACCTCCTAGGCCCTGGAAATCGTACTTAAGGTTTAAATATCAAGAGTCCTGGTTAGTTGAGAGATGATCTATGTCATGAGAGACTTAAAGCACTGGTAGTCGTCTCTGCAATTGGTTCTCACAATATCCAACAATAAACACACCTTTGTCGCCTCAGAAGAAAATCTTCAGCTTAAAGATCATTTCTAAATACTGTTTTGCTCGGGACTAGCAAAAGATAGGCATGGGGGTATGATTGCATCACAAAAATACACTTGCAATTGTGCCATCTTGTGCTATTTCCTAGCATTACCAGTGCATATTAGGTAGACATTGTCGCATTTGTAAAAATACATGCATGCATGCATTTAATTGAGAGGGGAGGAGATTGAATAAATGGGCCTCGCAATTCACATTTTCCTCAAGTACTGCCTCACAAATTTCCATCTTCATTTTTTATTTCATTTTGATTTTTGACTTTCTTCTCGCGGCTGCTATGCATGGCCTCACCTTCCTCCTCGCGCCATGCCCTGCAACTAGCCCTTCCTTGCGCCAGCCTCTCCCTGCCATGAGCCATGCATGAGCCATGCATAGCCAAGGCATGGCTGTGCATTCTCTCCTCTTCTTTAAAAAGAGGGTGGCTTCTTCCTTTGCAGCCGACCTAGTCCTCCACATAGAAAACCCAATGCAGCACCACCTTCTTCTCCAAGCCGCCCCCTCCCCTCTCCCTCCATACGTAGGACCTCCTCGTTAGAGGAGCCACTCTGCGAGCAGCAGTCCTCACTGTGGTGCACACACACCACAGTGAGTCCACCACCGCCCAGCTCTTCAAAGAGCCAGTGGACGTGGTGGCCTTCTTTTCCCTGTTTAAACGACTATGCCACTTCAGCCATTAGAGAAAAGCTTCAGTTGTGAAGCTCAACCGGCCACCGCACGGCCTGCAGCAGCCGGTTGAGCCCCACAGCAGTAGCAGCAAAGCGGCAGCAGCGCACGCAGGCCTTCCGCGCGCACCAGCAGGCGCCCTCGCCTCCAGCTTCTTTATTGCAAGTGCCCTGTCGCACTCTCTCTTCAGCAATCGGCCACCGCACGCCACTGCAGCGGCCGGCCAAGCTTCACCGCACGCCAGCAGCACCCACAAGCCTCCGTGCAAGGAGCAGATCACCCTCACCCTCCACCGCACATGCCAGCAACCCTCACCATGCTCTCTGTCGCAATGTTCCGCCCGCAAGCCATCGGCCGGCGCAACCCTTCCACGTGCGCGCCAGCCCGCGCGTGCCAGCCACAATCCGCCCGCACTCACAGCACCTGCAGCAGGCGGTTGCATGGCTCGCCCGGCCACTGTAGCCACTGTTCACGCATTTCTGCAGAACACTATGGCTACAGTGGGGTGACCGGTAAGTTTCTCACTTAACCGTTCACCCGACGCACCGCTACCGGCCACTACCCACGCACGCATTCAGCCCCGTGCCCTCTTTAGCGCCCGCCTGCGCGTCTGCGTGCGTCTGCGTCGCCTGCTCCTTCGCTTGCTCCCTTAGCCCGAGTGCGCCTGCGAGCACCCGCTCTAGCCCTT
The DNA here is from genome assembly GCA_037157565.1 of Thalassia testudinum. NCBI lineage: Eukaryota > Viridiplantae > Streptophyta > Magnoliopsida > Alismatales > Hydrocharitaceae > Thalassia > Thalassia testudinum. The sequence goes on from JAZHRO010000014.1 coordinate 62,484,966, forward strand.
CCACGCAGCGTGGTGTGCTATGTCGTCCTCTCCGCGCCACTCCCTCCAGTGCGCTCCTCTTTGCACATACGCACCCGCACATGTGCACGTGGACCAGATGACGCTCCACAGCTTCAGACGCCTTAACCCTCAGTAGTGCCCACTCTCTCTCTCCCAATCTCTCTCTCTCTCTCTTCCTCAGCACTCTTTCCCTATCTCTTCACCAACGCTTACACACATACACTCACACTTTCATACACACACACACCTATGCACTATTATATACATATATATGTAAACGTATACATACATATATTGATATATATACATATACTTATGTACATGTATATATATATATACATATACTATACATATATTACTATGTACATAACTAAGTATTAGTATACATATATATATATCTATATACTTGTATATACATATATACATATATATTTGCATATCTACATATACTTATATACATATATATATATATATAAACACTTATATATATATATACATATATATTTACATATATACATATACTTATATACATCTATATATATATATATATACATATATATATATATATACACATAGGTACTTACCTATATACATATATTTATATACATATATATATATATATATACATACATATATACATATATATCTATATAACTATATATACATATATACATATATATACATATCTAGCTACATATACCTATATATACATATATTACTATATATACATATACTTATATATATATACATCTATATAGTATTATATACATACATACATATACATATATATATATAGGTCTATACATATATCTATCTATGCATATACTTATGTATATATATTTACATACCTATATATATATACATATACATATATACATTTATATACCTATATAATTATAACCATATATATATATAGATATATTTACATATATACATATATATATATTTTCACATTATTTACCATACCTGGTATCGTGGGAATATCTACACCAGTTGCTGATATTCCCCGATACACGCATAAAAAAAGCGTGGTCGCACACATCTTCCGCCATCCACCTTACACTCCACACGGCACCTCATCCTGTCGGTTGCGTCTTTCTAGACGACGACTGACTCGACACTGTGCTACACTCCATCTCCGCATCCACCCCCACCCCTTTATACATATATAGTAAATACATATATATCTATACTATATTTGCTTTATTTCTATTTCTCTTGCATGCCCATAGAAAAATAAAAAAAATATATAAAAGAGAAAAGATAATTTGTGACTTGCAGGTACTCCGTCTTGCGAATAGCAAGACCAATTTTGGAACCCTGATTTGGCTTAAAGCAAAGAACCTAATTTTGAGGGTGTGCCTCATGCACAAAGATTATCAGAAAAAAATATAAATAGAAAAACACCAAAAACACAATAAACAAACGGAAGAGATTCGTTGTAGGAAAGGCGTAGAAACTTGACTTGTAACCCCACTTCCCTGAGTTCGACCCTGGGCCTAAAAGTCACCAAGATAAATTCTAGTAGGCTAGGTTAAAAATTTTGTAAAGAGATGGTTAGGTCCGATTTAGGTTAACCACTATACACACTTCAACGATAAAATCACCATATTAACAACCTAATCGGGTCCGGCACCAATCTTGCTCATCTCAGCTCCCACTAGTCCACAGGGAGCTATAGCTAGCTCAGCTGGGTTGACTGGAGTTCACCCCAGCTCAGATCCAGCTACATCCAGCTCCACTCAACTCCAGCTAGCTGAAGATGAATTCATCCCAGCTCAGGAAGCTCAAGTCCAACTCCCGAGGACTCAGCTTAGCTCAACTTAGTTGAGCTAAGCTACCTTAGTTGCCTCAACGAACTTTATCCACCCCAGGATCACCAAACCCAGCTTACCTTAGCTCATTATGGTAGAAGCTAGCTCACTTTAGCTTGGCTTAGCAGCTAGCAAAGAAATAGCAAGCTAAGCCAGCTAGAGTGGCTCCATGCCAGCCTCTTCGGCAGTTGCCTGCTCTAGTTGAAGCTCCAGAATTCTCCACCTTAGCTCCTCTCTTCAAACCTTAGCTTACATTACCTACTCCTCTACTCCATAGCTAGCAAAGCAAGCTTAGCTTAGCTTAGCTTAGGTTAGCTAGCATCCAACTCCTTGGCCATCCACCACCTTCAACTCAACCCTAGCTAGCTCCATCAACTAAGCTCACCTATGCTTGCTATCCTACTCCAAGTTGGCGCCACCACCATCACACCCCTTCACCCCATCACAACTACCAAAAGCGACCTATTTTCCCTCCAACATAACCTTCTAGAACCCTTCCCTCTTGGCGCCAACTTTCCCTCCAAAATTCCCTTCATCTCCACCAAACACCTCTCCTTAAATCCATCTCCACCATCCACCTAACCCCCCTCCTAGAAGACCCTAGGTTGGCGCCAAAATGGTGGTGTCTCTCCACCACCAAAAGCCAGCAACACCACCATAACCACCCCCTTAACACCCCTTGGGTTGGCACCAATTACCTGTAGCCATAGGATCCCCAACCACCTCCATCTTCCCATCTTAGCCCTCCATTTCAAGAGTCACCTTAGCCCCCTCCCTACTCTATATAAACCCACCACCTACCACCATTTTAGAGCATTCTCCATTATTGTTTACTTCCACCTACATCCACCTATACCTGCAGCCAAGGAGAAGGAGCAGAAAGGAAGATTAAGGGGGCACATCACCATCCCTTTTGGTGCCTTCTTCTCCCCACTCTCTTCAACTTGGGCCACGCTATGGAGGAGGACCATTCCATTTCAAGGAGGACGGCCCGGGAAAGAAGAAGGACCTAGGGTGGATGTCCACCGTTGGAGAAAAGCTTAGGACACGTCGCCCTAGGGCTTGCTTTGTAGCACATTAATTTGGTGGAGCTTTCAGAGACAAAGAGTTGGAGCACTTCTTTTCAAGCCCAGGAGCTACTAGGCTTGGAGCAAGGGGCCTCCCATCTTCATCAATTTTTAAAGGATTAGTGTTTCTTTACTTTGTACTTATAATTCTAGTTGTAGAAGCTTTCCTCTACGAGGGTTTTTGTACAACACTTTCTCATTAATCAAGTTGCCTTCTTTAGTTGCATTCTTGATTACTTTGTTTTTAGCATTCTTCACTCCCTCTCGCTAATTATTCTTGGCCTCCACTTTCCTAGAGTAAGCTTAGGGAGAGGATCTACTTGCCACTTTAGGAGTAGTGTGTTAAGTGTTAGTCACTTTCTCGCCAACAATTTCGCCTGTTGCCTTACTTTCAAAAATAAAAAAATGATATATTGAAAAAGACCAAAAATGAAAGGTGATTTCTATTTCCAAGCAGGAGACCTGAATTTTGCAAACATATTGCCTCCTTGGACGACCCTAGATACCCCACTATCTAGATTTATAAATTTAAGAGTTGATCGATTTTGCATGTTACAACAATGCATTTTACAAATCGCGTAAAATCTGTATCAACCATCATGAGTCAAAACTAGCATAATTTAGTCATTATCAAGGAATAAATGCTCCTACATAACTACGAGAGAGCCATAGTTCAATGCATAATGATTTTCAGAGAAAGTTAAGAAACCAGGGTTAAAATTAATTTTACCATCATATCTTGAATGTAGAACAACTGTGGGTTTTCCCAGGGGGTAATTAAGGGTCAAACTGTCTTAAATATCCAACAAGGGGGTTAATACAGAAAGAAAAGTGTTTTCACATGCTTTGAGAGTTAAATGACTTTTGAAACACTAGAAACAAACCTGCTTAAGTAATTGAAGTTCTGGTCAGAAAAAAATTCACCTAAACCCTTTAAAATTCATAGAAAAATGTTCTCTATGGGTTGGTTCCTTCAATTTGACCATCAGAACCCATCTTGACCCAAAATAAAGTCTTTGACTGACATTTGCAATAATTTGGATTTTTTAATAAATTACCAAGTCAAACTAGGCCAAAACCATAATCTAACAGCACCATTAGATTCCTTAGGTCAAAATTAGGCTTATAGCAAAATTTGGGCCCAATCTAAGACTATCTTGACCTAGTTTGCAACTTTGTCCTGTCTGATAACACATATGCCCTTAACTTTCAAAATACTTACAAAAAGGCCCTTAACTTTGTCATCACTTTCATAAATAGGTCCCTACCACCATGAATCCTATTCCTACAACCTCCGGCAACCTAAATTTTTCAAGTTCTCCTTGATTCCTCGACGAATTCCTCTCATATTTGGAAAGGAAGTTCGTCAAGGAATTCCCTTCATTTTGAGCCAATTCCTAAGCTCTCAAACCTTCCCAATCTCTCATGCAAACGCATGAGAGATTAGGGTATCCTACAATTCCTATCTCCGAAGAAGCTTTGCAAGCTTCGGAAGCTTGCTTCCCAAGCTCAAAACTCCCTCCAGAGACCTAAAAAAGGACCTCTAGATCAAACCGAAGGGGGGAAGCTCGATTTCAACTGGATCTACCCTAATTTCCTCCTTCCTAATTCTGTTGAAAAGCTCCTCGATCTCTGACGACTATCCTTGCCTCTCCTCATCGTCTGACCACAATACTGGTGGTAGATACTCCTTCATCCTCACCGTCATCACCCTACCTGAGCCATCTTTGTCTTTGATGCTGGCCAAACCGCAATCGACACCAACTCTGATCGCCGTCATCCTCTACCTATCTCTATCAACTCCTCAGCTTCTCCACTTCACGGCAGCACCTTTGACACTCCTCTTTGACCTCTACGTCAACCTCCACAACTCCATCTTCCACCTCACCAGCATACCATCAGCAAGCACTAGCAACCACCACAGACCACCTACGTCACCACTTCCACACTCCTCACCATCTCCTCGACTCAGAGACTAAAACTGCTCATGTAATTGAGGGGATTAGCCTCTCTAACACCTTACAAAACACCACCACATTCGTATCTTTGGCCCGACTTTGCCCTACACCCACACACACTCACACTCCACGCTACCACCACTTTTGCACTCCACAACGTCTGGTGAAGGTTCTAAACTATTTTCACTTGGCTATAGGGCCGTATTCTTATTTTCAGGTGTCCTTGCTGGAGCTTTGCTACTTCCACCATCGCCGCCACACTCTTCGAGCTCCAGGTCGCGGAGGCATTGGGTGTTACATCCAGGTGCCATGGACGAGGCCCATGAGCTATTCCAGGTCTCCAATTACCACAGAGGGAATTTCTTCAACTCCAAATCGACACATCTTCACCTGTAGTTCCCTCGATTGGAAGAGCATTGCAGAAGCAACCCACATGAAGAGAAAGGGGCTAACATACTCCCACATCATTAACAGTGGAAGCGACATAGTGATATAAGTTGTTTTTGTATTCTGGGCTTATTGCCTCAGAACACGGGGTGAGGTCCTATTTGCCTCACTCGATCTGACCAGCTTAAGCTCTCACCCCTTGCTCACCACCCACTGCCGGTGAGCTTGGACCTGGGTACGCGCTTGACTAGAATTCTCGATTACCCATTATTACGGAAGGCTCTGGGAGAGCGGATCCCAGAGAGAGAAAGAGAGAGAGTGCATGGGGATAGGGTGGTTTTTGCTTTAACTGTTACCTGTGCGACCCTTAGTTGCAGAAAGAAGTAGAGAAAGAAAGGAGAAGAGAAGGAGAGCAGTAGAAAGGCAAAGAAGAAAGAAAGAGTTCTGAAGAAGAAGAATGGAGAAGAAGAAGAATCTATAGAAGAAGAGAAGAAGAAAAGCACTGTAGAATCAGACGTTTAAGATGTCTGATCCTATCAGTAGACGTCTGATTTGAGTTTCTTAACTTGATTGATACTGTTGAGATATTTTCTATTATTATCAGGGGTAATTGGTGATTCAAATCACCATTTTACCCTAATCTTTTTGCTTCATTAAACATTAGCTTTATCATATATCAGTCTTGTTTGGATTTATTGATAGAATTGCAATCTTGAGAGTTAATTGTTACTTGCACCCTACGTTCGACCTTGGACTTCAAATTCGAGTAACGAACTGTATTTGTTTTTCACGCTGATTTGACCTATACAGCAATGCATTGATTTTAAAACCCATTTTAGAGCGATAAACAATATACAATGTATAGCATGAGTATATGAAGAAATAAAAAGAACCCTAGACAAAATATTGGTGATTTGGATCGCCAATTGTTAGTCTAACACGTATATAATATTTATCGAATATAATCAAATGAAAGAATAGATAATCAGACATCTAATTTTACAATCAAACGACTTAAAGTGTGTTGCTACAGTACTCCTTTCATATTCTTCTATTGTTGTTCTTCTTCTTCCTTCTCCTTTCCTTTGGTTTCTTCTTCAACCTCTTCTTCTCATGCATAGGGGAACAACTTTACAAACCGCTAAGTCTTAGCCATTCTTCTCCATAGCAAAACCCTCCCCTGCCCTGCACTCTCTATCTCTTTCTCTTCTTGGAGGATTTAGATGGTTCTTCTCATCATTGGCCACCTCATAGCTATCCTGGATGATCTCTATCCACATTTTTTTCTCCTTGGAGCAGTCGAATGACCCATTTCGATAGTAGCACATCATTAAATTCTTTGAGTGACCTGATTCCAATTCCACCATACTTCTTTGGTGAACAAATTGAGACCCACTTTACAGGTTGGAAGAAGGACCTTGATGGGAAGCCCCTTTCCAGAAAAACCTCTTGCGCATCATGTCAAGTTTTTTCCAAACTGATTTTGGGGCTCTAAGAATAGAGAAGAAAAAGATTGAAATGGATGTGGTGACTGAGTTCAGTAAAATATACCTCCCTCCTTTCGACAAGTAGCGACTACTCTAGCCCTCTAGTTTCGTAGCCACCTTTTCATAGAGAAAGGACCAATCTGTTTTCCTCAGTTTTGTGCACTTTAGAGGTAAACCCAAGTACTTGACTGGCAGAGATATCACAGGCGTGCCTAGGATGGTGGAGATGTCATTTTGGTCTTTGCCGTTCATACCAAAGCAAACCAAGGGGGACTTACTTCCATTAAGTCTTAAAACAGAAATCTCACCAAAAATTTTGACCATATAGTATAGCACTTGGGCTTCACTCTTCCCACCTTCCATAAAAACACAATGTCATCTGCATATTGAAGAATGGGGGCCAATGCACTATTGTCAGTCATCGAGTATCCCCTTATCAACCCATCAGCTGCCAGTTTGCATGCATACCTTGCCAATGTCCTCTACAAGATTGAAGATCAAGGGGGCTAGTGGGCAGCCTTCATCACCACACATTGAGGTTGAATCTAGGCTCGACATTATTTCCCATTTATCAGGGGGAGTAGGAAGCAGTCGTTATGCATCTCTTCACCCATTGTATGAAAAGGGAGGGAAATTTTCTCCTTTTAAGAATTTCCCAAAGGCACGGCCAAGAAATTGAATCATAGGCTTTAGTGAAATCACCTTTCCATAGGAAAGCCTTGGATTTTCACCTATGCCATCCCATCACCATTTCTTGTGCCATGATGAAAGATTCCTGCAGGGATCTCCCAGGTAGAAAAGTAGATTGGACAGGCATAATCAGATCTTGTAATACATCACGAATTCTGCCGGCTAGAATCTTGCTGATGATAAGATAGATGGAATTCGACAAAGCAATGGGTCTATAATATGAAAGATTCTCCACACCTGACTTTTTTAGTAGCAAAAACAAATACAAATTATTCAATTTTTCAAAACCAAAGTTGCCCATTTCAAACTCATGAATGACTTCTATCACATCCTTCTTAAGAATGTTCCACATTTCTCTGTAAAAGAATACCTGAACCCCATCCGATCCAGCAGCTCCCACATTATTCAAGTCTTTGATTGCTTTCACTGCTTCTTGTTCGGTAATATGAGAAATTAACATGGTCACCTGATCATTGCTGACACTTGGAAAGTTAGTTGTAGCCATCCTCCATGAACCTCTTGGTGCAGCCTTGGCTAACTCTTTAAAATACCGGCCAGCTTCACTTCTGATTTCACTGGTAGATGTAATGGTTCTCTCACCCATTTTAATAGATTAGATGAGATTAAACCTCCTCCTAGCACTGGCAGCAAGATGAAAGAATTTCGTATTGGCATCACCTTCCTTGAGCCATAGTTGTCGAGATCTCTCACACCAATCCATTTCTTTCTTCAAGTCCTCCTCCCCAATGACCTACTGCATGTACTGTCTTTGCTCATGCTCCTGGGTACTCAGAACTTGCCTACACTCCTTCAAATCTAGTCTTTGGATCTCTACCAATGCCTCAACCCTCTTCTGCTCTCTGATGGCTGCCACTGACTGCCCATATTCCTTCAGCATAGAGTGCATGTTTGCCAACTTTGATGCTAGCTGCTATGTAGCTGAGCCATTCGCTACCTTATTCTGCCACCAGCTAGACAGCATATCGGCAAAACCCACCTCCCTGAACCAAGACTTCTTAAGTTTGAAGTATGATCCACCATCAGCATTCACCCCACTATCCCACACAATTGTGGTGTGGTCAGAAAATGGCCTGTCAAGTCTCATAGAAGACGATAGTTGGAATCTCTCCAAAAGGCTTGGGTTGCCAAAGAATCTATCCATCCTTGATGCCAGTATACTGCCATTTCTCCAAGTGAACTCCACCCCACTGATAGGGTATTCAGTGATACCTAATCTCTGCACAACCAATTGGAATGCAGCCATTGCACTATCTGATCTACCCCTAGGTCTGTCACCACTTGAAAGAGGATAGTTGAAATCACCACCAACAAGCCATGGTACCTCCTGGACTCTTTGATGCACTGTTGATAGGTCCTCCCAAAGTTCTATCCAATCAGTAGCAACACAGGGTCCATAGATGCTGGAAATGAACTAATCCAGATCACCTCGAAGGTTCTAACATCTACAAGTACATGTCTATCATGAAGGACTTCAGTCAATTTAAGGCAATATTTTTTCCACCATATGGCCATCCCACCAGATTTTCCAGCTGCAGCCTTCCCTACACAGTCTACTCTCCCAGACTGTCTTAGCGAGTCCCAGGTAGGGCCACTTTCCTCCTCCAAGTGTGTTTCTTGAATGATAGCACAATAAATTTCCCATTCCACAAGATATCTGATTAGTGAAGCCCTTCTCACCTTGTTGCACAACAAACGCACATTCCACATTAGAACTCTCATCCCTTGCATGGCTGATCCCCTTGAGCCAAATTATCCACATACTCAACCATGATCGGCTTTGCAATAGTTTCCTCCACTATAGGAATCAAGTTCTCCTTCCTTCATCTTCTGAGCATGTAAGGAGAGCATCCAAGCCCCCTCTTCTGGTTTGTCCCTTTCCCAAACTTTAGTTCATCAGGAACAGAGAATTGCACTTGATTGACCTCCTTAAGGGCACTTCTACCACTGCTGACTACAATTTCCATACCTGACTTTACCTCCTCACATCTAGAGGAATTATCTGAGTCCCTCTCTGAGAAATTAGCATCAGCCATAGAGCCCCTGCCTTTGACCACAGTGGTTTGGTTGCCACACCCCTTGGCAGTATCATCATCCATAGTCATCAGGCCCCTCTCTGAGGTTTCCTTATGACAGTCCTTCCTCTTCTTTGATTCAGGGGCCTCATCAGAGGACTTACAACCCACTGATTCAACCTGTTGTGCCTCTTCAGATCTAACAACAAACATCTTAACATGACCCTGCTCTACTAACACAAAATCCTGCCCAACCACTAATAAGTGAATGAGCCATGAGGAGCCCCCACACCTGAGAATGATTCTGTCTAGCAGTGACCCACTTCTAAAGACTTTAGCCTCAAATTGAAGTGAACAGGCATCACCTTCCCCAATTGTGATTTCAGTGTGTTCAAAGACGGATGCAAAGCTTGCAACCATCTTGGCAACCACCCCTCTAGATCTCAGGTGCAGAGGTAACCCTTTGATCTCAAGAATCACCCTCTTGGTTCCCATTCTCTGAGGGGGACGTTCAGGAAGTGCCCCATCAAAGGGTAGACCAGCCTCTGTAGCACATTGATGTTATCGAAAGAACTTGATTGAAAGTGTAGCCTTTCCACATCTATCGAACCCAGACCAAACACAAGAAAGCGAGTCTAGGATAGCACTGCCACCTTTCAGCCCATTTACACAAGGTTAAGGGAACTCACCAGTTGTTGAAACCTCTCAATAGAGGGATTGCCAGTCATGACCTCGCCGATCAGCGTGCCCGTCAACATGATCTCCTCAGAGACAATGTCCTAAGAGAATGGAATCTCCACATCAATCGTGTGACTACCTAGTGCCGGCAGTGGGGGTAGACGGGGCTCCTTCATCACCTCCTAATTTGGGCGTGGAGGGATCTTCTTTGCATGTGGCAGCTTCACCTTTGTGCACGAGTCACGCTTGTGACCTTCACCCCCACATACTAAACAGAAGAGGGGATTTCTACACACCACAACCTTGTGACCTCTTCATCTGCATCTATAACACAGAACCACTCCATTGGATCTCCTCCAGCCTCCTCTTGGAATGAATCTAGATGCCCTAACTTCATACGACCGCCATCCCCTCTCCCTCCTCAAATTTCTCGATCTCCAAGTCTTCCACTCGTCCCCATCCCCAACCCTAGTCTCTCCCTGATTGTCTCCTCCTGTCGACCTGATGCCACACACCTTCTATCCCTCTCTCCCTCATTTTTTCGCCAAGCAGGGGTTTAAAAGCGGTACTTGGGGATCCTTTTATAGGCTTTTAGAGGGCAGTTGAAGCTTGGAAACCAAGCTCTTGAACTTGGAAGGTTCGTTAAAGTTGGAAACCCAAATCTCTCATGCCTCTTCCAATCAGACTAATTCTAGAGCTTCAACTCTTTCCCAATCTCTCATGCGTTCGCATGAGAGATTGGGAAAGAGTTGAAGCTCTAGAATTAGTCTGATTGGAAGAGGATTTCAAGAGGGATCTCCGGCTCAAATTTGAGGAAGTTTCATCAATCAATCAAGGAGAAATCCTTGATTGATTGTCGCCGGAGCATTAGGATTACGAGTTCTGTGTAGCGGAGACCTTCTTGAAGAAGATGATAAAGTTGGCAGGTTTTGTGTAAGAAATTCGAAAGCTGAGGGGCCATTTAAGATAAAAAAAATTAGACTTGGACCAAAATGCAAACTAAGTCGAAATAATCTCATATTGGGTTAAAGTCTTGGCACAAACCTAACTTGGACCTAAGGAATCCAATGGTGAAGTTAGAGTTTCGTTTTGACATAGTTTGATTGGGTAATTTATGCAAAAACCTATATTAGACTAATAGTCTATTTGTGGCTCTGTTTTGGGTTAAGACAGGTTTTGATAGTCAAATTGAAGGTACCAAACCATAGATAATATTTTTCTATGAATTTTAGAGGGTTTAGGTGAATTTCATCCTTACCAGAACCTCAGTAGATTAAGCGGGTCTATTTTTAGGGTTTCAGCTATCATTTAATCCCTAAAATACGTGAAGACCCATTCCTGTCAGCATGGACCTTCTTGTTCGACATTTAAGACCATTTGACCTTTAATTAACCCCTAAGAAGCCCCATGATTGTTCTACAATTGAGATATGTTGTTAAAACTACAGTTTTACCCCTATTTTCTTGTTATCCTCAAAATGGATTTGTAGTGAATTAGGGCTCTATTAGCGGTTATGTAGGAACATTTATTTCTTGATTTTTACTAATTAAAGTTAGATATGGCTGATGATGACGTTGTCATCAAGTATACTAGGTTATTCTGAATTGATTTCTACCCCATAAAATCATCAAAAAAAATAGAAAACCACCACTACAACAAGTTCGCCTTTTGCCATATGTTGAGAATCGACGACAAATCCATTACAACAGGCGCAACAAGGTGACGGCATAGATACTGTTGTTGTTCTTTTCGCCTGTCGGTTAAAAGGAACATCGAATGTTGAATATCATTCATCCAGTAGAGTAATTGGGCCTTTTTACGTTGGTTTCCAACCGGCAATAATTTGATTTACCGTCACTTGTTTAAATAAGAGACGATGTTGTTAAGTTACTCTTCCATGTGCTGATGCACCTTTTTTCAGTTTTGCCGTCATTTAAAGAAAACACCATCGCTTATATAAGCAATGGTAAAAATACTTTTGCCACCAGTTATCATAAGAAGTGACGGTATGGAAATCTTCTTTCGACGTCGCTTATATAAAATTTTTACTATCAGATATTTATCGTCGATTATTCAAATAACCAATGGTAAATGTCTGGGTTTTTTTGTTAATTACCAAATGATGGAAATACCTACTAAATCTACTTGAAATAAAAATGAAGAGAAATTTATATTTCATAAATATAAAATCTACAACATTAAAAGTTTGAAAATGAAATATTTACATAAAAAAGGTTACATGAAAAACATAAGAAAAGGAAACAAACAGAAATCAAGATATAGCTGCCCCAATGTCACCAGTTCTACCTGCACCACCCATGGAGTTGTCGTTGTCTCGTCTGTAGATGCTGGGATTTATGGAAGACGGTTGCTCTAACTGACCCTTCCTCTGAAGAAGGGATATAAGCATTTGAAGCTTATCATCCATGGCACTCATCTTATTATTCATCTCTACCACTCTCTTCTCCCTCTCCTCCTCTCTCTGTAATGTGTCAATCTTTTTATGCTGCTGATCGACAACAGTAGTTGAGATGGCACCTTTCCTTCCATACCAGGTAGATAACGTGTATGCCCTCCCTGCACTATGAACAAAACCACCGTGATCTAGTGGCATCACTGTCCTAAATGCCTCCTCTGCATCCAAAGGCTGCTGGACGCTCTCAGAGGCATCATTAGTGGGGGGATGTATTAATTGTACCATTTGATCTTAAATTATTAAAAAATATTATTATAATATATATATATAAAGTTATAAATTTTTTGAGTTTATGAAACTTATGTGTTTTTCTTGGTATGACTGATGAATCCACTTACGAGCACCCTTAGCTGCGGCCTTACTGTGGGTCATCTTGTAAATATTGATTCTATTCATTCCAATCCTATCATGTGTAGCAGACTGAAAATATAAAAATGCTACAATTAGGTTAAAATAACTGAAGAATTAAGTAGTATTCAACTTAAAAGTAGTTCCAAGACTTACATAATGGCTTCTAACTGTCACAATGCTCCTTCAACTCAAACAATGGGTCTGTGGTGGAGCTTTAGCCCTATTGGCCTTATTTCTTTTGCTTGCTTCTATACACATATACAATAATGTTTTTTATAAATTTAAGAGATATGAAACTAATGAAGTGACTTTTAATAACTTACTAACCTCCATCTTCGAATCCAACCAATTCTTGCATGCCTTCTTCCAATCGTCAGGCATGACATCAGAAGGTGCATCATCCATTGCCTCCTCAGGTGAACTCTTTTTCGAGAAAAACAAAATACCAAATAAATATTGTTAGAAATAATATAAGAATTATGTGCATAAAAAATGTAAATGCTTGAAAATTCTTACATTTCTCTTGGTCTCCGTCGTCTAATCCCTATTGATTTTGGCAGCGTGCTTAAGGATATATCGAGTGGCATTGGGGTCGTCACCCCAATTGTAATTTATCTGCATTAATTTGAAAACATATTAGTCATTCTTATTTTATAATAATTTAAGGATAAAGTTATAAAAGAAATAACTTTTATAAATAAAATTACCTCCAACTGATGGATAATCTGCCTCTTGAACTCTATAGGCACCTTCCTCCAGTCGAAGTAGCAAATGGGCACAATGGACTTAACAATTGTGCCCACTTCACTGATAAAGCCTAGGTAATTCTCCACCTCCACTGTGGTTCTAAGCCTAATTGTTATCCTTGTGCCCTCGGGGATATGTTGGAGGTCTTCCCCCGTCCTCTTGCTACTCTACCTGCGTAAACATTAATCATATTCATTATATATTTTTGAAGTAATAATAAACTTTAAAATATATAAGTAATTTACTTCCTAAAGATATATGATTTACTAACTAAACTTGACCTCGTTGCTGAGGGGTCGACATGAACAGGTGACTTACTCCCCACCATCTCATCCTCTACCTCCTAGCCCTACTCCTCTCCCTCCTTTCTAGCCTCCTCCTCCCCCTCCTCCTCATCTGATCCTCCATAATCTAGATCATCGTCTACTTGGTCTGGAAAGGTCTGAGCAATCATCTTCCTCTTTCCCTTCCACTCTGTATGTAGTAAACGTGCCATCTCCCCGGGTTGTACGAAACATAACTAGGGGGGTGGCTAAACCTAATGTCAAAGGGGTGGCTAAGCCTGCTGTGGGGGGGTGGCTGAGCTTGAGGAGACGAATTAGGCTGTGTGGAGGGCCGTCTCAGGAGGACCTTTTCTATTGGATTTTTTCTTAAATAACTTCATCCGTTACACATGAAAAATGCAATAATTAGTATCATTAAAAATCATTAATATATAAATCAATAGATATGAATTTTAATTTTACTCCAAACCCTCTTTGTAATGACATATATGACCCTATAAATTTCAATGTTAATTTGAATTTCATTTAAATAGAAATTAAAAAAGTAAAGAAATTATTACTAACCTTAATTAGATGTCAACATCAGTTGGAAATAAATGACCTACTTCTGTAAATTCTTGGTATGCCTAAGACTGTGCGTCAAAATGGTTACGTGGTACTGTTCTTATGGGTATAACCTGTCCCCTTTGACAATTATCATGAACGTAGAATACTTGTGCCACTTGACATGCCAATGTGAATGGTTCATCTGACTGAAGAATTTGACTATTAGAATTTAAACTCAAAAAATTATGTTTCATATCAATTTTGAAACTGGTGCCCTCTTTAAAAACATCAAACCAATCTCTTTCAAATAAGACAACTCGACGATCATATTTGAAATTGATCTCCACAATTTCTCTGATTTCATCATAATATCCATCTAGACCTGTGGAAAGATCTGAATCAACAACTCTGGCTTGTTGTGTAACCTTTCTATCTTCAATTTCTTTTATCCTAAATCTAAACCCATTTATTAAATAGCCAAAGTGGTAATGTGTATTATGTAATGGTGAATTGGAAATTACATCAAAATCTCATCCCCATCGTGAGTCAATATCCTCTTTTAATTGCTTAACCCTGTCTTTAAACCAATCTAAGAAGCTAAATTCATTTGACCTTGAAAGAGGTAATCTCTCGAATTCCTCGTAAAATGGATCAATTTCAAGAATTTGTTTTAAAATATATAGATGTGCACAACATCTATCATTTTCTGAAATTTCCTTATACTCTGTATGAAGAATTGACCTTCCTCTAATATCAAAAATGGACAAACATTCTTCATCATCACTATTATTGTATTCCCCCTCATAGTTCCTTTGAAGTTTATTAAAGCGGTTGTTTCTTTCATTCATGTACATGGAAGTAAAATTTATTCATTCCTCTATGAGATACCCTTCTACAATGGATCCCTCTGGCTTTGCATTATTCAAAACATAATCTTTAAGCTTTTACAAAAATCGCTCCACAGGATACATCGATCAAAATTGTATAGGTCCACCGATTCTCCCTTCATTTGGAAGATGTAGGGTGAGATGAACCATTACATTGAAGAAGGTTGGGGCAAGAATCTGTTCCATCTTACAGAGAGTAATGATTATTTGTTTATCCCAGTGATCTAGCATATCATTTTATACCATCTTTCAACAAATAACTTTGAAAAACCTGCTTATCTCTGTGAATGAATCAACAAATGGCTCCGACAGTATCCCCCGTATCGCTAGTAGAAATAATACTTGCATATAAATGTGGGAGTAATGATTTTTCAAACCAGAGATCTTTTTCTGCACTTCATTCACACAACGAGAAAGCAATGATGAAAACCCATCTGGCACCTGAATTCCCTTTAAGAAGGAGAACATTCTACTCTTCTGGTCTTGATTCAAGCTGTAAATAGCAGATGGGAAGTAGTCAACATCATCATGAATATGCAGCTCTAGTCGTATCCCCAAACTCTTCATGTCTTTCCTTATTTTAACCATATCATTTGGATCATCTATTATATTTTATGCATCTAAGATGTTATCCATCACGTTTTTTTCAATGTGCATAACATCTAAATTTTGACGTATTGTAAGATCTTTCCAGTAAGGTTGCCCCATAAAGAAAATGCTTCTCTTTTGAAATCTAGAATTCCTCGATGCTGTCTGGTCTTGTTTGAATGGTCGAGCCAATTGTATCTTACCCATTTCTTGTAATCTCTCCATTATAACCTGACCCGGCAACTTGGTAGAATCTATACAAAGTATATTCTTTTGATTTTTCTTTGAATACCGACATGCCCTACCATCAAATTTACTCCTGAACTGTGACGTTCACCATTTATGTTCAATAGGTAGAAATCTATGTTGTCCTAAGTTACAGAATTTCTTACTTTACAGTAATCGTAGGTGATGTCTTCCATATATACTAGTCAAGCAAGCTTCTCTTAAGTGCTCTAACCAAACAAATTTGTGTACGTCGGGAAGTCATTTATGGTCCACAGCAGTGCTACATGCATATTGTAAAATTCTTTCTTCTTTGCATCTTACGACTTCACGCCGATGTACCACAACTATTTTAGTTCATCGATTAATGGCTGGAGATAAACATCTATTGCATTTCCTAGTTGTTTTGGATCGGGGATTAATAGGGTCAGCATCATGAATGGTGGTCTCATACACAACTAGGGAGGTAAGTTATAAGTGACCATTACCACTGGCCATATAGAGTACGACGGTACATACTATTAAATGGATTGAATCCATCGTTGGTAAAGTGCAATCATACAAAAATCAAAATTTAGAAGGGTTCTCACAAAAAAATCACATATGCCAAAAGTACCAAAAAATAGAAAATTATGAAAAGCAACAAAAAAAAGTCTGAGGGGAGAGAAAATTTTGAAGCCATACAAATCAAGAGGAGAAAAAGGAGAAAAGTGAAAAATGTCAAAAAAGGAGCACTAAATGAAAAGAAAAAGAAGAGATAGTCATAAGAAATTAAGGGATTAACTAAGTTCTAGACCATATCAAGAAAAAGAAAATGAAAGGAAAAGAGTGCTTATGAGACATAAAAGATATTAGTAGGAATGCTGATCTTAGGCCTCTTGGGCTAGACTCCTAGGCTTAAAAATTCAAGTATCCACTAAGATCTAGATAGTCCTCAAGAGGTTGGGGAAAATGTGAAGCTTAAAGTATTAGGTCTAAGGCCTAGGGAGTATTCGACCTCGTTAACTGACCTCTGGTTTGCAGGACTCGGTAACCTAAGCAACCCAATCCACACACAGCCTGGTTCAGTGTGCACAAGTATCAAAATCACACAAATGCATTTAAGTTGTTCTGAAAAAGTCTCCTCGATTAGGAGTGGCCAATCAACACAAGTTCATTTGGATGAGTTCTCGACTCAGAGAGGCAAGAAATTCCCCTCGAAGATGTGCAAAAAACATATCGTCTCCTCGGTGCTTGTCTCCTAGGATATTTACATATCCTACTGGGGGCTTGTAAGCACCTTGTGCTAGTTCAAATGCCATGGGAGGCACTATCACGAAATGTCAATTGCCAGGGTCTAGATTCAGCTACTGAACACCATGGGTGGGATTATCTCGAAATCTTGAAAGCCAGGGTTCTAGGGGTTGCCATGGGCGGTGCTATCTTGAAGTATTGATTTCCATGGACCTTTCTAGGATTGATGATGGGGACTAGGAATCTGATACAAACCACGTTGAGAAGCCAATCTGAAGCTAGAAATAAAAATAAAAGAGAGGGAGAACTCTCCAAACAAAGAAAATTCTTCTGTGTCTCTCTTATAAAAATGCACTGCAAACTGAACCACGGCTAAAATATGTTACAAGCACGGGTACTTTAGCCGCGGAGTCCAACGAACTTTATGATAGCTCTTGTGGACCTTAAAAACCTTCGCGGTAGACTGAGGCTACAGTTGGTCAGGTGTGGATCTTGGTTGGTACTTGAGTACCTCTATGCCTTCTATCGGCATTCCAACTTAATCTACAGAAGAAAAGCGGACATCATAGTTTTTGAACATCAAACGAACTCATGGTATAGAATCAAAGTTAAAACCTTAAAATTCTGCCAAGGGACTAGCTAAAGCTAGGCGCAGGAGTATGATGGGAACACCATCATGAGCTTTAACAAGCCTATTTTGACCCATAAAAGAAAATAAAATCTCCTACATAAGCAACTGGAGGTCCTAATTTACTGAAAAATCTTTATGAGAGAAAAGTAAGAAATAAGGGGTAAAACTGTAATTTTACCATTGCAGTGCAACAATGGCTTTTCTCAAGGGCTAAACATAGGTCAAATGGTCATAACAAGATAATAAGTTGGTTGAAACAAATAAAAAGGGTTCGTGTGAGTTTTGCGAATTAAATGACTTCTTGTGACCCTAAAATAGACCTGCTTGATTAACCAAGGTTCTAGTCAGGATAAAATTCAACTAAACCTTATAAAAATCATAGAAAAATATCCTCTAAGGTTTATAACTTTCAAATTGTCCTTTGGAACCTATTTTAACCTAGAATGGGGTCTTAGACAAATATTTGCCCTAAATTGGGGTTTTGCATAAATTGCCCAGTCAAACGTGGTTAAACAAAAATCAAACTTCACCATTTGATTCCTTAGATCCAAATTAAGTTTTTACCGAAATTTGGACCTAAGAGGAACTTATCTTGACCAACTTTGTAAATAAGTTCAACCTGATTACATTTCTACCCCTATCTTTCGAAAACCATTGCATTTGGCCACCTAGCTTCTTCATCATCCTTGCAAATAGGTCCCTCCACCATTATAGCAGAGGAATCCTACTCCGGAAGGCTTTATAAGGAGGATTCTCAGTTATTGCTCAGAGAATCCCTCCCAAGATTGGAAGGGAGAGGAAGAATTTTGAATTGGGGAATGGTAGGCGACCCTAGGGCGATTGGAGGGAGGAATCATGATGGTGAAGGATGGATGACCTGGAGGTCTAGGGCTTGGACATAGATGGAAAGAAGATGAGCCGGGGATGCTAGAAGATGGGGAGAAAGTATGGGGAGTGCAAACAAGGGGAGGCACTAGGGCAACGAGGATGTTTTGTCTTTCAGATGCCAACGCTGAGGGCACATGGCGACGGTTTGCCGTCATCCAATTGTATGCCTTGCGTGTGGAGGACATGGCCACAAGTGGGATTCCTATGTGACCAATAGAAAGCAGGAGAGGGACAAGTTCAAATTGCATCCAGGGGCAACAAACTATAGGAGGCCACCACCGTTGCCTCCTCCTACCTATGGGGGTCATACAGTGGATGTTGAGGTACCCATGACGGAAGAAATCAAAACCGCTGAACTGGTGCTGCGGGGGGCTCTGGTAGGAGAGGTGATGAATGGCACTCCATCCTTGGACAATATTCGTCAGTTGGTAAGGTCTCTATCTTTGTCGACTGATGATTCGAAGGTTGCGATTCTCTCCCCCACACGGTATCTGCTTTTTGATTTGGGGAAGATGGATGTTGAATGTCTACGTTTTCGATCAAGTTCTACTAATGGACTACTGGCGATTTGGAGACTGGTTTCTCCTTTCGATGGATCCTTGCCCGAACAACCACCCCAAAGGGCCGGGTCTATATCGGGAAGGATAGGAATCAGGGGTCTACCTTTACATCTGAGATCGAAAGAGGTGGTGGCGACCATGGTTGCAGGATTTGCTACTCTAGCTGATGATGCGAAGGTTGGTTTAATGGAGGGAGATGGGCGGGTTATGAGTGCCTTGGTGGATGTCTTCAAAGTAGGTTCTGTCTCAGAATAGATAATTCTCCGATGTCGGTTGAGCTCCTGTTTTCTAGCAATAAGCTTCACAATGGGCGATAGTGAGGGGGAGAATTGTCAGGATAAGCCATCGTATGCGGAGGTGACTGGTGTGGTTGCACGGCAGCAAATGGGTAGGATGACCCCTGATGAGGCACCTATGCCCAAGAAGCATAAGGATCATCACCATCTTGGGGAGAAGGAGGATGCAATGGAGTTGGCGCTAATGGAACCCGCTATGGTGGAGGATGGGGCAGCAAGTCAACCTTTGTCAGATGTAGCAGAAGAGAGGATCCTGCAGGAGATTTCAAATACTTCTAGGCAACCCCAATCCAAGTCAAATGCAATGGAAGGTCTGAAATTTGGTGCTGGGACAAATACCAAAGGAGGAGTTGGTAGATCTCCTTATAAACTTAGATAAAGAAAATCGACTAAGGCTGTCAAAATTGATGAAAACTCGGTGGCTGCTATTATGAAGGTGGGAAGGGCCCAGGATGCAAATAGGAGGGATTCCCTTAGTGGACGATGAGAGTCCTCACATGGAATGTGCATGGGTTGCACGACAAGAGCCCGAGGGCTTCCCTCTCAAGGTATTTGAGAGAGTGGGAGGTTGATTGTGCCAAAATTCAAGAAACACACATTGAGAATGAAGAGGACAAGGCATGGTCTGACTTAAAGAATGTGGGGATGATTGAATGTGTGTCTACCAATGCGTAAGGCAGATCTGGTGGGATCGCTCTTTGGTGGAGAAAGGCTTCTCTTCAGATGCTGGAGCTGCATAAAGCCCGGCATTTAGTGACATGTAAGTTCAAAAGATGTTAGGGGGAAGATGTGTACTTCATCACTGGTGTATATGTGCCTTGTCTTCCATCAATGCAGCAGGAATTAAGGGATGACTGGGCTGCAACTGCAGAACTTATACAAGGGGCTGCTTGGTTGGTGGGGGGGGATTTTAACTGTGTTAACAGAAAGAGACAGGCCAAATGGTGTAGTGGGTAGTGCATCACTTGGATTCCAATTGTTGGTCCAAAATCTATGTTTAAGTGAATACCCATCTTCTGGTGCTGAGTTTACTCGGAGAAATGGTGGTGGCCTTATGTCCAGATTGACAGATTTTTTGGAAATGCCAATCTCCTTGAAATGCACCATCTATCAAAAATTTCTAGGTTGGAACGCCCTTTTTCAGATCACACACCCTGGTTTGGGATAGTGGGGAACAAATTCAGGCTGGCTCTAATTTCAAATTTAAAAGGTCATGGAGGCGTGAACTGGGTTTTGTTGAGATGATTGAGACGTGGTGGAGGGCCAAAGGAGTGGAAGGGTCTGCTATTGTCAAGTTTGCTTCTAAACTGGCTGATTTGCGCAAAATGCTTAAAGAATATGGGGTTGTGATATCTACGTTTAGACAACAAAGACGTTTGGACGCTTTGGAGAAGATCAAGGGCTTCGATATAAAAGAGGCAGTAGGACATCTGTCTGATTAAGAAATTGCTAATAGAAGAATGTGTCAAGGAGTGGTGGCGGAGGAAGATTTGAAATAGGAGATGGATTGAAGGGAGAGATCAAGACAATTTTGGTCGAAGGAGGGTGATGCAACACTAAATATTTTCACCTCGCAGCCAGCTTTCGCAGAAGGATGAACATAATCTCTTCCATAGCCAAGAATGGTCAAAGAATCTCCTCTATGCAAGAGAATAGATTGGAAGCCATCAGATACTACAGGGATGCTTCGCGGGTTGCAGGTAGAGGTACGTGGAGAATGACGATGAGTGATGTAGCTAAACATTCTGAGGAATAGGCTTCCAGATTAATGGATACCATAACTAACAAAGAAACTATGGATGCCATAATAGAGCTAAAAGTGAGGGCACCCCTAGAACTGATGGCATCCAAGTCTTCTTTTATAAGGTGTTGTGGAGCTTGGTCGGCCAGGAGGTGATGAGTCCATTTTAATGGAGTATTATTACGCCTAAGTACTTCAATTCCAACATAGTATGTTTGTTAATAAGCAAATTAGGTCATTAAATAAGAGCATGCATCATTACTTGAGTTTTTATCTATTTTACCGAATTTTCTAACTTAGTATGTAACTATTTTCTGTTTTGTTGCAGGAATGATATTCGAAAAGAACAAGGGGGGATAAATTTCCCCAACAAACGACCGGCTCAATACCTTCCTCATCCTCCAATTGGGCTCAACACCTCCCTCAACAAATGAAAATGGCGCTGGCCATATTTAGAAAAGGATTTTAGAAATCCTTGGGGAGGCGGAAGAAAGGAGATATAGAGCAAGAGGCGGAGGGGATTGGGAGGACCCAACCATGAAGACTGCTTGCACTGTGCACCAACACCGCACCCACCGCCTACACCGGCGTAGGCCCACCGATTCCTGCACCTAGCCTCATCGCCCTTCTGCGCATTGCCTACAAGCAATCAACACCCTCTGCAGGCGCAGCCTCACCGCCCTTGCGCTCCCTCCGTAGGCGTAGCCTCATCGCCCTTCTCCAAACTGCCTGCTGGCGCTCAATGACATCTTTCCCCTATCCACGGCACCGTGCCATCGCCTTTCACCTTCAGCACCCATGCGCGCCCTCTACAGGCATAGGCCAACCTTCCCTCACTACAGGTGATTCACCCGTGCTCCCACCGCACCCCTTCCAATGCTCTCATCGCCCTACATCCAGCACCGTCGCGTACCTTAGCCATCGCCATCCACAGCAAGCACCTACGACAACACCCTTGCACGTGCTATGGAGGCGCATGCCTCCCTGCACCCACACAGCGCTCTCACCGTGCCTCCAGCCTGCCCAAAGCCTACCATGCGCAGTGCACCTCTCGCCCGACCAACATGAGCCAACCCACGTGCACACGCGATAGCAGCAGCGGCAACAGCCCCCTGCAGCAAGCTCTACCGATGTCAAGCCCTCTTGCTGACCGCCACCCACCACCTCCGACCGTGCTTCCCCCACCGTCGCGATCACCTCTCTCCCACACAGCGCCGGTGGGTCTCAGTCGATCGGCCACCAAGCTTCCATGCGTGCAAAAAGGAGAGAGGAAATTTCCACTATTTTTGGTGATATTAAAAATTACTATTTGTGCCATTGCCAAAGACCCTATTGCAATATTTAGTTAATTATTATATTTGAGTGAAATTGCATGCATGCCCTTACATGTTATAGTATTTCTTTCATGCACTTAACTATTAAATGGTGATGTGATAAATGCATATGATCTCATCCATACACTCACATGACCTAAAATAGAAAACCCCATGTTTTGAAATACAACTATGTTACATGCCATTACAAGTTATTTCATCGAAGGAAAATTACATCCATATCCCTGCATTTCTAAATAATTACATGTTCCTTCATTTCGCCTTATTTTGCATTAGATTTGAACATGGATTGCGCACGTGATTGGATAACTACAAAGCAAAAAAATATTTTGTGAACTTATTAATCTGTTCCTCCCTCTTGATACAACATCCTTTTTGGGGCTTAAATTCATATCTAGGTTAATCTTTGATTGAGAGATTTACACCACATTAATTACAACGACATATCCTTCTATTGCTACTATAAATAAGCGAAACTCTCTTTGTCAATTGGCGCAATTATCTGATGCAATAGACACAATGGATTCACGTTATTATTTTTGAATATTTTGAGTTACGCAATTATCTGATCAATTTTTTTTATTATGCGAGGAATCTGATGGGGCGACGAGGCACAACAGAGCGGTGACAACAATCACGACCTAAGCCACATGAGGAAAAGACATAGGAGACCTGGATCTCGCTTTCACAAGGGATTCTCCTTTGTCACAAGATTTACTTCTATCTTTTCACCCATGTAGTAATTGGGGCAGAATTTTTGGGGGTTTGTCACCACATTCTTTTGCTACTAGGGTTTTCATTTTTTGGAATGGGTGATTCTATTTTCTACTTTATTGCCTTTAAAACCAACAAATGAAAATATCGAGCTGCTTGTTTAGAAGTTGCATGCCCTTAGGTGCGTGCATTTAGGGGTGATTGAGCAGCACATTAGATCTTATTATTGCATTGAAAGCATTTTAGCATGAAGATTGCTGGAGACAGGTACACCTTTCTAACTTTTGCATCCAGCTCCTGTTCATGCATTTGCATTTAAATTAAAATTTAAGACCACCAAGTTGTTTGAATTTACTAATTTAGTGGCTGCATAACTGAAAGTGGGACTGATAATCAGATTCAACCCTAAAATCAATTCACATTTGATTTGATTCTAAGGGACTTGTTTGCGATTTTAAAAAGAAAAAATTACAAAGATTTGTGTTGTGTTGCACACTTCTGACACTGATCATGCACAATAGGCACCGCACTCAGGCTTGATCCGTTAAGGCTATAGTCACTAATCTCTTTATCGATGCAAACCCTCCTATTATGCTTTGTGATGGTGGTGATACTATCTTTTGACCAAGTGTTTTGACACTTCATGGCGGGGGACACCCCTTAAAGTAACAAAAGGGTAGTTAAGGGGCACCGCATATGCATTTCCTCAAAGGAAGGGTTCGCCCTACTTGCATCCCTTTCTTCGTCCTTGGAGTAACTTCCCACTTGATCACCTGGGAGTATCATCCAAGCAAAGTATAGGTCCTAGGGCACTCGAAGGTTGAATTAAGGCACGTAATTGTACTGAAAAACTTGTTTGGCCATTTATATTAACTAATTCAACCTCCGCAACAAAGAAGGTTAAGATTTCAAGTCCACACCCCTCTCATACCACTTACGTGGGAATGGAGGGATAAGTCTTGAGCTTTTGACTTATCTTTGGAGTAGAGCTTTCACTTACTTAATAAGAACCTGAATTGTGTTTGATATTGTACGCTTTGTAGATGCTCTGTTGAGGGTAGTCTAGTGTTTGATCCTGAGCCTGAGAGAATTCTTAGGAGAGCTCACCTAGGAGAGAGAAGAGAAGGAACGGCTGATCAAGGAGCAAATCAACAAAGGACCCTAAGGGACTATTTTATTCCAACTAACCAACCCACACAAGCACTAAGACGACAGGAAGGGGATAACCCGTATGAGATCAAGAGCAATACCATATCTTTATTGCCCTCTTTTATGGTACTACTAGGGAGGATCCCTACCGGCATTTGGAGGAATTAATCGAGGCCTGTTCCACGGCGAAGCTCCAAGGCTTTACTGATGAAGCCCTGATGAGGACTCTATTTCCTTTCTCCCTAAAGGATAAGGCCAAGCACTGGTATCATACCCTCGATGCAAGGGTAAATGATTGGGCGACCCTTAAGGGAGAATTTTTGAAAAAGTATTTTCCTATGAGGAAAACCAACCATTACAGAGGAGAGATTATGGGTTTTACTCAATAGGAAGTGGAGCAATTTCATGAGACTTGGGAGCGCTTTAATGACCTTCTTAGGTTATACCCCCACCATCAGGTGCCAAGATGGTAATTGGTCGAAAGGTTCTATAATGGATTATCTGAAAGGCATAGGCAAACCATCGATGTATCTTGTGAGGAACCTTCATGACCAGAACTGAGGATGAAGCCTAGGCTGAAACATTAAGCAACAACTCCATACATCTGTCCTCTACCTATCAAGAAAGAAAACCATCGATCTTGTAGAGAAAGATAGAGGCCCATGAAGCTGGGCTTTCTCAGGATTTGTCTTATCAGATTCAACTATTGAATAAAAACTTTGATAGGGTTTTAGCAAACCCCGGAATGAACCCGCAAGCAGCCTCTATCTTTCAGGCTTCAAGAGAATGCTCCATTTGCCAAAGCATAATGCATGCCACTACGGAGTGCCATCAGGCAAATCAATTCCCTGAGTTGATTCAGGCTGACTTGAACGCGACCCAAGGTTTCCTCCCCCCTCACAATAACTCGTATTCTAATACCTATAATCCGAGGTGGCGGAACCATCCAAACTTCTCTTGGAAGTAAGGTGATGCTTCTAACTAAGGGAATACAAGACCCTTACCTCCCCAACCCATATACCAGCCATCTTATGAAAACCCACCTCAGAATAAGCCCTTTGAGATGGATGAACTGAAGGCCATGATGGAAGCAATGCAAGAGCATTAGAATATGGTCATTCAATCTCAGAATAAGATGATTACTTATATGCAATCCCAAATTGGTCATCTTATTGAGGCAGTTAGGCAACGTGATCTGGGGAAGCTGCCTAGCTCTTATGAGGAGAACCCTAAGGGCAAGGGGTTTGTATTCAGGGAGCATGCCCAAGCAGTGACCATGTTGAGGAGTGGAAAATAGTTTGACAAGCCTGATAACACTCCTACGGTTACATCTCAGAATCCCCCTTCCACACTTGACTCGACTTCCATCTCCACTAAGGAAGAGCCACACTACTCTCCCTCGCACAAAATCACCCGCAATGAGGATGTCGTCCTTCCACCACCCCTTTCTTGCCATGATGACCCCTCTACCCAGAAGCCAAGGGTGCCCTATCCAGAGTGCCTATCTACTCCTGGGGAATATTTTTTTGTTTTGCCTGGAGCCAAAGATAGGATGGAAGAGATTATGGATACTTTTAGGCAAGTCCAGATTAACTTGCCTTTGTTTGAAGCTATTAAACAGATCCCATCCTATGCCAAGTTTCTGAAGGACTTGTGCACCCAGAAGCGTTGATCTAGGAAACAGGTCCAAACCAAGGTCATCCTTCCTGACAATGTTAGCTCGGTTCTCCAGCATGGAACACCCCCCAAAATGAAAGACCCAGGGGCCTCGCATATTTTAGTTGTTATAGGTAACCAACACATTGATGAGGCTCTACTCGATCTGGGTGCGGAGCTAAACATTCTACCAAGCTCTGTCTACTACCTTTTGGGAGGAGTCAAGCTAAAGCCTAGTCCAGTAATCCTCTAGGTTGCAGATAGATCACTTAAGACACCACGGGGATTGTTGGAAGATGTCCTTGTGAGAGTGGAGGATTTCTTCTTCCCTATGACTTTCTGGTGCTTGATACTAACCCATCAAATAAGCCCACAAAGTTGTCCATTATTCTGGGATGCCCCTTCTTAACCATAGCCAATGCCTCTATAAATAGCAGATCTGGGGCACTTAAAATGGGCTTTGGGAACAAGAAGATCCGGTTGAATGTTTCTGATACTTACAAGCAATCTGGATTTCAAGATTGTTCTCAGATTGAGGTCGTTGATGAAATAATTGAAGAGACTACTCTAGCACTTTTATGTAGAGATCCCCTTCAGAAGGTCATAACTAAGGACCATCCCACTATTATTAAAGAAGCTGAAAGGGAAATGCCCGAATTAGAAGAGTTGCTGGGGCTACACACTGAGTCTCTGTCCCCACCCTGTACTGTGAAGGTGGATCCACTACCTGAGGCGGGGACATCTCAACTAAAACCCTTAATCCAAAAGGCTCCTGATTTAGAGTTGAAACCCCTCCCGAGCACATT
This sequence comes from Thalassia testudinum, assembly GCA_037157565.1. NCBI lineage: Eukaryota > Viridiplantae > Streptophyta > Magnoliopsida > Alismatales > Hydrocharitaceae > Thalassia > Thalassia testudinum. The sequence goes on from JAZHRO010000014.1 coordinate 62,512,192, forward strand.
GAGATAAGCTTTCCTTGGCCCTAATAATACGCTTCCCATTATTATTTCATCTACATTATCTGAATTACAGGTGGGAGCTTTGCTTGAGTGCTTACAAAGGCACAAGGAAGCAATTGCCTTGTCAATTGCTGATATTAAGGTTGTTGATCCCTCTCTTTGCATGCATCATATATACACGAACAAGTCCGTGAAGCCTTTCCGTGACATGCAGAGAAGGCTCAATCCAAATATGGAAGAGGTTGTTAGAAAGGAGATTCTGAAATGGCTGGATGCAGGGATTATCTATCCCATTTCAGATAGTAAATGGGTCAGTCCTATTCATGTAGTCCTCAAAAAAGTAGGAATCACTGTGGTCGAGAATGACCACGGAGAGCTAGTGACCACTAGACCCTCAACTGGTTGGAGGGTCTGCATTGATTACCGCCATTTGAACACAGCTACCCAGAAAGACCATTTCCCCTTATCGTTTATCGATCAAATTTTGGATGTTTGGCGGGGAACAAATACTTCTGTTTCCTTGATGGGTACCACCTTCATGAGTCTGTATGGCACATTTACATTCCGCCAAATGGCATTTAGGTTGTGTAATGCACCTGCCACTTTCCAACATTGTGTGATGGCTATCTTTTTTGATATGATCGACTAGTTCATTGAAATTTTCAAGGATGACTTCTCCATTTATGGCTCGTCGTTTGACCTATGCCTTTCGCACCTTGATAAAGTCTTAACCCGTTGCGAAGAGGCAAAGCTGGTGCTTAGCTGGGAGAAAAGCCACTTTATGGTCCTGCAGGGCATTGTGTTAGGGCATATAGTTTTCGAGAGAGGATTAGAGGTGGACACCACAAAAATAGATTCCATCCCTAAGCTTCCATTGCTCACCAATGTTCGTTAGGTTAGATCTTTCCTTGGCCATGCTGGATTTTATAGGCGCTTCATTAGAGATTTCAGTGAAATCTCTAAGCCACTTTGTAACCTGCTAGCGAAGGATGCCTCCTTCGATTTTGATGATAGATGTGGTGAGGCTTTCCAAGTTTTGAATAAAGCCCTTATTACTGCACCGATTCTCCAAGCACCAGATTGGACCCTCCCATTTGAGGTTTTGTGCAATGCTTCTGATTTTGCAGTGGGAGCGGTCTTAGGTCAAAGGGTTGACGGCAAACCTCATGTGCTGCATTATGCCAGCAGGACCCTTACGGATCCTCAGCAAAACTACATGGTCACTGAAAAGGAACTACTTGCTGTAGTATTTGCTTTGGAAAAGTTTCGGTCTTATCTTTTGGGATCCAAGGTTGTGTTCACTGATCATTCCGCCCTAAAGCATCTTCTTGCTAAAAGGGACACCAAACCTCGCTTAATTCATTGGATTCTGCTACTCTAAGAATTTGACCTGGAAATTAAAGACAAGGAGTCGAGAATGTCGTAGTAGATCATCTGTCTAGGATCCTAATTGAGGCATCAAACCTTGCTGGCAGCATTCAAGAGACTTTCTCTGATGAGACTCTGATGGCCGTGGAAGCTAAAACTCCTTGGTTCGCTAACATAGTGAACTATCTGGCCATGGGCATTAACCCCAGTACTTAGGACAATCAGAAGCGAGACAGGTTTCTCGCCAATGCTAAATTTTATCACTGGGAAGAACCCGAACTTTTAGAGTAGGCCCTAACCAGCTTTTACGCCGTTGCATCCCTGATGAAGAACAAAGAAGTGTTTTGAGTTTCTGCCATGACCTCCATTGCAGGGGACAATTTAGTGGGAAGAAGACTGCCCATAAGGTTCTTCAGTCTGGCTTTTCGTGGCCCACATTATTCCGAGATGCACATACGTATGTGGGCGCATGTCTACGTTGCCAGTAGATGGGAACCATTGGAAAAAGGGATGAGATGCCCCAACAACCTATCCTCCCTGTTAAGATCTTTGATATTTGAGGCTTTAACTTCATGGGTCCCTTTTCTGTGTCCTTCGGATATGAATACATCCTGGTGGCTGTACACTATCTATTGAAATGGATAGAAGCCATACCCACGTGAACCAACAACCATTCCATGGTCTTGGGTTTTGTTAAGGCTAATATCATTTCTCGGTACGGGTGCCCAAGGATGATCATAAGTGATGGAGGACCTCACTTCAAGAACGTACACTTCACAAGACTACTGCAAAATTTAGGAGTCAACCACATGATAGCCACACCTTACCATGCCCAAACGAGTGGACAAGTTGAAGTGCTAATAGGGAGATTAAGCGAATTTTAGAAAAAACTATCAGGCCCGATCGGAAGGACTGGTCTAAAAAACTAAATGATGCTCTTTGTGCCTACAGAACTGCGTATAAGCCTCCCTTGGGCATGTCTCCTATCTGTCTTGTCTACAGAAAAGCGTGCCACCTTCCTGTTGAAATCCAACATAAAGTTTATTGGGCTATTAAAAACGTTAACTTGAATTTGGATAAAACGGAAAAGGCACATATGTTAGAGTTAAGTGAGCTTGAGGAGCTTCGCAATGAAGACTATGAAAGTTCTCAAGTTTACAAGCAACGTACAAAAGTCTTCCATGATAAGCACATCATTAGAAAGCCTTTTCAGCCCAACCAGTGGGTCTGGCTTTTGAATTCTAGACTTATATTATTTCCTGGAAAGCTCAAGTCCTGCTAGGATGGGCCACACGTTGTTATGAATACTTTCCCTCATAAATGTGTAGAAATTTAGAACCCTACTTCAGGTGCGAGCTTTAAGGTAAATGGCCAGCGACTTAAACCTTATATTACTCTTTCAGATGGCCAGGTTTTGGATGCACTTCGGCTTAAGGAGCCTTAGCTCCTTCCACTCTCCTCCTCAGGTGATATTCTTCTATGTCTGCATTTTTCCAATGAGGATATTGTCAGTCTTAGGCATGGGGGGGTATAACCTGAAAATGTTTATAGCATTTACAAATATTTGCATACATATATATATATATATATGAACTCTTATTTTCTTGAGCTGAGTGGGTTAGTCCCTAGCAAAATACCTTTGTCATTGAAGGTTTTTCTTCTTGAATTATTTCTTAAGTTTAGAATATAGTACATTTATTTCACATGCACGTAGACAGGGTAATGGATCTTTGAAGAAAAACAGTAAGCAATTGTAGTCTACTGAACCCTTGGACAGTTAATAGGGAGTCAGGCATACTATCTTCTAGTAGATCCACACCATATTTGTGAGATTAAAGTAGAGAGATTGCTGGTGCACTAAGTCTAGTGCAAGGACTCTTAAGTTTTGGATAATTAGATGATGATACTTCAGAGTTGGGCATAGTTTTAGCTCTCTGTTCCTGTGTGCGTACTTTGTGTGAATTCCTAAGAGTCACCAAATATGGCAGATACACAGAGATTGAATCTTGATAAAGCGATGACTATGGTGGATGGTTATGACCATCCTTCATAGAGTCCTCGGCTGAAGGAGGGTAATAGTGTCAAAGGTCCGAAATATGCCTATCCTATCCATTCCTCCTCGGAGGCGAGAATAGGCACTTCCACCAAATAAACCACACAATATCCTCTTGACCATCATCATCCCTAATAATGCCTCATAAATAAAAGTACATATCATGTTGTGTTGATTAATAAAGAAAGAAGAAAAAAAAAAGAAAATAAAGAAAGAAAGAAAAAAAAGAAGAAAAAGAAGAAACAGTTATATTACAAAAAAAGAGAGAGAGAGAAAAGAAAACGAGAAGAGTTTAGGGTTATAATTTTGTCGTTGCAACATTGTTTCTGAGGCAACAAAACACCTATCGCGTTCCACCAAATATGACCCATACCTACCTTTCAGTATTTCTGATTGCTCGAATACTAGTTGAGGACTCTAACTTAGTTGTAGAGTTATTAGGACTTTAACTGAAGTGTGGATGCCATGTGTGGCCACCAAACAGTGAGTACAATTACTAAATCTGGCGAGATTTGTGATCTCAGAAAGAAAAGAAAGAAAAGAGTGAGCGCCTAGGAACATCAAGAGAGAACAGTTGTTTAGCCTCTCCGAGTTGACTTGTCTAATAGTCTAGAGATGTAAAGTATGTAGTACTAGATTACATGCAGCACCAGATGAGTATGTGCCACCAAATACAAATCCATTCAACTCGATATCTCCTACCTAAGACAAAAGCCGGGGTCAAATTATAGATTATCTTCTGCTTTATCCCTGAGGGAAGTAGTTGCCTATCCCAACAGAAATATTTACTAAGGGAGAAGTACGAACTCCAAATGCAAATTGGCTTTTCACGTGGATCTGTTACCTAGTCTATCATCACTTCACATTTGTCTGGATCTCTAAAGTTTTGAAATAAGAAAAGAAGAAATCTTCTGATTACTTTTATTATTTTTCATTTTTGCTAGGGACTAGAAAATCGTAGGTATGGGGGTATTTGATGAGTCCATTTTAATGGAGTATTGTTACGCCTAAGTACTTCAATTCTAACATAGTATGTTTGTTAATAATCACATTAGGTCATTAAATAAGTGCATGTATCATTACTTGAGTTTTATCTATTTTATCACATTTTATAACTTAGTATGTAATTATTTTATGCTTTGTTGCAGGAATGATATTGGAAAACAACGAAGGGGGACAAATTTCCTCAACAAACGGCCGGCTCAATCCCTTCCTCATCCTCTTGCCGGGCTCAACACCTCCCTCAACAAATGAAAATGGCGTTGGCCATATTTAGAAGTGGATTTTGAAAATCCCTGGGGAGGTGGAAGAGAGGAGATATAGAGTGAGAGGCAGAGGGGATTGGTAGGACCTAACAGTGAAGATTGCTTACACTGTGCACCAACGCCGCACCCACCGACCGCACCAGCACAAGCCCATCGATGCCTGCACCCAGCCTCATCACCCCTCTCCATACTACCTATAGGCACTCAACGCCCTTGCACACCCTCTGCATGCGTAGCCTCAGTGCCCTTGCGTGCCCTCTGCAGGCGCAGCCTCATCGCCCTTCTCAACACTGCCTGTAGGCGCTCAACACCATCGTGCCCTCGCCACGCCACCGCGCCATCGCCTTCCACCTCCAACGCCCTTGCGCACCCTCTACAGGCGCAGGGCAACCTTCCCTCACTGCAGGCGCTTCACTCGCACTCTCACCGTGCCCCTTCAAGCGCTCTCACTGCCCTGCATCCAGTGCCCTCACGCGCTCGCACCATCACCTTCCACCGCAAGTGCCTGCGACAGCGCCTTTGTGCGCCCTCTGTAGGCGCATGACTCCCTACACCCGCACAGCGCTCTCACCGCACCTCCAGCCTACCCACAGCCTACCTTGCGGGGTGCACCTCTCTCACGACCAAGGCGACGCCAACCCACCTGCGCACACACCAGCAGTAGCGGCGACAGCACCCTACAGCAAGCTCCGTCAGCGTCAATCCCTCCGGCTAACTGTCGCCCGCCACCTCCAGCCGTGCTTCCCCCTCCGTCGCGATCAACTCTCTCCCACGCACCGCCAGCGGGCCTCGGTCGGTCGACAGCCAAGCTTCCATGTGTGCAAAGAGGAGAGAGGAAATTCCCTCTATTTTTGGTGATATTAAAAATTACCATTTGTGCCATTGCCAAAAACCCTACTGCAATATTTAGTTAATTATTATATTTGAGTGAAATTGCATGCATGCCATTACATGTTATAGTATTTCTTTCATGCATTTAGCTTTTTAATGGTGATGTGATAAATGCATAAGATCTCATCCATACACTCACATGACCTAAAAGATAAAGCCCCATGTTTTGAAATACAACTATGTTACATGCCATTACAAGTTATTCCATCAAAGGAAAATTGCATCCATATCCCTGCATTTCTAAATAATTACGTGTTCCTTCTGTTCGCCTTGTTTCGCATCAGATTTGAACATAGATTACGCATGTGATTGAATAAGTACAAATGAAAAAAATAATTTGTGAACTTATTAATCTGTTCCTCCCTGTGGATACGACATCCTTTTTGTGGTTTAAATTCATATCTATGTTAATCTTTGATTGAGAGATTTCCACCACAATAATTACAATGACATATCCTTCTATTGCTATTATAAATAAGCAAAACTCTCTCAGTCAGGAGGTGATGGAGGTCATCAAGGAATTTGAGAGAGGGAATTCAGGCTTTGATAAGATCAACTAGTCCTTTCTTTTTCTGCAACTGAAGGTCCAAGGAGCAGAGAGTTTCTCTTATTTCAGGCCTATTTCACTCTGAAAGACAATTTATTTGGCGGTGAGCAAAATACTGGCAAATAGGTTAAGGTTGGTCTTGCAGAATCTGATTCATCCTAGCCAATCTGCATTCCTCCCTGATAGATCTTTGCAAGAATTGCTTATTATGGCTCAGAAGATGGTGTGTGGGTGGCACAGAAGGAAATGTAAAGCTTTTATGTGGAAAGTTGATTTTCGGAAGGCTTATGACTCTATCTCATGGCCATATCTCTGGGAGGTCTTTAAGAGAAGAGGGTTCCCATCATTGTGGATCCAATGGATGAAGTGTTGTATCACAACCTCTTGCTTTTCTCCTTTGATTAATGGCAAACCATGTGGGGCATGGATTCAGCCACATGTGGTGTTAGGCAAGGATGCCCATTAGCCCCGTTGGTATTCAACCTTGCTGTGGATGGATTGGCTAGATATGCTTGTAATCTAGCTGAGGCTGGGGTCATCAAAGGATACTCACTATCTAACAGAAGAGCTATGGCCCCTATAATTCAATATGCAGACGACACAGTATTCTTTCTTAAGGGGACAACTGCTGTAGCACAAGCATTAGGACATATGGTGAACATCTTTGGGGATCTATCAGGCCTGAGATTAAACAGGGAGAAATCCACCCTGATATGTTTTGGCATGAATGAGCAAGAGCAACATGCACTATCTGCCACGTTGGAAACTCCTCTGTCAAATCTTCCAATTAGATGTTTGGGACTACCACTAAGGTATTCAAAGCTACGGAAGAGTGATTGGAATGCCCTCTTTAACAAGATTTATATTAAGCTGCAAGGATGGAACAGTAAGTTCCTATCTGAGGGTGGAATGTTAATCTTGTTAAATTTTGTTATCACTTCCATTCCGATTTTCTACTTTTTCATCTTCAAAGCTCTGAATTCCATTTGGAAACGGTTGGATTTGATGCGAAAGAAATTCTTTTGGAGAGGTGTGCGACATGAGGGTAAGTTCATGCAACCACTAAAATGGGCGCATCTGTCTCACCGCAAGGAAGAAGGTGGACTGGGGATTAAAGCCCTTAAAGAGTTTAATGAAGCCTTATTGATTAAATGGGCTATCAAAATTCTGAATGGGGAGGAAAGGTTATGGACTAAACTTATTCATGATGGATATGGCTGCTCTAATAGTGCTCTGAATACATTATACCCCTCGAAACCCTCCCCATTTCAGTGATCTGTCATTCAAGCTATCAAAGATAATTGGCACTTGTTGCAGCTTGTTCTGGGAGATGGCAGACACTTTAGTTTCTGGAAAGAGCAGTGGACATCATTAGGCGCCCTACAGGAGGCTTATCAAAGGTACTTCTCGGCTTCTACTGATAAGGATGGGGTGGTAAATAACTTCTGGTCTGAATCTGCCAGATGCTGGCAGCTGGCTGAATCGGAGGCATGTAGGGAGGGGACTAGATTGTGCGAAGAATAGCAGTGCCTAATTTTAGACCTGCAGACCAGCTATCTAAGACCCAGTGTGGAGGATACTTATGCATGGGATGGCATCTATACGACGCAACGAGCCTATGGAAAAATTAGGAGTTCCAACAGTGGTATGGGAATTGATTTCATTGATATGAAACTATGGTAGTTAATGGTCCCTCTCACGGTACAAATATTCCTCTAGCTATGTAGAATGGATGGCCTGATAACTAGAGACCTTAGGCACAGGACGATGGGGATAGCTCTACATGAATGCCATCTCTGTGGGATGCACACTGACAGTTTGAATCATTTGCTTTCCTCTTGTTTGGTCACTGACACAATTTGGAGAAAAATCTGCAATGAGCCTCTCCCATCATGGGAATCTTTATGGCATGGGTTTGGGATAACTAGGAAGCCACATTTACACATGGCGGTGACTCTCTGGTGCATGTGGAGAGTGAGGAATGACAGACTTTTTCAGGAGAGACCAATTTGTTTTGTACAAATTATAAATGACTGCTAGTCCCTCATACATAGATGGGGATTCAATTTGTAGACCTCTCTATATTTCCTAGTATTAATAAATTTCTCTCCCGAATTGCTATCGTAGTATGATAGCTTTCCTTTCAATTTCAAAAAAAAGAATTGGAAGGGAGATTCTCTGAGTAATCCTCTTCAATTTAAACCCATTGATGAGCCCTAATTTATACCCAATCTCTCATGTGAATGCATGAGAGATTTGGGCCTTTTTGAGCTTCCAACTTCGGCGAACATACCTTGCTTGGAAGCTTGGCTTCTAAGCACAAATCCTTCCCCAGAGGCCTATTTAAGCAACCCCTGATTCAACCGCTTCCCTCTAGCTTGGAATTGGGCCAGTTCACCCTCAATTCGTCTCTCCTCACCAACCACAATATCTCTGCAAGCTCCGACGGTTCCATCCTCTCTCTCTCATCGCCCAACCACAATACCAGTGGTTGGGTTGCCTTCCTCTCATTCATCTGCATTGGCCATACTATCCTTGACGCCGCCACTGCCCTCATCTTTGTCGCCGCCTCATTTATGAAGATCTTCGTCTCCAGTGTTGGCCGTACCAGCCCAGACGCCTCTCCTATCTCCTTCAACCTTAGGTTAGGTCAGTTAACTTCTCTGTCCCTCCTACTCCTGTTCCCCCTCTTTATTTCTTGAAAATACCCCTTGATGCCACCGATCACCATCACCTTCTCCACTGTCGGCCATACCTCCGGCGAGGCATCCCCATTGCTTCGCACCTCCATCTGCCTCTCCAACCACCCTACGACCTCCGCAACACCCCACTAATCATCTCCCACTACTTCAATCACTCCTCCACTCACCCAGAAGTGCCCCTGAACACACCAACTCCTATGGCCACAGAGAACCCTAAGCATGCCACCATAGCCGTTCCCACGCCATGCTGACCACCGCCACCTATTCGCCGTGCCTTGGCGAAGCTCCCTGAGCATTTTAACAAGGTCATGAGGTTGTCTTGTTGTTTTCAAGTGTCGTCGTCACTCCGCCATTGGAGCAAAGCTTGGAGCAAGCTTGCAAGCTGCACCAGACTTCACCAGCCCCAAATTGCCATCCCAGGTCATGTGGAACATCTTCGTGCATGACTCTAGGCTACCAATTGAAGCCACAAGCCCATGCAGCTTCGCAATCAAAGTCAGACATCTCTGCTACGGCATGCACAAGGGAGGTGGGACATTTATTCCTACCTTAAAACTAGACGAGTAGGTGTGGCTGCATAAATTGAATTTACGCCATTGGCTTACCACCTCCAAGTCACGAGGTGAGGTCCCTCTCTCCCCCTCTCGTGGCCTCGTCTACGGCAGTGCCCACGCAGACCTGGACACGACCCATTTACTCGAATTGACTCACTCCTCTCTCACCACCCACACCAGTGAGCCTGGACCCGGGTATCCGTTAGGTCTGATTACTCGACACAAATGTGGCTCTAGGAGAGTGAATCGAAATAGAGAAGAGAGAAGAAAGGAATGCCACCCAGCGGAAGGGGGGTTTTACTGTGGAAAGCTTTTTCCACACTTAGCCAAATCCAAGGGAGAGAAGAAGAAGGAAGAAGCTACGGTTCGCAAGGCAAAAGCTGAAGAGGAAAAGGCTGACGGAAGAGAAAGAGAAGAAGAAAGAAGAAGATTGACAAGGCAAAGGAAAGGGAAAGGCAAGAGAAGAAGGAAGAAGCCAAAGCAGTGAAGAAGAAAGAAGGAAGAAGAAGCGAAGGAAGAGAAAGAAGGCATAGAAGGTAAAGAAAAGAGAAGACAAAGAGAAGAAAGAGCCAATGACAAAAAATGGAAGAAGAAGAAAGGGAAGAAGAAAGAAATCTGATGAAGAAGGCAGAGAAAGAAGAAGGTAAAGGCACTGTAGCACATAATTTTACGACGTCTGTTTTTGTAATCAGACATCTAATCCTACATAATACCTCCATTATATTTTTAGCTACATTTATTCTTATTATCCATATTCTCAGGCTTTATATTTCTAATTAGATTTTTGAGTAGTATTTTGTGTTCAAATTGCATTCATTATTGAGCTTAGTGCATGAATTCCATTTGCTCCCTATGTTCGACCTCGGACTTCAAATTCGAGTAATAAAATTATATTTGTTTTGAGCACTTTTTTGGCTATACTATGACGCGACCTTCTTAAAACCCAACCAAGCACTCTAAACATTTTGGTGCCAAAATGTTAAGGAGTGCTTGATTGGGTTTTAAAAAAGTCACGTTGTAGTACAGTCGAAAGGGCATTCAAAACAAATACAATTTATTACTCGAATTTTAAATTTCGAGGTCGAACATAGGAAGCAAATGGAATTTATGCACCAATCTCAACAATGAATGCAAATTAAACACAAAATTACTACTCAAAATCTAATAAAAAATATAAAGCATGAGAATAATAACAATTACAGCTAAAAAAAATGGAGAGCTTATGAAGAATTGGACGTCTGATTATAAAATCAGATGTCTTAACATTAGGTGCTACAGTGGCTTTTCCGTCTTCTTTCTCTACCTTCTCTCTTAGATTTCTCTCTTCTTCTCTTTCTTCTTATTCCTTTTTCTACCATTTGCTCTTTCTTCTCCTTGTCTTCTCTTTTCTTTACCTTCTCTGTCTTCTTTCTCTTCCTTGATTTTTCTTCTTTCCTTCTTTCTTCTTTGCTTTCTCTTGCTTCAACCATTTCTTCTTCAGCGTTAGCCTTGTGAACCATAGCTTCTTCCCTCCTCTTCTCTTCCTTGTATTTGCCTAAGTGTGGAGCGAAGCTTTCCATAGAAAAATCCCCTTCCCCTGTATAGCATTCCTCTCTTCTCTCTTCTCTATTTTGGTTCTCTCTGCCAGAGCCACATTCGAGTTGGGTAATCAGACCTAATGGAGACCCGAGTCCAAGCTCACCAGCGTAGGTGGTGAGCGAGGAGTGAGTCGGTTCATGTAAATGGGTCGTGGCCAGGTCCGCGTGGGTAATGTCGCGGATGAGGCCATGAGAGGGGGAGAGAGGGACCTCACCCTGTGACTTGGAGGCAATAAGCCAATGGCGTAAATCCAATTTATGCAGCCATGCACACTCGTCCAGTTTCGAGGTGGGACTAAATGCCCCAACTCCCTTGCACGTGCCGCAGCAGAGATGTCTGGCTTTGATTACGAAGCTGCATGGGCTTGTGGCATAAATTGGCAGCATGGAGTCGTGCGCAATGATCTTCAGCATGACTTGGGATGGCAATCTAGGGTTATTGAATTTGGAGCAGCTTGCAAGCCTGATCCATGCTTTGCTCCAATGGCGGAGTGACGGGGACACCTAAAAACAACAAGACTGCCTCATGGCCTCATTATAAAGATCAGGGATCTTCGCCAAGGCACTACGAATAGGTAGCTACGGTCGGCGTGGCCCGGGAATGGTTGTGGTGGCATGCCTAGGGTTCTCTGTGGCCGTGGGAGTGGGTGTGTTCGAGGGTACTTTTGGGTGAGTGGCGGAGTGATTGGAGTAGTGGGAGATGATCAGTGGGGTGTTGCGGAGGTCGTAGGGTGGTTGGCGAGGCGGATGGAGGTGCGGAGCAATGGGGATGCCTTGCTGGAGGTATGGCTGGAGGTGGAGAAGGTGATGGTGATCGGTGGCATCGAGGGGTATTTTTGAGAAATAAAGAGGGGGAATAGGAGTAGGAGGGAGAGAGAAGTTAACTCACCTAACCTAAGGATGGAGACAGGAGAGGCGTCTGGGCTGGTATAGCTGACACCGGAGAGGAAGATCTTCGTAGATTGGGCGGTGGCGAAGATGAGGGCAGTGGTGGCATCAAGGATGGTACGGACGACATGGACAAACGAGAGGAAGGAAACCCAACCACTAGTGTTGTGGTTGGGCGACGAGAGGGTGGACGGAATCGCCGGAGCTTGCGGAGATATTGTGGCTGGTAAGGAGAGACGAATTGAGAGTGGATCGGCCCAATTCCAAGCTAGAGAGAAGTGGTTGAATTAGGGGTTGCTTAAAAAGGCCTCTGGGGAATGATTTGTGCTTGGAAGCCAAGCTTCCAAGCAAGGTATGTTCGTCGGAGTTGGAAGCTCAAAATGACCAAAATCTCTCATGCGCTCGCACGAGAGATTGGGTACAAATTATGGCTCATCAATGGTCTAGATTGAAGAGGATTACTTAGAGAATCTCCCTTCCAATTATGGGGGGGATTCTCTGAGCAATCAAGGAGAATCCGCCTTCTAAAATTTGTCGGAGTAGGATTCCTCTGCTATAATGCTGGAGGAACCTATTTGCAAGGACAATGAAGATGCTAGGGGACCAAATGCAAGGGTTTTCAAAAGATAGGTCCAAATTTTTGTACAAACCTAATTTTGACCTAAAAAATTCAATGGTGAAGTTGGATTTTGGTTTGACCATGTATGATTGGGTAATTTACAAAAAAACCTAATTTTGGGCAAATATTTGTCTGAGACCCCATTCTAAGTCAAAATTGGTTCCAATGGCCAATCTCAAAGTTCTAAATCCTAGAGGATATTTTTATGTGATTTTTAGGGGGTTTAGGTGAATTTTATCTTGACCAGAACCTTGTTAATCAAGCGGGTCTATTTTAGGGTCACAAGTAGTCATTTAATTCTCAGAACTCACACGAACCCTTTTTTGTCTGATTCAACCCACTTATTATCTTGTTAAGACCATTTAACCTATGTTTATCCCTTGACAAATCCCGTTGTTGCATTGAAATGGTAAAATTGTAGTTTTACCCCTTGTTTCTTGTTATTCTCTCAGAAAGATTATTCAGTGAATTAGGAGCTCCAGTTAGTTACGTAGGAGCTTTTGTTCTCTTTTATGGGTAAAAATGAGCTAGTTAGGGCTCATGATGGTGTTCCCATCAATCGCTTGCAAGACCCAACCACACATTTCCTAGTTCTAAAGCGAATAAATTATTTCTTTCATTAAATCTTTTCCACTCCTGTGAATTAGTAGGATGACGTATTCCTCCATCTTGAGGTTTACAATCTTGGTGCCATGTCATCAACCATGTAGTTTTAGTTGATATAAAAAGGCATTAATGCCTAGGTGTCCGTGGAAAGGAATGAAAAGCTTTCTGAGATCATTTCCTCTTACTTTCATTTCTACCTTCCTTATATCTCTCATGTCCATATTCGGGACAATTATTCAAATTTGCGAATCCATTTCTGAAAAGAATGCAGTCGTTCGGACATGCATTGGTTTTCTGACAATGTAAACCAATCTTATGAATCTGTTTCTTTGCCTCATACCTTGAAGCTGGAAAACCATCAGTGTTATTCAACAGTTCAACAATAAACTGAAGGATTTCTATCATGAATTTAGCACTAGCTCTATTCATAACCTTCAGTAGAAACATCTTTAACAAAAATGACAAATTTGACATTTTTGTAACACTGGGAGCAATTGGATCCTCAGCTGCCTTAATAGTATCATAGAACAGATTACAAATGAAAGGATCTTCCCCGTCTGTATTTATATCCTCTCCTGCTCTCATCTCATTCAACATTTCATCTATTTCTTCACCTCCGCTATCAGCTATGTTCTTGTCAATTTCTTGGTCAACAGTGTTCTCATTGTTTATGACTTTCTCAGCCAACTCCTTTCCATGAGCTACATAAATAGTGTAATGCTGCCACCACCCATCACAAATGCAATGCTCTAGCATTGCATTACGATCATGCAAGGAACTATTTAAACATCTTCTGCATGGGTAGAAGATATTATCTAGTTGACCTCCTTCCCTAAATATCTTCCTATTATCAAGAAAGGCCCAATCAAAGAATGAAATTACTCCATCCTTATATCTAATGTAATCTAAACACCACAATCCAATCCAAGATTTATCCATTATAGGCTAAAATTTAATGTAAATAAATCACTTATTAGGAAGGGAAATGACATAATGATGTGTATGTTGATTAAGATTTTCACTTTATAGCCCATTCTCAAAGATTTGATGATAACTTAGTTTTGCTTGTTACATGTAACCTTAGTGCAGTGAAATTTTGGCAGCATCTCCCTGCACTTCTCCAGTATAACCCCCAATACTAACCTTAGCTAGATTTCATTTAACACCCAATTAAGGGCATCGTAGGAAACTAGATAAGATTAGTTGGTATAACGAAGAAGAGCTCGAATAAGCAATCGAAATTTCACCACACATGGATACATGTAACAAACAAAACTAAGTTATTATCAAATCTTTAAGGACCTTCTTTAGTTTGGTACTTCACTGAACTAAAGTCAATCGAGTCTTATGGCATGCTATAAAGAGAACACATCATGCATGTAAGTGAGGTATACCTACACTTCCTGCATTGTCTGTATAACATGATTATAAGAGATGTAGACACATCTATTTAGGTTAAAATGCCTAGGCTTATATTTGCATAGCATACATCATTCTGCATTTAGAATAGCTGTATATAATTTAGGTCAATTACATCCTTTTTGTGGTCAAGAGAGAAGGATATTTATTTCAGAGCCTCAGATTGATGATTCGACCATACAGTTCTGATCAAGACAATGATCGGAGTCCAACACCTCCGAAATAGCCTTGATCAGAGTCCCATAGAACCATATGCAATCCATGGAAGATCAATGGCCGAGGGACTAGGTGATGCAATCTAGAGCATCAAACGACAAATCTAGCCGCATGGATGGATTCGAGCCGATGATCGCAGCCCAATGGCATGAAAATCGACTCAATCAGACCTCTGTAGCATCCCCTACAAAGGAAAGAAGATGGACGGCCCGATTGCACCACGTGGCGCAACCCAGGCTACCCATGTGCACACACGTGCAAGCACTGCAACTGTGCACGCACGGATGCAGCGATGCGTATTGCACTTGAACATGCAACACAGGTGCATAGAGCGTGCGCCAGCGTAGTTGCGGGTGGGTGCATGGGCCATCTTCAGCGATATTTATGACCATCACTAAATGTCCTGTATACGAATTTGATTCTTTCCTCCAAAATAAAAGGACCCCTACCCCTGCCATTTTTCATCATCTCTTCTTGCCTTCCTCTCACCACCTCCAAGGCTCTAGAGAGAGCTTGTCCCAAGCCCTGGATGCTCCTGTAGAGTAGAACACGAAATAGTTTTCCCACCTCTCATCCCCATTCGTGGAGCATCCTGTGGCCATCCTCTCACCGCCCTTCGAGAAGAAGATCCTTGCCGCGACACCGTCTTGCCCCATCCTCCATCCTCTAGCTTCATCCTCCTTCGTCCCTCTCCTCACCACCTTCCTCCAGGCGACATCAGAGCGAGTCATCCTCCGAGCAAGCATCGAGGGGGATTTGTCTCACCTCTTTCTATCTTTTTACACATTCATAGTGTAGTTTTCCTACTTTCATAGTTGTAACAAACAGTTGTTCTTGAATAGATGGTTGCTTCTCTCTCTCTCCCCCTCTCTCTTATATTTTTGCAAGTAGATAAAGTTTTCATCGACCAAATCTCTTGCTTGTTAAAAGTACAAAAGAAAATTAGAAAAGATAAAAACTATCCAAAAGAAATAAAAGTGAAGCACAAATTTCATAAAACTAAATGTTCGCCTCATCGTGTTCAATCCGGGAATCACTTTTCAAGTTTCGGTATAAATTTTATTTGACCACGCATTTTGCAACTATGATGATGGGTTCCTTGCAATCCTGATTTCAAATTTGCGAAACACATGCGATCATTTTGGCACTGTTGCCAGGGAGGCAATTCTCTTTGGCTTTTTTTTTCCTTGTTTTTTCCAACTTACCTAACTTTTATCTCACCTTTTCTCTGATCTTACTGTGATTGCAGGTACTCTTCTGAGGCAGGCCAAAGCAGTTAGATCGGAGAAAAGTGCTAATAAAGGTTTTGTAAGTGTCCCCCACACCACCCCCACCTTAGTTTTCATTCCATAACCTAATAACTCAAACCCAAATCAACTTAGGTGCTTTGCATAAACCCTAAGGTAGATTTTGGTTGTTTGATTGTCACTTCACTCACCTCACCCACCTGCATATATAAAAAAAAAAAAAACAATATCTTCTCTTATAGGATTTAACTGAAAGTTACACACTTAACACCCACAACTTCTTATCATAAGGTGCACAATCACTTTCATTCTACCACTTAACTAGGATTTGACCTATGGACCCCGTATGCTTCAACTCAAAACACATAAGTGAGTAGAAATCTGAATAGGTTAAACATTCATGTGTGCCTTAACTAAGTGGTGCAATCGGCCAATTGATTGAGCTGTTTGGGCCGCACCGCTCAATCTAGAACTGATCCATGATGTAGGTTGCCACTTAAGGTTGATTCTTAGGGCTGAACTAGTCACTCCATTGTATTTTTTAATTTTAAAGGAACATATCAACACTCGTGCTTTCAAAACTTTGAGTGTTCTGCTAAACCTTGATTGAACCAACCTAAGAATTAAACCCTAAAAGCTACTAGACAAGGTTAAATCCTAAATGACACATCATCAAATAACCTTGTTTGCGAACCTTGGTTGTGCACGCACACACATTTTAACTGATCATTAAGGGCACAACCTATCTAAAGGGCCCATCACATTCCAAGACAACGATCATCCCAAGCCTAAATAAAACTGAGTAGACATTGGTCTTAAGGATTGATTCTCTCTTCGGGGCTCGAACAAAGATTTTCTTCGATTAATTTGCTTCTGCTGGTCCATCTGATGTCTAGCTAGGGGAGTAGCGTCAAACAATCGTGGCTGGGGGGTACACTAGGAATCGGAGGCACAAGCCAAAGGAAGAACCTTCCCCCCAGACCCTCCTAACTGGTTGGATTGACCAGATAAAAGTGGACTAAATCTTAAGATGGGTCTTAGGAATCTGTAGGTCTTTAGGCTACCCACATAAGGACAGGATTGGTTGATTGTATTGTAGGGCACCTTTCTCTATTCTGTTTTCCCTCCTACTCCACAAATTATCCTTCCACTTCTTACATGCATTTCCCATCCTATCCTCCTACCACCACTTATCCCCAAGATGATTACTATCCTAACTTGACTTGTAATTAACCATCCATTAGCCGTGATAACATTGATTGGGGATACGAAACCGAACCTCAATGTCCAGGACCTAACCTTGGGCAATAAGACTATGATTACTATCCTTCCCAAAGCTATAATGATTATAGATCTCCATCCCTTAATGATCAACCTAACCAGATCTACAACCATGAAAGATATGCTAATTATAACACTTACCCTCACCAGAATTATGCTGAATATAGGTCACCACCATTCTTTGAACAACCTAAGATGACCTACTATCATGGAGGAATTCGAAAACCTCAATATCTTGACTTCTCTAGAATGAACCCAAACCCACCCAACCCTGAACCAAACCAGTCGGTTCAGGTGAACCAGATCCAATACTGGGTGTTGGCTAACTTGAGAAACACCATACAATCTTTAGTAGCCCAGCCAACACCATGCACTAAAGCATTGAAGCCTACGATAAAAATGTTCGATGAGCTGAATAGATCTTTATTGGATTTGCTCGAAAGTGTTAGTGATAGGGTCCTGGGTGAGTTTCTTCTTGGGATATTGTCGAGGTTGAGGATGAAATTTGTGGTTTCCTTAGTCAAATCTTGGGATGATTCTCAAGATGAACCCCCTATAGAAGAGCCAATGGGCGCCTGTCGGGGGGAATACATTTTCTGAGACTAGGGATGAACAGGTTGGGCTAGAGCAACCCATTTAGGATGAGCCAATTGATTCACCCGAGATCCCCAAGCCTGGGAGCGAGGAAAAATATGTCTCTTTGAACCAGGAAATGATAGTCAATTTAAGACATATATAAATGAGGATCATGGATTCTTAGATTATGAGGGTGAAGAATCACTTAGTGAAGTCTCACTTGAGTGTAAGAAAGATTTTAGTGAGACAAATGACCTCGAGGAGAATGATGAACCATTTGATAGCCTAGTCATTTAAGATTTTGATTTGGTTGGGGCTAACTTGGAGGATTCAAATCCTCATTTACTTGATGATTCAATCAGTGACCCCATTCCTCATCTGCACCATGAAGAGCTAACTTCTGAGATCATTGTGCCTAAGTCAATCCTGATTCAGCCACGATTTCTGGATTTGGGAGAATCATATGGTGTTAATGATATGCTAGAGGTCTCGGAGCCAGAGCCCTTGATGTTGGAAGATAGGAATGTTGAAATGAAAATTTGGTAGGCTAATTTTGAGGGAAAAAGAAGTTTGGATCTAAGGGTTCCTATTGACCTAAAACCACCTAGTTTCTACCAGGACCCTTACGATATCTTTCACCAGCAACCCAAGCTAGAAATAACTGATTATTTTTCTGAGCTTGATGTTAAGTGGACAACCGCACCTATTGAACCATCTTTACCCGTTGTTCGACACTTTGGTCTTGGGTGCACACCACTAAACCACAGCCCCGACCCTGCAAACACAATAACCTTCGATTTTGGGTGATTTTCATCCATAACCTAAGAACTACTCGACCCTAGGGCATTGGTCTGCATCATAATCTAGTCCACGTCTGTGGGCATCTTCTATTAGTTGGTCTGAGAATCAATATTTTTATTTTGATTCTGACCCGCACCTTTGAATTCTCAATTTCTTCCTTGTACATATTTTATGCCTAGCTGAAGGCATTAAATTTAGGACATGTTTATATTTCACGTTCTCTGCGGAGCTGACCGGATTTTCATGACACTCAGGTTATATTCAATTTACTCCACCCTTTTCATGCCTTTATTTTTACAATGAAGACATTGCATCATTTAGTCATGGGAGGGTGGATACTTAATCCTTAAATCATTTTGTCAACTCCATAGAATTTCTTTTAGTTTCCTTAGAAGGAAAATAAAAATTCCAAAAGATAAAAAAAAAGAAGAATTAGGAGAACAGAACCTAGGCATTTGGAAGTTATTAACTTTATGAAATGATACGATAGGACCTGAATACGTAAATTCTTCAGTTCTTCAAGGCTAACTGGCTCGGGTGTCTACTCGAATTTGTACTTAGTATCGAGTCCTCGGTAAGTCAATCTTATTTTAATTCGGTAAATAAATTGGGGTGATAAGTATACAACCTATCCACCTGCCCTCTGATTTGAGGGGACTTTAAGCCTAAGCATCCACACACATTTTTTTTTCACTAACTCACTTTTCGATGGTTTCTTTTGAAATTGGGTAGCTAATGAACTATCTAGGGTGGTATGCCTGGTAAGTTGTCGGTGGTAACAGCTCGTCGGCCGGTTGTCTACAGCCCAGTCACATGACCATTTTCATTGTACTACCTTTAGCTAATTCTTAGATCAGAAAAGCCACCTGATTAGCCCATAGTTGTTGGCTATTTAAGTATTTAATTGCCTGCACATTAGGTTAATTCTAACATTTATTTAGTGTAAATTAGGATGTAAATAGATTAATTCATAGTTTTAATTTAATTACATAATCCATGCATTG
Source organism: Thalassia testudinum (assembly GCA_037157565.1). Lineage (NCBI taxonomy): Eukaryota > Viridiplantae > Streptophyta > Magnoliopsida > Alismatales > Hydrocharitaceae > Thalassia > Thalassia testudinum. The sequence goes on from JAZHRO010000014.1 coordinate 62,531,803, forward strand.
CATTCATATTTTAAGTGCATTTAGAATTAGCTTAGAATGGCATTCATCTAATTAGATAACCAATTAGGTACATTATTTTTATTAACATAAAAGTTGAGGGTCTGTCTATAAATGGCCCTAATATTTTAACATTATTTTCTTTATTCCTCTTCTTGCAGGAACGGCTGGTTGCCGCTCCAACGCCCAGCTGCTGCAGTGAAGAACCCATACAAGGGGGAGCGGATGTGGTGGATCTGGTCGGGCGGCTGATTTCAAATTTGTGCAGGCCACTACAAAAGGACGAGGGAGGCAGCCGAGCTCGGGAGGCCTCCACCACCGACCCACCACTGTGCAGAGAGACCTTCTCTCTTCCATTCCATACTGCCGGCCTCTACTATGGCGGCGAGACTCCACCACCGTGGGCGTGTGGTGCGATAGGCCACAGCGCCATCCGGAGCTCGCCTGCATTACCGTGAGCACCTTAGTGTGCATCTTCCTTGCCGTCATCACCAACCACCTCCGCCGCAGCTACCGTTCAACCACCCTTTCAGTAACTTAAGACGTCTGGGAAATTTCCTGGACGTCTGAAGCTACCCGATCACCTGCACCCACTCTCCTGCGTACCCGTCTGAAGTCCACCCGCACCCGCTGAGCCTACAGCACCCTCCAACTGCGCCTGCACCCTCCAACCGCACCTGCAGAACTCCAACCGCACCCACTCTCCAAGCGCAATAGCCCGCACCCATCAGCCTGCGACTGCCCGCGCCCACCATCAGCCTTCGCCATCTCCACGCCCTCCAGACCGCGCACGCCCTCCTCCAATGCATACAGAACCACACCTGCATCACTCCTGCGCCCGCAGCACCTTCCCCGCATCGATTGCAGTGTGCGCCCACGCCAGCGCAGCAGCCACCCGTTCACCTCCAGCCGCTCCCGTGCCCTCTGCCAATAGGTAGCGCGACCACACCAGCTGCAGCAGCAGCACGCGGCAGTCTTCACGACAACAGGCCACGCGCGCTCACCGGCTGTAGCACCTCCGCCGGAGCTCGTCCGGCCACCTCCAGCCGCCGCGCGACACACCACCACCACCGCTTCGAAGCCCTCGGTCCAAGGGACTTCCTCCGAGCTTCCCGCATCCGGCCATCCGCTCCTCGTCGTGCAAGACAAAGGGGAAAAGTTCCCCTGTTTTGCTACAGTAACCTGGCAATTAGAAATTACATTTTCTGCCATTGTCACTTTTTAATCATATTTTATTGATTCTGCATTGCGGAAAATATCCTCTAGTTTCTCAAAATTGCTATTTCAGCATTGTTTCTGGCTTAAACCTTAATCTGAAGTCAATTTTTGCTTGATTCTTGTGCAAACTGACTACGAACAAACATTTTTAACTAGTGCGAATTTTAATACGTCATTGCCTCGCTGTGGATACGACCTGCTCCTCTACGAGTGGTTATTTCTTTTTTTTAAATATTGATTAGTCGATTTTTCCACCACATTAAACTGCAAACGACTTTAAAGCGAAAGATCGACGAGTCAAATGGCACCGTTGCCGGGGAGGTAACAGACGCAATAATTTTGTCTAATTCTATTTTGATTATTTGTCAATTGCACAGAGATTTGACCATTTATTATTTTCTTTTCTGTGCGAGAAAATTTGTGCAAGAATCGGCCAGTGTGAGAGGCGACCCTTGACGTCGCTAGACGAGAATTGGACGAGCAATTTTTAAATGGAGGAGAAGGACGAGGACGCGACAAACACCATTGTATTTAGTCGCTAGTTTAATTAGAATAGAATTAAGACTGTAGACTTAATTTTTCATTGCAGTTAGTTAGAAACCTTTGTTCTGGGGCATATTTTGAGGGGTTTGTTCCCCGATTTTGTTTTGGGCCCATGTTGGGTAATTTTTGGGAGCCTGTTCCCTTTTCTTTAGATTTAGATTTTTAGTTTATTGATTACATTTTATTTGCTTGTGCATAAGTAGTTTTAAAAATAAAATAAGAAAAAATGAGCTACCTGCTAGAAGCTGCCTGCCCTAGGACGAACCATTTAGGTCTGTATGAGCAGCCTCTAGATTTACTTCTCTGCATTGCGGGCATTCTCATATCGTTGATTGCTGGAAGCAAGGTACGCATTTTCTTACTTTGCATTCTATTCTTGATCACGCATTGCATTTGGACTTAATGCGAAGACCACCTAATCTGTATTGAATAAGTTAAACAAGTGGTCACATATTTTCTAGAAAAAGGACTAATTAAAGGAGGGACATTTTAAAAACAAGGATTTGATTTCAAACTTGATGTGTGATTCAAAATTCAAAATATTTTGCAGTGTATGCACACTTATTTCACTTGCACCACGGCACGCTTCTAGACACTCCTTAGGTTTGGAAATACTAGGACAAGAGCCCTCCTATCGTTGGATTCTGAAGTGTTTGGAACTTGAGATCAAAGGTTTTGTAAATCCAAAGAGGGGGATACCCTGTCACGGATTTTTGGAGGTAGTTGAGAAGCACCACGAAAGCACAGCTTCAAAGGAAGGCTTAGGCCTACTTGCATCCCTTGATCTTCCGTCTTTGGATTTACTTGACCATTTGAGATTTAGGGAAGAATACCTAAGCTCCAACTAGGTCTTCTTAGGCGAGCCGTAGGTCGACAATAGGCACGTAAATTGATTGAACAAATTGTATTGTCACCTGCAATCTGACTTAAAATCAAAAGCCTAAATTGGGAAAGACCTAAAAGGTCCTTTTTGCATTGTGTTTTGCTTGGGGAATTCTGACTGAAGTGTGAGTTAGAATGGACCACATTGATTTTCATCCTTTCACATCTTGCCCACACCCTCAACCCCACTCTGCATCCTTCGATCCCAGACGCCGAGATGGTCCATTCCTTGTTGGACATAATGACAACCATTGGGATCCGTTTTACTCCTATTATAGGAGTATTAGCCTAGTTAAGCCCCAAATCAGTGAGCAGAACTCAGGAGCGGGATTTGCTTTGCCCAATATCCCACATACCAAAGAAATACCCAACCCACCCTCCCTGAAAAAGTATAATGGTTGGATAAACACTCCTGGGTACTATAAGCCTGAGCCTGACTTCTCTCATGATAGAAATGACCTCTCCTCTTTGAAGATGGAAATACAGAAAATGCAAAACGAAATGAGTGAATTGTTAGGAGAATCTTTGAGAGCAGGGAAACAAGAAAGAGATGAAATTAGCCACCCAATCTACCCCATTGAGGATGGCGTACACCCCTCTACAATAGATGCATCTCCTGTGGGAGAGCTACACTTTAAGTTGGAGGGAAATTCTGGGGAGAATAGCTACTTTTCGAGGATGGATTTTGAAACCTCCCCATTAGATGACACTTCGTTGAGAGATCTACAATTTAGGTTGGAGGAAAATACACATGGAAGTAGCTATGCATTGGATGAAGAAAGGTGGCAACCTGAGGAAGATGATGATAAGGTTGAGTATCCAACAGATTTATATTGGAGTCAAAAGAAGGGAATGATGGTACCATTGGAAGACCTTGACCCAGATGATTGTATTTTCGTGACATTTGATGAAGTGGGTCAAAGTCAAGTTGTGATGCGAGTGCGGAGGGCAACCACCCGTTCACCTCCAGCCGCTCCCGTGCCCTCTGCCAATAGGCAGCGCACCCGCGCAAGCCGCAGCAGCCACCCACGTAGCAGCAGTGCATGGCAGTCTTCACGCCAACAGGCAGCAGGCTCTCACCGGCTGCAGCACCTCTGCCGGAGCTCGTTCGGCCACCTCCGGCCACCGCGCGACACGCCGCTACCACCTCTTCGAAGCCCTCAGTCCAAGGAACTTCCTCCGAGCTTCCTGCGTCCGGCCATCTGCTCTTCGTCGCGCAAGACAAAGGGGAAAAATTCCCCTGTTTTGCTACAGTAACCTGCCAATTAGAAATTACATTTTCTGCCATTGTCACTTTTTAATCATATTTTATTGATTCTGCATTGCGGAAAATATCCTCTAGTTTCTCAGAATTGCTATTTCAGCATTGTTTCTGACTTAAACCTTAATCTGAAGTCAATTTTGGCTTGATTCTTGTCCAAACTGTCTACGAACAAACATTTTTAACTGGTGCGAATTTTAATACGTCATTACCTCCCTGTGGATTTGACCTGCTCCTCTGCGAGTGGTTATTTCTTTTTTTTTAAATATTGATTAGTCGATTTTTCCCCCACATTAAACTGCAAACAACTTTAAAGCGAAAGATCGACGAGTCACCACCTACTTAAAAAAAAAGGGAGAAAAGAAAAGAATACATATAGATGAAGGAGAGAAAGAAAACAAACAAAATCACACTTCACTGCACGAGTATGGCTGGCAAGTTGTTAGTGGTAACTGCTCATCGATCAGTTGTCCAGAACCCAGCTCACAAAAAAATGCACTGTAACTACCAAAAGACTAAGGGAAGAAGTGGGGCAGTAGAATAAACTGGGGAGATATATACTGGTTTCACCCTTGTGTTGACCCCATAAATAAAAGTAGGGAGAAAGCTACCGTTCGAAAAGATAAACCTCTAGGCAAGGTCACCTAGGGTTTTAGAAATCCAAAGTCCATTTTAACAGCTGCCTAGTGAGTCTTTCACTATTTCCACAAGAGGCTTATCACTTAGAGTCCTTTTCGAGTCTTAGGCTGGTTGGGTAGCCGTAAAAAATTATCCCGAAACTCTCAAACTCCAAAAGTACAAAAAAAATTGGAAAAGAAGAAAAATAAAAAAAAATGTATCTTCCCTTTTCACGTAAGGCGAGGACTTGGGTGGTCTGCATTCTGGAAAGCACCCGGGTACTCTTGAGTTTTCATTGTTTAGGACTTTAGTTGATATTTGCTATTGTTAATAAATGCCTTAGGCGTAACCGATCTAATCCTAATTTTGATTTTATACCTAGCATGTAGCTTAATCTTGCTAGGGACTAGCAAAAGATAGGCATGGGGGTATGATGTAGATACATCTATTTAGGTTAAAATGGCTATTCATGGATGTTCCTAGGCTTAGATTTGCATTTCAAGTTATAAATATTGCATAGCATGCATCATTCTACAATTAGAGCAGTTGTATATAATTTCGGTTAATTGCATCCTTTTTGAAGTCAAGAGAGAAGGATATTTATTTTGGAGCCACAGATTGACGATCTGACCGTACAGATCTGATCAAGATGATGATCGGAGCTCAACACCTCCAAAATTGCCTCGATCGGAGTCCCATAGAACCATATGCAATCCAAGGAAGATCAATGGCTGAGGGACTAAGTGACACAATCTGGTGCGTCAAACGGCAAATCCGACCACACGGATGGATTTAGGTCGACGATCATAGCCCAACAACATGAAAATCGACTCAATTCGACCTCTGTAGCATCTACAAAGGAAAGAAGATGGACGGCTCAAATTGTGCCACGTGGTGCAACATAGGCTACTGGCGCGCACACACGTGTAAGTGCAGCAGCGCAATGCGCACGTAGAGGCAGCAGCGTGTAATGTATGTGCGCGGGCAACACGGGTGCGCGGAGTGCGCGCCACTGCAGTGGCTGTTGAGTGCGTGCGCTGTCTTTAGCAACGTTTGCGGCGAATCGTCAGGGACATTTATGAGCACCACTAAATGTCCTTTATACGAATTTGATTCTTTCCTCCTCTATTAAAGGACCCCTACCCCTACCTTTTTTCTTCATCTCTTCCTTTCTTCCTCTCACCACCTCCAAGGCTCTAGAGAGAGCTTGTCCCAAGCCTAGGATGCTCCTCTAGAGTAGAAAATCAAATAGTTTTCCCACCTCTCATCCCTATTCATGGAGCATCCCATCGCTGTCCTCTCACCACCCTTCATGACGAAGATCCTTGCCGTGACGCCATCCTGCCCCATCCTCCATCTTCTAGCTCCATCCTCCTTCATCTTGCTCCTTACCACCTTCCTCTGGGCAACGTCAGCGCAAGTCATCCTTCGAGCAACTGTCGAGGGGGATTTCTCTCACCTATTTCTATCTTTTTACGCTTTCATAGTGTAGTTTTCCTACTTTCATAGTTGTAACAAACAGTTGTTCACGAATATATGATTGTTTCTCTCCCTCTCCCTCTTTCTTTCCCTCTCTCTCTTATATTTTTGCAAGTAGACAAAGCTTTCATCGACCTAATCTTTTGCTTGTTAAAAATACAAAAAAAAATTAGAGAAGATAAAGACTACAAAAAAGAAATAAAAGTGAAGTACGGATTTCATAAAACCAAACGTTCACCACCCTGTGTTCGACTCGAGACTCACTTTTCGAGTTTCGATATAAATTTTATTTGAGCACACATTTTCCAACTACGACAACGGGTTCCTTGTAACCTTGATTTCAAACTCGTGAAATATGTGTGATCAATAAGTCTCGACGGGCAAGTAATTTGGATAGAATTTGACTCGGAGGGCTTTTACCCTAGGGGTTCGAATACCTAATGTTCAGCCTCGCATGCATATATTTTCTTTAGCAAATGTGTGCATCAAAACAATAACTAATTTAAACATTAAACAAAACTACAATATCATTCAATTAAATTAAAAAGATTGAATGTATATATATTCCTCAAACTACTAACGCACCTGAGTGTACCCGACATTGATAATATGTAATTTCAAAAGTAAAATAAATTAAATAATAAATTATAATTATAATCATAAACCCTAAACTAAACTAAACATGGAAACCAAGGGCAAGAGCAAGAGAAAAACCTAACCTTGTCCCAAACCCTTATTAAATCATAAAACCCTAACCCTGACCCAAACCAAACATCTAAACCATAGCCCAACCCAACCACCATAACCCTCTCCGAACTGAAATCCTAAAACCCTAGGCAAAGCACCATATACACAACCTATACCAATCCTGAACAACATATATTAGTCCCAACTAAAAATTTAAATAATTTTGAAAAAAATTTGATAGCATTCTCGTTATATTCTCTGTTTTCTATAAACCTGCATAGCAAAATAATACTCATAATAAAAGTGGGCACACACCACATTAAATTTCATTCAATCAAACAAGTGGGCACACCCAACATTCACAATAAATCATATAATAAATAACATTATGTGGGCATACCCCACATCAAATATAGTCCTAAAATATTATAAAAATAAATTTAAAGAAATGAAATTATACCTCCGATGTATTACAACTTCTAAGCATGACCAATCTTAACCATCACCAACAACCTATAAATTCAATAGTGTAAAATAAATTAAATAATCAATCATCATGTTATTAATAACTTAACATTTTAATTTGACATAATTAGGAAAGGAAGATGTGAAGGAGATGAAGAGGAGGATGGGGGAAGTAATAGTAGTAGGATGAGGAGGGGTTGGGGAGGAGGAGGGGGCGACAAGAGGAGGTAGGGCAGGAAGGGGAGGCTATTGGAGGGGTCAGGGAGGAGGAGGGCGATGGAAGGAGGGGGAGGAGGAGGTGGGGTCAGTTTGGAGGAGGAGGAGGGGCGGCAGGGTGGAGGAGGCCGGCAGGAGTGGGGCAAGGTGGAGGAGGAGGTCGATAGGAGGGGCTAAGGAGGATGAGGAGGATGGCAGGAGGGGGAGGAGGAGGCGGAGGGGTTGGGGAGGAAGGGCGGCTGGAGGAGGGCATCGTGGAGGAGGGCAGCAAGAGGTGGTCAGGGGTAGAGGAGGATGCTAGGAGGAGGGGTCATGGAGGAAGAGGAGGATGGCAAGAGAGGGAGGAATAAGGGGATGGTAGGAAGAGAGGCAATGAGGGTAGAAGGAGGAAAACGACCGATGCATAGGAGGAGGGTGCGAGGAGGAGGATGACAATGATGGGGAGTAGTTACCTGAGGAGGAGGAGGAGGGGCATCGACGAGGAGCTCCGGCGGCGAGGGTTTATAGAGGGGCTGGCGACAATTGAATGTGTGATGGGGGAGGAGAGGGCTCTGTGCAGGAATATGTTTAACATACCTTTGCCATCGGTTATATCAAAAATCGACGGGAAGGCTTAAATTAAAAGCTCCCCCCATCGTGCCCAAATTTTGGCTGAAAATTTTAACCACCTGCTTAACCGACATTTCCATTCAGTTAAGAAACCACTGGTAAATGATAAATTACGTCTCCCCTCCGTGGCCAAACATTCCATGGAAAATTTAAACCGACATTTCACTGTCCCTTATTCATATAACCAATGGTAAAGAGTAAACTATAAGACGTCTGGAATAAATGTCAGATGTCTAATACAAAGATCTTTTCCTTTCTATTTTAACAAGATTGAAATAGGGTTCTAGGTAAGTTGCCCAGACGATAGGTCAGACATCTGATAGTATGTCATAAATCTACATAGAAATCATTGTGGAAATAGATTTAGTACAGAAAAATACATTCTTCTGCCGGTGCTTATTACACTACCGTCGGCAAAAATATATTTTCCGTCAATTTCTAGAGGAACGATGAATATTAACGACAACCACGTGCCGAATCACTTTTCTTAAACTGACGGTTGGTCAAGTACAAGCCTTTGCCGTTGCTTACTTTAATAAGCGTCGGTAAAAATATATTTGTCATCGGTTACTAAATCGACAGCGAATATTAGTGGCAACTGTGCACCAAATCGCTTTTCTTCAACGGGTGGTTGGTCAAGTACAGGCCTTCATCATCGCTTAGTTAAGTACACGACAACAAAAATATTATTACTGTCGATTTTGTTGGCCGACGGCAACTAACCGGTAGCATATTTTTCTAGTAGTGCGAAAAACACCAAAAATAGATAAAACAAACATGGATTTTCTAAATCAAACGTCACCACCCCATGTTCGACTCGAGACTCATCTAGTCTAGGTTATAAATTTTATCTTATTGCAGATTTTCCCATATACAACGATGCAAGTTTCTTTGAAACCCGAATCAATATTTTTCCTCGAGAATTTCCAACTCATCAAAAATCAATTCCGAATAGCTCACACTCAGCATATACAATCCAATTATATAATTATAAACTCCATTTATGCAATTAAAATTGATTGAAATCTATTTGCTCCAGAAATCCACTGGTCATTCACAAGAAATAATCTTAGTTGAATTAATCAAATCAGTGCAATTCCAATCAGTGGGAGGGCCTTTGTGCCCCAATGAAGTGTGTAGGAAGACTCTCAAGTGGAAATCAGTGCAATTTAGATCTAGTAGCTAGAAAGCTTAAGATCCAAATTGGCTCTGATGGGTGGAGTGGTTTGTTGATGAAAATGTCAAGGAAAGAAAGTGGTCTAATGAAGATCGTGAAGTGAAGGGGAAGGTAGATGAATCAAAATGGAAGAGTGAATTGACCCCTCTAATTTGAATTGATCAAAGGTCCAATTGACGGGTGTGGTAACTAAACTAATCTACTCATAATCTAACACAATTAAATCACTAAATCTAATTTAAGAAACTAGTCTAAATTATACTATACTAGGAAAACAATAAATCTATATAATAACGCAGTAAATTCTACTTTAAAGATGAAGGGGACTCTCAAGGGTTAGCAGCCGATGGCTAAAGATGACGAAAGGGTGATGAAATTCAATGGAAGAAGGTGTTTCCCTGGGATCCACCAGCCGTCTGGCGGTGGTGAGCAATTGAGGGAGGAAGTGGCCTTTGTCGCCAGACACCAAAGAAAAGACAAACAATGATCGACTCAAGGAGAGGGATTCGATAAAGGTCGCAAGGACACCTAAGGTGGTCCTTAAATAGGTGTAGTGAGTTCTGGTAACCTGGGTGATGGGTGAATGTCATTAGTCTCAAGGAAGGAGATGGAGCAATGAGGGGCACGAGAACTTTTGGAATCAAATCTAGCCATAGGATCAAATCTATGTAATACTGAGAAGGTGTGAACACTAGTGATAGCTTATAGGATAAGAATCTACTGTTGGATGATCACTAGAATGAATGGACGGTCAAGATTGCTTGAGTTCATCATGTTCTCTATAAGAGAGCATCAGTTGTTTTGGGAAAAATTACCAAGGAGCCGTTAACAGAAAAAGATATAACACTTACATAAGACCCATAAGTAGTGGGAATTCAAAGCAAAATGGTCCTTGTGATCTTCAAATAAGTCCCAACCCTGACACATTTTATGCTTAGAAAATGTGAAAGAATGATTATATAGGAAGGACCTAAATGAAAAGCCTCAAATACAAGGTTCAAATGATGTCAAAACTCCATGAATGTTTTAGGGCAAGTATTTTGAACATATTAGAAATTAATCCCATAACTTATTTGTGAATTGGTGCTCAAATTGATGTTCAATTGACTTTAAAATCAATTATTTACATACTTAGTTGTAGAATCTCTTTAATATGACCTAATTATACATTTTTAGCACTAAATTGATGTTTTAGGTCATTTTCTAATATTCCCACACTTAACCCTTTTTAGGTGTTAGTTGATAGTGTTTTAACTTAGTTTATAGCTTAACTTTGTCATTTTAGTTATGATGAGCCATACCTCATCATACCCCCATGCTTAGGTTTTGCTAGGCACTTAGAAAATAACTCATTATTGTGCAATTCAATTTAGCATCAACAGAGTAAGTTTGAAGAGATTTATTTTGTAAGTTAATTCAAATGTAACGAGTTTAGAGATGATCTTAAGCTGAAAATTTTTTGAAGCAATACAAATGTGTTTATCCATTGGACATTATAAGAACCAATTGCAGCAAGACTACTAGTACTCAATGCTTACATAATATAGACTACGTCTTGACTAACAAGGACTCATGATAATTAAACCTTAAGTATGTCTTCTAAGATCCAGAGAGTTTTACCAAGCTCAAGAAGAAAAGAAGTTATGGTTGTGCTCAATGCATGTTAGGACTAACTAGATGAACTTTAAGAGTCAAGTCCATGGTTTCACTTCTTTTTAAGTCCAAGTTGGTCCTAGCTTCAGCTCATGTTTCTGAATTAACTCTGAAAAATGGTGAAGACTCAAACCTAACTCTTAATGCATTTGTGGCTCAAAGAATATTTAGTAGGAAAAAGGGGTATTTATAGTGCACCCTGAAACAACCATGTTTGGTGGAATGTACAGAAAAATATTTACAACTAGAATTAGAGAACATACCGACTTATTCTAAAGAATGTCTTTTTTTAATTTTCTTTTTGACTTTTTCTATTATTTTTTTATTTTCTCTTTTTTCTAATTTTTTTTCTTGATTTTCTTTTGTTTCCAGAAAAAATGTCAGTTTGACTCAAATGAACTTTATTTGGTGGAGCACACCTATTTGGTGGGTGAGTACTTAGTTGAAAGAAGCTCTCCTAGACACAAGACTAAATAATAAGACAAAGAGTCTACCTATACGCATAGGTAAGGACACCACCTTCCCTAATAAGCACTAGATTTGAGACATAAGTCCTCCTAGCTCTTCCTAAATCAGTGTAGTGTAAACCAAGGTTACTTAACTCTTAAATAAAGGCAAAGGATCCTATAATGGTTGAATCAGGTACAAGAATATGTCCTAAGTTAAGAAAGATTTTGGTTTTATCTTATCAATGCTCAAGTGTATTAAACCCAAGCTTGAGCGAATCAAGCTTATGCTACCAAGAAAGTCTAAAAGTAAAGGTTGATTGTCCATAAATAGTTATTATTTTTTTTTGTTTAGCTTTAAGATCATATATAACACTTATAAGAAATTTGTTTCAATTCTCCCTTTCAATGTTCCGAAGCTTCTCCATCAGAAGTGAGTATAGATGAGGTCCCTTATTATTTTTTGTATTTCCAATCTTTCAAATTTTTATGTGCTTTTGTGTTTTGTAATTTTTTTCAAAATTTGTCAAAATGTTTCAATTTTCTTTTGGATTTTTCAATAAGACTATCTATATGCACAAAAGGATGTGTCTATAATTGCATTTCAACTGGAAGATTCACCACTTGCACCCCCATGCTTAAGTAATGCAATGTCCACATTGTATGGTTGGGGAAGAAATAAATGCATGGTTTACTTTCATTAAATTAGGCTAGGGTGACAGAACAAACTCGGAATGAGGAGATAAAAATCTCTATGCGGATGATTTCTATTATGATAAAACTAAAAGCAGTCAGTCAGGTTAAGTAGTGAAATGCAGGACATATGTGACTATGCATGTAGACTCAGAATGCAAGGACGGACACCTAAGGAAGAAAGAAAAACAAAGGAAGAGAAATAGCTTTGTACAACATGGGTTAACTCCCAGGAACTACTAAGTTTTACGCCTTCAGCTAGGCATAAACCTAGAAGAAGTATAATCAATCAAATGTAGGAGCAAAATAGTAGAGAGTTGAGAAGTCTATGAAGCTCAAAGAAAGGTTTAAATCTTGGTGTATGGTGAAAGCATGAGAATTGTCAATATCAAATGTATGAATAGGCTCCATTATCAATGTGAATCATAATCAAAGTCAGACTTGGTACAAAGTCCAAGTAGAGAATGTAATCAACTCAGAAGACTTGGGAAAAATCTATAGCTTCAACCTGTTCAAACCACTGAGTGCAAATTCAGATGTAGAAGGTGAATCAAGATTGGGAAGAAGAGGTGGTTGCTGATCGGAATAAGGTACAGATGAATCAAAAGTATAATCAGTGTTGTGCAAGACTTGTGTTATGACATGTGCTTGGCCTTGTGGAGAAGGATGAACATAGCTCTGGATCGGTACATTCTTAGGGTTGGGTTCAGTCTAAGATGGAGCTGGATGTGATTGACGAGGCTCGGTCATGTGTGCTAGTTGTGCACTCATCTTAGCTAATGCCGCATCCTTTATTTGTTGTAATGTAATATTCAATTGCCACATATCAGTAAGTGCTTTCATGACCATTCCCAACTGCTCATCTTGTGTAGGCCCAGATTGAGAGTATTGGGAGGTCATTAGTTAGGTTTGCTGGTAGGCAGGAGATGGATAATCGTGTTGTGATTGTGGTGGAGGTGGTCGTCTGGTCAGGTGTTGAAGCGGTGGTGTAGAACATTGTTGGAAAGTAGGTCTTTGCGTCTTACCTGAGCAAGAGAAGTTTGTATTATTACACCATCCAGGGTTATAAGTCTGTGAATAAGTATTATTTAGAATGATGTGGAGCTCCTCCAAAGCTCTTGAAGGTGCAGGGAAGTCAGAAAATGGAGGAACAAAGGTTCCTCCAGCTGATGGAGAAGGATATGAATATGAATATGAAGGTGGTGGTGGCGTCACAAAAAGATTGTTCACAATTTCCCCCCTGTAGAAGACTCTGAACAACTATGATGTGCTGGTGACTAAGAATAAGATGATGATTTAGATTGGAATTTCCATACTTCATCTGCATTCTTCTCAATGAAGCCCACTTTATCCAGCTGACTGGCCACTATCTCCATGTGGCATGTGCTGGATTGGACTTCACGTACCCTAGAGTGTGAATGGAAATGTGAGAATCTTCCTGTTGAAGCTATGAGTTACTACGGTAACGTATTTGGTTTTGAAAACTTGTCATTGTAGTTTGAAAGCAAAGAACTTGTGTTCAACAAATAAAATTTATACCAGAATAGAACTCCTGGGTCGAACTTAGGGAAGCAGATGTTTGATTTAAAAATACATGTTTAATTTATTTCTCACAAATTATATTAATTGAGTAGAAACTATCTATCTGTTTACACAAAATAGAAGAGAGCGAGTGAGAATGAGAGAGAGAGAGAATATTACAAACAAAAACCAAAAAGAGATTTAGAATAAACATGGAATTCATTATCAAAGAGATTGTTCGTTACACTAAACATTACGACTAGAAAGCAACAAATGATTACACTAGAAAGTAGTAAATCTACTCTAGAAAGCATTAAAAAGAATGGAGAGAGAATTATCCTCCTCGACGGTCGCTTGGAGGATGAACCGGACAGGACGATGCCTGGAAGATGGGGAAAGGAGTAGGACGAAGGAGGACGAAGTGGGAAGAACGGGAATGGGGCAGCATGATGTCGTCATCACGGGATCCACTTCCGGAAGGGGGACGAAAGTTGGACTTTATCTCTTGAGAAGCATCTCGGGTGTGGGACAAGCTTCTCTTGAGCTTTGGAGAGGGAGAGAAGAAAAAGAAGGGATGAGAATTTCGTATAGAGGGGGTCTCCTTTTATAGTTTCAAGGAGTGTGGGCAACTTGGTCTTTTTAATTTGAAAACATTAACTCTGGACCTTTAGTGAAGGATAAAACCGTCGCTAAAGGTCCGAATGTGGGCGTAGTGGGGCGGCGTGTGCACGCCTGCTCGCCTCCTCTCTTTAAACACCTGCCCACGATCTTCAAATCTCAGCCGTTTGATTGCGAGATTGAACAGCTGAGATGCATCCTCGCCGTGCCTCCTCAACGCGTGCTCGAACGTGTGATCCAGAGTCTTCACCATGCGTCTAACTGCGCATGAGCACTATTTAGCGCATGTAGCCTCTCAATCGCGATCGTGTGCTCAATCGTGCCCGCTCACTGCGCCTCAGCTCTCACTCCTCGTGACTCAAACGTGCGTCCTCCCTTTGCGAAAGCATGTTCAACCAATGTGCTATCAACGCGTTTGTGTCGCACTTAGGAATTCTGCGTGCGTGCCACACAACCGTTGGATGAGCATCCAATAGTTGAGAAGCAACGATGAGATGGAGAGAAGGTGCAACGGTTGAATGCGGCCGGTTGGGCGGCTGAGATGGTGCCACATGGCACCATCTTAACCGTCCATCTTATGGATGATGGAGATGGTGCCACGGTTGTCGAATTGAGTCGATTTTCACGTCGTTAGGCTACGATCGTCGATCTGAATCCATCCGTGTGGTTAGATTTGTTGTTTGAAGTGTAGATTCACACCATCTTGGTCCTTGATCTTCTAAGGCTCCTCGATCTCTATTTGATGCTACAGATGTCTAATTAGGGCGATCTTGGAGCCGTTGAACTCGAATCGTCGCCCTGATCACATCTATACAGTTGGATCTTTGATCTGAGGTCCCAATAAAAAATTTACCCTGTCGCTAAACATAAAAGGAGACAATTAACCTCCACTTTATTCGAACAAATCTAAATGCAAGTTGATGCATGCTATGCAATATTTATAGTATGCAATGCAATTCTATGCTTAAGAACATGTATAAATAGACATCTCATTTAGTGTAAACATGTTTACATCACACCCCCATGCCTATCTTTTGCTTGTCCCAAGAAAAATCTATATGCTATTTATAAAAGAATTAGGTTGGATTAATCGGGCATGAGTTATTTTCAATCATTAAGAAAATGTTTACTTAGGATCTGAACTTTCAAAGACACAACAGTGCCTGGGTATCTGCTAATTACATAGCAAAAATACACCAACAGTTGTGTCGTCTTGTGCTATTTCCTAGCATTACCAGTGTATATTAGGTAGCCATAGTCGCATTTGTAAAAATAAACGCATGCATGAATTTATTTGAGAGGGGAGGAGAGTGAATAAAATGGCCTTGAAATTAACGTTTTCCTCAAGTGCTGCCTTGCAAAATCTCCATCTTTATTTTTTATTTCTATTTTGCTTTGAATTTCTCCGTGCAGTTGCAAGGCATAGCAGCTTCCTCCTCGCACCATTCTCTGCAGCAAGTACTCCCTACCAGCCATGCAGAGCCATGCATAGCTAAGGCATGGCTGTGCATGCCACTTTCTTCCTTAAAAAGGCACGGCTATCTTCTTTGCAGGAGAGCCTGGTCACACAAAAAGAACCCAACACACAGCACCCTTCCAAACCATCTCCTCCCCTCTCCCCTCCATACGCAGCCTCTCCTCCTTCTGAGGAGCTACGCTGCAGGCAGGAGCCGCTTACAGTGGTGCACAACCACCACTGCAAGTCCCACAGCCACCCAGCTCATCAAAGCGCCGGTGGGCGTGGTGGTTCTCTCCTCTGTTTCGTCGTTTCAGCCCATCGTCGCCATTAACAAGAGCTTCAAGCTTTGAAGCTCAAGCTCCGCAGTAGAAGTAGCAGCAGCGCAGGCCTCCACGTACCTCAGGTGCCTGTTTCGCGCCCTCTGCGCGTGCCAGCAGGCCACCGTCACCCGTCTCCACGCACCCTGTCGCAATGCTCCGCCCACAGCCCAGCCGGTTTCACACGTACCAGCCGGTCGACTTTTTGCCCCTGCACTATAGCCGCGATCTCACGCTGCTACAGTGCGGTGACCGAAAAGTTTCTCACTTTTCCGGTCACCAGGCACTCTCTCTCCAGCCCGCTACTGCTGCCAGCCAATTCCTGCTCCACACGCGTGCCCGCTCCCGCGTAAGCCAGCGCCCACTTCTGTCTGCGGCCACATCTTCTCCCGCTTCAGCGCCGACCTCTTCACACAGTGCGGTGCACTATGGTCCCTCCCACGCTCGGTCCCTCCAACGTGCGCACGCGTCTTCGCGCGCCTACGCACCTGCGCCTGCGCGTGGACATCAGACGACAGCTGAATGCTCAAGATAGCTTAACTCCCCGCCTTCTTCACTCCAGCGGAAGCGTGCTCTCTCTCTCTCTTGCACTCTCTCCCAGCACTCTCTCACTCCCTCCTGCAAATACATACACACACACACACTCTTGTACACACTCCTACTCACTTATATATATATACATACATATACATATTTATATATATATTTATATACATTTATATATATATATACTTATATCTATACTTATGGTAGTACCTATATAACTAGGTATAAGTATAGATACATATATATATATATTGTTGAACGCTCGAATTGCTATGCTAACATTTTTGGTTTTGGAAAACCTATCGTTGTAGCTTGAAAGTGAAGAATTCGTGTCTAACAAATAAAATTTATACCGAAAAGAATTCCGGGTCGAACACAGGGAGGCTACGTTGATCTATATTCGCAATTATATTTTTTTTTAGAATTTTTGAAAAGCAAAGCGATATAATTACAATGGAGCTATTACACTAAAAGAAAGAGAGAGAGAGAGAAAGAAAGAGAACATGCATTCAATATTTCAAAATGTTTATACAATCAAACCAAATAAAAATTACACTAGAAAGCAGGAAAATTCTACACTAGAAAAGCTATAAAGAAGAATAGGAGAGAGAAGTTATCCTCCTCGATGATTGCTTGGAGGACGAGCCAGACGAGACGACGCCTGGACGAAGGAGGACGAAGCAGAAGAGCAGGAACGAAGCAACACGCCATCGTCATCATGGGATCCACTACCGAAGGGGGACGAAAATTTAGACTTTATCTTGCGAGGAGCATCCCAGGTGTGGGACAAGCTTCTCCTGAGCTTTGGAGAGGTAGAGAAGGGAAGGAAGGGATGAGAATTTCGTATGGAGGGGGTCTCCTTTTATAGTTGCAAGGAGTGGGGGCAAATTGGTCATTACATCTTTAAAACAATAAATGAGGGGTTTTTAGTAACGGATAAAGCCGTCACTAAAGCCCCAACTTGGGCGTAGTGCCCGCTGCCCACGCACGCCCGCCGAGCTGTTGGGATAAGCTTCTCTTGAGCTTTGGAGAGGTACAGAAGGGAAG
Organism: Thalassia testudinum; assembly: GCA_037157565.1. Classification (NCBI taxonomy): domain Eukaryota; kingdom Viridiplantae; phylum Streptophyta; class Magnoliopsida; order Alismatales; family Hydrocharitaceae; genus Thalassia; species Thalassia testudinum. Next base: position 62,549,255 of record JAZHRO010000014.1, read on the forward strand.
GAAGGGATGAGAATTTCGTATGGAGGGGGTCTCCTTTTATAGTTGCAAGGAGTGGGGGCAAATTGGTCATTACATCTTTAAAACAATAAATGAGCAGTCTTTAGTAACGGATAAAACCGTCACAAAAGCCCCAACGTGAGCGTAGTCCCCGCTGCCCACGTGCGCCCGCCGAGCTATTATCTCTCTCAACACCCACCCACATTCTTTCATCCACAGCCATTCGATTGCGAGATCGGACGGCTTAAAAATGCACCTGACCTCGCTGCTGCGCACCCACCCAACGCGTACAATGTTGCGTTCCTGCCTCGCATGAGATAGTGCGTGGCAGCTATTGGAGGATCTGAGGTGCCCGATGACGATCCAACGCACGCCTGCGCCCTTCTCCCATTCGCTGCGGCTCGAACCCGTGGCTGCAGCTCGCGATAGCACCTTCGACCACTGCGCTACGAGGCGCGGATGGTCGAGCGGACGCTTTTAGGCGCAGCTGTCCACAGCCGTTGGATCGAGATCCAACGGCGGAGAGAGAGCGGATGAGGGGACTTCAGTGATTGCATGTGGCCGTTTTGGTGGCCAAGATGGCACCACGTGGCGCCATCTTGGCATCCATCTTCTGGTTGTTGTAGATGGTGCCACAGATGTCGGATTAAGTCTCTCTTTGCATCGTTAGGCTGTAATCGTCGATTCAAATTCATCCGTGTGATTGATTTTGTCATTTGAAGTGTAGATTTACACCATCCTAGCCCTTGATATTCTAGGGTTTCCCAGTGACTATCTGATGCTACGGATGTCTGATTAGGGCGATCTTGGAGTCATTGAACTCCAATCCTCGCCCTGATCACATCCATACGGTTGGATCTTTGATCTGAGGCCCTAATAAAATGTTTGCCCTATCCAAGCACATAAAAGGAGACAATTAACCTCCATTTTATTCAAACTACTCTAAATGCAAGATGATGCATGTTATGCAATATTTATAGCATGCAATGCGATCCTATGCTTAGGAACATGCATAAATAGACATCTCAAGTAGTGTAAATATGTTTACATCAAACCCCCATGCGTACTTTTGCTAGTCCCTAGCAAAAACTATATGCTATTTATAAAAGAATTAGGTTGGATTATTTGGGCCTGAGTTATTTTCAATCATTAAGAAATTATCTTCCTAGGAACTGAACTTTCAAAGACACAATAGTGCTCGAGTATCTGCCAAAATGCAGACCGCCTCAAACCCTTGCCTTATTCAAAGAAAAAATTCTTTCTCTTTTTTTACTCTTTTCAAAATTTTTTGGATTTTCAAATTTTAGGGTTTAAGAGTGGCTTTCTACGGCCATTCAACTCACCCAATATTTGATGAGAACCCTAAGTTTTAAGCATATTATTGTGATTGTGATAGACTCGTTGACAAGCAATTAAAACGTACTTCGAATTTCTACGCCTCTAGGTGACCTAAAAAGAATTCTACCTAAAGGTGTATGGTTACAACCGGTAGCTTTCTCCCTACTTTTATTTTTTTACGGGGTCAACACAAGGGCGATTCCAGTGTATATCTCCCCGGTTTATTCTACTTCTCTGCTTCTTCCTAAGTGTTTTGGGAATTTTTTAGTGCATTTACTAAGCTGGGTTCTGGACAACCGGTCGATGAGCTATTACCACCGACAACTTGCTAGCCATGCTCGTGTGGTGAAGTGTGGCTTATTTTTTTTTTCTTTTCTCCTTTTCTTTTTGATTTTTTTTTTTTTTTAAAGTAGGTGGCTTCCCTGGTTAAAGATTTACCTAAGGGCAGGAAAAAGAGAAAGGTCCAGTGACTGGGCTCTGGACAACCTACCTATGGGCTGTTACCCACGATAACTTGCCAGCCATATCACCCTAGAAGGTTCATTAGCTACCCAATTTCTGTTAGAATCGCTGAACAACGAGTCAGTGCAAAGAAAGTGTGTAGATGGTTAAAGCTCAGAAATTCTCTCAAATCAGAGGGTAGGTTGATAAGTCATGTACTTATCACCCAAACGTATTTATTCCAATTACGATAGAATTAAGATGGCGAGGACTTAAAGACAAATCCACATTTTAGTGGATACACAAGCTAATTAATTCCAAAGACTTGAAGGGTCTTTGTGTTCAGATCCTAATGTAAAATTTTTTAGGATTGAAAAGTCCTAATGTCCAATTAATCCTTCCTAATTTTGACTTTTTTTTCTTTTTTTTATAAACAATTTACATGAATTTCACAAAGCTGTCCAAATAATTAAAAATAAATCCACCCCCCATGCCTAACTGATGCAATGTCCTCATTGAAAAAGAGACATGAAAGAAAGGGTAGAATATGAAAGATGTCACCTGAATATGAAGCTCGTATCAGCCTTGTGTCATATGTACAACTGCTGAGTTTAATGCCATCAGCTAGGTGAAGTCCAGCCAAAGAAGTCACAGAATGGCTAGAGTAATAGAGTTTGAGACGGGTTCTGGAAGAGTACGATCAACAATAGGCTTCAGACATTGACCATTGACTTTAAATGTGTTACCCATCTTTGGGTCAGAAATCTGAATAGCACCATTTGGAGAAATCTGATCAATTATGAATGGGCCATTCCATTTAGATCTAAGTTTGCCAGGAAACAGCTTAAGTTTAGAATCGAATAGCCAGACCTTCTGGTTTGGCTGAAAGCTCTTGCGGGAAATCAATTGATCTTGTAGAGCTTTGGTTCGAGCCTTGAAAATCTTGGCATTCTCATAAGCATCATTTCTAAGCTCCTCCAACTCAGATAGTTGGAGTTTCCTGGTCTTCCCAGCTAGATTCAGATCTAAATTGCATTGTTTGATTGCCCAGACTACCCTGTGCTCAATCTCTACGGGTAGATGGCATGCCTTTCCATACACCAAACGGAATGGAGACATGCTGATGGGCATTTTATATGCAGTACGGTAGGCCCAAAGAGCATCCTCAAGCTTTTGAGGCCAATCCTTGCGATTAGGCCTCACCGTTTTTTGCAGAATGTTCTTGATCTCTCGAATGGAGATCTTGGCTTGTCCATTCGTCTGGGGATGGTAAGGTGTCTAAATCCGATGATTAACCCCGTATTTGGCCAATAAATTCTGGAATTGGGCATTAGTAAAATGAGTGCCACCATACCTGATGATAGACCTCAGAATCTCGAACCTACTGAAGATATTTTTCTTGACAAAATTGATGACCACCTTGTGGTCATTGGTTCGGGTGGGAATCACCTCAATCCATTTGGACACATAATCAAGAGCAACGTGAATGTACTGATGTCCAAATGAAGGGATAAAGGGTCCCATGAAATCGATGCCCCAAACATCGAAAATTTTGACAGGAAGAATAGGGTTTAAGGGCATCATGTCTCTCTTAGTTATGCTCCCAAGTGCCTGACATTGAGAACATGACCTTGAAAAATCCTGGGCATCTTTGAATAAAGACAACCAATAGAAGCTAGATTGCAAGATTTATGCACCTTCCTTTTCCCAGAGAAATGTCCACCACAGCCAGATGCATGGCAGAACTTGAGTATACTGTTGAATACATTCTCTGGTACACATTGGCGAATAATCTTATCAAAGCCAATGCGATAAAGTTCTGGGTCCTCCTAGAAGTAGTATTTTGCCTCATATTTGAGTCTATCCCATTGTTTCTTGGTCCAATCCTGGGGGATTTGACCAATGGCCAAATAGTTAACAATGTCAGCAAACCATGCGGTGTGGACACCTAAAACTGTAAGAATAGTTTCGTCCGAAACAATATCAGCAATCGGAATGTCCGGACAAGAAGAATCACCTAAGAGTCTCGACAAATGATCCGCTAGCACATTTTGTACCCCGGTTTTATCCATGATTTCAAGATCAAATTCTTGAAGAAGAAGAATCCAACGAATAAGTTGGGGTTTAGCATCCTTTTTAGCCAGGAGATGTCTTAAGGCCGAGTGGTCAATATAAACGATAACATGAGACCCTAAGAGATAAGCCCTGAATTTTTCCAAAGCAAATACTACAGCTAGTAATTCCTTTTCAGCAACAGTGTAATTCCTTTGGGCTTCATCCAAAGTTTTACTAGCATAGTAGATGACAAAGGGCTTTCGATCAATTTCTGACCTAGGATAGCCCTGACCGCGTAATCAGAAGCATCGGTCATGATCTCAAAAGGGGTTGTCCAAATTGGTGGTTGCAAAATTGGAGCGCAGGTGACTGCCATTTTCAGGAAATCAAATGCCTTTCGGCATGATTCGTCAAAAACAAACGGCGTTTCTTTGGCAAGAAGATTGCTCAAAGGAAGTGCAACCTTCGAGAAATCCTTGATGAATCTTCGATAAAATCCCACATGGCCAAGAAATGATCTGATTTATTTAACAGATGTGGGAGGAGGAAGTTTAGCGATAGCATAAACCTTAGCTTTGTCCATTTCAATTCCCCATTCAGAGATTACATGACCCAAAACGATGCCCTCTTGGGTCATGAAATGACTCTTTTCCCAGCAAAGGACCAGTCGTGTCTTGATACATCGCTTAAGAATCATTTCCAAATTAGCCAAACAAGAGTGAAATGATTCTCGAAAAATAGAGAAATCATCGATGAAGACTTCCATAAACTCTCCCACCATGTTAGAAAATATGGCTAGCATACACCTTTGAAAAGTTGCAAGTGCATTGCATAACCCGAAAGGCATCCTACGAAAAGCAAATGTTCCGTAGGGATAGGTGAAAGTAGTTTTTTCCTGATCCTCGAGATCGATAGGAACTTGGTTGTATCCCGAGTAGCCATCAAGAAAATAGAAGTACTTCTGCCTGGCTAATTTTTCCAAGATTTGATTGATGAAGGGCAGGGGAAAATGATCCTTTTTAGTGGCTGTGTTCAGCTTCCTATAATCAATACAAACCCTCCAATAGGAAGCTGAACAAGTTGTGACAGATTCTCCTCTCCCATTAGTCACAATAGTAATCCCGGCTTTCTTTGGAATAATCTGAACGGGACTTACCCAGGGACTGTTAGAGATTGGATAAATAATTCCGGCATCGAGCCACTTGATGATTTCCTTTTTGACCACTTCTCGCATATTTGGACTCAATCTCCTCTGCATCTGGCCAGAAGGGCGGGATCCATCTTCCCAAAATATTCTATGATTACAGTAAGATGGCTCGATCACCCTGAGGTCATGAATGGTCCAACCAATTGCCTCCTTATGTTCCTTTAGGACCTTGATCAATTTAATCTCTTGCTCCTTTGTCTATTTAGCACTGATAATCACAGGGAGCGTATTCTGAGGTCCTAAAAATTGATATTTCAAATTCTCGGGCAATGGTTTCAATTCAAGCTGGGGTGGGTTGATGATTGATGGTAGGGTAGATGATGAAGATTCAACAAGAGGAAGAGGTTGTAAGTGAACAAAATCAACAACCTCTTCCGAAGATGTCAGGTCAGCCATAGAGGGTTGTGGGTCAAATTTATCATCCAAAGAGGAACTTTCAATTGAAGAAACTGTCAAACAAGTCTGAATATTATCATTATCCTCATCAAGTTCCTCAATAAATCTACAATCCTCAAATTTGTTGATCACCTTAAAAATATCCAATATCCGAATTCAGTCGTTGTAATATAATGGTGAGTATTCCCGCCTGCCATGCGGGTGACCCGGGTTTGTTCCCAGGCAACGGTGCCAAAATGTTGAACGCTCGAATTGCTATGCTAACATGTTTTGTTTTGGAAAACCTGTCATTGTAGCTTAAAAGCGAAGAATTCGTGTCCAACAAATAAACTTTATACCGAAAAGAATTCCGGGTCGAACACAGGGAGGCTACGTTGATCTATAATCGCAATTATATTTTTTTTTTAGAATTTTTGAAAAGCGAAGCGATATAATTACAATGGAGCTATCAGACTAAAAGAAAGAGAGAGAGAGAGAGAAAGAAAGGGTACATGCATTCAATATTTCAAAATGTTTATACAATCACACCAAATAAAAATTACACTAGAAAGCGAGAAATCATCTACACTAGAAAGCAGGAAAATTCTACACTAGAAAAGCTTTAAAGAAGAATGGGAGAGAGAAGTTATCCTCCCCGACGTATGCTCGGAGGATGAGCTAGACGAGACGACTCCTGGACGAAGGAGAATGGAGTAGGGTGAAGGAGGACGAAGCGGAAGAGCGGGAACAGAGCAGCACGTCGTCGTCGTCGTGAGATCTACTTCCGAAGGGGGATGAAAATTTAGACTTTATCTCGCGACGAGCATCCTGGGTGTGGGACAAGCTTCTCTTGAGCTTTGGAGAGGTACAGGAGAGAAGGAAGGGATGAGAATTTTGTATGGAGGGGGTCTCCTTTTATAGTTGCAAGGAGTGGGAGCAAATCGGTCATTACATCTTTAAAACAATAAATGAGGGGTCGTTAGTGACGGATAAAACCGTCACTAAAGCCCCAACGTGGGAGTAGTGCCCGCTGCCCATGTGTTCCCGCCCAGCTGCTCTCTCTCCAAATGGCCGCCCACGTTCTTTCATCCACAGCCATCTGATCACGAGATCGGACGGCTTAAAAATGCGCCTAGTCTCACTGCAGCGCACCCGCCCAGCACGTACAATGCTGCGTTCCCGCCTCGCTTGAGATAGCACGTGGCTGCTATTAGAGGATCTGAGCCACCCGATGATGATCCAACGCACGCCCACGACCTTCTCCCCTTCGCTACAGGTCGAACCCGTGGCTGCAGCTCGCGATAGCACCTTCGAACGCTGCGCTACAAGGTGCGAATGGTCAAGCAGACGCTTTTAGGCGCGGCTGTCCACAGCCATTGGATCGAGATCCAACTGCGGAGAGAGAGCGGATGCGGGGACTTCAGTGATTGCATGCGACCGTTTGGGCGGCCGAGATGGGACCACGTGGCACCATCTTAGTCGTCCATCTTCTGGGTGTTGTAAATGGTGCCACGGATGTTGGATTGACTCGATTTTTGCGTCGTTAGGCTGCGATTGTCGATCCGAATTCATCCGTGCGGTTGGATTTGTCATTTGAAGTGTAGATTTACACCAACCTGGCCCATGATCTTCTAGGGTTTCCCGATCACTATCTGATGCTACGGATGCCTGATTAGGGAGATCTTAGTGTCGTTGAACTCCAATTGTCGCCCTGATCACCTCCATACGGTTGGATCATTGATCCGAGGTCCCGATAAAATGTTTTCCCTATCAAAGCACATAAAAGGAGACAATTAACCTCCATTTCATTCAAACTACTCTAATTGCAAGATGATGCATGTTATGCAATATTTATAGCATGCAATGCAATCCTATGCTTAAGAACATGCATAAATAGACATCTTAAGTAGTGTAAATATGTTTACATCATATATATATATCTATATCTATATATAGTGATATATACATACATACATATATCTAATTATAACTATATATATATATGTACATATACATACATCAATCTATACATATATTTACATATCTATGTATATATACATGCATATATATATATACATACATAACTAAATATACACCTATATAATTATAACCATATATATATACATATAGATATTTATTTGCATATATACATACATATATATATATTTTCATATCACCTACCATACGTTGTATCACGGGAATATCTGCACCAGTTGCTAATATTCCCCGATACACGCTTATAGAAAGCATCTTCGCACACATCTTTCACCCATCCATCCTACACTCCACGTGACACATCATCCTGTTGGTTGCATCTTCCTAGATGACAATCGACTCGACATCGTGCTACACGCCATCTCCACCTCCACCCCCACCACTATATAAATATATAATATATACATATATATATGCTATATTTACTTTATTTATGTTTCTCTTTCCTGCCAGTAAAAAGATAAAAGAAATATACAAAAGAGATAAGATAATCCTTGACTTGCAGGTACTCAGTCATGCGAATAGAAAGACCAGTTTTGGAACCTTAATTTGGCTCAAAGCCAGGAACCTGATTTTGAGGGTGTACCTCAAGGACAAAAATTATCAGAAAAAAAATATTAAATAGAAAAACACCAAAAACATAATAAACGAACAGAAGAGATTTGTTGTAGGAATGGCATAGAAGCTTGTTCACTTCTAATCTCGCTTCCCTGAGTTCGATGCTGGGCCTAAAAGTGACTAAGATAAAATCAAGTAGGCCAGGTTAAAAATTTTTGTAAAAAGATGGGTAGGCTCGATTTAGGTTAACCACTATACGCATTTCAACGATTAAATCACCATATTAACACAACCTATCTGGGCCCAACCATAGCTTTTTCTAGCGCCGTTGCCAGGGAAGTGCGTATTCAGGTAAGTTTCTACTCCATTCCTTTAATTTGTCTCTTCTCACACCCTTCTCTTCACGGGTGTTTCTGTTTGTTGGTGTGCAGGTGAACCAGTTGTAAGGAGAAGGCAGGTAGACGAAGTCGAAAACACAGGCAGATCCAAGGCAGGAATGAAAGCGTGAAGACGTCAGCACCGCACTGGAGCTTTGCACATGTTGCTGAACAAGTAGGTCTTTCTTTCTTAGCAAGTTAGGTCAACTTGTCACCTTAATAATATAAAAAAAAGAAAAAACACCTAAAAAAAAAAACTAAAAAAACTTCTTGGGATTTCTTGGGGCACGTGGATTAAAAATCACTTGTTTGACTATTTGTCATCACTCCCACAGCCTCAGGATTTCCCACCAAACTTCGCAAAGCGAAGATCCCAGAATCTTGATTCTTGAATCTTTCACCGTGTGAAGTATTCTTTGAGGCAAAGATAAATAGACTGATGGCCATCCCTTTTTGCCTCATTTATCTGCAATTTGGGATCACCTTTTTCGTGGGGAGACTTGGAATTGAGTTTATTCCAACCCCACCACAACCTTTCACGTGCCTAAGATTCGATCCTGAATAGTTCAACCCCAACAATCTGATTTTATTTGTCTTATGGTTAAGCCTTGTGTGTGGAAATCATTTTGTTATTGGGAGCACTTGAATTGAAGTGCTTTGGCTCCCTTTCACACTAATCTAAAATTGATTCGTGCATCCACATATAGAGATCTCCATCTAGGGAAGGCCATTGCATTTTAGCATGCATTAACCAACTGACAGTGAAGAAGGGTTTGTTGGGCTTAGAAGAAAACTTGTATTCTCTCAAAACCCAAAGATTGGTTGAATTGGTAATTCAGAGAAATCCTAAAATCCATACCACTTAAGGCTGAATTCCAAAAACCATTCACCAATTAAAACTTCAATTCGGGGAGATTTCCCCATTGCATTCTTGGTTTACATACTCTACAAAATCAATCACTTGGGCATTACCAGTAAATAACGCCCTTCACATTCCAGAAGCACTTGATCCTAAGCCTCTAACTAAAATTGGTAGCAACTTGACCCTTATTAAGGATTGGAGGTCTAACTAACTGCGTGTAGTGCCTATGTGCTGGTGAGGGTTCCCACGTGCTGTCAGGTGTCTAAGATACGGGCAAACGGCCTTTCAATCTAGCCCAGTGGTTCCGCGGTGCTCGCATTCGGTTTCGTAGGTTGTGATAGTAGGTAATTTAGATCTTTAGGTCTAAGAGCACACTGTAAAGGTTAGGATTTGACTTTATTGATTTGTCATCAAGTGTACCTTTGCGGCGTCATTTCTCTCATCTCTTTTCCCTTCGTATCCCCGCAATTCTTCTTGCGGTAGTGCATGTTTGGGAGGAGGTCACAAAACCCTGAACTGTGTGAATTGCCTAATAATTTTAGAAAAGAAGCTGAATCGTCCTCCTCCTCAAACATGGCTGCACGTCCACCCCCAAATCCCAAGGGAGGAAACTGCCCTCAAAACCCACCAGGTGGTGGAGCCTTAGATCTCATAACTTGCCTCCAAGCCCAAATGGAAATGTATAATGAACAAATTGAGGCCATTAGGGAAACATTGGAGGAAATGCAGAACCCTCCCAAATGGGAGGAGCCTAGGTCTCTTAGCTCCTATCAGAATCCCGCTGCTACAGAGACCATAGGACAAATTCGGGTCCCCATGGGCGGGGACGACTTTGAATTGAAACCTAACATAATTTGCCTAATAAATTTTCACTTCCATGGTCTTGCAAGTGAAGATCCTTTTCTCCACTTGGAAGACCTAACCCGATTGGCTGAAACAGTTAAACCAAAAAATATCGGGTTACCTATAGTACTCATGAAAATGTTCCCATTTTCATTGCGGGATAAAGCATCGCAGTGGTTACGCACCCTTGGGAGAACCATCCACTCTTTGGAAGAGATGCGAACAACGTTTCTCAAGAAATTCTTCCCAATCGGGCGAACCAATGCGCTTCACCGTGCTATCACTTCATTTACGCAACAAAATAGTGAACAATTTCATGAGGCATGGGAAGATATAATGACCTCCTCAGGAAGTGTCCGCACCATGGTCTGCCTAAGTGGCATATAGCCCAGATTTTCTACTATGGGCTAAATGAGACTCTGAAGTGGATTGTAGACGCTTCCTGCAGAGGGAATTTTATGAATAAAGACAAGAATGGAGCATTTGAATTATTTGAAAATATGAGCAAAAACTCAATGAACAATGCTTCCATTGTTGCCTTTAATCGTACCAGCCTGCCCCGAAATGTCGACAAAGTTGACACGGGACCCTCCCATTCATCCACAGATCTCAGCCTTATCGCACGGAATTTGGATCAAGTCTCCATTGTGCAGAAGAAGCTAGTCGAGCTTCTGGCCAACCCCGCCCGTTCTATGGCAAACATCCCCACCTCACCACTTCGTCACAATCCCAATTCTTCCAACACCAGGCTTATCCTGAGAAACCCAGTAAGACCTTCCTTACCGAGTGTCGCGCCGAGCGATTCGGTAAGTCATGTGGATCTGGCTTCTGCGAGCCAGTGTTTTGACACAGAGGACCAAGCCTCCGTGTGCTCGGACGTATATTTACATTCTGACGCGTCTTCTGCCATAGAAGACGCTTGCGCCCTGGGTAACAACTCATTCTCTGCCACTTATAACCCAAGGTGGCAAAATCATCCGAGCTTCGCATGGTCCAACAACCCGCAGTGCCAAAACCCCATGGGTTGACCAATGCGACCGTCCACACCAGCCATCCTACGGGCCCAGTGTAATCCTATGGCGAATCTGCCATCAGGCCCTTGCGTGCCGCAAACCGAACACGCATCAAGTCCTCTTGACAAATTGATGCGAATGATGACGGAAATGTCAAAGCACCATGAAGAGAACATGACCTCTCTTCGACACCAATTGGCACAGCAGAATGCTTCGATCAGTCAACTATGCATGGCGACTCGAGCTCAGTTCACTCTTCCCTCCCAACCTGTGCCCAACCCGTGAAATTTCGTACCCCGTGGTCCTCAACCACAGGTACGACCTTCTCAGGGGCAAGTTCATTAGATTCTGCGAGCTCCGAGCATTCCACTGGGATTTCAGGCTAATCCCGCTGCAGCACCTCACTCTTATGTCCCTATTGCGAACCCTCCTCCGCCGTATGATCCTACTGGACCCGCATCGTCCAATGCGATCACTACGAGGAGCGGTAAGCAGACCATCGATCTGCCTCGACCTAATCCTGGCCCGTCTTCTTTATCACCCTGTCATTCGAGATGCGCACTGCATTCGCGAGAGGACAATACACCCAAATTGGTGCCAGAATCAGTTCCATTCCCTGTGTCTCTACTGAGGGAGCCAAAAGGCTAAAAGAAAGATACGCAGGCCTTTGATAGACTGCATAATTTGTTCAAGGATGTTGAAATCAAGGTACCCCTGCTCGAGGATATCTACCACATACCTACTGTCTGTCAATTTTTCAAAGACTACGCAACACCCAAGCGACAGTCAAGGAAAACTAAGAATCCGGTGGTTCTCTCACCTCATGCGAGTTGTTCTATACTATCAAATCTACCGCAGAAGCAGAAAGATCCAGGCACACCGCTTATTTCCTGTAGCATCCAAGGTTGCAATTTTAACCGTGCCCTGCTTGATCTAGGATCTTCCATCATGCTTGAAAAATTTTCCTTGGGAAATCTGAAACCCACCCCTGTCACGTTACAGTTGGCAGATCATTTTGTCAAAATTCCAAAGGGTGTGGTGGAAGACATGGTGGTTGGGGTCAACAGTCTCTATTTTGTTGTTGACTTTCTTATTTTAGATATGGAAGTTCCTAGCACACTTTCTGATTGTCCGATCATCCTTGGTTGACCTTTCTTGGCGATAGCCCACGCCCATATCGACTGTGAGTTGGGCTATATTGTGATTGCCGTTGGATCTGAAAAGCTCAAAGCAGCCAAGAACTTTGATTGCGATTGCATCAAGGATGACAAGTCTGACGAGGACATGGCCGTCAGTGCGTGTATCGAACTAATTGGGACCTATTCTAACTGCTGCAGATTACTTGTAAACACTGACAATTGCCTAACTAGCACATATTGTGACGTTCCCCCATCCCTCCCTATTCCTGTACCTTCTGACCAGACTTCTGACGAGGTTTTCTCCGCTTCCCATACCTCATTGTCTGAGTCATATCCGGGCTAGTCACCGTCGGTCCGCACTCTTGAAGATCGGATTGCCCTTTCTTTCCCGCCAAATCAGGCAGATTTGCAACTCCACACCGGGACCTTAAGCCCACATACTTCTCACTGGGGCTATTCCTTTTTGGATCCATCTATCCAAGAAGCCCCTCTTCCTGGCCAATCTGAGGGCCAATTTCTTCCTCCTGACTTGTTTTCCGATCCACCTGCGATGCTCTCATCCCAAGAAATTCTAGATCTTTCACCATCAACTCTCGAGCTGAAGGAGCTGCCTAGTACACTTAAGTACGTTTTCCTGGGACCAAATGAAATGCTCCCCATAATCATCAGTTCAAAATTGACCAGGGAGCAAGAGTGCAAACTAACGAAGGTCCTTATGGAACACAAGGCAGCCATTGGATGGTCTTTATCAGACTTATCTAGCATTAGCCCCTCCTACTGCACTCACCGTATATATTAGGAGATGGAGGATCGACCTTCCCACGAGATGTAGCGACGTCTCAACCCTAACATGCAGGAGGTCGTTAAGAAGGAAATTATTAAGTGGATGGATGCGGGTATAATCTCCCGATCAGCGATAGCCCCTGGGTGAGTCCGACTCACGTCGTGCCCAAAAAGGTGAGACTCACCATCCGTGTCAATGACAGGGGCGAATCCATCCCTACACGCACTCCTACAACTTGGAGAGTGTGTGTAGATTATAGGAAACTCAATGCTGCAACTAAGAAAGATAACTTTCCGCTACCTTTCATTGACTAAATCCTGGAGTGGTTAGCGGGAAATAAATTTTTCTATTTCCTGGATGGATTCTCAGGGTATAACCAGGTGGTAATTGACCCTTGGGACAAAGAGAAAACCACTTTTACTTGCCCCTTCGGCACCTTTGCATTTAGAAGAATGTCGTTCGGACTTTGTAACGCGCTAGAAACTTTCCAGAGATGTATGCTGGCGATATTTCATGACATGGTGGGTGACTTTCTCGAGGTCTTCATGGATGACTTTTCGATCTTTGGACCATCTTTTGATGACTGTCTTGCCAACCTGACCCGTATCCTTAGGAGATGTATTGATGTAAACCTTGTGCTTTCTTGGGAAAAAAGTCATTTTATGGTACACGAGGGAATTGTTCTTAGGCATATAATCTCCGATAGGCATATCGAGGTTGACAAAGCTAAGCTTGATGTAATTGCTGATTTACCCATGCCTGGCTCTATCAAACAAATCCGCTCCTTCCTGGGACACGTCGGTTTCTATAGGAGATTTATCAGAGATTACTCCACGATTTCTTGACCTTTAACTCATCTCCTATCGACCGACGTACCATTTGACATGGGCCCCAACTGCATACGAGCATTCACGCAGCTGCGTAATGCTGTCACCAAGGCCTCCGTTCTCCAGCCACCTGATTGGTCCCTCGACTTTGAACTCATGTGTGACGCTTCCGACCTTGCAGTCGGAGCCATCCTTGGACAAAGACATGATAGACACCCCTTCATGGTGTACTATGCCAGTAAGACGTTGGACGAGGCCCAGGGTAATTATACTACCACTGAAAAAGAACTACTGGCGGTCGTCTTTGGGCTGGAGAAATTCCGCTCTTACCTTCTGGGCACACATGTTATTGTTTTCACTGATCATGCGGCCATTCGCCATCTCATGCACAAGAAAGATGCCAAGCCTAGACTGATTCGTTGGATCCTTCTACTCCATGAATTTGACATTGAGATCCGTGATAACGCCAGAGCCCAGAATGTTGTGGCTGATCATCTTTCTGGACTAGACACTGACCATATTGGACTTACTCTGCCAATTAATGAAATTTTTCCTGATGAGCACCGATTGGCAATTAATGTGGCAAGCAGATCGTGGTATGCTGACATTGCCAATTACCTTGCTTTTGGATCCCTTCCATGTGGCTGCCTAAAAACCAGCGCGAGCATATGATGGCAGAAGCAAAGTATTATTTCTAGGATAATCCACTTCTTTTTCGTATAGGTGCTGATCAAATCATCTGTCGCTGTATTTCTGACAGTGAATTCCCCAGTATGCTATCCTTCTACCACGATCAGGCCTGCGGAGGCCATATCTCTGGGAGGAAAACTGCAGCCAAGGTGTTGCAGTGTGGTTTCTTTTGGCCCTCCCTTCATCAGGATGCATACAAGTATGCCAAACATTGCACTAGGTGCCAGTCGTTAGGGTCAATGTCACGTCGTGACATGATGCCCTTGCAACCCATCCTAGCTGCGGAAATCTTCGACATTTGGGGAATTGATTTCATGGGTCCCTTTCCTTCTTCCAACAACTTCGAATTTATCCTCGTGGCTGTTGATTATGTTTCGAAATGGATCGAGGCTATTCCCACGTGACGTGCTGACCATATTATATCTACTCGATTTGTCAAAGACCACATCTTTGTGCGCTTTGGGATCCCTCGAGCCATTATCTCGGATAGAGGAATCCACTTTACCCATGCATCTTTTTGGGCGACTCTGAGGAAATACGGTGTCCACCATCATATCGCATCCTCATATCATCCTCAGACGAACGGCCAGGCAGAGGTGTCAAACCGGCAAATCAAGCAAATTCTCTAGAAAACGGTTCGGCCTGACCATAAGGACTGGTCCGACAAGCTGATTGACGCACTTTGGGCGTATCGGACTGCCTTCAAGGCTCCCCTTAGTATGTCACCTTATAGAATCGTTTACGGGAAGCCTTATCATTTGCCCATGGAGTTGGAGCACCGCACTTATTGGGCGGTTCACCAATGTAACCTCGACCCAGACTTGTGTGGTCGAGAAAGGAAACTCCAACTCCAGGAGCTGGAAGAGCTCCGTCGTGAGGCCTATGATTCTGCCTTAAGTTTCAAGCATCGCATTAAGGCTTTTCACGACAACCGTATTCGGCAGAAGGAATTTGAGCCATCTCAGCAAGTTTGGCTCTATAATGCCCGGCTCAAATTCTTTCCTGGGAAATTGAAGTCCAAATGGACTGGTCCTTTTCTGGTCTCGAGACCATTTCCCGACGGGGCCGTTGAGATTGAAGATCCCAAATCTAGGCATAAATTTACGGTCAATGGGCAGCGTTTGAAACCCTATCTTACTCATGAACCTGCCCCCGTTGGAGAAACTGTTGCCCTGCTGGAGGGTAACTAATGTTGTGCCTCATTCTGAGTCCAGTTGGGGACGTAAATTTAGCGCTTGTTGGGAGGCACCCCAACAACACTCCAACACTGTCATGCTCACTTCACTTTTCAGCTCACTACCCACCATCCACCTACCCTACCACCCTGCTGTATACCCTGCACCTCAGCTCTTGTTACTCGATCTTTCATCCTTCCTCTACCCTTCCCTGCATGCATATGACGACATTAGCATCGTTTGGCATGGGGGGGTCGATAGGCATCCATAGGATTTGGGTATTTTATGGTATCATGCAGTTTTCATCTATCTATAAATATGTTAAAAAAAAATAAAAGGTGTTTAGTAATGATCTGAAGGCTGAAGCAAAAATACAATAAGTGTTTATGGATATTCAACCACTATTTTGAAGACTTTCCAGGCGATAGAAGCTTGATTCACTCAGGCTCGGCTTAATTCACTTGAGCATTGAAAAGATAGATTGGAATCTCTCCTAACTAAGGACGTATTCTTATACCTGAGACACCAGTACAGGATCCATTGGTTTATGTAACGAACGCGTGCCCCAGACGCCTTTTAAGACGTCTGGGAGGTGGCCCAGACGTCGGACCAGATGTCTTGGATCACATCCAGACGTCTGACCAGACGTCCGGGATCGTTTACAGACGTCTGGAAAACAGTTATGTTCGCACGGGAGATTCGTCTGCGCGCCTGTGCGCGCAGACCTGCGATTCCTCTCTCTCTCTCTCTGCGGCTGCAGGCACGCTGCGACCACCTTCTCTCTCCTCCTCGCGCGGCCTTAAAAGGGTGCGCCTCCCCTCCCGTCTCCACCGTCTCCTCCTTCTTCTCCTTCCTGAGCGCGAGGGCGGCAGCGGCAGCCGCAGTGAGCGCGGAGGAGGTGTGGCGTGCGAGGGCGGGGCTCTGCCGTGAGGGCGAGCTCGCCGGAGCGGCTTGGCCGGCCGGCGGAGGGTGCAGGGGGCGCGGAGCGACGCGGAGTGGGACCTGCTGCGGGCTGAGCAGCAGACGCGCGAGGTGCGACGCGGGCGACGTCGCGAGCGGAGGCCGAGTAGGGTTCTGATTCTGGAAAAATTTCCAGAATCAGACGTCTGGGTTGATAGCCAGACGGCAAGGTCGACGACTGTAAGATCATACAGACGTTTGAAAGGTGAGTTTCCGATTTCTTCTTCCTTCTTGTCGACTGACCGTACTAAGGGAGGGGGGTTGGCTGTGCGCAGGTTCGCTAATTCGCCATCCTTTGCGAATCAGACGTCTAGAAGTTGTACCAGACGGCGGGAGTGATCCACAGACGTCCGTGTGTACCATCGGATGTCTGGGGTATAGGACAGACGTCCCCGCAGACTTCTGGACGTCCGGGGAACCAAGCTGAACAGGTAATTTTCTGATCCACCGTTTAAGACGTCTGGAAGGAGTTCCAGACGTCTGATTTTGCACAGTATCGTCTTTCTCGACCCGTTTAGGGCCCGTTTGGGCTCCGTTTTCCACGATTCGAGTGGCGTTCGTTTCAGAATTAATTCCTCTACCCGTCTACAGTAGCTATACACTGTTCTGAGACACTCCTTGTGTTTGATCCTTGTGATAGGACCTCGTTCGGTTGCAGTCTTGAGAGTCGCGGAGGCACGCGGGATTCCGGATCACGCCCCCACTACTCCCGTTGTACCTGGTAGAGTGGCTTTAAGTATTAATAAAATCTGTTAAAGTATGGAACCATAACTAGAACCTAGGGCATTGCATGAATCCTAGGAATGAGAAATATATGGAATGATAGCTCCTAGGTGTTGCATGAATCCTAGGGCCGGAAAACTAGATTGTATGATAGATCCTAGGATATGGCAGGAATCCTAGGGTGGAAAAACTAGTGGAATGTATATTACTGCAGTCTTGGGAAAATGGAAAGGAATATATATAAAGCTGCTTGTAAATTTAATTAACAGCTGCCTGTTATGAATAAAGAAACATGTTTGAGATCATGGATTTTGAGAACGTGAATCTGGAAAGTGAAACATATGATGTTCTGAGATAAAGAGCTAGAACCCTACGGGGAATTAGGAGTGGAACTCCTGGAAAGAAAAAGGAATGGAACTGAGATGTAGTTTGTACTGTCTCTTGGGTACGCAGTACCAAGGGAAGTACCTGTACCTGTTTAATGCAGAGTGGGGCCAGCCGCCCCAGGGACCCGGGGTTAGGATTGGCCGCTCTGTACCGACTTGTTGGCCCTCGTGTACGTAGTACCGAGGAGAGCTACTAGTGTTAGGAGAGTACTAGCTACCCCACGGGCCCCGGGGTTCTGCTAGCCTCCTTCACCGACTTGTTAGGCCCATTAGGGCAAACCAGGGTAGCCAGGCGAGGGTGCGCGGACTGTGGAGGGGCAAGGCCCCGGTTTGGTTACTGTGGAGGGGTTGGACCCCTGTTACTGAGAGGGCTCTGCCCTGGTTCCGTGCTGTGCTTTGGGCGCACCCGTTAACGGAAACGACTGACCGCGTGCCAGTGCGGGCTAGCTACCTGTGCGTCTATCGCGCGTGCCATAGTCACCGTTACGTATGTCAGTGACCTTGGGGTGGTTGACTGAGGGTAGGATCACCACGGGGGACTCTCCCGGCCAGGAGAGCACCACGTGCTACTTCTACTTCTGGAAAAGACTGCAATCAAGATCGTTCCCACGAGGACATTCGAGATCAAGTAAAGGATCTGAGAAATAAAAGAAATAGTGAGAAAAATTGAAAGATGTGAATAAAGGAAGTAATAGAACATAACAACTACTGTACACTCTACTGTTGCCTTTAGTTAGTTTGCCACTCTACTCAGCGTTTTGCTGACGTGTTACACTCGTTACCTTTTTCAGGACCAGGTGTTGACCAGCCAGGGTCGGCGGCTGCAGAGGACGCTGGGCCGAGTAGGGTCCAGTAGAGTACCACAGCCTTTTGTACTCCTTTTGTTTCTGTTCTAGTGAGTAGTTTTTGTTTCCGCTGTACCTTCTTTACCTGCAGTTCTTGTTATAAGATAAATGCTGTTTTACTGTTGTGGTGGTACCTACTGTAGTAGTTTCTTTCCTTACTGCTGTACTTTCTTACTGTTAGTTATATTCATGCTGAATGTGGTTTATTTTACTGTCTTTTGGTTACTTCCTCGTTGGACGACTAGGTCTTGGGATTAGTCGAGTCGGTTGGTTCTCGTGTCTCGTAGGGACTCGGGAACCGGGTCGTTACAAGATGGTCCAGTGCCAGAGTGGAAGTGGGAGAGCATCACCATGGACTTGGTGGTGGGCTTACCTGTTACCCAGCGAGGACACGACGCAGTCTGGGTAATAGTGGATAGATTAACGAAGACGGCACGATTCTTGCCGATCCGAGTCACTTTGGGACCAGCACAGTTGGCAGAGAGGTATATCCGTGATGTGGTGCGACTGCACGGAGTTCCGCGGGAGATCGTATCCGACCGGGATACCCGCTTTACGTCCCAGTTTTGGGCTGAGTTTCAGCAGGCTTTGGGGACGAGGTTGAGGTTTAGCACGGCTTACCACCCCCAGACGGACGGACAGTCGGAACGCACGATACAGACACTTGAGGACCTTTTGCGTGCCTGTGTACTAGACTGGAGGGGCTCTTGGGAGGAGCACCTGCCCCTGGCGGAGTTGCATACAACAACAGTTATCACTCGAGCATCGGCATGGCTCCCTACGAGGCTCTGTACGGACGGAAATGCACGGCACCCTTGAGTTGGGTTGAGGTGGGGACCAAGTGGGAGGTTGGCCCCAGGTTGATCCGGCAGAGTCAGTAGGTAGTCGAGCAGAACCACAGACGACTCCGCACTGTCAGGAGCAGAAAGAAGAGCTACGCAGATCGCAGACGCAGAGAGGTGCAGTTCGAGGTTGGGGACCACGTCTTCCTTCGTGTTTCGCCCATGAAGGGCTTACAGCGGTTTGGGGTGAGAGGGAAGCTCGCGCCGAGGTTCGTGGGGCCCTTTGAGGTCCTGGAGCGGGTTGGACCCGTTGCTTACAGACTTGCACTTCCCCCGCAGCTTTCTGGTGTGCACGACGTGTTCCACGTGTCCAACCTCAGGAAGTACGTAGCCGATCCCAGCCACGTACTGAGTCACGAGAGCGTCGAGGTGAGCGACGACCTGACCTACCCCGAGCGGCCAGTGCAGATCCTAGACCGAGCCGTCCGCAGGTTGAGACGAAAGCAAGTACCCCTGGTAAATGTTTTGTGGAGGAGCCAGCGGTACGAGGAGGCTACCTGGGAGCCTGAGGCGGCAATGCGGGAGCGGTACCCGGAGCTTTTCGCGGGTACGTCTTTTCGGACCGGCTTCGGTCCTCTTTGAGTTTGTTATCGTTATTTGGACATCTTTTTCCCGCACCCTAGTTGGCACAAGTTTCGGGGACGAAACTTCCTTTGAGTTTGTTATATTGTAACGAACGCGTGCCCCAGACGCCTTTTAACACGTCTGGGAGGTGGCCCAGACGTCGGACCAGACGTCTTGGATCACATCCAGACGTCTGACCAGACGTCCGGGATCGTTTACAGACGTCTGGAAAACAGTTATGTTCGCACGGGAGATTCGTCTGCGCGCCTGTGCGCACAGACCTGCGATTCCTCTCTCTCTCTCTCTGCGGCTGCAGGCGCGCTGCGACCACCTTCTCTCTCCTCCTCGCGCGGCCTTAAAAGGGCACGCCTCCCCTCCCGTCTCCACTGTCTCCTCCTTCTTCTCCTTCCTGAGCGCGAGGGCGGCAGCGGCAGCCGCAGTGAGCGCGGAGGAGGTGTGGCGTGAAAGGGCGGGGCTCTGCCGTGAGGGCGAGCTCGCCAGAGCGGCTTGGCCGGCCGGCGGAGGGCGCAGGGGGCGCGGAGCGACGCGGAGTGGGACCTGCTGCGGGCTGAGCAGCAGACGCGCGAGGTGCGACGCGGGCGGCGTCGCGAGCGGAGGCCGAGCAGGGTTCTGATTCTGGAAAAATTTCCAGAATCAGACGTCTGGGTTGATAGCCAGACGGCAAGGTCGACGTCTGTAAGATCATACAGACGTCTGAAAGGTGAGTTTCCGCTTTCTTCTTCCTTCTTGTCGACTGACCGTACTGAGGGAGGGGGGTTGGCTGTGCGCAGGTTCGCTGATTCGCCATCCTTTGCGAATCAGACGTCTGGAAGTTGTACCAGACGGCGGGAGTGATCTACAGACGTCCGTGTGTACCATCGGACGTCTGGGGTATAGGACAGACGTCCCCGCCGACTTCTGGACGTCCAGGGAACCAAGCTGAACAGGTAATTTTCTGATCCACCGTTTAAGACGTCTGGAAGGAGTTCCAGACGTCTGATTTTGCACAGTATCGTCTTTCTCGACCCGTTTAGGGCCCGTTTGGGCTCCGTTTTCCGCGATTCGAGTGGCGTTCGTTTCAGAATTAATTCCTCTACCCGTCTACAGTAGCTATACACTGTTCTGAGACACTCCTTGTGTTTGATCCTTGTGATAGGACCTCGTTCGGTTGTAGTCTTGAGAGTCGCGGAGGCACGCGGGATTCCCGATCACGCCCCCACTACTCCCGTTGTACCTGGTAGAGTGGCTTTAAGTATTAATAAAATCTGTTAAAGTATGGAACCATAACTAGAACCTAGGGCATTGCATGAATCCTAGGAATGAGAAATATATGGAATGATAGCTCCTAGGTGTTGCATGAATCCTAGGGCCGGAAAACTAGATTGTATGATAGATCCTAGGATATGGCATGAATCCTAGGGTGGAAAAACTAGTGGAATGTATATTCCTGCAGTCTTGGGAAAATGGAAAGGAATATATATAAAGCTGCTTGTAAATTTAATTAACAGCTGCCTGTTATGAATAAAGAAACATGTTTGAGATCATGGATTTTGAGAACGTGAATCTGGAAAGTGAAACATATGATGTTCTGAGATAAAGAGCTGGAACCCTACGGGGAATTAGGAGTGGAACTCCTGGAAAGAAAAAGGAATGGAACTGAGATGTAGTTTGTACTGTCTCTTGGGTATGCAGTACCAAGGGAAGTACCTGTACCTGTTTAGTGCAGAGTGGGGCCAGCCGCCCCAGGGACTCGGGGTTAGGATTGGCCGCTCTGTACCGACTTGTTGGCCCTCGTGTACGTAGTACCGAGGAGAGCTACTAGTGTTAGGAGAGTACTAGCTACCCCATGGGCCCCGGGGTTCTGCTAGCCTCCTTCACTGACTTGTTAGGCCCATTAGGGCAAACCAGGGTAGTCAGGCGAGGGTGCGCGGACTGTGGAGGGGCAAGGCCCCGGTTTGGTTACTGTGGAGGGGTTGGACCCCTGTTACTGAGAGGGCTCTGCCCTGGTTCCGTGCTGTGCTTTGGGCGCACCCGTTAACGGAAACGACTGACCGCGTGCCAGTGCGGGCTAGCTACCTGTGCGTCTATCGCGCGTGCCGTAGTCACCGTTACGTCTGTCAGTGACCTTGGGGTGGTTGACTGAGGGTAGGATCACCACGGGGGACTCTCCCGGCCAGGAGAGCACCACGTGCTACTTCTACTTTTGGAAAAGACTGCAATCAAGATCATTCCCACGAGGACATTCGAGATCAAGTAAAGGATCTGAGAAATAAAAGAAATAGTGAGAAAAATTGAAAGATGTGAATAAAGGAAGTAATAGAACATAACAGCTACTGTACACTCTACTGTTGCCTTTAGTTAGCTTGCCACTCTACTCAGCGTTTTGCTGACGTGTTACACTCGTTACCTTTTTCAGGACCAGGTGTTGAGCAGCCAGGGTCGGCGGCTGCAGAGGACGCTGGGCCGAGTAGGGTCCAGTAGAGTACCACAGCCTTTTGTACTCCTTTTATTTCTGTTCTAGTGAGTAGTTTTTGTTTCCGCTGTACCTTCTTTACCTGCAGTTCTTGTTATATGATAAATGCTGTTTTACTGTTGTGGTGGTACATACTGTAGTAGTTTCTTTCCTTACTGCTGTACTTTCTTACTGTTAGTTATATTCATGCTGAATGTGGTTTATTTTACTGTCTTTTGGTTACTTCCTTGTTGGACGACTAGGTCTTGGGATTAGTCGAGTCGGTCCGGTTCTCGTGTCTCGTAGGGACTCGGGAACCGGGGCGTTACAGTTTACTTCTACTTGAGAGCCTAAATAATCTTGGTTCACACTACACATACCAAGAAAGACCAGGTGAACATAAGATCCAACCTTAGTGTTCATTAGGGAAGGTGGAGTCCTTACCTGTGCACGTAGGTAGACTTTTTATCCCAGGCTTTAGTCTTATGTTTAGGAAAGACTCTTTCCACCAAAAAGGAACTCTCCCACCAAAAGAAAAGTGTGCTCCTCCAAATAATGTCGTAAGAGATATACTGACACGTGCTTCAAAAAAAAGAGAAAAAAGGGTACAAATTAGTCATATATCTTGCAAATGTCTATAAAGTCTCCACCCTAAAAAAAGTTCTTCAGGGCAAATACCCTATTTTTCTTTTAGCCACAAATGTCATAAAATGGGAGTTGTGTTTTCCATCATCTTTTTTATGGTCAATCCGAAGATATGAGCTAAAACTGGGACCAACCTGCACTTAAAAATTTGTGAAACACTGGGCTTGAGTCTTAATGTTCATCTGGTTAGGTTTGATCCTTCACTAAGCACAAGCCATAATCTCTTGAGCTCTCGAGTACGGCAAAAACCTCCTGAGTCCTGGAAATCGTACTTAATGTTTAAATATCAAGAGTCCTGGTTAGTCGAGAGATGATCTATGTCACATAAGACTTAAAGTACTGGTAGTCTTCTCTATAATTGGTTCTCACAATATCTAACAATAAACACACCTATGTTGCCTCAGAAGAAAATCTTCAGCTAAAGATAATTTCTAAATACAATACAAAATTGTTTTGCTAGGGACTAGTAAAAGATAGGCATGGGGGTATGATTGCACAGCAAAAATACACCAACAATTGTGCCATCTTGTGCTATTTCATAGCATTACCAGTGTATATTAGGTAGCCATAGTCGCATTTGTAGAAATAAATGCATGCATGCATTTACTTGAGAGTGGAGGAGAGTGAATAAAATGGCCTTGAAATTAACATTTTCCTCAGGTGCTGCCTTGCAAAATCTCCATCTTTATTTTTTATTTCTATTTTGCTTTGAATTTCTCCACACGGCAGCAAGGCATGGCAGCTTCCTCCTTACACCATTCTCTGCAGCAAGCACTCCCTACCAGCCATGCAGAGCCATGCATAGCCAGGCCATGGCTGTGCATGCCTCTTTCTTCTTTAAAAAGGCACGGCTATCTTGTTTGCAGCAGAGCCTGGTCACACAAAAAGAACCCAACACACAGCACCCTTCCAGGCCATCTCCTCCCCTCTCCCCTCCATATGCAGCCTCTCCTCCTTCTGAGGAGCTATGCTGTGGGTAGGAGTTCCTCACAGTGGTGCACAACTGCCACTGTGAGTCCCACCACTGCCCAGCTCATTAAAGAGCTGGTGGGCGTGGCGGTTCTCTCCTCTGTTTCGTCGTTCCAGCCCATCGCCGCCATTGACAGGAGCTTCAAGCTTTGAAGCTCAAGCTCCGCAGTAGTAGCAGCACAGGCCTCCACATGCCTCAGGCGCCTGTTCCACACCCTCTGCTCGTGCCTGCAGGCTGCCCTCTCCCGTCTCCGTGTGCCCTGTCACAAAGCTCTGCCCGCAGCCCTGCCGGTTTCACGTGGACCAGCTGGTCAACTTTTTGCCCCTACACTGTAGCCGTGATCTCATGCTGCTACAGTGCGGTGACCGGAAAGTTTCTCACTTTTCCGGTCACCAGGCACTCTTTTTCCAACCTGCGACCGCTGCCAGCTCATTCCCGCTCCATGTGCGTGGTCGCTCCCGCGTAAGCAAATGCCCGCACCTGTCTGCACCTGCATATTCGCCCGCTTCAGTGCCCACCTTTTCACGTAGAGCGGTGCACTGCGGTCCCTGCCACACTCGCTCCCTCTTACGTGCACGTGCCTTTTCACGTGCCTATGCGCCTGCGCCTGCACATGGACATTAGACGACGGCTGAAGGCTCAAGACGGCTTAACTCCCCGCCTTCTTCACTCCAGCAGAAGTGCGCTCTCTCTCTCTCTTTCTCGCTTTCTCTCCCAGCACTCTCTCACTGCCTCCTGCAAATACATACACACACACACACTCACCTACACACTCCCACTCACCTATACACTACTATATACTTATGTATATATACATACATATATATATTTATATATATATATTTTTATGTACATATATATATACTTAAATCTATACATATAGTCGTACTTGTATAACTAAGTAGAAGTATTGATACATATATATATATACACATATATATGCACATATACTTATACATATATATATATATACAAGTATACATACGTATATACATATATCTATAATTATAAATACTTATATATATATATAGATCTACATAATATACTTAGATACTTATACTAATATATATATATATACATATACACTTATATATAACTATATACATATATTACTATATACATATATATATATATATATCTCTCTATATATAGTGATATATACATACATACATATATCTAATTATAAATATATATATATATATACATATACATCTATCTATACATATATTTACATATCTATATGTATATATACATACATATATATATATACATACATAACTAAATATACACCTATATAATTATAATCATATATATATATACATATAGATATATATTTACATATATACATACATATATATATATTTTCATATCACCTACCATATGTTGTATCATGGGAATATCTGCACCAGTTGCTGATATTCCCCGATACACGTGTATAGAAAGCATCTTCGAACACATCTTTCACCCATCCATCCTACACTCCACGCGACACTTCATCCTATTGGTTGCGTCTTCCTAGATGATGACCGACTCGACACCGTGCTACACGCCATCTCCACCTCCACCCCCACCCTTATATACATATATAATATATACATATATATATACTATATTTACTTTATTTCTATTTCTCTTTCCTGCCAGTAAAAAGATAAAAAAATTATAGAAAAGAGAAAAGATAATCGTTGACTTGTAGGTACTCAGTCTTGTGAACAGCAAGACTAGTTTTGGAACCTTAATTTGGCTAAAAGCCAAGAACCTGATTTTGAGGGTGTACCTCAAGGACAAAAATTATCAGAAAAATATCTTAACTAGAAAAGCACCAAAAACATAATAAACGAATGGAAGAGATTCATTTTAGGAAAGGTGTAGAAACTTGTTCACTTCTAATCCCTCTTCCCTGAGTTCGACCCTAGGCCTAAAAGCGACTAAGATAAAATCAAGTAGGACAGGTTAAAAATTTTTGTAAAAGGATGGTTAGGCTCGATTTCTGTTAACCACTATACACATTTCAACGATTAAATCGCCATATTAACACAACCTATCCGGGCCTGACCATCTACCAAAATGCAGACTGCCTCAAGCCCTCGCCTTATTCAAGGAAAGAAATTTCTTTTTCTCTTTTTATTCTTTTCTAACTTTTTTGGATTTTTCAGTTTTAGGGTATAAGAGTGGCTTTCTATGGCCATTCAACTCACCCAAGATTTGGAGAGAACCCTATGTTCTAAGCATCTTTATTGTGAATGTGATAGGCTCGTTGATCGGCAGTTAAAATAGACTTTGGATTTCTACTCCTCTAGGTGACCTTAAAAGGGGAATTCTACCTAAAGGTGTATCTTTACAACCGGTAGCTTTCTCCCTACTTTTATTTTTATGGGGACAACACAAGGGTGAATCCAGTGTATATCTCCATGGTTTATCTTAGTTCTCCACTTCTTCCTAAGTGTTTTGGAAGTTTACAGTGCATTTATTGAGCTGGGTTCTGGACAACCGGTCGATGAGCCGTTACCACCGACAACTTGCCAGCCTTACTCGTGCGATGAAGTGTGGCATATTTCTTTTGTTTTCTTTTTTTCTTTTCTCTTTTTTTTCTTTCCTTTTTGACTTTCTTTTTCTCTCTATTTTTTTTTAAGTAGGTGGTTTCCCTGGTCTAAGATTTACCTAAAGGCAGCAAAAATAGAATGGTCCAGTGACTAGGCTCTGGAAAGCCTACTTATGGGCTATTACCCACGATAACTTACCAGCCATATCACCCTAGAAGGTTCATTAGCTACCCAATTTCCGTTAGAACCACCGATTAACAAGTCAGTGACAAGATAGTGTGCAGATGCTTTAGGCTTAAAATTCCCTCAAATCAGAGGGTGGGTTGATAAGTCGTGTACTTTTCACCCAAACTTATTTACTCAAATTAAAATAGAATTCAAGCTGGCGAGGACTCGAAAAACAAATCCAAATTTTAGTGGATATACGGGTCGATTAAGTCCAAAGACCTGAAGGATTTTTGTGTTCAGATCCTAATGTAATATTTCCTAAGATTTAAAATTTTCCTATGCCCAAGTTTTCTTTCCTAATTCAACAAATTTTGTTTTATATAAAAATAAAAGAAAATAAACAAATCTATGGAGCTGACGAATAAATTCAAAGATGAATATCCAACCCCCCATGCTTATCTAATGCAATGTCTAATTGTATTAAAAAGACATAAAACATAGTTGAATGGAGTAGAAAGCACCTGAGTTGCATGAATGTCGGGTTCGCTCTGAGATAAAGAAAAACTATATATGTGCTAAATTTAGTGCCTTCAGGTAGGCACACTATACAAAGAAGAGTAATAAGGAATTTGCAGATGCTGATCAGAATAAAAATAAAAAGAAGAAACTTTTAACCTACTAGCAGATGTCCACAGATGCGAACCAGATTGTGGTGCAGACCCATACCCCATAATCGATAATATCTAAGGTTCTTGATAAAAATTACCTAAAACCTAAAATCAATATGCATGCGAGTTCGGGTCTACGATTTATGAGGATGCAACCCATGTCCAAAGAGTCAGGTTACAGAGAATTCAATATCAAAAAGATAATCAATGAATGTGTGCTTGAGTTGAACATCCTCAGAACAAATATCGTAAGGGTCTTGGTTGGATGGTTTCAGATGAATTGGAACCCTTAGACTCAGTCTTCTACTTCCTTCGGAGTTTGCTTCCCAAATCAGAATTTCCCAACTCCTATCATCCTCATTCAGAATGTCAAATTCCAGGACCTCCTGCATCTTAATCACCCCCTCTGAAATTTCCAAGTCTAAAAGATATGGCTGAATCAGAATTGACTTGGGTCAAGTTATCTCAAAAATAGAATTATTAGTAAATTCAATGGGGTGTAATTGACAATCAGGGCATTGGATTGCATCCACAAAAAAATGTGATTCCGGATCTGTCATGTGAGACCCAATAAGATCAGTTTCCTGAATTATTCGGTTATGAAATGATCTATTTGATTCCTCAAGCACAATCATCTCACAAAAATAATGTTCTGTAAGCTGACGTGAGACTTTGTAAACTGAATCTTCACCATCAGAATCAAAGAAATCAAAATTTATATTAATGTATGTCCCAAAATCAATCATCACTTTCTGATCCATGGAGACATATGTTTGCTCGTACCCCGGCTCAGGGATTTTAGGTGAAGAAATCAGATCATCCATAATTGGTTGCTCTAATTCAATCTGGTCAGCCTTGTAATGTGTCCCCCTGACAGGTGCCTGAGTGGGTTCTGACCTTGGCTCTCTTGAAGGGAGTTCATCTTGAGAATCATTCCATGATTGAACTAAAGCAACTATAAATCTCATCTTCAATTTCGCTAACTTCCCAAGTAGAAACTCACCCGGGCTCTTATCCTTAACATCCTAGAGCCAATCCAACAAATACTTATTCAAATCGTCAATCATTGCAATCAGAAGCTCCAATCTCTCAATGCAAGGTATTGGCTGAACTTATAAAGATTCTATGATATTCCTCAAGTTAGCCAAAACCTTATCTTGAACTTGGTTACCCTAAACCAAATGACTTGTTTCAGGGTTGGGCAGGTTTGGGATCAGTGAAGAGGAGTTAACGAACTGAGATTCATTATACCCCTCCTGAAAATAGGTCATTTTGATTTGTTCAAAAGGTGGTGATGACCTAAAGGCAATGTAATCAAAGGATGGGTAAGGATCAATGTATCCTCCTTGATTGTAGATCGTATTAGGTTGTCCGTGAAAGGGTGGCGATCTATAATCGATGTGGCTCTGACAAGGATAGAAATCACAATCATAGTGTTCAGGGTTAAACCCTAAACACGAAGGTCCAGAACTGTATCCTCAATCCGAGTTATCCCAACTAACTGATGGTTAATTATAGCATGAGTTGGGATAATCGTCATGTTGATTATAAATCAAATCAGGAGGGAAAGAGCAGGAATGCGTATAAAATGTGGAAGGATTCATGAGAGACTGGAGGAAGAAAGGCACCCTGCAATACAAGCAATCAAACCTGTCCTTAAGTGGGCTAGCCTAAAGACCTACAGACTCCCAAAACCCATCTTGAGATAAAGAAACAATTTGATCTACATCGTTTGTTCAATCCAACCAGATATGAGGGACTGAGGAGAAGCTTCTTCCTTCAACTTGCACCTCCGGATCGTAGTGTACCCCCCAACCGCGATCATTTGATTCTACTCCCCTAGCTAGACATCAGATTGAACAATAGAAACAGACTAATCCAAAATAATCACGTTTTGGGCTCTGAAGAGTGAGTCGAATCCTTAAGGCCAACATCTACTCTGTTTTATTTAGGGCTAGGTTTGAATGTACTTTGGAATGTGATGGGCCCTTTATCTGGGTTGTGCCCTTAATGATTGATTGATTTGTGTGTGCGTGCATAACCAGTGATTTTCAAGTAAGATTATTTTTGATGCAGTGAATTTTAGAGTTCAAATCTTGCATAGTAGCTTTTAGGATTCAACTTTAGGTATTTTCAAACAAGTTTTGTTGGCACACCAAGATTTGAAAGCATGGGTAAAGATGTTTTCCTTTAAACCTTTGAAGTGCCTTGTAAATCTGTAAGAGTTGAACTTATGTGGTAGCTACTTGATTAGTTGATTTTAATTGAAGTGATGAGGCCTAATCAACTCAAACAATTGGCCTATTGCAGCACTTAATTAGGCACACAAGTGATTACCTAATCTAATTTCTACTCAATTGTGTGTTTGGATGTGTGTACCGGCTCCAAAGTTCGGCTTACCAGTTGAGTTTGAAAATCAGATGATGTTGTGCACCTTTATGAGTTTTTTCTATTTTTTTCCTTTTAAATGTGGAGGTTGAGGTAGGTGTAGGCGTCAAACAGACAAACAAAACTAACCTTAGTGTTTATAAGAACACCTAGGTTGATTTATGTTTGTGTTATTACGCGGTGCAATGAAAACTAATGGGTGGGGGATGGGGGATAACTCACAGAACCTTCAATAGAACTTCGCTTTGAGCTACCACTTTTGGTCGTCTAGAAAGAGTACCTACAATCACAATAAGAAAGGAGAGAAGTGAGGTAAATGATTCGTAAGTTGTAAAACATGAAAGAAAAAGAAAAAATCAAAGAGCGTCGCCTCCCTGATAATGGTTTCAAAATGTTGAAGCTATGAGTTACTATGCTAACGTATTTGATTTTGAAAACCTGTCATAGTTTGGAAGCGAAGAACTCGTGTTCAACAAATAAAATTTATACCAGAATAGAAATCTCGGCTCGAACCCCGGGAGGTGGATGCTTGATTTAAAAATACGCGTTTAATTTATTTGTCACGAAGTAGATTAATTGATTAGAAACTATCTATCTATCTACATTAAATAGAAGCGAGAGAGAGAATATTACAAACAAAAACCAAAAAGAGATGTAGAATGAACATGGAATTCAATATCAAAGAGATTGT
This sequence comes from Thalassia testudinum, assembly GCA_037157565.1. Lineage (NCBI taxonomy): Eukaryota > Viridiplantae > Streptophyta > Magnoliopsida > Alismatales > Hydrocharitaceae > Thalassia > Thalassia testudinum. The sequence goes on from JAZHRO010000014.1 coordinate 62,579,776, forward strand.
TCGTTGTAGAAAACATTACGAATAGAAAGCAGAAAATGATTACACTAGAAAGCAGAAAATGTACTCTAGAAAGCATTAAAAAGAGTGGAGAGAGAATTATCTGCCTCGATGGTCGCTTAGAGGACGAGTCGGATGGGACGACGCCTGGAAGATGGGGAACGAAGCAGAACGAAGCAGGAAGAACGGGAATAGGGCAGCACGTCGTCGTTGTCGCGGGATCCACTTTCGAAAAGGGGATGAAAATAGGACTTTATCTCTTGAGAAGCATCCTGGGTGTAGGACAAGCTTCTCCTGAGCTTTGGAGAGGGAGAGAAGAAAAAAAAGGGATGACAATTTCGTATGGAGGGGGTCTCCTTTTATAGTTGCAAGAAGTGAGGACAATTTGGTCTTTTTAATTTGAAAAACATTAATTCTGGACCTTTAATGACAGATAAAACTATCGCTAAAGGTCCGAATGTGGGTGTAGGGGGCTGACACGCGCGTGCCCGCTCGCCTCCTCTCTTTAAATGCCTGCCTACGATATTTAAATCTCGGCCGTTCGATCGTGAGATCGAACGACTGAGATGCATCCTCACCACGCCACCTCATCGTGCAATCACGCATGCAATCCAACGTCTTCATGCGTCAGATTGTGCGTGAGTGTTATCGAGTGCACATAGCCACTCGATCGCGATCATGCGCTCAATCGTGCCTACTCACCGCGCCTTAGCCTCCGCTCGTCGTGAATAAAACATGCATCCTCCCTTCTTGAAGGCTTGTTCGACCAATGCGCTACTGGCACGTTTGTGCTGCACATAAGAATTGTGCGTGAACGCCCCACAGCCGTTGGATGAGCAACCAACGGCTGAGAGGCGATGATTAGATGAAGAAGAGAAGGTGCGGCAGTTGCATGCGGCCGGTTGGATGGCTAAGATGGCACCACGTGGGACCATACTGGTCGTCCATCTTCTGGATGATGTAGATGGTGCCACGGTTGTTAGATTGAGTCGATTTTTGCGTCGTTTGGATGCAATCGTCAATTCAAATCCATCTGTGCAATCGTATTTATCGTTTAAAGTGTGAATTTATACCATCTTGGCCTTTGATCTTCCAGGGTTCTCCAATCTCTATCTGATGCTACAGATGTCTGATTAGGGCAATCTTGGAGTCGTTGAACTCCAGTCATCTCCCTGATCACATCTGTATGGTTGGATCTTCGATCCAACATCCCGATAAAAATTTTGCCCTATCCCTGAACATAAAAGGAAACAATTAACCTCCATTTTATTGAAACTAATCTAAATGCAAGATGATGCATGCTATGCAATATTTATAGTATGCAATGCAATTCTTTGCTTAAGAACATGCACAAATAGACATCTTATGTACCGTAAACATGTTTACATCACTTCTATTAAAAACACTCATTGAAGCATTATTAATGAAGTTTTCAACTGTGCCTTCAAGGAGATCGAAGGTTGAATCCTCATCCCGACATAGGAAATTGCCACCACATGTGTCATCAACAAAATTCTTAGTGTCATCATGGAGCCCATGATGGAAGATCTGGGCCTGTTACAAGCGTGGGACAACATGGGAGGGACATTTACATAAGAGTTCATGGAATCTCTCCCCTGCCTTGTGCATCGATTCTTCTGAGTTGTGGGTGAAGGTAGTGATAGCACACCTCAAGGCGTTGGTCAAGCCAATGGGAATATACTTCTTTAGGAACTCATGTTCCAAAGATGGTCAGGTCTCTATGGGTGTAGTCCGAGAAGCAGTGCAGTACCAAAAGGTAGCTTTGTCCTTAAGGGAAAAAGAGAACATCTTCACTAAAATTGTGTACTCAAGAAGATCCGGTAGAATCCACGTGCTTTGCATACCTTATGTGATCGTGTAGTGTGTACATGATAACCAATCAACAGATTTAGCGATAAAAACCACACAAGGCTTCAGACAAGTTATTAAATCACCTTTTGGATTTAGATTCTTCTTCTTAAGATGTGCATTGCAAGAAGGAATGGTCTCACTTTTTAATCTTTTCCAAACAAGAAATGGTCTTTCTTACTTAAGTCAAATGCAAAGATGGTAGGAGCTACGGTAGATAGAAATGTGTACCTGACTCTAGCACTCTAAAGGATATGTAGATTGATAGAAATTAAATCTAGTAGGAAGAGTGTAATCTTAAAAATGGAATGCTTAATATATGTTGCTACTAGACAAGTAGTGATGAGATCATTTTGGTATTTTGATTTTTCATATTTTTTTGGCCTTTTAATGCAAGAAATCAAACAAAAGCGAAGTGATAAATCCAAAGCAAGAAAGGAAGAGAGAGAGAGACTTCACAAGTCCATAGTCTTAATTATTACAAATAGTGTGTGAGAATAGGCTCTCACAACTTATGCCTATAGAAATAAACCTTAAGTATGGAAACCTAAGCCTAAACCCCAAATCTATACTAGACTAAGAGAGCATGAAAAATAGTTTCGTCGAGGAAGATCTCTGCCAGGAAGTTAGGTCGAAGCTGCAGCAACTTTGCCAGGAAGCAGAATCACCAGACACTCCATCTCCTTCTCCTCAAGTGCTACAAAAAAATAAAGAATGACTAGTAAGACAATTATACATAAAAGAATCAAGGTATATATATAAAAGGAATATGAATAAAATATTGAATATATACAAACAAGAATATTTACAAATTAAGAATAAAAGAAAAATTTTGGTGTATAGAGAGTTGCCTCCTTGACAATGGTGCAAAAAAATGTTAATCAATCTGGATCACTTGTTAATTAGGATTAATTAATCATTTTAGTAGTATAGTGTTGCAATACAGATAGATGTTATTTTATTTATATACAATTTTTGCTGGTTTTATTCCAAGTTATTGATATACATCACTCTCTATTATCCAAAATCATCTTTTACTCCAAAAATATTAGTTTTATTTATAAAAGAATGAATTGGTAATTGAATAATAAAAAAATCAATTAATTTGAGTTAGTTATTTACAATATGAAAATAATTGATTTTCTATCATAAGAGATGCCTTAAAAACATTTACAAGTTGAAGGAATTAAAAATGAGTCTAAACTAAGCTAAACTAATTTGCATTTTGATTTCTACATACAAGTTAAAGTATATACACATGGACCAAAGGAAAAGATAAAAGTAATGCACACAAATCTTCTCTCAAAAAAATAAACAAAGACATGACAAAAGATAACTCAATCACTAGCATTAATATTTAAACTAAATGTACATACAATATACGTACATATATAAAATGATATACAAATATATAATATACAATTATAACACTTACAATAGCATATTCTTAATAAATATACATATATAACTTAAACCTTACACAATACATATATACATCTAATAATATATATATATGTATATCACATACCACACATATTTTCTTAACATATTTATATAGACAGAACCTATATAAATACATATAACACTTAACATATAATACTTAGTTTATACATACACACAATACATAAATTCAACACTTAACTCTTATAAGTTAACAAACTCAGCACAATTCAACTCAATACTTAGTCTAATTCAGCCTTAAGAGCCCTAACACTATTTAGCCCAAAAAAAATGGCTTGGGCTATCCTTTCACAGGATCAATGGCCTAAGGGCTAGATTGGTATCATTACTAAGGTAGCCATACGAGGGAGCACCAAAGCCACAATTGATCATCACGTGGCACCTAGAGGCCACCCCGTAAAGCCACACCCTTAGCAGGCTACCCCAATGGATCATAACTTATTAGCTCTAGACTCTAGCACCTACATGCATGGACACGTGCACAACGTACGAGTGCATGGACGGGCGCATGACACATATGAACCCACCAAGGAGCCCATCCCCGGTAATGGTGATAAGCCTCCAAGTGGAATTCTTTTAATACCACACAACAGCTTTGCACTCCCATGATGTGGGACTAAAAACAGCACCTTTTGCACTGCGCTTAGCTGCAAGCTACATAGTTTATTTCAATGTTTAAAGCTTTAATTAAAAACTAATTAGTGTTCTAAATTGCAACTAAATTACATGGTTGTGTAGATAATATATAGGGCTATCTATTGGTATATTTAATTTAGGTTACATAAATATATAAATATATTTTTAAATTAGTTAAGGCTAGGTGAATTTACATGTTATAATTAGTTATATTACTTATATACACTGTAAATTAATGAATAAATTAATTAATTGAGGTTCAATGTCGTTAATTTATATATTTAATTAAGATTTTTGAATAATTTAATCATATTTATTTATGTATTTACATGTTGTATTTACATTTACATTAAATATGTACTGTAACTTGGTATTATACATTATAAATAGGATGATAAATATGCTTAAAGTAAGTAAAAATATAATTTACAAAAATTATTAGTTAATTAAATTACTAACTTGAGTTAGCTTAATTTACTAATATGCATTATTAACTTATGCATATACAGTTATGTACAATACATAAATAAAAAAGATAAATGTATATTATTTTACATAATAGATAATATAATTAGTATACACAAATATATATATTCTAACACTAACATACATGCATAGATTATACATATCTATAAGTTATATACCATAATTATATATATACCTAGACAGCAGGGAGCGTGCATGCGACTTGCACGTAAGTTACTCGCTGGTGCAATAATATCTCCCACCACGAATAATGTTTTGGATTAAAAATTTGGGGATTCTGATCATTTCATATAAACATATTATACACCAAATTTGAAGCCAATCTGACACTCCTAGGACATACATCCAACATAGTCAAATTTTGTGATACTTATGCTATAAAAAATGAGGCCCCTTTGATGTATTTGCTAGGAGTGTCGGATTGACTTCAAATTTGGTGCATAACATGTTCATATGGGGTGATCTCAATTCTAGAATTTTCAATGTAAAACATTACTTGTGGTGTGAGATATTGCTGCACCTACATGTAACTTACATGAAAGCCACATGCACACACCCAGCCCTCATATATATATGAATATAATTTATGTATATACAACATACATATAAAATGTTATACAATATAACTTAGTATAAGTAGGTTTTATAATTTAGCTACCTATAAATCCCATATATAGATAATTTATATACATATAACTTACATTATATTTTTAACTTATAAGTATGTACATGTATTTATAATATGAACATAGGTGATTTTTATGGTTGTTTGGAGTTTTTCTGATTTTTCTTTTGTTTTTGTCTTTTAAAACAAGAAAGAAATAGGAGAGAAAGCTAGGAAGAACTGAAGAGAAGGCTTTTTAGATTTTTGTTTTAATTTTCTTTATTTCTAACCTAAGAAAAAAGACAGACACTTCAAACACACTCTAATCTCACTCAAAACACTTTTTTTATTTATTTATCCTATTTTTTCATTTTTCATGTATTTTTCAATATAAAATCTAGAAAAATGGCATGTAAATGATCTGACACTCAAATCATGCCCAGTGAATTATATAAAAATGGTGGAATCAGAGAATATATAATGAAATGCTTCCAGTCATCAGTTAGGATCAAATTCAGTCATAAAAACAAGTTCTACTATTGAAATGAACATCAAAGAACATTTTGGATAGTTATTTGCTACTGACATTGCTGATAAATGAATTCAAATAGGAACTACATGCTCTTTAATTCAATCTAAAGCAAAATAACAACATTGCATGTTTTCAAAGTTTTGTTCTAACACCAAATCATCTAAAAAGATTCATATACAAAATCAAATTTCATTGAAAATTCTTGAATTCTCCATTCATGAACTTTGGCAGTCAAGAGGTTTGTTGCTTCTATTAAACTCAATCTCAGACCCAACGGAGGACTAAAATATTTTCTCCAAAACTTGTCAAGCTTTTGAGAGTTGAATCTATGCAATGAGAATCTTGCAAATCCATTTCAAACTTCAAATCATCTAAAAATCCATTGCATATCACTATTAGAAATTCCATTAGGATCGTTCAGACTTAGCAAAATCAGTAGCTGACAAAAAGGCTATTAAAAAACATTTCAATCAAGTTTTATGTTGAAACAACAATCAAATAATTCAGATAAAGAGATCTATATCAATTCCATCCCAGAAAAATCATTGCGATCAAAACCTCCTTTTAGAAACACAGTCATATTCATTCAAAACAAGTTAGAACATATAACAACTGCTACTATTGTTCAATCATATCTCAAATTGAATTAAATCTTCAACTCTCACTAAAATCATTCTTTCATGCTCTCAATCAGATTAAATCATCTTCGAACATGGATACGAGCATTAGAATACTAATTGAATGATTGGATTCCAAAAATTGCATCAATCTTGGGTGAGGAAGCTCAACATTCCAGATTTAATACAAAACATTAAAACCTTACCCTAAATCATTGTAAACACTAATCAAATGATTTGAAACTCAGTAAAAATCATATCAAAGCCCAATAGACTGTAAAAGCCTTAATTTGATCCACTCCTTTGCGCTATCGGCAACGTGGAAGAAGAAATCAGATTAGGCAATAAAACCAATTGGAATCAAGTCCCAAACCTTCATTTTGATATCTAAAACATCATTCGCATCTCAACCAGCAACTTAAAGCAAGTTAAATCAGAAATACATTGTAGGCCACCTGGGTGCTCAATCTAGCTTCAGTAGGATGATTTGATCATCCAGTACCCCTTCACACTATTGATTAGTGTTCAGTAGGTTTAGGTGATGCCTAGTAATCAATTAGGTCATCATTAGAATCTTCAATCCATGTTTCAGATTTTCTTGATCCTTACTACCTAGGCGAAGACCAAAACTAGTATCAAGGTTATAAATTAGGCTTCAACTAATCAAGCGATCGATACTAGATCCAAATAGCTCATACTCATCTCATGCAAGCCAATCATATAATTATAAACTCCATTTATGCAATTAAAATCCAGTGAAATCAATTTGCTTTAGAAATCCATTGATCATTCACAAAAATCAATCTTAGTTGAATCAATCAAATCAGTGCAATTCTGATCAGAGGGAGGGCCTTTGCCATCCAATGAAGTGTTTGGATCACCCTTAAGTGAAAATCAACGCAATTTAGATCTAGAAGGTAGAGAGCCTTAAATCCTAATTAGCTCTGATGGGTGGAGTGGTCTAATGATCAAAATTTTGAGGGAAGAAAGAGAGGGTGATCGTTAGGTGAAGAGGAAGGTAAATGGATCAAAATAGAAGACTGAATTGACCCCTCTGATCTGAATTGATTAGAGAGGTCTAATCGAGGGTGTGAGGAAACTAAACTAACCTACTCCTAACCTAACACAATTAAATGACTAAATCTAATGTAAGAAACTAATCTAAACTATACTATACTAAGAAAGCAATAAATCTATCTAATAAAGTAAATTCTACTCAATAAACGAAGAGGACTCTTAAGGGTCAACAGCCAACTGCTGAAGATGATGAAAGGGGAGAAGACCTTCAATGAAAGAAGGTGGTTCCCTGGGATCCACTAGTTGTTTCCTAATGGCAAAGAATTGAGTGAGGAAGTGGCACCAGACGCTGAAGAAAGGGGAAAATGGAGTTGGAGGGGTAGACGATGATCGACTCAAGGGGAGAGAGTCGATAATGTTTGCAAGGGCAACTGAGGTGGTCCTTAAATAGGTGTAATGAGCTCTGATAATTGATTGCACAGTAATCATGGGTTCTAATCAACCTAAATATTGTCTGAACCTAGCTTAATTCTTGGATATTGCACTCATATCTTACTTATCGTGCATTGCATCAGTTTATCTAGAATAAGATGAGATATCTTGCTATTTAATAGTTTTTATTTCTATTTGCAAGTAATAAAATGATCCAGGATGCGGGAGAAAGTGAAATAAAGCAATAAAGGAAGAAGAAGACTAATTCAGACAAGAGGAGTGAGGAAGATAGCCTTATTCCTACCCTTAGAAACCCTAGGACAGCCTTCCCAAACCCAAAGCCACCTCCATTAATACACCTTAGCCTCAAAACCCAAACATGGATAGCAATATCCATGTTCTTATCCACTATCCATCGCCCCACTTATCCTATCCCTAATCCAATTGAACCATCCCATACCTAATTGGCTGCATCTGTAGTTGATTGTGTGCACCTGAACCCAATTAGATCCACTCAGGATCTAATTAACCCATACATATTAGGTTTACCTAAGCCAGAACACACACACACATCCAGTTAGACTTGACCTAGACCCATTTAGGTTCACTCCTTTCCAATTAGACTCACATAATCCTAATTAGGCCCACACCCACTTAATATAGGTTAACCCAACCAAGATTCACCAAACCCACAACTCTACTCTACGAAAATTATACCCACACATACACACACTTTCCTAAATCCCACTTTCCCACTCTAGCCCTCATCAGTTGGTCACCAACCTAGATCCTACATTGGTGGCAGTTGCTATTTTGGGAGCCACCAAAAGTGCCGACCCATTTGAAATGGAGAGGCCTTCTCATAAAAGCTAAAGAAAGAGAGGGCACTCCCATTCATCCAATTTCCATTCTCTCCATCTCTCACTTGCGACACCCTCCCTTCCACCCTCCAAATTTCAAGGCCGTCCACCACTCTCTCCTCCAAAGTGTGCTCGTCATCCTCCAAGGCTCCATGGATGGCCATACAGAAGCTTCTCCACAACTTCTCAAGGACGGCTAGGAAGAAGAATGGATCTCCACCCACACTTCTTCTCTTGGGCATGCTACCTTCTCATCCTAGAGAGGATGGCCCCTATCTTCTCTTCTTGGACAACCATGATGGCTCACCCATAGCCACTTGTGGTCAGTGTGTAAATGGGTTTGTATACCCACGGTCTATCCTACACCCTCATACAAGAGCAATGGCCCTAGTGGCACTTTCCGACATGAGGGATTTTCTCTATTTACATGCTTTCTAGTGCAGAAGTCTTGACATTTTTAGGCATCATCGTTTCTATGATTGATTGTATTTATCTTCATGCTACATAGTCTCCTTCACACTATGCACAGCCACCATGGCCCCACTTAAATGCACGTAGTCACTTAGGTTTTCGCTAGCACATCTAGATCTAGGTATTAGTTCACTTTTCAAAATAAAAATCAAAAACACAAAAAAATCACAAAATACAAAAAGACTAAAAATGTTAGGTTAGAGTAGATTAGATTAGAAAAGCATATCCAAATTTTGACTTGTTTTCATGCCTCCCCGAGATGAACGACTGGGACTCAAGTTCTAAAAAGAAAACAAATCCATGCGAGTTTCATTATTATAAATATTTTTGTCAAGTGGATTTCACGATTATAGTACGATTTCCGACGATTTCAAAATGCACGAATTCCACGCTTGTCAGTCACCTGGGTGATTGGTGAATGTCATTGGGTGTCAAGGAAGGTGATGGAGCAATGAGGAGCACAAGAACTTTTGGAATGAAATTTGACAGTAGGATCAAATCTGTGTAGTAGTGGGAAGGTGTGGACACTGACGATAGCCAGTACGATAAGTAACCAAAATTGGATAATGGCTAGAAGGAATGGACAACAAAGATTTCTTGAGCTCATCATGTACTTCATAGGAGAGCATTAGGTCTATAGGGCAAATTATGAAGGAGCCTTTAACTCCAAACAATAGAACATTTAGACAAGAACCCATAAATAGTAGGAATTCAATGTAGAATGGTCATTGCGATCTTCAAATAAGTCCCTCACACCTTTTATGCTTAGAAAATGTGAAGGAATGATTATATAGGAAGGACCTAAAGGAAAAGAGTCAAATACAAGATCTAAATGATGTAAGAACCCCATGAAACTTTTAGGGCAAGTGATAAATGCTAGTTTATCATCATTCTTATGTCCTAAAATATATCTAGCTCTTAGGATTTTGACTCCGCAAATGGGTTTTTGGGCTGCAATTAGGTATTCAACTAAGTTAGTGATGCATTACATTTTATTTGTATATTTAATGTCTTTATCTAAGTGTCAAGGATAGGCAGAAAGTTAGATCCCACATACCTTAGCACGCAGGAAGGCAGAAGATGTAGAGGAAACACCTATCAGTTGGATCTTAGCTGGATCCAACTCATCCCAGCTCATTCTAGCTGGGTCAACTCATCCTTAGCTCCATTCAGCTCATCTCAGCTGAATGGTAGCTCTAGCTAGTTCACCTCAGCTCCATTCAGCTCACCTCAGCTAGATGGTAGCTCAAACTAGCTCAAGACTGTTGATCCCAACTCCTCCAACTCAGAATAGTTCACAAGAGCACAACCTGACTAGGATTAGTTACTACCATCAACTAGCTAGACCTAGTTCGCTAAAGAAGTCACCAACTAGTTCAGGCCAGATCATGTCCTGCTCCCAAAGGATCAACTTAGCTAAACTTAGTTGAGCTGAGCTACCTAACCTAAGCTAGCTACTCTAGCTACCTGGGTAATCTCCGAGAAGACCAGACACAACTAACCTCAGCTCAGATTAGAAGAAAGCTAGCTCAAATTAGCTTGGCATAGCTACTAGAAAGGAACTAGCAAGCTAAGCTAGATATTGAGCTCCACTTCAGCTACCAGCAACAGACATCAGCTCCAGTGCAGTTCTTTCCAACACCCTTCAGCTCTTCTCCACTAAAACCCTAGCCCTACCTCCTCTCTCTTCTACTCATCTACTAACTAAGCTAACTTATCTTATCTTAGCTTAGTTCAACCTAGCTCCACTTCATGGCCTACTACCCTACTACCTAAGCTCCACCAAAAAGGCCACCTACTCCTACTTCATTTGGTACAACTATCGCTTCCATCACCACCCTACATCCACCATCAAAACCTATCTCCACACTCCATTTTTTCCCTCCAAAATCAACACCTTCTAGAAGGTATTATTGGAGGGAAAACCAAGGCACTTCTTCATTTCCCTCCCATTTTTCCCTCTAAGAATATCCAAGCACCCCTTCATTTCCCTCCAAAAAGCACCATAACCACCCCCTTTTCCATCCTATAAATATCCTACCCTACCACCACATAATTCCCATCCTTGGTTGCCACATTTCTCTACCTATATCTACCATACCCACAGCCATGGAAGTAGATGATGAGAAGATTAAGGGGACATCCTACATAAAGAAGACAAGGAGAAGTCCTTTTAACTACAAGAGCAATCGCACTTGGAGCAAGGCCATCCAAAGGTCTACCAGAGCATCCCTTCTCATGCTTATCTTTGTATTTTCTTGTACAAGCTAGTGTTTCCTTCACATTGATGTAACAAGCATTCTCTACAATTCATCTAGTTTGCTAGTAATACAAGTTCCAATCTAGCCTTACAATTTCATGTTTTTCTAGTTAGTGTGCTTTCTTATTTTTTCTTTAGTGCACCACTACTCTCTTCTAATTACCCTAGGTGTATTTGCCTTGGTTGAGCATAGAAGGGAGGACATTTTTGTCACTTAGGAGTAGTTGATAGGCATAATCTTTAGCATAGTTATCTCCGCTTGTCGTTGCCTGATTGTTTTGAAAACCCTAAAAGCAACAAAATAAAAAATAAAAAAATACAAGTGCGGATTTGGGAGGCAAGAGAGAGAATGAATTTGGTGACTAACAAATTGACCTCCTTGGATGACCCTAGATACTCCTCTATCTAGGTTTAGAAATTTATGAGGGATTGCGGAATTGTATGTTGCAACAACTCAAAAACCTTACTTATCAAATCATGCTTTTTCGCTATCACTCTTTGGCACCATTGCTGGGGAGGCACAACTTAATCACGTCATTTATCGCTCTCTTGCTTACTTGATTTTCATGAAATTTTGTTTGTTTTGATTTCAAGTGTGAATCAGGAGAGGGAGTGGGGTTTGGAGCACTTGGAGCAGAATCTTCAAGTTTCCTTTCTTCTTACAAACTTCAAGTTAGTACCCCAGGCCTTTTCTTAACGGAAACAAAAATAAGAAACTCTAAAAAATCCTTAAATTATCAAAAAATTAAAAATAAGAAAAATTGAGGGTGGTGGAACCCTAAAACTCATTATGTCCTTGTTTACCTTACTTTTCCACCACCATTGCCTTATTGGTGTCCGATTTTTCCAAATCCGAACTTCTATCTTGGTTTTCAAAAATCAGGTTCAGGCACTTGGAGCTTCCTAAAATCACCAAATTTCATCCAATAAAGCCCCTTGAAGTCAGGAACCTTGATTCCAATTTTCAAGTAATTTTTCTAAATAAAAAAATAAAAAATTCATGGATTAAACAAGGGTTAGAACTTATTTTCATAATATTTTATTACTGTTCATGAATTTTATAAATTTTTTTAATCACCAGATTTGAACAAAATTTATATTGCTAGAAACCATGCAAAATTATCTACACCATATAAAATTATCAAAAATTTTTGAGGTCATTTGAGGTTTCTATAGAATCAATTCCCAAATTGGTAAATTTTGACTCTCGACACCAGTGAGAAGAAAACTTCCAAAAAAAAAATCAAACAATTTCATAAAATCATAAGAAAATCTTTTTTGGATTCTTTGTTTGATGTCTTGTTAGGTGGTGGTGTTTTCTATCTTGTTTGGACCACCACCTTAAAAGATTTTTTGAAAAGAGATTCATTTAGGAGTTGCATACATAAGATTTTCTAACTTTAGGATTTTTAATTTTCACTTTTAGTCACATAAAATTTTAAGGGAATTGACTTCCACCAACTACAACTTATTTCTTATTATTTGTGGAACATCAAAACCTTATTTGAACATTTAACAAGAGAGAATTTTAAAAGATATTAAGTTTGTATCAAAACCCTAAAACACTTCAACAACCAAAAATCCTTATTTGCAAACACTTTTAATTTGGCTCGAGCACCACTTCCTGCCCAATTCGCACACACATAAGAAAAAATAATCGATCATTACCGCAATCAATGCTCATCACATTCCTTGTCCACTTTAAGCTCCTAGACTTAATTAAAAATTTATAGCAATTTGACCCCTAAGGTTTCATCAAACTTAGGCTTGCTACCTAGCTTTTAAGTTTTCTTTAGTTAGTATCAATTCCTTCATCTATATCTGGTGCCAGGCCAAGGGGTCATGTCAAACGACCAAGGATGAGTTTTCTACAAGCCTCCAGTGATTTTCTTGGGACATGCTTGGACCCAACCCTGCCCTTATTCAGTCTAATCACATTTGTTAAGTGAACGGATATCGACTATTGATTTCTTATCTCCTAGATAGACCAAGACTTAGGTAACTTTTTAGGGAGTCACATTTAAGTTAGGTCTAGAATTTTGCTGCTTGATTGCACACTTCTCTCATCTCTCCCCCCTCTCCTTCCTGTTTCTTCCATTACTACATAGGTACATAGCCCCACTGAAAATATCCACACTTGGACGACCACTTGATTTTGCCGTGAACACAAAAAGACCTATTTTCCACATTTTTCCACTTACTTGTATTTTAAAAATATGGAAAAACAAAATAAGTCCCCTAACCCATCTCAACCCGCCTCTAACCCACAATCTAACCTGCATGCTAATTTCACCATTCCCCATTTACCTGCCTTGGAGTTACCTAATGTTGAAATGCCACAACAACAACATCGCGGCCCCCCACCTAATCATTACTCTATGATAGCTAAGTAGATGTCTCAACTGCAAGCTAATCAACAATTGACTAGGACTATAACAAACCTAGCAAACCAAGGACACTTGCCACACCTACTTATGCTCCACAGGCTCCACATCTCACCCCACCTAACACCCTCAAGAGAGAAAATTTGCATAATTTAAGTACTGCCCCTACTTAGTATAATAAAAATTTGAGGCTTTTTATGGTTCACTGGGGAATTACACATATCCAAATCATAGCTCCACTAAAAATATCTCATCCCTCCAAGAGCAATTTAAAAATTACTCTAATTGAAGGAATTACTCGACTTACTCTTGGACCAATCTGGTTCCTCACCAAAAACAAAACCCGTTTGGAGGGTATGGGCTAAATTAGACTTTCTATCAACCTAGGCCATCTCAAGAAAATATCAATGCCTAGGTGATGAAAACCCTACAAGGAATGCAAAGCAAGATGCTGGAAGTAACCTGTGCTATTAACAATCTCCATAATCAAGTTGTGGTTATTCCGACCTAGAGACCTGTAGGTCATTTACCATCCTAGCCTATACCAAACCCTATCAATTAAAGGAACCAATATCATTGCAAAATTCTAAATCTGAACCACACTAATCAACCTCCCATTAATTGAATGCCTCCGCACCAACCCAGTTTCTATCACTACCCCCCCACCTCTTCCTTGGCATAACCAAATTGCACATGTACTTACATTAAGGAGTGGGAAAATCACCACTGATTAAGGGCCTTCATGTCAAACTGATGAAACCCACTCTCAACCTATGCAAATTGACTCTCCTAAGCCCACCTAGGAAGAAGAAGATACACAAACAACAGAAGATTCAAATCCTATTCCTTACCCTCAAGCACTGCAATCTAATCCTTCTATGAAAAAGAAATCAGAGCCCTCTCACCAAGATCTTTTGGACTTATTTGGGCATGTCGAGACTAACATCCCCCTCCTAGATGCCATTCCTTCCTACGATAAATTTTTGAAAGAAATGTGTACTCCAAAGCAGTAGGCCTAAAATCTAGAACAGGTGGTCCTTTCTGAGACAGTATGCTCAGTTGTACGAAGTAAGCTGCCTCTCAAGAAAAAGGACCTAGGCACACCACTTAGGACGGTTGTCATAAATGACACCACCTTTTATCACGCCCCTTTCAACTTAGGTGCCTCTATTAATCTCATCTCCACAACCTTATTTGAGGAATTTCAATTCGGTAAATTAAAACCTATTCAGGTTCAATTACAATTCATAGGCTGATCTACCATTAAATCGTGGGGAGTTGTCAAGGTCTGAAATTGTCTATTTTTATTGATTTTCTAGTCCTTGACATAAAGGAACCGGAGGCTCTGAAAAATTCCCCTATCATCCTTGGAAGATCTTTCTTGGCTACCGCTAAAGCTAATATCAATTGTAATTATAAACAAATTGATATAACTTGTGATAACTAGATTGTCTCTTTAGATATTTTTAAAGCTTCGAAGAGGTCCCTTAATCATGAATTTTTTGAGGACTCTATCATGATCAACTCTTGCTCTGATTTCTTTGATTCAAATTTTGATAATGGGGTCCAAGACAATTCCGATAAACTAGGGTTTGACTTTTCCACTTCTAATCTTCCTAATTTATGACCAAAAACATCCACACTAACTTCTCCCACCCTTCATCACATTGACTTCTCTCCCACTCCCTTTCCATTGAACCTACCACTCAACCCTTCCGAGTTTGGGTTTCATCATGAACTCAAACCATGGCCAGACTCGGGTGATTCTTCCAATTTTCCATTTCATTTTGATCCCAATATCTTTACCAATCATCTCCTAAGGGATCCTGAGGAGCACATATTTCTTAAGGGCATTCCAGTGTCCAATTATTTACACGATTGTCCACCTTCAGTGCATTACTTCACGTCTGGCTGAACTGGCGTAAAAGATAGCACTGTGATGGAGGCATGTTTCACGAATTAAAATTAGGGTTTGGAGGACCCTTCATTGTAATTCGCAAAATCCGTCTATCAGATAAAATTTATAATCGAAACTCGAAAAGTGAGTCCTGGTCGAACATGGGGAGATGAATGTTTGGTTTTGAAAATTTTACGTTTTGCTTTCAATTACTTTACCATTTTTATCTTTTATAATTTCTTTGGAATTTTTAGAAAGCAAGAGATCATATCGACAATTGCTTATCTAGCAAACCTACTTGCAAAAATATAAGAGAGAGAGAGAAAGAATCATGGATTTCATACCAAATATTTTTTTACAACTACGAAAGTAGGAAAAATTACCCTACGAAAGTGAAAAAGATAAAATGAAGTGAGAGAGTCCCCCTTTACGGTTGCTCGGAGGATGACTTGCTCTGACGTCGCTTGGAGGAAGGTAGTGAGGAGCGGGAGAAATGGGGATGGAGCCAAAGGACGAAGGATGGGGTAGGATAACATCGCAGCGAGGATCTTCTTCCTAAAAAGTCGATGAGAGGACAACCACGTGATGCTCCACGAATGGCGATGAGAGGTGGGAAAACTATTTGATTTCTACCCTAGAGGAGAATCCTAGGATTGGGAGAAGCTCTCTCTAGAGCCTTGGAGGTGATGAGAGAGAAAATGGAAGAGATGAAGAAGAAGGGGAGGTGTAGGGGTCCATTTATAGTTAAGGGAAGAAGGAATTTATGTAGAAGGCATTTAGTGACATCAAGGTTGTCACTGTATATTTGCACCAGCAAATCCCCTAAACATTGCTAAAGCCTGCTGGCGCTCTTCAATTCATTTGCCGACGCACGCATAGCACAAGCCATTAGTGACAGCTAGAAGCGTCACTAAAGGCCTGTTAGGCTGCCGCTGAAGGTCGGTGCCAACCAAGCACTCGCTCGCTCTTAGATGGCATTGGATGGTGCATTGGGATGTCTGTTAATGCCCGTGTAAGCACATCAAGACATCCGTTGCGCCACGTGGAAGCACACGTACCGTCCATCGTCGATAGTGCAGCTGAATTTGTAAGCGCCTCACCGTAGAGCTGGATTTGAGGCTTGGGGGTGATTCAAGCACGTGCCATGCGTTTAAGAACACCCCTCGCCACCAATGCACTGTGGGTACCTTTGTGTCTCGAGGATGAATTGAGTGCTACGGGAGTGAAGGAACCTTAGCCGTTGGATCTTGATCCAATGGCTAGGATTCAAACATGCGAAAGGTGAAGGGCATGGTCGGTTGCTACTGGTTGGTGTTGGGTGGCTAGGATGGTGCCAATTGGCACCATCTAGGCCATCTATCTTTTGTTTGTTGCAAAGGATGCCATGGCAATAGAACAAGATGATTCCCACATTGCTAGAATGCGATCATTCCTCTGGATCCATCCCTATGGTTAGATTTTTCTTCTGAAGCCCGTAAGGATGTTGCATTGCCCTCCTAGCCGTTGATCCTGCTAAGACTTCATATGATGCTACGGGACACCGACCTAGAAGATTTCGGAAGCATTAGACTCTGATCCTTGTTTTGATTAGATCAGTATGGTCCGATTGTCTATCTAATTCCCTGAAATAAATCCTCTTCTCTCCTGACCATAAAGAGGACCTAATAAACCTAAAATATATACAACTACTCTAAATGCAAAATAATGCATGCTATGCAATATTTATAACATGAAATGCAAATCTAAGCCTAGGAACAAGCATGATTAGTCATTTTAGCCTAAACAAATGTGTCTATATCATACCCCCATGCCTATCTTTTGTTAGTCCCTAGCAAAATTTAACTACATGCTATTTATAAAAATAGAATTAGGATTCGATCACTTAGGTCTACGTGGATTATTACCAATAGAAATTATCAACTAGGATCCTAAACTACGATGACTTAATAGTAGCCAAGTGTCTGCCAGAATGCAGACTGCCCAAGTCCTCGCCTTATTTGAAAAAGAAGATACCTTTTTTTCTTGCTTTTGCTCTTTTTCAATTTTTTTGTACTTTTGGGGTTTAAGAGTTTCCGGATAACTTTTTACTGCTACCTGCCTACCCAATACTCATAAAGGACTCTACGTGCTAAGCATCTTCTGAAAGGGTGATAGACTCACTAGGCGGTCGTTAAAACGGACTTCGGGTTTCTACGACCTTAGGTGATCATGCCTAAAGGTTTATTTTTTCGAATGATAGCTTTCTCCCTAGTTTTATTTATGGGCTCAAAACCAAGGTGAACCAAATGTATATCTCCCAGGTTTATTCTACTTCCCTACTTCTTCCCTAAATGTTTTGGGAATTATTGTGTATTTTATGAGCTGGGATCTGGACAACCGTCCAATGGCCTGTTATGCACGGCAACTTGCCAGCCATACTCGTGTGGTGAAGTGTGGTTTCATTTGTTTATTTCTTTATTTTCTCCTTTTTGTTTTTTTTTCTTTTTTTTTTCTTCTTTTTTTTTTCTAAGTAGGTGGTTTCCTGATCTAAGGTTTACCTGAAGGCAGTATGACGAAAATGATCTTGTGGTTGAGCTCTGGACAACTAGCTAATGAGCTGTTACCATTGACAACATGCCAGCCATAACACCTTAGACGGTTCATTAGCTACCCAATTTCCGAAGAAACCATCGAAAAGTGAGTTAATGCAAAAAGTGTGTAGATGCTTAGGCTTAAAGTCCCATCAAATTAGAAGGCGGGTTGATAAGTCATATACTTATCACACCAATTTATTGATCATTTAACAATAGAATTACTTGGTGAGAACTCAAAATTAAGTCCACATTCAAGTGGACACCCAGGTTAATTAAGCCTGAAGGCTTGAAGAGTCTAAGTATTAGGTCCTATTGTATCATTTCCTAATGTTAATAACTTCCAAATGCCTAAGTTCTCTTCTCTTAATTCTTTTTTTCTTTTATCTTTTTGAATTTTCAATTCTTTTTAAAAGAAACTAAAGGAAATTCTACGGAGTTAACAAAATGATTTCTGGATAAAGTATCCACCCCCCCATGCCTAAATGTTGCAATGTCCTCATTGTAAAAAGAAAGACATGAAAAGGGAGGAGTGAATAGAATATCACCTGAATTTCGCGAGAATTTAGTCAGCTCTACAGAGAATGTGGGATACGCATGTGTTAAGTTTAATGCCTTTAGGCATAAAATATAAACAAAGAAGAGGTTGGGAATTCATAGGTATAGGTCAAAATCATAATTAAAAGATTGACCCTTAAAACCATCAATAGAAGATGTCCACAGATGTTGACCAAGTTGTGGTGTAGACCCATGCCCCAGGTCAAGTGGTTCTAAGGTTCTGGATGAAAATCACCCAGAACCTAACATTGTTGTCTTTGCGGGGCCAAGCTCGTGGTTTGGTAGTGTGCAACCCAAGACCAAAATGTCGGACAATGGATAGAGATGATTTATTACAATTGAGTGTCCACTTATAGTTCAACTCAAGAAGATAGTCAATTATTCCAAGCTTGGGTCGCACATCAAAGATATCATAAGGTCCTAGTAAAATGTAGGCAATTTTAGGTCAACAAGAACCCTTAAATCCAAACCTGTTTCCCCTTAGAATTAACCTTCGAAATTTTTATTTCAACATTTCTATCTTCCAACATCAAGTGCTCAGGCTCCAGGACCTCTAGCACATTGTTCACCCCGTAAGATTTACCCAAGTCCAGAAATCGTGGCTGAATCAAGATTGTCTTAGGCACAAAGATCTCAAAAGTTAGCTCTTCGGGGTGCGGTTGAGGAATGGGGGTACTAATTGAATCATCAGGATTTAGATCATCCAAGCTTTCCCCAACCAAATAAGAATCTTAAATAGTTGGGCTATAAAATGGTTTATCAGATTCCTCAAGCCCATTTGTCTCACTAAAATCATTCTCCTTAAGCTCAAGTGAGACTTTATTAAGAGATTCCTCACCCTCAAAATCAAGTAATTCATGGTTCTCATTTATATAAGTCTCAAAATCATATGTCATTTCATGGTCCATGGAGACATATTTTTCGTCATTCCCTAGCCCTCGGATCTCGGGTAGGAAATGCAGTTCATCCTCAATGGTTTGCTCTAGACCAACTTGGTCATCTCCAATCTCAGAATATGTATCCCCCCTGACAGGTGCCTGAATGGGTTCTGAGATTGGCTCTCCTGAAGGGGGAAATCTTGAGAATCATCCCAAGAATTAACTAGGGAAACCATAAATTTCATCCTCAACCTTGACAACTTCCCATGTAGAACTCACCCAGTCCCCTATCCCTAACATTTTGGAGCAAATCCAATAAAGAGCTATTAAGTTCATAAATAATTTTGATGATAGGCTCCAATGCCTCAGTGCATGGTGTTGGCTGAGCTTCTAAACATTGTATAGTGTTCCACAAATTAGCCAACACCCTATCCTAGATTTGGTTCACTTGAACCAACAAGTTCGGTTCAGGGTTGGGTGGGTTCAGGTTAAATCTAGGGGAGTCAAGATATTGAGGTTCTCGGGTCTCTCCCTGATAGTAGGCCATCTCGGGTTGTTCAAAGAATGGTGGCGACCTATATTCAGAGGAATACTAGGGCGACTAAGTGTTATAATCAGCATATCCTTCATGGTTGTAGATCTGATTAGGTTGATCATCAGAGGGAGGAGATCTATAATCTTTGTAGCTTTGGGAAGGATAGAAATCATAGTCTTGTTGTCCAGGGTTAGGACCTTGACAATGAGGTCCAGATTCATATCCCCAATCAAAGTTATCCCAGCTAGTGGATGGGTAATTACAAGTCAAGTCAGGATAGCAATCATCATGTGGATAAGTGGTGGTAGGAGGATAGGATGGGAAATGAGTGTCGAATGTGGAAGGATACATGGTAGAATAGGAGGGGAAATCAGAAGAAAGAAAGGAGCCCTGCACTACAATCAACCAATCCTATCCTTATGTGGGTACATTAAAGACCTACAGACTCCCAGGACCCGTGTTGAGATTATAAACAATTTGGTCTACTTGTATCCAGTCAATCCAACGAGATAGAAGGAGAGGCTGGGGAGAAGGTTCTTCCTTTGGCTTGCGCCTCCGGTTCCTAGTGTACCCCCCAGCCACGGTCGATCGATGCTACTCCCCTAGCTAGACATCAGATGGACCAGCAGAAGCAGATAAATCAAAAAGAATCTCAGTTTAAGCCCCAAAGAGCGAATCAATCCTTAATGCCAATGTCTACTCAATTTTAATTAAGCTTAGGATGATTATGCTCTTGGAATGTGATGGTTCCTTTAAATGGGTTATGCCCTTAATGATTAATTCAAATGTGTGTGCGTGCACAACCAGGGTTTGCAAACAAGGTTGTTTGATGATGTGTCTTTTAGGGTTTAACGGAGTTTAGTGGCTTTTAGGGTTTACTTTTTAGGTTCGTTGAATCAAGTTCAGGAGAACCCTCCATATTTTGAAAGCACTAGTGATGATATATTCCTCTAGAAATCAGAAAAAATGTCGAGTGCCAAGTTCAGCCGTAAAAACAACCCTAAGAGGCAAGCTACTTGATGGATCAATTTTAAATTGAGTGGTGTGGCCCAACAACTCAATCAAATGGACTGTTGCATCACTTAGTTAAGGATAGAAGAATGTTGAACCTATTTAGATTTCTACTCACTTATGTGTATTGAGTTGAAGTGTACCGGGTCCACAGGTCAGATCCCGGTTAAGTGGTAGAATCAAAGTGATTGTGTGCCTTAGGATAAGAAGTTATGGGTGTTATGTGTGTAGCTTTCAGTTAAATCCCACAAGATAAGAATATTTTTTTATCTTTTTTATATATGCGGGTGGGTGAGGTAAGTGGAGTAACAATCAAACAATGAAAATCTACCCTGGGGTTTATGCAAGCGCCTAAGTTGATTTAGGTTTGAGTTATTAGGTTATGGAATGAAAACTAGGGTAGGTGTGGTGAGGGTACACGAACAAAACCTTCATTTGCACTTTTCCCCGATCTAATCACTCTGGCCTGCCTCAGATGAGTACCTGCAATCATAGTAAGATCAGAGAAAAAGTGAGATAAAAGTTAGGTAAGACTGAAAAACACAGAAAAAAAATCAACGACCATTGCCTCCTTGACAATGGCACCAAAATGATGGAGGCGTGTTTCACGAATTATAATTAGGGTTTGAAGGACCCATCGTTGTAGGTTGCAAAATGCGTCTATCAGATAAAATTTATAACCAAAACTCGAAAAGTGAGTTTCGAGTCGAACACGGGGAGGCGGACATTTGGTTTTGAAAAATCCATCTTTCGCCTTTACTTGTTTTTGTCATTTTTATCTTTTATAATTTTTTAGAAATTTTTTAGAAAGCAAGTGATCATTTCGACAATTACTTATCTAGCTAATCTACTTGCGAAAATATAAGAGAGAGAGAAACAATCGTGGATTTCTAATCAAATGTTTTTTTGCAACTATGAAAGAGAAAAAAATAGAAAGAGGTGAGAGAATCTGCCTCGATGGTTGTCGGAGGTTGACTCACTCTGACGTCACCTAGTGGAAGGTGGTGAAGAGCGGGATGAACAAGGATGGAGCTGGAGGATGGAGGATGGGTAGGATGGCGTCACAGTGAGAATCTTCTTCCGAAAGGTGATGAGAGGACGGCCATGGGATGCTCCACGAATGGGGATGAGGTAGGAAAACTATTTGATTTCTACTCCAGAGTAAAATCCTGGGCTTAGGACAAGCTTTCTCTAGAGCCTTGGAGGTGCTGAGTGGAAGAAAGGAAGAGATGAAGAAGAAGGGGAGTTGTAGGGGTCCTTTTTTAGTGAATGGATGAAGGCAATTCATGTAGAGGCCATTTAGTGACGTCAAAGGCGTCACTGTAGATCCACACTAGCCAATACCCCAAACATCGCTATAGCTTGCTGGTGCTGTTCAATAGGTTTGCTGACGTGCGCATAGTGCAGGCCATTAGTTGCAGCTACAAGCATCACTAAAGTCCCACCAAGCTATCATTGAAGGTCGGCACCAACCAAGCACTCGCCCACACTCAGATGGCATTGGATGGTGTGTGAGGATGTGTGTCAACGCTTGAGTGAGCACATCAGGTTATCTGCTGCACCACGTGGAAGCACACGTACTGTCCATCGCCAATTGTGCAGTTGAATTTGCAAGCGCCTCATCGCAGAGCTAGATTTGAGGCTTGGGGGGGATTCGAACATGCGCCAAATGTTTAAGAGCTCCCCTCGCGACCAATGCACTACGGGTGCCTTTATGTCTTGAGGATGAATTGAGTTCTGCAGGCACAGTGAAACCTCAACCGTTGGATCTTGATCCAACAGCTAGGATTCGAAGGTGCGAAAGGTGAAGTACGTGGCCGGTTGCTGCTCGCTGGTGTTGGGTAGCCTGGATGGCGCCACGTCTTTTGTCTATTGAAGAGGGTGCCACGATGCTCAGGTCGAGATGATTCCCATGTTGCCGAACTACAATCATTTCTTCATATCCATTCGTACGGTCGGATTTTTCATCCGAAGCGCGTATGGATGTCGCATTGCCCTCCTAGCCGCTAATCTTCCTCAGATTTCATATGATGCTACGGGACTCCGATCTAGATGATATCGGAGGTGTTAGACTCCAATCATCATCCTGATCAGATCCGTACTGTCTGATCATCCATCCGAGGACCTAAAATAAATCCTCTTCTTTGCTGACTATAAGAATGACCTAATCAACATAAAATATATACAACTGCTCTAAATGCAAAATAATGCATACTATGCAATATTTATAACATGAAATGCAAATCCAAGACTTAGAACATACATGATTAAGCATTTTAACCTAAATAGATGTGTCGGTATCACACTGGATGGGAGGTAACCCATCATTTTTCTTGCTTTCCTTTTCACTTTCATTTTCCAGGTTTTGATCATCCTTAACCATACTGCTTTTCACTAAGGTGATCTCTTTTCCCTCCTAATGTTTGAGGACATTGCATATCATAAGTGTAGGATTTGTAAGGCACAAGCACTGATTTGCATACATCTGATTAACCTAAAATGTCTATTAATGCATGTTCTTAGTGTCACATTAATATAATACATTGTAAATAGTGCATAACATGCATAATCATGCATTTAGGTCAAGTCATATAAATTGTATAGTAATTGTCTCCTTTTTATGGTCAGGGACAGGGTGACTTTTTATCGAGGCCTCGGATCGAAGATCCAACCATATGGATTTGATTTGGGTGATGATTGGAGTTTAACGACTTTAAGATCGCCCTAATCGGACATCCGTAGCACCAGATAGAGACCGACGAACCATAAAGAGCAAGGGCCAAGATGGTGTTAATCCGCACCTCAGATGACAAATCTAACAGTGCGGATGGGTTTGGATCGACAATCGTAGCCTAACGACGTGAAAATCGGTCCAATCTGACACTTGTGGCACCATCTACATCACTTAGAAGATGGACGGCTTAGATGGCACCACGTGGCCCCATCATAGCTGCCAAACACTGGTTGCAACTCTCCTTCTTTACCTGCTCGATGAATCTTAGCCGTTGGAACAAATGTAGCCTGCATCTTCAGAAGATGATGGAGTTGGATGAGTGGTGGCGTGGCGCAATCTTGGCCATTGGATGCCCATCCAATAACCAAGATTGCGCCAAGTCACCGCTCATCCAACTCCATCCTCTTCTGAAGGCGCAGGCTATGTTTGATCTCGACCATTGGATGAAGATCCAACAACGAAGATCGGCAGTGCATAAAACACGCTACGCAACACAAATGCCCGCTCAGTGCAGCAGTCGAGCATGCTACGTGAGCGCGCAATGCACGTTCGAGCCGACATTAGCGCCCACGTGATTAGAGCTACGCGATGAAGATCCAGTGGCGAGAAGCGAGTGATAGCGCCCACGCGCGACGCTTACGCGTGATCACATGCGGGCGCACGGTGCGGGGGGACCACTTTAAGCCATTTGATCTCTTGATCGGATAGCTAAGAGCGTGTAAACGTGCGCGACCTTTGAAGGTGTTGAGGCGAGGGGGCACACGAGCGGCACGCACGTCGGCTACCTTCAGGCCTTTAGTGAAGGATAAAGCTATCAGTAAAGGTCCTGCACTATTGTTTTTCAAGTTGTAATGTCCAAAATGCCCCCTCTCCTTGCAACTATAAAAGGAGACCCCCTCCATATGGATTTCTCATCCCTTCCTTCTCTTCCCTCCGTCTCCAAAGCTCAAGAGAAGCTTGTCCCACACCCGGGATGCTTCTCAAGAGCAAAAACCAAGTTTTCACCCCCGCTTTGGAAGCAGATCCCGAGACGACGACGACATGCTACCTCATTCCCGTTCCTCCTGCTTCAACCTCCTTCTTCCTACTCCATTCCTCGTCCTCCAAGTGATCGTTGATGAGGATAACTTCTTTCTCCCATTCTTTTTCCTGCTTTCTAGACTAAAATTTTCCTACTTTCTAGTTGTAATAATTTCTCACTTTCTAGTGTAATCTTTTCTCACTTTCTTAGTTGTAGAAACATTTTGCAATATCAAGTGAATGTTTTTCCTCTCTCTCGCTCTTATTGTCTATATTGATTTCAATTCATTGTGATTATTCTACCCTTTAAACAAAAATACAAAAAAATATAATTGCGAATTTTGATCGACGTAGCTTCCCTGAGTTCGACCTGAGATTTCTTTACA
The DNA here is from genome assembly GCA_037157565.1 of Thalassia testudinum. NCBI lineage: Eukaryota > Viridiplantae > Streptophyta > Magnoliopsida > Alismatales > Hydrocharitaceae > Thalassia > Thalassia testudinum. The sequence continues at coordinate 62,604,991 of JAZHRO010000014.1, forward strand.
GATTTCTTGTATAAATTTTATTTGGTGAACGCATTTCTTCATTACTCGAACTACAACGACGGGTTTTCAAAACCAACTTCGATAGCACAGTCTTTCGACGTTCAACATTTTGGCACCGTTGCCAGGGAGGCAATGATTTTTTGATCCTCTTTTCGCATTTCATGCACTGTTCTGTCTTCTAGCATGCTTTCTCTCATGTCAATTGTTTTGCAGATACCTCTATTCGGGAATCTTCAAGCAGTAGATCAGAGTAAAGTGCAGTTGAAGACGACTGTAAGTGCTCCCCATTCTTTCCCCTCTATAGATTTCATGTCATCTCGTTAAATTAAAATCCCAATTAACATTGGTATTTGCATAAATCCTAAGATTGTTTGGATTTCCACTCACATTCATTTCGCCCTCACATATAAAAAAAAACAAAAAGATATTTTTGTGGGGTAGTTCAACATACACGCAACATACACCCACATTTAAGGCACTTAACATAATTGATTTTCTTCTACTCAATTGGATTCTGATCTGTGGAACTGATACACATAAATAAACACATAAAAGAGTAGAAATCATTCTGGGTTAGTCATTTCAATGTGCCTAACTCAATGGTACAATTGTGGCAATTTGTTTGAGTTGTTTGGGCTGCACCACTCAACATAAAATCAACTAACCAAGTAGCATCCTCTTAGGGTTTTCAATCTAGGTTCATACCAGGCACTCCACTTTATTTCCAATTTTAAAAGGAAAGCAATCTTCACCCGTGCTTGAAAACCTGGTTTGCCTCAAACTTGATTGAAATCAACCTAATTCTAAACCCTAAAAGCTACTTATGCGAGATTTGAACATTAAATTCAACTCATCACAAATAATCTTGCTTGGAAACCCTGGTTGTGCACACACTTACACATACTCAATTGATCATTAAGGGCACAACCCATTTTAATGGCCTACCACATTCCATATGCACTACAATCCCAAGCGTTAATAAAATCGAGTAGACGTTGGCTTTAAGGACTGATTCGCTCTTTGGGGTCTAGTCTGAGATTGATTACGATTAACCTACTTGTACTGATCAATCTGATGTCTAGCTAGGGGAGTAGCATCAAACGACCATGGCTGGGGGGTACACTAGGGGCCAGAGGCGCAAGCCGAAGGTGGAACCTTCTCCCCAGTCCCTCGTTCTAACTAGTTGGATTGAGCAGACAAAAGTAGAGTAAATCATTTATAATCTTAAGGTAGGTTCTGAGAGTCAGTAGATCCTTAGGCTACCCCACTTAAGGACAAACTTGTTTTGTTGTGCTGCAAGGTTCTTATCCCCAATCCTTCTGACCTTTCCTAGTTTATGCTGGGAAGAAGGTCATTGAATCCCCGATTGGAAGGACCATTAGAGTATTCTAGGAGGTGTAGATTGGATTTTGGCCAAATTGATCCCATGGTCGATCAACAGCCTCCTCTGCCTTAGGATCCATAGGAGGTATTTCGAAGGCAGCTGGAGCAAATGTAGAGAATGCAGGGCGCTGAGCCCTTGAAGGATTTTTACGATCCTTCAAATTACGGGGAACATCCCAGCGTCTAAATTCCTGCCAGAGACGTAGAAATCAAGCCCCAGGTGTTAAGACTGATCAAACATTTCCATGGGGCTGGCTCTAAAGACCAGTTTCAGCACTTGGATGACCTGACCACTTTGGTCCAGACTACCAGGGCACGAAACGTGAATGAGGAGCAAATGATCATGAGGCTCTTCCCCCACTCTCTTCATGATAACGCTGCTCATTGGTACAGGACTATAGGAAGACCAATTGCAAATTGGAATGAGTTGAAATCAACCTTTCTGGAGAAATTCCTCCTTGTCGGTTGTACCAATTCTTTAAGACGGGCAATTACTACCATTACCCAACTATTGGGGGAGTAGTTTCATTTTTCCTAGGAGCGATTCCAGGACCTATTACAGAGGTGTCCACACCATGAGTTGATGAAATGGTAACTCGTGCAGATCTTCTGCCACAGGTTGATTGATCAACTCAGAAATCACGTGGACACTTCTTGTGGAGGCAATTTCCTCAACGCAGATGCAAATAGCTGGCTCGGCGCTCCTCTATAGTTCTAATATTTCGTCGTAGTATAGTATAGAGAAACAGTTACCAGTTTAATACAATTTGTTACTTGAAAATAAAAGTTTTCCCGAGGTCGAACTCAGGGAGCAAACTATATTCTAGACGTACAATGTTTCTATTACAAAAATGAGAGAGAGAGAGAGAGAGATTTGTCTTGTTGGCTTTTTCTTCTTCTCTTCTTTCTATTGTCTTTGTCTTCCTCTTCTCTTGTCCTTTGTTCCTCAGTCTTCTTTCTTCTTATTTCTCTTCTGTTCTCTTGTTCCTTTTCTTTTGCTTCCAAGCTTTTCTTCTTTCTCTTCGTGTTCTGCTTCTCTCTTTTTTCAGCTCTTTGTCTTCTTCCTTCTGTTCTTTTTCTTCCTGTCTTCTTTGCGGTACCTGCTCTTCTTTCCTTCTTCTTTTTCTTCTCTGCAGAGCGTCGTTTTATTTTTCAATCAGACGACTTAAGTAGCCTCTGCTACAGTGCGTCCTCCTTCCTTCTTTCTTCTTCTTCTTCTCTGCCTCGGCCAGCACACTCACAGCTTGGCCAGAGGGCGAAACCTAATCCTACCCTCCCCCGCGTCTCTCTCTCTCTCAGATTTTGCTCGTAGGATAGCTCTCCCAGAGCCGTCGGGTATTCGGGTACGGGTCGCGCCTAGGTCCAGGCCCACCGGTGTGCGGTGGTGGGCGAGGAGTGCAGATCGGGTATACGGGTCGGGCCAGCTCTGCGGGCGGGTGGCCGTAGACGAGGCCAGGTAAGTGGGTGAGAGGGACCTCACCCCGTGTAACTGAGGCGATAAGCCTACAACACTTTTTTCATTTATGCGGGTGCGCAGCCTTCAGAACTACCGAGGTGGGACTAAATGTCCCACACCAATTTGGTGCCTGCAGTTGAGAAAGCTACAGGCAATTGCGGCTGTTACGAGGCTTTCACCCCAGCTGCAGGCCTGGGCAGTTGCGTGGGGGCGAACCGCGCATCCTGGAGTGCAAGCCTGGGCGAGGCGAACTTGTAGCTACAGGTGGAAGAGGCTCCACCTGCTCAGCAATGGCGGCGGAGGATGGGTGACCTGTTCACAGAAATACGGCCTCTCGGCCTAGTCAGAAGGTGCAGGGAGCTTCGCCAGAGTGCGGCAAAGCTCGTGCGGGTGGTGGCGAGGAGTGGGGCGGAGTGCAGGGGCTGCCCAAGGTCAGACTGTGGCCGGGAGAATGGGTTTGTTCGAGGGGTCTTCAGGTAGCGTATGGCAGGAAATGAAGGGGCGGAAGTGGTTCAGCGTGAAGAGGTGGTGTTTTGGGTCGGTCTGCGAGTCGTGTGGAGTGGTGGAATGATGGGGGCGATTCGCCGGAGGTTGGCCGAAGATGGAGAAGGTGAGGGCGATCAGGCGCAGTCGAAGGGTAGTTGAACAAATTGAGTTAGGGAAAAGAAAGAGGGGAGGAAGGGAGATAACTGTACCTACTTGGAGGGAAGAGGGGGGGCCGGAGTAGGGCAGCAGTCATATCGATTGTCGCTGGAGAAGAAGATGCCTAGAGAGAGGGGGCAGCGGCGAGGAGAGAGCGGGAGAGCATGCGCTGGGTACGGCGCAACGCGGGAAGAGCGGGCGAAGGTGGCTCTGCTGCTGATATTGCGGCAGAGCGACGAGGAGGAGGTGGAAGAACCGTCGAAGCTGGAGGGCTTCTTCCGGAGTGGGGAGAGAGGAAAGAGGGGGGGTTTCTCCGTCGGAACCGAGCTGCCGAGTTCGGTAGATGGAGGCGGCTTTTATAGAGGTGAAATTAGAGAGGAGGGCAGAGGGACGCGACGTACCTCCCTCGCCGGAGGACGACCGGAGTAGGGAGACCCATACCTTCCGTGCGTTCGCACGGGAGGTATGGCAGTCGCAGAGACCATGGAGGTGTCCTTGCGACAGCAGACGTCATAGGGAACCCCCGGTTGTCTTGGTAGAAGGTCTCCCTCACCCTGCGTGGCGCCATGCTCTGCGCAAAGTCGCCGGAGCATGGTGCTGCTCAGGGTTTTGCCGGGAGGACCCAAATGCAAGGAACGAAGAAGAGTTAGGGGCCAAAATGTGAGGGTTTCAAAAGTTGAGGGTCGAAAAGTAATAGATGATGACCAAAATGTAAAGTTGGTCAAGATGGTATCTTCTTAGGCTCAAGTTTTTATGCATGACTAACTAGGACCTAAGGATTCTAATGGTGAATTTTATTTCGAGATCAGACCTTGTTTGATCGGTCAATTTACGTAAAAACCCAAATTAAGTCATTAATTGGGTATAGTTCTCAATGTAGGTCAAAATGGGTTCCCAAGGCCAAATTGAAGGTTCTAAACCCTAGAGATTATTTTTCTATGAATTTTAGAGGGTTTATTTGATTTTTTATTTGCCTCGAACCTCATGAATTAAAGTGGGTTTATTTTTAGTGTTACCGGATGTCATTTAATTCCTTGGAGTTACTGTAGCCCTTATTGGATCAACTCATCCGACTTTTCTTCTTATTAGGATAGTTTGACCTATGTTTGGATTCTGAGTTACCCTGTTTTCAGATTGAGTTGGTGAAATTGCATTTTTACCCGTTAGTTCTTATTTTCTTCACAAACTCAGAATTTCTCTAAGTCAATCCTTTCTACAGTTATGTAGGAGCTTTTTCTTGCAAATCTGGGTTAGATGGTGCTAGTTTAGGGTTTATGACGAGGTTCTCATCATACCCCCATGCCTAGATTTTGCTAATCCCTTAGCAAAAACCTAAAGTTTTAACCTTTGTTCTAGACCATGATGTTTTTAAGAACTTTAGATAAGTGCTTTTTCATTTGAACTTAGATTAGGTCAGAATGCTGACCATAGGACTAAAAGGTACTCTAGTACCAATCAAGATCCAGATCTGTCTAGCCTCAGCCTCAGTCTTTGGCAAAGGTTTTTAAGGCCCATAAGAACTAACCTAAGGTCTATTGGACCTTATGGTTAAAGCACCCGTGCTTGAAATGATTGTAGCCTTGGTTCAGTTCGCAGTGCATTCTTGTAAGAGAGAGGGATAGAAAGTTTTTCTGTTTGGAGAGTTTTTCTCTCTCTTTTTCTTTTCATTTCTAACCTAAGATTGGCCTTTCAATACGGTCTGTATCAAATTCCTTGCTCCCATCATCAATCCTCGAAGGCTCCTGGCAATCGATGCTTCGAGATAGCACCGCCCATGGCAACCCCCGGAACCTTGGCTATTGAGATTTCAAGATAATCCCATCCATGGTGTTCCGTGGCCGAATCCAGACCATGGCAATTGACACATCGTGATAATGCCATCCATGGAATCTGAACCAGCAGAGTGCTTACATGCCCCCAGTAGGATATGTAAATATCCTAAGAGACAAGCATCGAGGAGATGATATTTTGTTACGCATCTTCAAGCAGATTTCCCACCTCTCCGCGCTGGGAACTCGTCTAAATCAACTTGTGTTGATCGGCCGCTCCTATTCTAGGTGTATTTTTCAGAATTTTGTGACGCTTCTACGTGATTTTGATTTTTTCGCTTACTGAACCAGGCTGTGTCTAAGGTTGGGGTGCCTAGGTTACTGAGTCCCGTAAACCATAAGTTAGTTAATGAGGCCAAATACTCCCTAAGCCTTGGACCTAATACTTAAGCTTTTCATTTTTCTCAACCTCTTGAGGATTGTCTAGATCTTAATGGGTACTAAGAGTCTATCCATGAATGCCTAAAGTTTGCATTCTTACTAATCTCACCATGCACTTTTCATTTTTTTTCTTGAACAAGGTCTAAAACTTAGGTCAATTCCTTAGTTTCTTACTAAGGACTATTCTTTTCTTTCATTTTTTTGTGCTCCTTTTCATTTTGTTTCTTTTCCCTTCTCCCACAAAATTTCCTTTCTCTTCTTATTCTTTTTTAAAAAATTTTTAATTTTTATGGTGTTTCTGGCATATGTGAATTTTTTTTTTTAAACCTTTTTTGCAAGTTTTGCACTTTTGTACCTCCCCCATGCCTAAGGTTTGCAATGTCCTCATTGTGACTTAGGGGGTTTTTATTTACTTAGTTCATTCCTTAAGACAGATGTTTTAATGAGAGAATGGGTCAGGATGAATTCTGCGGACGATTTCTAATCTCAGATGCAAGCATCTGAGGTGGGGTCGGCTGTCTATAAGGGTGAACTTTAGGTGCACAAAAGTGTGAAAAGGGTTTTAGATTTTCAGAAAATGACGGGTTGCCTCCCGTTAAGTGCTGAGTTTTACGCCATCGGCTGGGCGCAATAAGCTCAAGGGGAATGGAGGATAAGAGATGATTCAGCCAAATCAGTAGAAGTCACATCAATGAACGGCTTGAGTCTCTGACCGTTCACGATGAAAGGTTCGAAATCGTGGCTGAGCGGACTGATTTCGATAGCTCCATTTCCAAAAACCTGTCGGACTAAATGTGGTCCGACCTACTTGGATTGCAGCTTTCCCGGGAAAAGTTTAAGTCGGGCATCAAAGAGTAGGACCTTCTGACCAGGATGAAAGATCTTTCTCGAGATATGCTTGTCATCGAAGGCTTTAACCCGTTCTTTGTAGATTTGCGAGTTCTCATATGCGTCTAGGCGTAATTCATCGATCTCGCTGATTTAGAGTTTTCTGTGGGTGCCAGCCTTCAAATGATCTAGATTACAGTTCCGTACTGCCTAATAGGGTTTATGCTCCAGTTCTACGGGAAGTTGACATGCCTTTCCGTACACCAGTCTAAAGGGAGACATGCCTAATTGGGTTTTGTGGGTGGTCCTATAGGCCCACAATGCTTCCAGAAGTCGGGACGACCAGTCCTTCCTGTCAGGCCGAACAGTTGCCTGAAGGATCTTCTTGATCTCCTGATTTGACAGCTCGGCTATACCATTAGTTTGGGGGTGGTAAGGAGTAGAGATTTGGTGAGACACCCCGTATTTGGTCATCAGTGACCTAAACTGAGCGTTTGGAAAATGGGTTCCCCCATCAGAGATTATAGCACGGGGAATTCCGAACCTTGAGAAAATGTTTTGATGAATGAATTTGAGAACAATTTTGTGATCACAGGTTTGGGTCGGTATGGCTTCAATCCATTTGGACACGTAGTCCACAGCAAGCAGAATATACTCGAAACCATCCGAAACAGGAAAGGGGCCCATAAAATGAATCCCACAAACATCAAAGATTTCGCATACGAGAATTGGCTGCAAAGGCATCATGTCGCGACGGTTCATGTTGCCCAAAGTCTGGCAACGACTACATGCCTTGTAGTGACTGTATGCGTCTTTCAACAGCGTGGGCCAGTAAAAATGACACTGGAGGACTTTTGATGCGGTTTTATGCCCAGAGAAATGGCCACCGCATGCCTGGTCATGGCAGAAAGAGAGGATATTGTTGAATTCCTCTTCCGGGACACATCTCCGAATGATTTGATCAACACCTATGTGGAAAAGGTACGGGTCTTCCCAGATGTAATACTTGGTATCAGAACGCAATTTGTCTTTCTTGGCCTTTGGCCAATTAGACGGGGTCTGATGAGATGCCAAGTAGTTTACTATATCAGCAAACCATGGAAGTCTAGTACCGATAGTCAGCAGGTGCTCATCAGGAAAATGCTCATTGATGGGTTCGGAAGGGTCGATAATCTCAGAAGGAAGATGGGACAGATGGTTGGCTACCACATTCTTCCTCCCTGCCTTGTCGCGATCTCAAGATCGAATTCTTGCAACAGTAAGATCCAATGAATTAGTCGGGGCTTCGCATCCTTCTTGGCAAGGAGATGCCTTATAGCTGTGTGATCCGAGTAGATGATGACATGGGAACCCAGGAGATATGATCGAAACTTTTCAAGGGAAAATACTACGGCTAGCAGCTCTTTCTCCGTACCCGTATAGTTACGCTGAGCCTCGTCAAGTGTCTTGCTAGCGTAGTAGATGACCACGGGTTTCCCGTCAGCTTTCTGCCCCAGGACCGCTCCTACAGCGAAATCAGATGCATCGCACATGATCTCAAAGGGTTGAGACCAGTTAGGGGATTGTAGGATAGGTGCCTAGGTGACTCGGTCATGCAGGTTTTCAAAGGCTAGTGTGCATTCCTTGGAGATTTCAAAGGGTACATCCTTAGAGAGAAGAGAAGTCAAGGGGCGCGTGATTTTCGAGAAATCCGGAATGAAACGACGGTAAAAACCGACGTGCCCCAGAAAAGAACGGATGTCCCTAATCGGGCTAGGCATAGGAAGGTGAGAGATCAGATCAACCTTAGCTCGATCCACTTGGATGCCTCTTTCTGAAATTAAGTGTCCCAGGACAATTCCCTCAAGCACCATGAAATGGCTCTTTTCCCAGGAAAGAACCAAATTCACCTCGATGCACCGCCTGAGTACTTGGACCAAGTGTTGGAGGCAATCGTCAAAAGATTCTCCAAAAACTGAAAAGTCATCCATGAAGACTTCCAGAAAATCACCTACCATATCTAAGAATATGGCAAGCATGCACCGCTGAAAGGTAGCGGGTGCATTGCAAAGACCGAAAGGCATCCTTCGGAAAGCGTATGTTCTGAAGGGGCAGGTGAATGTGGTCTTTTCTTGGTCCTCAGGATGGATTTCCACCTGGTTGTAACCGGACTAGCCGTCTAGAAAGTAGAAGAACCTATTTCCCGCTAGTTTCTCGAGAATTTGATCAATGAAAGGTAGTGGGAAATGATCCTTCTTCGTGGAGGAATTGAGTCGGCGGTAATCTATACAGACTCTCCATGCGTTGTTAATTGGGTAGGAATGATTTCTCTGGTCTCAGTCGTTACGGTGGTGAGTCCTGCCTTCTTAGGCACAACCTGAATTGGGCTCACCCAACAACTATCGGAGATTGGGTAGATGATTCCGACATCTAACCACTTGATGATCTCCTTCTTCATGACCTCCTGCAGATTAGGGTTCAAACGTCTCTGCATTTCATGAGAAGGTCGTGCGCCCTCTTCTGAATTGATATGATGAGTACAATAAGAGGAACTTCTTCCAGTCAAATCATCGAGAGTCCATCTGATGGCTCTATGATGTTGCTGGAGGATAGTAATCAGATGGGATTCCTGTTCGGGATTGAGGTTGGAATTGATAATCATAGGGAGGGTCTGATTAGAACCCAGAATGATGTATTTCAAGAGAGCAGGAAGAGGCTTCAACTAGAGGATAGGGTTATCAGCAGCGGCAGGTGGTTCAGTATAGACGTGATGTTCAAGGGTAGGAGTTGCTGGGTTGTTTACATCTGGATTAGACTCCTCTGTTTCCGGGTCAAGATCTTTCCGTGGTTGATGAGGTATAATCAGGTCATTCTAGAAATGTGTTTCATCAACCAAAGCCCTAATGTCACAAATCTGTTCGATGACACCGCAATTAATTCCTTGTTGGGCCTTAAATATATCAATTTTCAAGGTTTGATCCCCAAATTTGAGCTCTATTTGGCCCTCCTCAGAGCTAATGTTGGCTCTAGCAGTAGCCAAGAAAGGTCTCCCTAAAATGATTGGTGTATCCCAAGGGTTCTCAGGTCCGTCCATATCTAAGACTACGAAGTCCACGGGGAAATAGAAATCCCGCACTCTTACGATAACATCCTTGAGAATCCCTTTTGGTGACTTTATAGATCGATCTGCTAATTGTAATGTCACCTCGGTTGGTTTTAGCTTAGATTCTTCTAGATGGTCAAGTAATGATGTGGGCATTAGATTTATGGATGCACCCAAGTCTAGCAAAGCTCTATCAAATTGGGTATCACCTATCTTGCAGGAAATCAGGGGAGTACCAGGATATTTAGCCTTGGGTGGGAGTCTACTGAGGATTACAGAGCTGGCTTGGTCTAACAGAACGATTGGACTCCCACCCTTGGTTCGCGGCTTACGCTGGGGTGTACACACATTCTTTAAAAATCGTGCGTAAGCTGGTACGTGGCGGATTGCATCCATCAAGGGGATGTTTATGTGGACCTGCTCAAAGAGCTTGACCAGGTCCTCCTCAGGTGCCACGGGCATGGTGTTCTTCTTTCCCTTGGTCAAGGCCTCGGGAAATGGGATCTTGGTTGGTTCTTCTAGGATAGGTCCAGGTCTTGGATCTGGGATAGGGGTAGGAACGTCCTGGATTACTATCCTAGGCTTGGGATTACTACCAGGCTTGGAGTGGTTTGGATGAGGTGGGTCATGTGTTTCCTTACCACTACGGGTTGTTACGGAATTATGTCCTGCCTGGTTTTGGTTGGGATTGGGTAAGATAGGTTGCTGCTGGTAACTTGCAAAAGAAGTGGAGGCCTCTATCCCATCGGGTGAAGGAACAGAGGGGCCTGATAAATCATATGGGCATGGCCCGGGTTTGGGTTCATAACGCGCCATTGGGTTGGCATGTTATTTGGATTAGGAAGAGGATGGGAAGGAAGAGTGCCTGGCTGGCGAGAGTTTGCCAACTGGGCCAATTGGTTTCGGACCTCTGTAAGTTCGTCCTTGTGTTGCTTTTGAATAGCCGCGTTCGTTCTTTGAATGTCAGCCAGAGTCTGAAGGATAAGGGACATTTGATCCTGATTTGGCCCTGAAGGATAAGTAGGGTTGGGCCGAGGCTGACGCAGCTGGTAAGGACGAGGGGGTTGTGGGTGGGGCTGAAAGGGTGGTCTTTGGGTTTGGGAATTTCCCGTCCACTGAAAATTGGGATGGTTTCGCCATCCAGGGTTATAGGTGTTGGAGAACGAGTCATTTTGGATGGCGTTGAGGTCCTCGTAGGTTTGAGGAACCTCCAGAGAGTCAGAGAAAGAGGGAATGGAATTCCCCGGGATGGTATAGAGTGGATCGGATGGACCTCTGGTTAGAGAATGAGATGGTGGATATGGATCCATCCTAGGAGAAGATCGATGGAGAATGTTTTGCACAGTTTCCCTTATGGAAGGAGGCTGTGCAAAGGGGTTATGTGCAGAGGTGGCTCGCTGTAGGTGCTGAGTCAGCTCGTCCACCTTTTTTCAATAATCGAGACCATGTCCAATCGACTGGCCATTAATTCCAGGTCGACTGATGCGGACAGGCCCTGCATCTCATGTGCTCCCCTAAGATTCGTTGATGTGCGGGTATTCGTCCTGTCGAATAATCCCATGGAGTCATTGTTGATGGAGTTCTCGCACATGTTTTCGAGAATCTCTCACAAAGTGTCCTCATGTTGACCCATGATATTTCCTTCGCAGGTTGCATTGACGAAAAGACGGATATCCTCATGGAGTCCCTGGTAAAAAGATTGGACCTATTCCCATTTAGGAACTCCGTGATGGGGGCACTTTCTCATGAGATCCTGAAAACGATCCCATGCCTCATGGAGAGGTTCCCCTGTTTATTGAGTGAAGTGCGTAATCTGATGTCCCAAGGCATTGGTCCGACCAACGGGGAAGAACTTTTTCAAAAACTCAGACTGAAGTTCCTCCCAAGTGTTGATCGGCCGGGTTTGAGTTTGATACCAATGAGCGGCCTTATCCATAAGAGTGAAGGAGAACATCTTCATGAGAAGAACATCCCGATTTTGTGCGTCTGACCCAAAAGTTTGGGCCAGATGCTTTGGCTGTTTGATGTGCTGGAAGGGATCTTCGGAATTAAGCCCATGGAATTTAGGTATAGCATGAATCATGTTGGGCTTCAATTCCGAATCAGGTCCTCCAGTCGGGATTCTGACTCGAGGCTCAATGGCCACCGCAGCAGGATTATAATGGTCCTGCATCATAGGACACTGCGGTGGATGCACAAAGTTTTGGAAGAGGTAATTGAGTCGCTGGAGCTGGTGCTCCAGATTGTTTTCTTCCTCAACTGGTTGAGCCATGATGGGGGAAGAAGAAGAGCTTGATTCAGAATCAGATGAGAGAATGATGGGGTAGGGTTGCTATTCAAACACAGGCGTCAAGGCTTAGCCTTGACGAGAGTGAATTCCTAAAGGAGATCTTAAGGTTGGTCTTAAGGATCTCCTACCGTTCATGCACTGTTCGAATAGAAGAGTTTAGAAGGTGCTGGACCCAATCAACACACCCAAAAAATGTGTTGGGTGACAATAGAGTTGCGGGGCAGATGGACCCCTTGATTAGAAAGATTGTCCACCTGAGAATTACCTGGGCAGCCAGAGAGGGTGAGTCCCGCGAAGACCCCTACACGGTAGAGCATCCCCACGGGTTACAGGGTTTCCCCCACCCGACCTCTCTTGTCACTGCAGTTCCAGGTAGACCAGAATGGGGATCTTGACCTCTTAAGTCTACCTTTTTTATTTTAAGATCAAGGTGCTTAAGGTTTTACTTGAACTCTTTGTTGTTTTTGTGAACAAGGTGGCCTAATTTGAAGGTTGGTTGACCCTAGGGGTCAACTTTACCTAGTGGTTCCCTTGAGAATTTAGGCCTTGTTTTCTTAGGGTTCAAGTGTTTAGAGAGAGCCAATTGTTTAGGATTTTTCTTATTAATTATTTTCAATCAATGGCTTGGGCACACCTCTTTTGGATTTCCTTAATTCTTGATTAAGGGGTGTGTCTCTGAAATCCTAATGTTTGACCTTATGTTGGCTCTACTTGGTCCATTTAACTCCTTGTTGGGTAATTAGGGCTCAGGCAGGGAGTTGTTAGCCCTTAATTACCTTTAAAATTGTGTGCAGGAATAGCGGTTCTGAGAACATGCAGCTATTATTATGTATGAAAGACAGGTTATACCTATTTTTTCTTTGTTTTTCCTCTTTCAATTTTAGGGTTTAATAGGAAGTTACCTGTCCATGGAGTGGCTGTGGTGCGGCTACGTCTTTCTTCTTCCTGTACCTGCACCGAAGAGAGATAGTGTTTATTAGAAACTTATGAATAGAACTTTTATAACTTCTAGAATAGCCGTTGCTCGCCGGCAACGGCACCAAAAACTGGTCCGGCGCTCCTCTATAGTTCTAATATTTCGTCGTAGTACAATATAGAGAAACGGTTACCATTTTAATACAATTTTTTACTCGGAAATCAAAGTTTTCCCGAGGTCGAACTCAGGGAGCAAACTATATTCTAGACGTACATTGTTTCTATTACAAAAATGAGAGAGAGAGAGAGATTTGTCTTGTTGGCTTTTTCTTCTTCTCTTCTTTCTCTTGTCTTTGTCTTCCTCTTCTCTTCTCTTTTGTTCCTCAGTCTTCTTTCTTCTTATTTCTCTTCTGTTCTCTTGTTCCTTTTCTTTTGCTTCCAAGCTTTTCTTCTTTCTCTTCATGTTCTGCTTCTCTCTTCTTTCAGCTCTTTGTCTTCTTCCATCTGTTCTTTTTCTTTCTTTCTTCTTTGCGGCGCCTGCTCTTCTTGCCTTCTTCTTTTTCTTCCCTGCTGAGTGTCGTCTGATTTTTCAATCAGAAGACTTAAGTAGCCTCTGCTACAGTGCGTCCTCCTTCCATCTTTCTTTTGTGTTTTTCTTCTTCTTCTTCTCTGCCTCGGCCTGCACACTCACGGCTTGTTCAAAGGGCAAAACCTAATCCTACCCTCCCCCACGTCTCTCTCTCTCTCAGATTTCTCTCGTAGGATAGCTCTCCTAGAGCCGCCGGGTATTCGGGTACGAGTCGCGCTCGGGTCCAGGCCCACCGGCGTGCAGTGGTGGGCAAGGAGTGCAGGTCGGGTATACGGGTCAGGCCAGGTCCACGGGCGGGTGGTCGCGGACGAGGTCGAGTAAGCGGGTGAGAGGGGCCTCACCCCGTCTAACTGAGGCGATAAGCCTACAACACTTTTTTCATTTATGCGGGTGCGCGGCCTTCAGAACTACCGAGGTGGGACTAAATGTCCCACCCCAATTTGGCGCCTGCAGCTGTGAAAGCTGCAGGCAATTGTGGCTGTTGCGAGGATTTCACCCCAGCTGCAGGCTTGGGCAGCTGCGTGGGGGCGAACCGCGCGTCCTGGAGTGCAAGCCTGGGCGAGGCGAACCTGCAGCTGCAGGTGGAAGAAGCTCCACCTGCTCAGCAATGGCGGCGGAGGACGGGTGACTTGTTCATAGAAATATGGCCTCTCGGCCTAGTCAGAAGGTGCAGGGAGCTTCGCCAGAGTGTGGCGAAGCTCGTGCTGGTGGTGGCGAGGCGTGGGGCGGAGTGCAGGGGCTGCCCTAGGTCAGACTGTGGACGGGAGAATGGGTTTGTTCGGGGGGTCTTCAGGTAGCGTATGGAAGGAAATGAAGGGGCGGAAGTGGTTCAGCGTGAAGAGGCGGAGGTTTTGGGACGGTCAGCGAGTCGTGTGGAGTGGTGGAATGATGGGGGCGATTCGCCGGAGGTTGGATGGAGATGGAGAAGGTGAGGGCGATCAGGCGCAGTCGAAGGGTAGTTTAACAAATTGAGTTAGGGAAAAGAAAGAGGGGAGGAAGGGAGATAACTGTACCTACTTGGAGGAACGAGGGGGGGTCGGAGCAGGGCGGCAGTCGTATCGACTGTCGCCGGAGGAGAAGATGCCCAGAGGGAGGGGGCGGCGACGAGGAGAGAGCGGGAGAGCGCGCGCTGGGTACGGCGTGACGCGAAAAGAGCAGGCGAAGGCGGCTCTGCTGCTGGTATTGCGGCAGAGCGAAGAGGAGGAGGAAGAACCGCTGGAGCTGGTGGGCTTCTTCCAGAGTGGGGAGAGAGGAAAGAGGGGGGGTTTCTCCGTCAGAACCGAGCTGCCGAGTTCGACAGACGGAGGCATCTTTTATAGAGGTGAAATCAGAGAGGAGGGCGGAGGGAGGCGACGTGCCTCCCTCGCCGGAGGACGACCGGAGTAGGGAGACCCATACCTTCCTTGCATTCGCACAGGAGGTATGGGCAGTCGCAAAGACCATGGAGGTGTCCTTGCGACAGCAAACGTCGTAGGGAACCCCCGCTTGTCTTGGCAAAAGGTCTCCCTTACCCTGCGCGGTGCCATGCTCCACGGAAAGTCGTCGGAGAATGGCGCTGCTCAGGGTTTTGTTGGGAGGACCCAAATGCAAAGAACGAAGAAGAGTTAGGGGCCAAAATGTGAGGGTTTCAAAAGTTGAGCGTCAAAAAGTAATAGATGAGGACCAAAATGTAAAGTTGGTCAATAAGGTCTCTTCTTAGGCTCAAGTTTTTATACATGACTAACTAGGACCTAAGGATTCTAATGGTGAATTTTATTTCTAGATCAGACCTTGTTTGACCGATCAATTTACGTAAAAACCCAAATTAAGTCATTAATTGGGTATGGTTCTGAATGTAGGTCAAAATGGGTTCCTAAGGCCAAATTGAAGGTTTTAAACCCTAGAGATTATTTTTTTATGAATTTTAGAGGGTTTAGTCGATTTTTTCTTTGCCTCGAACCTCATGAATTGAAGTGGGTTTATTTTTAGGGTTACAGGATGTCATTTAACTCCTCAGAGTTGCTGTAGCCCTTATTAGATCAACTCATCCCACTTTTCTTCTTATTAGGCTAGTTTGACTTATGTTTGGACCCTGAGTTAACCTATTTTCAGATTGAGTTGGTGAAATTGCATTTTTACCCCTTAGTTCCTATTTTCTTCACAAACTCAGAATTTCTCTGAGTCAAGCCTTTCTATAGTTATGTAGGAGCTTTTTCTTGCAAATCTGGGTTAGATGGTGCTAGTTTAGGGTTTATGACGAGGTTCTCATCAATAGCGCATACGATTTGTTTGAGGAGATGAGCGAGATTTCAATCAATCATGCCTCCATGGATACCTTTAACCGATCCCAGCTGCCCAGATCGAATGTCAATGAAGACCACGACTCTCACTCATTCGATAAGTAATTGATTTGTAATAAACACGATAAGGTGGACATGGTTGCTAAGAGAATGGAGGAGTGGATGGCTGGAAACTAAATGAACAACTCTCGATCCACTCAATCCTAGAATACGAGATTCCATTCATCGCGAGCTCCTTCTGGACGGAGTTCATGAATCAACTTGATGCAGCTCAACTAGTGAGCTGGCATTATTCGAAACCCCACAGGTTCCAAACTGGGGCCTTTGATCCCAGTTTCTCTGATCGTTCCCTATCTTTCTCTCCATCCTCACCTTACGAGGATGTTTGTGCTGTACAGGAGAATGTTAGATCCAACCCTTATTCCAATGCTTATAATCCAGGTTGAAGAAACCACCCTAACTTCTCTTGGAAAAGCCCTGGCCAGCAAACCCAATTTTGACCCAGCAACTATGCTTTGCATTGACCAATGGGTCAGGATCATGTTTATACTCAGTTACCCCCAAATCAGGTCAATCAGCTAGCTTAGAATGCCCGTCAAGCCATAGGGTAGGCTGATTCGAACTTACAGATGGTAGAGATGCAAGGAACTATGCTCCAGCTCATGCAGCAAATGAAAACTTCATTGGACAACTTGCAAACTGGGCTCATAGCTAACTCTCGTCAACCTGGATCTCTACCATCTCAACCTATACCTAACCCACAAAATATCCTGAATCCGGGCAATCAAGCTCATGCTTACAGAAATTAGAGAGACCCACATGCACATGCTCAGGTGGTTGAGTAGGGTCCTTCCTCTTCTTCTTCTTCTGCAAATCAATAATTCCTAGCTAACGAAGCCACTCCAATCTTTCCTAACTCTCCCCAAGACCTGAACTCGTATGCATCCGCAAATTTTGTTACCTTGAGGAGTGGTAAACAAACTCAGGATCCATAAACACACTATTTTGATTTACCGAATCCTAAAGAACCTAAGGAGAAAAAGGAGAATTCTGGAAAGAAATCAAGGCTCAGGAACCTAATTCCAAAGATCTGACTCATGTTCCTGTTCATGAGGCCTTGATCAGATCAAGGGAGAAGTCTGTTGATAGTAATGAGGAGCTTCTGAATATTTTCAAGAATGTCGAGATCAATATCCCACTCCTCAGTGCTATCAAAAATATACTGATTTACATGAAATTATTAAAAGATTTAGTTCTGAGGAAGATGGTACTCTTCGAGCAGGCTAGTTCTATTATCCTGCACCACCTCCCACAGAAAAAGAGAGATCCAGGTGCTTCTTTGATTTCTTGCATCATTAGAGATTTCACTTTTGATAGATCACTGCGGGATCTGGGTGCATCCATCAACCCAATTCCAACTTCTCTTTACAAGAAGTTTGGATTAGGTGAACTTTGGCCGACTTCAGTAACGTTGCAGTTAGCAAACCGTTCGGTCACAAATCCGCAAGGCGTTATTGAAGATGTTATTGTTAAGGTTAAGGATTTCTCACGTAGATTTCCTTGTCCTTGACACAGATGTACCTGAAAATCTGAGGAACATGCCCATCATTTTAGGGCATCCATTCCTGGTTACCACTAAGGCCAACATTAACTGTGAAAGCTGTAGCATGGAAATCACCTTTGGGGATCAAAGAATGAAATTGAATATTTTTAAGGCGATTCATAAATTCGAGGATTGTGGATTTATTGAGGAACTTGAGGATGATAACATGAATATGGAGACTTGTATGATGGTTTCTGTATTTGAAAGTTCCTCCTCTGATGATGAATTGGACCTGCAACCCTCTATGGTAGACCAACCATCTTCTAAAGGGGTTATTGATTTTGTTCACTCTCAACCTCTTCCTCTTGATGAGTCTTCATCAGCATCTTCCTTACCTTCAATCATCAACCCGCCCCAGCTTGAATTGAAACCATTGCCTGAGAATATGAAATATCAATTTTTAGGACCACATAAGATGCTCCCTGTGATTATCAGTACTAAATTAACAAAGGAGCTGGAGACTGAATTGATTAAGGTCCTGAAGGAACACATGGAGGCAATTGGTTGGACCATTCATGACCTTAGGGGGATCGAGCCATCTTATTGCAATCATAGAATATTTTTGGAAAATAGATCCTGCCCTTCTCGCCAGATGCAAAGGAGGTTAAATCCAAATATGCGAGAAGTTGTCAAGGAGATTATTAAGTGGCTTGATGTAGGAATCATTTATCCGATCTCTGATAGTCCTTGGGTAAGTCCCACGCAAATTATTCCCAAGAAAGCCAGGATTACCATTGTGACTAATGAGAAAGGAGAGTCCGCCACAACTCATTCAGCTTCCTCTTGGAGGGTGTGTATAGATTACAGGAAGCTGAACACGGCCACGGAAAAGGATCATTTCCCTCTGCCTTTCATTGATCAAATCTTGGAAAGATTAGTTGGGCAGAAGTACTTCTATTTCCTTGATTGTTACTCGGGATACAACCAAGTTCCTATCCATCTTGAGGATCAGGAAAAAACTACTTTCACCTGTCCCTACGGAACCTCTGCTTTCCATAGAATGCCATTCGGCTTATGCAATGCACCTGCGACTTTTCAATGGTGTATGTTAGCTATATTCTTTGACATGGTGGGAGAGTTTATGGAAGTCTTCATGGACGATTTCTCTATTTTTTGGAGAATCATTTGTCTCTTGTCTAGCTAATCTTGAAATGATTCTTAAATGATGCATAAAAACAAGATTGGTCCTTAGCAGGGAAAAGTCATTTCATGACACAAGAAGGAATCGTCTTGGGTCATGTAATCTCTAAATGGGAATCGAAGTGGATAAAGTTAAGGTTGATGCTATCGCCAAACTTCCTCCTCCCACATCTGTTAAACAAATTTGATCCTTTCTTGATCATGTGGGATTCTACAGGAGATTCATCAAGGAATTTTGGAAGGTTGCACATCCTCTGAGCAGTCTTCTCGCCAAAGAAACGTCATTTGATTTCGATGAATCATAACATAAGGCATTTGATTTCCTTAAAATGGTAGTCACTTGTGCTTCGGTGTTGCAACCACCGATTTGGACAGCCCCTTTTGATATCATCACCGACACTTCTGATTATCGGTCGGGGCTATTTTGGGTCAAAAAGTTGATAGGAAGCCCTCTGTCATCTACTACGCTAGTAAAACTCTGCACGAGGCCCAGAGGAATTACACTATTACTGAGAAGGAATTACTAGCCGCTGTATTTGCTTTGGAGAAATTTAGGGCTTATCTCTTAGGGTCTCACGTCAACATATATAACAACCACTTGACCTTGAGACATCTCTTGGCCGAAAAGGATGCCAAACCCTATCTTATTCATTTGATTCTTCTGCTTCAAGAATTTGATCTTGAAATTAAGGATAAATACAGGGTACAGAATGTGGTGGCAGATCATCTGTCGAGACTTCTGAGTGATTCTTCTCGTCCAGACATTCCGATTGCTGATACTTTTCCGAACGAAACCATCTGTGGTTTGCTGACATTGTTAATTATTTGTCCATTGGTTAAATCCCCTAGGATTGGACCAAGAAACAACGAGATAGACTCAAATCCAAGGCCAAATATTACTTCTGGCTGAGCACCCTAAACTGAACTACATCGGCTCTGATCAGATTTTTCACTGATGTGTTACGTAGAATGAATTCAACAGTATACTCGAGTTCTGCCAATCATCTGCGTGTGGTGGACACTTCTTCGGGAAAAAGATGGCTGCAAAAATTTTGTAATCTAGATTCTATTGCCCATCTTTATTCAAGGATGCCCATGAATTCTCGAGGTTGCGTTCCCGATGCCTGGCACTCGAGAGCATAACTAAGAGAGATATGATGCCCCTAAACCCAATTCTTCCTATCGAAATCTTCGACGTTTGGGGCATCGATTTCATGGGACCCTTCCTACCTTCATTTGGACATCAGTACATTCTCATCGCTATTGATTACGTGTCCAAATGGATCGAGGCGATTCCCACTCGAACCGATGACCACAAGGTGGTCATCGATTTTGTTAAGAAGAATATCTTCAGCAGGTTCGGGATTCCAAGGGCCATCATCAGTGATGGTAGCACTCATTTCACTAATGCCCAGTTCTGTAATTTGTTGCAAAATATAGGGTTAATCACCGAATCTTCACACCTTACCATCCCCAGACGAATGGACAGGCCGAGATCTCCAATCGGGAGATCAAGAATATTCTACATAAATTGGTTAGGCCTGATTGTAAAGACTGGATTCAAAAGCTTGAGGATGCTCTTTGGGCCTACCATACAGTGTATTAAACGCCCTTCGGAATGTCGCTGTTTCATCTGGTGTATGGAAAGGCATGCCATTTACCTGTAAAAATTGAACATAGGGCATTATGGGTAATCAAGCAGTGTAATCTAAATATGACTTTAGCCTGGAAGACCAGGAAACTTTGACTAACTGAGTTGGAGGAGCTTAGAAATGATGCATATGATAATGCCAAGATCTACAACGCTCAAACCAAAGCTCTACATGACCAATTGATTTCCTGCAAGAGCTTTCAGCCGAACCAGAAGGTCTGGATATTAGGTCTCGACTTAAGCACTTTCCCAGCAAACTTAGGTCGAAATGGAACGACAAGTTCATTATCGACCAGATATTTCCAAATGGAGATATTCAGATCTCTGACCCAAAGATGGGTAATTCATTCAAAATCAACGGTCAATGTCTGAAGCCTGTTATTGACCGTACTATTCTAGAACACATTTCAAACACGGTTGCTCTCGCCATGTTGTGACTTCTTTGGCTGGACTTTGCCTAGCTAACAACATTATACTCAGCAATTGTATACTCTGACTTAGAGCTGACCCGAGCTTCATATTCCGGTGATATCTTCCATACTCTACCCTTCCTTTCATGTCTTTTATTCTCAACGAGGATAATGCATCAGCTAGGCATGGGGGGGTGGATTCATTTCTTAATCATTTTGTCAGCTCTGCAAAATTCTTGTAAATTCTATTCTTATATATATAAAGGAAAAATGTTGAAACAAAAAAAATTTGAATTAGGAAGGAATACTTGGACTTTAGGACTTTCAATCTTAGGAAATATTACAATAGGATTTGAACAGTAGGACCCTGCAGGTCTTTAGGCTTAATAAGCCCGAGTATCCATTAAAATGTGGATTTATTTTTTGAGTCTTTGCCATCCTGAATTCTATTTTAATTTGATTAAATAAGTTTGGGTGATATGTACACGACTTATCAACTCGCCCTCTGATTTGAGGGAACTTTAAGTCTAAGAATCTACACACTATCTTGTCACTGACTCGTTGTTCGGCGATTTTAATGTAAATTGGGTAGCTAAATGAACCTTCTAGGGTGACATGGCTGGCAAGTTATCATGGGTAACAGCCCATAGGTAGGTTGTCTAGAGCCCAATCGCTGGACCATTCTCTTCTTGATGCCTTTAGGTAAATCTTAGACCAAGGAAGCCACCTACTTAAAAAGAAAAAGAAAGCCAAAAAGAAAAGAAAAAGAAAAAGAAAAAGGAGAAAAGAAAGAAAAGAAAGAAAACAAAAGAAATAAGCCACACTTCGTCGCACGAGTATAGTTGGCAAGTTGTCACTGGTAACAGCTCATCGACCGATTGTCAATAACCCAGCTCAAGAATTGCACTAAAAATTCCCAAAACGCTTAGGAAAAAGTGGAGAAGTAGAATAAGTCAGGGAGATATACACTGGACTCACTCTTGTGTTGACCCCATAAAAATAAAAGTATGGAGAAAGCTACCAGTCGCAAAGATACACTTTTAGGCAGAACTCTCTGTTTAAGGTCACCTAGAGGCGTAGAAACTCGAAGTTCGTTCTAATTGCCAATCAACGAGTCTATAACATTCACAATAAGATGCTTAGAACTTAGGGTCTCATCAAATCTTAGGTGGGTTGGGTGGCCGTAGAAAGCCACTCTTTAACCCTAAACTCAAAAATCCAAAAAAAAATTTGAAAAGAAGAAAAAAGTGAAAAAGAGATTCTTTTTTGAATAAGGTGTGGTCTTGAGGCAGTCTGCATTTTTGGCAGATACTCGAGCACTATTGTGTCTTTGAAAGTTTAGATCCTGAGTAAAAATTTCTTAATGTTGAAAATAACTTATGCCCAAGTAATCCAACCTAATTCTTTTACAAATAGCATGTAGTTTTTGCTAGGGACTAGCAAAAGATAGGCATGGGGGTGTGATGTGTATACATCTGATTAACCTAAAATGTCTATTAATGCATGTTTTTAGTGTCACATAAGCATCATATATTATAAATAGTGCATAACATGCATAATCATGCATTTAGATCAAGTTGTATAAATTGTATAGTAATTGTCTCCATTTTATGTTCAGGGACAGGGCGACTTTTTATTGGGGTCTTCGATCGAAGATCCAACCATACGGATCTGATCAAGGTGACGATTGGAGTTCAACGACTCCAAGATCGCCCTAATTAGACATCCGTAGCACCAGATAGAGACCAAGGAACCTTAAAGAGCGAGGGCCAAGATGGTGTTAAGCTGCACCTCAGACGACAAATCCAACCACACGGATGGGTTCGGATCGACGATCGTAGCCTAATGGCACAAAAAATTGACCCAATCTAACACCCATGGCAACATGTACATCACTCAGAAGATGGATGGCCTCGATGGCACCACGTGGCGCCATCATAGCCACCCAACACCGGCCAAAGCTCTCATTCTTCACCCAGTCAATGAATCTCAACTGTTCGATGCCCATCCAACGGCTGAGATTGCACCACACCACCGCTCATCCAACGCCATCCTCCTCTGAAGGCACAGGCTACGTTTGATCTCGACCGTTGGATGAAGATCCAATGGTCGAGATCAGCCATGGACTAAACACGCTGCGCGACACAAACACCCGCTTGGTGCAGCGATCGAGCACGCTACACGAGCGCGCGATGTGTGTTCGAGCCCGCATTCACTATGAGCGGGCACGCGATTAGAGCCTTGCGATGAAGATCCAGTGGCGGGAAGCGAGCGATAGTGCCCACACGCGACCAGACGCACGACACTTATGTGTGATCATACACGGGTGCATATCGTGGGCGTAGCCACTTTAAGCCGTCCGATCTCTTGAATGGACGGCTGAGAGAACGCAAATGTGCGCGTGCATTGAATAGCACGGAGGTAAGGGGGTGTGCGGGCAGCGTGCACGTCGGCCAGGTTCAGGCCTTTGGTGATGGATAAATCCATCACTAAAGATCCTGAATTAATGTTTTTCAAGTTGTAACATCCAAAATTCCCCCACTCCTTGCAACCAAAAAAGGAGACCCCCTCCTTATGGATTTCTCATCCCTTCTCTTCTCTCCCACTCCAAAGCTCAAGAGAAGCTTGTCCCACACCCTGGATGCTCCTCAAGAGCTAAAACCAAGTTTTTGCCCCATTCTAGAAGTGGATCCCAAGACAATGACGACATGCTACCTCATTCCCTTTCCTCCTGGTTCGACCTCCTTCTTCCCGCTTTGTTCCTCATCTTCTAAGCATTGTCTCGTCCGGATCATCCTCTAAGTGATCATCGAGGATGATAACTTCTCTCTCCTATTCTTTTTCCTACCTTCTAGAATAGATTTTCCTGCTTCTTGTTTTAGTAATTTCTAACTTTCTAGTGTAATCTTTTCTCACTGTCTTAGTTGTAAAAACATTTTTCAATATCATGTGAATGTTTTTCCTCTTTCTCTCTTATTGTTTATATTGATTCCATTTCATTGTGATTATTCCACCCTTTAAACAAAAACACAAAAAGAATATAATCGTGAATTTTGATTGACGTAGCCTCTCTGAGTTCGACCTGGGATTTCTTTATAGATTTTCGGTATAAATTTTATTTGTTGAACAGATTTCTTCGTTACTCGAACTACAATGACAGGTTTTAAAAATCAACTCCAATAGCATAGTCCTCCGACGTTCAATGAGCACACTAGAATGGGGGATGAATAGTGTGTATATAAATAAAAATTGCAAAAATAAGCAAACCACGAAAAGTACACGAGATGTATAGTGGTTCCCCTCACTCATGTATTCCACTACCTAAGTCTCCCGACTTAGGATTTTTAACCCGATTCCATCAACCCAGAGATAAACAATTTACTAATAACCTGAGGTAATTAATGGGTTACCTCAACCCAATTACAAGATAAAGGAATGAATAAAAATACAAGTGCAAGCAAGATATAATAAAGCTTACAACTAAATATCCTAAATCTCCAACAAGTATATTTCATAAATAGTGTATGAATTAATCTAACGAGAATACTAAATTGAAAGCAAAAGATTTAACAATGAAGTGCATAATTGCCTTTGAAGATTTGTTGCTAACAAAGAGTGGCCTTGAGCAGAATGCAACAAATCAAGCTCCTTTTTAGCTAGAGAATTGGGAAATGGAGGTGTAGGCAAGGAAAGTATTTTTGGCTTGATGTTATTATGCAAAAGATACACAAGGAGTATTTGTATAGGCCACTAAACACCTCCCCTAGGAAAACTAGCCATTAGGGTCAAAATGGGAAGATTATAGATAGCATTAATTGTAAAATACTTGTTCTGATTATGCACAACGGCTAGTTGGTACTGGTACAGAAGTTGTGTTACCAGTACTGACTGCTCACAGTCAGCCCAATAATTCTTGGAGTACTGTTATTGATCATTGGTACCAGTACTCAGAGCATTTTGTTGAGTTCCAACAAAGTGACCTCGTATCGGTACTTATCACTAGTACCGGTACTTCTGACTCATAGGCAATGGGGCTGTGACCTACATGTATCGGTACTAGGGATTAGTACTAGTACTTGTAAGGTCCAGGCACACCAGAAGTCCACCAATTGTGATCGCTTAATACCGGTGCTCAAGATGAGTACCAGTACTTGTTGTTCACTATTTGGGACTTAGGCCCAAACCTGTGCCAAGCATATACCGATACTTATGACTAGTACCAATATTTTCTACAAGTACCTTGTTTTACAAGTTTAAACCAAGTTTTATGGAGATCCTATCTTAGCTATACGATAATATTTTCAAAGAGTTGATTTTTAGTTTTAAAACAAACGATTGAATGTGATTTTCATCCCTAATTATCTCTACTTTGGTTTTAACTCCTAAGATATCTTTTTCTTGTTAGGAGACATACAGAAGTTGTAAGATACAACAAACTAAACTAAACTATGGTCTTCAATCTTCATGTCTTCCCATTCTTTCTTGCTTGCAGACTTTCTAACTTCTGTATTTTCCTGCAATATTTCATAAACTAATCAGATTTTAAAATAGTTTTGTTAACACCAAAACATAAAAGAGAAGTGGAACTAGGTTCCAACAATCTCCAACATTTTGCTGTTGACTAAACAAACAAGATACCCATATTTAAAATAAACAGAAACTTAATAAGAGAATCATGAAAAACTCCAGAAGGAGTGAAATAAACTCCCCCTTAGACAAAGCTCCCCCTATTTTAAATATGAATTATCCATACCATTTCACCCCCTTTTTGTCAAGCAAGCAAAAAGATATGCGAATAATACGTTTTAAGCAAGCAAATATCAAGCAAACATTTTAAGCAAGCATATACCAAGCAAAGCACGATACATAAGCAACCAACTTCACACAACCTTCTTAAAATCAAAGCATATTGCAAGTTCATAGTACAAAATCAAAGTGCAAATGGGAAATGTCATACAAGTAAAGCATAAGAAATGTTATAGAAGTTCAACAAGCAACATGATTAGAACTAAACTATTTCCTGGGATGTTTCTTAATATGTTAGGTATGTTGATTTCTAGCTCTGTCATAATCGTCATCATCATCATCTTCTTCTTCTTCTTCTTCATTTTCATCTTCTTCACCTTCACTTTCTTGATAAGGAATTTCTTCATCATCTTCATTGTCTTCTTCCTCTTCATCATCATGGAGTATTGGTTCTTCTTCCGTCATTGGAGAGGAAACATATGACGGGTCTTGGAAGTGCTTTTGCCTTCTTTCACTATATTCTTGAGGTGCTTTAGGTTGAGTCCTCTTCCTTTGTATAGGTTGTTGAGTAGAAGACACAACATGTAAAGACTCAATGGAAAGAGAAAGGCCATGAAACTTGCATTCCATATGGCGGATGGAAAAATTGAGATTGGTTAAATTTTGACCAATATAATTGAAAGTATTAATCATATTGGGATCGATGCCAAACCCATGAGATAGGTTTACCCAAGGTGTTTCAGCTTCTGGATATGGATAGGTTATAAGAACAAAAGCCAAAGATTGAAGAAGTTGATGAGAAGAAGATTGAAAATTTGGATCAGCATACTCTTAATCATCACTAGAGGATTCCTCTCTAGCGGGTTTTACTCCCATTTTCTGGAGTGTGGACCATTTGAAATAGACCACTTTTCTAGGAGGAGTAAAATTTGAGAGATCCATTTTATTTTTGTGAAGTATGTGAGATGCCAAGATGTCTAATGTTAAAGTAGAAGCACTGTAATGAGGTCTAAGAAAATGTATTAAAATCCTGTTCCAATTTATCGAAAATCTTCTGATGGTAGCATAAATTAAGGGAAAAAAATATCTAGGATAATTTTGTGAAATCCCAAATTTTTAGCCCTTAAGTTCCATTCTAAAATGCGAAAAAAGACACGAGCAAACAAGGTCAAATTCAGAGCAACCAATGTTTCCCTTGACAAGTAGGAAGCAAGAGGGTTTCATGGATTTTAGAAGTACGAAATTGCTCCATGAGAGTGTCAAAAGCATGACCTTCATTTGAGCATTGAGTGATGGTTGATAAAAATTTGGGTGTGAGTGATTTTTTGACTAAATATATTTGATGTTAAAATAAGATGGCCTTAGTTTTCTTGTTCTTGGAGATTACCAAAAAATAAGCAATTGATGTCATGGTATACTCTAGGCACATCGTCAAAGAAAGACTCATCAAAGAAATGCAGAAGATGTTGGTCGAAAAGATGGGTAGTGAATTCATAGATTTGAAGTGAAAAGTGTTTTGATTTGAAAGAAGCCTTGTGCATTTTTTCGAGTTCACATGATTTGCACAATGCATCCTTTTATAAGTTAATTTGGGTAGGCCCCTTACTAACTCATTGTTGGCTAACTTATTTAGATGTTTGTGATTAATGTGACTTAGCCTATGGTGCCATAGATCTACTTCAACATGGGATGCATGCAGACATTTTACAAATTTCTCATGTCAAAAATGAAGAGCGTAGATATTTTCTTATCTAATGCCTTCAATTAAAACCATGTCTATTCCCTCTTTTAATATTTTAAAACCAACTTTAGTAAACAATACATCACATCAATTGTCACATATTTGACTAACACAAAGCAGGTTATGTTTTAAATTTTCTACTAAAAGAACATTATGTACCTTCTTAAAAGAATTACCTATTGTACCTTCACCAATAATGTGACAACGTTTGTTGTCGCCCAACTTGATGTGTCCACTATCTTGGACTCTTATCCACTTGATAAAGAGGTTGGAGTTACCCGTCATATGCGTGGAACACCCACTGTCTAGGATCCATTTCTCACTCTTGATTTGCAAAATAGTTTATCAAATTTGATTTTGGTATTCATTTTCTTTTGGATCCTTGATGGTTAGTACCCTTCAAATCCTTAGGTTTATAGATCACCTTTGTGTTAGATCTATAATTCTTAGGATTTTTGACCTTTTGATAAATCCATGCATGTCTAGGTGCATGTGACTTATTTTGTGTGTTCTTTTTACTATTAAATTTGGCTTTTAAACTATTACAAATTTCTATATTAAACCTAGTTGTTGTTTTTAAATTATTCAATGTTTCGTCAAAATGTTCATAAATGTCCTCTAGTTCTACTATTTTTGCATGTTATTGTGAGTTAGTATATTTTGGTATGTCTAACTCTATTTCTAAACAAGATTTTCGTAATTCTAGTGTCTTATAATTATCATGCAAGACCTTATTTTCCTTTTTAATCATCATAGCTTTATGATATAACTCTTCATATATTGTAATAATTCATCAAAGGTAATTTCAGAATCTACCTCATTTTCAAATCCGTCGTTGTTTGCCATCAAGCAGAGATGTGCAACCTGCATTTCTTTAGATTCTTTGGAAGATGATTTCGTGCTGGAATCACTATCATCACAAGTCGCTTTGTTTGCCTTTCTTGATATCTTCCTTTTCTTCTGATCGAGTTCTTTGTCCTTCTTCTTTTCTTCCTTCTTCTAATTGATCATTGGGCAATCTTTTCGTACGTGCCCCTTCTTCTTACACACAAAACAAACAATGTCATTTGAAAATTTATTGACTCTCTTACCTTCTTTTTGCATGAATCTTCGAAATCTTCTTGTTAGAGGAGCAAGCTCCTATTCTTCGTCAAAGTCTGAATCCTCCTTCATTTGCTTTGAAAGCAAGCTCCTTTTTCTTGTTTATAGATCGCTCCTTTTTCTTGTTTATAGATCGCTCCTTGTTCTTCTTCATATTCTCCAATTGGACCTCATATGCCATGAGGCTTCCAATCAAGTCATCCAAGGGGTGAATGGATAAATCCTTAGCCTTTTGGAATGCTATGGACTTTGAAGACGAATCACTTGTAAGGAATCTCAAGATCTTTCTTACAAGTTATTCTTCCATAAAATTCTGTCCCAAATTCCTCATGGGGTTGATGATATCCCCAAATCTCGTGTAAATTGCTTTGATTATTTCTCCTTTTTCCATCCTGAAACACTCATAACTCCCGGTTAGAATTGAGATTCATGCTTCTTTTCCCTTATTTATACCTTTATATGTGACTTGAAGTGTATTCCATATCTAATACGTAGACTCACACGTGGAGATATGGTTGAACTCCTCCCTTGATAACATGCAATAGAGTGCATTCATTGTCTTTTGCATTTCCAGTGATCTTCTTCTTTTGATCCGCCGTCCAAACAATGCCTTCTTGCAGCTCCGGATCTGTGCACTTCTATTGAATGAGAGTCCACAAGTCTTCATCCATGGCATTAAGGAATATTTTCATCCTCCTCTTCCAGTATCCATAGTCCGTCCTATCAAAGTAGAGGGGTTGTGTGGATGACTGTCCATCGGTGCGCCTGGTTGATGATGCCACTGAGAGAGAGTGTTTAGTTCTTTTTAGGACCTGCTCCGGTACCACCTGTAGGATCTGTAGGGCACAAGCACACTAGAAGGGGGGATGAATAGTGTGGTATATAAAAAAAAATTGCAAGAATAAGCAAACCACAAAAAGCACACAAGATGTATAGTGGTTCCCCTCACTCGGGTACTCCACTGCCTAATTCTCCCAACTTAGGATTTTTAACCCGATTCCATCAACACAGAGGGAATCAATTTACTAATAACCTGAGGTAATTAACAGGTTACCTCAACATAATTACAAGATAAAGAAATGAACGAAAGTACAGGTGTAAGCAAGATATAATAAAGGTTACAACTAAATTTCCTAAGTCTTGAACAAGTATATTGCTTAAAGAGTGTATGAATTAATCTAATGAGAATACTAAATTGAAAGCGAAAAATTTAACATTGAAGTACACATTCACCTTTGAAGATTTGTTGTAAACAAAGAGTGGCCTTGAGAAGAATGAAACAAATCAAGCTCCTTTGCAACTAGAAAATTGGGAAATGGAGGTGTAGGCAAGGAGAGTATTTTTGGCTTGATGTTATTATGAAAAAGATACACAAAGAGTGTTTATATAGGCCACTAAACACCTTTCCTACGAATACTAGCCATTAGGGGCAAAATGGGAGGATTAGAGACAGGATTAATTGTAAAATAATCATTCTGATTAGGCACAACGGCTAGTTGCCATCAATACTGAAGTTGTGGTATTGGTACTGACTGCTCACAATCTACCCAACAATGCCTGGTGTGTTGGTACTGATCATTGGTACTGGTACTCAGTGCATTCTATTGAGTACCAACAAAGTTGTTACCTGTACTTATCTCTAGTACCAGTACTTGTGACTCACAGGCAATGGGGCTGTGACCTACATGTATTGGTACTGGGGATTAGTACTAGTACTTGTAAGGTCCAAGCACACCAAAATTCCACCAACTGTGAACACTTAATACCGGTACTCATGATGTGTATCGGTACTTGTTGTTCTCAGTTAGGGACTTAGGCCCAAAGCTGCGCATAGCATGTACTGGTACTTATCACTAGCACCGATACTTGCTACAAGTACCTTGTTTTACAAGTTTAAACCAAGTTTTATGGAGATCATATCTTAGCTATATGATAATATTTTCAAAGAGTCAATTTTTAGTTTTAAAATGAATGATTGAATGTGATTTTGATCCCTAATTTTCTTTACTTTGATTTTAACTCCTAAGATAACTTTTTCTTGTTAGGAGACATACAAAAGTTCTAAGATACAACAAACTAAACTAAACCATGGTCTTCAATCTTCATGTCTTCCATTCTTTCTTGCTCGCATACTATCCAACTCCTATATTTTCTTGCAATACTTCATAAACTCATCAGATTTTAAAATAGTTTTATTAACACCAAAACACAAAAGAGAAGTGAAACTAGGTTCCAATAATAAGCTACGGGGGGTGTTTTTAAATTTTTACATCGATTTAGGATTTTCAAAGCTTAAAAATATGCAATTTTTCTTTTGCATGCATCTCATTATAAAAAATAAACATAAAACTTTTTGAGGAAAATTTTGAAAATCGGGACTAAGGTTGTGATGTGGAAAATACATGTTTTGTTAAAAGCAGGTTTTGATGTCGTTGTAACGTGTATCTTTGCAATCAACTATAAAATTTCTAATACCTAGATAGTGGAGTACATACGATCATCCAAGGGTGCCAATTTGTTAGTCACAAAGTTGGTCTCTCACTCGCCTCTCAAATCTGCACTTTGTTTTTATTTATTTTGATTTTTGTTGTTTTTATAATTTTCAAAACAATCGGGCAACGGAATGCAAGATGATATTACACCTATCAACTGACCCTATGTGACAATAATGAAGCCTTCTCCTCTAAGCTCACTCCAGGCAAGTGCACCTAGGGTAATTAGAAGAGAAGGGGTATGGTGCAATAAGCTACCTAGAAGCAAGAAAAACACAATAAAATTGAAACATGAACTGGGGAGGCAAATATGAACTTGTATTTCTCGAAAGTGAAGTACATGTAGAGGAATGCTTCTTGCAAAACAACAAACTACTAGCTAATGCAAAAGATAAAATGGAAGATAGAAGAAGAGTGGTATCCTCTAGTAGAATCTTCAAGAAACCCTTACTCCAACTACAGCTACTCTCGCAGTTGAAAAAAAGTTCTCTTTGACTTCTTCCTTCAGGTGGTCCTCCTCCAAGCCTCCTCCAAGGGTGTACGTCCACCACCCTTATTCCTCCTCTTGCTGGACCACTCCCCGAGATGAAGTCTTCCTCCTTGGTATGGCACAAGGAAGAAGAAGAATAAGGAAGAAGGCACCAAGGGGGCAGGTAGGCTGCCCCCTTGATCTTCTTCTCCTCTTCTTCTTCCTTGGCCTTAGGTGTAGGTGGTGTAATGGTGGAATATATAGGGGTAGAAGATGGAGTTTAAGTGGTGGTTGGTGGTGTTTTCATAGGAGTAGGGGGAAGGTAGTTGGCATGGAGATGGATGGATGGTTAGGATTAGATTATAGAGGTGCTTGAATGATCTTATGGCTAGGGTTTGTTGGCACTACTTGAAGGGGTTTGAAGGGGGATCTGGTGGCTTTAGGATGGATGGTTAGGATGGGTTTCTAGGGTGGTTAATTGGTCCTACGGCCAACATAAGTTGGCACCAATTGTAGGGTTTCCTGGGTGGGAGGTTAAGGGTTGGAGGGACACATTAAGTTGGTGCCAAAATGGTCTTCTAGAAGAGGTCCTAGGTGGCACCAATATTGGACGGTGGAAATGGTTTAAGTGGTGAAATGAAGTGTAAGGATGGGGCAAGGGTTGGAGCCAATTAAAAGGGTTTCTAGAAGGGTAGTTTGGTGGTAACCATATGGTGTCTTTTGGTGTTTGTTGAGGGGTGAAGAGGTGTGGTGGTGATGGTGCCAAGTTGGAATAGGAGTAGGTGTAGATAGATAGTTTACTTGGTGGACTAGTTAGGTGGTGAGGTGGAGTTAAGTTGGGTGAGTTAGGGTTAGGTTTTTCCTACTGGTGTCAGACCCGAATAGGTTGTTAATATGATGATTTTATTATTGAAGTGTGTATAGTGGTTAACCTAATTTGGACCTAACCATCTCTTTACAAAAATTTTTAACCTGGACTATTTGATTTTATCTTGGTCACTTTTAGGCCTAGGGTCGAACTTAGGGAAGTGGGGTTACAATTTAAGCTTCTACACCTTTCCTACAACGAGTCTCCTCTGTTTGTTTATTGTGTTTTTGGTGTTTTTCTTATTTAGATTTTTTTTGGAAATCTTTGTCCTTGAGGCACACCCCAAAATTGAGTTCTTGGCTTTGAGCCAAAACGGGTATTGCTATTTGCAAGACGGAGTACCAGCAAGTCAAAGATTATCTTTTCTCTTTTATATATAATTTTTTTTATCTTTTTAATAACAGGAAAGGGAAACAGAAATAAACTAAATACAGTATATGTATATATATAGTTATACATTATGTATATAAAAGGGTGGGGGCGGAGGCGGAGATGGAGTATAGCACGGTGTCAAGTCGGTCGTCGTCTAGAAAGATGCAACCAATAGGACTAGGTGCCGCCTGGAGTGTGGGATGGATGGTGGAAGATGTATGTAACCACGCTTTTTGTACGCGTGTATCGGGGAATATTAGCAACTGGTGCAGATATTCCTGCGATAAAGTGCGTGGTAAATAATGTGAAAAAATATATATATGTATATAAATATATCTATATATATATATGTTTATAAATATATAGGTATATATATGTGGTTATATATGTATATATGCATATGTATATATATATATGTATGTAAATATGTATATAAGTATATGTATAGATAGATATATGTATAGATCTATATATATATATATGTAGGTATGAGTATGTGTATATAACTATATAAATGTAAATATATATGTATGTATATGTTTAAAGTAATATATGTACATAAAGATACATGTAGCTAGATATATATATATATATGTATATATAGATGTATATATAAGTAGTTGTGTATATATGTACATATATATATACATATGTATCTATACTTAGTCATATAGGTAATAATATATATCTTGATATATGTATATTTATATATATATATATGTATATAGATATATGTATATATGTAAGTATATATGTGTGTGTGTATATATATATAGAAGTATATAGATATATGTATATATATATCTGAGTATACTAATACTACTATATATATAGATATAAGTATATATATATGTGTATACATAAGTATATAGATATATATATGTATATATGTATGTATACTAATACATAAGTATATAGGTACTACTATATGTATAAATATAAATATATATATATATATGTATGTATATATATAGGTATATAAATATATATATATCAAGATATATATGTATACATATATATATATATGTATATAAAAGTGTACAGGTGTGTGTGTGTCTGTGGAAGTGTGAGTGTATGTGTGTGCAAGCATCGGTGAAGAGTGTTATTAGAGAGTGAGAGAGAGAGAGAGAGTGGGAGAGAGAGGGCACTGCTGAGGTTAAGGCGTCTGCAACCAGCGGGCGTCGTCTGATGGTTCAAGCCCATTCGCAGGCGCGCACTCACATAGACAAGCATGCGCTAGAGGGTGAAGGCATGGAGAGAAGACGCAGCGCATCGTGCTACGCGAAGGCTGGAGAGGACACTCGCAAGCATGCGTGAGCGAAGAGAGCGGGCGAAGGCAGGCGTACGCGGGCTAGCAGACGGGCGGGCGGGTGAGTACGACGGGGGCGAGATGCACGCACGGGCGATCGGCGGTAGCGGCGCCCCGGGTGACCGGTAAAGAGAGAAGCTCACCGGTCACCCCACTATAGCCACAGTGTCGCGTAGACTCGCATGAACAGTGGCTACAGTGGTCGAGCGAGTCGCAATACCAGGAGCTGTAGGTGGTGTGAGTGCGGCCGGCTCGCGGTTGGTGCGCGCGGGCTGGCGCGCGAGGGAGAGGGTCTGCATCAGCCAGTTGCATGCATGGACAAGCTTGTGACAGAGTGCGCTGAGAGGGAGTTGGCGTGTGCGGGGGAAGAGGAGGGCGACACAGGCGCTGCTGCGGTGCGTTGGGGTGCTTGGCCGACTGCGGCCAGAAGAGCGAGTGCGACAGAGCGAAGAAGTAGGAGGCAGAGAGGCCTACAGGTACGCGTGGAGGGCAAGGGTGGCCTGCAGGCTTGCACGGAATGGCTGCTACTGCAGTGCTGCTGTTGCTACCGCCGAGCATCAAGTTTCAGACCTTGAAGCTTGTGGCAATGGCTGAAGGTGTTGGAATGGAAAAAACGAGAGAAGAGCCACCACGCCCACCGGCTCTTTGAAGAGCTAGGCGGTGGTGATGTCACTTTGGTGGGTGTTCACCACAATAAGAGCTCCTGTCCGCTGGGTGTCTCCGAGCAGGGCTGACGTGTGGAGGGAGAGGGAGGAGAGGACGGTGGCCTGGAGAAGAAGAAGCTGCAGGTTTTTTTTTTGGCTGGGACCAGGCTGTCTTTGAAGAAGAAGCCGTGGTCTTTTTATTGGAGAAGAAAGCCATGCACAGCCATGCCCTGGCTGTGCATGGCTTGCACATGGAGTGGCAAGGAGAGGGCTGCTGCGGCTGGCAGGGAAGAAGAAGATGCATGCAGCTGTGGGATAGATTTTAAAAATCAAGTGAAATAAAAAATAAAAAGATGGTGAATTAGCAGAGATGCACTTGAGGAAAAATGTAAATTGCAAGGCCACTTATTTATTCTCCTCTCCTCTCAATTAAATGCATGCATGCATGTATTTTTACAAATGCAATTATGGAACCCTAATATGGATAGGTAATGCTAGGAAATAGCATAAGGCACTATTGCAGGTGTATTTTTGTGGCGCAATCATACCCCCATGCCTATCTTTTGCTAGTCCCTAGCAAAACATTTTTTGTAGTATTTAGAAATGATCTTTAAGCTGAAGATTTTCTTCATAGGTGCGTTTATTGTTGGATATTATGAGAATCAATAGTAGAGAAGACTACCAGTACTTTAAGTCTCACATGACATAGACCATCTCTCGACTAACCAGGACTCTTGATATTTAAACCTTAAGTATGATTTCCAGGACCTAGGAGGTTTTTGTCGTACTCGAGAGCTCAAGAAGTTATAGCTTGTGCTTAGTGATGGATCAAGACTCAAGCCCAGGGTTTCACGATTTTTTAAGTAAAGGTTGGTTCCAGTTTCAGCTTGTGTGTTCGGATTGACCCTTAAGAAGATGACAGAAAACTCAACTCCCATTTTCTGACATTTTTGGCTCACAGGGTATTTGTAACCTGCCCTAAAGAACTTCTTGAAGGGAGATGACTTTTCAAACATTTGTGAGATATACTGACTTATTTGTATCTCTCTTTTTTTTTTTTTTTAGAAACACGTGTCAATATATCTCTTACAACATTATTTGGAGGAGCACACTTTTCTTTTTGGTGGGAGAGTTTCTTTTTTGGTGGAAAGAGTTGCTCCTAAACACAAGACTAAAGCCTGGGATAAAAAGTCTACCTACGCGCACAGGTAAGGACTCCAGCTTCCCTAATGAACACTAGGGTTGGATCTTATGTTCACCTGGTCTTTCTTGATATGTGTAGTGTAAACCAAGTTTACTTAAGCTCTCAAGTAAAAGCAAACCAACGGATCCTGTACTGGTGTCTCAGGTACAAAAATAGATCCTTAGTTAGGAGAGATTCCGATCTATCTTATCAATGCTCAAGTGAATTAAGCCGAGCCTGAGCGAATCAAGCTTCTGTGGCCTAAAAAGTCTTCAAAACAAAGGTTGAATATCCATAAACACTTATTGTATTTTTGTTTCAGCCTTTAGATCATTACTAAACACCATTTATTATTATTATTATATTATATATATATATATTTTTTTTTCCTTTTTCTTTTTCTTGCATATTTATAAATAGGTGGAAACTGCATGATACCATAAAATACCCAGATCCTATGGATGCCTATCCAGCCCCCCATGCCAAACAATGCTATGTCCTCATATGCATGCAGGGAAAGGTAGAGAAAGGACAGAAGATCGGGTAATGAGAGTTGAGGTGCAGGGTATACAGTAGGGTGGTAGGGTGGGTGGATGGTGGGTGGTGAAAGATCTATCATTTTCTGGGACGAGAGTTTCCCAGGTGGAACAGAAAACAAGTCGGGAAGAAGAAGTTGGCCCTCAGATTGGCCAAGAAGAGGGGCTTCTTGGATAGATGTATCAAAAAAGGAATAGCCCCAGTGAGTAAGATGTGGGCTCAATGTCCCAGTGTGGAGTTGCAAATCTACCTGATTTGGCGGGAAAGAAAGGGCAATCCGATCATCAAGAGTGTGGACCGGCAGTGAGCAGCCTGGATATGACTCAGACCACGAGGTATGGGAAGCGGAGAAAACCTCGTCAGAAGTCTGGCCAGGAGAAGGTAGGGACAAGGGAGGGATGGGGGAACATAACAATATGTGTTGGTCAGGTAGTCGACAGTGTTTACGGGCAATCTGCAGTAGTCAGAATAGGTCCCAATTAGTCCAATACATGCATTGACGGTCATGTCCTCGTCAGACGTGTCATCCTCGATGCAATCGCAGTCAAAGTTCTTGGCTGCCTTGAAGATGTTAAGCTTGAGCTTTTCAGATCCAACGGTAATCTCAATACAGCCCGACCCGCAGTTGATAAGGGCACG
Source organism: Thalassia testudinum (assembly GCA_037157565.1). Lineage (NCBI taxonomy): Eukaryota > Viridiplantae > Streptophyta > Magnoliopsida > Alismatales > Hydrocharitaceae > Thalassia > Thalassia testudinum. The sequence goes on from JAZHRO010000014.1 coordinate 62,641,570, forward strand.
GGCTGTGGCTAAGAAAGGTCGACCGAGGATGACCGGAAAATCAAAAAGTGAACTAGGAACTTGCATATCTAAAACAAGAAACTCAATAGGAAAACAGAGACTGTTGACCCTTACCACCACGTCCTCCACCACACCCTTCGGGATTTTGACAGAACGATCTGCCAATTGTAACATGACAAGGGTGGGTTTTAGATTTCCGAAGGAAAATTTTTCAAGCATGATGGTCGGTATAAGATTTATGGAAGATCCTAGATCAAGCAGGGCACGGTTAAAATTGCAGCCTTTGATGCTACAGGAAATAAGTGGTGTGCCCGGATCTTTCTGCTTCGGTGGTAAATTTGACAGTATAGCACAACTCGCATGAGGCGAGAGAACCGTCGGATTCTTAGTTTTCTTTGACTGTCTCCTAAGTGTTGTGTAGTCTTTGAAAAATCGGGCGACAGTAGGTATGTGGTCGATAGCCTCGAGCAGGGGTACCTTGATTTCTACATCCCTGAACAAATTATGTAGGTTATCAAAGGCCTGCATTTCTTTCTTTTTGCTTTTTGGCTCCCTCAGTAGAGCCTCAGGGAATGGGAATGATTCTGGCAACAATTTGGGTGTATCGTCTTCTCGCGAATGCAGTGCGCATCTCGAATGAGAGGGCGATGAAGAAGAAGACGGGCTAGGATCAGGTCAAGGCAGATCGACAATCTGCTTACCGCTCCAAGTAGTGATAGCATTGGACGATGCGGGTCCAGTGGGATCATACGGCGGAGGAGGGTTCGCAATAGGGACATAAGAGTGCGGTGCTACATCGGGATTAGCCTGAAATCCTTATGGAATGCTCGGATCTTGTAGACTTTGATGAACCTACCCCTGAGAAGGTTGTACCTATGGTTGAGGACCACGGGGTACGAAGTTTCGTGGGTTTGGAACAGGTTGGGCAGGAAGAGTGCCCTGAGATCGAGTCGTCATGTGTAGTTGACTGATCTCAGCATTCTGCTGCGCCAATTGGTGCTGAGAAGAGGTCTTGTTCTCTTCATGGCACCTTGACATATCCATCATCATTAGCATCAACTTGTTAAGAGGACTTGATGCGTGTTCGGTTTGTGGTACACAAGGGCCTGATGGCGGATTCACCATAGGGTTAGACTAGGACCATGGGATGACGGTTGCGGACGGTCACATTGGTCCAGCTGCAGGGTTTTGACATTACGGGTTGTTGGACCATGCGAAGTTCGGATGATTGCGCCACCCTAGGTTATAAGTGGTAGAGAATGGGTTGTTCCCCAGGGCGCAAGCATCTTCTATGCCAGAAGACGTGTCCGCATGTAAATATGCTTCCGAGCACACGGAGGCTTGGTCCTCCGTGTCAAAATACTGGCTCGCAGAAGCCAGTTCCACATGAATTACCGAGTCGCTTGGCGCGACACTAAGTAAGGAAGGTCTTACGGGGTTTCTCGGGATAAGCCTGGTGTTGGAAGAATTTGGATTGTGACGAAGTGGTGAAGTGAGGGTGTTTGCCATAGATCGGGTGGGGTTGGCCAGAAGCTCGTCCAATTTCTTGTGCACGATGGAGACTTCATCCAGTTTTTGTGCAATAAGGCTTAGATCAGTGGATGAATGGGAGGGTCCCACGTCAACTTCATCACCATTAAAGGGCTAGCTAGTACGCTTAAAGGTGACAATGGAAGCATTGTTCATTGTGTTTTCACTCATATTTTCAAACAATTCAGATGCTCCATTCTCATCTTTATTCATAAAGTTCCCTCTGCAGGAAGTGTCTGCAATCTGCCTCGAAGTCTCATTTAGCCCATAGTAGAAAATCTGGGCTATATGCTACTTGGGCAGACCGTGGTGCGGACACTTCCTGAGCAGGTCGTTATACCGCTCCCATGCCTCATGAAATTGTTCGCCATTTTTTTGCATAAAAGAGGTGATAGCACGGCGAAGCGCATTGGTTTGCCCGATTGGGAAGAACTTCTTGAGAAATGTTGTTCGCATCTCTTCCTAAGAGTGGATGGTTCTCCCAAGGGTGCGTAACCACTGCGATGCTTTATCCCGCAATGAAAACTGGAGCATTTTAATGAGGACTATAGATAACCCGACATTTCTTGGTTTAACCGTTTCAGCCAGTCGGGTTAGGTCTTCCAAGTGGAGAAAAGGATCTTCACTTGCAAGACCATGGAAGTGATAATTTATTAGGCCAATTGCATTTGGTTTCAATTCAAAGTCGTCCCCACCCATGGGGACCCGAATTTGTCCTATGGTCTCTGTAGCAGCGGGATTCTGATAAGAGCTAAGAGACCTAGGCTCCTCCCATTCGGGAGGGTTCTGCATTTCCTCCAATGTTTCCCGAATGGCTACAATTTGCTCATTATACATCTCCATTTGGGCTTGGAGGTGGGTTATGGGATCTAAGGCTCCACCACCTGGTGGGTTCTGAGAGCTATTTCCTCCCTCGGGATTTGGGGGTGGGCGTGCAGCCATGTTTGTCGAGGAGGAGGATGATTTGGCTTCTTTTCTAGATTTATCAGGCAATTCAATCAGTTCAAAATTTTGTGACCTCCTCCCAAACATGCACTGCCGCAGGAAGAATTGGGGAGATGAGAAGGGAAAAGAGACGAGAGAAATGACGCCGCAAAGGTACACTTGATGACAAATTAATACAATCAAATTCTTAACCTCTACAGTGTGCCCATAGACCTAAAGGTCTAAGTTACCTACTATCACGAACTACGAAACCGAATGTGAGCACCGCGGAACCACCGGGCCAGATTGAAAGGCCGTTTGCCACAGTCTTAGACCCCCGATAGCATGCAGGAACCCTCACCAGCACGTAGACGCTACACGCAGATAGTTAAACCTCCAATCCTTAGTAAGGGTCAAGTTACTACCAGTTTTAGTTAGGGGCTTAGGATCAAGTGCTTTTGGAATGTGAAGGGTGTTGTTTACGGGTAATGCCCAAGTGATTGATTTTTCAAGTGTGTAAAACAAGCATGCAACGGGAAAATCTCCCCAAATTTAAGTTTTTATTGGTGAATGGCTTTTAGAGTTCAGCCTTATGTATTATGGATTTTAGGATTTTGCTTAATTACCAATTCAACCAATCTCCAGGTTTTTGAGAGAATACAGATTTTCTTCTAAGACCAACAAACCCTTCTTCAATATCAGTTAGTTAATGCATGCTAAAATGCATGCTTGCACGAATCAGTTTTAGATTAGTGTGAAAGGGAGCCAAAGCACTTCAATTCAAGTGCTCCCAATCACCAGAAAGATTTCCACACAAGGCTCAACCAAAAGATAAGGAAAATCAATTTGTTGGGGTTGAGGTATTCGGGATCGAATCTTAGGCTAGTTGAAAAGTCGTGGTGGGGTTGGAATTAACTCAATTCCAAGTCTCCCCTCCAAAATGGTGATCCCGAATTGTAGATAAGTGAGGCAAAAGAAGGGTGCAATCAATCTTGTTGTGTTTGCTCAAAGAATACTTCACACGGCAAAAAATTCAAGAATCAAGATTCTTGGATTTTTGCGATGAGAAGTAAGGCGGGAAATCCCGGGGTGGTGGGAGTGAAGACAATCAATCAAACAAGTGAATTTTAATCCACTTGCCCCAAGAGATCCCAATAAGTTTTTCTAGTTTCTTTTTTATTAAGGTGACAAGTAAACCCTAGTTGCTAAGAAAAGAAGACCTACTTGTTCGGCAACGTGTGCGAAGCTCCAATGCAGTGTCAGCGTCTTCACACTCTCGTTTCCACCTTGGATCTGCTCACGCCTTTGACTTCGTCTGCCTGCCTTTTCCTTGCAACAGGTTCACCAGCACACCAAAAACAGAGATACCCGTGAAGAGGGAAGAGAAAAATTGAAAGGAATTGAATAGAAACTTACTTGAAGGCGTACTTCCCCGGCAACGGCACCAGTAAAGGTGTGGTGTCGGACCCGAATAGGTTGTTAATATGATGATTTTATCGTTGAAGTGTGTATAGTGGTTAACCTAATTCGGACCTAACCATCTCTTTACAAAAATTTTTAACCTGGCCTATTACATTTTATCCTGGTCACTTTTAGGGCTAAGGTCGAACTCAGGGAAGTGGGGTTACAAGTTAAGTTTCTACGCCTTTCATACAACGAGTCTCTTCCGTTCGTTTGTTGTGTTTTTGGTGTTTTTCTTATTTAATTTTTTTCTGGTAATCTTTGTCCTTGAGGCACACCCTCAAAAATGAGTTCTTGGCTTTGAACCAAAACAGGGTTCCAAAACGGGTCTTGCTATTTGCAAGACGGAGTACCTGCAAGTCAAAGATTATCTTTTCTCTTTTATATATGTATTTTTTTATCTTTTTACTAACAGGAAAGCGAAATAGAAATAAAGTAAATACAGTATATATATATAGGTATATGTTATGTATATAAAGGGGAGGGGGTGGAGGCGGAGATAGAGTGTAGCACAGTGTCGAGTCGGTCATCGTCTAGAAAGAAGCAACCGACAGGACTAGGTGCTGCGTGGAGTGTGGGATGGATGGTGGAAGATGTATGTAACCATGCTTTTTGTACGCATGTATTGGGGAATATTAGCAACTAGTGCAGATATTCCCGCGATATAGCGCATGGTAAATAATGTGAAAAAATATATATATATATGTATATAAATATATCTATATATATATGGTTATAAATATATAGGTATATATATGCAGTTATATATGTATATATGCATATGTATATATATATAGGTATGTAAATATGTATATAAGTATATGTATAGAAAGATATATGTAAAGATCTATATATATATATATATATATATAGGTATGAGTATGTGTATATAACTATGTAGATGTAAATATATTTGTATGTATATGTATATATAAATATATGTAGCTAGATATATATATATAAGTATATATAGATGTATATATAAGTAGGTGTGTATATATGCATATATATATATATATGTATCTATACTTAGTCATATAGGTAATAATATATATCTAGATATATTTATATTTATATATATGTATATATGTATATAGATATATGTATATATGTATGTATATATGTGTGTGTATATATATATATAAGTATATAGATATATCTACATATATATATGAGTATACTAATACTACTATATATGTAGATATAAGTATATATATATGTGTATATATATATATATATATATTTATGTGTATATATAAGTATATAGATATATATATGTATATATGTATGTATGTATAATAATACACAAGTATATAGGCACTACTATATGTATAAATATAAATATATATACATATACATATATGTATCTATGTATATAGGTATATAAAAATATATATATATATATCAATATGTATATGTATACGTATATATATATATGTATATAATAACGTATAGGTGTGTGTGTGTGTGTGTGGAAGTGTGAGTGTATATGTGTGCAAGCGTCGGTGAAGAGAGTGTTATGAGAGAGAGTGAGACAGAGAGATAGAGAGAGTGGGAGAGAGAGGGCGCTACTGAGGTTAAGGCATCTACGACCAGCGGGCGTCGTCTGATGGTTCAAGCACGCATGCAGGCTTGCACGCACATAGACAAGCGCATGCTGGAGGGTGACGGCACAGAGAGAAGACGCAGTGCACCGTGTTGCACGAAGGCTAGAGCAGGCACTCGCAAGCGTGCGTGAGCGAATAGGGCAGGCAAAGGCAGGCGTACGCGAGCTGGCAGATGCATGGGCTGGTGCAGGCGACGCGGGGCGAGACACGAGCATGGGTGATCGGCGGTAGCGACGCACCGAGTGACTGGTAAATTGAGAAGCTCACCGGTCACCCCACTATACCCACAGTGTCGCGCAGACTCGCTTGAACAGTGGCTACGGTGGTCGAGCGAGCCACGTGACCTGGAGTTGTTGGTGGTGTGAGTGCGGCTGGCTCGCGGCTGGCGCGCGTGGGCTGGCGCGCGAGGGAGAGGGTCTGCATCGGCTGGTTGCAGGAGCGGAGAGGCTTGCAACAGAGCACGCAGAGAGGGAGTTGGCGTGTGCGGGGGAGGAGGAGGGCGTTGCGGGCACTGCTGAGGTGCACTGCGGTGCTTGGCCGGCCGCTGTAGTGACGCACGGTGGCCGGCTGCGGCTGGAAGAGAGAGTGAGACAGAGCGAAGAAGCGGGAGGCGGAGAGGCCTGCAGGCGCGCGTGAAAGGTGAGGGCGGCCTGCAGGCTTGCGCGGAATGGCTGGGGCTGTTGCTGCTGTTGCCGAGCTGCTGCTGCAGCCGAGCTTCGAGTTTCAGACCTTGAAGCTTGCGGCAGTGGCTGAAGGTGCTGGAATGGAAAATATGAGAGAAGAGCAACCACGCCCACCGGGTCTTTGAAGAGCTGGGTGGTGGTGGTCTCACTGTGGTGGGTGTTCACCACAGTGAGAGCTCCTGTCCGCCGGGTGTCTCCAAGTAGGGCTAGCATGTGGAGGGAGAGGGAGGAGAGGACGGTGGCCGGAGAAGAAGAAGCTGCAGGTTTTTTTCTGGCTGGGACTAGGCTGCCTTTGAAGAAGAAGGCGTGGTCTTTTTATAGGAGAAGAAAGCCATGCACAGCCATGCCCTGGCTGTGCATGGCTTGCGCATGGAGTGGTAGGGAGAGGGCTGCTGTGGTTGGCAAGGAGAGGCTGCTGCTGGGAAGCATGGCGTGAGGAGAAGAAGAAGATGCATGCAGCAGCGGGAAAGATTTTAAAAATCAAGTGAAATAAACAATAAAAAGATGGTGAATTAGCAGAGATGCACTTGAGGAAAAATGTAAATTGCAAGTCCACTTATTTATTCTCCTCTCCTGTCAATTAAATGCATGCATGCATGTATTTTTACAAATGTGATTATTATACCCTAATATGCATTGGTAATGCTAGGAAATACCATATGAAGGCACTATTGCAAGTGTATTTTTGCAGTGCAATCGCCTGCCATGGAGGTGGACTTAGCTGGGCTAAGCTAGCTAGCTAGCTTAGCTAGTATGAGTAGGATAGGAGGCAGAGCGAGCTAGGGTTTTGAGGTAAAGGAGCTAGAGGTAGCTGGAAGGAGCTGCATTGGAGTTGATGGCTGCTGAAGAGAACTGCAAGTAGCTACCTGATGGTCGACCTGGATAGGTTGTTAATATGATATTTTTATCGTTGAAATGTGTATAGTGGTTAACCTAATTCAGACCTAACCATCTCTTTACAAAATTTTTAACCTGGCCTAATTGATTTTATCTTGTCACTTTTAAGCCCAGGGTCGAACTCAGGGAAGTGGGGTTCAAGTCGAGTTTCTACGTTTTCCTTAGAACGCGTCTCTTCCGTTCGTTTATTCTGTTTTTGGTATTTTTCTTATTTAGGTTTTTTTTTTCTGGTAATCCTTGTTCTTGAGGCACACCCTCAAAATTGTGTCCTTGGCTTTTAGCCAAAACAGAGTTTCAAAACACGTCTTGCTACTTGCAAGATGGGGTACCTGCAAATCAAAGATTATCTTTTCACTTTTATACCTTTTTTTTTTTTTTAATCTTTTTACTAAGGAAGCTATCAGATAGAAAGTAAATATAGTAGCTATAGATATATATTTATATGTAGTATATATATAAAGGGGTGGGGGTGGAGGTGACGATGGAGTGTAGCACTATGTCGAGTCAGCCGACGTCTAGAGAGACGCAACCAACACGACTAGGTGCCGCGTGGAGTGTGGATGGAGGATGGATGATGTATGGGACCACGCTTTTTTTTTTTTGTACGCGTGTATCAGGGAATATCAGCAACTGGTGCAGATATCCCCGCGATACAGCGTATAATAAATAACGTGAAAATATATGTACATATATATGTATATAAATGTATAATTATATATGTATAGATATATCTAGATATATATATATATATATAGGTGTATATATATATATATATATATATGTATATATGTATATAGCTATGTATATATGTATATAAGTATATATATATAATACTAAATAGATATATATATATATATGTATATAGGTATATATGTATCTATATATATATGTATATATATATATGTGTATATGTATAAGTATATAGATATGTATATATATATATATATGTATATGAGTATGTGTATATATATATATATATATATATATATATATATATATTATATATGTATATGCATATATATATTATATTATATGTATGTATACATAACTATATAGATATACTATGTATATATAAGTATATATATATAGATATATGTATATGTATATATATATATATATATATATATATATATATATATATATGTATATAAGTTACTATTAGTGTGTGAGTGTGTGTGTGTGAAAGTGTTGGTGTAGATGTCTGTGTGCGTCGGTGTAGTGTGTGAGAAAGTGTTGTGAGAGAGAGTGAGAGAGAGAGAGAGAGAGAATGGGAGAGAGAGAGAGCAAGAATGGGAGAGAGAGAGAGCAGGAGAGAGCTGGCAGGAGAGGAGAGAACGGAGGCAGCCGCACTGCAGGAGGCGAGTTAAGACGTCCGGAGGTGAAGACCGTCGTCTGATGGTCGCGGGCGCGTATTCGCGCAGAGGAGATGAGTCTGCGTCAACCTGCTGCGAGCGCGGAGGCTCGCGACAGAGCGAGGAAGCGGACGCGGGGAAGGCCTGCAGGCACGCGCGGGCGCTTGCAGAGGTTGGTAGGGAGGCAGGAAGGCGCTTGGCCGGCCGCTGCTGAGGAGCGCAGCGACCGGTTGCGGGCGCAGAGGCGGGCGACAGAGCAGACGAACGGAGGCGGGGAAGGCCTGCAGGCGCGTGCAGAGGGGCTGGGACGCCTGCAGACGCTCGCGGAAGCTGCGGGGGAGGCCTGCAGGCGCGTGCAGAGGGGCTGGGACGCCTGCAGACGCTCGCGGAAGCTGCGGGGGAGGCCTGCAGGCGCGTGCAGAGGGGCTGGGACGCCTGCAGACGCTGCTTCCGCTTAGCTGCTGCTGCTGCTTCAAGCTTCAGACTTTGAAGAAGCAGCAATGGCGGGAAGGGCAGGAATGGAAAACAAATGAAAACAGAGAGCCACCACGCCCACCGGCTCTTTGAAGAGCTGGGCGGTGATGGTCTCACTGTGGTAGTGTGCACCACAGTGAGCTCCTGCCCGTCGGGTTTCTCCTCGAAGGAGGTCCGGCGTATGGAGGGGAGAGGGAGGAGAGGAAGGTGGCGGCCTGCTGGTGGTGATTCTTTCTTGCTGCAGCCAGCCCGCAGCTGCGTATTGCAGCAATGTTCCCCCCTGCCCTCGTCGCGAGGAAGAGCTGCTGCTTTATAGAGGAGGAGAGCATGGCGGGGAGGCATGGCAGCAGCAGGGAGAGGCGTTGGAGAGTGGCTGCTGCAGGGAGAGGCGCGGGAAGTTGCAGCAGCGGGAAGGACGGCAGGGAGAGGCAGCGGAGAAGAGGTTGCAGCAGCGGGAGATGGGAGGAATGGCAGCCGCAGGGAATGGCTTGGGCAGGGAGAGGGCGGACGCGCGCGGGAAGGACCGCAGGACAGCAGGGAGAGGCGGGACTGCTGCATGCGGCTGCGAGAAGGCGCATGGCGGGGAGAGGTTGCGGAGAAGTTGCAGCCGCAGGAGAGAAAAAAAATAGAAATCAAGAGGAAATAAAAATAGAGAAGGGAATTTTTGCAAAGAGGCACTTGAGGAGAATGTAAATTATGAAGCCCTTTTATTCCAATCTTCCCTCCTCTTAATTAAATGCATGAATGCAAGTATTTTTACAGATGCAACTATAGGATTATAATATACATAGTTAATGCTAGAAAATAGCATAAGAAGGCGTCCCTATAGGCGTGTTTTGAGGTGCAAACACTACCTTAGTTGGCTTAGCTTACTAGTTCTTTGCTAGCTACTAAGCCAAGCTAAGATGAGCTGGCTTCTACTGAAAAGAACTGAGGTGAGCAAGGTCTGGTCTTCCCGGAGATTACCTAGCTAGCTTAGGTCAAGTAGCTCAGCTAAATTAAGTTGAGCTCAGTTGAGACTCCAGGAGCAGGACTTGAGCTGGCCTGAGCTAGTTGAGGTCATCTTCAGTTGACTAGGTCTAGCTAGTAGCTAGTCCTAGTTAGGTTGAGCTTCCAATGAACTGTTTTGGCTTGGAGGAGCTGAAATGGAGCCTGGATCAACTCTCTTGAGCTAGTTTGAGCTGCCATCCAGCTAAGGTGAGCTGAATGGAGCTGAGGTGACCTACCTAGATCTACCATTCAGTTAAGATGAGCTGAATGGAGCTAAAGATAAGTTGATCTAGTTAGAATGAGTTGGGATTCAGTTAGAATGAGCTAGATCTAGTAGGGATCCAGTTGAAATGAGCTTCTTCTTCATCTTCTGTCTTCCTAAGTGCCAAGTTTTGCAGGATCTGACTTTCTATGTATCCCTGACACTCAAGTAAACACATCAAAAATAAACTACAATGCAATGCCTACCTATCCTAGGTAAATGCCTAAATGCAACCTGAAAACTAATTTGCGGAGTTAAAATCCAAAGAGTTAGATCTATTTTAGGGCATAAGAATGATGATAAAGTGGCGTTTATGTGGTTGAAAGAATCATTTTTAGGTACAAAGGGATTTAGTCCATAACAAACTAGGGACTAGGATGTGGATTTGATTGCTAGAATTTTTGGGCCTATTTTTAGATTAGATCAAGTATCCTCCTCTAAATTTCAACCTAAACTCATGACGATTTAGGTGACTTGATCACCTTTTGTGACCTGAAAATTACTTAGCTTAGTTTCCGACCAAAAAGCTTACATCTCTTGCAAATTTCTTACATCAAATTTCACACACAGCCAACACCTAAAAATAAATTTAAAAAATTAGAAAAGCCCTTTGTTTGGTCTTGGTGAAATTCGAAGTAGATGATTGATTTGAGTTCCCACCGCCTAGAAGGCGGAAAATGTCTACTTTGAGGACGCGATGTAAACATGTTACCGCCTCGATGCTACCCTATATCTATATTTCATATCTTCAGACAAAGCATTAAGGTGCATTTTGCTGCTGAAGTGTCTTGGACGATGCTCTACCCATAGCATCGGAGTAAGAGCCTGAGTTTGCTTGGAGCACCCATTTTACACTGCATTGTGTTTTGGGGTTGTGAGCTCCTGGGTGGTATCTTGGACATTACTATCTCGATGTGCTAGCACCAAAGCCCCCTCAAGGATTGATAACGGGGATGATGAACCCGACACATCTGCTGTAGGGTTAAGCTAGGGGAAGCATGGAGGAGACAAAAAAAAGGTTTCAAAAACACGACCTTATAAATATCCTTATAAATGTTGGCATTCACAAAGCATAGACACAAGGTTTTAAAAGATTACGCAAGTTGCGAGTCGATTTCAAGAGCCAAAGAAATCATAAGTACAAAATGATTTCGACTCAATTGAATTGACAAGGAGTTAACTTGTGAATTTTTGAAAGATACATTGATCCCGATTCATCTAACTTTTGGATCCAAAGATGAATCCTGATGTTTTAACTTTAAGAAATCTTGTACCTTTCATATTTTCAATCAACCAAGACCGGTAATCATTTTCTCCTCAAAGTAAAAGAATTAGTCTTTCCCAAAAATCATTTTTGTGAAAATAGTTTTTCTAAGAAAATAGTAAAAGATAACCATGGGGGTGTGATAAACACCAATTTATCATCATTCATATGCCCTAAAACATATCTAGCTCTTAGAGTTTTGACTATGCAAATGGGTTTCCGGGCTACATTTAGGCATTCACCTTGGCTAGGCTTGCATTACGTTTTATTTGTATTTTTGATGTGTTTATCTGAGTGTCAAGGATTGGTAGAAAGTTACATCCTACATACCTTGGCACTCAGTACGGAAGAAGATGAAGAAGCACCTATCAGTTGGATATTAACTAGATCCAGCTCATCCCAACTGGATCCTAGCTCATTCTAGCTAGATCAACTCCTCCTTAGCTCCATTTTGCTCATCTCAACTGAATGGTAGCTCTAGCTAGCTCACCTCAGTTGGATGGTAGCTCAAACTATCTCAAGACAACTAATCACAACTCCATTCTAGTACCTCAAGCTCAAAATAGTTCGCTAGAAGCTCAACCTGACTAGGACTAGCTACTACCGTCAACTACCTAGACCTAGTCAGATGAAAAGGTCATCAACTAGCTTAGTCCAACTCAAGTCTAACTCTCAGAGGTTCAACTTTGCTTAGCATAGTTGAGCTCAACTACTCGACCTAAGTTAGGTATTCCAGCTAGCTAGGTATTCTCTAGGAAGACCAGATCCAACTCATCTCAGCTCATATTAGAAGAAGGTTAGCTCAGATTAGCTTGGCTTTGCTGCTAGCAAAGAACTAGCAGGCTAAGCTAGCTACTTACAGCAGACATTAGCTCCAGTGTAGTCCTTTCCAATTCTTCTCCTCTAAAACCCTAGCTCTACCTCCTCTCGCCACTACTCATCTACTAGCTAAGCTAGCTTAGCTCAGCTTAGTTGAACCTAGCACCACTTCATGGCCTACAACACTACTACCCTACTGCCCAAGCTTCAGCAAAAGGACCACCTACTCCAACTTCATTTTGTTGCCAACTATCCATTCCATCACTACCCTACATCCATCATCAAAACCTATCTCCACCCTCTAGTTTTTCCCTCCAAAATCAACACCTTCTGGAAGATATTTTTGGAGGGAAAACCAAGGCACCTCTTCATTTCCCTCTCATTTTTCCCTACAAAAGTATCCATGAACCACCTCATTTCCCTCCAAAAACTACCCTAACCACACCCCCTTCCCATCCTATAAATACCCTACCCTACCATTGGTTATTCAATTCTCAACACAGTTAATTAAGGTTATTAGGCTTAATTAATCGCGTAAAGATTGTACTTACGTTAACTTGAATTGTTAAGACATTATTGTTAATTGCAGTACAAGGTCAAGCTAACCTACCATTTTAGATTTAATTCATTAAACTGGTTGAGCCTAGGTCATTCACTACGAGGCATAATTGTAATTTTAATTCAGCATTTTTGTCGTTAAGCTACGAAAAAACTAATTACTTAATTAAATACATAATATGTTAGGCACGTGAATATTTGCGCAAGAAGTTCAACCGTTACAACTTACAATTATTACATTAATAAAAGAAGTTTACATGAAAGATTTTCAATGAATAACAGGAGTAGAAGAATAATTATTACAATTAAAAGCAAAGGAATGTCAATTACAACATTTGTTACATAAGCTAAGGCATAAAGTAATTTGCAAAGAATATAAATGCCTTTTAACAAAATAGCTCAAACACTTATACATTCTTCCCTCAGCCTTCAGTATTCTCTTCACCATCAGGAGTCTCCTTGAGAATTTAAATGACCTAAAAATTAAAGTTGGACTTTTGATTAATGTATCAAACATTTAATTCTTACTTTATATTTCTCTTGTTCCTTATATTTTTTCTTCACTCTCTTTGTTCTCTCTTAATTCCATTACTCTCCTCTCTTCTTTTATTTATGCCTCTCTCTTATTTTCCTTATCTCTCCTCTCTTCTTTTGTTTCTTTTCCTTCTTTTCATTGTGCACCCTTATGTTCAACACTTTGTTTTTGAACTTAATCCACAAGCTTTGTACTTAACCAAAAATCTGCTTAATGGGAAGATGGGCCTTTCGGGGATACACAATACCCATAATGGGTAGGACCAGACCCTACTCGACCCAACCTAATTTTATTTAGGTGGAATTTTAGCCATTTCAAGCAATGCATAGTACCAAGCCCATTAGGCCACATGCTCATGCCCACCCGGGGCTGCTCACACACGCATGCATATAAATGCATATGCACGTGCATATGCACATGCTCAAAAGAACCAGATAAGCTTTTCATGTGCCCTGCACTGACGACCAGTGGGGCTACGTTACCTTTTGCTTTTATACTCGTGCGAGCGCTCACTCCTTTCTGAGGTGGGCCTAATCAGAGCTACTCCTTTATACAGTTGTGTCTGTGGCAAATCTTCAAGTATTGATTCCTAACGACTCATAGGGTCAAATCGAGCGAGTAATAGCTCGATGGAAAAATCTAAGATCCATCCACATGATTTTATCACCAATTTGGTGATTGGTTCACTTTTAATCCGTAGATTTAAATGATGAACTTGGCACTTTCACCATGTCCGGGAATGAACTTCAAAGAGAACTTCCAAGTCTAATGACCAGCAAAAGAAATCATACCCTCAATTGAGGGTCCAGATAGGTTCAATGATGCATTCTGCATCAATTATGAGAAGGAAGGAGGTTTATGAGAGCTTTAGAAGCTCCAGGTGCTTTAGGAAATCACAGCTCGGTGTACAGATCATGAAATCCAAAGTGAAGTAGCTCCAAAGATAGATTAAAGTGCATAACACTTATCTGAATCTATTTAATAGGTGGAATATGATTGATCTTAGCAAAATTTCCATGTAAAACTAAACATAAACATTGAGAATAGTGTTGGGTTCCAGTTTGAACCCAAACTGTATAGAAGTTAGAATTTGCATAAAAACTCAACTAAATTCAATTAAAGCTATTCTAATTGATTCTAACTCATTCAAGAAGCTCAAAAATTCCTTTTGATCAAAGTTTCAGTCTTGAATTTATCAAGAACAATTCTTTGTTGACTAGATAGCTTGAAAAGTTGACTTTCTAACTTAAATCTTCTCCAATAATATTAAAGGTCAAAGTAGATTCAACTCAACCTAAGGAATCTATTCAGCACCTAAAAATTATGTTTTGAAGGCTCCAACCATGATCTCAGATGTCGCCGCCTGAGTTGCAAAGGTGTTGTTTTCGATAGAGAATTCGAAAGCTTTGCAGTCCTAAGTAAGTCTTGTCATATGTTCTATCAGGCTCTCTCATGCTTCAGGACTTATTTCTAGGCTCTAAACCTTAATGGTTGTGATTCTCCAGCTCTGTCAGAGTTGGAGAAGATAGAGTTCAAAAAAGATCTCTTTACATTTAAACACATGACCAATCAGTGAGATCTTATCCTTATATAACAAAGAAGCAAACTGGACCTTCTTAGAAAATTCTGAAGATTGTACCTTACATTTATTATCGCCGGAGCTCCGATGATAGCTATTTTAGCTTACTGGGGATGAAATCTCCTTGAAACTGACTAAAATTGAACTCTAAGGACTTCTGAGATCATAAGTGATGGTGAATTTATGTGGTTTGTAAAATACGTCATTGTAACGTGTAAAACTGATAAACTCTTAAATTTATAAAACCTAGGTAGGGAAGTATCTTGGGTCATCCAAGGAGGCAACTTTTTACGAAATCATATCTCTTGCTTCAAAATAGAAATCACCTTTCTTTTGGTATTTTCAAATATGTAGTTTTTATGGTTTTGAAATAACGGGTACTTGCAAATCTTGGCGGGAAAGGAACTAACACCTAAAATGCTAAAACCTAAGTGACAGAAGATAACCTCTTTCTAAGATCAACCTAGGTGCTTGGAGGCCTAGGTTAATAAGAAAAAGGAAGCGAAATTACACTACAGATAAAGCAAGTAATGCAATAAAAAGTGAGAAAGAAATTTAAGGCAACTTTAAAATTAGGACCAAAAATGTTTTACATAAAATCCTAATAGAGGAAAGGTTGTCCTACAACTATCAAGGCACAAAAATAAAATAAGAACTAAAGGACCTGGTGATGAAGATGGTGAAGAGGGGAAGCTCCTTGTTCCAAGCTTAGTGGCTTCTAGGCTTGAAAAGCGCTCCTCCTCCTTCTTTGCTATTCTCCTCCAAAATGGTGTCTTATAAGGTGGAAGCTACCACCTTCAATGATCTCCTTCAAGGGTCGGCGTGCACCACCCTTACTCCTCCTTGCCTGGCCATCCTCCTAGTGGGGGAGTGCTCCTCTTCCTTGGCATGGCACAATGGAGGAGAAAAAGGGGAAAAGGCACCATGGGGGCAGGTAGGGTGCCCCTTTAATCTTCTTCTCTTCTTCTTCTTCCTTGGCCGTGGATATGGTGGTTGTAGGGTGTAATTATAGGTAATGGAGGATGATGAAAATGGTGGTAGGTGATGGGTTTTCATAGAGTGGAATGGGGGTGGTTGGCATGGCCTTCAATGGAGGGCTAGGATAGGCTTTTGGGTGGTGGTTAGAGATCTAGGGCTAGGAATAAATGGTGCCAACACAAGGGTCATTTATGTGGTAGTTATGGGTGGTGGTGCCCCACAGAATTGGCGCCAAAATGGACCTTCTAGAAGGCTATTACGTGGCACCATCGTAGGGTTCTAGAAAGGGGGCATGTGGATGGCTAGGATAGGTTGCAGGGTTAGGTGCAGGGCCATGACATAGAGGTGATTTGCCGCCAAAAGGGAGGGCTTATAGAAGGCTACTTTGGCGCCAAAACAAGGTGCCTTTTAGGTGTAGTTGAGGGGCTAAGAGGTGTCTATCTTGGCGCCAAAATAGAGTAGAGGTTTAGATAGCTTAGGTGGTCTTAGGCGGGCTTAGTTGGTGGAGCTAGTTAGGTGGGGTTTTAGGGTGGTAAATGACAAGGGAGCTAGAGCATAGCTAAGCTAAGCTATGCTAAGCTAGCCTTGCTAGTTATGGAGTAGAGGAGTAGGTAATTTGAGCTAGGGTTTGAGGAGAGGAGCTAGACAGAAGAAGTCTAGAGCTAAATTGGAGCTGGCAGCTGCTGAAGTGGATGGCATGGAGCGACTTTAGCTGGCTTAGCTTGCTAGCTCTTTGCTAGCAGCTAAGCCAAGCTAAAGTAAGCTGGCTTCTGCCACAAGGAGTTGAAGTGAGCTAGGTCTAGTGCTCCCGGGGAGGATCAAGTTGGTTGAGGCAGCTAAGGTAGCTTTGCTCAACTAAGCTGAGTCCCTAGGAGTTGGACTTGAGCTTCCTGAGCTAAAATGAAGTCATCTTCAGCTTGTTGGAGTTCAGTGGAGCTAGATCAAGCTGTTCCTAAGCTCAGGTGAACTCCAGTCAACTCAGCTAAGCTAGCTAGAGCTCCCTGTGAACTAATGGAAGCTGAGACGAGCTAGACTCTGCTAGGTTGAGCTGGATCTGAGCTAACCTGAGCTAGGGTGAGCTAAGATGAGCTCACTTGAGCTGCCATTCAGCTGAGATGAGCTAAATGGAGCTAGGATGAGGTAACCCTAGTTCAGGTGAGCTGGATTAAGCTAAGTTCCAGATGGTTTAAGGTTCTCCTTCACCAGTTGCCTTCCTGAGTGCTAGGGTTCTAGGGATCTGGCAATTTGCTTATCCCTAACACTCACAAAAACATATCAAAAAGACAATAAAAAAGTAAAATGCATGCCTAACCTAATTGTTGCCTAATTGCACCCCAAAAACCCATTTGCGAAGTAAACTACTAAGGGATTGGTTTGTTTTAATGCTTAAGAATGATGATAAACTAGCTTTTATCAACAAGGAACCTCAAAATCATGTCAATTGATCCAATTAATTATCCAATATGAAAATATATCAAGGAATAAAAAAGAATACTTCTTGAGTTTGCCTGAACTCAAGAGCCACCCTCTCACACAATTAAGTGAGGTGAAATTCTTACAGTAGTGAGGAGATGGTGTGTGTGTGTTTTGACTAGGTAGAAAAGCTCCTCTGAACTCGCCATTGCTAGTGAGCTCATAGGTTGATGTAAATTGGGTGTTTTGTGTGTTGGTGACTATAGGTAAAATTAGGAGTGAGATCGGGGTCCTTAGGTTATGAACAGGTGATGAAGGACCCCTATTGGATGTGGATTAGGCCAAAGATGTCTGCTATAGACAGTAGAGGTACTCCAGTGGGTGTGAAGTGGTTTAGGCATATTAGGTGACAAAATCATGTAATTCATGTGATAGAAGTGATTATGATAGAATTAAGGTTATTGATATGTTTAAAAGACCAAACAAAGCTCTGACAAGCTCAAGGAGCTCGCCGAACTCAGAGAAGACGCAATGAAACACAACATTACAACTACACTAGACTAGTTATCTAACTACATTAATCTAATCTACACTACTTTAAGATCTTATTTCTATTGTTACTTGGATGAAGGGGATCAAGAATCTTTGTCGAAGGCTCGTGATGCAGGAGGAAATCAAAGGGATCAGGAAGAGCTCTGGCGGCGATGAAATGTGCGGTGTAGGGAGAAGTGCTGGAGTCATGGTCTCATCCAAAGATGTGGCGGAGGATGGTGGAGATCGAAGGAAGGTGTAGGTCCTTGGAGTAGATCGGAGGGAAGGGGAAGAAGTCACCAGAGGTGAGTAACGAACAACCTATTGAATGATCACAGTGGGGGAAGTACGAAGGGGATCACCCCTTGGGATCACAGGTGTCGTGGGTATTTATAGGTGTGGCAGAGGTCAGTGGGTT
The DNA here is from genome assembly GCA_037157565.1 of Thalassia testudinum. Classification (NCBI taxonomy): domain Eukaryota; kingdom Viridiplantae; phylum Streptophyta; class Magnoliopsida; order Alismatales; family Hydrocharitaceae; genus Thalassia; species Thalassia testudinum. The sequence goes on from JAZHRO010000014.1 coordinate 62,659,845, forward strand.
TGTATCTAGATGGGATATCGACTAGGTTCGATGTAACCTCTAGTGTTGTCTCCGACGCTGGTGAGGTTAATCACCAAAGCAAAGTAGGATTAGATGATGATCCGATCCATTAGATGGGAAGGTGGAGGTGAGCGGAAGCTCGGTGGCAATTGCGATGGTGTTCTGACGTGGGATTGACGATGATCAGAGGATATGGAGACTGGCCAACCTCAGTTCTCTGTGAAGAGCATGAAGATGAAGAAGAAGACAGTGTTGTGCTCACAGGCGTATATTTGTAATAAAAAATAAAGGACTTGAATGGAATAAAAAGACTCAATTGAAATGAAAGCTAAGGAGCTGTATGTAAACAGCGAATTTCAAAGCTTATTTCAATTTATTCTTTTTCAACTTTTTATATGTAATTATAAATTTGGCAAATATTATATTTATTCCTTTAAATTACATTTTTACCCTTTTTAGCCATATTAATTTAAATGATAAGTTCAATTAAGTTACTTACATACTTAGGTCATTAAATTATTTAAGTTAGTTTAACTATTAAATAACTAGCCAAATGGTTATTAATTGAGTCCAAATTATTAATTAAATTATTATTAAGATTAATTAATGTTTAATTTAGTATTTTTAACTTATTTTGTTGGTCCTTAGCAATTTAACCCCTATATCATAATTAATCCTACAATTAATGTATTCTTGGCTAATTAACTTGTGAAACTAGTTAATTATTGATAGTTAGGAGTCATGATGAGTCTCTCATCATATCCCCATGACATGGTTTTGCTAGTCCCAAGAAAAATTATCCAAGAAATTTGTTGATTGGAGCACCAGGGTGATTAAATAATTATAAATAATTCTATAGCATAGGAATGCTTAGGTCTGAATTTTCAATATTATATTTTTATTTATTGTAATTTTTTAAAATAAATAAGCATAAATAGATAGAGCATTTGTGAGAATCCACTTACTAAGGACTCGAAACCCTAAATATGCTTTAGAAATACGTATTCGTAAAAATAGAATCTTGGTGAGAATTTCATTCAAATCAGAACATTGTAAACCCGTTTATTCTCTATATCCACTCTAAACTCTAAATTCAAAGAAGTCAAGAGAATAAGGTAACAAGAATCAATGACTAGCACTTAAATTATAAGTCAAAAATTTAACAAACTTAGGTTAACCCTTAAGTTCATGAAATCTAATTTTTACGAACCTAAGCTTTTTGCAAATTAACTAGACACCTTTTATTAACCAAATTCAAAGAAACGTAGAAACCCTAAATCAACCAACCCACAACATCAAGGACAGACTTCTAGACTTAGGATTTTGCCAATCTATTTCTTTCAGGTCTCACCAGCTAGTCTCCAAAACCCAATTTCTCAGGCTTCACTACCCAATGCAAAGGTTCGGTAGCTATGATTTTAAACATCCATGCCCATGAATAGACTCATCCTAAAGGAATCCAAAGGTGTAGAAATCCATATCATAAGACATCAATTAAAAATTCAGGTTATTCCAATTCAAGCCTTTGGCTTGGCCTTACTCAGATTTGGTTGCTTTCTCCTCGCCATTTTTCTATCCCAAGTGAACATTGTAGGATCTAAAAGGCACAAGCACAGTAGAAGTTGGAATGAATAGTGTGGTAAATAAAATTTTGCAAATAAATCAAACCACAAAAAATAACACCAGATGTATAGTGGTTCCCCTCACTTGGGTACTCCACTACCTCAGTCTCCCAACTTAGGACTTTTAACCTGATTCCCTCAACCGAGAGGGAATCAATTTACTATAAACGGAGGTAATTAATGGGTTACCTCAACCTAATTACAGGATTGAATAAGAGCAAAATGATACAGGTGTAAGCAAGCAAGAATAAACCTTACAACTAAAATCCAAAGCCTCCAACAAGAATTTGCTTAATATAGTGATTATATACAAATCTAATCAAATCACTCTAAAGTGAAAGATTTTAAGATGAAGAATGAGATCACTTGAAAGAGGTTTGTTGCAGAGAGTATCGCCTTGAAGAATTCAACAAAACAACAATCCTTGCAGCTAGAAATGTGAAATCTGGGAATTGGAGAAAGGGGACAATATTTGCTTGTGTGTGTATTTAAAATAATAGAAACCTTATAAGAGAAGGAATACAAAAAACTCAACTAGGAGTGAAACCTCCCACTCAAAGTAAGCTTCCTTATTTTAAATACAATGTATTACCATTTCTCGCCCTTTTTGTCAATAAAAGAAAATGATATAACTATTTGCATAGACAATGAGTAACTATGAGTAGAGAATATAGAGAAACCAAATGATGAAAAATCATAAGAAGAAAAAGCCTTAACAATCATAACTGAAGTCATACATCATGAAAAGTCATAATAATCAAGCAAAACATGTTCAAATGTTGAATACATGAAAATTTAGACAAAACTAATTGCAAGGACAATTTTTGATAGACTTTTTAGCATGTCTACTTCTAGTTCTACCACCATCATCTCCATCATCATCTTCATCATCATCTTCATCATCATCTTCATCTTCAGCATCTTCATCATCACTTTCATTATAATAAACCTCTTCTTCATCTTCATTGTCTTCTTCTTCATCATCATGAACAATATGTTCTTCTGCCATTGGAGATAAGACATGAGATGGGTCTTGAAAATGCTTTTGGTGTCTCTTACTATATTCTTTTGGTGCTTTTGGTTGAGTACACTTCCTATGCTTAGGATGTTGAGTAGAAGAAGCAAAATGGGAGGACTCAACGGAAAGTGAAAGATCGTAGAACTTGCATTCCATATGACGGAAAGCAAAGTTGAGGTTTGATAGATTTTGTCCAACATAATTAAAAGTTTTAATCATATTGGGATCTATTCCATACTCATTAGACAAATTGAGCCAAGGTGTTTCAGCTTTTGGATATGGGTAAGTTATAGGAACAAATGACGAGGATGAGTCAGGAGGTGGATGAGAAGAAGATTGAGCATTTGGATCAACTTGATCTTCATATTCATCTTCACTAGATGATTCCTCTCGAGCTGGTTTTACTCCCATTTTTCAGAGAGTGGAGCACTTCAACTAGACCACTTTTCTAAGTGGAATAAAGTTAGAGAGATCAATTTTACTCTTGAAAAGATTGTGAGATACAAGAATATCAAGATGAAGTGTTGAAGCATGGTAATGAGGTCTTAAGAAGTGAATAAAAATCGTGTTCCAATTAACAGGAAAAGTTGTTATAGTAGCATAGATTAAGGGTAAAATGTCTATAAGGATCTTGTGGAATCTCACGTATTTGGCCCTTAGGTTCCATGCTAAAAGTCTGAATAGAACTCTAACAAATAAGGCCATGTTTGGGGCAACCAAAGCTTTTCCTTAACAGTTAGGGAGCAAGAGTGTTTCATGAATTTTTGAAGTGGTGAATTTCTCCTTAAGAGTATCAAAAGCATGACCTTCATTAGGACATTGTGTTATGGTGGATAGAAATTTGTGTGTAACAATTATCTTTTTGACAAAAAATGTTTGAAGTTAAGATAAGATGACCTCGATTGCCCTACTCTTGGAGATTTGCAAAAAATAGACAACTAACATTAGGATAAACTCTAGGAACATTCACAAAGAATGACGCATAAAAGAAATGCATGAGTTTTTGTTCAGATAAACGAGTTGTGAAGTTAAAGAGTTGCAAAGAAAAGTCTTTCCACTCAACTGGCCTACAATGGTGAAGCTTCAGGCCTTTATACCAATCAAAGTTTGATTGGTATAAAGGCGTAAGATTTGGCATCCTCATTGATGCAAAATTTGTGAAATGCATCTTGAGGTGCCTTTCCCTTACTCTTAGATTTAGGTGCCATCTAAAAACATGGAACAAGAGTAGGAGAAACAATGAGTAAATCAGAATATTTCCTTTGATGTGCGCATTCAAAAATACACTTAAGCCTGCATGTACCAGTACTGGTGATTAATACCGGTACTAAAAGAGCAATCTTCATTTTCGATAAAAAATTTAACATAAAATGTCGTGTCGTATTTCGTTGCGTGGTAGAAAATCACTTTTCAAAAATATTTATTACTCAAAATCTAACCATGAAAATAGTTAGGTCATCTCCATAGGGAGGAATTAGCCTATTAGACTAGTGCGTAGTGATTCATTTATTCGGGAATCTCAACGGGTGTGCACATTACTTAGTGAACTCATTTTCTTACATAATGCTCGTTTTAATCAATTGATAAGGAATGTAGGTAATTATATGCAAAATTGCCACAATATAATATTCTATTAAATAATGATCTTGGTAATGGTAATTAATGTAAATATTAATTTACAATATAACATTCCTTATTTGCGGTAATCAATGTGGCATACTCTTATCTAATTCATGAGATACTTAACCAGAAGCAATTTCTACTGAGTGGAAGGGTATCTATGCAAATTGACATTAATAAATTAATTTGATAAATAAATGAATAGTGAACTTTACAATGGCATATATGGTAATTATTAAGGAGGTGGAAAACAGAGGACTTGCTCTCTCTCCTCCTTGCACGTGAGGAGCCGCGGTCGCCGACAAGGATCGAGGGGGTGGTTCACCTAGACGAGGGCTTCATGATGGCGTGAATGGCGTGGCCGGAGGTGGCCGGTGATGATGGCCAAAGGTGAGGGACGCCGATAGAGAACACTAGCTGTATGCATGGGCTCTATAGGTAGCAATGGCTGCGTGCATGGGCCACGCGCGGCTAGGGTTGTCAGCAAGGATCCTCTGATGCTCTTGGAGTTGAGGTTGAATGCCGGTCGAGGTGGATGCATGTGTGTAGGTTTGGGTTACTTTTGGTGGAAGTTGCAGGTGGTGTAGTGAAATAGGGAAGGAGAAGAAGGAAGAAGAAGAAGAAAAGAAGTAGGGGCGGTAGTGGGTGGCTTAGTTGCTGATGTTGGTGGCAGTGATGGTGTTGAAGGAGATGGTGATGGCGGTGATGTTGTGATGGCACGCTATCAACATGCGATTGGTGAGAGGGAGAACGAGAAAAGGTGCAGCATGCCTAAGCCATGGTGCTTACAGGGTCCACGGTGAAGGAGGAAGGAGATCACCACCTGTGGGGGAAGATAGATGACGGATCCCCCATCCATCCTCAACTTTTTAAATGCCCCCAAGATCGTCTCCAACACTCGCAGCAACATAGGTTGTTGCGTGAAACTCAGCTCATTTTGGTGGCTGGTCTGTTGAGGTCGGCGAGAAGGAGGTAGTTTGTTGAGGCAATCGGTGGGTCTGCAGGAAGGAAAAAGAGCAAAGTGGGTTATTTATAAAACTAATCTAAAATAAGGGATGAAATGCATGCCACTATATTGCAATGTATGAAATATGCATGTAAGTTCTTTTTATAGACTAATCTATCTCTATACTAATGTTTGCTATGTACATGCAAACATTAATTTAATAATTAGGCATTTAAGTATTTAATTTGCCCACAAATGTGGCCTCATCAAATGCCCCCATGCCTAGTTTTTGCTAGTCCAGAACAAAAGTGAGAAAAATAATGGAAGTGACTAAAAACTTCATTTCTTATTCCAAAAATTTGAAGATCTAGACAAATGTGAAGTGATAGTAGCTTAGGTAACTGATCCAAGTGGAAAGCCAACTGACATTTGAAGTTCGTACTTAACCCTTGATAAAATTCTATCAGGATGGATAACTACTTCCCTTACGGATAAAGCAAAAAATAATCGAAGATTTGACCCTGGTTTTTTGGCTTAGGTAAGAGATACAGAGTCAAATGGATTTATGTTTGGTGGCTCACACTTATCTGGTATTACATGTAGTCTAGTAGTACAAAATCTAGATCTCTAGACTATTGAACAAGTCAACCTAGAGATAAGCTAAAAACAGTGTTCTCTTTGCATTCCTTTGCGCTGATTCACTCTCTTCTATTCTTTTTCTTCTTTTTCTTTTCCATCTCTAAGATCACATTTCTTGCTATATTTTGTAAATGTACTCACTGTTTGGTGGCCTCACATGGCATTTACACTTTAATTAAAGTCCTAATAATGCTCCAATTAAGTTTGAAGTCCTTAGCCAGTATTCGGGGGATCAGAAATATTGAAAAGTATGTATGGATCATATTTAGTTGATCACAATGGGTGTTTTTGTTGCCTCAATAATATTGACACCTGATAAGATTGACAGCTAAGACAGCTATAACTAGAACATTTTTTTTCTATATATATATTTCCTTTTTTTGCTTTTTATCTTTTTTTTCTACATATATCTATATATTTCTTATTTTTTCTTCTTCTTCTTTTCTTCTTTTCTCTCACATTTTCTTCTCGTAACTCAACACAACACCACATAGACTTTCATTCAAGAGGGATTATTCGGGATGATGATGGTCAAGAGGATATTGTGTGGCTTAATTGGTGGAAGTTCCTACTCTCAGCATCGAGAAGGAATGGATAGGACAAGTGTATCTCTGACCTTTGACATTACTACTCTCCTTCAACTGAGGATTCTATGAAGGACGGTCGTAACCATCCACCATAGTCATGGTTTTATTAGGACTCAATCTCTACGTATCTGCTGATGAGTCCATTATAACGGACTATCTTACGCCTAACTTAACTTTATTCGTACATTTTATGTTTGTTAATAACTACATTAGGTTATAGAATGATTGCATGCATCATTACTTAAGTTTTTATCTATTCTATCGCATTCTATAACTTAGTGTGTAATTACTTTATGTTTCATTATTGTAGGAATAATTTGCAAGAGACGAGGGGGGTGAAATAAATTTCCCCCTCCCCCAACAACTGCCGGCCTCAACAACGCCTCCCCAACAGCCGCCAGCAAAATTTAGTAAGGGATTTAAAAATCCCTTGACTTGAGAATGGGGGAAGAGATAAAAAAGGCTCTTGGCGAGAGAGAGGGAGTCTTCTTCTCCCCCTAGGGAGACCATCGTGAAGAAGAGGGCATGCACTGTGAAGAGGCATGCACTGTGCGCACAAAAAACTTCCACTGCCTGCCCACCGCCAGCCCAGCCAGCCTTCACCTTTCGACTACACGCCTGTAGGCAGCCAAGCGACCTTGCAATCCTGCAGCTACGCCCCATCGCCAGCCTGCACCTGCACCCTCACAAGCCCTCCCTCACCATGACAAGCAACCACCAGCACCTTCACCAAGTGCACTCCAACTTGCACCCCCCTGTGTTCCACCATCTCCCATCGCAACCGCACGCCTTGCAAGCAAAGCACCTCCCACCGCATGACTGCAACCACTCTACTACCTCACCATCCTCCCACAATACCGCAGCGCTGCAGATGCGCACCATGCAAGCAGCACCATCCATCGCACGCCCTACAAGCATGCCCTCGCAAGCCTGCTCTCACCGCACCCGCCCGTAGGTAGACTGCATTCAAGCTGACCGCCCGCGCGCAGCCACCCGTAGTGTAGCCACCCGCAGTCAGCCTAGCATGCCTGTAGGTGCACCTTAGCATGTCCTTGCATGTGCGATCATAGCACAACAGCCACCCGCAAGCAGCTGCTCTTCCTCCTTTCCACATGTGGCTCTTCTCCTCCAATAGAGCCCAATAGTCCGGCGGCTATTCTCCACCGTCTGACTGCCGCCAGCCACCTCCATCCACCACATCACCACCATCGTGAAGCACTCGTCAAGGCGCACCATCCCATCGATTCTCGCCGTCAACCGTGCACGGTCGACCAAGCGAGGAAGAGAGAGGAGAAATCCTCTATTTTCTCCCCAATTAGAATTTACATTGCTTGCCATTGCCATTTTTATATTATTATTTTATTCAAGCCACATTGCTTGGATGCACTTATAGTTTCATGAATTTACCTCACTTATGCTATGTGCTTCATTCAACATTGAAATTCAAATTAGATTTGCATGCAAGTTAAATTTACATGATATGCCACTACACATGCATCATATACTTATTTTTGGGAGCTTAATTCCTGATGTGAAAATTACATAAATAGCCTTGAACTTTGAAGGAAATTACAAGCTCCATTTAGAGTAGCATATTCCTCGCATTGAAGTCGCGAAGTTGTCTGCAAACATTCTAATCCTCTACTCGTGAATTTATTGGTTCTATTCCTCCCTGTAGATGAGACATTTTTATTGTGGCTAAAGTTGATATTTATTTTAATTTTTTATTGAGAAATTTTCCACCACATAAATCACATTGACATATCACTTTAGTGCTATCATCTTCATAAATAAGTGAAAACTCTCTCCGTCAAATGGCACCGTTGCCGAGGAGGCAATAGACGCAATAGATTCACTTTATTATTTTTTAGTATTCTGAGTTGTGCAATTATCTGATTCTTCTTTATCATATTGTGTGAGGAATCTGACGGGGCGACGAGACACAGCAGAGCGACGACATCAACCTTGAACGACGAACACGGTTGGAATGCACGACGGAGATGATCTTTTTGGTGAAACTTGACACCACCTAGAGGCCAACAACAGAAGCACGTGGGCCATGATCCCACGCACGTTGGCTTACGGAGGAGCCCGTTTCTAATTTAGTCATTAGATCTTAGTTTAGAAAGACATTCGAACTTAATTTCTATCTTTTGGACCCTTGTCGGGTATTTTTGGGAATGTGTTCCCAGTGCTTCTTTATTTCTTATCGCTCTTGTATGCGGGAGAGTATTTTCGGGAGCGTGTTCCCATTTATTTAGATTATAGGATTATTGAAATTGTTTGAACTACATGTTGGTTAGCTAGTTAGATTAGGTTTGTTTACTTATTATTATTATTAAAAAAATAAAAGAACAAAAAAAAAAAATCAAATTGCCTACTAGAAGCTGTATATCTATAGGACGACCATGTAGGACTGAATGAGCAACATCTAGTTTATCTTTTCTACATTGCATACATTCTTGCATGAACAAAGCTGGAGTAAGGTACGTCTTCTCTTTAGCTTCAAATACCTATCATGCATCTGCATTGAACCTAAATCTAAGACCACTAAAGTTCCTGAATCAAATTAATTCAGTGGTCACTTTAAAAATTGGGACTATTAAGAGGTTGGACCTTAAAATCTGTGACTTGAAATTGTGTGAAAAGGATCTTGTTTACGAGACTTCAAGACTCAAAACGCAAAAGTGTGTTGCACACCTGAGATATTGTGCACATCACAGATAAGGTCACTATATAAATTTCTTTCTCTACTCTTTTGCACAATAAGGGAAGTTAGTCAGAAATCAACAAGCCTATCCACCAAGTTACTTCGATTCCTCATGCGTGGGCTTGATTCGAGACTTTCATCCTTTGCAAGTAGGTTATAGGCACCAACGAAGGTTGGCCTAGGAAGCGTAATTCTTGCAAAACTTGTTTGTCCACCAACTGAACATTTAATTCGAAGACCTACAATCTACTAAAAATAGATCCCACTGAATTTGCATTTGCTTTGATAGCGATAGAAATCTCTAGGAAGTTTCTACTTGTGTTCTGATTTCTTCTAAATCCTAAGAGAGTTAAAACTATTTGGCTTAAAGAAATGGATCACCCTTACTCCTATCATTTAAATTATCAATTTGGTCTCAGGGATATAAAGAGTCTATTTCAGAGGATGAGGATGCCCCAATGGAGGAACCTGGATAGAAAATTTGGAGTGAATCATAGGAGAATTATTTATTATTTTTGGATTTACCTCCAGAGGGTATAAATAATATGGTGAAATCTAGATTCCTCCCTTCTTTTAGGAGTCATCCTCCATCAAACCAGGAGTTGATATTATAGGAGGACAAACAAAATAGTGAGAAGCCTAGGGGAGACTCTCGGGGACAAAACATGTCAATTAAGGATTTATACCTCGAGAAGAATAACAAATTCAGCGATATAGGCTTGCTCCAAAACATTAAAACTGACCCTCCTTTAGGAATAATTGAGGATTCTGATCGAACTCTTCCCATTACTAATGAATCACATATACACCCTGACAAAAACTCAAGTGAACCAAATGAATCCGGGGATGAAATTAATGATAATGATTCTGATATTTTGAACCTACTATCAAAGAGTTATAATTTGGAGTCTACCCTTGATTCACATTTATTGAAAGGTTAAAATATGACTCCGATCATTAATGATAGGCAGGGTAACGTGAAGTTGTCTACAATTGTTAGGGAGAATACATAATCTAAATCATTGTTGGAATTGGACTTAACACCGACTAAGCCCTCATTGGACTTAATCATTACCTTCCAACACTACAAACAACCCATACACTCCCTAACCAATCCTTTCTCACATCTCTGCTCATGTACATTCTTTCTGGAGAACATATCAGGCCAGTAATCCTTGGGTAGAATGGCGAGTGTGGATTGATTCCTATAATTTTAGTCTCACCATTCAAGTGTTTGAACTAATAATGTTTATATCTTTTAAAACACATCCTGCTTTGGAGGATACTTGTTATCCTCCACATATTCCATTTCGGGAGGTCCCTTTTCATTTTCCTTTTGTTATTCCTAGACCTCCCCAGGTAGCCAACAAGGTTTTCTGCTTTCATATCTTCTGGCGAGAATTTAGGATTACGTTGTATCATCAACTCGCCAACATTCGTGGCTACCTGTTTTCTATGTCCATGCTGTTACGCATATTTTTAGGGCGTAACTTTTTCTGTCTAGAACCTGACTTACAGGTTCCTTATAAGTCTGGCTACTGACAGAAAATGCAATGCTTGTTGGGAGGCAACTCAGCGTTCTAAATAACACCATCGTCAGGTGATTTCTTTCCTTACTCCCCCTGTTTTAATTTTACAATGAGCACAGTGTAGGATTTAAGGATGGAAGGGTGCATTTTGCATTTTAGGAAGTATTCATACATTTAGGTTAGCATAAAAAGAAAAAATTCTCTTTTATTGAGCTGAATGGGTTAGTCTCTAGCAAAATATCTTTGTCATTGGAGGTTTTTCTTCTTGAACTATTTTTTAATTTTAGAATCTAGTACATTTACTTCATGTGCACGTAGACTGGGTAATAGATCTTCGAAGGAAACCAATAAGCATTTTTAGTCTACTGAGCCCTTGGACAGTTAATAAGGAGTCAGGCATACTATCTTCTAGTAGATCCACCTCAAATTTGTGAGAAGAAAGTAGAGAGATTACTGGTGTGCTAAGTCTAATGTAAGGACTCTTTAGTTTTGGACAATTAGATGATGATAATTCAGAGTTAGGCACAGTTTTCTCTCTGTTCCTGTGTGCGTACTGTTTATGAATTCCTGAGAGTCACCAAATAAGGCAGGTACACAGTGATTGAGTCTTAATAAAGCTTTGACTATAGTAGATGGTTATGACCATCCTTCATAGAGTCCTCAGCTGAAGGAGGGTAATGGTGTCAAAGGTCAAAAATACGCCTACCCTATCCATTCCTTCCCAGTGCCGAGAATACGCACTTCCACCAAATAAGCCACACAATATCTTCTTGACTATCGTCATCCCTAATAATGCCTCATAAATAAAAGTCTGTGTCATGTTATGTTGATTGATAAAGAAAGAAAAAGGAAAAAAAGAAAAGAAGAAGAAACAATTATATTCAAAAAAAAAAAATAGAGAAGAAAAGAGAGAGAGAAAATAAAAAGAAAAAAAGTCTGAGCTTATAACTTTATCTTTGCAACATTGTTTTTGAAGCAACAAAAATACCTATCGCTATCTACCAATATGACCCATACCTACTTTTCAGTATTTCTGATCGCCCGAATACTGGCTGAGGACTCTAAATCAGTTGTAGAGCTTTAGGATTTTAATTGAACTGTGAATGCCATGTGAGGCCACCAAATAGTGAGTACAGTTACTAAATCTGACGAGATTTGGGATCTTAGAAAGAAAATAAAGAAAAGAGTGAGTGCCAAGGAACATCAAGAGAGCACAGTTGTTTAGCTTCTCACTGAGTTGACTTATCTAATAATCTGAAGATCTAGAGTCTGTAGTGCTAGACAACATGTAGCACCAGACGAGTGTGTGCCACCAAATACAAATCCATTCAACTCGATATCTCCTACCTAAGCCAAAAGCCAGGATCAAATTTCAGATTATCTTCTACTTTATCCTCGAGGGAAGTAGTTGCCTATCCCGATAGAAATATTTACCAAGGGTAATGTACGAACTCCCAATGCGAATTGCTTTTTCACTTGGATCTGTTACCTAGGCTAATATCACTTCACATTTTTCTGGATCTCTAAAGTTTTGAAATAAGAAAAGAAGAAATCCTCTGATTATTTTTCATTTTTGCTAGGGACTAGCAAATCATAAGCATGGGGGTATTTGATGAGTTCCTTTAAATAGACTATTGTTACACCTAAGTTAACTTTATTCTTACATTTTATGTTTGCTAATAACCACATTAGGTTATAGAATGATTGCATGCATCATTACTTAAGTTTTTATCTGTTCTATTGCATTCTATAACATAGTATGTTATTATTTTATGTTTCATTGTTGTAGGAATAATTTGCAAGAGACGAGGGGGGTGAAATAAATTTCCCCCTCCCCCAATAGCCGTCGGCCTCAACAACACCTCCCCAATAGCCACCGGCCAAATTTCGTAAGGGATTTAAAAGTCCCATGACTTGCACATGGGGGAGGAGCTAAAAGAGGCTCTTGGCGAGAGAGAGGGAGTCTTCTTCTTCTACCACTGGGGAGACCATCATGAAGAAGAGGGTGTACACTGTGAATAGGGCATACACTATGCACACCAACAACTTCCACCGCTTGCCCATTGCCAACCCAGCCTGCCTTCACCATTCCACCACATGCCTGCAGGTAGCCAAGCACCTTCGCAAGCGTGCAGCTGTGCCCCATCGCCAACCTGCTCCTGCGCCCTCACCAGGGCCCCCTCAATGCGCCAAGCAACCGCTAGCTCCTTCACCAAGCGCATTGCAGCCTACATGCCCCTATGCTCCACTATCTCCCACCGCAGCCACGCGTCTTGCAAGCATAGCACCTCCCACCACACACCTACAATCGTGCTACTGCCTCACCATCCTCTCGCAGTACTATAGTGCTCCCACCGCAGCTGCGTGCCTTGCAAGCAGCACCATCCACCGCACGCCCTGTAGGCATACCCTCGCAAGCTTGCCCTCATCGCACCCACCTGTAGGTAGCCAAGCGCCTGCAGGCAGACCGCTCGTGCTTAGCCACCTACTGTGCAGCCACCTGCAGGCAGCCCAGCATGCTCGCAGGCACACCCTAGCATGTCCCTGCATGTGCAACCATAGCGCAGCAGCTGCCTGCAGGCAGCAGCACTTCCTCTTCTCCACATGTAGCTCTTCTCCTCCAACAAAGCCTAATAGGGCGAAGATTTTTCTCTACCGTCCGGCCACCGCATCACCACCATCGCGAAGCACTTGTCGAGGCGTACCATCTCGTTGATTCTCGCTGTCAACCCTGTATGGCCGATCAAGCGGGGAAGAGAGAGGAGAAATCCTCTATTTTCACCCGAACTAAAATTTACAATGCATGCCATTGCCATTTTGATATTATTATTTTATTCGGGCCACATTGCATGGATGCACTTATAGTTTCACGAATTTACTTCACTTGTGTTATGTGCATCATTCAACATTGAAATTCAAATTAGATTTGCATGCAAGTTAAATTTACATGATATGCCACTACACATGCATCATATACATATCTTTTGGAGCTTAATTCCTGACTTGAGAATTGCATAAATAGCCTTGAACTTTTAAGGAAATTGCAAGCTCCATTTAAAGTAGCATATTCCTCGCATTGAAGTCGTGAAGTTGTCTGCAAACATTCTAATCCTCTACTCGTGAATTTATTGGTTCTATTCCTCCCTATGGATGCGATAATTTTATTGTGGCTAATGTTGATATTTACTTTAATTTTTGATTGAGAGATTTTTCACCACATAAAACATAGCGACATATCACTTTAGTGCTATCATTTTCACAAAAAAGCAAAAAATCTCTCCGTCATCTGCCTTTTTTGGTGACTCTCACGAATTCACACAATGTGCCTAACTCTGAGGAATCATCATCTAATTATCCAGAACTTAAGAGTCCTTGCAGTAGACTTAGCACACCAGTAGTCTCTCTACTTTCTCCTCACAAATATTAGGTGAATATTAATAGAAGATAGTATGCCTGACTCCCTATTAACTGTCCAAGGGTTCAGTAGACTAAAAATACTTAATGGTTTCCTTCAAAGATCCATTGCCCAGTCTATGTGCAAGTGAAGTAACTGTATTGGATTCTAAACATAAGAAACAATTTTAAGAAGAAAATCTTTAATGAAACCTCTTGGTGGGAACACCATCATGAGCCATAACTAGCTTAATTTAGTCATTATCAAGGAATAAAGGCTCCTACAAACTATCAGAGAGCCCTAAGTCACTGCAAATCCATTTTGATTGAAATACAAGAAACTAGGGCTAAAACTACAATTTTACTATTATATCTTGAATGCAGAACAACCATGGGTTTTCTCAGGGGTTAGATAAAGGCCAAATGGTCTTAAAAGTCTAACAAGTGGGTTAGAACAGACAGAAAAGGGTTTTCTCGTGTTTTGAGAATTAAATGAGTTTTGAAACCCTAAAAACAGACCCACTTAATTAACTAAGGTTATGTTCATGATAAAATTCACTTAAACCCTCTAAAATTCATAGAAAAATATTCTCTAGGGTTTGGTACCTTCAATTTGACCATCAGAACCAGTCCTGACCCAAAATAGAGTCTTAGACAGACATTTGCCCTAATTTAAGCTTTTGCATAAATTACCTAATTAAACTTGCTCAAAACCTAAATCTAACTTCACCATTGGATTCCTTGCGTCAAAATTAGATTTGTACCAAAATTTGGGGCTAATCTGGGATCATCTTGACCAAGTTTACATTTTTGTCCAATCAGACTATTTTTATCTCACTTAGATCCTTAGCTTTTTGAATTACTTGCAAATGGCCCCTTAACTTTATCATTGTCTTCACAGAAAGGTGCCTACTACCATCAATCCTATTCCTACAAACTCTAGCAACCAAAATTTGGTAAGTTCTCCTTGATTCCTTTACGAATCCCACAAATTTGATAGGGAAGTCCGTTAAGGAATTCCCTTCATTTTGTGCCAATTTCCAAGTTGCAAATCTCACCCAATCTCTCATGCGAATCCTTCAAAGAGATGGGTCTCCTACTCCGGTTAACATTCCTAGCTTAGAAGCTTGGCTTCTGAGCTCAAATCAACCTCCTAAACCCTATATAAGCATGCCCAGATCAGGCCGAACATCCCAAGCTCGATTTTGGTCGGAAACTCCCCATATTTTTCCTCCCTCTTACGACCAAAAGGATCCTCGAGCTCCAGCAACCTCTTCCATCCTCATTCCTTGTCCATTCACAATACCGATGATGGATTTTCCTCCTTCATCCTCCTCTACATTGCGCCATACTAGTGGGCGCTTCTATCTCCATTGTCGCCGTTCTTCCCCCAACAAAGACACCATTGTCTCCGATGCCGACAATACTGCAGCTAATGTCGCCTCTACCTTGCTTCGTCAACCAATCACCTAGTTTAGTTCCCTAACTCCACTACTTTAGTCACACAGCAACCACACTTCATTTAGACCCTCGTATCACACCGACCACCTTCACCTTCCTCTGCTCCGACCAAACATCCGGTGAGGCTCGCCGCTCATTCCACTACTCTAAATGCCTCGCCAACCACCTCACAACCTTCACCACACCACCCTCTTCAAAACCCCCATCCTATTTTGCCCTATTATGCCTCCAAACCCTCTGCCGAACACACCCACCTTCGTGCATCAACTCTGACACTGTCCAGCCACCACAGCCACCTTCACGGCATGCCGCACCCAACACCAAACTTGCCACCCTACGATAAATCTTCTGGATTTATTTCATAAGGCTTAGAGGCCTTATTCTTACTTTATGGTCTTCACCCCATCAACCACCATTACAATAGCTTCGAGAGAAGCATGAAGCCTTCTCCAACTGCGAAAGCTTCAGGTGATACGTCTAGGTTGTGCGAAGAGGTTCTAGGTAGAGCTCTTTGTCATCAATTAGCACCCACATCTATTGCTACTGCTCCAATTCCACGGAGGCAACCAGCTATAGCTACACGCAAAGGAAGGGAAGTGGGATAGTCTGACCTCGAAAGCTGACTAGTGCTCGCACTTCCATAAATTGGAAAAGTTCTGTAGGCTTATCGCCTCAGCAAGCATAGGGGGTGACGTCCCCGTGCCCCTCACGTGCGTCGCCTGCGACACCTTAAACCTGGGTCTGGCCAATCTGATAACCCACCTAACTTAAGCACTCCTCGCTCACCACCCACGCCGGTGAGCCTGGTCCCAGGTGCGCTCTACCCGAATACCCGATAACCTGAGGCCCAAGGAGGGTGGATCCTAGAGAGAGAAGGAAAGGAAAGTGCACGAGGCAGGGGGCTTTTCTCTCAAAACCAATGGCAGACACTTAATCGTTTAAGGAACCTCCCCCTTACGATTGAAGATTGAGGAAGGAGAGGAAGTCTGAGCAAAAGAGATAGAAAATAAGAGCAGCTACAGCACAACCAAAGGAAGAAAAAGAGAGAAACCTGAGAAGAAGAAGAGAAGAGGAGCTATAGAAGGGAAGAAGCCCAAGAGAAGGAGAAGAAGAAAGAAGCCACAGAAAGAAGAAGTAATCGGGCACTGCAGCAGCAAGCAGGATAAGTCGTGTGACCGGCAAAGCAGACGTCTGAGCTTCATTTGATGTGCACTGTGCACTTATCATATGTGGAATTTAATTTCTTAGTACTGTTGAGAAATTTGAGATAATTGTTAGGGGCAATTGGTGATTCTAATCACCATTTTACCTCATTCTTTTTGCATTATCTGACATTCACATTCATTCATATTTGCTTGGAGTTCTATTGATTATATATTTGTGTTGAATTGCAGTCTTGAGAAGCATTTTTTCCAATTGCTCCCTGTGTTCGACCTCGGACTTTCATTCGAGTAATAAATTCAATTTACTTTTCGCGCTGATTCGACCTATACTACACTCATTGATTTTAAAACCAATTTCAGAGCAAACAACACCTCCTTGATACAACTTCTGTTAGGGATTAACCAATTCATCTCAAAAGAGATTTTTTTTTCATTAATGTGCCTTACCTAAATGCATGAATGCTTCCTAAAATGCAAAATGTACCCCCCCATGCCTACACCCTACAATGTCCTCACTGTAAAATTAAAATAAGGGGAGAAAGGAAGGAAATCACCTGATAAATGTGTCATTCTGAATGTTGGGTTGCCTCCCAACAAGCGCTGCATTTTCTCCTGGCAGCCAAACTAATAGGGAACCTATAAGTCTGGTTCCGAATAGAAAGAGCTAGGCCCTAAAAATATATGTAACAACATGAGCCTAGAAAATAGGTAGCCACGGATGTTGACAAGATGATGATGCAACATTATCCCAAACGCTCACCAGAGGACATGAAAGCAGAGAACCTCGTAGGCTACCTAGGGAGGTCTAGGAATAACAAATGGAACATGACAAGGGACCTCCAGAAATGGAATAAGTGGAGGATAACAAGGATCCTCCAAAGCAAGAAGGGTTTTGAAACATATAAACATAATAATTTCAAACCATTGAATGGCGAGACTAAAAGTATGAGCATCAATCCACACTTGTCATTCTACCCAAGGATGTACTAGCCTGATATTCTCCCTAGAAAGAATGTATATGAGTAGAGACCTGAGCTGAGGATTAGGTAAGGAATCTATAGATTGCTTGAGTGATTGGGTGGTAGTTATTAAGTCCAAAGAGGGCTTAGTCTATTTAGGTTCCATTCCCAATAAGAATTTGTCTTCCACATCCTTACATAAGTTCATTGTTTTATGAAACTCCAACTGCTCCTCTATGATAGATGAGTCATGAATAGAATTAAATATCTCATTAGTAGACTCATGATCAACATGCTTTGACAACAATTGGGTTTCGTGGGAAGTCGCAAGATCAGAATTATCATCAAATCCATTCTCGGGTTCTTTCTTATCAATTACATCCTTTCCAAGGACTTTATGTGCTACTTCATTATCCTTAATATCTTTAAGAGGATTATCATCTTTAATCAGGGCATAAATCCTCAAGTGATGTGTATTGTCCCCAAGAGTCTCCCCTAAGCTTCTCACTATTGTGTTCGTCCTCCTCCAATATCAACTACTGATTTTGTGGAGGATGATTTTCAAAACCAAAAGTAGGAAGGAATCCAAATTTTACCAAATCATTAATATCCTCAGGGGGTAAGTATTCAAAATAACACATAATCCCCTTGAGATTCACTCCAAACTCTCAATCCAGGTTCCTTCATTGGGTCATCATCCTCCTCTAAAATATAGTCTTTGTATCCCTGAGACCAAAATTGATCCAATTCATCCTCCAATCCCTTAGGGTCACCTTCATTGGGCACAATTGAATCTTCAGAATAATGAATGGTAGGTGTTGATTCCCTAAGTGGACGGTCAGGATTAGGCTCACTAAGGGTAAAATGGGGTTCCACCAGATGATTAATAGGGGAAGTGGTATGAACAATAAGAACTTGACCGAGCTTGTCAGTGGTAAGAAAAATACTGTCAGTAGGGTCAAGGTCCTAAAGAGGTACCATCTTCTATTTCTTTTGACTCCAATATAGCTCAGGTGGATAATCATTAAGATAGTTCTGCTCTAGTGGCCGTGTCTCAAGGGAAGAGTCTACGCGATAGCTACTCAAAATGGGATTCCAATTGTCCGTTGTTTCCTCAAAATCTTGTTGATGATTACAGTTGTACAAGTAGGGATCAGAATCATTAGTAAGAGAGTAGCTAAGCTGACGAATTTGCTCATTCAATTATTGACTATTCCTCAGCATCTCTACCATATATTCCATCATTTCATTTTATTGTTTTTGCATTTCTATCATAAAAAAGGAGAGGCAACTGTCAAATTGGGGAGGATAGTCAGTCTCAAGCTTTAGTTCCCTAGGGGTATCAATCCAACCTCGATAAGGAAAATCAAGAACCGTGGGAGGGTTGAGTGTTTGCATAGTAGTGGGGATTCCAAGGGTGGAAAATCTTGCTCCTAGGCCCTACTCAAAAGTGGGTGTTCTCAAGCCAGTACTCCCAGTATAGGAATATGATTGATCCATGAATTGTCGTTATACCCATCAAAGGATGGATATGCTCAAGGCATGGGATCCTGGTTAAAATGATAGAGTAAGGATAGCCCATTTCCTTAAGTCAAACAGGTTAAAATCTCTTGGACTTAGAAGAAATCAGAACAAAAGCAGAAACTTTCTAGACAGTTCAACCACTATCAAAACAAACACAAATACAGTAGGATCTATTTTTAGTAGATTTTAGGACTTAGAATTAAGTGTTCAGTTGGTGGCTAAACAAGTTTTGCAGGAATTATGCTTCCTAGGCCGACCTACATTGGCGCCTACAACCTACTCGCAAGGGATGGAAGTCTCGAATCGAGGCCGAGCACGAGGAACCAAAGTAACTTGGTGGATAGGCTTGTTGATTTCCAACTAACTTCCCTCGTGCTGCAAAAGAGGAGAGGTAGAAATTTATTTAGGGACCTTATGTATGATGTGCACAGTGTATCAGGTGTGTAACACACATACTCATTTTGAATTTTGAAATCTCGCAAATAAGATCCTTTTGCACACAATTTAAAGTCACTGCTAAGGTCAAACCTCTTAGCAGTCTCAATTTTTAAAGTGACCACTAAATTAATTAGATTCAAAGACTTTAGTGGTCTTAGATTTAAGTCCAATGCTAATGCATGATAGGTAATTGATGCTTAAGAGAAGATGTACCATACTCTAGCTTTCATCAATGCAGGGATGTATGCAATGCAGTGAAGATAAACTAGATGCCGCTCATTCAATCCTAGATGGTTGCCCTATAGATATACAGCTTCTAGCAGGCTGTTCAAATTTTTTTTTTTTTTGATAAGCAAACAAACCAAATCTAATGTAGCTAACTAACTAACGTGCAGTTCAAACAATTCAACTAATCCTATAATCTAAATAAAATCGGAACATGCTCCCGAAAAGACACTCTCGCATACAAGAGCAATAGGAAATAAAAAGTACTGGGAACATGTTACCAAGAATACCCAACAAGGGTCCACAAGATAGAAATTAAATGCTAATGTCTATCTAGCCTGATCTAAATCTAAAAGAAGCAAACAAATGTCTCTGGTCGTCGATCCTCCTTCCACACGTGTGAAATCAAGGACAACGTGCTTTAGTTGCTGCCCTCTAGGTGGTGTCAAGGTCCACCAAAAATATCCACTCCATCATGCGCTCTCGTCGCGTTCATTTAATTTTGCACACAAATAGAAACAAGGCCAGCAATTTAGAAAAGCTTCAGAAATAGCATAAAAATAATATAAATTTCCTGAAAAAATTAATCGGTGTATTTCCTCCCTTGCAACGGTGCCATTTGAAAGAGCAATCTTTGTTTTCGATAAAAAATTTAACATAGAATGTCACATCATTATACTTTGTTGCGTGGTAGAAAATCACCTTTCAAAATTATTTATTACTCAAAAGCTAACCACAAAAATAGTTAGGTCATCTCCATAGGGACGAATTGGCCTATTAGACTAGTACGTAGTGCTTCCTCTATTCGGGAATCTCAACGAGTGTGCACATTACTTAGTGCAACACATTTTCTCACATAAATGCTCATTTTAAAAAATTGATCAGGAATGTAGTTATTTATATGCAAAATTACGACAATATAATATTTTATTAAAAAGTGATCTTGGTAATGGTAATCAATGCAAATACTAATTAAAAATAAAACATTCCTTATTTGCGATAATCAATGTGGCACTCTTATCTAATTCATGAGTTACTCAACCAGAATCAATTTTGACTTAGTGGAAGAGTATCTATGCGAATTCACATCAATAAATTAATTCGTTAAGTAAGTCAATAGTGAACTTTGCAATGGCATAAATGGTAATTATTAAAGAGGTGGAAAATAGAGGACTTGTTCTCTATCCTTCTTACGTGTGAGGAGGGGCGGCGATCGTCGACGAGGATTGATGGTGTGGTGAACCTCGACGAGGGCTTCTTGATAGTGTGAACGGTGTGGCCAGAGGTGGCCGGTGACGGCGGCCAAAGGCGGGGGATGCCGACGGTGAACACTGACTGTGTGTGTGGGCTCTGTAGGCGGCTGTGGCTACGTGCGTGGGCCACACGTGGCTGCGCATGGCATGGGTGCTTGATGAGGAAGCTCTGATGTGCTTGGAGTCTAGGTTGAAGGTCATTCGAGGCGGATACGTGCATGGAGGTTTGGGTTACTTTGGGTGGAAGTTGCAAGTGGTGTGTTGAAATAGGGAAGGATAAGAAGGAAGAAGAACAAGAAGAAAAGGAGGGGTGGTAGTGGGTGGCTTGGTTGCAAATGTTGGTGGTAGTGATGGTGTTGAAGGTGATGGTGATGGCAGTGATGTTGTGGCTGCACGTTGTCACCATGCAACCAGTGAGAGGGAGAAGGAGTGGAGGTGCAGCACGCCTAAGCCACGGTGCTCATATGGTCCATGGTGTGCATAGGGTCCACGATGGAGGAGGAAGGAGATCACCACCAATGGGAGAGGATAGATGATGAATTCCCCAACCATCCTCCTCTTTTTAAATGCCCCCGAGATCGTCTCCATCACTCACGATGCCATGGGTTGTTGCGTGAAAGTCAACTCGTTTGGGTGGCCGGTCTATTGAGACCGGCGAGAAGGAGGCAATCTGTTGAGGTATGTGGTGGGCCTATAGGAAGGAAAAAAGCAAAGTGGGTTATTTATAAAAATAATCTAAAATAATGCATGAAATGCTTCTCACTATATTGCAATGTATGAAATATGCATGCAAATTCTTCTTATAAACTATTCTGTTTCTATATTAAAGTATGCTATGTACATGCAAACATTAATCTAATAATTAGGCATTTAAGTATTTAATTAGCCTAGAAATGTTATCTCATTAGGTACCTGATGTCAAAAGTACGGTTTGCTGCACCCAGCTAGTAAT
Source organism: Thalassia testudinum (assembly GCA_037157565.1). NCBI lineage: Eukaryota > Viridiplantae > Streptophyta > Magnoliopsida > Alismatales > Hydrocharitaceae > Thalassia > Thalassia testudinum. The sequence continues at coordinate 62,681,884 of JAZHRO010000014.1, forward strand.
GGTACTGATGATGGGTACTGGTACCATCTGGTACCCGATGAGAGATAGAATTCAGCAGTAGGGGAGGTTTAGGGGAAAGGGAAAATAAGTTGTAGACAGATCCAAGATATAAAGATCTACAAAGGGGATGAGAAAATACCTAGAGTTGAGTCTTGGAGGAGATCCTTCTTCTCTTTTTCTAGGATTTGGAGATGATCTTGGAGTGAATGGGAAGTAGGTTTTGGAAGGAACAAAATGAGGCAAGTGTTTGCACTTGACCTCTTTTAATATGGCATTGGTCATGTGCTAGTCAGATGACCACTTAAGTGGTTTAGAGAAATATCAATGAACTTAGATATTGAAAATAATGTAGTAAATGACCTAAGTTAAGCAACCATATTGCAAACAACACCCTGATATTTTTGAAAATATTACAGTATGCCCCTTTTTAATAAAAGTGGGTAAATTACAGTTAGGTCCTCAGTGATTTTTATAATTACAAACAAGTTATAAAGTAATCAAAGTTTTAATTTTGAACTACTTTAATTGTACAAAGACCCAATTTTCTTCTTATGAACTAGAATCTTTCTGTTGCAAGAGGTTTTGTAAAGATGTTTGCTAATTGGTTTTGTGTCTTTATAAATTCTAATTGAATGACACTATGTAGCACATTGTCTCTAAGAAAATGGTGTCGAACATCTATGTGTTTGGTAAGTGAATGATGTACCGAATTTTTGGATAAATTAATTGCGCTTGTATTATCACATAGAATTTTAGATTGTGCAAAATATAATCCAAAATCAGACAAAGTTTGTCTCATCCAAATGTCCTGAAAGTAATTAATTGAAGTAGCAATATATTCTGCTTTGGAAGTGAAAAGAGAGACACACCTCTATTTTTTAGAGAACCACGAAACAAGGGATTCTCCAATAAAATGACAGGTACTGCTAGTGCGCTTTCGGTCTGTCTGACTCCTTGCATAATATACATCACTATAGGATAATTAATCTAAGGTCTATATTTTAATGTAAAAGAGACCAAGATCTCTTGTGCTATTTAGGTATTTAAATATTTGTTGTACTGTGTATAAATGAGATTCATTGGGTTCGGATTGGAATCTCACACATAAACATGTAGCAAAAGGAATATCAGGTCTAGAGGCTGTAAGGTATAGTAGTGATCCTATCATACCCCGGTATTTCTTTTCATCTACTTTCTTACCAGATAAATCTTCACAAAGAGAAGTAGATAGAGTAATTGGAGTCACTTTTCCATTTACTTTTTTAAAGTCAAACTTCTTGAGAATTTCAAGAACATATTTTGTTTGACTAATGTAAATAGCTATGTCCAATTGTTGTATTTGGAGGCCTAGAAAGAATTTGAGTTCACCCATCATACTCATTCCAAACTCAGTCTTCATAGTCTCACAAAAATGCTGACACAGGGACTCTTTGGTTGATCCAAATATAATATCGTTGACATATATTTGAACCAATAGGATGCCATTTCCTTCTTCCTTTATAAAAAGAGTTGAATCAATAACTTCAATTCTTTTTCCATGCTGGAGAAGGAAGGATCTAAATCTATCATACTAGGCCCTAGGAGCTTGTTTAAGATCATATAATGCCTTATTAAGCTTGAATACATGCTCTGGGTGTGTTGGGTCCAGGAACCCGGGAGGCTGATGATAACAAATTTTTTGCGGTTTGTAAAATACGTCGTTGTAACGTGCAAAACCAATCAACTCTTAAATTTGTAAACCTAGATAGTGGGGTATCTAGGGTCGTCCAAGGAGGCAATATGTTTGCAAAATTCAGGTCTCTTGCTTGGAAATAGAAATCACCTTTCTTTTTGGTCTTTTCAAATATATCATTTTTTTTAGGGTTTTGAAATAATGAGCATTCGCAAAGTTGTTGACAAAGAAAAAGGCGATCTAAACCTAATCCGCTAAACTATTGCTAGAGTGACAAGAAAGGCCTCTCCCTAAGCTCACTTTAGGCACATGGGGGCCTAGAGTAATTAGGGAGAGGGAGTGAAAAAGTACTAGATCAAGATAAAAAAAAAAAATGTGACAAGAATTTAAAAGAAGGCAACTTGAATTGAATTGAACTTATTCTACACAAAACACATAGAGGAAAGCTTCTTATCTACTTGAAATGCAGGAACATAAAAACAAAAATCCTCTAAATGAAATGGTGAAGAAGATGATGGCTTCTTGCTCCAAGCATGGTAGCTCTCGAGCTTAAAAAGAGTCCTCCAACTGCTTCCTTGCTATGCTCCTCTAAGATGGTGTCCTCTAAGGTGGAAGTTAAGGTGGAAGCTTCCACCTTAACTTTCCTCCTACAAGGATGGGCATGCACCACCCTTGCTCCTCCTTTCTTGGCCGTCCTCCTAGTGGGGGTGTGCTCCTCCTCCTTGGCGTGGCACAAGGGAGAAGAAAAACGGGAAGAAGGCACCAAGCGGGCTGGCAGGATGCCCCCTTAATCTTCTTTTCTTCTTCTTCCTTGGCCTTGAATTATGGTCGGTATATGGTAGACTAAACTAATGGAGCATGAAGAAAATGGTAGTAGGTGATGGGTTTTTATAGAGTGGGATGGGGGTAGAGTTGGCATGAATAGGTGGAGGGCTAGGATGGAGTTTGGTGGTGGTTATGGGTGGTTAAGTTAATTCTAAGGTGGAGATCACTTGGCGCCATCTTAAAGGGTGAAAGGGGGGGTAGTCATAGGTTGAATCCATCCGTTGGTGGATGTCCATGGTTGAGGGGGTGCCTCCATTTTGGCACCAAAATGGTGTTCTAGAAGGGGGCAATTTTGGAGGGAAATGGAAGGTGGAGATGGGCTTTAGGCTTAGGTGTAGGGTGGAGGTTAGGGCATTTTTGGAGGGAAAAGTTGGCACCAGAAAGGGGGGTAGTTGGGGTTATTTTGGCGCCAACTTCTTGGTGCCATTTTATGGTGGTTGAGGGGTGAAAGGTGGTGATGGTGGTGGTGCCAACTTGTAGTGGATGGAGCTAGCTTTTGTGAGCTTTAGGTAGGGCTTAGTTGGTGGGGCTAGTTAGGTAGAGTTTTAGGGTGGTAAATGTCAAGGGAGCTAGAACCTAGCTAAGCTATGCTAAGCTGAGCTAAGCTATGCCAAGCTAGCTTAACTATTAATGGAGTAGAGGAGTATGCAATGGGAGCTAGGTTTTATGAAGAGGAGCTGGACAGAACGAGTCTAGAGTTGAAATGGAGCTGCCAGCTGCTGAAGGGGGTGGCACAGAGCTACTCTAGCTGGCTTAGCTTGCTTGTTCTTTGCTAGCTACTAAGCCAAGCTAAAGTAAGCTGGCTTCTACCATAATGAGCTAATGTGAGCTGGGTCTGGTGCTCTTGGGGAGGATAAAGCTGGTTCAGGCAGCCAAGGTAGCTTAGATCAAGTGAATTGAGCTAAGCTGAGTCCCTGGGAGCTGAACTTGAGTTTCCTGAGGTGAAATGAAGTCATCTTCAGTTAGCTGGAGTTGAGTGGAGATGGATGTAGCTAAACCTAAGCTAGGGTGAACTCTAGTCAACTCAACTGAGCTAGCTAGAGCTCCCTGTGAAATAATCGGTGCTGTGATGAGCTAGACTCAGCTAAGTTGAGCTGGATCTAAGCTGACCTGAGCTAAGGTGAGCTTAGATAAGCTCTCTTGAGCAGCCATTCAGCTGAGATGACCTGAATGTATCTAGGATCAGCTAACCATAGTTCAGGTGAGTTGAATTCCAGCTATGGTGAGCTGGAACAAGCTGAGTTCCAGCTGGTGGCAGCTTTTCCTTCACTAGTTGCCTTCCTAAGTGCTAAGGTTCTAGAGATCTGGCAATCTGTATGTCCCTAACAGTCACAAAAATACATTAAAAAGTGCAATGCAAGCCTAACCTACTTAATGCCTAAATGCATCCCAAAGACCTATTTGCAGAGCAAAATCCTAAGTGCTAGGTTTGTTTTAATGAATAAGAATGATGATGAACTACTGTTTATCACACCCCCATGCTTATCTTTTGCTAGTCTCTTAGCAAAACTTTAATTTTTTGGAAAATGGAATTTTTAGGAAATCTAATTTTTTTCAACTTTTGAAGAGAAAAAGATTAATGGACCTTGGTTGGTCTAAATACAGGAGGCACGGGATTTGATAAGCATAATCATCATGATTTCTTTCTGGATCCAAAAATTAGACAAAGCGGGATCAATATATCCTCCAGAAAATTCACAAATTAACCCCTTGTTAATTCAAATGACATGAAATTTCTATTTTTGGTATTTTTCTGGCTATTGAATTTGATTCGCAACTTGCAATATCCTTTAAAACCTTATGTCTGTGCTTGCGAAAAGGCAACATTTATAAGGGCGTGTTTTTTGTTTAAAACTTTTTTTTTCTCCCATGCTTATTTTTAGCTTAGTCTTACAACAGATGTGTCGGGATCATCATTCCCATTACCAATCCTCGAGGGGGCTCTGGCACCAGTACTTTGGGATAGCACTGTCCATGATACCACCCAGGAGCTCACAACCCCAAAACATAATGCGGTGTAAAGGGGTGCTCCAAGCAAACTCAAGCTCTTGCTCCGACACTATAGGTAGAGCACTGTCCAAGACACTTGAGTTGCTAAAATGCACTTTAATGCTCTGTCTAAAGATAGGAAATATAGATATGGAGCAGCGCCAAGGTGGTAATGATTAGCCCATAATTGCGGGTTATTTAAGTATTTAAGTGCCTAGACATTAAGTTAATTTTAATATTTAGATAGCATACATTAGGATGCAAATAAACTAATTCATATTTTTAGCTTAATTGCATAATTCATTCAATGTATGCATTTAGAATTAACTTAGAATTGCATGCATTTCATTAGTTAATCAATTAGGTGAATTACTTGCATTGTTTTAATTTAACATAGAAGTTAAGGGTTTATGCATAAATAACCATAATATTTTATTATATTCTTATTCTCTTCCTCCACAGGTAACGACTGCTTCTTCTCCTCAGCAACCATTCACGCACAGCAACAAGCATTCATTGGCCATGAAGTGCATCTGATCCCACTTCTTTCGATTTCAAATAAATCACAAGCTGCTACAAAGGGGGGAGGAGACGACCAAGCAAGAGCAAGCCACCACCCCTTTTTCCTCACTCGTCAAGAACTTCGTTTCTCCTCCACTCGTCACCACCGACCTCAACCGCAGCAGTGCGACTCCTCCACCATGGGTGTGTGGTGTGACGGTCCACGCCACCACGAGTCCCTGCATCACCGTGCAACATTTTCCCTTCCACACTTAGGTCCCAGCTGTTGCATGCCCCACGCACCCTCGCCATGCTCATTGTAGCACACAGAGCTACAATTGCCGCCTCTCCTCCCCACGCGTCAGCCCCTGCCGAGTGCGCCACTGCGTGTGCCTTCCCTCGGCGCACTTCATCTTCTATGGCAGCACACCTGCATGCGCTGTACATCCACTGCAGTAGGCACGTGCGCCCACTTCCAGTAGCTCATTGCACCCTCTTCCCTCGCACCTCAGCCGCCGCCCGCACCTCCAGCCAGTGCACCCTTAGCCCTGCGGCACCCCTGCAGGCACGCATGCCCACTTCCAGCCTACACACACCTCCCTGCGTGCGTCCACACCTCACCATGCCGCTGTCTGCAGCACTCACCACCGCTGCTTCTCTCGTCCATCCAGCTAGCGCAAGCCATCTCACGATGTGCCGCTGCCACCATCGCGAAGGCCTTGCTCCGGTCAACCTTTTGTCGGAGTAGCTCCTCGAATGAGCCTCTCTCCCATGTGTGAGGAGGAGAGAGGTATAATCCTCTATTTTTACTTCAAGTACTATTTACAGAAATTGCCATTGCCACCATCATTTTCTTGATTTATTTTGTTAATTAAATTGTGGGGAATTTCTGCCTTCATGCTTGTGCTTTTAGAGAATTGTTAAGCCTTATTATTCATATCTATGTGCACTGTATTTAATTTTGAGTTACTTTTTAGTATGCTTGCAAGTGAAAAGTACATGGCATACCCTTGCACATGGATAATTTTATTACGTAAAAATTACATTAACACCCCTTGACTTCTCCACAAATTTAAGATTTACATTCAGAGGTACATAGGCGTTGTTTGATTTTATGAATATTTCAGGAACTTGATTTCCACCTAATTGCAAGTTTAAATAAGTCATTGCTTCCCTGTGGACACGACTCGCTCTCCTGTGAGTGGTTTGATTTTGACTTTAATTATTTTGTGAAGCAATTTTCCACCACTTTAATCCTAAAATGACAAATCATCTTAATCACATTATTCAAAAGCGAAAACCATCTTACTAATGGTGCCGTTGCCGGGGAGGCAACAAGCTTAATTAAATCGCATTCATTCATTCATTTGTTCACATTGATTTAAATTTTGAATCATATTGAACTATGGATTTTTTTTTCTGATGCGAGTGCAACAATCTGTGACACACATTCTACGACTCACAATCACACAAGTCATCATGAGAGCCGACCCTTGACGTCGCCAGAGGAGAAATTGTTCGAGCCACCATGCAATGAACTAGATTGCCAGGAGGGAAAGGACGAGGACGTGATGATCGTCTCCGCACATTTAGTCGCTGATTTGATTAGAGTGGGATTAAGACTTTAGAACTTAATTTTCATTGCACATTAAGTTTGAGACCCTTGTTCTGGGGTACATTTTTAGGGGTTTGCTCCCTAATTTTATTTCATGCCCGTGTTGGGTGGATAATTTTAAGGAGCCTATTTTCTTTTCTTTAGATCTAGGTTTTTATTTTATTTTGTGGTTGTTTATCAATAATTTGTTTGTGCATAAGTAGCAAAAAAAAGAAAAACATGAGCTACCAGCTAGAAGCTGCCTGCCCTTAGTTCGAATCATTTAGAACTGAATGAGCAGCATCTAGATGTAATTCCTTTCTTGCATATTGCATGAGGAATGCTGGAATCAGGTATGCACTTCTAACTTTGCATTTCTACCTATCATGCAAATGCATTTGGATTAATTTTTAGGCCACATAATCTATCTTGAAGTGATCTAATAAAGTGGTCACATTTAATATTTTGAAAAAGGACAAATTAAAGGAGTGACATTTAAAAATCAAGGACTTGATTTTCAAATGCGGCATGCAATTCAAAATTTAAAATCTTTTGCAGTGTATGCACACTTATATCTCGTGCACCACGGCACCCATTTAGGCACTCCTACGTCTTGGAACTACTAGCACAAGAGCCCTCCTACCATTGGATTCTGAAGTGTTTGGAACTTGAGATCAAAGGTTTTGTAAATTCAAAGAGGGGGATACTCTGTCACGGACTTTTGGGGGTAGTTGAGAAACACTATGAAAGCATAGCTTCGAAGGAAGTCTTAGGCCTACTTGCATCCCTCAATCTTCCATCATTGGAGTTGCTCTACCATTTGAGATTTAGGGAGGAACACCTAAGCTCCAACTAGGTCCTTTTAGGCATTTCGAAGGTCGACAATAGGCGCGTAATTGATTGGGCAGCTTGCCCTGTCACCTACAATTTGAACTAAGTCAAAAGCCTAAAATTGTAAAGACTGAACAAGTCCTTTTGAATTGTGTTTGTAGTGCATGCTTGGTACGCAATCTCTTAGGAGTCAACTTGTGTTTGATCCTAAACCTGAAAGAATCTTAAGAAGAAACCTCCCAAGGGAAGAAATGGCCGATCAAAGGAGCCTTAAGGAATATTTCATTCCAACCAATCAACCTGGCCCTGCACTACGTAGACCTGGAGGGGAAAATCCTTATGAGATCAAAAGCAGTACCATATCATTGCTACCCTCCTTTTATGGTACTACTTGGGAAGAACCTTACAGGCATATAGAGGAATTCACCAAGGTCTGTTCCATGGTGAAGCTACAGGGCGTTACTGATGATGCTCAAATGTGGACCCTCTTTGCCTTCTCCCTCAAGTACAAAGCCAAGTATTGGTATCACACCCATGATGATATTAACATTTGGGATGCCCTGAAGAAGGAGATTTTGAAGAAGTACTTCCCCATGGGCAAAATAAATCACTTTAGGAGGGAAATTATGAGTTTTGTTCAAAAGGATGGGGAAGCTTTCCATGATGCGTGGGAACGCTTTAATGGCTTCTTGTGACTTTGCCAACATCACCAGGTGCCTAAGTGGCAACTGGTTGAAAGGTTCTACATCGGACTTAATGTTTCGCATAGGCAGACTGTGGATGATGCCTGTGTAGGAACCTTTCTATCTAAGACAGAGGATGAAGCTTGGAACATTTTTGATACTTTGAGTGGGAATTCTATTCACTTGAATTCTGCCTACATGGATAGAAAACCCACTCTCATGCAAAGAAAATTGGAGGTGAATGAGGCAAGGGACACCCAGAATTTAGCCTATCAGATTCAATTACCGAATTAAAACATGGAAAGGCTTATGTTGAGCCCGAGCCAATTCATATATAACACCTCCACATCCCAAGCTTCTAAATGCTCCATTTACCAAGGCAATACACATGCCACTGTGGACTGCCACTTGGCCCCCCAATTCCCTGAGCTTGTACAGGCAGATCTGAATGCCGCTCATGGGTTCCGTCCTAGACCTCGTAATGACCCTTTTTCCAACACTTATAATGAGGGATGGAGGAACCACCCCAACTTTTCATGGAGACAAGGAAATGTCTCAAATTCAGGGAATTATAAACAACAATCCTTTCAAAACCATCAAATGAACCAACCTCAGACCTTTGCCCAACCTAAGTCCTCTGAGATGGATGAATTGAAGGCAATGTTGACAACTATGCAAGAAAGTCAAAGTGCCATCATCCAATCTCATGACAAGGCTATACATGAGATGAAATCACAAATAGGACACCTTGTTGAGGCCGTTAGATAGAGGGAAACTAGGAAGCTCCCCAGTGTTGCTAAGGAGAATCCTAAGGGAAAAGGGATTGTCTTTAGGGAGCATGCTCAGGCGGTGACTATTCTGAGGAGTGGGAAAGAAATTTCCAAACCCGATGCTCCTATAGTCTCACCCCCTTCAAAACCATCCACCCTGACTTTCACCCCCACCGGAGAAGACTTGCCCAAATCTTCTCCTCTTGAAATCACCTCACCGAAAGAAGTTGCCCCTGTTCCACCCCTTACTCGACATGAAAACCCTTCCAGCCTGAGATTGAGAGTGCCCTTTCCAGAGTGCTTATCCACCTCTAGGCAGACTTTTGCTAGCTCATCTGGTGCCAAAGATACGATGGATGAGATAATGGAAACTTTCAAGCAAGTGCAGATTAACCTACCTTTGCTTGAGGCTATCCGACAGATTCCATCTTATTACCGCTTCTTAAAGGACCTGTGCATGTAAAAGCGATAATCTAGGAAATAGGTCCAATCAAAAGTTATCCTACCTGATTCTGTTAGCTCAATTGTTCGACATGGCACACCCTTGAAACTTAAGGACCCAGGAGCCGCATACATCTCAGTGGTTATTGGTGACCTACAGATTGATGAGGCTCTACTTGATATGGGTGAGGGGGTGAACATCCTTCTGAGCTACGTGTATGAACAAATTGAGGGAGGCAATCTGAAGCCTAGCCCAGTAATCCTCTAAGTTGCTGATCGATCACTTAAGACACCACATGGAATTTTCGAAGATGTCCTCGTAAGAGTGAAGCATTTCTTCTTCCCCGTTGACTTCTTAGTTTCGGACACTGACCCTACCAATAAGCCAACCAAACCCTCCATCATTTTAGGCCACCCCTTCCTTGCAACTTCGCATGCTTCAATCAATTGCAATACTGGGGCATTGAAAATGGGCTTTGGGAATAGGAAAATCTGGCTTAATGTGTTTGATGCTTACAAACAAGCCGAGCTTGAGGATTGTTCTCAAGTTGAGGTGATAGATGACCTGATTGAAGAGGCAACCCTTGCAATGCTATGTGATGACCCCCTTCAGCATGTCATGCTAAATGAGCATTCCCATTTCTTGGAGGAATGTGAAGTGGATATACTAGAGCTTGAGGAGTTGCTGGGTGTGTCTGCTAAGTCTCTTCCCCCATCATCTCTGTCCAAGGTAGATCTGCTACCTGAGATGGGGACATCAATTATGAAACCCTCAACCATACAAGCCCCCGACCTTAAGTTGAAAGCCCTCCCTGACACTCTCAAGTACGTCTTTCTAGGTGCCAATGGTACACTCCCTGTTATCATTTCGGCTGAGCTATCTGAGGCATAGGAGGGAGCCCTGATTGAATGCTTGTCTAGGCACAAGGAAGCTATTACTTGGAGCATTTATGACATTAAGGGTATAGACTCTACACTCTACATGCACCATATTTATGCTGATGATTCGATCAAGCCATTTAGGGACATGCAGAGACGTCTGAACACTAATATGAGGGAGGTGGTTAAAAAGGAAATCCTGAAGTGGTAGGACGCTGGGATCATATATCCCATTGCAGATAGTAAATGGGTAAGTCCTATTCATGTGATGCCAGAAAAGGTATGCTTTACTGTGTAATTTAATGACCAAGGTGAACAAGTTGTCACTAGACCCTCAACTGGATGGAGGGTCTATATTGATTACCGCAAGCTGAACACCACTACCTAGAAGGATCACTTTCCTTTGCCTTTCATTGATCAAATTCTCAAGAAATTGGCATGGAATAAGTACTATTACTTTCTCGATGGATATTCTAGGTACAACCAGGTTGCACTCTTCCCTGATGACCAGGAGAAGACGACGTTCACGAGTCCTTACGGTACCATTGCATTCAGGCATATGCTGTTCGGATTATGTAATGCCCCTGCAACCTTCCAATGGTGTATGATGTCCATTTTTTCTGACATGATTGATGAGTCAGTTGAAGTGTTTATGCATGAGTTCTCCATTTACTACTCATCTTTCAACCAGTGTCTCCTGCACCTGGAGAATATGTTGAAATGATGTAAGGAGATTGGTTTAGTCCTCAGCTGGGAGAAAAGTCATTTCATGGTATAGAAAGGAATCGTACTTGGGCATGTTGTGTGTGAGAAAAGTTTGGAAGTAGATAAAGCCAAGATTGATTCTATTTCCAAACTCCCATTACCCATGAATGTCAAACAGATTAGATCCATTTTGGGCCATGCCAGATTTTATAGGCGCTTTTATTAAAAATTTCAGTAAAATTTCTATGCTACTTTGTGACTTGTTGGCGAAGGAATCTTCCTTCAATTTTGATTCAAAGTGTGCTGAGCCCTTTCAAACTCTAAAGGAGGCCTTGACCTCTATGCCTATTCTCCAAGCTCTTGATTGGATGCTCCCATTTGAGCTGATGTGTGATGCTTCAGATTATGCAGTGGGAGCAGTCCTTGGACAAAGGGTTGATGGAAGACCTCATGTGCTGCAGCATGCTAGCAAGACTTTAACCGAACTGTAGCAAAACTACACCGTCATTGACAAAGAATTACTTGCTGTAGTTTCCTCTCTGGAGAATTTTAGGTCTTATCTTCTTGGGTCTATGGTGGATATTTTCATTGATCATGTGGTAGTGAAACATCTCATTGCTAAGAAAGATTCTAAGCCATGTCTAATTAGGTGGATCCTACTCCTTCAAGAATTTTACTTGGACATACGTGAAAAGAAAGGAGTAGAAAACATTGTGGCTGACCACCTATCTTGCCTTCCACTTAATGACTCTCTTTCTGGAGACATCCGCGAGACATTTCTTGATGAAACCTTTATGGCAGTAACACCAACTTTTCCTTGGTATGCTGATACCATAAATTACTTGTTCACTGGAGAAACTCCGGGCTATTGGGATGAGCAGAAAAGAAAGAGATTCATTTCCCAAGCGAGATACTTTCATTGGGAAGAGCCTGAATTATTTAGAATTGGACAAGACCAAGTATTGAGACGATGTGTAGCTGAAGTGGAACAACAAAGTGTGTTGAGTTTTTGCCATGAACTCCATTGTGGCGGATACTTTGGTGCTAAGAAAACTGCTTTTAAGGTTCTCCAGTCCGATTTTTGGTCTTCGTTATTTAAGGATTCTCATAATTTTGTTAAGGCCTGTATTAGATGTCAACGGATTGGAACGATTGGGAAGAGGAATGAGATCCCTCAACACCCTATTCAATCTATTGAAATTTTTGATGTGTGGGGAATTGACTTTACGGGCCCCTTCCCTTCATCCCATGGTTATGAATATATCTTGGTGGTAGTTGATTATGTCTCTAAATGGATATAGGCCATTCCTACATGCACAAATGACCACTTTGTGGTTTTGAAATTTGTGAAGGCCAATTTCATATCTCGTTTTGGCTACCCCAAGAACATTATAAGTGATGGGGGACCTCATTTCCGAAACCACCACTTCAATGGGCTAATCAAGAGTCTGGGAGTGACTCACAAGGTCGCTACCCCTTACCATCATCAGACGAGTGGCCAAGTTGATGTGTTGAATAGGGAAATAAAAAATATTTTAGAAAAGATTGTTAGACCAAATAGGAAAGACTGGTACCAAAAGGTCAATGATGCTTTGTGGGCATATCGAATGGCCTATAAGACCCCTTTGGGAATATCTCCCATTTGGATTGTGTATGGGAAAGCATTCCATTTACCAATTGAGTTGGAACATAGGCCACTTTGGGCTATTCGAAGTGTTAACAAGGATTTAGAAAATGCAGGTAAGGCATGACTTCTGGAGTTAACTGAGCTTGAGGAGCTGAGGAATGATGCTTATGACACCTCTGAAGTTTATAAAGTGAGAACTAAGGTCTTGCATGATAAGTATATCCTTAGAAAGACCTTTGAGCCCAACCAACAAGTCTGGCTTTTCAATTCCAGACTTAAGCCTTTTCTAGGGAAATTAAAATCTCGTTGGGATGGGCCTTACATAATCACTAAAGTGTTTCCACATGGAGTTGTGGAGATTAAAAGCCTTTCCTCTTCAGCAACTCCGTTTATCGTCAACGGTCAACGGTTAAAACCATACATTACTTTAGATGGCCATCTGGTTGACAGGGTCACTCTTGAGGAGCCTTAGCTCCTACCATTCTCCGCCTCAGGTAATATCTTCCTTTAACTATTTTTGTTTTCAATGAGGACATTGTTTGAACTAGTCATGGGGGAGAGGACCTGAGGCATCTATTTATAGCATGTCTATATTTTGCATTCATTCATGCATATTGCATTAAATATATATATATATATTGAAGCTTAACTGGCTGGGCCCTGCATTCTTAAGCAAATCAGAACTCTAGGTTAAACTAAGTTGATTCTAGGTGTCAAACTTTATAAAATAAGTGAGCTACTAGCTTTAGAACTTTAGGGTCCTTTGTGGACTTAAAAACTTAAGTAGGAGTTAAGTTGCAGACCATTCCTCAAGTGGTTGAGGAAGGAAAGCTAGGGATTGAGTTAAAAGGCTGCGTAGTACCTAGAGTCTTGTTCTACATTTTGGTTTACGGGTCCTTGTAACCCAAGCATCCAAATTTCACACACACTTGGTCTAGTGTAAGTAAGTGGTCACCTTAATTCCTCTCTTAAAAGAAAATTTGGTTCTCTTAGTTTTGACTTAGGAGAAGCTTGAAAACACAATTTGATTGTAAGGGTTCCGACTACAGGAGAGGCGGAGTATATACTCACCTTGAGGATGCGATGATAACATGTTACCTCCTCAGCATTTGTCTCTTAGGATATCCATCCTACTAGGGGCATGTAAGCGCACTATGCGGTTCAGGTACCATGGGTGGCCCTATCTCGAAGTGCCGATTACCACAGGCCTGAATTCGCTTAAGAAATCAATGGGCGATGCTATCTTGAAGTGTCGATTTCCAGGTGTTCTTGGGGTCGCTAGGGGTGGTGCTATCTCGAAGCATCGAAAGCCAGGCACCCTTCGAGGTACGATGATGGGGACAATGAACCCGACACAGATTGTGTTGATAGCTAATCCAAGGTTAGACATAGAGGAATCAAACAAAAATATATATATAATAATAAAAAAAATCCTTTTTCCTTTCTAGGTTGGCAATCATACCAACCTCAAATAACTCAGACCAATGCATATGAGTGGATGCTTTAATCTCAGGGATCAATAAACCTTAGGGTAGAGTCAGAAATCAAGCAAACTTGTGCTTGCAACTTGTCTTTAGGTGACTTAGTCTGTAACTTAGCAACTACTTTGGAACCTTAGGTCTAAAGTTTGAACTTAAAATGTTTCTAAAGGAAGACCGATTGGGTTGGTTAGTCTACTTGGAGTGCTAGGTTTTCGCTTGGATTTGCTAGAGACTAGCAAAAATTAGGCATGGGGGTATTTGATTGACCCATATTTGTAGGCTATTTATGTATTTAAGTGCCTAGACATTAAGTTAATTTTAACATCTAGATAGCATACATTAGGATGTAAATAAATTAACTCATATTTTTAGCTTAATTGCATAATTTATTCATTGCATGCATTTCATTAGTAAATCAATTAGGTGAATTACATGCATTGTTTTAATTTAACATAGAAGTTAAGGGTTTATGCAAAAATAACCATAATATTTTATTATTTTCTTATTCTCTTCCTCCACAAATAAAGGCTGCTTCTTCTCCTTATGCAACCGTTCACGCACAGTTGCAAGCATTCATTGGCCATGAAGAGCATCTGATCCCACTTCTTAGGATTTCAAATTCATCACTAGCAGCTACAAAGGGAGGAGGAGATGACCAAACAAGAATTGGCCACCACCCCTTTTTCCTCACTATGTAGAGAACTTCGTCTCTCATCCACTCCTCACCTCTGGCCTCAACTGCAGCAGTGCGACTCCACCACCGTGGGCGTATGGTGTGATAGGCCACAATGCCAAGAGTCCCTACATCACCGTGCTACATTTTCCCTTCCATACACTGATCCTAGCTGCTGCACGCCCTACGCACCCTCGCCATGCCCGCTGCAGCATACAGAGCTGCAACGACCACCTCTCCTCCCCACGCCTTAGCCCTTGCCGAGTGTGCCACCATGCATGCCTCCCCTCAGCACACTTCATCTTCTGCAGTAGCCCACCCACACGTGTTGCACCTCCACCGCAGCAGGAATGCGTGCCCACTTCTAGCAGCTTAGTGCACCTTCTCCCCCGCGCCTCAGCTCTTGCCTACATCTCCTGCTAGTGCACCCTCAGCCCTTCCGCACGCATGTAGGAGCGCGCGCCCACTTCCACCCCGGGTGTACCTCCCAGTGTGTGTCCGCACCTCACCGCACTGCTGTCTGCAGCACCCGCCGCAAGCCCTCCATCCACAACGCACGCAAGCGTAGCAGCAAACAGCCACCATCACTGCCACTTCTCTCCTCCATCCAGCTGGCCCAAGCCATCTCACGACACGCCGCCGCCACCGCCACGAACGCCTTGCTCCGGTCAACCTTTTGTAGGAGTAGCTCCTCGAATGAGCCTCTCTCCCGTGTGCGAGGAGGAGAGTGGTATAATCCTCTGTTTTTACTTGAATTACTATTTACAGAAATTGCAATTGCCACATTCATTTTCTTGATTTATTTGGTTAAATAAATTGTGGTGAATTTATGCCTTCATGCTTATGCTTCTAGAGAATTGTTAGGCCTTATTATTCATCTCTATGTGCATTGTATTTAATTTTGAATTACATTTTAGTATGCATGCAAGTGAAAAGTACATGGCATACCCTTGCACATGGATAATTTTCTTACATGAAATTTACATTAACAACCCTTGACTTCTCCATAAATTTAAGGTTTACATTCAGAGCTACATAGGCGTTGCTTGATTTTATGAATATTTCAGCGAACTTGATTTCTACCTAATTGCGAGTTTAACTAAGTCATTGCGTCCCTGTTGACACGTCCCGCTCTCCTGTGAGTGGTTTAATTTTAATTTTAATTATTTTGTTAGGCAATTTTCCACCACTTTAATCCTAAAATGACAAATCATCTTAATCACATTATTCAAAAGCGAAAACCATCTTACTGGGTAACATGTTGACATTGCATCCTGAAAGGAGGCATTTTCCTCCTTCTCGGTGGTGGGAACTCAAACCAATGATCTGCTTCGGACTTTTACTAAGTTCAAACAAGGGAGTTTTTCTAATTTTTATTAGTTTTTATTTGTTGGCTTGTGTGTAAAATTTGACACAGGAAGTTCCATAAGAAATACAAGTTTTCGAATCAGAAACTAAGCCAAATACTTTCCATATTACAAAAGATGATCAAGTCACCTGAGCTATCATGAGTTTAGGTGAAACTTTAGAGAAGGATATTTGATCTAGTCTAAAAATAGACCCTGAGATTCTAATGATCAGATCAACATCCTCATCCCTATTTTGTTAAATATTAAATCCCATTATACCAAAAGTGAATTTTTCAACCTTAGTCCCAATTTCAAAATTTTTCCTCAAAAAGTTTTCAACATTTTTATTTTTTTGGGTATGCAAGCAGGAAAATAAAATAACTACAGAAAAATGCATGTTTTTAGGTTTTGAAAATCCTAAATCGATCGTCAGATTTTAAAAAACCCCCCCATGCTTAAGATATGCAATGTCCTCATGCATTAGAAGCAAAAAGCGATCACCTTAATGAATAGCGGTCGGGTTTAAGATAGTCAAAACCTTGTAAAAGAAAGGAAAAAGGAAAGAAAGGAAAATGATGGGTTACCTCCCATCTAGTGCTATCTTTTATGCCATTTAGCCGGGCGTGAAGGTATGTACGGAAGATGGACAATCATGTAAATAATTGGACACTTGAATGTCGTCAAGAAATGTGTTTTCCTCAAGATCCCTGAAAAGATAAATGGTAAAGAAATTAGGATCAAAATGAAATGGAAAGATTGAAGAATGACCTAGATCTAGCCATGGTTAAAGTGCATGTAAAATGCCAGACTCTGGTGGGTTGGGTGATAGGTCCAATGGAAATGGAGGGGGAAAGTATTCAATGAAATGTAGGGTGGGTGAAGTTAGTGTGGATGTTTTCGATGAAAAATCAGGAAGATTGAAAGAGGAAAAGTCAAACCCTAGTTGATCTGAAAAGTCTCGGACCAAAAAATCATCCTTAGAGTAGGAATCAATAAAATCTAGATCCATGGTGGTCAAAGCTGAGTAGGATTTGATCAACAAAGATTTCTCACAAATTGCTTCCATTGTATTATCAGTGTCCTCAAAAATTTTATGATGAATGGACCTCTTAGAAGCTTGAAATAAATCTAATGAGAAAATCTGGTTACCTCAACTTTTATTCATTTTCCCAGAAGGAGATTTGATATTAGTTGATTCGGTAATCATAAGGTGTCTTCCAAGAATGGTATAAGTGATAGTTGCAGGTACCTCTATGTCAAGGACAAGAAAATTTATCAGATTTAGATAATTTCAGACCTTGATAATATGATCCTTAATAATTCCCCGTTGTTGAATGGTAGATTTATCTCCCAATTGAAATTAAACCCTAATAGGTTTAAAATCACCGAATTGAGATTCCTCGAATATGACCTAGGGAATGATATTAATGGAGGTACCTAAGTCGAGAGGGGTGCAAAAAAAGGTGTTGTCGTTTATGACAACCAAGGTCCATTTTTGTGAGGGGCAGCTTGCTCTGAATAACTAAGCTTGCTGTCTTAGAAAGGACCACCCTTCCTAGATTCTAAGCCTCCCTTGTTGGAGTAAACTTTTCTTTCAAAAATTTAGCAAAGGTAGGGGTGGCATCTAGGAGGGGGATATTCCTGTCGACTTGCCCAAATAAGTCCAAAAGGTCTTGGTGAGAGGGCTCTGATTTTTTATCAAAAAGATTGGATTGTAGTGTTTGAGAGTGAGAAGTAGGATTTGAATCAAGTGTTATTGGGATTTCTTTTTCTTCTTCCTGAGTGGGGTTAGGAGAGTTGATTTGCATAGGCTGAGAGTGGGTTTCATCAATTTGATTTGAAGGCCCTAAATCAGTGGTGTTGTTCCCACTCCTCAACATATCTACATAAGTAGTTTGGTTATCACCGGGAGGAGGTGGGGGGCTTGACGTTGATAGAAAGCAGGCTGGTGCTGAGATATTGGGTTAATAAGAGGATGAACAGTGTGGTTCTGATGTTGGTGTCCACCTAGGTGTTGGTTCCTTTGATTGACAAAGTTTGGTGTGGGCTGGGATGGTGAATGCTCTATAGATCCTTGAGTCGGAATAAACCCAATTTGATCATTGAGATTATTAATAGCACGGGTTATTTCCGTTGGTTTCCTTTGCATCTCCTGTAGGGTTTTCATCATCTGGGCATTGATGTCATCTTGAGATGGCCCAGATTGATAAGTTCGATTTGAACCAAACCCTCCAAACGGGTTTTGTTGTTGCTAAGGAACTAGATTGGTCTAGGAGTGAGTCGGATAATTCCTCCAATTAGGGGAATTTTGCAATTGCTCCTAGAAGGTGGAGAAATTTTGAGTGGGGTAATGATTTGGAAAAGTACAATTCCCCGTTGAACCATAGAAAGCCTCAGAATAATGATTATACTCAGCATGGGTCTTATGCAAATTTTGTCTCCTTGGGATGTGAGAAGGGGTGAGATGTGGAATGTGTGCAGCTTGGGTAGGTGTGGTAGGACTCCCTTGTTTGGCTAGGTTTGTTAAATCCTTATGCAACTGTTGTTGCTTAACTTTTGGCTGAGCCATAATGGAGTAGAAGTTAGGTGGGGGGGCCAGATTAAGAAGCTCTTTGGTGGAAAGAATAATTAGCATGTAGGTTAGAGGACCAATTTTGATTTTCCATTTTTAAATAAGAGAAAAAATGTAGGAAAAGTCTTTTTGGGGAGGCAAAATCAAGTGGTCCCTCCAAGTGTGGAGTTTTGGACCACCGCCCGTGCAAAATGGAAGAAATGGTAGGGGAGTGGAAGAGATGGAGAAGAGAGAAGTGTGCACACAAGTAATCAAATTCTAGACCTAGCTTAATTGCGACTCCCTAGAATTTAGCCTAAGACTTGGTCTACCTAGGAAATAAGTAATCAACAGTGAATACCCGTTCTGTCAACAAATCTAGCCAAGTTGCTTAAGGGGAGGTTTGGACCCAAGCATTTCCTAGGAAAGTCCCCAAGTGCTTGTACAAACCCGCACCTGGTCGTTTGACACGGCCCCTCAGCCTGAAGACCAGATATAAATGAGAAAATTGGTATTAACTAGAGAAAACTTAAGACCTATATAGCAAGCCTAAGTTGATGAAACCTTAGGGGTCAAGTTGCTATGGATTTTAGTTAGGTCAAGGATGCTATAGTGCACACGGAATGTGGAGGGCATTAATTTGAGTTATTGCCTTGTTATTTCAATTTTTAGTGTGTGCACACGAATTGGAAAGTGGTTCCAATTAAAAATAAGTTGTCACACAATTTTTGTATTTTTCTCTTTTAGGATTCAATTTAATTGAATGTGTTTTAGGATTTCTCTTTTTAAATGTACAAACAAGTTTGAAACTTCCACAATCAAAGGAAAACAAGTTGTATTGGTGATGATATGTTTACTTTATGTTGTGGGACTAAAAAGCAAGAAAGAAACCCTAATTGGATTTGAATCCTAATATAGAAAATTACTACCAATGAATTATTTTTAGGGTTTCTGAACAAGTAGTGATCCAAACAATGCAACCAACATCTCTACCTTATTTAAAATCAAACAGGGATCCGACAAATTTTTTTTTTAAGATTTTAGAAATTTGTTTGGTATTTGTTTTAAAATTTTATTTGTGCTAGTGTCAAAGTCAAGAAATGGTACCCGTGTGTATTCCGGACTTTCTGTACCACCACTGGCCTCAGAAAATTTTGGTGATTTTATGTGAGATGTAGAATTTTACAAGAATTGGATGAGTATAAAAATTATGAAAATTCATGGATAGTAGCAAAATAGGAAGATCAAAGGGTGTGATCCCTTGGCAGTCCATGAATTTTCAAAAATTAAATAAAAAGACAACTGATCTAAAATTTAGAAGAAACGTTGCTCACTTGATTTGGCATCACTATGTGAAATTTTAGGATTTTAGAAGATATGTGGTGTTGGGAATTGATTTTTGAAGTTACAATAGAAATCTATATCCGAAAAGCAAAGCACCAACACTAGGATTGGAGTGGCATTTAATGAAGCATACAAGTAAACAATGGATTTCATGGGCACCACTCCACTTAATTAAAGTGTTTAGGATACTAAAAGCCAACTTTAATATTTTTTGGTAGTCTGTTAGCCTAAATGCGACAAGAAATGGGTGACCAACCAGAAATCGTGGGAAGAAAAGGAACTTTGAGCTCTTGCTTCCAAATTCCTGCTTTCTTCCTATAGTTCCTACACACACGAGAGAAAAGGGAGACAAGGGGATGAGATTAACTTCAAGCAAGAGAATCAATTAAAATGCAAAGCTGTGCCTCCTCGGCAACGGCGCCAAAAAGTGATAACGAGGTTTTCGCGATTTGTAAAATACGTCATTGTAACATCTAAAACCAATCAACACTTAAATTTATAAACCAAGATAGTGGGGTATCTAGGGACGTCCAAGGAGGCAATATATTTGCAAAATTCAGGTCTCTTGCTTGGAAGTAGAAATCACCTTTCTTTTTGGTCATTTCAACTATATAATATTTTTAGGGTTTTGAAATAATGACCATTCGCAAAGTTGTTGACAAACAAAAACGCAATCTAAACCTAATCAACAAAACTATTGCTAGAGTGACAAGAAAGGCCTCTCCCTAAGCTCACTTTAGGCACATGGGGGCCTAGAGTAATTAGGAAGAGGGAGTGAAAAAATGCTAGATCAAGATAAAAGAAAAACAAATGCAACAAGAATTTAAAAGAAGGCAACTTGAATTGAATTGAACTTATTCTATACAAAAAACATAGAGGAAAGCTTCTAATCTACTTAAAATGCAAGAAGATAAAAACACAAATCCACTAAATGAAATGGTGAAGAAGATGATGGCTTCTTGCTCCAAGCCTGGGAGCACCTGAGCTTGAAAAGAGTCCTCCAACTCCTTCTTTGCTATGCTCCTTCAAGATGGTGTCCTCCAAGGTGGAAGTTAAGGTGGAAGCTTCCACCTTAACTTTCCTCCTTCAAGGGTGGGCATGCACCACCCTTGCTCCTCCTTGCCTGGCCATCCTCCTAATGGGGGACTGCTCCTCCTCCTTGGCATGGCACAAGGCAGAAGAAAAAGGGGAAGAAGGCACCAAGGGGGTAGGTAGGATGCCCCCTTAATCTTCTTTTCTTCTTCTTCCTTGGCCTTGAATTATGGTGGGTATATGGTAGACTAAACTAATGGTGGATGAAGAAAATGGTGGTAGGTGATGGGTTTTTATAGAGTGGGATGGGGGTAGGGTTGGCGTGAATAGGTGGAGGGCTAGGATGGAGTTTGGTGGTGGTTATGGGTAGTTCAGTTAATCCTAAGGTGGAGATCACTTCGCGGCACATTAAAGGGTGTAAGGGGGAGTAGTTATAGGTTGAATCCACCTCTTGGTGGACATCCACGGTGGAGGGGGTGCCTCCATTTTGGAGCCAAAATGGTCTTCTAGAAGGGGGGCAATTTTGGAGGGAAAATGGAAGGTGGAGATGGGCTATAGGCTTAGGTGTAGGGTGGAGATTAGGGCTTTTTTGGAGGGAAAAGTTGGCGCCAAAAAGGGAGGTAGTTAGGGTGGTTGTGGCACCAATTTATTGGTGCCCTTTGGTGGTGGTTGAGGGGTGAAAGGTGGTGATGGTGGTGGTGCCAACTTGGAGTGGATGGAGCTAGCTTAGGTGAGCTTTAGGTAGGGCTTAGTTGGTGGAGCTAGTTAGGTCGAGTTTTAGGGTGGTAAATGGCAAGGGAGCTTGAACCTTGCTACGCTAAGCTAAGCTAAGCTAAGCTAGTTTAACTATTAATGGTGTAGTGGAGTAGGCAATGGGAGCTAGGGATTTTGAAGAGGTGCTAGACAGAAGGAGTCAGGAGCTGAAATGGAGCTGGCAGCTGCTGAAGGGGGTGGCACAGAGCTACTCTAGCTGGATTAGCTTGCTAGTTCTTTGCTAGCTGCTAAGCCAAGCTAAAGTAAGCTGGCTTCTACCATAATGAGCTGAGGTGAGTTGGGTCTAGTGCTTCCATAGAGGATCAAGCTGGTTGAGCCAGCTAAGGTAGCTTAGCTCAATTGAGTTGAGCTAAGCTGAGTCCCCTAGAGCTGGACTTAAGCTTCCTGAGCTGAAATGAAGTCATCTTCAGTTGGTTGGAGTTGAGTGGAGCTGGATGTAGCTGGACCTGAGCTGGGGTGAACTGCAGTCAACTCAGTTGGGCTAGCTAGAGCTCCTTATGAACTAATGGGAGCTGAGATGAGCTAGACATAGCTAAGTTGAGCTAGATCTGAGCTGTCCTGAGCTAAGGTGAGCTAAGATGAACTCTCTTCAGCAGCCATTCAGCTGAGATGACCTGAATGGCGCTAGGATGGGCTAACCCTAATTCAGGTGAGATGAATTCCAGCTATGGTGAGCTAGAACAAGCTGAGTTCCAGCTGGTGAGAGCTTCTCCTTCACCAGTTGCCTTCCTAAATGCTAGGGTTCTAGGGATTTGGCAATCTGTATATCACTAACACTCACAAAATTACGTTAAAAAGATAACGAAAAGTGCAATGCATGCCTAACCTTGTTAATGCCTAAATGCAGCCCAAAAACTTTTTTACGGAGCAAAATCCTAAGAGCTAGGTTTGTTTTAATTCAGAAGAATGATGATAAACTAGCATTTATCAGTTGATGGACATAAACTTCTTCCTTAATATAACCATTAAAGAAAGCACTCATGACATCCATTTGAAATAACTTGAAGCCCTTTGCAGTTGCGAAGGCAAGTAGTATCCGTATGGACTTCAATTGAGCAACAGGAGCAATTGTCTCATCAAAGTCAATTCCCTCCTGTTTGTTATAGCTTTGAGCTACAAGTCTGGCCTTATTCCTGATTTCTAAACTAGATTCGTCCAATTTATTTTGGAGCACCCACTTGGTTCCAATAATGGAATTACCCTCAGGAGTTCGTACCAAGTCCCATGCATTATTCCCTATAAATTGGAGTACCTCCTTCTGCATATCTACAACCCATGATTCATCCTTTAATGCCTCATCAACTTTCCTAGGTTCACATTCAGGAACAAAGGCATTAAGGACAAAATCAACTCTAAAATGAGATCGGGTTTTTATACCTTGTTCAATATCACCTGTAATTTGATCTTGAGGGTGATTGTTGTGTCATACCCATTCTTTTGGAAGATCATGTACATTTCGTATATCTTCCATTTTTGATACAATGATCAAGGGAGTATCTTCAGCATCAGAATCTTGATGATTTGGTTTTGGTTCTCTTAAAGTTGTTTCATCAAATGAAACATGCAGGGATTCTCCTACAACAAAAGTTCTTTTATTAATGACTCAATAAGCTTTGCTTCTTGTTAAATAGCCAATAATGATACCTTCATCACCTTTAGCATCAAACATAGCAAGTCGATCTTGGGTGTTTAATAAATAACATCTACTTCCAAGCAACCTAAATATGAAACCCTAGGAGACTTCTCATAATAAAGCCCATATGTAATTTTCTTAATAATAGCATCAACCCAGAAATATTTTTGAAGCACATACTCCAAGAGAAATGTTCAGGCATTCTTGTAAAGTGTGATTCTTATGCTCTTCAACACCATTTTGAGATAGTGCCCGAGGAAATGAAAATTCATGAGTTATGCCTAAATTGACACAAAAACTTGAAAATTTTTCATTTTCAAATTCACCCCCATGATTAGTCCTAAGTCTAAGAATTGGAGATGATTTTTCCTTTCGAAGTCTTCAAGCATGACATAGGAAGTAGTCAAATGAGTTCTCCTTATGTTTCATGAAGATGACCCAAATGAACCTTGAGAAGTCATCACTTGGCAAAATTTTGATCCATTTAGGCTCTCAAATCGTGTTGGCCCAAATAGATCAAGGTGTAACAACTCTAAGGGATGTGAAGTTGAGAGTAAGACTTTTGGTTTAAAAGAAGCCTTGTGCATTTTTCCGAGTTCACAAGATTTGCACAATGCAGCTTTTTTATAAGTTAGTTTGGGCAGGCCCCTGACTCATTTTTGGCTAGCTTATTTAGGTGTTTATGATTTATGGGACCTAGCCTACGATGCCATAAATCCACTTCAACATGAGATGCAAGCAGATATTTTACAAATTTCTCTTGTGAGAAATGAAGAGCATAGATATTTTCATATCTAAAGACTTAAATTAGAATTATATTAGTTTCTTCTTTTAGAATTTTAAATAATATTTTAGTAAATAATATATCACAACCATTATCACATATTTTACTAACACTAAGCAGGTTATTTTTTAAATTTTCTACTAAAAGAACATTTCATACCTGAATAGAGAAATTACCTATGGTACCTTCACCAATAATGCGACAATGTTTGCTGTCGCCCAACTTGACATGTCCTCCATCTTGTATTCTTGTCCATTTGATAAAGAGGTCAGAGTGTTCCACCATATGCTTGGAATGGCCACTATCTAGGATTCACTTGTCATTCTTGACCTGTAAAATAGTTTAATACATCTGATTTAGATACCCATTTTCTTTTGGGTCATTGATGGTTAGTTCCCTTCAAATCCTTAGATTTATAGATTACTTTTGTGGTTGATCTATAATTCTTGGGATTCTTGACCTTTTGATAAATCCATCCATGCTTAGGTGCATATGATTTATTTTGTGTAATCTTTTTATTATGAAATTTTACTTTTAAATTATTACAAAATTATGTATTTAACCTAGTTGTTCTTTTAAGATTGTTTAAAGTATTCTCAAAATGTTCATAAGTATCCCCTAATTCTTTTATCTTTACATGCAATTGTGAGTTAGAATCTTTTGCTATGTCTAACTCTATTTCTGAACATGACTTTTCTATCAGTCTAACTCTATTTCTAAACATGACTTTTCTATCTCTAAAAACTTATAACTATTATGCAAAATCCTATTTTCCTTTTTAATCAACCTAGCTTTGTGATACAAGTCTTCATATACTTGTAATAACTGATTAAAAGTAACTTCGGAATCTACCTCATTTTCTGAGATGTCATTATTTGCCATCAAACATAGACGTGCAACTTCGGTTTCCTCGGATTCTTTGAAGGATGATTCAGTGCCAGAATCACTGTCATCCTAGGTTACTTTATACACCTTTCCTGAGATCTTCTTCTTTCGATCAACTTCCTTGTCTTTCTTCTTTTCTTCCTTTTCCTTCTTGATCATTGGAAAATCTTTTTGTACGTGTCCCCTTTCCTTGCACTCAAAACACACTATGTCATTTGAAAATTTATTTACTCTCTTACCTTGATTTTGGATTAATCCTTGAAATTGTCCTGTTAGAACAGTAAGCCCTTCTTCTTCCTCGAAGTCAAAATCGTTGAAGTCTGAATCCTCCTTTAGAGCTTTGAAAGCAAGCTCCTTCTTCTTGCTTGTTGATTTCTCTTCATTCTTCTTCATGTTCTCTAGTTTGACCTCATACGCCATGAGGCTTCCAATCAAGTTGTCAAGAGAAAGGACTAAAAGATCCTTTGCCTCTTGAACCGCTATTGATTTTGGAGACTAATCACTTGTAAGGGATCTCAAGATCTTCCTTACAAGCCACTCTTCAGTGAACTTCACTCCCAAATTCTTCATTAGAATGACAATGCCTCCAAATCTCATGTAGATTGCCTTGATTGTTTCACCTTTCTTCTTCTTAAAACATGATGCGAAAATAACCGTGATTTGTAATTAGGACTTTTAAAGTCGCTGTAACACACATAATTGCATATGGTTTTCAATTTATATTCCAAGATAAGGGAGTATCTAGGGTCGTCCAAGAAGGCAAATTTGCAATTCAAATCTCTTGCTTTTAAGGGAAACTCAATCTTTCTTCTTGGTATTTTAAATATATAATTATCTTTAAGTTTTGAAATAATGAGGGCAAAATGCGAATTGTTGACAAAAAAAGTGACTAACACCTATAATCACTAAGCAACAACCTAAGAGACATTTATGACCCCTCCCTAAGCTCACTCTAGGCAAGTGGAGGACTAGAGTAATTAGGAAGTGGAAATGACAAAGTGCTAGAACAGAGACAAGCAATTGCAAAGAGAAATTTAAAAGAAGGCAATTGATTTAGTAGAATTTGTGTTCCTTTTACAAAAACATGTAGAGGAATTCTTCTACTAGAAATGGAAAATATAAAAGAAATAAAAAGAAACACAAATCCACTTGTAGAATTTGGTGAAGAAGAGAGTCTTCTTGCTCCAAGACTAGCTACTCCTTAGCTTGGAAAGAAGGTCTCCATCTTCTCCTTGAATGCTCCTCCAAGGTGGATGCTCTCCACCTCAATTTTTTCCTCCAAGGGTGGGCGTGCACCACCCTCAAGCACTCCTCCAAGGTGGCGTGGACCACCTTCAAGACCTCCTCCAAAGGTCTTCCTTGCCTGGCTTCTCCTTTGGCTGGTGTGGGCACAAGAGAGAAGAGAAGAGGGGAAGGCACCAAAGGGACACAATATCCCCTTAATCTTCTTCTTCTTCTTCTTCTTCTCTCTTGGGTGTGAGCTTTAGGTAGAGTATGGGAGGTATTTTGCTAGCCAAGGATGGGTTGCAAGGTGGTGGGTGTTGGTCTTTTTATAGGGTAGGATGCAGGCGATAAGGTTGCCATTGAGATGGATCGCAAAAATGGTAGAATGGAGGTAATTAGGTGATTATAGGGCTAAGGAGAGTTGGCGCCAAGTAGGGGTGTGTGAAGGTGGTGGTTATGGTCGTGAAGGGCCACATAAAGGTGGTGCCAACCATGAAGGGATGCCTTGGTTTTGGCGAAACCATGAGGGCTTCTAGAAGGGGGGCTTAGGTGGATGGTGGACACAGCTTTAAGGGAAGATATGTGGTGGAGATGACGGGGGTTTTGGAGGGAAAAAGTGGTACCAATAAGGTGGGTGGTTAGGGTGGTTTTGGCACCACTTTGTAGTGTCTTTTGGAGGTAGTGGGTAGGCTAGGTTGGCACCAAGGTGAGGTGGAAGTAGGGTTAGCTTATGTGGAGCTTTGGTGGAGCTAGTTGGTGGAGTTGTTAGGTAGGGTTTTTAGGAGGTAAAAGCCAAGGGAGCTGGAGCATAGCTAAGCTAAGCTAAGCTATTCTAGCTTAGCTAGTAGTGCAGTAGAGGAGGAGGTGTTGGAGCTAGGGTTTAAAGAGGGGAGCTGGATATGAAGAATTTGGAACTGAATTAGAGCTGACAGCTACTGATGAGGTCAACATGGGGCTACTCTAGCTAGCCTATCTTGCTAGTTCTTTGCTGGCTGCCAAGCCAAGCTGAAGTGAGCTGGCTACTGTTGAATGGAGCTAAGGTGAGCTGGGTCTAGTGCTCTCGGGGAGGATTGAGCTAGTTGAGATAGCTAAGGTATCTTAGCTCAAATAGTTTGAGCTAAGCTGAGTCCTCGGGAACTTGACTTGAGCTTCCTGAGATTGGATAAATTCATCTTCAGCTGGCTGGAGTTGAGAGGAGCTGGATGTAGCTGGACTTGAGATGGGGTGAACTCCAGTCAACTCAACTGAGCTAGCTAGAGATCCCTGTGAATTAGTGGGAGTTGAGATGAGCTAGACTCAACTAAGTTGAACTGGATCTGAGATGACCTGAGCTAGGGTGAGCTAAGATGAGATCTCTTAAGCTGCCATTCAGCTGAGATGAGTTGAAAGGAGTTAGGATGTGCTAACCCTAGTCCAAGTGAGCTGGATTCCAGCTGTGGTGAGCTGGATCAAGCTAAGTTCCAGCTAGTCTGAGCTTCTTCTTCACCAGTTGCCTTCTTGAGTGCTAGGGTTTTAGGGATCTATATATCTGTTCATCCCTAACACTAAAAAAAACACATTAAAAAGACAAGAAAAAATGCAATGCATGCCTAAGCTAGTTAATGCCTAAATGCAACCCAAAAACGCGTTTGCAGAGCAAAATCATAGGAGCTAGGTTTGTTTTAATGCATAAGAATGATGACAAACTTACATTTATCACACCCCCATGCTTATCTTTGCTTGTCTCTTAACAAAACATTAAATTTTTTGGAAAATAGAATTTTTGGGAAATCTAATTCTTTTGACTTTTGAGGGGAAAAGGATTAAGGGACCTTGGTTGATCTAAACATAGGAGGCACAGGATTTGTTAAGGATAAACATTAGAATTTGTTTTTGGATCCAAAAATTAGACAAAACGGGATCAATATATCCTCTAGGAAATTCACGAATTAACTCCTTGTTAATTCAGATGACCTGAAATTTTTGCTTGTAGGATTTTTCTGGCCCTTGAATGTTATTTGCAACTTGCAATATCCTTTAAAGCCTTGTGTCTGTGCTTGTGAAAGGCCAACATTTATAGGGGCATGTTTTTGGTTTAAAACTTTTTTTTTTCCCCATACTTATTTTCAGCTTAGTCATACAACAGATGTGTCGGGATCATCATTCTTGTTACCAATCCTTGAGGGGGCTCTGACACTAGTACTTCAGGATAGCGCTGTGCATGACACCACCCAGGAGCTCACAACCCCAAAACACAATGCGGTGTAAAAGGGCGCTCCAAGCAAACTCAAGCTCTTTCTCTGACACTATGGGTAGAGCACCGTCCATGACACTTGAGCTGCTAAAATGCACTTTAATGCTTCGTCTAAAGATATGAAATATAGATATGGAGCAGCACCGAGGTGGCAACATGTTGACATCACATCCTCAAAGGAGGCATTTTCCTCCTTCTCGGCGGTGGGAACTCAAACCAACGATTTGCTTCAGACTTTTACTAAGTCGAAACAAAGGAGTTTTTCTAATTTTTAGTTGTTTTTAAGTGTTGGCTTGTGTGTGAGAATTGACACAAGAAATTCCTCAAGAATTGCAAGTTTTTGAATCAGAAACTAAGTCAGATACTGTCCAAATTACAAAAGTGGATCAAGTCACTTGAAACCCGAACTATCATGAATTCAGGTGAAATTTTAGAGAAGGATATCTGATCTAGTCTAAAAATAGACCCTGAAATTCTAATGATAAAATCCACATCGTCATCCCAAGTTTGTTAAAGATTGAATCCCATTGTACCCAAAAGTGAGCTTTTCGACCTTAGTCCCAATTTCAAAATTTTTCCTCAAAAAGTTTTCAACATTTTTACTTTTTTGGGTATGCAAGTAGGGAAATAAAATAACTAAGGAAAAATGCATGCTTTTAGGTTTTGAAAATCTTAAATCGATCATCAAAATTGTAAAAACATCCCCCCAAGCTTATGATATGCAATGTCCTCATGCATTAGGAGGGAAACGAGATCATCTTAGTGAAGGGCAGTTGTGTTTAGGATGGTCAAAACCTAGAACAAGAAAGGAAGAAGGAAAGTAGGAAAAATGATGGGTTACCTCCCATGCAGTGCTATCGTTTATGCCAATTCAGCCGGGCGCAGTTTGCATTAGTGATCAAAGGAGGTTGGCTCAGTGAAATCAAAAGATTCAGGTGGAAGATTCAATGTATGATCAAAATAGGGCTTTAAACATTGGCTATTGACTTGAAATGTCGTATTAGTTTTAGGATCAAAACGATCAACAGCGTAGTATGGATAAGTTTTATGGATAATAAAGGGGCTGGTCCATTTGGATTTTAATTTGCCAGGAAGATGACGTAATCTAGCATCAAAAAGACAAATGAGTTGATTAACATCAAAGTGTTTCCGAACAATGTATTTATCATGAAATTTCTTTGTTCGATCTTTATAAATCCTCGCATTTTCGTAGGAAAAATTACGTAATTCTTCCAATTCAGTTAATTGTAGTTTTCTAGGGATACCGACATTAGATAAATCCACGTTTAATTATTTTATTGCCCAAAAAGCCCTATGATCTTGTTCTTCCGGGAGATGGCATGCCCTCCCAAAAATCAGATAGAAGGGAGACATGCCGAGCAGAGTTTTAAAAGCTGTACGGTAAGCCCATAAAGTGTCGTCCAATTTGGTGGACCAATCTTTACAGTCGAGCCTAACGGTCTTTTGTAAAATATTTTGAATTTTCCGGTTAGAAACTTCTACCTGGCCATTTGTTTGGGGGTGATAAGGTGTGAAAATTTTATGATTAACCCCATATTTAGAAAGAAGGTGACGGAATTGTGAGTGAGTGAAATGTGAACCCCTGTCACTGATAATGGCTTTTGGAATGCCGAATCTTGAGAAAATATTTTATTAAGAAATTCGACAACCACATGGTGATCACTAGTGCTGGTGGGTATTGCTTCTATCCACTTTGAAACATAGTCGACTGCGACTAGTATATATAAATACCCACCAGAGTAGATAAATGGTCCCATGAACTCGATGCCCCAAACATCAAAAATTTCAACCTCTAAAATAGGATTAAGGGGCATCATATCCTTCCGAGTCATGTTGCCGATGCTCTGGCAATGGACACAGGACCGAACAAAATCATGAGCATCTTTGTGCATGCCGAGCAAAAAGAATACGCATTAAGGATTTTAGTTGCAGTTTTCTTGCCCAAAATATGTCCGTCACAAGCCATTGAGTGGCAATGTGTCAAAATATCATGGATTTCAGAATCAGGTACACATCATCAAATGACCTGATTGGCATAAATGCAGAAAAGGTGGTGCTCCTCCCAAAAATAGAATTTAATATTAGCAAAGAACTTATCTTGTTTTGTTTTTGGCCAATCAGTGGGGATTTGTTCTATTGCTAAATATTTTGCGATGGATGCAAACCAAGGGAGGGTAGTAGCAGCTAAAATGCTTTCATTGGGGAATTGATCAAGTGGGGTCATTCTGTCATTTGTAATATGATGAGAGAGATGGTCGGCCACTACATTGTGCGATCCCACCTTATCCTTGATTTCCAGGTCAAATTCTTCGAGCAGCAGGATCCAACGGATAAGGTGGGGTTTTGCATCTTTTTTTGTCACCAAATATTTAAGTGCTGAGTGGTCTGTATATACAGTGACATGTGACCCCAAAAGATAAGATCTAAATTTTTCTAAAGCAAATACAATGGCAAGAAGTTCCTTTTCAATAACAATGTAATTCCGTTGTGCATCATCAAGAGTTCTGCTAGCATAATAGATCACAATGGGCTTCTTGCCAATTTCTTGCCCTAGAATGGCCCCCACAACAAAATCTAAGTCATCTGTCATTAATTCAAAGGGACTATTCCAATCACGTACCTGAAAAATTGTTGCCTCAGTAACCTCCTTCAACCTCAAAAAACTCTCCAGGCATTCATCATTAAAATCAAATGGATGGTCTTTAGTAAGCAGCTGACTTAAGAGCTTGGAGATTTAGGAAAAATTTTGTATGAATCTATGGTAGAAACCCACATGACCCAAAAAGGATCTGATCTGTTTGATAGTAGTGGGTGGTGGGAGCTTAGATATAGCATCTATTTTTGCTTTATCTACCACTATTCCTTATTTTGAAATAACATGGCCCAAGACAATACCTTCTTGGACCATGGCATGACTTTTTTCCCAACTGAGTACCAGATTGACTTCTATGCATTTTTGGAGAGTTCTTTCAAGGTTCTTGAGACAATGGTCAAAAGAATCTCCAAAAATAAAGAAGTCATCCATAAAGACTTCTAAGCATTCACCTATCAGGTCTGAAAATATTACAAGCATGCACCTTTGAAAAGTTGCAGGTGCGTTGCAAAGACCGAAGGGCATCCTTCAGAGAGCAAAGGATCCGAAGGGGCAGGTGAAAGTTGTTTTGTCCTGGTCCTCAAGATGATTCGCTACCTGATTATAGCTGGAATAACCGTCCAAAAAATAGTAAAAATCCCATCCAGCTAAACACTCCAAGATTTGATCAATAAAGGGGAGCGGAAAAAGGTCCTTCTTGGTGACGGTTTTTAATTTTCTATAACTAATACACATGCGCCAAGAAGAGGTGATTTGAGTCACTATATTCTCCCCATTGTCATTGGTAACAACTATTAATCCAGCCTTCTTGGGCACAACTTGTGTTGGACTAACCCGAGAACTATCAGAAATGGGGTAGATGATATTAGCATCAAGCCACTTAATAATCTCCTTTTCTTACCACCTCCTGCATAATAAGGTTCAGGCACCTTTGTGGTTTGTGGGAGGGGCGAGAATTGTCCTCTAAATATATACGATGTGTGCAATAGGACAGATGAATACCCTTAAGATCAGAAAGGCTCCATCCAATAGCTTTTTTCTATTTACTCAAAACCTGGAAAAGTTTGTGCTCTTGTGCCCCAGTAAGTCCAAAATTTATAATCAGGGGTAGCGTCTGATTTGGACCCAGGAAGACATATTTAAGGGAGTCGAGCAAAGGTTTCAATTCCAATTGTGGGCCCAGCTCTGAAAGAATTTCTGCTTTGCGTGTTGTGGTGAGGTGAGAGTGAAAGGGTCAGCTGGAGGGTTAGCTAAATGTGTGGTTAAGGTGGAAGGCTGAGAAGAAGTGGATTGTTTAGGAACCATGTTGATGGCAAAATAGGAACCTAAATGGCAAATCTGCAAAGTTTCCACTGAAATATTTTATATTTCTGAATCTAAATCATCAAAGAAATCAGGTTCTTGGAATGTGCTAGAAGCTTGGAAAATATCTTGGGTTACAAATTTACCGCCACGCATAATCCTCATTTTTCCAGAATCACAGTCAATATTTGCGCGGGCGGTGGCTAAGAATGGTCTTCCAAGAATTATGGGGGCAAACATTAGTGCTTCCAGTACCTCTATGTCCAGGACTGAAAGGTCTACTGCAAATAGACAATTTTTGACTCGGACAAAGACATCCTCAACAATTCCCCTTCATTTAATTGTAGATCGATCGCCTAATTGAAGAGTAACCTCAACAGGCTTTAATTTCCCGATCTTAAATTCCTCAAAAATAATTGTGGGGATAAGATTAATTGAGGTATAGAGATCCAACAAAGAGCGATCAAAAGAAGTATCATTAATGATAACTTGAATTAGGGAGGCGCCTGGATCTTTTCTCTTAAGAGGCATCGAATCTGCACAACTGAGCTGACTGTCTCAGGAAGGATCACCTTTCCTAAATTTTGGGGCTACCTTTTTGGGGTACACAAATCTTTTTGGAATTTTGCATAGGCTGGGATGCATTTTATGGCATCTAAGAGAGGGATGTTAATTTCAACTTGCCGAAATAAATCCATTAATTCCTTATTTGTGGCCTCGGATTTCTTCTTTTCCTTATTTGTTAAAGAATGGAGGGCTTGTGGAAATGGTGTAGGGTTTCCCTATTTTGCATGAATAGGTTCCTAAACAATGTGAGAGGAAGATGGGGAAGAGTTGATCTGTGTTTCATTAAAATCAGTTTCTCTAATAGGCAGGGGATTGTCAGTGGTTTTCCCATTCCTCAAAGTAATTGCATTTGCAGTCTAGTTGTTTCTAGGATGAGGACACGGGAAGCCTGACTGTTATTGAAACCTTGGGGATGCTAAGGTGTTGGTTGAATGGGTTGACTGGGATATTCACCTTGGAATTGATTCCTTTGATTATTCGGGTTGGGCATGGGTTGGGAAGGTAAATTCCCAATAGGTCGATGATCAGGAGTAACCTTAACTTGGTGTTGCAAGTTGGTAATCATGGGGGTTACTTCTATCATTTCATTCTGCATTCCTTGCAAGGTTCTCATGACCTGGGTGTTAATATCTTCCTGGGATGGTCTAGGTTGATACATAGGTTGCCCATAATTCCCAAAATGATTTTGTTCGAGAAAAGGAAACAGGTTTGGGTTTTTCCAGGAGTGATTCGGGTTAGTCCTCTAGTTTTGGTTAAAAGTGTTAGCAGGGTTTATAAATTGCTCCTGGAGAGCATAAATATTTTTCATGGTGGGATCAAAAATATTTTGATCAAAATTCCCAGTCAACTCTTGTGGAAAATTAGTTGGTAGCTGCTGACTAGCAGGTGTGACATCAATATTGTGTAGATTTTCTCTTCGGTGAAGTTGTGGAGTGTTAGTGTGTGGAGAGTTAAAGTGTGGAGCTTGTTTATTTCTGAGCTTTTCTTCCATTTTTTTTGGTGAATTTGCATTTGGTCCAGTCATTGAGCTAACATATATAGATCATCCTGAGTGACTGGAACAAAGGTGGATTTGGAGTCAATTTCATGGACTTCATGTTTGGGGTTTTGTGTTCTACCAAAAGTGTCCATTGAAGTCATATTAAATGTGTTTTCACTCATTTCTTCAAAGAGGAGATAGACACTTTCGGCATCCTTATTAAGGAAATTGCCCCCACATGAGGCATCCACAAATTGCTTCAATTGATCTTCTAATCCATGATAGAAGATCAGCATTGCCATTATGGAATTTCATGGTGGGGACAACTTCTTAGAAGTTCTTGAAATCTTTCCCAGGCTTCGTGGAGGGGTTCACCAATTTTTTGTTTAAAGGTCATTATGGATCTTCTGAAAGCATTAGTTCGACCAATCGGAGAAATTTTTTTTGAGAAAGCACTCTTTAATTGGGGCCAGGTGGTAATCAGGCACCCAACCATTCTAAACCAATGGGAAGCTTTGTCTTTAAGAGAGAGGAAAAAGTCTCATTAACCACATGTCTTCCTACACATTGCGGGAACGAGTGGTTTGAGCAAGGACAGTTAATTCCTCAAGATGACAAAAAGGGTCCTCTCTTGGAAGACCATGAAAATGCTTGATAAGATTTAGAATGGTTGGTTTGATCTCAAAATCCCCTTGTGATATGACCACCCCAGGTCTTTCCTCGTAGTTGGAAGGATCACAGAAATCCTTATGAGGAACAACAGGCTATTGGCGGGGTGGTGGATTTTGCCCGTGGTTAGCTAGGTTCATGACAGTCCTAGCCAAATCTGCATAATTTTGTTGCATTCGAACCAAATGATCGACCATCAAGGCAAAGGGGTTTGGATTTTGAGTTAGAATTGGAGGGCCACTTGGCCCTGCCGGAATTTTCGGTTGCTCCAGATGAGGGAGGTGAGGGAGGGGGAAGTTAGCTCATGGGTCGGCTGACGGGTTAGAAGTGGAAGCAGAATTTTTTTGTCAGCTTCCTGGGTTTTCCATTTTCTTAGAAGAGGAGGGAGAAGAAAACAACGATTTTTTGCTGCAGGGGGTGAAATCAAATGGTCCCTCAAGATGTGATTTTTGGGACCATCTCCTGTGCATGGACTATTTTGGAAGAATTGGATGGGAGGAGAAGAGAAAGAGATAAGAGAAAGTGTGCAATTCAAACAACAAATGATAGACCTAACTTAAGTGTGACTCCTAAAAAATAAACCTAAGACTTGGTCTACAAAGAAAATAAGTAATCAATAGTGGATACCTGTTCTGTCAATAAATCTAACAAAGTTGCTTTATGGGAGGTTTGGGCCCAAATGTTTCCCAGGGAAAACCCCAGGTGCTTGTACAAACCCGCGCCTGGTCGTTTGACACGGCCCCTTAGTCAGAATACCAGATATAGATGATAGAATTGGTATTAACTAGAGAAAACTTAAGACCTATATAGCAAGCCTAAGTTAATGAAGCCTTAGGGGTCAAGTTGCTATGGATTTTTGTTAGGTCTAGGATACTATAGTGCACACGAAATGTG
This sequence comes from Thalassia testudinum, assembly GCA_037157565.1. Lineage (NCBI taxonomy): Eukaryota > Viridiplantae > Streptophyta > Magnoliopsida > Alismatales > Hydrocharitaceae > Thalassia > Thalassia testudinum. Next base: position 62,717,389 of record JAZHRO010000014.1, read on the forward strand.
GAGGGCGTTAATTTGGGTTATTTCTCTATTGTTTCAAATTTTTTGTGTGTGTGTAGAAATTGGAAAGTGGTTCCAATATAAATCGGGTTGTCACACAATTGATGTATTCTTGTCTTTTAGGATTTGATTTAAATTAATGAGTTTTAGGGTTTCCTTTCTTAAGACTTCAGAGAAGTTTTGAATTTCCACAAACAAAAGGAAATCAAGTTGTATGGGTTGAGATCAATTTCCTTTTAGTGGGCTATCTCTAAAAAATGAAAAAGAAACCCTAATCCAATTGATCCTAACACAGAAATTTAGCTCCCAATGGATCATTTTTTAGGCTTTCTGTATTAAGTAGTGGTCCAAACAGATCAAACAACACCACTACATTATGGAAAATCAAATAAAGATTCCAGAAAAAAAATTTTAAGATTTTTGGAATTTTTTTGGTATTTGTTTTGAATTTTTATTTGTGCTGGTGTCAAAGTCCAGAAATGATACTTGTGGGTATTCTAGACGTTTTGGATGACCACTAGCCTCAGAAAATTTTGGTGATTTTATCTGAGGTGTAGAATTTTACAGGAATTTCGGAGAACTAAATTTCAAAAAAATTGAATGTGTACAAAAATTCTAAAAATTCACAGATAGTAGCAAAATAGGAAGCTCAAAGGTTGTGACCTTCAGCAGTCCATGAATTTTTAAAAATTGAATACAAAGGCAACTGACCTGAAATTTGTAACAAACATTACTAACTTGATTTGAAATCACTATGTGAAATTTTAGGATTTTAGGAGATCTGTGGTTTTGGAAATTGATTTTTGAAGTCTGGATTGAAATCTAGACCAGAAAATCAGAAGACCAACATTTAGATTGGAGTGGTGTTTAATGAAGCATACAACCAAACAATGAATTTTAATGGACACCACTCCACTTAATTAAGATGTTTGGGATCCTAAAAGCCAAGTTTAATAATTCTTTTTGTTGTTTTAATTGACTTTGTGACCAGAAAAGAGAACTTTGTGCTCTCGCTTCCAAATTCTCGCTTTCTTCCTACAATACTTGCACACACAAGAGAAAAGAAAGAGAAGGGGATGAGATACACTTCAAGCAAGAGAAAAATGATTAATGCAAAGTTGTGCCTCCTCAGCAACGGTGCGAAAAAGTGATGCGAAAATAAGCATGATTTATAATTAGGGTTTTTAAAGTCACTGTAACACGCAAAATCGCATATTCTTTTAAATTTATATTCCTAGAAAAGGGAGTATCTAGGGCGATCGAAGGAGGAAAATTTACAATTCAAATCTCTTGCTTTTAAGGGAAACTCAATCTTTCTTTTTGGCATTTTAAATATATAATTTTTTTAAGTTTTGAAATAATGAGGGCAAAAGGCGAATTGTCAATGAAAAAGTGACTAACACCTATAATCACTAAGCTACAACCTAAGAGACAATTATGACACCTCCCTAAGATCACTGTAGGCAAGTTGAGGCCTACAGTAATTAGGAAGAGGAAGTGAAAAAGTGCTAGAACAAAGACAAGCAATTGCAAATAGAAATTTAAAAGAAGGCAACTGATTTAGTAGAATTTGTTTTCTTTTTACAAAAACATGTAAAGGAATGCTTCTACTAGAAATGGAAAATATAAAAGCAATAAAAAGAAACACAAATCCTCTTGCAGAATCTGGTGAAGAAGGGAGTCTTCTTGCTCTAAGCCTAGCAGCTTCTTGGCTTGAAAAGAAGGTCTCCTTCTTCTCCTTCCTTGAATGCTCCTCCATGGTGGATCCTCTCCACCTCAATTCTTTCCCCCAATGGTGGGCGTGCACCACCCTCAAGCTCTCCGCCAAGGTGGTGTGGACCACCTTCAAGACCTCCTCCAAAGTTCTTCCTTACCTGGCTTATCCTTTGGCTTGCATGGGCATAAGAGAGAAGGGAAGAGGGGAAGGCACAAAGGGATAGAATATCCCCTTAATCTTCTTCTTCTTCTTCTCTCTTGGGCGCGAGCTTTCGATATAGTATGGGAGGTATTTTGCTAGCCAAGGATGTGTTGTAAGGTGGTGGGTGTTGGCCTTTTCATGGGGTAGGATGAGAGGTTAAGGTGGTTGTTGAGATGGATGGCTAAGATGGGAGAATGGAGGTGGTTAGGTGATCCAAGGGCTAAGGAGAGTTGGTGCCAAGTAGGGGGGTGTCAAGGTGATGGTTATGGTGGTGAAGGGCCACCTACAGGTGGCACCAACCATGAAGGGATGCCTTAGTTTTGGCGGCACAACGGGGGCTTCTAGATGGGGGGGTTAGGTGGATGGTGGAGATGGGTTTAAGGGAAGATATGTGGTGGAGATGAAGGGAGTTTTGGAGGGAAAAAGTGGCACTAATAAGGAGTGGGGTTAGACTAGTTTTGGCACCACATTGTAGTGTATTCTTGAGGTAGCAGGTATGCTAGGTTGGCACCAAGGTGAGGTGGAAGTAGGGTTAGCTTATGTGGAGCTTAGGTAGAGCAAGTTGGTGGAGATGTTAGGTATGGTTTTTAGGTGGTAAAAGCCAAGGGAGCCGGAGCATAGCTAAGCTAATCTAAGCTAAGCTAGCTTAGCTAGTAGTGGAGTAGAGGAGGAGGTGTTGCAGCTAGGGTTTAAAGAGGGGATCAGGATATGAAGAATCTGGAGTTGAATGGAGCTGACAACTACTGAAGAGGTCAACATGGGGCTGCTCTAGTTAGCTTAGCTTTCTAGTTCTTTGCTAGCTACTAAGCTAAGCTAAAGTGAGCTGGCTTCTGTTGAATGGAGCTAAGGTGAGCTTGGTCTGGTGCTTCCGGGGAGGATTGAGCTGGTTGAGATAGCTTCGGTAGCTTAGCTTAAATAGCTTGAGCTAAGCTATGTCCCCGGGAGCTGGACTTGAGCTTTCTGAGCTGGGATAAATTCATCTTCAGCTGGCTAGAGTTGAGTGGAGCTGGATGTAGCTGGACTTGAGCTGGGGTGAACTCCAGTCAACTCAGCTGAACTAGCTAGAGCTCCCTATGAACTAGTGGGAGCTAAGATGAGCTAGACTCTGATAAGTTGAACTGGATCTGAGCTGGCCTGAGCTAGGGTGAGCTAAGATGTGCTCTCTTGAGCTGCCATTCACCTGAGATGAGTTGAATGGTGTTAGGATGAGCTAACCCTTGTCGAAGTGAGCTAGATTCCAGCAGTGGTGAGCTCGATCAAGCTGAGTTCCAGCTATTCTGAGCTTCTTCTTCACCAGTTGCCTTCTTGAGTGCTAGGGTTTTAGGGATCTATATATTTGTTAATCCTTAACACTCACCAAAATACATTAAAAAGACAAGAAAAAATGCAATGCATGCCTAACCTAGTTAATGCCTAAATGCCACCCAAAAACTCGTTTGCGGAGCAAAATCCTAGGAGCTAGGCTTGTTTTAATGTATAAGAATGATGATAAACTGCTGGTTATCAAAACACTCATAACTTTCTATTAGAATAGATATGCGTGTTTCATTAACTTTATTCATACCTTCATAGGTAACTTGTAGTGTGTTCCATATCGCGTATGCTGACTCACAAGCTGAGATACAATTGAATTCTTCTCTTGACAACACATAATAAATTGCGTTCATTACCTTCGCATTCCTGGCAATTTTCTTATTTTGATCTACTGTCCATGCTACTCCTTCTTGTGGCTCTGGATCCGAGTACTCTTGAATGAGTGTCCACAACTCCTCATCCATTGCCTTGAGAAATATTTGCACCCTCCTCTTCTAGTATCCATTGTCCGTCCCATCAAAGTAGCGAGGACATGTGGATGACTGACCTTTAGTGCACTTAGTTGATGATGCCATAGAGAGCAAGGAATTTTACTTCTTCTCACAACCCAATCTGATACCACCTGTAGGATCTAAAAGGCATAGGCACACTAAAAGGGGGGATGAATAGTGTGGCAAACAAAATTATGCAAGTAAATCGAACCACAAAGGATAACACAAAATGTATAGTGGTTCGCCTCACTTGGGTACTCCACTACCTAACTCTCCCGACATAGGATTTTTAACCTGATTCACTCAACCTAGAGGGAATCAATTTACTATAGACGAAGGTAATTAACAAGTTACCTCAACTCAATTACAAGATTGAATAAGAACAAAATGATACAGGTGTAAGCAAGCAATAATAAAGCTTACAACTAAGATCCAAAGTCTCCAATAAGAATTTGCTTAATAAAATGATTACATACTAGTCTAATCAAAGCACACTGAAGCGAAAATTTTATGATGAAGAAGGAGATCGCTTGAAAGAGGTTTCTTGCATAGAGTATCACCTTGAAGAATGCAACAAAACAAGAATCCTTGCAACTAGAAATGTGCAATATGGGAATTAGGAGCAAGGAGAGAATATTTACTTATTGTGTGCGCAAATGACACGTACAGGGTGTTTATATAAGCCACTAAATACCTTCCCTATGATTACTAGCTGTTAGGGGCAAATTAGGAAGATTATAGATAGGATTAATTAAAAAATAGCCATTTAGATTGGTCACAACGGTTAGTTGGTACCAGTACTAAAGTGATGGTACCAGTATTGACTGCTCACAGTTGACCAACAGTCAGCCCAACAAAGCCTGGGTACTGGTACTCATCATGGGTACCGGTACTTAGTGCTTACAGTTGAGTACCAACTAAGTCACTAGGTACCGGTACTCATGATGAGTACCGATACTTGTGACCTACAGATTTGGGTCCTATGACCTGCATGTATAGGTGCTCATGATGAGTACATGTATTTGTAAGGTCTAGGCATATTAGAAGTCTGCAAACTATGAGCACCTAGTATCGGTACTCATGATGAGCACCGGTACTTGTTCATAGTTTGGGATTAGAACCCAAACCTGTGCCAAGTACTAAGAATGAACTATGATCATTAATCTAAGTTAACTTTGAATGTAAAAACATGATTAATACGACAACGACATGATTTATTTTCAAATGAATAGCTGAACAGGAGTATGATTCCTAATTATCTTTATTTTGATTTTAATTCCTAAGTCATTTATCTTATTAGGAGACATATACAATCTAGATTACAAAATATATGAAAAAAATATATATAGTCTTCAATCTTCATGCCATCATCACTTCTTTAATACTTCCTTAAACCCTATTATTTCCTTAAAATAACACTTCATAAACACATTAGATTTAAAATGATTTTGTTAACACCAAGTGGAACTAGGTTCCAACAAACACTCTAGGTGTATATCTACTCAGTGGACCACTGGGTCTCTTATTCCTATATTTTATCACCATATTTTTTTCAATCCATTTTCCATAAGTCATAGCACATATATGTGGCAAGGTGTTTTTATTGATGGTGGAAGGGGTAGCATCCTTATGTAGCAAGATACTTTATTTGGTGGATGAAAACTGCATAAACATCAATTTGTAGCGAGATGCTTAACTATAGGGTGTATATAATTTACATCTTTTTTTTTCAATAATTTATTTTTCTTCTCCTTTTCATTTTTCTTACTAAATTAATACTCCAAATCCATTTTCTTGATGAGTGGCACATCCTTCACTCTTTCAAGAGCCTCTCCACGGAAATCCTTAGGCTAAAGAGAATTTGGAATCGATCTCTTAACCTCTGTGTTTTTGTGATCTCAAATGCCAATAGGACAATTCTAATGTCTACGAAGTTTGGATGCTTCGGTTACTTATCTCTCAAACCAGAGCATGGACAACAAATCCTTTCACCCACAGGTCCCTTAAACCATTAGTATCAATCCACAGGATTTGTCAAGGCACAACTTGCCATGTCTAGCCGAATGTCCTCGATTGATTAAGCTAACTATAGCCCGTTAGTCCTTATGGCTAAGAATTCTACCAACTCTTTACTTAATCAACTCTAGGTATCTAGTTTTTTTACTCAACTTGGTGGTAAAAATAGATATTCAAAAATAAGAAGAATCTAACCTAGTCTTATTGACTAAGAAAGTTATAATTTAATTCCAAAATTTAAGTCTTGTATAAAACTTAGTACATCTTAGTTACTTTTGTTTTAGAATAAAGAGTAGGAAAAATAGATCCTAAAGGGATTCAGACTCTAACTTGAGAAAAATCCCATTCAAAATTTGCAAACAAATACGTGTTTTGAAAAGATACTCAAGATAAGTCCAATGTAAGGATTCAATGCTCTTACTCTGTATACACTATTTACAATATAATATTTTTTTTATTCTGAACTTTAAAGAGAAAATTAAGCCCTTTAATTATTATTAGAAGTATTTAAATATGTTGTTTTTATTCTTCTTCAATTCTTCTTTAAAATGATTGTAACCGCTATTATTATTTTTTATTTTATTAGTTAACTTTTATTTTTATTTTTTTCTTTTATCATTTTTTATGCTTATAAATTTTCAAGTTTTTATGATTTTTTTAAAAAAAATTTATATCCTTTTTAAGAATTTTTAAATTTTTAGGTATTTTACATTTTTATTTTTAGCTATTAATACAGTTAGAGTTCTAAGATTTCACTTCACACCCCCCAAGCCAAAATTTTATAATATCCTATACTTCACTTAGTATAAGGTGACGAAAGGAGTCAAAAAGAGGAGATAAAAAATCTTTGTGCGGACGATTTCAATTCTAACCTAAGTCAAACTGGTCAGTCGGACTAAGTGAAGAGTGGGATAATAAGGAGGTGAAAGATATGGTACAGAGTCAAGTGCATAGGTAGATGAAATTATGGAAAACAGGAAACAACTATGTACAAATGTGCGAGTGCAAAGCTTTACGCCTTCAGCTAGGTGTAAGCCCTAGAGAATTTTGGGAGCGTATAACAATCTCTAGCAAGACCGAAAAGATGTGTTTCAAGATAAGGTTTAAGGCGTTGACCATTTACTTTGATGAGTTGATTCTTGTTGGGTTCGGTGATTTCGATAGCGCCATTGTCAAAGACTCTAATGACATCAAATGGACCTGTCCATTTGGATCTACGTTTACCAAGGAAGAGTTTTAACTAGGCATCAAAAAGTAACACCTTCTAACCAGGTGCAAAAGATTTATGAGAAATGTGTTTGTCATGGAAGGCTTTCAATTTTTCCTTATACAGCTTAGAACTCTCATAGGAATCATGTCGGAGTTCCTCAAGTTTACTATGTTGCAATCTATGATGATCACCAGGCTTCGCGAGGTCAAGATTACAAGATTTAATTTCCTAATATGCCTTGTGTTCGATTTCTATGGGAAGATGATAGGGTTTCCCGTAAACAAGTCTGTATGGTGACATGGCTTTGGGTGTTTTGTGGGCAGTTGCATAAGTGCACAAAGCCTCATCTAAAGGAAGACCAATCCTTCCTATCACGTTGAATTGTCATTTGAAGGATCTTTTTGATCTCTCGGTTAGAAACCTCGGTTTGCCCACTAGTTTGGGGTTGATAAGGTGTAGCAATACGATGTGTGACCCCATATTTTCTAAGGAAATTCCTAAACTAGGTGTTATTGAAATGGGATCCACCGTAAAAAATGATTGAGTGTGGTACCCCAAAATGAGAGATGATATGGCTCTGAATAAAAGGAATGACAACTCTATGATCATTTGTGTTTGTGAGTACGGCTTCGATCCAAGGAGAAACAAAATCGATAGCAAGTAAAATGTACCCAAAACCAGAAGAAGACGAGAATGGACCCATAAAATCTATGCCCAAAATGTCAAAGATTTCATAGACAACAATCAGGTTCAGAGGCATTATGTCTCTACGTAACACACTACCAAGGGTTTGGTAGCAACTACAAGCCTTACAATATCTCTGTGAATCTGCAAAAAGAGTGGGCCAAAAAAACCCACACTGCAAAACTTTTACAGCCATCTTACGACCAAAAAAATGACCACCACAAGCCTGGTCATGACTAAAAGAAAGCATAGAGTCAATCCCAGAAGAAGATGCACAACACCTAATGATTTGATCATTGCATAGTCGAAACAGATATGGATCTTCCATGAAATAGTATTTGGCTTCTAATTTGAGTTGTGATTTGTGATTCCTATCCCAGTCGAGTTGGAATTGATGTGTAACCAAATACTTAACAATGTCAGCATAGGAAGGAAGATTAGAAGATGTAGTCAAAAGATGTTCATCAGGGATGTGCTCGGTGATTGGATGAGAAGTCTCTATATTCTCAAAAGGAAGGCGGGAAAGGTGGTTGGCAGTGACATTCTATCAACCTACCTTACCACAAATTTCTAGGTCAAATTCATGTAGAAGCAAGATCCATCTGACTAACCTAGTTTTCGTGTCCTTCTTAGATATAAGGTGCTTGATTGTAGAGTGATCAAAGTAGACAATAATTTGAGACCTAAGTATATAACATTTGAACGTTTTGAATCCAAATACTATCGCTAGCAACTCTTTCCCAGTAATAATATAATTCCTTTGTGCATCATTCAGTGTCTTGCTAGCATATTAAATCACTATGGGATTCTTGTCAATTTTCTAACCTAAAATGGCTCCTACTGCAAAATCAGATGCATCACACATGATTTCAAACAGTAGATTCCAATTAGGAGGTTGCAAAATGTGAGCCTGTGTAACTCTACCTCTCAATGTTTCATTTGTAGATACACACTCCTCATTCATCTAAAAAATCATGCCTTTCATGAGAAGATTCGTGAGTGGTCGGGAAATATTCAAAAAATCAAGTATAAATCTTTTGTAAACTCCAACATGCTCGAGAAAAGATCGAATGCCCTTGATCAACTTATGAATTGTTAGATTTGAGATCTGATTGATCTTGGCTCAATCTACTTGGATATCTTATTTAGACACAAGATGGTCAAGTACAATGCACTCTGGAACCATAAAATGGTTGTTCACCCAGTTGAGGACAAGATTCTCTTCAATGTAGTGTTTTAAGATCTTCGACAAATTATCCAGACAAATATCAAAAGTCTCCCCAAAGACCAAAAATTCATCCATGAATACCTCCATATATTCACCCACCATCTTGGTGAAAATGGCTAGCATGCACCTCTAAAAAAGCACGGGTGCACTGCAGAGCCAAAATGGCATCCTTCAAAAAGCAAAGGTTCTGAAGGGGCAAGTGAATGTCATTTTCTCCTGATCTTCGGGGTGGATCGCAACTTGATTGTATTCGGAGTAACCATCCAAAAAGCGCAAGAACTTATTAGCAGCAAGTTTCTCAAGGATTTGATCAATGAATGGTAGGGAAAAATGTTCCTTCCTTGTAATTGTGTTGAGTTTGTGATAGTCGATGCAAACTCACCACGAATTCACAATTCATGTGGGAATGGTTTCTCAGATTCAGTCTTAATTATGGTGAGTCCTACATTTTCAGGCACCACTTGAATTGGACTCACCCAAGGGCTATCAGATATAGGATAGATGATGACTACATCTAGCCACTTGATTTATTTCTTGACATCCTCCATAAGATTTAGATTTAGTCGCCGCTATGCTTCATGGGAAGGTCCTACCCCATCTTTAATATAGATGAGATGCGTACAGCAATTAGGGCTAATCCCAGTGAGATCATGTAAAGTCCACCCAATTGCCTTCTTATGATCTTGAAAAATCGTGATCAATTTCGATTCTTGAGATTCAGAAAGTTGTGAGTTGATGATTACAAAATAGGTTGGATCAGGTTCGAAATAGACATATTTAAGTGTATCAGGCAAAGGCTTGAGTTCAAATTTTGGAGTAACATCAACAGCAAATTCTAGGATGGGATTTTCCACTGCAAAGCGGGATAAAGATGAGTCGCATGATTCAACCTCTAGGTCGAGTGGAGATTCTAATAGCTGGATTTCTTCCTGAGTGTACGTGATATCAAAAGAAGGGTCTTCTAGTTCTGAGGAACTAGGCTTATCCTCAAGGATATAAATATATTTCATCTCCTCAACCCATTTGCAATCTAATCCTTGAGAAGCTCTAAATATATCAAGATTAAGCGTCTTCTCCCCAAACTTTAATTCTATCTTTCCAGTTTCACAATCTATATTGGCCTTCGCAATGGCCAAGAAGGGTCTTCCTAAAATAATTGGGGTTACTTCCATATCAAGTACAAGAAAATCAACTGTGAAATAGAAGCCCCGAACTCTAGCTATGATATCTTCCAAAAATCCTTTTGTTGACTTAATAGATCTATTCACTAATTGCAAAGTCACATTGGTTGGCTTAAGGTTTTCTATCTCAAAGTGTTATACCAAAGAGGATGGAATAAGATTGATGGATGCTCCCAAATTATGGAGAGCTCTATCAAAGCACTAGTCCCCAATTATATAGGAAATAAATGGAGATCCTAGATCTTTCTTTTTCAAAGGAAGCATACTTGAGATAATTGAGCTCACATGCTCAGAGAGTACCATAGTGCTTTCTTTCTTTGGGTTACATTTACGAGTGCATAGCTCCTTAAGAAATCTCATGTAAGTCCTAATGTGCTTGATAGCATTTAGGAGTGAGATGTTAATATGAACCTGTTCAAAAATCATAATCAAATCCTCATCTAATGTAATAGGTTGCATTTGTTTCTTAGATTTTTTCAATGCTACTGGGAATGGGTGATTGCGTAGCAATCATGCAACCTAAATCACCTGAATTAAGTTAGATTCTAGCATAACTTAGGAACAATTCATTCATAAGCATCGTAATTTGCACAATAGCTAGTTTGTTAGCCAGATAGATAATATTGTCATTTTATGTACTAAAAGGGAAATGACATTAATTGCAGATGATTCAAAGCCACAGATGACAAACCAGACCATACAAATCTGATTAGAATGACGATGGGAGTCCAACGCTTTTGAAATTGTCTCGATCATACTATTATAGCAACTTGTACAATCCATAGAAGAAAAGAGGCAACAGAGCCAGATGACAGAGATTCAAGCCTCTGATGAAAGATCCGAGACATCACAGATGGATCTGGATCAACGATGGCAGTCAAATGATGTAAAAATCAACTCGATTGGTGGCCTACATCACCAGTTATAAATAAAAGAAGCTAGACAGCCACGATGGTGCCACGTGGTGCCATCACAACCACCCCTCGCCGCCCTCCAAAATGCACCCTCGTCGACACATTCACCCTCGCCACATCAAAGGGAGGGGCATCCTCTGCCTTTGGATCTCCATCCAATAGCTGAGGGTAGTCACACACAAATTAGAAACCTAACACATGAAAAGTAGTGTAGCAGTGACCGCACTCAACCACAAGTGAAGATCGCGTGTTCGAGCTACACTCAATGCTAAATTGGGAAGGCGGCATCAAGTGGGTGCGATTAGTCGTTGGATCATGATCGGAAGGTGCACAAGCGAATAATTGGCGAGACCAGAGCACTTCGTGTCAATGTACATTAACAAACACGCCCTCTACATGAGCGGATTTGAATTCACGAGTGCATGCATGGAGAGAGAAAGTGAGCAGGCGTTGGCGAGGAACATGCAGAGCCGAATGATCTTGATCTGAAGACAGAGAAGCGGCCACGTGTCAGCATCCGGAGAAGCCTAAGCATTCAAGGCATACGAGGAGGGGGTGTGTATGAGCCAAGGGCCCAGCGGTTGACACGTGTCAAACAGAGGTATGTTACGCATGTAAAATGCAATTTGGGGGTTCTTTTGAGGCTAGATATGATCCGTTGATCTCTTGATCAATGGATCTAATCAAACCAGAATCGTTACAAGAGATGGAGGGCTAAAATTCCCTCTTTGCCCCTTATCAAAGCTATAAAAGAAGGCCTAAGGTCCCCTAGTTGAAGAACAACTCCTCCTAGCATCTCTTCCATCTTCCATAGACTCCAGTTATCTCTCTCACTTCCTCCTTCCTCTAGACTAGCCCCTCTCTCTGCAACTCCGACCTTTGTCCTAGCACTCTATATTTGAGGTGCTGCCGCACCTCGCACAAGCATCCCACAAGCAACGTCATCTATCTGCATCTCTCTCTCTAGTTACTATTTAGCATAGCAATCTTTAATTTGAAAAACTATTTCTGAATGCAATACCATTCTAATTATATATGTGATGACTATACATATATACTTATATAAATATCTGCTAGAACTAGTTTATTGAAAAGCCTCTGCATGAAATCGTGATTGCCTCCCTACAAATGACCCGGTAATCACTGGTCTTTATAAATTTATTTCTCGACGTGTTTCCCACTATACTACAGATAAATCAACTTTTAAAATGTGATTTATGCATTGAACAAGTTTAGCCATCGCCGAGGAGGCAACGAAAATTTTTGAAGCTTTTCTATGTTTATTCGAGATCTCTAACTTGCTATTTTTCCATTGATTTCAGGAAGCGTGGAAATCTGAATATGACGCGACAACGGAGAAATTGTAGGCTCAAATCTCAGGTAATTACCCATAGTCTAGATTTGTTAGATTTAGAAAAATTAGGGTTTGCTTCAACCTTAGGGTTAGTTAGAATTTTCTTATTGAAAAAAAAAAATCTCTTGTTAGTGATTTTCGAGTTGAAAGAAACTCTTAAATTATAAATTAAACTGTTGAAGATCTGCATATCTAAAAATTCTCAAATATTTACCGAATGTGAGGTTTGAAGTCAGAAATAACACATCCAAATTTTACAATAATCAGAGTTACAGAAAAATTGTAAAAACTTTTGCATTGATCTTTTGTCAAAATGGTTATTGTTCATAATTTTTTGGAGTTCAAAATACCATAAGAATTTTTATGTAACACCGATTGACTTGAAATTTTCATCACTGAATTTCTAGGATAATAAAGAATTTAGGAAAAATTTGAAAAAGATATTTCTTGTATGTTTGATTACACAAATTATTTAATCACGAGTTGAGGGTCAAAATAAATTGCAAAACCCTTAGTACAGTTTAAATCAGAAAAAAATAAAAAACGTACATTAAAAATTCTTGAAAAATATTTTCTGAGTACCTAGTTAGTAGTCCAATAAGATTAATTGATTGCCTTTCAAGGGTCCTACCACTCATCAGATTTTTGGACTTAAAAGAATCTTTTAGAACTATCTTTACTTTGGATTTCACATTTAGGATAGAGCATACCTATATTTACATACTTAAAGGAAATATATCCAACAATTGGGATCAGGAAAAACTCTTGTGTACCTCATCAAAACTTTGATTGAAGATATTAAATCAAGTGAATCCGAAAATTCACTAACACAAGCATATGAATCCTAAAATTCACTTCATCATAAAAAATTGCTTGTGAACCCCTTGCCTATGAACTCACACATTTAAAATCAAATTTAAGGGCAAATTCCCCTTAGCACGCATCATATTCAAACGCACATCAAACCCAAGCCTAAAATTGAGTAGACGTGCCCTAGGCAAGATTAATAGTCTTGGGGATTTGAAATTAGATTGGATTAAGGTCAACGACTTGCCTACTTGGACCCACTAGTAACAAGAAAGGTCAGTGAGGTAGCTGCGTTAACCCTTAGTGGTGTCCCGCCACGCAATGTGTCCTAGGGTGTCCCACCCTTCTGGCCAGCCAAGTAATTCAAGGGTTGATCTAACCTAGTTGTGTTTTAGGGAGCCATGATCAGGTTTATTTAGGTTTAACACTCTAAGGACATATTTGATTGATTGTATTGTAAGGGCAATGATTCTTTCATCTGTCTTCTCTCTCTCATCTATTAACTTTCTTCTGGTACATGGATGCTAAAAGGTCTCTGAACCCTGATTTGGTACCACCTTTAGAGAGCAAACTAAGCAGAAGACCCAATTTTTCTGAATACATTCCAATGGCTAATTGCCATGAGGAAGAACTGATTGAGGAGGAAACCATGGACCCATACTCTTTTGCATACACCTCATATTCCCTGGGTATAGTTAGGCCTACCTCATAGAATCCAACATGAAACTCTGGATAACAAGGATCTCTACAACCTAAGAGACACTCCACATACAGGACTAGCACTTGGTTGGCATAGCCAGACTCATCTCTCCCCGGATCAGGGATTTGCCTCAGAATTCCAATACCTAGAATATCAATTCTATACTAGAACTCACTTTGCAAATTATCCCAATTCTACCCAAACCACTTCACCTTCTTATTTGGATAACCATACACTACCCAACCAAGGATATGATTCTTACCTTTGGTATTCAAATGACAGATATTTTGATTTTACTGTGGTTAGAAATTCTGAAAATTATTATCCTCAGCCCGCTCAAATCCCTAACCATGGCCCTGATCCCAAGATCACCCAATTACTCCAAGTACTCTAGGAGATGAGAGAGTTAATAGGAGAAATACAGATAATCTGGCAAAACTACTCAATAGAATTTGGAAAGCACAAGGTGATAAACTTAGTCCAACTATGCCACAAGTTGGTGGTAAGCCACTCAAGGTTAAGGATCCAACCTTAAGTATGGCATCTTATCCAATCCCAACCTCTACATATACTAAGGCCACCCACCGCCCTGTGATTATGTAGAACAAATCCTACCTAGGACTACAACTGAACTAATAAATGATTTTGATATCCCATAAACTGACTTTGAGGTGGAAGACTCACTTAAAGAAATACATCTTGATTTCGTCCCTAAATTGCAACCATTCTATTTTAAGGAGCCAATCCATGGTGGGTTGGAGCATAAGTCTTTTATGTTTAAAGACACACAATTGGACTACATGGATGATTTAGTAAACTCAGAGCAAGATCAAGAATATAGAAAGATTGGGGATAGTGACACTCCTAGCCAAGCACGGCTAGATGGCTCTAATTTGATCTTGTTTGAGGATTACCATGATCAAATGTGCTTAAATGATTTGATATCTGGATTTGGCAATACTAATCATTCTAAGATATTCCATATAGAAGACAAATCTACTTTCACTTTTGTTTCAGCTAATTCGCACCCCTCCCTTCCCATCAACCAGAGTCCTAAGGAAAAACCTGACCCTTATACCCATCATCTCGAGATTGAACAAAATAGAAAATTCCCTTTTGAAAAGATGTTCAAGAAATTACAGAATTATTGGGGTTGACTTTTAAGGATTTATCTATGGAAGCAAAGAATTTAGCTGAATCATTGAATCCTGACGAGCTTGACTTTATTGAAAAGAAACAAGAAGACATTCCCTCAGAAGATATAGTCAATGAGAAAGACAACTGGGATCAAAGTTATAAATCTACTGATTGCACGTGTTTCACGAGTTTGAAATCAGGGTTGCAAGTAACCTGTCGTCATAGTTGCAAAACGCTTGGTCAAATAAATTTTATACCGAAACTCGAAGGAAGTCTCGAGTCAAACACAAGGAGGCAAATGTTTTGTTTTGAAAATCTATATTTCTCTTTTGATTTGTTTATTTGACTTTTGTCTTTTTAAATTTTTTTAGCATTTTTAATAGGGCAAGAGATTAGGTTGATGAAAACTTTATCTACTTGCAAAAGTGTGAGAGAGAGGGAGAAAGAGAGAGAGAAATAATCATCTATTCATGAACAACTATTTGTTAGAACTATGAAAGTACAAAAACTACACTACAAAAGCATAAAAAGATAGAAAGAGGTGAGAGAAATCCCCCTCGATGGTTGCTCGAAGGATGACTCACTCTGACATCGCATGGAGGAAGGTGGTTAGGAGTGGGACGAAAGAGGATGGAGCTGGAGGATGAAGGATGGGGCAGGACGACATCGCAGAGAGGATCTTCTTCCTGAAGGGAGATGAGAGTAGGCCACGGGATGCTTCATGAATGGGGGTGAGGGGAGGGAAAACTATTTTCTTTCCTACTCTAGAGGAGCATCCTGAGCTTGGGACAAGCTCTCTCTAGAGCCTTAGAGGTGGTGAGAGGAAGAAAGGAAGAGATGGTTTGGAATGTTGGTGGGTAGGTTCATTTATAGTGGAGGAGGAAGAACAAATTCGCATCTGGGTCATTACTGACATCTGTAAATGTCACTGCACCAATCGCTAAAGATCTATCCTTCAATTCCTCTTGCTGGCGCACGCTGACCATTACTGACAGCAGCAAGTGCCACTAAAGGCCCACGTCACTGAAGATTCGCGCCTATCCTCCGTTGTCACCCGTTTCGCTAGCGTACGCATTGTGCACTGCACACTTCACGTGCCTATGCTTCCCATGTCGTGTTGTGCACATGCTCGGTGGCATGCATTGCGCTGCTAGTACTCACTGCTACGGCTGTGCACGGTGCGCTGCTGCTGCACGTAGCTGAGGTTGTGCATGGTGCCCTGCTGCTGCGCGTGGCTGTGGGTGTGCAAGTGTGCTACTGCTGACTGGCATTGGGCGGCTTGGATGGCACCACGTGGCACCATCTAGGCTATCCATTCAACTTTCTTTTGTAAAGGGTGCCATGGTGCTCAGATCGAGATGATTCCCATGCTGCTAGACTGCGATCGTCGCTCCAGATTCATCCATATGGTCGAATTCTCCATCCGAAATCCGCATGGATGTCGCATTATCCCTAGTTGTTGATGTTCCTCAGACTTCGTATGATGCTACGGTTCTCCGATCTAGATAATTTTCGAGGTGTTAGACTCCGATCGTAGTCCTAATCAGGTCTGTATAGTCTGATCATCCACCTGAGGTCCGAAAATAAGTCTTATTCTCTCTTGACCATAGAAAGGGCCTAATTAACCTAAAATATACACTACTCTAAATGAATAATGATGCACGCTATGCAATATTTATAACATGAAATGCAAATCTAATCCTAGGAACATGCTTGAATAGGCATTTTAACCAAAGTAGATGTGTCTATATCATTCCCTCAAGCCTATCTTTTGTTAATCCATAGCAAAACTAAGCTACATGACATGTATAAAATCAATATTAGGATTAGATTGCTTAGGCCTAAGTCATTTATTAACAATAGAAAATTTCAACTAAGGTCCTAAACAATGAAGACTCAACAGTACCCGGGTGCCTGCTAGAATGCAAACAGCCAAAGTCCTCGCCTTATTTGAAAAGAGAAGATACATTTTTTTTTTTCTTCTTTTCGAAGTTTTTTTGTACTTTTGGAGTTTAAGAGTTCCGTGATAACTTTTTACAGCTACCTGACCCACCAAGACTCGAAAAGGACTCTAAGTGCTAAGCATCTTTTGAAAATAGTGAAAGACTCACTAGGCGACCGTTGAAATGGACTTCGGGTTCCTACGACCCTAGGTGACCTTGCCTAAAGGTTTATCTTTTCCATTGGTAGCTTTTTCCCTACTTCATTTATTTATGAGGTCAATACAATGGTGAACTCAGTATATATCTCCCTGGCTTATTCTTCTTCCCCGCTCCTTCCCTAAGTGTTTTGGGAATTATTGTGCATTTTTTTGTGAGCTAGGTTCTGGACAACTGGCTAATGGGTTGTAACCCATGGTACATGCCAGCCATACTCGTGCGGTGAAGTGTGGTTATGTTTATTTTTTATTTTTTTCTCCTTTTTCTTTATATATTTTTTTTCTCTTTTTCTTTTCCTTTTTTTGGTTCTTTTTTTAAGGTAGGTGGCTGCCTTGATCTAAGATTTGCCTAAAGGTAGTACAACGAAAATGGTCTTGTGACAGGGCTCTGGACAACTTGCCGATGAGCTATTACCACCGACATCTTGCTAGCCATACCACCCTAAATAGTTCATTAGCTACCCAATTTCCAAAGAAATCGCCGAAAAGTGTGTCAGTGCAAAAAAAGTGTGTAGATGCTTAGGCCTAAAGCCCCCCCAAATAAGACGATGGGTTGATAAGTCGCATACTTATCATCCCATTTTATTTACCAACTGAAAATGAATTTTAATTGGCAAGGGCTCGAGACTAAGTCCACATTCGAGTGGACACTTGGTCTAATTAAGCCCGAAGACCTGAAGAGTCAAAGTGTTTAGGAGTATCATTTCCTAAAGTTAATAACTTCCAAATGCCTAAGTTCTCTTCTCCTAATTCTTTCTTTTTTATCTTTTTGAATTTTCACTTTTTATTTTTTTACAAGAAACTAAAAGAAATTAGACCGAGTTAACAAAATGATCTTAGGAATTTATTATCCACCCCCATACCTAAATGATGCAATGTCCTCATTGTAAAAACAAGGACATAAAATGGGCAGAATAAACAGAATATCACTTGAATTTCGTTACACCCCAGTCAGCTTCGCAAAGAGAAGAGAGTATACACACGTGCTATGCTTAATGCCTTCAGCTAGGCATAATATGCATACAAAGAAGAAATTGAGAATTCACAAGTGCGGGTCAGAATCAAAATAAAAATATTGATCCTCAAAACCCACTAGTAGAAGATGTCTACAGATGTGGACCAGATTTTGGTGTAGACCCATGCCCCAAGGTCGAGTGGTTCTCAGGTTATGGATGAAAATCACCTTGAACTGAAGGTTGTTTTCGCGGGGCTGGCCTACAGTTTAGTGGTGTGCAACCCAAGACCAAAGTGTCAGACCACAGGTAAAGATGGTTCAATAGGTGTTGTTGTCCACTTAACATCTAGCTCAGAAAAATAATCAGTTATTTTGAGCTTAGGTTGCACGTGAAAGATATCGTAAGGGTCCTAGTAGAAAGTATGTAGTTCTAGGTCAATAGGTACCCTTAGATCTAAAATGAAAGTTCCCTCAGAATTAGCCTCCCAAATTTTTATTTCAACAATTCTATCTTAAAACATCAAGGGCTTAGGCTCCAGGACCTCTAGCATATCATTCTCCCGATATGATTCTCCCAAGTCCAAAAATCATGGCTGATCAAGATTTACTTGGGCACAATGATCTCAGAAGTCAACTCTTCCTGGTACAGATAAGGAATGAGATCACTAATTGAATCATCAAGAAAATGAGGATTCGAATTCTCCAAGTTTGCCCCAACTGAATCAAAATCTTCAATGGCTGGGCTATCAAATGGTTTGTCATGCTCCTTGAGCCCATTTGTCTCACTAAAATCATCTTCCTTAAGCTCAACTGAGACTTCACTAAGAGATTCCTCACCCTTAGAATTAAAGAATCCATGATCCTCATTTATATATGTCTCAAAATCATACGTCATTTCATGGTCTGTGGAGACATATTTTTCATCATTCGTTGACTCTAGGATCTCGAGTGAGGAACTCGATTCACCCTCAAAGAGTTACTCTAGCCCAACCTGGTCATCTCCAATATTAGAATATGTATTCCCCCCGACAAGCACCTGAGCAAGTTAAAACATTGGCTCTCCCAAAGGGGGTTCATCTTGAGAATCGTCCCAAGATTTGACTAGCGCAACCACAAATTTCGAAAATTTCCTAAGAAGAAACTTACCTAGGTCCCTATGCCTAACACTTTGGAGCGAATCCAACAATGAACTATTAAGTTCTTCAATCATTTTGATCATAGGCTCTGGTGCTTCAGTGCATTGTGTTGGTTGAGCTTCTAAAGATTATATAGTGTTCCTTAAATTAGCCAACACCCTATCCTGGATCTGGTTCACCTGAACTGACTGGTTCTATTCAGGTTTGTGTGGGTTTGGGTTAAATCTAGGGGAGTCAAGATGTCGAGGTTCTCGGGTCCCTCCATGAAAGTAGGTCGTTCTAGATTGTTCAAAGGAAGGTGGCAACCGATATTCAGTGGAATACTAGGGAGGGTAGGTGTTATAATCATTATATCTTTCCTGATTGTAGATCAAGTTGGTTTGGTCATCAAAGGATGGAGATCCATAATAATTGTAGGTTTGGGAAGGATAGCAATCACAGTCTTGTTATCTAGTGTTAGGCCCTAGACATTGAGGTGCGGATTAGTTTCCACAATCAAAGTTATCCCAGCTAGTTGATGGGTAATTACAAGTCAAGTTAGGATAGTAATCACGTTGGGGATAAGTGGTGGTAAGAGGATAAGATTGGAAATGTGCATAGGATGTGGAAGGGTGCATGGTGAAGTGAGAAGGGAAATCAGAAGAGAAAGAAGGAGCTCTGCAATATAGAAATATAAGCCTATCCTTAGGTTGGGTAGCCTAAAGGTCTACAGACTCTCAGAATCTATCCTAAGATTACGGACGATTTACTCTACTTCTGTCCAGGCAATCCAACTAGTTAGAAGGAGGGACCGGGGAGAAGGTCCTTCCTTTGGCTTGCGCCTCCGGTTCCTAATGTACCCCCAGCCAGAGTGGTTTGATGCTACTCCCCTAGCTAAACATCAAATTGACTCATACAAGAAGGTAAATCATGAACAATCTCAATCTGGATCCCGACGAGCAAACCAGTCCTTAGGGCCAATGTCTAATAAATTTTAGTTAAGCTTGGGATAATGGTGCTTCAGGAATGTGATGGGCCCTTTAGTTGGGTTGTGCCCTTAATGATCAGTTAAAATGTGTCTGCGTGCTTAACCACGATTTTCAAACAAGGTCATTTGATGATGTGTCATTTAGGGTTCAACCTTATTATTGAAGGTTTTAGGGTTTAATCATTAGGTATATTCAATCAAGGTTCAGTAGAACACTCCAAGTTTTGAAAGCAGTGGTGTAGATATATTCCTTTAAAAATTATAAATATATTGAGGAGTTCTTGGTTTAGTCATAAAAATCAACCCAAAGTGGCAAGTTACTGACGAAAACATTCTCGCGCATTTTGAAAGTCGTCGGAATCGTAGTATAGTTGCGCAAAAAATGTTCGTCAAAAATTGAGTTTGTAAAAATAATGAGACTTGTGTCCTGGTCATTCGTCTCTAGGAGGCATTTTTTTTGCATTTCAAATCGATATTTTTGGCACTCTACTTTGTTTAAAAATGCACGTCGGTTTCCAATCTCCTAATTAAAATTCACCACTTCTATTATGAACTCGGATTACGTGCACGTGCATTAAATAAATCATAAAGGTTAATGTGTGAGTTTCTGTGCATATGATTCTAGTGAGGTGGTGACTATTTACGGAGAATGCATCTATTGTTAGATTCTCTATATTCTTGGGAAATGACATGCTAGTTGCGAATAGATAAACAATTGAAAAATAGGCAACTTGAATCACGCGAAAAGAATGACAATTACTAAGCCCATGGTGATTTCAAACATATAGAGATATATATATATATATATATATATAAATGCATTTTCATTCATTCCATTGGAGAGTTGTTTGCAACAAGAACTTTAGAGCAAAGGTTGTACATAAATGCTTGAAATTTAAACCTAGCTACCAGAAAACGACTGCATACAAGAATCAATGGGGGGATTTTGAATGCATCATTAGGGGAGAAGTAAGACTACGCTATTAAGAAGTAATAAAAGCGACAAAAATATGAAGAGCGTAAACTAAATCTAGCAGAATGGAATGGCATTCAGGGGTGGTCCCTGATGGCCTTGGAGTGGTCGGGAGGAGAATGAGGGGCGGCCAATGTAGCTTAGGCCGACCCTTGGAGAGAGGGACGATTGATTCAGCATCCTAGCATGATGTCCCCCATGATGGTGGTGAGCTCGTGGAAGTGGAGTGGCTAACCTAGGTGGAAGTGGGCGTGAATGGAACCAATGGAGCCAAGAGTGTGAATTCCAAGGAAGTGAATGGGGTCACTTGGCCGCCCATGGGGTCTTTTCATAGACTCAAGGGCTTCTCTCTAGAGAGGTGTGGAACTCTCTAGAGAGAGCCCAAGAGTGGCCGGCCACATGAGGATAGAAGTGGTCTTTGAGATCCAAAAATTGTGGAACTCAATTTGAATGCCTCTTGGTTGCTAAATTTGGCAACCAAGAGGTGGCGCCACTTCAATAGAGTTCTATAGAACTCTATAGAAGTTTGTGCGCATGAATGGGTGTGTGTGTGTATGTGTGGTCATGCTCTACGTGTCTAAGTGGCTTAGGTTAGGTCCTAAGGGGTTTAGGTAGGTGTATGTCTTGAATTAGGGTTACAAACCCTAATTGCTAAGGGGAAAATGCAATTAAACTTAACCTAAGTTTAATTGAATGAGTGTGAACCTAATTGAGAGTGAAATAACTTAGTTAGGTTGGGTTTAGGTCAATTGGACTCTCACCAGGTCCAATTGAGCTTGTGTCGGTTGAGATCTAAGCTCAATTGGACTCAATGAGTCCAATTGACTTAGGTGAAGGTAATTGACTTTGACTTAAGTCAATTGGGTTTGGTCAGGACCTAATTAGGTCCTTAGGTAGGTCTAGAGGTGATGTACTAGGGTTATGACACCTTAATTAAGGTTCCTATGGGGTTGGGATTAGGTCTAGGGAGCTAGAGATCTAAGATGAAGACTTGAATCTTAAAATAGGGACTGGAGAATAGTATCAGATGTCCAATAATGTGATTAGATGTCTTATACACAAAAATCAGAAGTCCAGACTTCAATTCTGGATGTCCAATCTGAGTCAGGGGAAATCAAGGCTCTATTTTGTGTATTCTGCAAAAATTGGATGTTTGACAAAGTGTCTGGACGTCCAATAACACTGTAGAAGTAGGTTTGAGGTGTGCGGGAGATGGATAAGGGTCCTGGACATCCTATAACTTATCTGGACGTCTAGATAAGGGTTGTAACTAAGGTTTTAGGGCTTCCTAGGTTATTGTGACCAAATCTAAAGGTGGCTAAGGCATGTGGAGGTCTCTAGGCTATCGTAGGGCTAGGATGGACCTAAGCTCTTTACATTTTACTACTTTATTCCTACATAATAGAATCGAAAACCTTTAACTCCCTTACATTATTATTCCTACATCTAAACTAAGCCTTCTACTCCAGCTCTACTGCAACTCCCGTTATTCTTTATCCTGCTTCAGATCCAGCTCCAGATCCAACTCCTGATCAGCTTATTCCCTGCAATCGACATAATGCACTTAATTAGCACATTATAACATTATTTTATGCGTAGCTAAAGAAAAGCGATAAAGATACAGATAATGCGTATGCATGCATGAATGACCCTAACTTATGCTAAGTCCTAGCTTAATCTATGTCAATTAAGACCTATGATTGCTGATTGCTGTGCAATCAGTTACTTGATGAATCGCTTTTATCTTAAGTGGTGCGGCCCAAACAGCTCAATCAATTGGCCTATTACACCACTTAGTTAAGGCACAAAAAAATGTTTGACCTATTCAGATTTCTACTCACTTGTTTGTGTGTTGAATTAAGTGTACTGGGTCCACAGGTCAGACCCCAGTTAAGTGGTAGAATTGATGTGATTATGCGCCTTAGGGTGAGAAGTTGTGGGTGTTAACTGTGTAACTTTCAAAAAATCCCACAACAGAAGTGTTTTTTTTTTTTGGTTATATATGCTGGGGTGAGATGAGTGGGGCTGGCAAACAAACAACCAAATCTATCCTAGGGTTTACGAAAAGCACCTAAGTTGATTTGGGTTTGAGTTATTAGTGTGGTGAAATGAACTAGTGGGTCGGGGTGGTGGGGATAAACTTACAAAACCTTCATCTACACTTTTCTTTGATCTAACCGCTTTGGCCCACCCCGGTAGAGTACCTGCAATCACAGTAACATCAGAGAAAAAGTGTGATAAAAATTAGGCAAGGTGGAAAAAAATGTGAGAAAAACCAAAGAGCATTGCCTCCCAGACAACGACACCAAAATGATCGCACGCTTTTCGTGAGTTTGAAATCAGGGTTAGAAGTAACCTGTCATCATAGTTGCAAAATATGTGGTCAAATAAAATTTATACCGAAACTCTAGGGGAGTCCCGAGTCGAACACGGGGAGGCGAACGTTTGGTTTTGAAATTTCACGTTTCTCTTTTCATTTGTTTATTTCATTTTTGTCTTTGCTAATTTTTTTGGTATTTTTAATAGGGCAAGAGATTTGGTCGATAAAAATTTTATCTACTTGCAAAAATGTAAGAGAGAGAGAAATAATCACCTATTCATGAACAACTATTTGTTTCAACTACGAAAGTAGGAAAACAACACCACAAAAGTGTAAAATGATAGAAAGAGGTGAGAGAGATCCTCCTCGATGGTTGTTCAATGGATGACTCGCTCTGACGTTGCCTGGAGGAAGGTGGTTAAGAGAGGGACAAAGGAGGATGGAGTTGGAGGATATAGGACAGTGTAGTACGGTGTCACGACGAGGATCTTCTCCCCGAAGGGTGGTGAGAGGATGGCCACGGGACGCTCGATGCATGGGGGTGAGGGGAGGGAAAACTATTTGGTTTTCTACTCTAGAGGAGCATCCTACGCTTGGGATAAGCTCTCTTTAGAGCCTTGGAGGTCGTGAGAGGAAGAAAGGAAGAGATGGATTGGAATGGTGGTGGGTAGGTTGTTTTACAGTGGAGGTGGAAGAACAAATTCACATCTAGGTCATTACTGACATCCGTAAACGTCGCTGCAGCTGTCGCTGAAGATCCGCTCTTCAATTCCTCTTGCTAGCATGCATAGACAATTAGTGATAGTTGCAAGCATCACTAAAGGTCCACGTCGCTGACGATCCACACCTATTTTCCGTTGGCACCCACTTAGCTGGCACATGCATCGCGTACTGCGTGCTTTACGTGCCTGTGCTCCCCGCATTGTGTCACGTGCACATGCTGGCATGTGCTGCGCTGCTACTACAGGCGGCTACGGCTATGTGCGATGCGCTGCTGCTGCACGCGGCTGCTGCTGTGCGTGGTGCATTGCTACTATATGCCGTTGCGGCTACAGCTATGCATGTGTGTTGCTGCTGGTCGGCGTTGGGCGGTCTGGATGGCGCCACGTGGTGCCATCTAGGCCGTTCATTTTTCTTTCTTTTGTAGAGGGCACCACGATGCTTAGATCTAGATGATTTTTGCATTGCTTGACTACGATCGTCGCTCTAGATCCATTCGCATAGTCAAATTTTCCATCCAAAACCTATATCGATGTCGCATTGCCCACTGGTTGTTGATCTTCGTCAGACTTCGTATGATGCTATGATTCTCCGATCTAGACGATTTCAAAGGTGTTAGACTCCGATCGTCGTCCTAATCAGATCCGTACGGTTTGATCATCCATCTGAGGTTCTGAAATAAGTCTTCCTCTCTCCTGACCATAAAAAGGACCTAATTAACCTAAAATCTACACAACTACTCTAAATGCAGAATGATAAATGCTATGCAATATTTTTAACATGAATGCAAATCTAAGCATAGGAACATGCATGAATAGGCATTTTAACCTAAATGGATGTGTATATATCACCTACCTAGAAATTCAGAAAACTAGAAGAATTTGAGGCTCTGATTAATCCAAATTCTAATCTTACTTCCCTTGGGATAGTGACCCTAAGGAATAACGAATTTCTACCCATTACATTTGAACACTTACATCATGAATTAAAACAATGTTTAGGCAACTCAAATGAGATTTTTGATCACCCCAGGGATGAGATTGAGGATTCTGATCTTGATGTCTAGCATGATGTGAGTAAATCCGGAATTAGTAAGATGGACCACTGGATCCTATTTGACTCAACTACTCTAAATCCATCCACACCTAACTTGACTTGTGAAGTGGTTTCTTATACCATTTCAGACTACACAACCTGGGTTCCTCCTTTCATTTCCCAACACTTTCCGGACCCGTATGATTTATTCCCCATGAACCACCCTGTATCCAGCACATTTGCCTTCCTCATGCATCACTTCTGAAGGTTGCCACTATCTACTTTCCACTCTAGCACCTGCACTAATGTTTCTCCATTTTATAGCATCTGGCTACAAATAGTTTCAAGCCTGTTCACTTTATTTTTTTGACCTTTTGCGCTTGGTATTTACCATCAGCTGATCCACATTTATGGATCACTGATCATTGCATTGCATGATCATATTTTTATTTTAATCCTGACTCAACCCACTAATTTGATCATTCATATTTTTTGGTTGAGGTCCGACAAGTGATGTTAAACTTAGCACTGGCTAGGAGGTGACGAATCGATTGTTCGCTTTAAAGTCGTTTGCAGCTTTATGTGGTGGAAAATTCGACTAATCAATATTTAAAAAGAAATAACCACTCGCAGAAGAACGGGTCGTATCCACAGGGAGGCAATGACGTATTTAAATTCGCACCAGTTAAAAACGTATGTTCGTAGTTAGTTTGGACAAGAATCAAGCCAAAATTTCCTTTAGATTAAGGTTGAATCAAGAAATCATGCTGAAATAGCAATTCTGAGTAATTAGAGGATATTTGTCGCAATGCAGAAACAATAAAATATTATTAAAATTGACAATGGCAAAAAATGTAATTTTTAATGGCCATGTTACTGCAGCAAAACAGGGGATTTTTTCCCTTTTGCCGTGCTCGACGAGGAGTGGACGGCCAGATGCGGGAAGCTTGGAGGAAGTTCCTTGGATCGAGGGCTTCGAAGCGTTGGTGGCGACATGTCACGCAGCGGCCAGAGCCGGCCGGACAAAGCTCCGGCGGAGGTGGCTGCAGCCGGAGCTGCAGCTGCTGTTGGCGAGAAGTGCGTGCACTGCAAGCGGGTACACGCTCTGTTGGCAGAAGTGTTGCAGCCGGTGCTGGCGAGCGCATGCTAGAAGTGTCGGTGAGACGCAGCAGGGGCGCGTGCAGGCGGAAGGCATGGCGTGGGGGAATGCCGTAGCTGGTGCGACCTGTTGGCGATGAGCGGGTGAGTGTGGTTGTGCGGGTGCGACTGTAGGCGGAAGGTGAGCGGGCGTGAGCGGTGAGGCGCTGCAGGCTGTGCACACCTTGCATGCGGCTGGAGGCGATGCGCTGCCTGGAGTGCATGCAGGAGTGAGCGGGTGAGGTTGCGGTTCAGGTGCTGGAGGTGAAGTGGGCAGACGGTGGTTGTTGTTGGAGTGGGGAGGTGGCTTCAGACGTCTGGGAAATTTCCCGGACATCTTAAGTAACTGAGAAGATGATTGCAGCGACAATGATTGTTGATGATGACGGTAGAAGGTGCACGGCGAGGTGCTCACGATAATGCGAACGACCTCCGGATGGCGGTGTGGCCTGTCACACCACACACCCACGGTGGTGGTGGGTCATCGCCGCGGTTGAGGCCGGCGGTGTGGAATGGAAGAGAGAAGCACTCTCTGCACAGTGGTGGGTCGGTGGTGGAGGCCTCTTATGCTCGGTAGCCTCTCTCCTCTTTTTATAGCTGACTTCACAAATTTGAAAGGAGAGGTGGGAGCAGATCCACTTTCTCCGCTGATCCATGAATGTGCTTTAAGTGCGACCGAAGGCATTGCAGCGGCAGCCGAGCCTTTGCTGAGAAGAAGAGGAATAAAGGATATTATTAAACTATTGTGGTTATTTATATACAAACCCTCAACTTTTATGTTAACTAAAACAATGTAGCTAATTGGTTAACTAATTAGATGAATGCCATCCTAAGCTAATTCTAAATGCACTTAAATTATGAATGCAATTCATGGATTATGTAATTAAATTAAAAATATGAATTAATCTATTTACATCCTAATTTATGCTAAATAAATGTTAGAATTAACCTAATGTCTAGGCACTTAAATACTTAAATAGCCTACAACTATGGGCTAATCAAATACCCCCATGCCTAGTTTTTACTAGTCCTTAGCAAAATTAAGCGAAACCAAGCACTCCAAGTGGACTAGTCAACTCACTTAGTCTTCCTTCAAAAGCATATTAGGTTCAGACTCTAGGCCCAAGGTTCCTAAGTAGTTGCTAAGTTACAGACTAGGTCAGCTAAAGATGAATTGCAGGCACAAGTTTCCCTGATTTCTGACTCTACCCTAAAGTTTATTAATCCCTGAGATTAAAGCATCTGTGCCTGTGCATTGGTCTGAGTTATTTAAGTTAAAGGAAAAATTTATATATATATATATATATATTTTTTTTTTATTCTTCTAAGTCTAACCTCAGATCAGCTATCAACACCGTCTGTGTCCGATTCATTGTCCCCA
This sequence comes from Thalassia testudinum, assembly GCA_037157565.1. Taxonomy (NCBI): domain Eukaryota; kingdom Viridiplantae; phylum Streptophyta; class Magnoliopsida; order Alismatales; family Hydrocharitaceae; genus Thalassia; species Thalassia testudinum. Next base: position 62,745,122 of record JAZHRO010000014.1, read on the forward strand.
TTACCATACCTCGAAGGGTGCCTGCCTTTTGATGCTTCGAGATAGCACCGCCCATAACGACCCCAAGAACTCCTGGCAATCGACACTTCGAGATAGTATCGCCCATGGATTTCTTAAGCGAATTTAGGCCTATGGCAATTGGCACTTCAAGATAGGACCTCCCATGGTACCTGAACCACACAAATGTGCGTACATGCCCCCAGTAGGATGGATGTCCTAAGAGACAAGCGTCGAGGAGGTAATATGTTACCATCGCATCCTCAAGGTGAGTATATACTCCACCTCTCCTGCGGTGGGAACTCTTCCAATCAAAATGTGTTTTCAAGCCTCTCCTAAGTCAAAACTAAGAGAATCAAATCACTTTTCGGAAAGATAGAAATTAAGTTAATTACCAGACCATGTGTGTGAAATTTGGATGCTTGGGTTACAAGGACCCGTAAACCAAAAGGTAGAATAAGACTCCAGGTACTACCCCACCTTTTAACCCAAACCCTAGCTTCCCTTCCTCAACCTCTTGAGGAATGATCAGCAACTTAACTCCAACTTAAGTTTTGAAGTCCACAAAGGACCCTAAAGGTATAAAGCTAGCAACTCATTTAGCTTCTAAAGTTTGACCCTAGAATTAATTTAGTCTACCCAAGAGTTCTGATTTACTTAAAATGCAAGACTTAGGCAGTTAAGCTCAAATCTTTTTTTTTTTTTGTTGTTTTTTTTTTTATATGCAAATGTATGAATGCACTATGCTATGTATATCCCCAAGTACACCCCACCATGCCTAAATTCTGCAATGTCCTCATTGCATAGAAGGATATTACCTGGGTCACAGCTGGGCTGAATAGCCAAAGAACCTGCAAATCAGGTTCAAGAATTGCAAAAATAGGCCCTAAAAATGAGCAAAGCAATGTTGGCCTAGAAAATAGGTAACCTAGGATGTTGGCGAGCTGATGATGAATCCCGATAACAAATGCTCGCCCAACTAAGATGGGAATGAAATCTTCCCAGGTCACTAAAGGAGGTTCTAAAGGATAAATAGGTATAACAACCTCTAAAGGGGTAGGGGGAGGATGACAAGGATCCTCCAAAAGGTATGGGGAAGGAATGGTGCAAAGATAAACCCCCAGGGTAATGGACTGACTAAAGAAATCATCAATCCATACCCGATACTCCATTATGGGAAATATTGGTCTGTTAAGCCCCCTGGTCAGAACAAAAGTGAGCAATTCTCTAAGGCAAGGATCGTCTAAGGTGTCTAAGTTACGAGGTTGCAAGATGGCCATAAGATCTAGGTTTGGTTTAATCAGCTCGATGTTCATCCCTAACACTCTTTCTAAATCCTTAATTTCATCCCTAGCATTCCTTGCACCATCACATGTATCTTCTTGCTCTTAATCAAGAGTCACAATTTCGCTTTCAGATATAAGTGAATAAAAGGGTGACTTTGAAATGAATGAAGGCAGGTTGGAAGCAACAGATCTAGGGATTATCCTATCAATGTCATCCTCGGGTTTTTGTTCTTTACTCAAATCTTCCCCGGAGCCTATATGTGAATCCACATAAATCTTAGAAATTGCTTCCAAGTTTTCCATCATTTCATCATGAGGAGAAATATCATCAATGGGTGTGCTAAGGAAACCTAATTTGGTCAAATTTGTGACATCCTCAGGGGCTAACTCATCAAATAAGGCATAATCACCCTTAGTGTCACTCCAAATCGTGAATGTAGGTTCCTCATATAATTCATCTTCCTCCTCATCACACAATTCACCATATAACCGAAGTCTAGAATCATTTAATATATTAGCAGATCCCCTAGAGTGCTCTATCTGAGGTAAATGGTCTACACTGGTAACATCAGACTCCTCAGATCGGTCAATTTCTTTTGGGTTAGGTTCCCTAAGGGTGGGCTTGAGTTCCATATCGTGATCAGAAGGGAGGGTAGGATTAACAACTTGACTTTGACCCACTTCATTAAATGCCACGAAAATACTATCATCTGGGTCGAGGTCTTCCAATGGTACCATCATTCCCTTCTTTTGACTCCAATATAATTCAGGTGGATACTCAACCTTATCATCATCTTCCTCAGGTTGCCACCTTTCTTCATCCAATGCATAGCTACTTTCACGTGTATCTTCCTCCCACCTAAGGTGTGGATCTCTCGAGGAAGTGTCATCTAATGGGGATGTTTCAAAATCGATCCTCGAAAAGTAGCTATTCTCCCCAGAATTTCCCTCCAACTTAAAGTGTAGCTCTCCCACGGGAGATGCATCTATTGTAGAGGGGTGTACGTCATCCTCAATGGGGTAGATTGGGTGGCTAATTTCATCTCTTTCTTGTTGGCCTGCTCTCGAAGATTCTCCTAACAATTCAATCATTTCGTTTTGCATTTTCTGTATTTCCATCTTCAAAGAGGAGAGGTCATTTCTATCAAGAGAGAAGTTAGGCTCAGGCTTATAGTACCCAGGAGTGTTTGTCCAACCTTTATAATTTTTCAGGGAGGGTGGGTTGGGTATTTATATGGTATGTGGGATATTGGGCAAAGCAAATCCCACTCCTAGGTTCTACTCACTGATTTAGGGCTTAACCAAGCCAATACTCCTATAATAGGAGTAAAACGGATCCTAATGATTGTCATTATGTCCTTCAAGTGATGGACCATCTCGACGTCTGGGATCGAAGGAGGCAGAGTGGGGGTGAGGGTGTGGGCAAGATGTGAAAGGATGAAAATCAATGTGGTCCATTCTAACTCACACCTTAATTAGAATTCCTCAAGCAAAACACAATTCAAAAAGGACCTTTTAGGTCTTTCCCAATTTAGGCTTTTGATTTTAAGTCAGATTGCAGGTGACAATACAATTTGTTCAATCAATTTACACGCCTATTGTCGACCTACGGCTCACCTAAGAAGACCTAGTTGGAGCTTAGGGGTTCTTCCCTAAATCTCAAATGGTAGAGCAACTCCAAAGATGGAAGATCGAGGGATGCAAGTAGGCCAAAGCCTTCCTTTGAAGCTGTGCTTTTGCGGTGCTTCTCAACTACCCCCAAAAATGCCTGACAGGGTATCCCCCTCTTTGGATTTACAAAACCTTTGATCTCAAGTTCCGAACACTTCAGAATCCAATGATAGGAGGGCTCTCATCCTAGTATTTCCAAACCTAAGGAGTGTCTAGAAGCGTGCCGTAGTGCAAGTGAAATAAGTGTGCATACACCGCAAAAGATTTTGAATTTTAAATTGCACGCAAAGTTTGAAAATCAAATCCTTGGTTTTTAAAATGTCCCTCCTTTAATTAGTCCTTTTTCTAGAAAATATGTGACCACTTGTTTAATTTATTCAATACAGATTAGGTGGTCTTTGCATTAAGTCCAAATGCAATGCGTGATCAAGAATAGGATGCAAAGTAAGAAAATGCGTACCTTAGTTCCAGCAATCAACCATGCGAGAATGCACGCAATGCAGAGAAGTAAATCTACAGACCTAAATGGTTCGTCCTAGGGCAGGCAGCTTCTAGCAGGCAGCTCTTTTTTTTTGATTTTATTTTTTTTTTTAACTACTTATGCACAAGCAAATACAACTAATCAATAAACTAAAAACCTAAATCTAAATAAAAGGGAACAGGCTCCCAAAAATTACCCAACACGGGCCCGAAACAAAATCGAGGAACAAACCCCTCAAAATATACCCCAGAACAAGGGCAATGAAAAATTAACTCTAAAGTATTAATTCTATTCTAATCAGATTGGCGACTAAATATACAATGATGACCGTTGCGTCCTCGCCCTTCTCCTTTCCAAAATAGCTCATCCAATTCTCCTCTGGCGATGTCAAGGGTCGCCTCTCACAATGGCTGATTCTTGCATAAATTTTCTCGCACAAAAAAGAAAATAATAAATGGTCAAATCACTGTGCAATTGACAAATAATCAAAATAAAATTAAGTGAAATTATTGCGTCTCTTGCCTCCCCGGCAACGGCGCCATTTGACGAATCGATTGTTCGCTTTAAAGTTGTTTGCAGTTTTATGTGGTGGAAAAATCGACTAATCAATATTTAAAAAGAAATAACCACTCGCAGAAGGGTGGGTCGTATCCACAGGGAGGCAATGATGTATTTAAATTCGCACCAGTTAAAAATGTTTCTTCGTAGTTAGTTTGGACAAGAATCAAGACAAAATTGCCTTCAGATTAAGGTTGAATCAAGAAATCATGCTGAAATAGCAATTCTAAGTAACTAGAGGATATTTGTCACAATGCAGAATCAATAAAATATTATTAAAAATTGACAATGGTAGAAAATGTAATTTTTAATAGCCATGTTACTGTAGCAAAACAGGGGATTTTTTCTCCTATGGCATGCACGACGAGGAGTGCACGGCCAAATGCGGGAAGCTCGGAGGAAGTTCCTTGGACCGAGGGCTTCAGTGCTGTGGTGGCGGCGTGTAGCGTGGTGGTCAGAGCCGGCTGGACGAAGCTCCGGGGGAGGTGGCTGCACCAGGTGCTGTAGCTGCTGTTGGCCGGAAGTGCATGCGCTGAGGTGGGTACGTGCTCTATTGGCGGAAGCGTTGCAGCCGGTGCTGGAGAGCGCATGCTGGAAGTGGCGGTGAGACGCAGTAGGGGCACACGTAGGTGGAAGGCGTGGCATGGGGGAATGTCGCAGCTGGAGTGACCTGGTGGCGGTGAGCAGGCGAGTGCAGTTTTGCGGGTGCGGCTGCTAGCGGAAGGTGAGCGGGCATGAGCGGTGAGGTGTTGCAGGCTGTGCATGCCTTGCGTGCGGCCAGAGGTGATGCGTGGCCTGGAGTGGATGCGGGAGTGAGCGGGTGAGGTTGCGGTTCAGGTGCTGGAGGTGAAGTGGGTGGACGGTGGTTGCTACTGGAGTGGGGAGGTGGCTTGTCTTAAGTGACTGAGAAGATGATTGCAGTGACAGTGGTTGTTGATGACGACGGCAGAAGGTGCACGGCGAGGTGCTCACAGTAATGCGAACGACCTCCGGATGGCGGTGTGGCCTGTCACTCCACATGCCCACGGTGGTGGTGGGTCGTTGCCGCGGTTGAGGCGGCAGTGTGGAATGGAAGAGAGAAGCACTCTCTGCACAGTGGTGGGTTGATGGTGGAGGCCTCTCTTGCTCGGCAGCCTCTCTCCTCTTTTTATAGCTGACTTCACGAATTTGAAAAGAGAGGCGGAAGCAGATCCACCTTCTCCATTGTTCCATGAATGTGCTTTTAGTGCAGCCGGAGGCGTTGCAGCGGCAGCCGAGCCATTGCTGAGAAGAAGAGGAATAAAGGATATTATTAAACTATTGTCGTTATTTATATACAAACCCTCAACTTTTATGTTAACTAAAATAATGTACCTAATTGGTTAACTAATTAGATGAATGACATCCTAAGCTAATTCTAAATGCACTTAAATTATAAATGCAATGCATGGATTTAATTAAATTAAAAATATGAATTAATCTATTTACATCCTAATTTATGCTAAATAAATGTTAGAATTAACCTAATGTCTAGGCACTTAAATACTTAAATAGCCTACAACTATGGGCTAATCAGGAGGCAATCCGGTATTCATTACAGGTAGTTTTGCTACCTCTGCATCTGAGCAAACCTGGAATAACTAGCTCAGTCAGGTGATATCCCCACCTCTTACTTATTATATTTTGATTTTCCTGCATACATTTCAATGGGGACATTGTAATGAATAACAATGGGTGGTGGACATGGCATATCTTATTTCTATGTAAAAAAAAAAAATTGCATTTAGGCATAAAGAATTTTTATTAATGTTTTATTAGGGATTTATTCTTAAGTTGATTCCTGAGTTTTGAATCTAGTACAATTTCACACTTACACGTAGAATTTGTAATGGATCCTCTGTGAAGATCGATAAACATCTTTAGTTTGTCGAGAAGAAGCAGTTCTTCTTCTTTTGAGCCCGTGGACAGTAACTATTAAGTCAGGCAAACTATCTTCTAGCAGATCCACCAAACAAGTGTGAGGTGAGAGTAGAGAGTCTACTGATTCTCTAAGGCTGCTATGAGGAATCTTAACTTCTGGATTATTAGATAATAATACTTGAAGTTAGGCATAGGTTTCGCGCTCGATTTCTGTGTACAAATTATTAGTGTGAAAATTTTGAGAGCCACCAAATAAGGTAAATACGAAGAGAGTAGGTTTTGATAAAACTGAGACTAAGCTGGATGGTTATGACCATCCTTTACAGAATCTTTGACTGAAGGAGGGCATTAACGTCAAGGTCAAAAATACGTTGTCATATCTATTCCTTTCCCAGTGCCGAGATTAGGCACTTCCACCAAATTAGCCACCCGATATACTCTTAAACACCCCTAAACTTGAATAATGCCTTGTAAATAAAAGGTTGTATGCTATACTACGTTGCATTAGTATATATTTGGATAAAAAGGAAAGAAAAAAGAAAGAAATAAAAAGAAAAAAAGAGAAAAATAATACATTTATAGAAAAAAAGAGAGGAAAAAGAAAAAATATATATATACATTGAAAAAATTAGAAAAAAAAGTAGAAAAAAAAGAAAGTGAGTTTATGACTTAGAATTTATTTCAAGTGTAATGAGGCAACAACACCTACCACCCACATATTCCACCAAATACAGCTTTGACCAGCTTTTCTATATTTCTGGCTGCCCGAATGTGGGTTGAGGAATTCTGACTTGGTTGTAGAGTTATCAGAACCTAATTAAAGTGTTAATGCTAGGAGAGACCACCAAATAGACTGACAAATCTGGTGAGATTGCGAGCTCTAGAAGAAAAAAAATAAAAGAGAAGAAAAAGAAGAAAAAGAAAAAGAAAGAAAAAAAAAAGAGGAAATGGAAAGAATCAGTACAAAGGAACTAAAGAGAGCACAGTTTTTTCACCTCTCTTTGAGTTGAATTATTTAATAGTCTGGAAATCTAGATTCTAAAGTACTAGTCTATATGCAGCACCAAATGAGTGTTAGCCACCAAATACAAATCTATTTGACTCAGTTATCTTCTACCTAGGACAAAAATCGGGGTTGATTTTACAGATTATCCTATAATCTCAAAGGAAGAAGTTTGCTTATCCCAATAGAATTTTTCTAATAGTCAAGTACGAGCTTTAGATGAGGATTAGCTTTTCACTTGGATCCATTGCATAGGCTACTTTGTATACTTTCGCGATTGTTTGGATTTCTAAAGTTTTGGATGAAAGAAAAAGAAATAAATCTCTAGTCAAACTCTTGATAGAAATCTGTCATGTAGGACCACTTTACATTTAGTCTTGCATTTGATAAGACTACTAAGATTTAGGCATGGGGGTGAGATTGCGAAGCAATCATGCAACCTAAATCACCTGAGTTAAGTTTGATTCTAGCATACTTAGGAACAATGTATTCATAAGCATCGTAATTTGGATAATAGCTAGTTTGTTAGCCATATATAGAATATTGTCATTTTATATACTAAATGAGTGATGAAATTAATTGCAGATGATTCGAAGCCACAGATGAAAGATCAGACTATATAGATCTGATTAGAACGACAACGGGTGTCCAATGCTTCCAAAATCGACTCGATAAGACAACTATAACATCTTGTGCAATCCATAGAATAATAGAGGCCACAGAGCCAGATGAAAGAGATTGAAGCCTCAGATGAATGATCCGATTATATGAATGGATCCGGATCAACGATCGTAGTCCAACGACGTAAAAATCAACTCAATCGGAGGCCTACAACATCAATTATAAAGAAAAGAAGATGGACAGGCGCTGTGGCACCACATGATGCCATCACAGCTGCCCTCGCCGTGCTATAATCTCTGAATGGAATGCCCCACGCATTGTAGGACATTGGATCATCATCCAACGGCTAAAATGCACCCTTGTAAACTCCTTCACCTGTGCCTCATTAAAGGGAGGAGCATCCTCAGACGTTGGATCTCCATCAATAGCTGAGTGTAGCCACGCATAAATTAGAAACTTGACACATGCAAACAAGTAGTGCAGTAGTGAGCACACTCAATTGCAAGCGAAGAACATGTGTTCGAGTTGCACTGAATGCTAAATTGGTAAGGCAGCATCAAGTGGGTGTTGTTAGCCATTGGATCACGATTGGAAGGTGCACATGCGAATGCATGGTGAGACTAGAGTGCTCCACGGCTATATGTGCTAACAAACATGCCCTCTACATGCGATCTTAGGTGGCCTCTTCAACAAAGGTAGTGCATGGGTGAGTTTAAGACATTCGATCATATGATCAGACGATAGAGGCTTGAGCAAATAGATTTGAATTCGTGAGCACGCACGTAGGTAGAGAAAGTGAGTGGGTGTTGGCGAGGAGCATGCAGAGCCAAACGATCATGATCCAAAGAAGCAAAAGAGGCCACGTATCAGCATCTGATGAAGCCCAAGCGTTGAAAGCACGCGAGGAGCCGGCGAGTATGATCCAATGGCCCAGCAGCTACCACGTGTCAAGCAGAGGTGTGTTCCACACGTAAAATGTTATTTGGGGATTGTTTTTAGGCTAAATCTGATCTTTTGATCTCCCGATCAGTGGATCTGATCAAACCAAAGTAGTTACATGAGATGGAGGGCTAAAATGCCCTCTTTACCCCTCATCAAGTCTATAAAATAAGGCCTAGGGATCCCCAGTTGAAGAACAACTCCTCCTAGCATCTATTCCATCTTCCATAGACTCCAGCTATCTCTTTCTCTTCCACCTTCCTCCATACTAGCCTTTTTGTTTGCAACTCCAACCTTCTTCTCGGTGCTCTAGATCTGAGGTGCCGCCGCACCACATACAAGCATCCCACAAGCGGCATCGCCTATCTGCATCTCTCTCTCTAGTTACTATTTAGCATAGCAATCTTTAATTTGAAAAACTACTTTTGAATGCAATAAATTTATAATTATATATCTGATGACTATACATATAAACATATATAAATATCTGCTAGAACTAGTTTATTGAAAAGCTTTTACATGAAATCGAAATTGTCTCTCTACGAACAACCCAGTGCTACTGATCTTTATAAATTTATTCGTCGATGTGTTTCACACTATACTACAAGTAAATCATCTTTTGAAACACAATTCACACACCAAACAATGGGACTTAGATATCCTAATCTATTGAGGGGTTAACCTGATCACGAGAATTAGTGGGAATAGTAGGATCAGGTGAATCACCTCTCAGAGTTGTAGAAACAGTAGATATTGTAGATGCACTAGGGTCTTGGGTTTGTAAATGTGGATCTATGGGGTCCCTAGTGGATCCCTAGTTGATGTCCAATGGTGGGTTGTAACAGAGTTAATACCCACATGTGAAGAAGTAGAAGATGTAGATGCTTGATTTTGGAAAGATGGATTTGGTAGTAAAGATTGATCCATTTGATTAGGAAGTGATTGCTGTTGATTCGAATACTCATATTCGGGAGGTGCAGATGGTGGGTTTTGAGTCTGATTGAAGGGAACTTGATTCGCAAAGTGGGCTTGTCCCTATGTCCGATGTTGACCTCCTGGGTTATATCTATGGTTCTACATATTTCTAGGGCTTGGAATTGGCTGGCTGGGATGGAAGGGCCCTTAGCTGATGAGATTTAGCTAACTGCACGATTTGGCCAATTCTACCAAACATTGCTGCTAGCCTTCAATGAGAGCCTCAGCATTCTGTCCCAGGCTATCAATCACAACTCGCAAAATCTGATCGAGCTATGTATCTCTATTTGGCCCTGAGTAGGCGGGTTTTGCTACTAGTTCTGCGTACTCGCATGAATGGGCCTCGCATTTGGTTACTAAAACGGCAACGTAGGCGGGTTTTGTTGGGTCTAATTCAGATATTGTGGTCTTTGGTTTTGATCAGACCAAGAAAAATTGGGGTGGCTAGGCCATCCAAGATTGTAGGTGTTGGAATATGGGTCTCATTTTGTAGTGTATCCTTGAAAGATGTGCAAATAATATGGATATTTCATGTTTTCAGCAAAAGAAGGAAGTGGAGAAAGAGGTGGGAATGATGTGACAAAGGTCCCTCGTTGGGCTGGTGAATGAGTAAGGAGAAAAGCCAAGGAAGAAGGATCTTCAGATTCCAAATTATTCACAAATTCCCTCCCAGTGGGAATTTGCGAAATAGGTAAATGCATAGGATTCTACATAGCGAGAAGTGGTGTAAGAGTCTTCATCGTGTTTCAGACCTTGCCGAGATGCTTCGCTATGATATCGACCTTGTCTAGTTTCTTAACTATAATCTCTAAATCCTTCAAACTGACTAATTCTCAATCTCGTGAATGCCCCTATGATGCGAGTTTTGATGCAAATTTTGGTAAGTGTTTCCTCCTATGAATTGCAACATAGATGCATTGTTGATTGAGTTTTCCACCATGCCTTCAAATAGTTCTGAGGCAGATTCCTCGTCATGAATCAAGAAATTCCTTCCACAAGAGGCTTCAACTAGATTGCGAATGCCCTCTTGCATTCCATAGTAAAAGATGTGCATGAGTTGCCAATGAGGGATGTCATCATGCGGGCATTTCCTTTGTAATTCATGAAAGCACTCCCATGCTTCATGAATTGGTTCTCCTTGAATCTGAGTGAAGGTGGTGATGGCTCATCTAAGGGCATTGGTTTGACCTATAGAAAAGAATTTCTTCAAGAATGTAGGTTTGAGATCAAACTAAGTTGAGATAGGTCATGCGATTGTGCTGTACCAATAGGCAACTTTGTCCTTTAAGCTAAAAGAGAACATCTTCATGAGTAGGATTTCCTAGTTTTGATTTCGAGGTCGAAGAGTTTGGGACTAATTTTTAAGATCCTCAATGTGCTGGATTGGGTCCTCAAATGCATACCCGTGAAAATGTGGGATTAGGCCCATGATGTTTGGCTTTAGCTCTTGGTCATTTTCCCCTATGGGAATCCTAACATTAGACTCGACTTGCGCATTGCATGGATTTTGGTAGGCACGGAGTAGAGGCCTAGGTAGAGGATGAGATGGAGGATAATCAGGTGGATCATGACCCGCCTCAGGTTGAGGAGGAGGACAAGCCTGCAGGTTCTGATGAAGAGCGGCTGTCAACAGATTAATTTGACGATTCTGCTAGAGCAACTGCAAATTCTAGTTTAGGAGTGCCTCATGGATATCAAAAGGCAGCTTCTCCCCCTGACTAGAAGAAGAAGGAATCTCAGGATTCAGGTTCTGCGGTTGATCCATAAAATCAAACGTAAAAAATGCAGAGAAATCAGATGGGAAAATTGGTTGCCTCAGTGCAATCAGCTTAGGTAGACTTGTCAAAGGAGATCCGAGAGGTGGCTTCAAAGATCACCTCCCGTGCATAAAACACAAAAAATGTGCAAAGGTGCACTCACACCACTGCATGAAACGTTGACAAGCAAAACCAGAAAATAGTGAAAAAAGTGGTTTTTTCTTCTTTTCAAAGGAAAAGATCATAGCAATACGTGTAAAATATATAGAGACACAAACCAGTAATATCTCAATCCAAAATACGTGTCCTATATGTGTCTACATATGTGTGTAAGGCTCGAAGGTCTAAGGTCTAGGATTGAGACCGCTCACTATTGACTCCCCAGGGCTCTAATAGTGAGATAGACTTATTGATCTTCGATGAAAGCCCTAAGAGGTGCAAAGAGGAGAGATAGAAGTATAAGACTCGTGTGACTCTAGTGTTCACGTTGTGTGCACGATAGCATGCAACAGACGTGTTCGATAAAAACCAGTAAGAAATCTGCCAATAGATATATGTCACGAGTTTTATAAGGTCCTCTTTTTAGTTAATTAATTTTTTTTTAAATGATAGAAAGTAGTAACAAATGATTGGTTTTTATATCTTTTCAATCAATTAGTGGTCTTGCTTATTAATCAATGACAGGGATCTACATGGGTTTTTCTTCGCATTTTTTTCCCGTTGATCCGAGATCAAAATTCCCGAGTCAAATCATCAGATACAAGCAGGTATATGAACTCGTAAGAGTGTATGCCTAGTGGTATGCTGCTGCTAGTCGGAAAAGGAAGTATTTTTGGTATTGTTTATATTTTCTAACCTAAATGCAGCAAACAAACCTATCTAAAGACTAAGGAAAGGAATTCTCATAATGGGTATCTACAAAGAAAACGAAACAGAAAACCTATCTTCCCCCTAAGAATACCTGTGACAATATCCTTGGAAAGAGGACAAACAAAACCAAAAACAAAAACTAGTTAGAAAGAAACTATTTACAAAGCAAATAATTAAAATAATAATGGCAAATGTAATTTACAGGTTACCTCCCCTGCAATGGCTCCATTAAAATGGTCGTTCAATTCTCAACACAATTAATTAAGGTTATTACGCTTAATTAATCACGTAAAGATTGTACTTTGGTTAGCTTGAATTGTTAAGACATTATCGTTAATTGCAGTATAAGGTCAAGCTAACCAAACATTTTAGACTTAGTTCATTTAACTGGATGAGTCCAGGTCATCTATTGGGAGCCATAATTATAATTTTAATTTAACATTTTTATTGTTAAGCTAACAAATAACCAATTACTTCATTAAATACATAATATGTTAAGCACATGAATATTTGCACAAGAAATTCAACAATTTAAACTTACAATTATTCCATTACTAAAAGAAATGTACAAAAAATATTTTCAATGAATAACAAGAGTAGAAGAATGATTATTACAATTAGAAGCAAAGGAATGTCAATTACAACATTTGTTACACAAGATAAGGCATAAAGTAATTTACAATCAATATAAATGCCTTTTAAAAAAATAGCTCAACTACTTATCCATTCTTCTCTAATACTTCAGTATTCTCTTCACCATCAGATGTCTCCATGAGAATTTAGACAACTTAAAAATGAAAGCTGGACATCTTATTAATGTATTAAACATTTGACTCTTACTCCTTTATATTTCTCTTGTTCTTTAGATTTTTTTCTTCACTCTCTCTATTCTCTCTTAATTCCTTTACTCTCCTCTCTTCTTTTTTTTCTGCCTATCTCTTTCACTTTCCTTATCTCTCCTCTCTTCTTTTATTTCTCTTCCTTCTTTTCACTGTGCACCCTTATGTTCCACACTTAGTCAGTTTTCGATCTTAATCCACATGCTTTGTACTTAACCAAAAATTTGGTTAATGGGAAATTGCTCCTTTCGGGGATACGCAGCACCGAGAATGGCTGGGACCTGACCTAACTTAGCCCAACCTAATTTTATTTAGGTGGATTTTTAGCTAGTTCAAGCAATGCATAGTACGAAGCCCATCAGGCCCACTTGGTCACACCCACCTAGGTCCGCTCACACACAAGTGTGCACACACATGCCTGCACGCACACATGCACATGCGTACGCACATGCTTAAGAGAACCAGATAAGCTTTTCATGATTTCTGCACTGTCAATCAGTGGAGCTACGTCAGTTTTGGTTTTATACCTGCACGGGCACTCACTCCTTTCCGGGGTGTGACTAATCAAAACTACTCCTTCGCGTAGTTGCATCTACGGCAGATATTCAAGTACTGATTCCCAGCAACTCATAATGTCAAATCGAGCATGTAATAGTCCGATGGAAAATCTAAGATCCGCATACACGATTTTATCACCAATTTGGTGATTGGATAACTTTTGATCCAGAGATTTTAAGGATGAACTTGGCAGTTTTGCCATGTCCTAGAATGAGCTTTATAGAGAACTTCTAGGTCTAATGACCTGCAAAAGAAATCATACCCTCAATAGAGGTTCTAGATAGGTTCAATGATGCTTTTTGCATCAATTATAAGAAGGAAGGATGTTTATGAAAGCTCCAGAAGCTTCAGGAAATCATAGTTTAGTGTACAGATCATGAATTCGAAAGTGAAATAGCTCCAAAGATAGATTAAAGTGCACAGCAGTTACCTGAATCTATTCAAGAGGTGAAATATGATTGATCTAGGCAAAATTTGCATGTAGAACTAAACATAGACAATGATAACAGTGTTGGGTTCCAGTATGAACCGAAACTGTGCAGGAGTTAGAATTTCAATAAAAACTCAGCTAAATTGAATTAAACCTATTCTAATTGATTCTAATTCATTGCAGAAGCTTAAAAATTCCATCAGATCAAAGTTTCAGTCCTTAATTTATCAAGAACAACTCTATGTTGACCAGATAGCTTGAAAAGTTGACTTCCTAACTTAAAGCTTCTCCAATTGGATTAAAGGTCTAATTAGATTCAACTCGACCTAAGGAATCTATTCAAGACCTAAAAATTATGTTTTGAAGGCTCCACCAACGATCTCAGACATTGCTACCTGAGTTCCAATGGTGTTGTACACGACAAGGAATTCCAGAGCTCTATAGTCCTAAGTAAGGTTTATAATAGGTTCTTTGAGGTTCTCTCATGCTTTAGGAGTTGTTTCTAAGCTCTAAACCTTAATGGTTGTGATTCTCTAGCTCTACCGGAGTTGGAGAAGATAGAGTTCAACAAAGAGCTCATAACATTAAAACACATGTCCAATCAGTGAGTTCTTATCCCTAGATCACAAAGAAGCAAACTAGATCTTCTCAAGAAGTTTCGATGACTGTACTTCACATTTATGGTCGTTGGAGTGGGTCGGTGCTCCGGTGACAACTGTTTTACCATACTGGGGATAAAATCTCCATGAAACAAACTGAAATTGATCTTTAAGGACTTCTGAGGTCACAAGGAACCTCAAAATCCCATCAATTGATCAAATTAATCATCCAATATGAGGATTTATCAAGGAATAAAAAAGAATACTTCCTATGTTCTCCTAAACTCATGGGCTACCCTCTCACTCAATTAAGTGATGGGAAATTCTTATGCAGTGAGGCGGTGGTGTGTGTGTGTTTTGACTAAGTGGAAAAACTCCTCTAAACTCACCATTGACAGTGAGCTCAGAGGTTGATGTAAATTGGTTGTTTTCTGTGTAGGCGACTATAGGTAAAATTAGGAGTGAGATTGGGGTCCTTTAGTTTTGAACAGGTTATGAAGGGCACCTATTAAAAGTGGATTAGGCTAGAGTCCTCCACCATAGATAGTGGAGGTACTCCGGTGGGTGTGGAGTGGTTTAGGTGTATTAAATGATTGATAAAATCATGTAATTCATGTGATAGAAGTGATTATGACAAGATTAAGAATGTGGCTGATGTTTTTAGAAGACCAAACAAAGCTCCAACAAGCTCAAGGAGCCCGCTAGAGTCGGAGAAGATGGAATGAAACACAACATTACAGCTACACTAAACTAGTTATCTAGCTACATTAAGCTAGTCTACAATATTCCGAGATCCTATTTTTACTATTACCTGGATGAAAGGGATCAAGAATCTCCATCGAAGGCTTGTGATGGAGGAGGAAATCAGAGGGATCAAGAAGAGCTTCGGCAACGATGAAATGTGTAGTGTAAGAAGTGCTTGAGTCGTGGCCTTATATAGAGATGTGGTGGAGGACACTAGAGATAGGAGAATGGTGTAGCTCCTCAGAAAAGATCGGAGGGAAGAGGAAGAACTCACTAGAGGTGAGTGACGAATACCCTATTGAACAATCCAGTAGGGAAGCAGGAAGGGGATTGCTCCTCGAGATCAAAGGTGGCGAGGTGTATTCATAGGTGGTGGCGGAGGTCAGGGGGTCTATATCTGGATGGGATATCGACTAGGTTTGATGTAACCTCCAGCATCAACTTTGACATCGGTGAGGTTAATTGCCTAAGGAAATTAGGATTAGAGGATGATCTGATCCATCGGATGGGAAGGTGGAGATGTGCGGAAGCTCGATGGCAATCGGAGTGGTGTTCTAACATGGGATTGATGGTAATCAGAGCATATGGAGAACGTCCAACCTCGGCTGTCCGTGGAGAGGATGAAGATGAAGAAGAAGACGGTGCTGTGCCCACAAGGGTATATTTGTAATAGAAAATGAGGACTTGAATGGAATAAAAGGACTCAATTGAAATGAAAGCTAAGGCTGTGTATTCAAATAGTGAATTTCAAAGCTTATTTTAATTTATTTATTTTTCAACTTATTATATATAATTATAAATTGGGTAACTATTATATTTATTCCTTGAAATTACATATTTACCATTTTTAGCTATATTAATTTAAATGATAAGTATACTTAGGTTACTTACATAGGTTTTTAAATTAATTAAGTTAGTTTAAGTATTAAATAACTAGCTAAATGGTTATTAATTGAGTCTAGATTATTAATTAAATTTTTATTAAGATTAATTAATATCTAGTTTAATATTTTTAACTTTTTTGCAGGTCCTTGGTAATTTAACACCTATAGCATCATTCACCTTGTAATTACTGTATTCTTAGCTAATGAACTAGGCAAACTAGTTAATTATTGATAGTTAGAAGCAATGATGAGCCTCTCATCATCGACCACATAATTCCCATCCTTGGTTGCCATATTTCTCTACCTATATCCACTATACCCATGGCCAAAGATGGAGAAGAATAGAAGAAGTCTAAGGGGGCATCCTACCCACTCCCTTGGTGCCCTCTTCCTCTTCACTCTTCTTCCTTGTGCCATTCTACGAAGGAGATCTTTTTCACAAAGGGAAGATGGCTAGGCATTGAGGAGGAGCAAGGTGGTTGACGCCTAATGTAAACATAATTATTAAGGGTAAAATGCCTATTCATGCATGTTCCTAGGCTTAGATTTGCATTTCATACGATAAATATTGCATAGCATGCATCATCCTACAATTAGAGTAGTTGTGTATATTTTAGGTTAATTACATCCTTTTTATGGCTAGGAGGGAAGGAGATCTATTTTAGGGCCTCAGATGGATAATTTGACCATACAGATTTGATGAGGACGACGATCGGAGTCTAACACTTACAAAATCGTCTAGATCGGAGTCCCGTAGCACCTTATGCGGTCTAAGGAAGATCAAAGGCTAGGAGGGAAATGTGACATCCTTATAGGCTTCGGATAAAGAATACAATTGCACGGATGGATCAAAAGCATTGATCGCAGTCTGGCAACATGAGAATCATCTCAATCTGAGCACCGTTGCACCCTCTACAACTAAAAGAAGACGGAAGGCCCAGATGGCACCAAGTGGCACCATCTTGGCCACCCAACACCAGCCAGTAGCATCCTTAGGTGCCCCCTTATCATCGGAGATCTCGTACCATAGCCGTTGGATCAAGATCCAATGGTTGAGGTTCCTTCACCCCTGCAGCACTCAATTAATCCTCTAGACGCAAAGGTGCCCATAGTGCATTGGCGTAAGAGGTGTTGTCAAATGCATGACACGCGTTTGAATCCCTCCAAGCCTCAAATCCAGCTCTACGGCATGGCATGGGCAAATTCAACCACATAATCGACGATCGACAGCACAAGTTCTTCCATGTGCCACAGCGGATGACCTGAAGCAATCACATGGGCATCAGCTCGAGTTCTCATGCGCCATCCAACATGCCTTCCGAAGGCGCCACCTCGGTGAAATCAGGACCATCCATCTCCAATGAAACGGACCTCTTTCGACAACGTGCGTACAATTGTGATCGGACTAGTGCGCGAGCATAAGTTGGTGGCTATAGAAACACTTGAGTTGGATCTACAGCGACATCCTGGAGGTCACTAATTACCCTATGCCTATTTTAGACTCTTCCCTCCACTATAAAAGGACACCTACACTCCCCTTCTTCATCTCTTCCTTTCTTCCACTCACCACCTTCAAGGCTCTAGAGAGAGCTTGTCCCAAGCCCAGGATGCTCCTCTATAGTAGGAAGCAAATATTTGCACCCACCTCTCATCCCCCTTTGTGGAGCATCCCGTGGCCATCTTCTTACCTCCCTTCGGGAAGAAGATCCTCTCCACGACGCAGTCCTGCCCTGCCCTCCATCCTCCGGCTCCATCCTCGTTCATCTCGCTCCTCACCACCTTCCTTCCGGCGATGTCAGAGCGAGTTATCCTCCAAGCAACCATTGAGGGGGATTTCTCTCACCTATCTCTATCTTTACTACTTTCATTGTATAGTTTTCCCACTTTCCTGCTTAAAATAAACATTTGATTATAAAAACACATGATTGCTTCTCTCTGTCTTTGCCTCTCTCTTTTTAATTTGCAAGTAGATTAGCTAGAATTCATCGACCTGATCTCTTGCTTGCTAAAAATACCAAAAAATTTAGTAAAGATGAAAATGAAAAAACAAATAAAAAGTGAAATGCGGATTTTCAAAAGCAAACATTCATCTCCCCATGTTCGACTCGGGACTTACTTTCGAGTTTCGATTATAAATTTTATCTGATTGACAGATTCTCTCATGAATCAAACTACGACAACGGGTTTTCCAAACTCGAAACCTTTTCGCGTGCAAATCTGATTCAATCATTTTGACGCCATTGCCAAGGAGGCAATGCTCTTTGGTTTCTCTCACATTTTCCCACATTACCTGCATATTTTTCTAGCCTATCTTTCTTCTTCGATTTATTGTCTTGTAGGAACCTGATCAAGGAGCCGAAGGCGGTAGATTGGAGTAAAGTACGAGTAGAGATATTTGTAAGTTTTCCCCTACTTTCCTACACACTAGATCATTTCACCACCTTAATAATCAAGACCTAATCTACTTAGGTATGTTCATAGACCCTAGGATAGAAATTATTTGTCTTGTTTGTCACTCCACTTACCTCACCATCCACATAAATTAAAAAAAAAAAAAGAGTTATCTAATTTTGGGATTTCCTGAAAGATACACACATTAATCCCCACAATTCTCGACTTAAGGTGCACCATTCCACTTTGATTCAACCACTTAGCCGGGATCTAACCTATGGACCTGGTACACTTCAACTCAATACAAATAAGTGAATAGAAATCTGACTAGGTTAAGACATTTTGTGTGCCTTAACTAAGTGGTGCAGTAGGCCAATAGATTGAGATGTTTGGGCCACACCACTCAAATTAAAATTGATTCATCAAGTAGCTTGCCACTTAAGGATGACTTTTAGGACTGAACCAGGCATTCCACATTTTATTTCTAATTTTTAAAGGAACATAGCTACACCCGTGTTTTCAAAACATGGAGTGTTCTCCTGAACTTGATTGAATACACCTAAGATTAAACCCTAAAACCTACTAAACAAGGTTAAACCCTAAAAGACACATCATCAAATAATCTTTTTTGCAAACCCTGGTTGTGCACGCACACACATTTGAATTGCTCATTAATGGCACAACCCATCTAAAGGGCCCAACGCATTCTAAGAGTATAATCATCCCAAGCCAAATTAAAACTAAGTAGATGTTGACCTTAAGGATTGATTCATTCTTTGGGGCTCAGACTGATTTTTTTCGATTAATCAGCTTCTGTTGGTCCATCTGATGTCTAGCAAGTGGAGTAGCGTCAAACAACCACGGCTAAGGGGTGCACTAGGAACTGGAAGCGCAAGCCAAAGGAAGAACCTTCTCCCCAGCCTCTCCTAACTGGTTGGATTTGCCGAATAAAAGTAGACCAAATTTCTTATAATCTCAAGATGGGTCCTAGGAGTTTGTAGGTCATTAGGCTAACCAACGTAAGGATAGGGTCGATTGCTTGTATTGTAGGGCTCCTTTCTCTCATGTGATTTCCCTCCTATTCTACCCTGTATCCTTCCACATCTTATATGCATTTCCTATCCAACCATCCTACCAACACTTATCCCCATGATGATTACTATCCTGACTTGACTTATGATTGTCCATCTCCTAGCTGGGACAACTTTGATTGGGGATATGAATCTTGACCTCAGTGTCCAGGGCCTAACCTTGGACAGCGAGACTATGATTACTAGCCTTTCCAGAGCTACAACGATTATAGATCTCCACCCTTTGATGATCAACCTAACCTGATCTACAATCAGGAAGGATATGTTGACTATAACACCTACCCTCCCTAGTATTCCACTGAATATAGGTCACCACCATTCCTTGAACAACCTGAAACGACCAATTATCAGGGAGGGACCTGAGAACCTTGATATCTTGAATCCCCTAGATTTAACCCAAACCCAACTAATAAACACACATGAATTCATGATAAATTACTTATTTATGATAGTTCCTATGCTTAGCATTGTATATCCTGTTGTAAATACTACATAACATCCAATGCATGGCATTTAGGATAGTTGTATGTTTTGTATATTAATTCCTTCATTTTATACGCCTAGGAGGAAATGCGACATCCTTACAGACCTCGGATGAAAAATCCGACTGTACGGAAGGATCTAGAGCGACGATCGTAGTCTGACAACATAGAAATCACCTTCATCAGAGCATCGTGGCATCCTCTACAAGCAATAAAGGGTGGACGGTCTAGATGTTGCCACCTGGCACCATCTAGAGCACCCAAAGCCACCCGCCACATCTCCAATGGCCATCGATCAAGTGATCCCAACCGTTGGATGAAAATCCAATGGCTAATAGGCTGCCCTCACCATGCAGCCGCAATTCCTCTTCGCAACACACCTACAAATGTGGTGCAACGGTGAGGATGAGAGCTCTCAAAAAGTGAGTGCGAGATCGAGCCGCGATTCATCGCGCCCACTACAGTGCCAACTGCAATAGGGTTTCCCGATCGCAATCGACCAGTCGAGATTCCCCACGCGTGATGAAATGCTGCCCACTGACGTAAAGGTGCATGCCAGATCACACGCATGCCATCTGCGACGTGCATTTATGCGACAGCGAGCAGCACCCGACGTCCGATACTCATAATCACGCAAGGTGGGCGATTCAAATCAAAGTGTGCATGATCTGCAGGTGTGCCTCGTCCATGCGATGCCTCATCCGACGGTTGCTAGCACACGTGCCAGTGATGCGAATTTCAAATGCTGCCAGGCACGCATTCTCCTCTCGCAATCACAGCCATCCATGCATGATCCAACAGCCGACGATCGCTGTGCCTATGAAAGCTGCGGGCATGAGAGTTGGGTGTGGGATTTACAATGATAGAAGAGCGGGCCTTTAGTGACACTTGAAGTTGTCACTAAATGGCCTGCACATTGCTTATGCGAGCCAAGGCATTGAAGAGGCACGGATCTTCATCGACAGCTCGAGTGGCCTTTAGTAATGCCTGTAGCTGTCACTAAATGTCTGTGCATGGGATTCTCTTCTTCCCATCCACTATATGAAGGCCTACACACCCCTCTCACCAAACTATCTCTAGCTACTCTACTCCCACCTACTCCTAAGCTCTAGTAAGCTTACCAACTCTCCATTAGAGCTTATTCTTAAGCTCCCAAGGCTCCTATTAGAGTAGCGAACCTCTGCCCCACCAAATAATCCTCCATCTTCCCATCCCGATTCATAGGTCGCCTTGGAGCCATCCTCACACCTCTATTTCGGTAATAGATCATCTCCTCCTTCTCAACTCCATTCCGGAGCCACGTTGAAGCTTTCCTCTACCAGACGACCTCTTGCATCTCACCTCCGTCGTCCCGCTCCTCCCCTCCCTTGTTCGAGCTTCTGCCAGGTGCCATCGTCTCACCGAACAGCCACTTCGGGAAATTCCTTCTCACCTCCCTCTGTTTTATGCTTTCATAATTTATTGTACTTGATATTGCAATGATATATATCATATTTGTTCCATATCTCTTGTGATTTATTCTGTTTGTCTTCTTCTTTCAAAAATACAAACAAAAAACAAAACCCCAAAAATACCAAAAACAAACAAAACGAAGCACAGTTTTAAATTAAAGTAAACGTCGCCTCCCTATGTTCGACCCAGGACTCCCTTAGAGTTTCGGTATAAATTTTATTTGATCACGAGTTTTGCAACTATGACGACAGGTTACTCGTAACCCTAATTTCAAACACGTGAAACACATGTGATCATTTTGGCACCATTGCCGAAAAGGCAATAGAATTTACTTTATTATTTTTTGCTCTTCTTTTCATTTACATAGCACTAACCCCTCTTGTCTTTGATCTACTGCCTTGCAGGTACCCTAGCATGGAGATCTAAGTGCGGTTGACTAGAGTAACGTGCTGGTGGAGTGTTTTGTAAGTGTCCCCCACATTCCCTCCCACTAGTCCATTTTGCCACAATCGTAACCAAGACGTAATCTACTTAGGTGTTTGCATAGACCTTAGGATAGACTTTGTTTGTCTTCTTTGCCACCTTCACCCATCTCACCAACATCTTATAGGAAAAAAATAAAAAGATATTTTTTTTGGGATGAGTCAATTTACACACTTTATACACCCACATCAAGGGCACATAACCTGACTTGATTTTCATCTACTCGACCGGGATTCCGACCTGTGGACTCGGTACACGAATTCAACACATTGAAGAGTAGAAATCATATTAGGTTAATCACCTTTTTATGTGCCTTAATTGGTGGTGCATTTGAGCCAATTGATTGAATTCTTTGGGCCGCAGCACCTAATCTAAAAGAGGTTCATTTTGTAGCTACCCCATAGGATTCAATAACTAGGTAACGCCGGGCAGTCCATATTTTTCTTGATTTCTAAAGGGAAATATGAACACGTGCTTCTAAAAACAAACTTGGTTTTCCTCACAAAACTTGGTTGAAAGCACCTAATATTTGAATCCTAAAAGCTATTAAGCAAGATTTGAACTCTAAAACTCACCTCATCATTAATAATCTTGCATGAAAACCTATTGGTTGTGCACATTCACACATTCTCAAACAAATCATTATGGGCCCATCACATTCCAGAAGCACCAACTTCCCAAGCCTAACTAAATTAATTAGACATTGGCCCTAAGGATTCATTCGCTTATCGGGATCCAAATTGAGATTATTCACGATTAACCTACTTATACTAGTCAATCAGATGTCTAGTTAGGGGATTAGCATCAAACGATCGTGGCTGGGGCTACACTAGGAACTAGATGTGCAAGCTAAAGGAAGAACCTTCTCCCCAGTCCCTCCTTCTAACTGGTCAGATTGCTTGGACAAAAGTAGAGTAAATCATCCATAATCTTAAGAAGGATTCTAAGAGTCAGTAGACCTTTAGGCTACCCCATCTCATGATAGGCTTGTATTCTTGTGCTGTAGGGTTCCTTGTTTTCCCCGTCCTTCCGACTTCCTTCCAATGTATGCTTGGAAGGAGGTCATTGAATCTTAGATTGGAAGGACCTTTAGACCATTCTTGGAGGCGGAGGTTGAGCTATAGCCAAGCAGATCCCATGGCTAATCAATAGCCACTCCCTCGCCCCCAAACTAGTCGGAGCTGATTTAGAGGTAGTTAGAAGAATTGCAGTAGATGCAGCAATGGTTCCAATGTATGCATGGTCAGGGTGCTCGGCCCTTGAAGGATTTTTATGATCCTTCAAACTATGGGGAATGTCCTGGGATCATGATTCCCGCCGGAGATATAGAAATCAAGCCCCAAGTCTTAAGTTTGATTAAGCGTTTCCATGGGCTTGGCTCGGAGGACCCATTCTAGCACCTAGAGGATCTGACCACTTTGTTTCAGACCACCAAAGCAAGTAATGTGAATGAAAAGCGAATGATCATTGGGCTTTTCCCCCACTCTGCCAAGGATAAGGCCACACATTGGTACCGAACCATAGGAAGGCCGATTGAAACTTGGGCTGCTACTAAGTTGGCTTTCTTGAAGAAATTCTTCCCTATCGGAAGGACCAATGCCTTGCAACAGGCAATTACCACTTTTGCCCAGTGGTCGGGGGAACTGTTTCATGGTGCCTTGGAGAGATTCAAGGAACTTTTGAAGAAGTGTCCACACCACAAGGTGCCGAAATGGAAACTTGTGCAGATTTTCTATCACGGGTTGGTTGAGCAAGTCCATAATCACATGGACGCCTTCTGTGGAGGTAATTTCCTCAACAGGGATGCAGATAGCGCATACGACCTGTTTCAAGAAATGAGTGAGAACTCAATTAATCATGCCTCCATGGATGCATTCAACAGGTCCCAACAACCCAGGTCAAGTGCTAATGAGATCCAAGATTCTCATTCATTTGACATGGAATTGATTTGTAATGAACTGGATAAAATGGACTTGGTTGCTAAGAGAATGGAAGAATGGATGTCTGGGAATTCAGGAAACACTTCTATACCTACTCAATCCCATAATTTGTGATTCCATGCCTTACGAGCTCACACGAGGTAGGAATTTGTAAACCAGCTTGATTCAGCTCAATTGGTGAGACAGGATTTTTTGAAACCTTACGGGTTCCAAATTGAGGCCTTTGATCATAGTTTTTCTGATCCTTTCTTCTCTGTATCCTCATCCTATGAGGATGCATATGCAATGCAGCAGAATGTCAGGTCCAACCCATTTTCCAACAATTATAAAATGGGTTGGAGGAACCACCCTAACTTCTCCTGAAAGAGTCAAGGGCAACAGACCCAAACTTGACCCAACAACTATGCATCTCAAAGACCTATCGGTCAGGGTCAAGTATACACCCAGTTGCCCCCGAGACCGTTTACTTAGCCATCTTGGAATGCCCAACAATCTGCAAGGCAGGCTGATTTAAACAGGAAGAGGGTGGAAATGCAAGGGTCGATGCTTCAGCTTATGCAACAAATGAAGACATCATTGGATAACTTGCAATCTGGGTTGATTGCTAACATCCGACAGCCTAGATCTCTACCATCCCAACCCGTACCCAACCCGTGCATCATGCAAAATCAGGGCAATAGAGCCCAAGGGTACAAGAATCAAACGGACCCACAAGCACATGCTCAGGTTGTCCCTCATCTTCTTCTTCTTGTTACATGACTAATGTTTACAAGGCAAAATCAAGTTTTAAAGTGAAGCGTTGTAATATAGTAGAAATCACTTTGAAAACAAGTAGATTTTATTATTCAAAATTTAAGTCTGAGGTCGAACACAGGAAGAAAATGGAATTCATGCACTAAGGTCAATGAATACAATTTGAACACATAATATTACTCAAAAATCTAATGAAACATACAGAGCATGAGTATATGGATATTAAGAATAAATGTATCAAAAAATATAATGGAGGATTTGTGGAGAATTTGAAAATAAGACACCTTAAAAATGAAGTGCTACAGTGTTCCTTTGATTTCTTTCTTTTGCTTCTTCTTTTCTCTTTATCTTTATCTTCTCTGTTCTTCTTTTCTCCTTGGCCGCTACTTCTGCTTTTTCTTCTTTCTTCTTTGGCTTCTTCCTACCTTGGCTTCACTTTCTTTCTTCTCTTTGTTCTTCTCTAGCGGCTCCTTCTGCTTCAGCCTTCAATCCTTCTCCTTCTCTTCCATTCTCTTTCTTCTTCAGTGCTTCAGCATCTGACTTAGCTTCTTCCTCTTCAACCTTGTCTTCTCCTTCCTTAGCTTCCTCTTCGGCCTTCACCTTCTTCTTCCTTAGCTTCAGCCCTTGCTCCTTCTTCTTCTCCTTTCCTTCCAAGAGCAAAACCTAACCCTACCCTCATGTGCACTCTTCCCCCTTTTCTCTCTTAGGTTCGCTCCCCCAGAGCCACCGTCTTAGGGAATTGAGTCGGCTACATGCTCGAGACCAGGCCCACAAGCGTGCGATGGTGGGCGAGGAGTGCAGGGTCGGGCATACGGGTCAAGCCAGGTCTGTGTGGGCAGTGCCGTGGTCGAGGTGGTGAGAGGGGGAGTGGGACCTCACCTCGTGCTTTAGGAGGCGATAAGGCATATGTAGAAAATCAATTTATGTCACTGCAGTGCTTCCGAAGTAGGACTATCTTCCACCTCACTTGTGCATGCCTACCATAGGAATGTCTTCGCTTGATTGCAGTAGCTACTAAGTCCTTCGACTGGAATTAGAGGCCTGGAGCTGTGTGTGGGCGTATCCCACACAACCTCGGACTTTGAACCTGGATCGGGGGAACCTGAAGCGAGCTCGCAAGAAAGCTTCTTGCTGTGGTCAATGGGGCGAACCTCCTATGTTTGTTAACACGAAAATGTCCTTGCAGCCACATCAGAAAGCTCAGGAGGCTTTGTTGGGACATGGCAAATGTGTTGCAAGGCTCGACGCGGTGTGGTGTTGCCAAAGTGTGCGTGCCTAGGGTACCCTCTATGCGTGAGAGTGGGTGTGTTTAGGGGCCCTTGTGGGTGAGTGACAGCATGTATGGAGTGAGGGTTTATGTTTAGTGAGGTGTTGTGGAGCTTATGGGGTGGTTGGTGAGACGAGTGGAGGTGCAGAGCGACGGGGATGCCTCATCGGAGGTTTGGCCGAAGGTGGAGAAGGTGAGGGTGATCGGTGGCGTTGAGGGGTATTTTCAAGAAATAAGAGGGGGAATACGAGTATGAGGGAGAGAGAGGTTAAACTAACATAACCTAAGGATGAAGGAGGTAGGAGAGGCATCTGGGCTGGTGCGGCCGATGCCAAAGACGAAGATCTCCGTAGGTGTAGCGACGACGAAGACGGGGGCAGAGGCGGCATCAGGGCTGGTATGGCCGACACGGATGAATGAGAGGAAGATAGCCCAACCACTGGTATTGTGGTTGGGCAATGAGAGAGAGGAGACAGAGCCGCTGGAGCTTGCGGAGGTGTTGTGGCCGGCAAGGAGAGAAGAAAGTGGGGGAACCGACCCAATTCCAAGCTGAGGAGGTGCGGAATGAATTAGAGTTTCCCCAATAGCTCCTGGAAGTTGGGTTTGTGCTAGGAAGCAAAGCTTCCAAAGAATTTCAAAAGGACCCAAATCTCTCATGCGTTCGCATGAGAGATTGGGTACAAATTAGGGCTCAT
Organism: Thalassia testudinum; assembly: GCA_037157565.1. NCBI lineage: Eukaryota > Viridiplantae > Streptophyta > Magnoliopsida > Alismatales > Hydrocharitaceae > Thalassia > Thalassia testudinum. Next base: position 62,771,787 of record JAZHRO010000014.1, read on the forward strand.
CAGTAGGTTTAGATTGAAGAGGATTACTCAGAGAATCTCTCTTCCAATTTTGGGTGGGATTCTCTGAGAAATCAAGGAGAATCCTCCTTCTAAAGCTTACCGGAGTAGGATTTCCTCCGCTATAATGGTAGAGGGACCTAATTGCAAAGAATGAAGAGGAGGCTAGGGGGGTTTCTGCAGAGGTTTTCGAAAGATAGGGGTAGAAATTTAATTGGGTTGGACCTATTTGCAAAGTGGGTCAAGATGAATTCCTCTTACGTCCAAGATTTGGAACAAACCTAATTTGGACCTAAGGAATCCAATGGCTAAGTTAGATTTTGGGTTTGACCACGTTTTACAGGGCAATTTGCCTAAAAACCTAATTTAGGGTAAATATTTGTCTGAGACCCCAATTTAGGTCAAAATAGGTTTCAAGGGACAAATTGAAGATTCTAAATCCTAGAGAATTTTTTTCTATGATTATTAGAGGGTTTAGGTGAATTTTATCTTGACCAAAACCTTGTTAAGTCTAGTTGGTCTGTTTTAGGGTTACAAGAAGTCATTTAATTCACATAATTCACATGAACCCTTTTCTATTAGAACCAACCCACTTTTCATCTTGTTAAGACCATTTGCACTATGTCTAGCACATGAGAAAACTATCGTTGTATTACAATGGTAAAATTGTAGTTTTACCCCTTGTTTGTTGCTTTTCTCTCAGAATGATTATTAAGTGACTTAGGACCTCCAGTTGGTTATGTAGGTGCTTTTATTCTCCTCTTGGGGTCAAAATGAGCTAGTTAGGGCTCATGATGGCATTCTCATCAACTAAACAAGGTCCTCTAATCTTCACTAACCCACCTCAAGACCCAAACCGTATACCTCTGCAAACTCTATCACATTGAGAAGTGGAAAGCAAACATGGGACCATAAATTACCTTCAAGATGCCAAAACCCTCGGGAGCTTGAGAGAGAAGTGGAGGAGATTGAAGAAGACAATAAGGCCCAGGGAGCGAAAATTGAAAATTCCACCCATATCCCATTCCTTGAAGTCCTATTGAAAACCAAGAAGAAGAAAACCTTAGATAGCAATGAGGAGCTCTTGGATTTATTCAAGAGCGTAGAGATCAATATTTTGCTCCTTGATGCTATTAAGCACATCCTGGCTTACGCTAAATTTTTGAAAGAACTATGTACCCAAAAGCATAACCAAGAGAACCCACTCCGAGGAAGGTGATTCTCTCTGAGCAGGCAAGTTCTGCGATCTTGCACCACCTTCTTCAAAAGAAGAAAGATCAAGGTACCCCCTGGATCTCATGCATTATTGGGGAATACACTTTTAGCAGGGCACTCCTGGATCTAGCTGCATCCATCAACCTAATCAAGACTTCCCTTTATGTGAGGTTTGGGTTAGGTCAACTTAGGCCAACCTCAGTAACGATACAATTAGCGGACCGATTGGTCACCACACCGAGAGGCGTCATTGAGGATGTAATTGTCAAGGTCAAGGATTTCTATTTTCCTGTAGATTTCCTTGTCCTTGACTGGGATGCATCTAACGATTTGAGGAACACGCCCATCATTCTGGGGCATCCATTCCTAGCTACCTCCAAGGCCAACATAAACCTTGAAAGCGGTAGTATGGAGATCGCCTTTGGGGATAAGAAATTAACTTTGGATATTTTTAATGTGATAAGAGGATTTGAGGATTGTGGATTCATTAAGGAGCTTGAGGATCAGGATCTTGAGACTTGCATGACAATCAGTGCACTCGAGGAGTCCACCAGCTTTAGCGAACCTAACCCACAACTCTCCATGGTAGACCTGCCACATCCTGAAGAGGTTGTTGATTTTGTTCATTCCTAACCTCTTCCACTAGATCATCCTGATGAATCTTCATCAGCATCCTCCCTACCTTCCATTCTAAACCTACCCTAGCTGGAATTAAAACCATTGCCCAAAAAGTTGAAATATGAGTTCTTAGGACCTAAAAACATGCTCCCTGTGATTATTAGTGTCGATATGACTAAGGAGAAAGAATCGAGGTTAATTAAGGTCCTTAAGAATAAGGAGGCAATTGGTTGGGCCATCCACGACCTTAGGGGGATAGAGCCATGTTATTGTAATCATCGTATTTTCATGGAAGATGGATGCTACCCTTCTCGCGAAATGTAAAGGAGACTAAACCCGAATATTCTAGAAGTTGTCAAGAAGGACATAATCAAGTGGCTCGATGCTAGAATTATTTACCCAATCTCGGATAGTCCGTGGGTTAGCCCCGTTTAGATTGTAGCTGACCGGTCGATCTTTCGCTTTTAAGTCGTTTGTAGTTTAATGTGGTGGAAAAATCGACTAATCAATTTTTAATAAGAAATAACCACTCGCAGAGGAGCGGGTCGTATCCACAGGGAGGCAATAACGTATTAAAATTTGCGCCACTTAAAAATGTTTGTTCGGAGTCAATTTGAACAAGAACCAAGCCAAGATTGCCTTTAGATTAAGGTTTAAGCAAGAAACAATGCTGAAATGGCAATTATGAGAAACTACAGGATATTTTCCGCAATGCAGAGTGAATAGAATATGATTAAAATGTGGCAATGGCAGAAAATGTAAATTTTAATTAACGTTTTACTGTAGCAAAACAGGGGAATTTTTCCCCGTTGTCTTGCGCGACGAGGAGCCGATGGCTGGGCGCGGGAAGCTCGGAGGAGGTCCCTTGGATCAAGGGCTTCGAATCGGTGGTGGCGGCGAGTCGCGCGGCGGTCGGAGGTGGCCGGACGAGCTCCGGCGGAGGTGTTGCAGCCGGCAGCTTGCGTGGGCGCGCGGCGGGTCTGCGGAGGGCGCGCGGTTGTGCGCAGGCGGTGGTCTGCAGGAGGGTGCTTGCGCGGTGGTAGCTGCGGTTGGCGTGTGCGGTGGAAGCTGGCGTGGGAAGAGGGTCTGCAGAGGTCGGTTGCTGGCGGTTCTGCAGGCGTAGTGGTGAACGGCGTGGACTGCAGGCGGTTGTGCGTGGGTGCGCGGAGGGTCTGCAGGAGGGCGCACGGTTGTGCGTGGGCGGTGGAGGGCGCAGGCGTGGGTGAATGGCGCTTGCAAGCGGCAGGCGTGGGAGGAGGCGTGCTCGGTTGTGCTGATCTGCAGGCATGCGTAGGTCTGCAGCCGGTGAGCGGTGGAGGGCGCAGGCGTGGGTGCGCTGAAGGTTGACGGACGTGGGTGCGCTGAAGGTTCTGCAGGTGCGGGAAGGGGTCTGCAGGCGACTTCAGGCGTGTGCGGTGAAGTGAGCGGGTAACTTCAGACGTCTGGGAAATTCCCCAGACGTCTTAAGTTACTGAGAGGGTGGCTGATCAGTAGCTCGGTGGTGGTGGTCTGCGACGACGGCGAGGGAGTTGCACGCTAGGGTGCTCACGGTGATGCGGGCGAGCTCCGGATGGCGGTGTGGCCTGTCACACCACACGCCCACGGTGGTGGAGACTCGCCGCCACGGTAGAGGTCGGTAGTGTGGAGTGGAAGAGAGAGGTTCTCTCTGCACAGTGGTGGGTCGGTGGCAGAGGCCTTCTGAGCTCGGCTGCCTCTGTGCTCCTTTTGTAGTGTCTTGAACAATTTTGAAATCAGCCGCCGACCAGATCCACCACATCCGCTCCCCCTTGAATGGCTTCATCACTGCAGCAGCCGGGCGTTGGAGCGGCAGCAAGCCGTTCTGAAAGAAGACGAATAAAGAAAATATTATTAAAATATTAGGGTTATTTATGTATAGACCCTCAACTTCTATGTTAATAAAAACAATATACCTAATTGGTTATCTAATTAGATGAATGCTATTCTAAGCTAATTCTAAATGCACTTAAGATATGAATGCAATGTATGGATTATGTAATTAGATTAAAACTATGAATTAATCTATTTACATCCTAATTTATACTAAATAAATGTTAGAATTAACCTAATGTGTAGGCACTTAAATACTTAAATAGCCCACAACTATGGGCTAATCAAATACCCCCATGCCTAGTTTTTGCTAGTCCCTAGCAAAATTAAGCGAAACCTAGCACTCTAAGTAGACTAGTCAACTCACTTAGTCTTCCTTCAGAAGCATATTAAGTTCAGGTTCTAAACCCAAGGTTCCTAAGTAGTTGCTAAGTTATAGACTAGGTCGGCTAAAGACGAATTGCAAGCACAAGTTTCCTTGATTTCTGACTCTACCCTAAAGTTTATTGATCCCTGAGATTAAAGCATCCGTGCTTTTGCATTGGTCCGAGTTATTTGAGTTAAAGGAATTTTTTTTTTTTCTTAATATATATACCTTTTTTTTTTTTTTTTTTTGTTTGATTCTTCTAAGTCTAACCTCAGATCAGCTATCAACACGGTCTGTGTCGGATTCATTGTCCCCATTACCATACCTCGAAGGGTGCCTGGCTTTCGATGCTTCGAGATAGCACCGCCCATAACGACCCCAAGAACTCCTGGCAATCGACACTTCGAGATAGTATCGCCCATGGATTTCTTAAGCGAATTCAGGCCTATGGCAATCAGCACTTCGAGATAGGGCCGCCCATGGTACCTGAACCGCGCAATGCGCTTACATGCCCCCAGTAGGATGGATATCCTAAGAGACAAGCGCCGAGGAGGTAATATGTTACCATCGCATCCTCAAGGTGAGTATATACTCCACCTCTCCTGCGGCGGGAACTCTTCCAATCAAAATGTGTTTTCAAGCCTCTCTTAAGCCAAAACTAAGAGAACCAAATCTCTTTTCAGAAATTAAGTTAATTACCAGACCAAGTGTGAACAATTTGGATGCTTGGGTTACAAGGACCCGTAAACCAAAAGGTAGAATAAGACTCCAGGTACTACCCCACCTTTTAACTCAAACCCTAGCTTCCCTTCCTCAACCTCTTGAAGAATGGTCCGCAACTTAACTCCTACTTAAGTTTTTAAGTCTACAAAGGACCCTAAAGGTCTAAAGCTAGTAGCTTATTTAGCTTCTAAAGTTTGACCCTAGAATTAATTTAGTCTACGCTAGAGTTCTGATTTGCTTAAGAATGCAGGACTTAGCCAGTTAAGCTCAAAACTTTTTTTTTTTTTTTATGTACAAATGTATGCAATTATGCTATGTATATCCCCAAGTACACCCCCCCATGCCTAAAATCTGCAATGTCCTCACTGCATAGAAGGATATTACCTGGGTCAAAGCTGGGCTGAATAGCCGAAGAACCTGCAAATCAGGTTCAAGAATTGCAGAAATAGGCCCTAAAAATGAGCAAAGCAAAGTTGGCCTAGAAAATAGGTAACCTAGGATGTTGGCGAGCTGATGATGAATCCCGATAGCAAATGCTCGCCCAACTAAAATGGGAATGAAATCTTCCCAGGTCACCAGAAGAGGTTCTAAAGGATAACCAATTAAAATAACCTCCAAAGGGGTAGGGGTAGGATGACAAGGATCCTCCAAAAAGAATGGGGAAGGAATGGTATAGAGATAAACCCCCAGGGTAATGGACTGACTAAAGAAATCATCAATCCATACCCGATACTCCATTACAGAAAATATTGGTCTGTTAAGCCCTCTAGTCAGAACAAAAATGAGCAATTCTCTAAGGCAAGGATCGTCTAGGGTGTCCAAGTTACGAGGTTGTGGGATGGCCATAAGATCTAGGTTGGGTTTAATCAGCTTGGTGTCCATCCCAAACACTCTTTCTAAATCCTCAATTTCATCCCTAACATTCCTTGCACCATCACGTGGATCTTCCTGCTCTTCATCAGGAGTCACAATTTCGCTTTCAGATATAAGCGAATCAGAGGGTGACTTCGAAGTGAATGAAGGCAGGTTGGAAGCAACAGATCTAGGGATTATCCTATCAATGTCATCCCCAGGTTTTTGTTCTTTACTCAAATCTTCCCCGGAGTCTATATGTGAATCCACATAAATCTTAGAAATTGCTTCCAAATTTTCCATCATTTTATCATGAGGAGAAATATCATCAATGGGTGTGCCAAGGAAACCTAATTTGGTCAAATTTGTGACATCCTCAGGGGCTAACTCTTCAAATAATACATAATCACCCTTAGTGTCACTCCAAATCTTGAATGTAGGTTCCTCATATAATTCATCTTCCTCCTCATCACACAATTCATCATGTACCCGAGGTCTAGAATCATTTAATATCTCAGCAGATCCCCTAGGGTGCTCTATCTGAGGTAAATTATTTACATTGGATACATCAGACTCCTCAGATAGGTCAATTTCTTTAGGGTTAGGTTCCCTAAGGGTGGGTTTGAGTTCCATATCGTGATCAGAAGGGAGGGTAGGATTAACAACTTGACTTTGACCCACTTCATCAAATGTCACGAAAATACTATCATCTGGGTCGAGGTCTTCCAATGGTACCATCATTCCCTTCTTTTGACTCCAATATAAATCAGGTGGATACTCAACCTTATCATCATCTTCCTCGGGTTGCCACCATTCTTCATCCAATGCATAGCTACTTTCATGTGTTTTTTCCTCCCACCTAAAGTGTAGATCTCTCAAGGAAGTGTCATCTAATGGGGAGGTTTCAAAATCGATCCTCGAAAAGTAGTTATTTTCCCCAGAATTTCCCTTCAACTTAAAGTGTAGCTTTCCCACGGGAGATGCATCTATTGTAGAGGGGTGTACGTCATCGTCAATGGGGCAGATTGGGTGGCTAATTTCATCTCTTTCTTGTTGGCCTGCTCTCAAAGATTCTCCTAACAATTCACTCATTTCATTTTGCATTTTCTGTATTTCCATCTTCAAAGAGGAGAGGTCATTTCTATCATAAGAGAAGTCAGGCTCAGGCTTATAGTACCCAGGAGTGTTTGTCCAACCATTATAAGTTTTCAGGGAGGGTGGGTTGGGTATTTCTTTGGTATGTGGGATATTGGGCAAAGCAAATCCCGCTCCTGAGTTCTGCTCACTAATTTGGGGCTTAACTAGGCCAATACTCCTATAATAGGAGTAAAACGGATCCCAATGATTGTCATTATGTCCATCAAGGAATGGACCATCTCGGCGTCTGGGATCGAAGGATGCAGAGTGGGGGTGAGGGTGTGGGCAAGATGTGAAAGGATGAAAATCAATGTGGTCCATTCTAACTCACACTTCAATCAAAATTCCCCAAGCAAGACACAATTCAAAAAGGACCTTTTAGGTCTTTCCCAATTTAGGCTTTTGATTTTAAGTCAGATTGCAGGTGACAATACAATTTGTTTAATCAATTTACGCGCCTATTGTCGACCTACGGCTCGCCTAAAAAGACCTAGTTGGAGCTTAGGTGTTCTTCCCTAAATCTCAAATGGTCAAGTAAATCCAAAGACGGAAGATCGAGGGATGCAAGTAGGCCTAAGCCTTCCTTTGAAGCTGTGCTTTCGCGGTGCTCCTCAACTACCCCCAAAAATCCGTGACAGGGTATCCCCCTCTTTGGATTTACAAAACCTTTGATTTCCAGTTTCGAACACTTCAGAATCCAACGAAAGGAGGGCTCTTGTCCTAGTATTTCCAAACCTAAGGAGTGTCTAGAAGCGTGCCGTGGTGCAAGTGAAATAAGTGTGCATACACCGTCAAAGATTTTGAACTTTGAATCGCACGTCAAGTTTGAAAATCAAATCCTTGGTTTTTAAAATGTTCTTCCTTTAATTAGTCCTTTTTCTAAAAAAAATGTGACCACTTGTTAGATCACTTCAAGACAAACTTTGTGGTCTTTGCATTAAATCCTAAATGCAATGCATGATCAAAAATAGGATGCAAAGTAAGAGAATACGTACCTTGCCTCCAGCGATCTTCAATGCAAAAATGCACGCAATGCAGAAAAGCAAATCTAGAGGCTGCTCATACAGACCTAAATGGTTCGTCCTAGGGCAGGCAACTTCTAGCAGGCAGCTCATTTTTTTTCTTTTTCTAATTTTTTTTTAGAACTACTTATGCACAAGCAAATAAAAGAAATAATAAAAAAAAATAAATAAATAAACCTAAATCTAAAGAAAAGGGAACAGGCTCCCAAAAATTACCTAACACGGGTCCAAAACAAAATCGGGGAACAAACCCCTCAAAATTTGCCCTAGAACAAGGGTTTCAAACTAACTGTAATGAAAAATTAAGTCTTCAGTCTTAATTCTATTCTAATTAAATTAGCGATTAAATACAATGGTGTCCGTCGCGTCCTCGTCCTTCTCCTCCTTTCAAAATTGCTTGTCCACTTCTCGTCTGGCGACGTCAAGGGTCGCCTCTCACAGTGGCTGATTCTTGCACAAAATTTCTCGCACAGAAAAGAAAATAATGAATGGTCAAATCTCTGTTCAATTGACAAATAATCAAAATAAAATTAGGTGAAATTATTGCGTCTGTTGCCTCCCCGGCAACGGCGCCATTTGACCGGTCGATCTTTCGCTTTTAAGTCGTTTGTAGTTTAATGTGGTGGAAAAATCGACTAATCAATTTTTAATAAGAAATAACCACTCGCAGAGGAGCGGGTCGTATCCACAGGGAGGCAATAACGTATTAAAATTCGCGCCACTTAAAAATGTTTGTTCGGAGTCAATTTGGACAAGAACCAAGCCAAGATTGCCTTTAGATTAAGGTTTAAGCAAGAGACAATGCTGAAATGGCAATTATGAGAAACTATAGGATATTTTCCGCAATGCAGAGTGAATAGAATATGATTAAAATGTGGCAATGGCAGAAAATGTAAATTTTAATTAATGTTTTACTGTAGCAAAACAGGGGAATTTTTCCCCGTTGTCTTGCGCGACGAGGAGCCGATGGCTGGGCGCGGGAAGCTCGGAGGAGGTCCCTTGGATCAAGGGCTTCGAATCGGTGGTGGCGGCGAGTCGCGCGGCGGTCGGAGGTGGCCGGACGAGCTCCGGCGGAGGTGTTGCAGCCGGCAGCTTGCGTGGGTGCGCGGCGGGTCTGCGGAGGGCGCGCGGTTGTGCGCGGGCGGTGGTCTGCAGGAGGGCGCTTGCGCGGTGGTAGCTGCGGTTGGCGTGTGCGGTGGAAGCTGGCGTGGGCAGAGGGTCTGCAGAGGTCGGTTGCTGGCGGTTCTGCAGGCGCAGTGGTGAACGGCGTGGACTGCAGGCGGTTGTGCGTGGGTGCGCGGAGGGTCTGCAGGAGGGCGCACGGTTGTGCGTGGGCGGTGGAGGGCGCAGGCGTGGGTGAATGGCGCTTGCAAGCGGCAGGCGCGGGAGGAGGCGTGCTCGGTTGTGCTGATCTGCAGGCGTGCGTAGGTCTGCAGCCGGTGAGCGGTGGAGGGCGCAGGCGTGGGTGCGCTGAAGGTTGACGGACGTGGGTGCGCTGAAGGTTCTGCAGGTGCGGGAAGGGGTCTGCAGGCGACTTCAGGCGTGTGCGGTGAAGTGAGCGGGTAACTTCAGACGTCTGGGAAATTCCCCAGACGTCTTAAGTTACTGAGAGGGTGGCTGATCAGTAGCTCGGTGGTGGTGGTCTGCGACGACGGCGAGGGAGTTGCACGCTAGGGTGCTCACGGTGATGCGGGCGAGCTCCGGATGGCGGTGTGGCCTGTCACACCACACGCCCACGGTGGTGGAGACTCGCCGCCACGGTAGAGGCCGGTAGTGTGGAGTGGAAGAGAGAGGTTCTCTCTGCACAGTGGTGGGTCGGTGGCGGAGGCCTTCTGAGCTCGGCTGCCTCCGTGCTCCTTTTGTAGTGTCTTGAACAATTTTGAAATCAGCCGCCGACCAGATCCACCACATCCGCTCCCCCTTGAATGGCTTCATCACTGCAGCAGCCGGGCGTTGGAGCGGCAGCAAGCCGTTCTGAAAGAAGACGAATAAAGAAAATATTATTAAAATATTAGGGTTATTTATGTATAGACCCTCAACTTCTATGTTAATAAAAACAATATACCTAATTGGTTATCTAATTAGATGAATGCTATTCTAAGCTAATTCTAAATGCACTTAAGATATGAATGCAATGTATGGATTATGTAATTAGATTAAAACTATGAATTAATCTATTTACATCCTAATTTATACTAAATAAATGTTAGAATTAACCTAATGTGTAGGCACTTAAATACTTAAATAGCCCACAACTATGGGCTAATCAGTAGCCAAGAAGGCAGGAATAACCATTACGACAAACTAGAAAGGGGAAACCTTCACCACTTATTTCACTTCTGCCTAGCGAATATGTATTGACTATAGGAAGCTAAACACAACCACTAAAAAGGATCACTTTCCCTTGCCATTCATCGATCAAATCCTTGAAAGGTTAGCTAGACGTAAATACTTTTGCTTCCTAGATGATTATTTGGGATATAACCAAGTCCCTATCCATCTCGAAGACCAGGAAAAGACAACTTTCACATGTCCCTATGGAACCTTTGCATTCCGTAGAATGCCATTCGGGCTTTGTAATGCACCTGCGACTTTTCAAAGGTGCATGCTGGCCATCTTTTCTGACATGGTGGGAGATTGTCTTCAGGTGTTCATGGATGATTTCTCCATTTTTGGAGATTCTTTTGAGTCTTGCCTGGCTAACCGGCAATTGATCCTCCAGAGATGCATTAAAACACGGCTAGTCCTTAGCTGGGAAAAGAGCCACTTTATGACTCAGGAATGCATTGTCTCGGGTCATGTGTTATCTAGTCGGGGTATTGAAGTTGATAAAGCTAAGATGGATGCTATCTCTAGACTTCCACCACAGACATCCGTAAAATAGATCCACTCGTTCCTTGGCCATGTGGGTTTTTACAGAAGATTCATTAAGGATTTCACGAAGGTTGCTCGGCCCTTGTGTAACCTTCTGGCCAAAGAAACGCTGTTCGAGTTTGATGAATCATGTAGTAAGGCATTTATTTATTAAAAATGGTTGTCACATGTGCCCCGGTGTTGCAACCACTTGTCTGGATAGCCCCATTTGAGATTATGGCTAACGCATCCGATTATGCCATCGGGGCTATCTTGGGTCAAAAGATTGAGAAAAAGCCCTCTGTGATTTACTACACTAGAAAGACTATGGACGAGGCCTAGAGGAACTATACCGTTACTGAGAAAGAATTGCTAGCTGTAGTTTTCGCTTTAGAAAAATTCAGTGCTTATTTATTAGGTTCTCATGTCATCATCTATACTGATCACTCGACCTTGACACATCTCTTGGCCAAAAAGGATGCCAAACCTCAACTTATTCGTTCGATTCTACTGCTTCAAGAATTCGATCTTGAAATCAGGGATAAAGTCAGGGCACAAAATGTAGTAGCAATTCACCTCTCAAGAATCCTAATTGATTCTCCTCATTCAGATGTCTCGATCTCTAATACCTTTCCAGATGAGACTATCCTTACAGTCTCGGGTATCCGAACCCCCTGTTTTTCGGATATTGTTAATTACTTGGCTGTTGGTCGAATCCCCTAGGATTGGACCAAACAATAATGGGATAGACTTTTTTCTGAGGCTAAATATTATTTTAGGATGAACTTGAGCTGTACTACATCGGCGCAGACCAAATTATTCTTCGATGAGTCCTGGAAATCGAGTTCGAAAGCATATTTGAGTTCTGCCACACATCTGCATGTGGTGGACACTTTTCTGGGAAGAAGACGGTAGCAAAAATCTTGCAAACCAGATTCCATTGGCCGTCATTATTTAAGGATGCCCAGGAATTCTCAAAGTCATGCACCTGATGCCAAACACTCGAGAACATGGCTATGAGAGATATGATGCCCTTGAACTCAATTCTTTCTGTCGAAATTTTTGTCATTTGGGGCATTGACTTAATGGGACCCATCTCTCCATTCGGACAACAGTATATTCAGGTCGCTGTTGATTAAGTGTCCAAATGGATAGAGGCAAATCCGACCTGGACCAATGACCACAAGGTGGTCATTGATTTTGTGAAGAAAAATATCTTCAGTTAGCTCGGGGTTCTTAAGGCAATTATTAGTGATGGTAGTACACATTTTACTCATGCTCAATTTCAGAATTTACTGGGAAATATGGGGTGAATCATCATATTTCCACACCTTACCACCCTCAGATGAATGGATAGGCCAAGGACTCCAATCAGGAGATCAAAAACATTTTGCAAAAAATCATTAGGCCTGATTGGACCCGAAAGCTAGATGATGCTCTTTGGACCTACTATACGACGTACAAAATGGCTATCGATATGTCTCTGTTCCATCTGGTGTTTGGTAAGGCATGTCACATACCTATAGAACTTGAACATCGGGCATTTTGGGCCATTAGGAAATTTAATTTTAACATTGAGTTGGCTGGGAAAACCAGGAAACTCCAACTATCTAAGTTGGAGGAGCTTCGAAATGATGCTTAAGAAAATGCTAGAATCCATAAGGCAAGGACCAAAGCTCTCCATGACTAGATGATTTCAGGTAAGAGCTTTGAGCCGAACCAAAAGGTCTGCCTTTTCGATTCATGATTGAAGCTTTTCCCCGAAAAGCTCAGGTCCAAGTGGGACAGCCCATTCATTATTGAGCTAATTTTCCCTAACGGGGCCATCGAAATCTCAAACCCAAAGATGGGTAATATCTTCAAGGTGAACGGACAGTGTCTCAAACCCTTTGTTGAGCATGTGCTCCTTGAACCCGTCTCGGACAAGGTTGCTCTTACCTTGCCTTAACTATCGCGGGCTGATCATCGCCCACCTGAAGGCACTAAACTCAGCACATGTGAAGACTGTTCCAAGCTTACCAGAGTCTCATGAAAACCATGTGGTATTCTTCTGCTTCTACTCGCCCGCATGCTTTCATTTTTAACAATGAGGACATTGCAATAGATAAGCACGGGGGGGGGGGAATATCTTATAATCTTTTTGTTAGCTGTAACAGTAATTTCCTTTTCTCTTTATTCTATTAAAAAAAATTATAATTTGGAGACAAGAACTTAGGCATTAGGAGTTGCAAACTTTAGGAATTGATACTTTAGGACCTGAATACTTAGATTCTTCAGGTCTTCGAGCGTAACTAGCCTGGGTGTCTACTCGAACGTGGACTTGGTCTCAAGTGCTTGCCAATTCAAATTCATTTTAAGTTGGTAAATAAATTGGGATGATAAGTATGCGACTTATCAACCTGCCCTCTAAATTAGGGAGACTTTAAGCCAAAGCATCTACACACTATTTTGCACTGACTCACTTGTAGGGGGTTTCTTCGGAAATTGGGTAGCTAATGAACTATCTAGGGTAGTATGGCTAGCAAGTTGTCGGTGGTAACAACTCATCGGTTGGTTATCCATAGCATAATCACAAGACCTTTTTCATTGTACTACCTTTAAGTAAATCTTAGATCAGGAAAGCCACCTACTTAAAAAGAACAAAAAAATGAAAAAGGAGAAAAAAATATAAATAATAAAACCACACTTTAATGCACAAGTATATCTAGCAAGTTGTCGTAGGTAACAGCCCTTTGGCTGGTTGTCCAGAACCCAGCTCACAAAAAATGTACAATAATTCCCAAAACACTTAGGGAAGAAGCAGGGAAGTAGAATAAACCAGGGAGATATACACTGGGTTCACCCTTGTGTTGACCCCATAAATAAAAGAAGTAGGGAGAAAGCTACTATTCAAAAAGATAAACCTCTAGGCATGGTCACCTACGGTTGTAGATACCCAAAGTTCATTTTAACGGTCGCTTAGTGAGTCTTTCACTATTTTCACAAGATGCTTAGCATTTAGAGTCCTTTTCGAGTCTTGGGTGACTCGGGTAGCCATAAAAAGTTTTCCTGCAACTCTCAAACTCCAAAAGTACAAAAAAATTATAAAAGAAGAAAAACACGAAAATTTTTTTTGTATCTTCTCTTCCCAAATATGGCAAGGTCGTGGATGGTCTGCATTCTGGCAGACACTCGGACACTGTTGAGTTTTTGTAATTAGGTCTTGGGGTTGAGATTTCTTAAAACAATCAATGAATTTTGCCTAAATACTCAAATCCTGATTCTACTTTTACACAAAGCATTTTGGTTAATTTTGCTATGGATTAGCAAAAAGTAAGCATGGGGGTATGATAAGCACACATGAATTCATGATAACTTGCTTATTTATGATAGTTCCTATGCTTAGCATTGAATATCCTACAATAAATACTACATTACATCCAATGGATGGCATTTAGGACAGTTGTATGTTTTGTAGATTAATTCCTTCATTTTATTTGGCCAAGAGGAAATGCGACATCCTTACAGACTTCAGATGAAAAATCCGACCATACGAAAGGATCTGGAGCGACGATCGCAGTCCGACAACATATAAATCACCTTGATACAAGCACCGTGGCATCCTCTGCGAGCAATGAAGGGTGGATGGTCTAGATGGTGCCACATGGCACCATCTAGAGGGCCTAAAGCCACCTGCCACATCTCTAATGCCCGTCGATCAAGTGATCTCAGCTGCTGGATGAAAATCCAATGGCTGAGAGGCCGCCCTCGCCATGTTGCCACAATTCCTCCTCACAACACTCCAGTAGATTTCGCGCAACAGTGAGGACGAGTGCTCTCAAAGAGCGAACATGAGATAGTGCCACGATTCTCCACGCCCACTACAATGCCAGCTGCAATAGGGTCACCCGATTCTGATCGAGCAGTTGAGATTCCTCATGCATGATCCAACGTCGCCCACTAATGCGATGGTGCACACCAGATCACACACATGCCATCTGGGGCTTTCATCACACAGGTTTTGCGAGTTCGAAATCGAGGTTACGAGTAACCTGTCGTTGTAGTTGCAAAATGTGTGGTCAAATAAAATTTATACCGAAACTTGAAAAGTGAGTCCCATGTCAAAGACAGGGAGGCGACATTTACTTTAATTGAAAACTACGCTTCAATTTGTTTCTTTTTGGTATTTTAGGGTTTTGTTAATTTTTTTGTATTTTTATAAGAAGAAAAGCAAATGAATCACAAAATAGAAATGAAATATTTATGGTATAGATATCACTTCATTGTCTATTACAATCAACTATGAAAGCATAAAAAGAGAGGGGATGAGAGGAATGCTCCCAAATAGACTGTTTGACGAGATGATGGCGCCTAGTAGAAACTCAGACGTAGGAGGTGAGGGGCAAGACAATGTAGGTGAGATGTAGGAGGACATCGGGTAGAGGAAAGCTTCAGCGTGGCTCTGGAAAGGAGGTGAGAAGACAGAGATGATCTGCTACCGGAATGGTGGGAGGACAACTCCAAGGCGACCTATGAATGGAGATGGGAAGATGGACGAATATTTGGTGAGGCAGAGGTTCGCTACACTAATAGAAGCCTTGGGAGCATTGGTAGGCTTGCTAGAGCTTGGGAGTAGGTGGGAGTAGAGTAGGTAGAGATGGCTTCGATGGGAAGGGGTGTAGGTCCTTTTATAGTGGAGGAGAAGAGGCAAAAATAGGCACGGGACCATTAGTGACCTCATGGTCATCGCTGGAAGCGTCTTTGTCGGCAACTCATGCCCACCCATGCCCGCTCACGCCCGCTCATGCTCACAGTTGACTTTGTTGGCATGCGAAGAATTAGCGACGGCTGTAAGGGTCGTTGTAGATCTAGCTCATGCATCGTTGTAGGCTGGCACCAACCAAGCACGTGCCTGCCTCTAGCTCCGCTGGCACTACGCTGTGAGAGCTCTTTACCATGCATGCACATCAAGCGCTGTGCGCCTACATGCCTCCGTGCGCACACATGCATGCCCACACTACCGCGCACATGCAGTGGCGTGTGCGTGCGCATCGGTGGCCTGGGCTGCACGACGTGGCGTAGTCTGGGCATTTCATCTTCTTTTCGTTGTAAGGGCTACTACAGATGTTGGATTGAGTCGATTTTCACACCACTGGGTTGTGATTGTTTACCCGAATCCATCCGTGCGGTCGAATTTGTCATTTGATGCTCCGAATTATGTCACCTAGTCCCTTGGTTGTTGATCTTCCTCAAACTGCATATGGTGCTACAGGACTCCGATCGAGGCAATTTCGGAGGCATTGGACACCGATCATCGTCTTGATCAGATCTGCAGGGTGGGATCATCAATCCGAGGCTCCGAAATAAATATCCTTCTCTCCTAACCATGAAAAGTTGAAATAAACCTAAATTATATACAGCTACTCTAAATGCAGAATGATGCATGCTATAGAATATTTATAACATGAAACGCAAATCTAAGCCTAGGAACATGCATGAATAGACATTTTACGCTCAATAATTGTGTCTACATCATACCCCCATGCCAATCTTTTGCTAATCCCAAGCAAAATTAAACTACGTGCTATGTATAAAAATAAAATTAGGATTAGATCACTTTGGCCTAAGTCATTTATTTACAATCGAAAATTTCAACAAAGGTCCTAAACTATGAAGACTCAACAATACCCAGGTGTCTGCCAGGTTATTTTTCTTATTTTTTAATTTTTTTGTACTTTTGGATTTTGAGAGTTTTTGGATAACTTTTACTGCTACCTAACCCACCCAAGACTCGAAAAGGACTTTAAGTGCTAAGCGTGTTGTGAAAATAGAGAAAGACTCACTAGGTGGCCGTTAAAATGGACTTCGGGTTTCTACGACCCTAGGTGACCTTTCCTAAGGGTTTATCTTTTCGATTGGTAACTTTCTCTATACTTCTTTTGTTTATGGGGTCAACACAAGGGCAAACCTAGTGTATATCTCCTCGGTTTATTCTACTTCCCCACTTCTTCCATAAGCATTTTGGGAATTATTGTGCATTTTTTTTTATCAGCTGGGTTTTGACAACCAGCCGATGAGGTGTTACCACCGACAACTTGCTAGCCATACTCATGCAGTGAAGTGTAGTTTTGTTTATTTTTTTATTTTCTTCTCCTTTTTCTATATATATTCTTTTTCTTTTTCTTTTTTTAAAGTAGGTGGCTTCCCTTATCTAAGATTTACCAAAAAGCAACACAATAAAAATGTTCTTGTGACTAGGCTCTGGACAACTTGCTGATGTGCTATTACCACCGACCTCTTGCTAGTCATACCACCCTAGATAGTTCATTAGCTACCCAATTTTCGAAGAATCCACCAAAAAGTGAGTCAGTGCAAGAAAAAAGTGTGTAGATGCTTAGGCTTAAAGTCGCCCCAAATCAGAGGGTGGGTTGATAAGTCGCATGCTTACCATCCCAATTTATTTATGAATTTAAAAGGAATTTTAATTGGTGAGGACTCGAGACTAAGTCCACATTCGAGTGGACACTCAGGCTAATTAAGCCCGAAGATCTGAAGAGTCTAAGTATTCAGGTCATATCGTATCATTTCCTAAAGTTAAAAACTTTCAAATGCCTAGGTTCTCTTCTCCTAGTTCTTCTTTTTATTTTTTATTTTTTTTATCTTTTTGAATTTTCAATTTTTTTTAAATAAACTAAAAGAAATTCTACGGAGTTAACAACATGATTTCAGGATTAAGTATCCACCACACCATGCCTAAATGATGTAATGTCCTCATTGTAAAAATAAAGACATGAAAAGGACGTAGTAAATGGAATATCACCTAAGTGTCATGAAAATCTAGTCAGCTCCGCAGAGAACGTGAAATATAAACATGTGCCAAATTTAATGCCTCCAGCTAGGCATAAAACACATACAAGGAAGAAATTGAGAATTCACAAGTGAGGGTCAGAATCAAAATAAAAATATTGATCCTGAAGCCTGCAAGTGGAAGATGTCCACAGATGTGGACCAGATTCTGGTGCAGACCGATGCCCCAAGGTCGAGTGTTTCTTAGGTTCTAGATGAAAATCACCCAGAACCTAAGGTTGTTGCGTTTGTGGGGCCAGGCCTGCAGTTTAGTGGTGTGTAACCCAAGACTAAAGTGTTGGACGACGGGTTGATTTGATTCATTAAAATCAGGTGTCCACTTATAGTGTACCTTAGAAAAATAATCAGTTATTTCGAGCTTAGGTTGCACATGAAAGATATTGTAAGGGTCCTGGTAAAAAGTTGGTGCTTTTAGGTCAATAGGAACCCTTAGATCCAAACTTGTTTTTCCCTCAAAATTAACCTCCCAAATTTTCTTTTCAACATTCGTATCCTCCAACATCAAGTGCTCAGGCTCTGGGACCTCTAGCATACCGTTCACCACATGAGATTCGCCTAAGTCCAGTAATCGTAGCTGAATCAAGATTGACTTGGGCACAATGAACTCAGAAGTTAGCTCTTCGGGGTCCAGATGAGGAATGGGGTCACTGATTGAATCATCAAGTAAATGAGGATTCGAATCCTCCAAGTTAGCCCCAACCGAATGAAAATCTTGAAAGACTGGGCTATCACATGGTTTGTCATACTCCTCCAGCCTGATTGTCTAATTGGAATGCTCTTCCTTAAGTTCAAGTGAGACTTCACCAAAAGATTCTTCACCCACAGAATCAAAGAAGTCATGATCCTCATTTATATATGTCACAAAATCGATTGTCATTCCCTGGTTCAAGGAGATATAATTTTCCTCGCTCCCTGGCTTGGGGATCTCGAGTGAATCAATCAGTTCATCTTCAATGAGTTGCTCTAGCCCAACCTGGTCATCCCTGATTTTAGAAAATGTATCCCCCTCGACAGGCGCCTGAGCAGGTTTTGACATTGTCTCTCCTGAAGGGGGTTCATCTTAAGAATCATCCAAAGATTTGACTAGGGCAACCACAAATTTCATCCTCAACCTCGATAACTACTGTTCGTCACGCTTTTGTGCGGTTTGTTAAAAGATAATATCGTGTTGTAGTATAGCCGCGAAAGCGTTCAAAACAAATAAAGATTTTTATTACTCGAAAATCGGAGTATCCGAGGTCGAACACAGGGAGCAATCTCAGTACTTTGGAAAACCCAAGAATACAACTGTTACATGCAAATATAATTGATTCAAAGAGTTTTTAGAAAAAGTAAAATTAGACGTCTGAATTATGTATCAGACGTCTTAAATGTGATCTTTCTTCCTTTCTTCCTTCTTCTCCTTTCTGCTTCTGTATCTTTCCTTCTGCTTTGCCGTTCCGATCTCTTTGCAATCTTCCCTTGTCCTTCTTCTTCTTCTCTGCGAAGACTTCTAATCTTTCTATTTTCCTTCTCCTGCGAAGGCTTCTTTCTTCTTCTTCTGTCTTCTTCTTTGGCTTGCTTTTCCTTCTTCTACAGCGGCCAAGTCCTTATCCTGCGAACAGGAGCAAAACCTAACCCTTCTCCCGCTACCCGCACGTCTCTCTCTCTCAAGCAATTCACTCAGAGCCGCTCTCCCAGAGCCACAAGCATTAATCGGGTCGGATCGTACCCGGGACCAAGCGCACCTGAAGGTGGTGTGATGCGCGAGGAGTGCGTAGGTCTAGGTCGGGTCAGATCCGCCAAGTCCGCGTGGTCAGGCCGCGGACGAGGCGGGTGGGGTCAGTGAGGGACCTCACCCCTGTGCTTTCGAGGCAGTAAAGCTATATCACAAAAACTCTTTATACCATACCTGTGCCTTGAGATTCCACGATGTGGGACTAAACATTCCGCCTTTCCTTTGCGCGCGCCCGCAGACTCTCGTGTGCAATTGCCCATGCTGAAGGCCCTGCTGGTGCTCCCTGCTGAACTCAGTTACTTCGCGACACTTGCGAGAGCCAGCTGCACCTGCCGCCTGGGAAGCCTGACGCCTGCTGCTGCTCCAAGCTTCCTACTGCTTCGGCTGTTAATGGCGGCCGGGGCGTTCACCTGAGATTCCACAGAACGGCCTATTGGCCCAATCAGAATAGCTGGAAACCTTCGCCGCAGCACGGCGAAGGCGGTTGGTGATGCTGCAGGTTGTCGGTCGGCCTAGGCGTGCGCGCCTAGGTCAACCTGTGGCCGGAGATGGTAGGTTGTTCGGGGGGTAGTTATGAAGGTCTGGAGTGGCAGTTGTGGGGTGGAGCGAGTTCCTGGTGGTGAGGCGGAGCTCACGAGGTGATTGGCGAGCCGTGTGGAGTGGCGGAGTGGTGTGGGCGGCTCGCCGGAGTGCGGTCGGAGGCGAGGAAGATGAAGGCTGTTAGGTACTGTCGAGGGGTAATCAAGTAAAATAGTTGGGGGAAAAGAGAGAGGAGAGGATGGAGAACGTATCTGGGGTTGTCTGGAGGGAAGGGAGGCGGCGGAGAAGACGGCTCGTAACTGCCGTCGTCGGGGAAGAAAGACCTTGAGGGAGGAAGCGGCGACGAAGACGAGGTCAGAAGTGCGTGCGCGGGGTACAGCGCGACGCGGGAGATAGCGGCGGAGAGGACTCTGCTGCTGGTATGGCAGCAGAGCGACGAGAAGGAGGGAAGGAGGTCGCCAGAGTTTGTGGGTCGTTTGGCCGGAGATGGGAGAGGGAGGAATTTGGAAGGGATCTCCGTCAAAATCAAGCTTAGCCTGTTCGGCCGGAGTTGTGGGTTCTTATATAGGCACTGGACTGGGTGTGCAGGGCGTGAAGGGCACATAATTGCATGAAGTTGGTCGCCGGAGATGGAAAGGAGTTAGGATACCCAAATCTCCCGTGCGTTCGCACGAGAGATTGGGTTCACACCAGCAATTGTAATTGACTTTATAAGGAAGGGAATTCCTCAGAGAATCCTCCTTCCATTTCTGGGAGGGAATCTCTGAGGGATTAGAGAGCAATCCCTCTCCGAACCTCGCCGGAGCTCGGTTCTGCCCTAGCAATGGCGGCAGGACCGGTTTGCAAAGGAGGCAAAGAACCTAGGGGGTTCTCTGCAACGGTATTCAAAAGATAGGGACCAATTTGTGATTTGGGTGTACTAAATTGCAAAGTAGGTCAAGATGACCCCTCCTTAGGTCCAAATTTTGGTACAAACCTAATTTGGACCTAAGGAATCCAATGGCGAAGTTAGATTTCAGGTTTGACCTCGTTTGACTAGACATTTTGCGTAAAAACCCAAATTAGGTTAATTGAAGAGCTAGGACCCTAATCTAGGTCAAACTAGGTTCCAAAGGCCAAATTAAGTGTTCTAAACCCTAGAGTATGTTTTTCCATGATTTATAGAGGGTTTACTTGCTTTTTGTTCTGACCAGAACCTTGTTAATTTAAGAGGGTCTGTTTTAGGGTTACCAAGTGTCATTTAGTTCTTAGATTGCACATGAACCCATTTCTGATTGACTCAACCCACTTTTTATCTCATTTATACCATTTGACCTGTGTTTTGCCTCTAGGAAATCCTGTTTACGTACTGCAATGGTAAAATTGCAGTTTTAACCTTTATTTCATGTTTTCTTCTCAGGGCACTTGTTCCTTCAGTTAGGCCTTCTTCTAGGTTATGTAGGAGCTTTTATCTTCTTTATTGGGTCAAAATGAGCTAGTTATGGCTCATGATGAGGCTCTCATCGTACCCCCATGCCTAGCTTTTGCTAGTCCCTTAGCGAAATTTCAAAGTTTTAACTTCCATTCTAGACCCTGAGTGTCTGTCAACAATGATAAGTGCTTCTCCTTTTCTTTTGTGATTAGGTGGGAATGCCGACAATAGGCCTAGAGGTACTCAAGTACCAACCAAAATCCGGACCTGTTCCGCTTTAGCCTCAGTCTTCTGCAAAGGTTTCTACGGCCCACAGAAACTAACCTAAGGTTTGTTGGACTCCGCGGTTAAAGCACCCGTGCTTGAGATATTTTTAGCCTAAGCTCAGTTTGCAGTGCGTTTTTTGTAAGAGAGAGATAAAGGATTTATTTGTTTGGAGAGCTTTTCTCTCTCTTTTCTTTTTATTTCTAGCTTCGGATTAGCTTCTCAACACGGTCTGTATCGGATTCCTCGTCCCCATCATCAATCCTCAAGGGTCCCTGGCTTTCGAGATTTCGAGATAATCCCGCCCATGGCAACCCCTGGAACCCTGGCTTTCGAGATTTCGAGATAATCCCGCCCATGGCGTTCCGTGGCCGAATTCAGACCCTGGCGATTGACATTTCATGATAATGCCACCCATGGTATCTGAACCAGCAGAGTGCTTACATGCCCCCAGTAGGATATTTAAATATCCTAAGAGACAAGCACCGAGGAGATGATATGTTGTTACGCATCTTTGAGGGGAATTTCCCGCCTCTCCACGCTGGGAACTCGCCCAAATCAACTTGTGTTGATTGACCGCTCCTAATCTAGGTGACTTTTTCAGAACATTAAACGCTTTTCGCGTGATTTGGATGTTTATGCGCACTGAACCAGACTGTGTGTGAATTTGGGTGCTTAGGTTACCGAATCCCGCAAACCGGAGGTCAGTTAACGAGGCCGAATACTTCCTAAGCCTTAGACCTAATACTCAAGCTTCACATTTTCCTCAACCTCTTGAGGATTATCCAGATTTTAATGGATACGTGAATTTTTAAGCTAAAGGTACTAGCCCAAAAAGCCTAAGACCAGCGTTCCCGCTAATCTCTTGTTATATCTCCGTGGCAATTTTCTTTTCTTTTTCTTGATTCGGTCTAGAACTTCAGTTAACCCCTTAATCTTTTACTAATGACTATTTCTTTTCATTTTGTGCTCCTTTTTGTCATTTTTTTCTTCTTTTCCTCCTCTCATTTGTATGACCCTGAATTGTTCCTCCCTCTATCAAGTTTTTTTTTTTTTTTTATGTGAAACCCTTTCTTGATATGAATTTTCTGACATTTTGCACTTTCATACCCCCCCATGCCTAAGATTTGCAATGTCCCCATTGTAAATTAGGTGGGTTCGAATTCAGCTTAGTTCATGTATTAGGACAGGTGTGTGGTGAGTGAATGGGTCGAAGCGACTTGTTGCGAACGATTTCTAATCTCGGCTAGGTATACCTGAGGTGAAGTCGGCTGTTCTAATGGATGAACCCTAAAGTGCAATATGAGTTCCGCATAGAGATGTCAGAAACGGTTTCAGGTTTTCAAAGAATGACGGGTTGCCTCCCGTTAAGCGCTGAGTTTTACGCCATCGGCTGGGTGCAATGAGCTCAAGAGGAATGGAGGGTAAAGGATGACTCAGTCAAATCTATATCGGTCATGTCAACGAACGGCTTCAGTCTCTGCCCGTTCACGACAAAGGGTTCAGAATCGTGGCTGAGTGGGCTGATTTCAGTAGCTCCATTTCCGAAGATTTGGCGGACTAGGTAGGGTCCGACCCACTTGGATCTTAGCTTTCCTGGGAATAGTTTGAGTCGAGCATCAAAGAGTAAAACTTTTTGACCAGGATGAAAGACCTTTCTAGAAATGTGTTTGTCATGAAAAGCTTTAACCTGTTCTTTGTAAATTTGCGAGTTCTCATACGCGTCGTGGCGTAATTCATCGATCTCGCTCATTTGAAATCTTCTG
Source organism: Thalassia testudinum (assembly GCA_037157565.1). Taxonomy (NCBI): domain Eukaryota; kingdom Viridiplantae; phylum Streptophyta; class Magnoliopsida; order Alismatales; family Hydrocharitaceae; genus Thalassia; species Thalassia testudinum. Next base: position 62,794,963 of record JAZHRO010000014.1, read on the forward strand.
TGGGTTCCAGTCTTAGAAAGGTCGAGATTACAGGTCCGTACTGCCCAATAGGCTTTATGCTCCAATTCGACGGGGAGGTGACATGCCTTCCCGTACACTAGTCTGAAGGGAGACATTCCTAATTGGGTCTTGTGGGCGGTCCTATAGGCCCACAATGCTTCCGGAAGCTGAGAAGACCAATCTTTTCTATCAGGTCGAACAGTAACCTGAAGGATCTTCTTGATCTCTCGGTTAGATAGCTCAGCTAGACCATTAGTTTGGCGGTGGTAAGGAGTAGAGATTCGGTGTGACACCCCGTATTTGGTCATCAGTGACCTGAACTGAGCGTTCGTAAAATGGGTCCCTCCGTCGGAAATTATAGCACGCGGAATCCCGAACCTTGAGAAAATGTTTTGATGGAGGAATTTTATAACGACTTTATGATTGTTGGTTCGGGTCGGAATGGCTTCTATCCACTTGGACACATAGTCAACTGCGAGTAAGATGTATTCGAAGCCATCCGAGTTCGGAAAGGGTCCCATGAAATCAATCCCGCAAATAACGAAAATTTCACATACCAAGATCGGCTGTAGAGGCATCATGTCTCTATAGCTCATGTTGCCCAGAGTCTGGCAACGGGAACATGCCTTACAGTGTTCGTATGCATCCTTGAAAATTGTGGGCCAGTAGAAGCCACACTGGAGGACTTTCGATGCGGTTTTATGTCCAGAAAAATGTCCACCGCATGCCTGGTCATGGCAGAATGAGAGTATGTCTTTGATTTCCACTTCCGTGACGCACCGTCGGATTATCTGATCAGCACCAATGCGGAAAAGATACGGGTCTTCCCATAGGTAATACTTGGCATCGAAACGCAATTTGTGCTTTTTGGCCTTCGACCAATCGGGCGGAATCTGATGTGATGCCAGGTAATTAACAATATCGGCGAACCATGGAAGACTTGTACTGATAGTCAGGAGGTGCTCATCAGGGAAATGTTCTGTAATAGGTCCGGAAGGATCAATAATTTCAGAAGGAAGGCGGGACAAGTGATCAGCTACCACATTGTGCTTTCCCGCCTTGTCGCGAATCTCGAGGTCAAATTCTTGCAATAGCAAGATCCAGCGGATTAGTCGAGGTTTCGCATCCTTCTTGGCAAGGAGATGCCTTACAGCTGTGTGATCCGAGTATACGATAATACGGGAACCCAGAAGGTATGATCTGAATTTTTCCAGGGCAAATACTACGGCCAACAGCTCTTTCTCAGTAACCGTATAGTTACGCTGAGCCTCATCCAGTGTTTTGCTGGCGTAGGAGATGACCACAGGTATCCCGTCAATTTTCTACCCCAAAACCGCTCCTACAGCAAAGTCAGATGCATCGCACATGATCTCAAAGGGTTGAGACCAATCAGGGGACTGTAGGATTGGGGTCTGGGTGACTCGGTCACGTAGGATTTCAAATGCTTGAGTGCATTCCTTGGAAATTTCGAAAGGTACATCCTTGGAGAGAAGATTGGTCAGGGGGCGCGCGATCTTGGAGAAATCAGGGATGAATCGATGGTAGAAACCGACGTGCCCCAAGAAAGATCGGATGTCCTTAATCGAGCTAGGCATAGGGAGCTTGGAAATCAGGTTAACCTTAGCTCAGTCCACTTGGATGCCTTTCTCTGAGATTAAATGTCCCAGGACAATTCCCTCAGGCACCATGAAATGGCTCTTTTCCCAGGAAAGGACCAAATTCACCTCGATGCACCACCTGAGTATATGGACCAAGTGTTGGAGGCAATCGTCAAATGATTGTCCAAAAACTGAAAAGTCATCCATGAAAACTTCCAGATAATCACCTACCATATCTGAGAATATGGCAAGCATGCACCACTGAAAAGTTGTAGGTGCATTGCAGAGACCGAACGGCATCCTTCGGAACGCGTACGTCCCGAAGGGGCAGGTGAATGTGGTCTCTTCTTGGTCCTCTGGATGGATTGCCACCTGATTGTAACTGGAGTACCCGTCAAGAAAGCAGAAGAATTTATTTCCCGCTAGTTTCTCGAGGATCTGATCAATAAATGGTAGTGGGAAATGATCCTTCTTCGTGGAGGAATTTAGTCTTCTGTAATCAATGCAGACTCTCCACGAATTAGCTATTCGGGTAGGAATGACTTCCCCGGTTTCAGTCGTGATGATGGTAAGTCCTGCCTTCTTAGGTACCACTTGTGTTGGACTCACCCAACGACTGTCGGAGATCGGGTAGATGATCCCTGCATCTAACCACTTAATGATCTCCTTTTTCACGACCTCCTGTAGGTTAGGGTTTAGGCGCCTTTGCATTTCTCTTGAAGGTCGTGAGCCTTCTTCCGTGTAGATTCGATGTGTGCAGTATGAAGGGCTTATACCAGTTAAATCATCTAGAGTCCATCCAATGGCTCTACGATGTTGCTGGAGAACAGAAATCAAACGGAGTTCCTGGTCAGGTGTGAGTCGAGAATTGATAATCACAGGAAACGTCTGATTTGAATCCAAGAAGACGTATTTTAGATGTTCAGGAAGGGGCTTGAGTTCCGTGACAGGATTGTCAGCAACAGCGGGTGGTTCGGGGTTTGTATCGGGAGCAATGGTAGGAGTCATAGGTGTGTCTAGATCATGTCCGCACTCCTCTGTTAGCGGTTTTTGCTCCTCTAGTGGTTGATCAGGAATAATCAGGTTGTCCTCTATATGCAGTTCATCAACCACGGCTTCGACATCACAAATTTCCTCTATCACCCCGCAATTAATCCCTTGATGGGACTTCAAAATGTCTATCTTTAGATTTTGATTCCCAAATTTTAATTCTATCTGGCCCTCTTCGCAGTTTATATTGGCCCTAGCAGTGGCCAAAAAGGGTCTCCCTAATATGATTGGTGTGTCCCTTGGGTTCTTAGGTGCATCCATGTCCAGTACTATGAAGTCCACTGGGAAATAAAAATCTCGTACCCTAACAATGACATCCTCGAGTATTCCTTTGGGTGACTTGATGGATCGATCGGCTAACTGCAATGTCACCTAGGTGGGTTTAAGTTCAGATTCTTCAAGGTGGTCAAGGAGGGATGTAGGTATTAAATTTATGGAGGCACCTAGGTCTAGTAGGGCTCTATCAAGTTGGGTTTCACCAATTTTACAAGAAATCAAGGGAGTTCCTGGGTCTTTAGCCTTAGGTGGGAGTTTGCTTAAGATGACAGAGCTGGCTTGCTCTGATAGTACGATTAGGTTCCCAACCTTGGTTCGCGGCTTACGTTTAGGTGTACATATGTCTTTCAAGAACCTTGCGTAAGCCGGTATGTGGCGGATTGCATCCATCAACGGGATGTTTATCTGGACTTGTTCAAAGAGCTTGAGCAGATCCTCCTCAGGAGCCACAGGTTTGGTTGTCCTTTTTCCTTTGGTCAAGGCCTCAGGAAATGGGATCCTAGCTGGTTCCTCTAGGATAGGTCTAGGTTCTTGATCTGGGATAGTAGTATCTTGGATGACTACCCTAGGGTCTTGGCAATTATCAGGCTTGGAGTGGTTCGGATAGTGTGGGTCTTGTGTTGTTTTACCACTGCGTGTTGTTACAGAGTTTAATCCGGCCTGACTTTGGTTTGGGTTAGGTAGGAGGGGTGGCTGCTGCTGCAATCCTGCATAAGATGTTGACGCCTCCATCCCGTCTGGTGATGGAGTAGCAGGGGCCTGATAAATCAAATGTGCGTGGCCTGGATTTGGATTCATAACGCGCCTCTGGGTCGGCACGTTATTTGGGTTGGGCAGAGGTTGCGAAGGAAGGGTGCCAGGTTGGCGGGAATTTGCCATCTGGGCCAGTTGGTTGCGAACCTCTATGATCTCGTCCTTGTGCTGTTTTTGCATTGCCGCATTCGTCTTTTGAATGTCAGCCAGTGTTTGAAGGATAAGAGTCAGTTGATCCTGATTTTGCCCGGATTGGTAGGTGGGATTGGGCCGAGGCTGAGGCGGCTGATATGGACGAGGAGCTTGTGGGCGGGGTTAATATGGTCGTTTTTGAGAATTTCCTGCCCACTGAAAGTTAGGATGATTTCGCCATCCAGGGTTGTAGGTATTGGAGTATGGGTCATTCTGGATGGCGTTGAGGTCCTCGCAGTTCTGAGGAACCTCAGGAAAGTCAGAATACGAGGGTTCAGAGTTCCCCCAACTCGAATAGAAGGGATCAGAGGTCACTCCGGTCCGAGAGGTAGACGGAGGTGGATATGGGTCCATCCCCTTGGCAGGTTGGTGATAGATGTTTTGCACTGTTTCCCTTGCCAGAGGAGGTCGTGTAAAAGAATTTTGTGCAGAGGTGGCTTGCTGCAAATGTCGAGTTAGCTCGTCCACCTTCTTTTCTATGATAGAGACCTTGTCCAACCGACTGGCCATCAGTTCCAGGTCGACAGAAGTGGACAGGTCATGCGTCTCATGTGTCCCTCTTAGATTCGTCGATGCGCGGGCATTCGTCCTATCGAATAAGCCCAAGGAGTCATTGTTTATGGAGTTCTCGCACATGTTTTCGAGAATCTCCCATACCGTGTCCTCGTGTTGGCCCATGATGTTTCCTTCACATGTTGCATTGACGAATAGACGAATATCCTCACGGAGTCCCTGGTAGAAAGACTGGACTTGTTCACACTTAGGAACTCCGTGATGGGGGCACTTTCGCATGAGATCTAGGAATCGATCCCAAGCTTCATGAAGAGGTTCTCCCGGTTGTTGAGTGAAATGAGTGATCTGGTGGCGCAAGGCATTTGTCCGGCCAACAGGGAAGAATTTTTTCAAAAATTCGGACTGTAATTCCTCCCAAGTGTTGATCGGGTGGGTCTGAGTCTGATACCAGTGTGCAGCCTTGTCCAAGAGGGAGAACGAAAACATTTTCATGAGTAGGATATCCCGGTTTTGTACATCTGACCCGAAGGTCTGGGCCAAATGCTTGAGTTGTTTAATGTGTTGGAATGGATCCTCCGAGTTAAGCCCATGGAACTTCAGTATGGCATGAATCATATTGGGCTTCAGATCAGAATCGGGTCCTCCAATTGGGATTCGTACTCGGGGTTCGATTGCCACCGCAGCAGGATTATAGTGATCTCGCATCATAGGTCGCTGCGGTGGGTTTACAAAGTTCTGAAAGAGATCGTTCAAGCGTTGAAGTTGGTGTTCAAGATTATTCTCCTCTTCAATGGGTTGTGCCATGATGGGAGAAGAAGGAGAATCAGGGTCTGAGTCAGATGAAAGATTTATGTGGCGGGGTTGCTGCACAAACAAGGGCGTCGAGGCTTGGCCTCGACGAGAATGAATTTCTAAGGGAGGTCTTAAAGGTGGTCTTAAGGACCTCCTACCGAACATGCACCGAAAGATGTGATGAGATTAGAAGGTGCTGGACCCAATCAAGACACCCAAGAATTGTTGGGTGACTATAGAGGTTCGAGGCAGATGGACCCCTGCATCAGAAGATCGTCCACCTGAGAAATACCTGGGTAGCCAGAGAGGGAGAGTCCCGCAAAGACCCCTACACGGTAGAGCGTCCCCACGGGTTACAGGGTTTCCCCCACCCGACCTCTCTTGTCACTGCGGTTCTAGGTAAACCAGAATGGGGATCTTGACCTCTTAAGTCTACCTTTTTTTTTATTTTAAGATCAAGGTGCTTAATGTTCCACTTGAACTTTTAAGTATTTTGAGTGCAAAAGTGACCTAATATTAAGGTCGGTTGACCCGAGGGATCAACTTCACCTCTTGTTCCTTTGAGAGCTTTTAGGTCCTTCCTTTTATGGTTCAAACGGATTATCAGCCTGATTTGCTTAGGGTTCCTCTTGTATAAATCTTTTCAAACAAGGTTTAGGCACACCTCTTTTTGGAAAGTTTGTTTCTTTGTTTTAGAGAAGATGTGTCTCTAAAAACCCTAGCTTTGCAATCCCTAACTTGGCTCTAGTGGGTCCAATTTAGTTGCCGTAGAAATTAGCACCTAGGGCTCAATCAAGAAAGTTTTAGCCCTAGTTGCCTTAGTTGGATGAACAGATAAAAATATGTTGAAATGAAAATCAGGCAACTTGATGAGTTACTAAATATGAGACAGGTAGCCCTAAGTTGATTTCCCTCCTTTTTTTTTAGATTGTGAGAGGGTTAAGAGAGAGGACTTATGGAGATTACCTGTTCCTTGGAGAGTCTGTTGTGCAGTTGCTATTCTTTCCTTTTTGTTTTGCTTTCCCTGAATGAACACAGCAAAGGAGAGAAGTCAAGTCGGATATTAGATAGAAAAGTTGTACTCAAAAGTTTTAAAAGTGCCCGTTGCTCCCCGGCAACGGCGCCAAAAAATGTTCGTCACACTTTTGTGCGGTTTGTTAAAAGATAATATCGTGTTGTAGTATAGCCGCGAAAGCGTTCAAAACAAATAAAGATTTTTATTACTCGAAAACCGGAGTATCCGAGGTCTAACACAGGGAGCAATCTCAGTACTTTGGAAAACCCAAGAATACAACTGTTACATGCAAATATAATTGATTCAAAGAGTTTTTAGAAAAAGTAAAATTAGACGTCTGATTTATGTATCAGACGTCTTAAATGTGATCTTTCTTCCTTTCTTCCTTCTTCTCCGTTATGCTTCTGTATCTTTCCTTCTGCTTTGCCGTTCCGATCTCTTTGCAATCTTCCCTTGTCCTTCTTCTTCTTCTCTGCAAAGACTTCTATTCTTTCTGTTTTCCTTCTCCTGCGAAGGCTTCTTTCTTCTTCTTCTGTCTTCTTCTTTGGCTTGCTTTTCCTTCTTCTGCAGCGGCCAAGTCCTTCTCCTGCGAACAGGAGCAAAACCTAACCCTTCTCCCGCTACCCGCACGTCTCTCTCTCTCAAGCAATTCACTCAGAGCCGCTCTCCCAGAGCCACAAGCATTAATCGGGTCGGATCATACCCGGGACCAAGCGCACCTGAAGGTGGTGTGATGCGCGAGGAGTGCATAGGTGTAGGTCGGGTCAGATCCGCCAAGTCCGCGTGGTCAGGCCGCGGACGAGGCGGGTGGGGTCAGTGAGGGACCTCACCCCTGTGCTTTCGAGGCAGTAAAGCTATATCACAAAAACTCTTTATACCAAACCTGTGCCTTGAGATTCCACGATGTGGGACTAAACGTTCTGCCTTTCCTTTGCGCGCGCCCGCAGACTCTCGTGTGCAATTGCCCACGCTGAAGGCCCTGCTGGTGCTCCCTGCTGAACTCAGTTACTTCGCGACACTTGCGAGAGCCAGCTGCACCTGCCGCCTGGGAAGCCTGACGCCTGCTGCTGCTCCAAGCTTCCTGCTGCTTCGGCTGTTAATGGCGGCCGGGGCGTTCACCTGAGATTCCACAGAACGGCCTATTAGCCCAATCAGAATAGCTGGAAACCTTCGCCGCAGCACGGCGAAGGCGGTGGGTGATGCTGCAGGTTGTCGGTCGGCCTAGGCGTGCGCGCCTAGGTCAACCTGTGGCCGGAGATGGTGGGTTGTTCGGGGGGTAGTTATGGAGGTCTGGAGTGGCAGTTGTGGGGTGGAGCGAGTTCCTGGTGGTGAGGCGGAGCTCACGAGGTGATTGGCGAGCCGTGTGGAGTGGCGGAGTGGTGTGGGCGGCTCGCCGGAGTGCGGTCGGAGGCGAGGAAGATGAAGGCGGTAAGGTACTGTCGAGGGGTAATCAAGTAAAATAGTTGGGGGAAAAAAGAGAGGAGAGGATGGAGAACGTATCTGGGGTTGTCTGGAGGGAAGGGAGGCGGCGGAGAAGACGGCTCGTAACTGCCGTCGTCGGGGAAGAAAGACCCTGAGGGAGGAAGCGGCGACGAAGATGAGGTCAGAAGTGCGTGCGCGGGGTACAGCGCGACGCAGGAGATAGCGGCGGAGAGGACTCTGCTGCTGGTATGGCAGCAGAGCGACGAGAAGCAGGGAAGGAGGTCGCCAGAGCTTGTGGGTCGTTTGGCTGGAGATGGGAGAGGGAGGAATTTGGAAGGGATCTCCGTCAAAATCAAGCTTAGCCTGTTCGGTCGGAGTTGTGGGTTCTTATATAGGCGTTGGACTGGGTGTGCAGGGCGTGAAGGGCACGTAATTGCCTGAAGTTGGTCGCCGGAGATGGAAAGGAGTTGGGATACCCAAATGTCCCGTGCGTTCGCACGAGAGATTGGGTTCACACCAGCAATTGTAATTGACTTTATAAGGAAGGGAATTCCTCAGAGAATCCTCCTTCCATTTCTGGGAGGGAATCTCTGAGGGATTAGAGAGCAATCCCTCTCCGAACCTCGCCGGAGCTCGGTTCTGCCCTTGCAATGGCGGCAGGACCGGTTTGCAAAGGAGGCGAAGAACCTAGGGGGTTCTCTGCAACGGTATTCAAAAGATAGGGACCAATTTGTGATTTGGGTGTACTAAATTGCAAAGTAGGTCAAGATGACCCCTCCTTAGGTCCAAATTTTGGTACAAACCTAATTTGGACCTAAGGAATCCAATGGCGAAGTTAGATTTCAGGTTTGACCTCGTTTGACTGGACATTTTGCGTAAAAACCCAAATTAGGTTAATTGAAGAGCTAGTACCCTAATCTAGGTCAAACTAGGTTCCAAAGGCCAAATTAAGTGTTCTAAACCCTAGAGTATGTTTTTCCATGATTTATAGAGGGTTTACTTGCTTTTTGTTCTGACCGGAACCTTGTTAATTTAAGAGGGTCTGTTTTAGGGTTACCAAGTGTCATTTAGTTCTTAGATTGCACATGAACCCATTTCTGATTGAATCAACCCACTTTTTATCTCATTTATACCATTTGACCTATGTTTTGCCTCTGAGAAATCCTGTTTACGTACTGCAATGGTAAAATTGCAGTTTTAACCTTTATTTCATGTTTTCTTCTCAGGGCACTTGTTCCTTCAGTTATGCCTTCTTCTAGGTTATGTAGGAGCTTTTATCTTCTTTATTGGGTCAAAATGAGCTAGTTATGGCTCATGATGAGGCTCTCATCAACTACCCAAGTAGAAACTCACCCAAGTCCCTATCCATAACATTTTGGAGCAAATCCAATAGAGAACTATTAAGTTCATCAATAATTTTGATCATAGGCTCCAATGCTTCAATGCATGGTGTTGGTTGAGCTTCTAAAGATTGTATAGTGTTCCTCAAATTAGCCAGCACCGTATCCTAGATCAGGTTCACCTGAACGGATTGGTTCGATTAAGGGTTGGGTGGGTTTGGGTTCATTCTAGAGGAGTCAAGATATTGAGGTTATCGGGTTCCTCCCTGATTGTAGGTCATCTCGGGCTATTCAAAGCATGGTGGTGACCAATATTCAGAATAATTTTGGGGAGGGTAAGCGTTATAATCAGCATATCCTTCGTGGTTGTAGATTTTATTAGGTTGATCATCAAAGGATGGAGATATATAATCATTGTAGCTCTGGGAAGGATAGTGATGTCCAGATTCATATCCCAAATCAAATTTATCCCAGCTAGTGGATGGGGAATCATAAGTCGAGTTGGGATAGTAATCATCTTGAGGATACCTATTGGTAGGAGGGTAGAATTGGAAATGTGTGAAAGATGTGGAAGGATACATTGTGGAGTAGGAGGGAAAACAGAATAGAAAAAGGTGCCCTGCAGTATAATCAACCAAACCTATCCTTATGTGGGTAGCCTAAAGACCTACAAACTCCCAGGACTCATTTTGAGATTATAAACGATTTACTCTACTTTTATTCGGTCAATCCAACAAGTTAGAAGGATGGACTAGGGAGAAGGTTCTTCCTTTGGCTTGCACCTTCTGTTCCTAGTGTACCCCCCAGTTGTGGTCGTTTGACGCTACTCCCCTAGCTAGACTTCAGATGGACCAGTAGAAGGAGATTGATCGAAAAAAATCTCAATCTGAGCCCCGAAGAGCAAATGAATCCTCATGGTCAATGTCTACTCAGTTTTAATTAGGCTTGGGATGATTGTGCTCTTGGAATGTGATGGGCCCTTTAGATGGGTTGTGCCCTTAATGATCAGTTAAAATGTGTGTGTGTGCACAACCAGGGTTAGCAAACAAGGTTATTTGATGATGTGCCTTTTAGGGTTTATCCTTTTTTAGTAGCTTTTAGGGTTTAATCTTAGGTATATTGAATCAAGTTTCGGAGAACACTCCAAGTTTTGCAAGCACTAGTGATGATATATTCCTTTAGAAATCAGAGAAAAAATGTGGAGTGCCTGGTTCAGCCCTAAGAATCAACCCTAAGTAGCAAGCTACTTGATGAAGTGTTTTTCTTTTAAGTGGTGCGGCCCAAACAATTCAATCAATTACGTATTGCACCACTTAGTTAAGGCAAACAGAAATGTTTGACATATTTAGATTTCTACTCACTTATTTGTGTGTTGAATTAAGCGTATGGGGTCCACATGTCAGATCCCGGTTAAGTGGTAGAATCGATATGATTGCGCCCCTTAGGTTGAGAAGTTGTGGGTGCTAAGTGTGTAGCTTTCAGAAATTCCCACAAGAGAAGAGTATATATGCGAGGGTGAGATGAGTGGAGGTGGCAAACAAACAACCAAATCTATCCTAGGGTTTATAAAAAGCACCTAAGTTGATTTGGGTTTGACTTGTTAGTTTTGGAATGAAAACTACGGTGGGGGTGGTGTGGGGGACACTTACAAAATAGTTTACCCGCACTTTACTCTGGTCTACCGCACTTGGAAATCCATGCTAGCGTACCGGCAAGACAATAGATCAGAGATAAGTAGGATTAGTGTTATGTAAATGCAAGGATGCTTAGAAAATAATAAAGTAAATTCCGTTGCCTCCCTGGCAACGATGCCAAAACGATCGCATGGGTTTTCCAAGTTTGAAATCAAGGTTACGAGTAACCTGTCTTCGTAGTTGCAAAACGCTTGGTCAAATAAAATGTATACCGAAACTCGAAAAGTAAGTCCCGAGTCGAACACAGGGAGGTGACACTTTCTTTAATTGGAAATTGAGCTTCGATTTGTTTCTTTTTGGTATTTTACGGTTTTCTTAATTTTTTCGTATTTTTGCAAGAAGACAAGAAAATGAATCACAAAATAGAGATGAAACAAATATGGTATAGATATCACTTCAATGTCTATTACAGTCAACTATGAAAGCAGAAAAAGAGAGGGGGTAAGAGGAAATCTCCCAAATCAGCTGTTCGACAAGACGACGGTGCCAAGTAGAAGCTCGAACGAAGGAGTTGAAGAGTGGGACGATGGAGGTGAGATGCAGGAGGAGGTCAGGTAAAGGAAAGCTTCGACGTGGCTCCGAAATGGAGGTAACAAGACAGAGATGATCTGCTACCAGAATGGAGGTGGGAGGATAGCTCCAAGGAAACCTATGAATGGGGATGGGAAGATGGATGAATATTTGGTGAGGCAAAGGTTTTCTACACTAATAGTAGCCTTGGGAGCATGATAACAAGCTCTAATGGAGCGTTGGTAAGCTTGCTAGTGCTTGGAGTAGTTGGGAGTGGAGTAGGTAGAGATGGCTCAGAAGGGAGGGGGTGTAGGTCCTTTTATAAAGGAGGAGAAGAGGCAAAAATAAGCATGGGACTAGTCGTGTCATGTTTCGCATGTTAGAAATCGGGGTTACAAGTAACCCATCGTCGAAGTTGCAAAACACGTCGATGAGATAAAATTTATACCGAAACTCCAAGGGAGTCCTGGGTCGAGCACAGGGAGGCGACGTTTACATGAAAATCGTGCTTCGTTTCATTTCTTTTTGGTATTTTAGGGTTTTGATATTTTTTGTGTTTTTGAAATAAAAGACAAGCAAATGATTCACAAGAAAGAGATGTGGAACAAATATGATAAATATATCAATTCAATCTCGATTACAACGAACTACAAAGGCAGAAAAAGAGAGGGAGGTAAGAGGAAGTCTCCCAAATCGGCTGTTCGGTGAGACGACAGTGCCTGGCGGAAGCCCGGACGAAGGAGGTGAGGAGCAGGACGACAGAGGTGAGATGCTGGAGGACGTCGAGTTGTGGAAAGCTTCAACGTAGCTCTGTAATGGAGGTGAGAAGACAGAGTTGACATGCTACCGGAATGGAGGTGAGAGGACGGCTCCAAGGTGACCTATGAAGGGAGATGGGAAGTTTGAGGAATATTTGGTGGGGCAGAGGTTCGCTACACAAATAGGCACCTTGGGAGCTTGAGAGCAAGATCTAATGGAGCGTTGGTAGGCTTGTTAGAGCTTGGGAGTATGTGGGAGTAGAGTAGGTAGAGATGGCTTGGAAGGGAGGGGGTATGGGTCCTTTTATAGTGGTGAAGAGGCAAAAATCAGCATGGGATCATTAGTGACAACCAGGCCGTCACTGGAAACGTCACTACAGGCAGCTCATGCCCGCTGGCGCCCATAGCTGGCTCTGCTGGCATGCGATGAATTACCGACGGCTGTAAGCATCGCTATAAGTCTAGCTCATGCATCACTATAGTCCACCTCACGCTGTGCTGGAAATGCTCCTGCCTTGCCACGCGTGCGCATGCGCACCTATGCGCCTGTGCGTGCACTCGCGCTGCTATGCACGTGTGGTGCTACGTGCATGCGCTAGCAGCCTGGGCTGCGCCACGTGGCGCAGTCTGGGTCGTCCATCTTCTTCTTGTTGTAGGGGCTGCTACAGAGGTCGGATTGAGTCAATTTTTGCACATTAGGCTGCGATCATCGATCCGAATACATCCGCGTGGTCGGATTTATCATTTGAAGGTTTGAATTATGTCTCCTAGTCCCTTGGTTGTTGATCCTCCTCAGACTGCATATGGTGCTACAGAACTCCGATTGAGGCGATTTTTGAGGCGTTGGACTCCGATTGTTGTCTTGATCAATTGCGTATGGTTGGATCGTCAATCCGAGGCTCTGAAATAAATATTCTCCTTTCCTAACCACAAAAAGGATGTAATTAACCTAAATTATATACAACTACTCGAAATGCAGAATGATGCATGCTATGCAATATTTATAACATGAAATGCAAATCTAAGCCTAGGAACATGCATGAATAGGCATTTTGCCCACAATAAATGTGTTTACATCATACCCCCTTGCCTATCTATTGCTATTCCCTAGCAAAATTAAACTACATGCTTTTTATAAAAGCAGAATTAGGATTAGATCGCTTAAGCCTAAGTCGTTTATTAATGATAGAAAATTACAACTAAGGTCCTAAACTATGAAAACTCAACAGTACCCAGGAGTCTGCTAGAATGCAAACCGCCTAAGTTCTCTCCTTATTTGAGAAGGGAAGAAATATATACCTTTTATTTTTCTTCCTTTCTAATTTTTTTGTACCTTTGGTGTTTGAGAGTTTCGGGATAAATTTTTATGGCTACCCGACCCGCCCAAGACTCGTAAAGGAGTCTAAGTACTAAGCATCTTTGTGAAAAAGTGATAGACTCACAAAACGGCCGTTAAGACGAACTTTGGGTTTCTATGACCCTAGGTGACCTTGCCTAAAGGTTTATCTTTACGATTGGTAGCTTTCTCCCTACTTTTATTTATGCGGCCAACACAAGGGCAAACACAGTGTATATCTCCCCGGTTTATTGTACTTCCCCTCTTCTTCACCAAGTGTTTTGGGAATTATTGTGCATTTATTTTTTTGTGAGTTGGGTTCCAGACAACCGGTCGATGAGCTGTTTTCACCGACAACTTGCGAGCCATAGTCGTGCGGTGAAGTGTGGTTTTATTTATTTTTTTATTTTCTATATTTTCTTTTTCTTTTTTTAAGTAGGTGGCTTCCCTGATCTAAGATTTACCTAAAGGCAGTACAACGAAAATGGTCTTGTGGCTGGGCTCTGGACAACCGGCCGATGAGCTATTACCACGGACAACTTGCCAGCCATACCACCCAAGTTGGTCCATTAGCTACCCAATTTCCGTAAAATCCATCGAAAAGTGAGTCAGTGCAAAAAAATGCATGCAGATGCTTAGGCTTAAAGTCTCCCCAAATCAAAGGGTTGGTTGATAAGTGGCATACTTATCATCCCAAATTATTTAACAAATCAAAACAAATTTTAGTTGGTGTGGACTCGAGACTAAATCCACATTCGAGTGGACACCCAGGATAATTAAGCCCGAAGACCTGAAGAGTGTTAGTATTTACATCCTCTCGTATAATTTCCTAAAGTTAATAACTTCCAAATGACTAAGTTCTCTTTTCCTAATTTCTTTCTTTCTTTTTTAAATTTTCTATTTTTTTTATTTTATAAGAAACTAAAAGAAATTCTATGGAGTTTACATAATGATTTCAAGAATTGATTATCCACACCCCCATGCCTAAATGATGTAATGTTCTCATTGTGAAAATAAAGACATGAAACGGGCAGAGTAAATAAAACATCACCTGAGTGTCGTGAAAATCTAGTCAGCTCCGCAAAGAGAAGAGTGTATACACACATGCTAAGTTTAATGCCTTCAGCTAGGCATAACATACATACAAAGAAGAAATTGAGAATTCACAAGTGCGGGTCAAAATCTAAATCAAAAGGTTGATCCTGAAACCTGTCTGCAGAAGATGTCCACAGACGTGGATGAGATCATGGTGCATACCCATGCCCCAGGGTCAAGTGGTTCTCAAGTTCTAGATGAAAATCACCCAGAATCGAAGGTTGTTGTGTTTGCGGGGCTGAGCCTGCGGTTTAGTGGTGTGCAACCCAAGATCAAAGTGTCGGACAATGGGTAAAGATGGTTCAATAGGTGCAGTTGTCCACTTAACCTCTAACTCAGAAAAATAATCAATTATTCCAGGCTTGGGTCGCATGTGAAAGATATCATAAGGGTCCGTATAGAAGATAGGTAGTTTCAAGTCAATAGGTACCCTTATATCCAAACTTGTTTTTCCCCTAAAATTAACCTCCCAAATTTTCATTTCCAACTTCCTATCCTCTGAAATCAAGGTTTCGGGGACCTCCAGATCATTGTACACCACATCTAAAGTACCCAAGTCCAACGATTGTGGCTGAATCAGGATTGACTTGGGCATAATGATCTCAAAAGTATGTTCATTCAGCTCTTCAGGGTGTTGTTGAGGAAAGAGGCTACTAATTCAGTTGTCGGGTATCGGATCCTCCAAGTTAGCCCCAACCGAATCAGTGTCTTCAGTAGTTGGGCTACCAAATTGGGCATCATACTCCTCGAGCCCGTATGTCTCACTAAAATCATTCTGCTCAAGCTTAAGTGAGACTTCACTAAGAGATTCCTCACCCTCAAAATCAAAGAATTCATGATCCTCATTTGTATATGTCTCAACATCACAAGTCATTCCATCATCCAAGGAGATATAATTTTTTTTGTTTCCTAACTTGGGGATCTCAGGTGAATCAATCCGGTCATCCTCAAAGGGTTGCTTTAGACCAATCTGGTCATCTCCAATCTCCGAATATGTGTCCCCCCTGATAGGCGCCTGAGTGGGTTTAGACATTGGCTCTCCTGAAGAGGGTTCATCTTGAGAATCATCCCAAGATTTGACTAGTGCAACCACAAATTTCATCCTCAACCTCCACAATTTCCCAAGAAGGAACTCACCCAACTCCCTATCCCTAACACTTTGGAGCAAATCCAACAGAGAACTACTAATTTCATCAATCATTTTTATCATAGGCTCCAGTGCTTCAGTGCATGGTATTGGCTGAGCTTCTAAAGATTGTATAGTGTCCCTTAAATTAGCCAACACCCTATCCTGGATCTGGTTCACCTGAACCGACTGGTTTGGTTAAGGTTTGGGTGGGTTCAGGTTAAATTTAGGGGAGATAAGATGTCGAGGTTCTCGGGTCCCTCCCTGAAAGTAGGCCATTCTAGGTTGCTCAAAGGATGGTGGCGACCTATATTCTGTGGAATACTGGGGAGGGTAGGTATTATAATCATGATAACCTTCCTGATTATAGATCGGGTTAGTTTGGGCATCAAAGGATGGAGATCCATAATCATTATAGCTCTGGGAAGGATAATAATCATAGTCTTGTCGCCCAGGGTTAGGCCCTGGACCCTGAGGTTCGGTTTCATATCCCCAATCAAAGTCATCCGGGCTAGTGGATGGGTAATTACAAGTCAAGTTAGGATAGAAATCATCTTGGGGATAAGTGGTGGTAGGAGGATAGGATGTGAAATGTGTGTAGAATGTGGAAGGGTACATGGTGAAGTAAGGAGGGAAATCAGAAGAGAAAGGAGCCCTACAATACAAAAATACAAGCCTGTCCTTAGTTTGGGCAGCCTAAAGGTTTACAGACTCTCAGAATCCATCCTAAGATTATAGACGATTTACTCTACTTATGCCAGGAAATCCAACCAGTTAGAAGGAGGGACTGGGGAGAAGGTTCTTCCTTTGGCTTGCACCTCCGGTTCCTAGTGTACCCCCCAGCCGCGGTCATTTTACACTACTCCCCTAGCTAGACATCAGATTGAAAAGTATAAGCTGGTTAATCGTGAACAATCTCAATCTGGATCTCGACGAGCGAACCAGTCCTTAGGGCCAACGTCTAATCAATTTTAGTTAGGCTTGAGACAATGGTGCTTCAGGAATGTGATGGGCCCTTTAGATGGGTTGTGCCCTAAATGATCAATTAAAATGTGTGTGTGTCCACAACCAGGGTTTGCAAACTAGGTTCTTTGATGATATGTCTTTTAGAGTTCAACCTTGTTTAGTAGCTTTTAGGGTTTAATCTTAGGTATATTCAATCACGTTTAGGAAAACACTCCAAGTTTTGCAAGCACTGGTGATGGTATATTCCTTTATAAATCAAAGAAAAAAATGTGGAGTGCCTAGTTCAGCCCTAAGAATCAACCCTAAGTGGCAAGCTACTTGATGAATCGCTTTTATCTTAAGTGGTGTGGACCAAACAGTTCAATCAATTGGCCTATTGCACCACTTAGTTAAGACACATAGAAATTTTTGACCTATTCAGATTTCTACTAACTTATTTGTGTGTTGAATTAAGTGTATCGGGTCCACAGGTCAGATCTCGGTTAAGTGGTAGAATCGATGTGATTGTGCGCCTTAGGGTGAGAAGTTGTGGGTGTTAAGTGTGTAGCTTACAGAAAATCCCACAATCAGATAACTCTTTTTTTATTTTTTATTTTTATTTATGTGGATGGCAAGGTGAGTGGAGGTGGCAAACAAACAACCAACTCTATCCTAGTGTTCATAAAAAGCACCTAAGTTGATTTGGGTTTGAGCTATTCGGTTATGGAATGAAAACTATGGTGGGGGTGGTGTGGGGGACACTTACAAAACACTCTACCCGCACTCTATTCCGATCTACCACACTTCAATCTCCATGCTAGGGTACCTGCAAGACAGTAGATCAAAGACAAGTAGGGTAAGTGCTATGTAAATGGAAAGAAATTAAATAAACAATAAAGAAAATTCCATTGCCTCCCCAACAACGGTGCCAAAATGGTCGTGTCGTGTTTCACATGTTAGAAATTGGGGTTACAACTAACTGATCGTCGTAGTTGCAAAACATGTCGATCAGATAAAATTTATACTGAAACTCCAGGGGAGTCCCGGGTCAAACACAGGGAGGCGACGTTTACTTTACGTGAAAACCGCGCTTCATTTCATTTCTTTTTGGTATTTTAGGGTTTTGACTTTTTTTTGTGTTTTTGAAATAAAAGACAAGCAAATGATTCACAAGATAGAGATGTGGAACAAATATGATATATGTATCAATTCAATTTCGATTACAATGAACTACAAAAGCATAAAAGGAGATAGAGGTGAGAGGAAATCTCTCGAATTGGCTATTCGGTGAGACGACGGCGCCTGGCGGAAGCTCGAACGAAGGAGGTGAGGAGCGGGACGACGGAGGTGAGATACTGGAGGACGTCTGGTTGAGGAAAGCTTCGGCATAGCTCCGGAATGGAGGTGAGAAGATGGAGTTGATCTGCTACCAGAATGGAGGTGAGAGGACGGCTCCAAGGTGACCTATGAAGGGAGATCGGAAGTTGGAGGAATATTTGGTGGTGCGGAGGTTCACTACACTAATAGGCACCTTGGGAGCTTGAGAACAAGCTCTAATGGAGCGTTAGTAGGCTTGCTAGAGCTTGGGAGTAGGTGGGAGTAGAGTAGGTAGAGATGGCTTGGAAGGGAGGGGGTATAGGTCCTTTTATAGTGGCGGAGAAGAGGCAAAAATCGGTATGGGACCATTAGTGACATCTAGGCCGTCGCTGGAAACATCGCTGTTGGCAGCTCAAGGTCGCTGGCGCCCACAGCTGGCTCTACTGGCATGCAATGAATTACCGACGGCTATAAGCATCGCTGTAAGTCCAGCTCATGCGTCGCTATAGTCCACCTCATGATGCGCTGGTTGTGCTCCTGCCTTCCCGCGCATGCGCATGCACACCTACACGCCCGCGTGTGCACCTGCACTGCTACGCACGTGTGGTGCTGCGTGCATGCGCTAGTGGCCTGGGCTGCGCCACGTGGTGCAGTCTGGGCCGTCCATCCTCTTCTTGTTGTAGGGGCTACTACAGAGGTCGGATTGAGTTGATTTTCACATCGTTAGGCTATGATTGTCGACCCAAATCCATCCCATGGTCGGATTTATCATTTGAAGCTCTGAATTATGTCTCCTAGTCCCTTAGCTGTTGATCTTCCTCGGACTGCATATGGTGCTACGGAACTCCAATTGAGGCAATTTCGGAGGCGTTGGACTCTGATTGTCATCTTGATCAGATCCATACGGTCGGATCATCAATTCGAGCTCCAAAATAAATATCCTTCTCTCCTAACCACAAAAAGGATGCAATTAACCTAAATTATATACAACTACTCTAAATGCAGAATGATGCATGCTATGCAATATTTGTAACATGAAATGCAAATCTAAGCCTAGGAACATGCATGAATAGGCATTTTACCCACAATAAATGTGTTTACATTAGGGACCATTAGTGACCTCCAGGCCATCGCAGGAAGCGTCATTGTAGGAAGCTCATGCCCGCTGACGCACATAGCTAGCTTTGTTGGCGTGCGAAGAATTAGCGATGCTGTAAGCGTCACTGTAGCTCCAGCTCATGTGTCACTGTAGGCTGGCACCAACCAAGCACGTGCCCACCCCTTGATCCGTTGGCACTGCGCTGTGCATGCTCTTTGCCACGCACGCACATCACGCACTGTGCGCTACGCTTTGCAGCTGCGTGCCTCCGCACGCGTGCACACGTGCTCTCCCTGCCACACGCATGCGATGGCACATGCCTACGCATGGGCGGCCTAGGCTCTGCCACATGGCATAGTCTGGGCCATCCATCTTCTTTTCGTTGTAGGGGCTTCTACAGAGGTCGGATTGAGTTGATTTTCACAACGTTAGGCTACGATAGTTGACCCAAATCCATCCGTGTGGTCGGATTTGTCATTTGAGGCTCCAAATTATGCCACCAAGTCCCATCACTGTTGATCTTCGTCGGATTGATATGGTGCTACAGGACTCCGATCGAAGCGATTTTGAAGGCGTTGGACTGTGATCATCATCATGATCAGATCCGTATGGTTAGATCATGAATCCAAGGCTCTGAAATAAATATCCTTCTCTATTGACCACAAAAAGGATGCAATTAACCTAAATTATATACATCTACTCTAAATACAAAAGGATGCATGCTATGCAATATTTATAACATGAAATGCAAATCTGAGCCTATGAACAAGCATGAATAGACATTTTACCCTCAATAATTGTGTCCACATTAGGCATGCATTTAAGTCAACCGCAAACAACGCCCTCTGTCCGATACTCACAATCGCGTGAAGCACGCGATTCAAATCAGAGCGCGCGTGATCTGCTGGCGCGCCTCGATCGTGCAATGCCTCATCCGACGGCTACCAGTGCACGCACCAGCGCTGCAAATTTCAAATGATTGTAGGCGCGCGCTCTCCTCTCGCAATCACAACCGTCCATGCCTGTTCTAACGATGGATAATCACCGTGCCTATAACAACTGTAGGTGTGAGCGTTTGGTGTGGGATTTACAATGATAGAAGAGCAGGCCTTTAGTGACACTTGCAGTTGTCACTAAATGGCTTGCATAGTGCATGCGCAAACCAAGGTGTTGAAGAGGCGTGGATCTTCAACAATAGCTCAAGCGGCCTTTAGTGATGCTTGTAGCTATCACTGAATCTCCGTGCATGGGATTCTCTTCTTCCCATCCACTATATAAATGCCTACACATCCCCATCACAAAACTATCTCTACCTACTCTACTCCTACAAACTCCTAAGCTCTAATAAGCCTACCAATGCTCCATTTGTGCTTACTCTCAAGCTTTCGGGGCACCCATTAGTGTAGCGAACCTCTGCCTCACCAAATATTCCTGCATCTTCCCATCCCCATTTGTAAGTCACCTTGGAGCCATCCTCCCATCTCCATTCCACTAACAGATCATCTCCGCTTTCTCACCTCCATTCCAAAGCAACGCCGAAGCTTTCCTCTACCCGACGTCCTCCTGCATCTCACCTCCATCATCCTGCGCCTCACCTCCTTCATCCAAGCTTCTGCCACGCGTTGTCGTGTCACCAAACTACCGCTTCGGGAGATTGCATCTCACATCCCGCTCTTTTAAGCTTTCATGATTTATTGTAATTGACATTGGAATGATAGATATCATATTCGTTCCATATCTCTTGTGATTTATTCTGCTTGTCCACTTCTTTCAAAAATACAAAAAGAAAATAACAAAACACTAAAATACCAAAAACAAACAAAACAAAGCATGATTTTTAATTAAAGTAAACGTCGCCTCCTTGTGTTCGACCAGAGACTCCCTTGGATTTTCGATATAAATTTTATTTGATCACGAGTTTTGCAACTACGACGACAGGTTACTCATAACCCCCATTTCAAACACGCAAAACACATGCTATCATCACCCAACCCTAAATCGAACCATTCAATTCAGTTGAACTAGGTCCAAGACAGGGTGTTGGCTAGCTTAAGGAACACCATCAAATCTTTAGAGGCTTAGCCAACACCATGCACAGAAGCATTGGAGCCTATGATAAAAATTATTGATGAGCAGAATAGCTCTTTATTGGATTTGCTCCAACATGTTGGGGATAGGGGCCTAGGTGAGTTTCTACTTGGGAAATTATCGAGGTTGAGGATGAAATTCGTGGTTGCCTTTGTTCAGTACTGGGATGATTCCCAGGACGAACCCCCTTCAGGAGAGCCAATGTCTGAACCCTATCAGGTGCCTGTTTGAGGGGATACATGTTTTGAGACTGGAGATGACCAAGTTGGTTTAGAGCAACTGATTCAGGATGAACCAATTGCTTCACCTGAGATCCCTGAGCTAAGGAACAAAGAAAAATATGTCTCCTTGGATCATGAAATGACATTTGATTTTGAGACATATATAAATGCGGATCAAGGATTCTTTAACTGTTAGGGTGAAGAATCTCTTAGTGAAGTCTCACTTGAGCATAAGGAAGATTATTTTAGTGAGACAAACGGGCTCATGAAGCAAGATGAACCATTTGATAGGCCATTCATTGAAGATTTGGATTCGATTGGGGCTAACTTGGAGGATTGAAATCCTCATTTATTAGAAGATTCAATCAGTAGCCCCATTCCTCAACCATACCTCGAAGGGATTGATTTTGATTTGGAAATCATTATACCCAAGTCAATTCTGAGTCAACCACAATGGTTGGACTTGAGAATTTTAGATGGGGTGTACAATGATCTGGAGGTCCCAGAAACATTTATTTCAGAGGATAGGAAGTTTGAAATAAAAAGTTGGGAAGCTAACTCTAAGGGAACTAAGATTGTCGATCTAAGGGTACTTATTGACCTGAAACCACCTACTTTCTACCAAGACCCTTATGATATCTTTCATGTGCAACCTAATCTCAAAAGCATTGATTATCTTTTCAAGTTGAAATCTAAAAGGATATCAGAACCTATTGAACCATCTCTACACATTGTCTGACACTTTAGTGTTGGGTTGGACACCACCAAACTATAGACCCAGCCCGGTAAATACAACAATCTTCGATTCTGGGTGATTTTCATCCAAAACCTTGGAACACTCGACCTTCGGGAATGGGTCTACACCACAACTTGCTCCACATTTGTGGACATCTTCTGTTGGTAGGTCTAAGGATTAATCTTTTGATTTTGATTCTTAGTCGTACTTGTGAATTTTCAAATTCTTCTTTCTATATATATTATGCCTAGCTGAAGGCATTAAAACATAGCACATTTGTATACTCTCTTCTCTCTGTGGAGCTGACCAGATTGTCACCAAAATTCAAGTGATATTCTATTTAGTCCACCCTTTTCATGTCTCTATTTCTACAATGAAGACATTGCATCATTTAGTCATGGGGGGGTGTATACCTAATCCTGAAATTATTTCATTAGCTTTGTAGAATTTCTTTTATTTTCTTTAAAAAAAATTTGAAAATTCAAAAAGACAAAAAGGAGAAAAAAATAGAATTAGGAGAAGAAAACTTAGGCAGATATTTACTTTAGGAAACGATACTTTAGGACTAGAACACTTAGACTCTTCAGGTCTTCGAGCTTAATTAGCCTGGGTGTCGACTCGAATGTGGACCTAGTCTCGAGTCCCTACCAATTAATTCTACTTTAAATTGGTCAATAAATTGCGGTGATAAGTATACGACTTATCAACCTGCCCTTTAATTTGAGGGGACTTTAAGCATAAGCATCTAAACACTGTTTGCACTGACTCACTTTTCGGTGGTTTCTTCGAAAATTTGGTACCTAATGAACTATCTAGGGTGGTATGGCTGGCAAGTTGTCGGTGGTAACAGCTCATCGGCCGATTGTCTAAAGCCCAACAACAAGACCATTCTCTTCCTGATGCCCTTAGGTAAATCTTAGATCAGGGAATCCACCTACTCAAAAAAAAAGAGAAAAAAAGGAAATACTTATAATAAAAAGAAAAAAGAAAGAAAAGAAAAAGGAGAAAAAATAGAAAAATAAACCACACTTCATCGCACGAGTATGGCTGGAAAGTTGTCATGTGTAATAGCCCATTGGCTGGTTGTCCAAAGCCCAACTCACAAATAATGCCCAAAACACTTTGGGAAGAAGTGGGGAAGTAGAATAAATCGGGGAGATATATGCTAGGTTCACCATTGTGTTGACCCCATAAAAAATTTAAAAGTATAGAGAAAGCTACCGTTCTAAAAGATAAAGCTCTAGGTAGAAATCTTTAAGGTCACCTAGGATCTTAGAAACCTAAAGTCCATTTTAATGGCTACTTAGTGAGTCTATCAACCTTTCACAAGTTTCTTAGCACTTAGAGTCCTTTCCGAGTCTTGAGCCGGTCAGGTAGCCATAGAAAGTTATCCCGAAACTCTCAAACTTCAAAAGTCCAAAAAAAAAAATAGAAACAGAGAAAAAAAAAAGGTATCTTCCCTTTCCAAATAAGGCGAGGACTTGGCAGTCTACATTCTGCCAGACACCCAAGTACTGTTGAGTTTTCGTAGTTTAGGAACTTAGCTGAAATTTTCTATTATTAATAAGAAACATAGGTCTAAGTGATATAATCCTAATTTTGATTTTATGCATAGCATGTAATTTAATTTTGCTAGGGACTAGCAAAAGATAGGAATGGGGTATGATGTAGACACAATTATTGAGGGTAAAATGACAATCCATGCATGTTCATAGGCTTAGATTTGCATTTCATACTATAAATATTGCATAGCATGCTTCATCATGCATTTAGAGTAGTTGTGTGTATTTTAGGTTAATTATGTCCAGAAGGAGATTTATTTTATGGCCTCGGATAGATGATCTAACCGTACGGATATGATCAAGATGATGATCGGAGTCTAACGCTTTCGAACATATCTTGATTGGAGTCCTGTAGCACCTTATGTAGCCTGAGGAAGATCAATGGCCAGGAGGGCAATGCGACATCTTTACAGGCTTCGAATGAAAAATCCGACCATACAGATGGATCCGGAGCAATGATCGCAATCTGGCAACGCGGGAATCATCTTGACCTGAGAACCATGGCACCCTCTGCAATAGAAAGAAGATGGATGGCCCAAATGATGCCACGTGGCACCATATCTGCCGCCCAACACTGCCCAGTAGCATCCACAGTTGTCCCCTCATCATTGGAGATCTCATACCACAGCCATTGGATCAAGATCCAGTGGTTGACATTCCTTCGCGCCCACAACACTCAATTCATCCTCGAGACACAAAGGCACCCGCAGTGCATTGGTCATGAGAGGTGCTCTCAAATGCATGGCATGCATTTGAATCCCTCCATGCCTCAAATCCAGCTCTGTGGCAAGGCACGTGCAAATTCAACCGCACGATTGGCGATCGACGGTATGTGTGCTTCCACATGGCGCAACGAATGACCTGATGCAATCACATGGGTGTCAACGTGAGCTCTCACACACCATCCAACGAGCCTTCTAAAGGCACGATCTCTGCGTAATCAGGACCGTCCATCTCCAATCGAATGGTCCTCCTTCGACAATGCATGTACAGTTGTCGCCAGGCGAGTGCGCGAGCGTGAGCTGCAGGCTACAGTAACGCTTGAGTTCGATCTACAGTGATGTCTTGGAGGTCACTAATTACCCTTTGCATTTTTTAGCCTCTTCCCTCTGCTATAAAATGACCCCTACACCTCCCCTTCTTCTTCATCTCTTCCTTTCCTCCTCTTACCACCTCCAAGGCTCTAGAGAGAGCTTGTCCCAAGCCTAGGATGCTCCTCTAGAGTAGAAAACAAATATTTGTTCCCTCCTCCCATCCCCCTTCATGGAGCATCCTATGGTTGTCTTCTCACCTCCCTTCGAGAAGAAGATCCTTGCCATGATGCCATCCTGCCCCGCCCTTCATTATTTGGCTCTGTCCTCGTTTATCCCTCTCCCCACCACCTTTCTTTAGGCAACGTTAGAGTGAGTCGTCCTCCAAGCAACCATCTAGGGGGATTTCTCTCACCTATCTCTATCTTACTACTTTCGTAGCATAGCTTTCCCACTTTCCTAGTTGTAATAAACATTTGATTATAAAAACACTTGATTGTTTCTCTCTATCACTATCACTCTCTTTTTATTTTCCAAGCAGATTAGATAGAATTCATGGGCCTTATATCTTGCTTGCTAAAAGTACCAAAAAATTTAGAGAAAGTTAGGAACGATAAAAGCAAATAAAAATTGAAACACGGATTTTCAAAACCAAATGTTTGCCTCCCTGTGTTCGACCCGGGACTTACTTTTCCAATTTCGGTTATAAATTTTATCTGATCGATGGATTCTCTCGTGAATCAAACTATGATGATGGGTTTTCCAAACTCGAAACCTTTCCACGTGCAAATCCGATTCGATCAACGGCCACCTTGGAGGAGAAAGCTTGCAGGCCTACTTGAAGAAGCCAAGGAAAAGCCTTTTTAAGTTAGAGGGCAACTGCAGTTGGAGAAAGGCTACCCAAAGCTCTAGCAGAGGATTCCTTCTCTTCTTTATGTTTATATTTTCTTGTATTAGATACTATTTCCTTATATTTCATGTAACAAGCATTCAAATACATTTCATCTAGTTTGTTAGTAATGCAAGTTCCAATTTAACCTTCCAATTTCATGCTTTTCTAGTTAGTGTGCTTTCTTGTTATTTCTTTAGTGCACCACTACTCTCTTCTAATTACCCTAGGCCTACTTGCCTAGGGTGAGCTTAGAAGGGAGGACATTCTTATCACTTAGGTGTAGTTGATAAACGTAGTCTTTAAAGTAGTTATCTTCGTTTACAGTTGCCCGATTATTTTGAAAGCCTTATAAATAACTAAATAAAAAATAAAAAAATACAAGGGTGGATTTAAGAGGTGAGAGAGAGAACTAACTTTGTGACTAACAAATTGGCCCTGTTGGATGACCCTAGAAACTCCACTATCTAGGTTTACAAATTTAAGAGTATTATGGAATTGCAAGTTGCAACAACTCGAAAACCTTATTTTATCAAATCACACTTTTTCACTATCGGTATGTATTTTGAACATATAAAAAATTAATGTCATAATTGATTTTTAAATTTGTGCTCAAATTGATCTTCAATTGACTTTGAAATTATCCATTTATATACTTAGGTAAAAAATCTCTTTAATATGACCTAATTATACATTTTTAGCACAAAATTGATGTTTTAGGTCATTTTCATGCATTCGCATACTTAACCCTTTTATTATGTTAATTGATAGTGTTTTGACTTTGTTTTTAGATTAACTTTGGCATTTTAGCTATGATGGGCCACATCTCATCACCATGTCAATTGAATCAATAAGTGCTTGCATGGGCTTGGCAAACTCAATTTGATTTGAATGAAACCTTGAGTTTGTTAGTGTTTGAGTGATTGAATGTAGTGATCAATTGAGGCATAATGCTCCTCACAGTGAGGCAATGATGCGGAGACAACTAATTAGATGAAATAGTTCTGTCGGACCTCTACCTAGATAGAAGAGGTCCGGTAGAGGATGGAAATTGGGTGTTTTTGTTATATTGGCCAATCATCTAGAAAGAAAGGTGAAAAGTTGATTTTCCACTTTCGATTAAGTTTCACAAATGAAATAACGCGTTGTTGTAGTATTTAAGTGGAGGAAAAATCGACTAATCAACAATTAAAATAATCACTCGCAGAAGAGCGGGTCATGTCCACAGGGAGGCAATACCTATTTAAGCTTGCACCGGTTAAAAACATATGTTCATGATTAGTTTCGTCAAGAAATCGAATCGAAATCACTTTTCAATTAAGATAATAAGATAATATCATGCTGACATTGTAGTTATGCAAAACAAGAGGGAGATGCTCATAAAATCAATCGAATAGAATTTTATTAACTAAAAATGCCTTCCCCATCAATGGCAGAAAATGTAAATTTTAATTAACTTTAAAATGGGGGATTTGTTGCAGCGACTTGTGTGCACAAGAGGAGGAGAGACGGGCATCGAGGCTGTAGCTGAAGGTCACCCCGCTCGAGCCGCACTGCACGGTGGTGACAGCATAGCTAATGGCAGCCTATGCTGGCTGCAAGAAGGAGAGGAAGGTGGCGAGCGGTGGTTCTGCTCACTAGTGCGGAGGTCGTGCGCGGTTGGTGCAGAAAGTGTTGGGGGCTCATGCATGCGAAGGGTGGAGTGGGGACTACCTGTGCTGCTGCTGGAGGAGTGTAGGGGGGTGTGAGCACGCATTGCAGGAGGGTGCTGGGGGTGGGTGTGACTGTAGCCATGGAGAGCGCGCGGTGATGGCAAGGGTCCTGAAGGGGCTTGAGCGCTTGCAGAGGTGAAGTGCAGTGCCTACAAGCGCTGGTTGGCGAGTGCGGTGCTTGCGGGCGTGCAAGGCAGGTGTTGGATGGGGTGGTGCTGGAGAGAGGGAAGCGCCTGCGAGGAGAAGGCGCAAGGGCGGTGAGGCTACGGGGCAAGGTGCAGTGCCTACGGGCTCTTGGGAGGGTGATGGTGCGGTGGCGCGACGAGAGTAGGATGGGATGGTGCGCCTACAGTGGAAGGGCAATGGAAGGTGAAGCGCGCGGTGGAGGCTGGTAGGGCAATTGTGTGCGCCTGCAGTGCATGGAAGGCCTTGGCTGTGGGCAATGCAAGGGTGTTCACTGTGCACACCTTCTCCATAGTGCATACCCTCTCCACAGTGGAGAGGAAGGATATCCCCCCAGGGGGAGGAAGAAGAACCCAAAGATCATGATCTTCCTCTCCTTTGCTCTGCCTCCTCTTAACTCCTCTGTTCTGCCCTTCAAGGGATTTTCAAAAATCCTTCCTAAATATGGCTTCATTTGTTGAGGGAGGGCGGTAGGAGATTAGATGTTTGTGAGGGAGGAGTTGTGGCTGGCCGGAGGATGAGGGAGGGATTGAACCAGCTGTTTGTTGGGGAAATTTATTCCCCCCTCCTTGTTCTTTCGCAATATCATTCCTGCAACATAAAAACATAAAATCATTACATATTAAGTTATAGAATGCGATAAAATAGATGTAAACTTAAATAATGATGCATGCAAATATTCTATAACTAATGTAGTTATTAACAAACCTAAAAGGTAAAATTAAAGTTAACTTAGGAGTAACAATAGTCCATTAAAATTGACTCATCAAATACCCCCATGCCTAAGATTTGCTAGTCCCTAGCAAAAATGAAAATTAATAGACGTAATCAAAAGATTTCCTCTATTCTTATTTCAAAACTTTAGAGATCTAGACAAATGTGAAGTGATGATAGCCTAGGTAACAGATCTTAGTGAAAGAGCCAATTCACATTGGGAGTACGTACTTCACCCTTGGTAAATATTGCTGTCGCGATAGGCAACTACTTCCCTCGGGGATAAAGCAGAAGGTAATCTGTAATTTGACCCCGGCGTTTGGCTTAGGTAGGAGATATCGAGTTGAATGGATTTGTATTTGGTGGCACACACTCATCTGGTGCTACATGTAGTCTAGTACTACAGACTCTAAATTTCTAGACTATTAGACAAGCCAACTCGTAGAGAGGCTAAACACTATGCTCTATTGATGTTCCTGGGCACTCACTCTTTTCTTTTTAAGATCACAAATCTCGCCAGATTTAGTAATTGTACTCACTGTTTGGTGGCCTCACATGGCATCCACACTTCAATTAAAGTCCTAATAACTCTACAACTAAGTTGGAGTCCTCAACCAGTATTGGGACGATCAGAAATACTAAAAGGTACGTACGGGTCATATTTGTGGAACGTGCTAGATGTTTTGTTGCCTCAGAAATAATGTTACAATAATAAAATATAACCTTGGACTCTTTTCTTCTTTTTTTTTTATTTTATTATTATTTATTCTTCTTCTTCTCTTTCTTTTTTTTTATTTCTTTTTATTTTTGTTTCTTTTTCAATCAACACAACACGATACTGACTTTCATTTACGAGGCATTATTAGGGATGAAGATGGTCAAGAGGAAATTGTGTGGCTTATTTGGTGGAAGTGCCTATTCTCGGTACCGGAAAGGAATGGATAGGATAGGCATATTTCTAACCTTTGACACTATTACCCTCCTTCAGCCGAGGACTCTATGAAGAACGGTCGTAACCATCCACCATAGTCATAGCTTTATTAAGACTCCATCTCTGTGCATCTGCCTTATTTGGTGACTCTCAAGAATTCACACAAAGTACGCACACAGGAACAGAGAGCGAAGACTATGCCTAACTCTAAAGTATCATCATCTAATTATCCAAAACTTAAGAGTCGTTGCACTAGACTTAGCGCACCAGTAATCTCTCTACTTTCTTCTCTCAAATATGAGGTAGATCTACTAGAAGATAGTATGCTTGCCTCCCTATTAACTGACCAAGGTTCAGTAGACTACAAATGCTCATTCGTTTTCTTCAAGGATCCATTACCATGTCTACGTGCACGTGAAATAAATGTACTGGATTCTAAACTTAAGAAATAATTCAAGAAGAAAAAACTCCAATGACAAAGGTATTATGCTAGGGACTAACCCATTCATCTCAAGAAATAAGAAATTATTATTATTATTATTTATATATATATATATATGCTAACCTAAATGCATGAATACTTCCTAAAATGCAAATGCACCCCCCATGCCTAAATCTTACAATGTTCTCATAGTAAAATTAAAATAGGGGGAGAAAGGAAAGCCATCATCTAATGACGGTGTTATGCAGACCGCTGGGTTGCCTCCCAACAAGCACTGCATTTTCTGTCAACAGCCAGACTTAGAAGGAACCTGTAAGTCTAGTTCCAAACAAAAAAGGTTAGGTCCTAAAAATATGTGCAATAGTGCGGGCCTAGAAAATAGGTAGTCACGGATGTTGGTGAGCTGATGATGCAACGTAATACCAAATGCTTGCCAGAAGATATGAAAGCGAAGAACTTCGTTGGCTACCTTGGGAGGTCTAGGAATAAAAAACATAATATGAAAAGGGGCCTCCAGAAAAGGAATTAGTGGAGGATAACAAGGATTCTCCGGAGCAGGACGACTTTTAAAAGATATAGACATGATTAGTTCAAATCCTTGAATGGCGGGAGTAAAATTAGAAGCATCAATCCACACTCGCCATTCTATCCGAGGATGTACTGGCCTGATATGTTCTACAGAAAGAATGTACTTGAGCAGAGATCTGAGCCAAGGATCTATTAGGGAGTATAAGGGTTGTTGGTAGTGTTGGAAGGTAATGGTTAAGTCCAATGAGGGCTTAGTCGATGTCAGGTCCAATTCCAACAATGATTCAGACTGTGTATACTCCCTAATACTTGTAGATAACTTCACGTTACCCTACCTAGCATTAATGATTGGAGTCATATTTGAATCAAGGGTAGACTCCAAATTACAACTATTTGATTGCAGGGTCAAAATGTCAGAATCAATATCATTCAGCTCATCCCCGGATTCGTTTGGTTCACTCAAATTTTCGTCAGAGTGTATATGTGATTCATTAGGAGTTGGATCAGTATCCTTAATTATTCCTAAAGGAGGATTAGTCTTATTGTTTTGGAGCAAGCCTATATCACTGAATTTGTCATTCTTCTTGGGGTATAAATCCTCAATTGACGTGTTTTGTCCCCAAGAGTATCCCATAGACTTCTCCTTATTTTATTTTTCCTCCTCTAATAGCAACTCCTATTTTGATGGAGGATGACTCTCAAAAGAAGGGATAAATTTGAATTTTACCATATTATTTCTATCCTCTGGAGGTAAATCCTCAAATAATAAATAATTCCCTTGTGATTCACTCCAGATTTTCAGTCCAGGTTCCTCTATTAGGGCATCCTCATTTTTTGAATTATACTCTTCATATCCCTGAGACCAAAATTGATCTAATTCACCCTCCATTCCGTTAGGGTCACCTTCATTGGGAGCATTTAAATCCAGAGGATACTGAAAGGTAGGTGTTGATTCCTTAAGTGGAGGGTTAGTAGTAGGCTCACTAAGGGTAAAATGAGATTCCACCAAATAATCAATAGGGGAAGTGATAGGATCGATACAACCTTGACCCGGGTTGGTAGGGGTAAGGAGAATACTGTCATTCGGGTCAAGGACTTCAAGAGGTACCATCTTCCCTTGCTTTTGACTCCAATATAGCTCAGGTGGATAATCACTATGATCATTCTCCTCTAGTGGTCGTGTCTCATTGGGAGAGTCTAAGTGATAGCTACATAAAATTGGATACCTATTATCATTGGGTTCCTCCGAATTATTTTCATGATCAGGGTCATATGGGTAGGGATCAGAATTACTGGGAAGCGTGTAGCTAAGTTGTCTTATTTCTTCATTTAACTATTGAGTATTCCTCAACATCTCTCCCATTGACTCCATTCCTTTTGCTGTTTTTGCATTTCTATCATAAAAGAGGAGAGGCTACTATTATCAGGTTGGGGAGGATAGTCAATTTCAGGCTCTGGCTGCCTAGGGTTATCGGTCCAACCTCGATACGGAAAATCATGAAGGGTGGGAGGGTTGGTTGTTTGCATGGAAGTAGAGATTTCAGGGTTGGAAAATCCCGCTCCTAGGCTCTACTCAAAAGTGGGAGTTATCAAGCCAGTACTCCCAGGATAAGAATAAGAATGCTCCCTTGAATGATCAATGTACCCATCAATGGATGGATACGCTCGAGGCATGGGATCCTGATTAAAAGATGGGAAGTATTGACTCTAATAATCTAACTGGTAGAGTATGGGTGATCCATTTCTTTAAGCAAAACAATTTTAACTCTCTTAGGATTTAGACGAATTCAGAATACAAGCAAAAACTTCCTAGAGAGTTCTACTGTCAAAGCAAACACAAATTCGATGGGATCTGTTTTTAGTAGATTGTAGGTCTTAGAATTAAATGTTCAGTTGGTGGCCAAACAAGTTTTGCAAAAAATTATGCTTCCTAGGACAACCTTCGCTGGTGCCTATAACCTACTCGCAAGGGATGGAAGTCTCGAATCGAGCCCACACACGAGGAACCGAAGTAACTTGGTGGATAGCCATGTTGACTTCTGACTAACTTCCCTTGTGGTGCAAAAGAGGAGAGGTAGAAATTTATCTAATGACCTTATGTGTGAGGTGCATAATGTCTCAAGTGTGCAATCATACGATCGTGTTTTGATTTTTGAAATTTCACAAATAGGATCCTTTTGCACATAATTTTTAGTTAGATTTTAAAGTGCAACCTCTTAGCAGTCCCGATATTTAAAGTGGCCACTGAATTAATTTGATTTAAGGACTTTAGTGGTCTTAGATTTAGGTTCAATGCATATGCATGAAAGGTAGTTGATGCTCAAGAGAAGACATACCTTACTCCAGCTTTCTTCGTGCAATGTAAGTAATGCAATAAAAATAAACTAGATGCTGCTCATTCAGTCCTAGATGGTCGTCCTATAGATATGCAGCTTCTAACAGGGAGTTTAATTTTTTTTTTTTAATAATAATAATAAACAAACAGACCTAATCTAACTAACTAACCAAAATGTAGTTCAAACAATGTAAATAATCCTATAATCTAAATAAATGGGAATACGCTCCTGAAAATATGCTCCCGCATACAAAAGCGATAAGAAATAAATAAGCACGAGTAACACGTTCCCAAAAATACCTGACAAGGGTCCAAAAGACAATAATTAAATTCTAATGTCTAAACTAAATCTAAACAAAGCTCTACTTACTAAATCAGAAATAGGCTTCTCCGTAAGCCTAAGTGCATAGGATCAAGGCCCACATATTCCTGTTGCTGGTCTCCAGGTGGCGTCAAGGTCCACCAAAAAGATCATCTCCACCGTGCGTGGCCGTAGCGTTCGTCGTTCGATTCGTGCACATAAAGAGAACCAATGTTAATAACCCAGAAAAACTTTTAAAATACCATCAAAATAATATAAAATTCCCAAAAATATTAATAGGCATGTGTCCTCCCCAGCAACAGTGCCGTTTGAAAAGTTGATTTTTCACTTTCGATTAAGATTCGCAAATGAAATAATGCGTTGTTGTGGTATTTAAGTGGTGGAAAAATCGACTAATCAACAATTAAAATAACCACACGCAAAAGAGCGGGTTGTGTCCATAGGGAGGCAATTACCTATTTAAACTTGCACCATTTAAAAACATATGTTCATGATTAGTTTTCTCAAGAAACCAGATCGAAATCGCTTTTCAATTAAGATAATAAGATAATATCATGATGATATTGTAGTTATGCAAAATAGGTGGGAGATGCTCATAAAATCAATCGAATAGAATATTATTAACTAAAAATACCTTCCCCATCAATGGCAGAAAATGTAAATTTTAATTAACTTTAAAATAGGTGATTTATTGCAGCGGCTTGTGTGCACAGGAGGAGGAGAGATGGGCATCGAGGCTGCAGCTGAAGGTCACCCCACTTGGGCCGCACCCGACGGTGGTGACGGCGCAGCTAATGGCAGCCTGTGGTGGCTGTAAGGAGAGGAAGATGGCGGGCGATGGTTCTACTCGCTAGTGCTGAGGTTGTGCGTGGTTGGAGCAGAAAGTCTTGGGGGCGCACGCATGTGGTGGTGGAGAGAGGACTGCTTGTGCTGCTGCTGGACGAGCGTAGGGGGTGTAGGCACGTAGTGTAGGAGGGCAATGGAGGCAGGCACGACTGCAGCGGTGGAAAGCACGCGGTGATGGCGAGGGCGCTGAGGGGGCTCGAGCACCGGCAGAGGTGAAGTGCAGCGCCTGCGTGCACTAGTTGGTGGGCACGTTGCCTGTGGGCGCGCAAGGTAGGTGCAGGATGGAGTGGTGCTGGAAGGGCGCGAACCTGCAGGCGGTGATGGTGCTGGAGAGGGGGTGGCGAAAGGGCAGTGAACCTGCGAGGCGCGGTGCAGTGCCTGCGGGCTCTTCGGAGGGTGATGGTGCAGTGGCATGATGAGGGCAGGAAGGGGTGGTGCGCCTGCAGTGGAAGGGCGATGGAAGGTGAAGCACGCTATGGAGGCTGGTACAGCAATTGTGTGCGCTTGCAGTGCGTGGAAGGCCTTGGCTGTGGGCAATGCATGGGTGTTCACCATGCACACCTTCTCCACAGTGCATACTCTCTCAACAGTGGAGAGGAAGTATATCCCCTCAGGGGGAGGAAGAACCTGAAGATCATGATTCTCCTCTCCTTTGCTCCTCCTCCTCTTAACTCCTCTCTTCCGCCCTTCAAGGGATTTTTGAAAATCCTTTCTAAATATGGCATCATTTGTTGAGGAAGGGCGGCGGGAGGTTAGATGTTTGTGAGGGAGGAGTTGTGGCTGGCCGGAGGATGAGGGAGGGATTGAACTGACTGTTTGTTGGGGAAATTTATTCCCCCCTCCATGTTCTTTCCCAATATCATTCCTGCAACATAAAAACATAAAATCATTACATATTAAGTTATAGAATGCGATAAAATACATGTAAACTTAAATAATGATGCATGCAAACATTCTATAACTTACTGTAGTTATTAACAAAGTGAAAAGATAAGATTAAAATTAACGTAGGCGTAATAATAGTCCATTAAAATGGACTCATCAAAAGGCAGGTTATTATTGCACAAGGTTGAGAAGGTTGATCGGGTGGTCAATTTGATGAAAGTAGGTTAGGCGATGTCAGAATGACGATGTCTGAGTCGAAGAAGGGGATTAGCTAGGTAGAGCTAAATCTATGCTAAAGCTAACAATTAACTACCTAAATCTAATCTACGAAACTTGAAATAGCTTAAGAACTACTTACCTAGACGAAATGGCGAGGATGGCACCGGTGAAGCTTCGCCGAAGTAGAGAATGAAGTACACTGGATGAAAGAAGAACTCTAGTGTGATCGAACGCTGAGTAGAGAGAGGATGAGTGCAGCTCCTTCATTGGTAGGCCAGAGTTGAGGAGGAGGGGTTGAGGGAGATGGTGTTCACCGGAGGAAAACACGTGAGAAGAGAGATAGGAGTCATTGGAGGTGTAGATGAAGCCTGCTAAATGTATACAGTTGGGGAAGAAGGGATGTGCTCAAATTCGTCAGAGGGATTGGGGGGCAATTTATAGCCATGATGAAGCTCTAGGTCTAGTGTATGTAGACCATAGTGGTGTCCAAGTGCAGTGAAACCTCCATCGTTGACTTCGACAACAGTGATGACAACACATCGGCTAAGGCTATTAGAAGCTGATTAAGGCTGTCAGATTTAAAGAGTTTGTTGAGCTTGAACTTGATTGTTAAGGAAAACCAAGTTAGACGTCCGATGAGCCCTCATCGAAGAAGAAAGATTTAGGCCATCATTGACCATCGATCGAGACGAAGAAGAGAAGAAGAAGGGGGAATGTTGTATTTTAAGGACCTAACTATAAAAAAAAGGGACCTAATTGAAATAAAAAGGACTCAAATGAATTAATTTCTAGGGATGTAAATGCAAATTCATGATTTGAACATGCAATTTAATTTATTTTCTTTTCACTTTTTTATGGTATGTTATATTCATGTTAGGGAACAATATTATGGGGTAAAATTACATTTTTTGTCCCAATTTGCATTGCATATAATTTAATGCTTACTATTAGAGCTTAATTATTAACATAGGTCTAAATTAACTATTAGCTTAATCATCAATATTATAAATAGCTTGAGTTATGACAGAAAGCCATTTTCGCACATTTGAAAGTTGTCGAAAATCGTAGTATAGTCGCACAAAAACGTTCGTCAAAAATATTACTTTGTAAAATAACGAGACTTGAGTCCCGGTTGTTCGTCTCTGCGAGGCGTGTTTCTATTTCTGAAATCGATCTTAAAGCCGCTCTACTTAGTATTCTGGTGTGCAATATATAGGCGGTTAAAGAACAGGCACTTAAATCACGCAAAAAAAAAAATCATTCAGCTCATGGTGATTTCAAACACATAAACAGAGATATATATATATAAATGCATTTTTCATTCATTCATTGGGGGAGAGTTGTTTGTACAGGAAATCTAGAGGAAAGCTTATACAGGAATGCTTTAAATTAAACCTAGTTACGAGAAAACAATTGCATAGAAGAATCGACGAGGGGATTTCGCATGCATCATTGGGGGAGAAGAGAAACTACTCTACTAAGCAGTAAATGAAAGCAGTAAAACTTACGAAAAGCAAGATCTAGAGCTAAAAGAGTAGAGGGCATTCATGGGTGGTCCCCGATGGCCTTGGAGTGGTTGAGAAGAGAATGAGGGGCGGCCAATGTAGCTTAGGCCGACCCTTGGAGAGAGGTAGGGTTGATCCAGCATCCCGGCATGGTGTCCTCTATGGTGGTGGTAGTGAGCTCGTGGAGGGAGAGTGAGAGAGAGAGGGTGGATGGTGGTTTTTAGATCCACAAAATGTGGATCTAAAAATTGAATGGCTCTTGGCTGCTATTTTTGGCAACCAAGGCAAACACACATGGTAGAGAGTTCTAGAGAACTCTAGGCTAGATATTTTCATGTGGATGGTGTGTGTGGGTGTGTGTGGGTCGAAAGTTAGGTGGCTAGGTTGATTAGGTTGGGTTCTAGTGGGTTTAGGTCAAGGTAGGTCTCAAATTAGGGTTATAAACCCTAATTCACTAAGGTAAAGTGCAATTAAACTTAATACAAGTTTAATTGGGTGTGTGGAAACTTAATTGAGAGTAAAACAACTCAATTAAGTTAGGTCTAGGTCAATTGGACTCTCACTGAGTCCAATTGGACAGTGTGTGCTGAGATCAGGGCTCAATTGGACTCAATGAGTCCAATTGAATAGTAATTGGGACGTTGGCTTCGAGAGATAACCGGGTTTTATTGTTATAGCGTTGTAGTATAGCCAGTTATTGCCAACATTTCAAATACAATTTTTTTACTCGGAAAATAAAAGAGTTCCCGAGGTCGAACTCAGGGAGCAAGTTGTATTCTAGAGATATACATGTTTCTTTTACAAAAAGAAAGAGAGAGGGAAAGAATTTGTTGTCTTCTTTTTCTTTGTTTTCTTCTTTCAGTTCTTCTTCTTCTTTGTCTGCAGAGGTGATGTCTTTCTTCTGCAATGGTGATGCTCTTCTTCTTCTTCCTGCTGTTCCTGCTCCTCCTTTTTCTTCTGTCTTTCTTCAGATCTTCTTCTTTCTTCTTTGTTTTCCTTCTTTCAGTTCTTCCCTTGTTCTTTTGTGTTCTCCTCTGCCTCGCCTTCTTCTGTTGTTCTTCAGATCTTCCTCTGTCTTTCTTCTTTTGTTCTTCAGATCTTCCTCCGTCTTTCTTCTTTTCCCTTCAGGACGTCGTCTGATTTCCAAATCAGACGACTTAAACTGCCTGTTGCTACAGTCAGCTTCCTTCTTCTTCCGCGGTTCTTCTTCTTCACCTGTGCCTGCACACTTCAGGGCTTACGTCAGAGAACAAAACCTACTCTACCCTCTCCCCCTGCATCTCTCTCTCTGAAACCACTCTTGGGAAAGCTCTCCCAGAGCTGCCGGGTAATCGGGTTCGGGTCACAGGCGGGTCCAGGCCCACCGGCGTGCGTGGTGGGCGAGGAGTGCAGGTCAGTCTAAGTCGGGTCGGGTCAGGTCCGCGGGGCGTGAGCGCGGACGAGACCGGGTAACCGGGCGGGTGTAAGGGGACCTCACCCCGTGTGCTGAGGCAGTAAGGCTAGTGCACAAAATCAATTTAAACAGTGGAAAGGGTGTGAGGCTTACCGATGTGGGACTAAACGCAGACCTTTCCTCGCGTGCGCCTGCTGGGAGACCGCGGCCTGGCTTCTGCAGCTGCGGCTTTGATTTGCGTAGGTTGCTGGCTGGCTGCCTTCGCAAGACTCCCCGTAATCCGCAGCAGCTGGAGACCTGGAGTCCTCAAGCCTGGAGCGCGGGAGAAGCTGCTTCAATGTGCGTTAATGGCGGTCGAACCTCAAAACCTGTCGGACACGAATATGGCCTCTCGGCCTGATCAAACCACTGGGGAACCTTCGCCGTGGCACGGCGAAGGTGAGGAGCTGCGCGGCAGGCCGCAAGGTGGTGTCTGGCGGCAGCCCTAGGTTGGACTGCAACCGGAGGAATGGGTTTGTTCGGGGGAGTGTTACGGAGGTGTGGAGTGGCAGTGGAGGGGTGGGGGGTGCTCAGTGTGATGAGGCGGAGGTTCGGTGAGGGTCGGCGAGGTGTGTGAGGCTGTGGAGCGTTGGGAACATCTCGCCGGAGGGTGGCCGTAGTCGAAGGGGGTGACGATGGTCAGGGTCGGTCGAGGGCGTAATTGAACAAATTGGAACCGGGGAAAGAAAGAGGAGAAGAAGGGAAATAGTTCTAACTTACTTGCAGGGACGAAGGGGGAGAAGTAGGGCGACAGTCGTATCGACTGTCGCCGGAGAAGAAGATGCTCAGGGAAGGAGGCGGCGGCGAGCAGAGAGCCGGAGAGGCGCCAGCTGGGTGCGGCGTGGCGCGGGAAGAGCAGGGGAGGAAGTCTCTGCTGCTGGTATTGCGGCAGAGCGAAGAGGAGGAGGGGGAGGAACCGCCGGAGCTGGTGAGCGTCTGCCGGAGAAAGAAGAGAGGAAAGTTGGGGATTTTCTCCGTCAGATCCGAGCTGGGAAGAACGGTGGTGCGACGGGGGTATTTATAGGGATCAAAACAGGGAGGGAGGCGGAGGGAGACGACGTGTCTCCCTCGCCAGAGGATGGCCGGAGACGAAAGCCCATACCGTCCGTGCGTTCGCACGGCCGGTATGGTGGGCTACAGCGACCAGGGGGGTGTCCCTGCGACGGCTGACAACGCAGGGCACCCCTGGTTTACTTGCCAGGCTTTCCCCCTCACCCTGCGTGGCGCCATGCTCCGCGCAAGGTCGCCGGAGCATGGTGCTGGCCGGTTTTGCAGGGGGGACCTGAATGCAAAGAACGAAGGAGAGTTAGGGGCCAAAATGCGACGGTTCAAAAGTTGAGGGCCAAAAAGTAAATATATGAGGACCAAAGTGTAAAGTCGGTCAAGGAGGTTTCTTCTTAGGCTCAAGTTTTTATACATGATTAATTAGGACCTAAGGAATCTGATGGTGAATTTTATTTCTATATTAAACCTTGTTTGACCGGTCAATTTATGCGAAAACCCAGATTAAGTTATTAATTGGGCATGGTTCTCAATGTAGGTCAACATGGGTTCTGAAGGCCAAATTGAAGGTTCTAAACCCTAGAGATTATTTTTCTATGAATTTTAGAGGGTTTATTCTATTTTTACTTTGCCTCGAACCTCGTGAATTGAAGTGGGTTGTTTTAGGGTTACAGATTATCATTTAGTTCCTTGGAATTGTTGTAGCCCTTGCTAGATCATCTCATCCCACTTTTATTCTTATTAAGTTGCTTTGACCTATGTTTGGACCCTGAATTACCCTGTATGCAGATTATACTGGTAAAATTGCATTTTTACCCCTTATGACTTGTTTTCTCCTTAAACTCAGAATTCTCTGAGTTAAGCCTTTCCTTGAGTTATGTAGGAGCTTTTATCCTTTGTATTAGGTCAAAATGAGCTAGTTATGGCTCATGATGAGGTTCTCATCATACCCCCATGCCTAGCTTTTGCTAGTCCCTTAGCAAAAACTTAAGGTTTCAACCCTTGTTCTAGACCATGAAGTTCTTAATAGCTTTAGATAAGTGCTTTTTTATTTGAGCTTAGATTAGGTTAGAATGCTGACCATAGGCCTAAAAGGTACTCTAGTACCAATCAAGATCCAAATCTGTCTAGCCTTAGCCTCAGTCTCTAGCAAAGGTTTTTAAGGTCCACAAGAACTAACCTAAGGTTTATTGGACTTTGTGGTTAAAGCACCCGTGCTTGAAATGATTTTAGCCCTGGCTCAGTTCGCAGTGCGTTTGTAAGAGAGAGATAGAAAGTTTTTCTGTTTGGAGAGTTTTCTCTCTCTTTTTCTTTTTAGTTCTAGCCTAGGATTGGCTTTTCAACACGGTTTGTATCAGATTCCTTGCTCCCATCATCAATCCTCAAGGGTTCTTGGCGATCGATGCTTCGAGATAGCACCGCCCATGGTAACCCCCGGAACCCTAGCTATTGAGATTTCGAGATAATCCCATCCATGGTGTTCCGTGGCCGAATCCAGACCCTGGCAATTGACACTTCGAGATAATGCCATCCATGGAATCTGAACCAGCAGAGTGCTTACATGCCCCCAGTAGGATATGTAAATATCCTAAGAAACAAGCACCGAGGAGATGATATTTTGTTACGCATCTTCGAGGGGATTTCCCGCCTCTCCGCGCTGAGAACTCGTCCAAATCAACTTGTGTTGATCGGCCGCTCCTATTCTAGGTGTTCTTTTCAGAATTTTGCGATGTTTCTGCGTGATTCTGATTTTTACGCTTACTGAACCAGGCTGTGTGTGAGGTTAGGGTGCTTAGGTTACTGAGTCCCGTAAACCAAAAATTAGTTAACGAGGCCAAATACTCCCTAAGCCTTAGACCTAATACTTCAACTTTTCATTTTCCTCAACCTCTTGAGGAGTGTCTAGATCTTAATGGGTACTAAGAGTCTATTCAAGAATGCCTAAGGTTTGCGTTCTTACTAATCTCATTATGCACTTTTCAGTTATTTTCTTGAATGAGGTCTAGAACTTAGGTTAATTCCTTAGTTCCTTGCTAATGACTATCACCTTTTCTCTTAATTTTTGTGCTCCTTTTTCATTTTGTTTCTTTTCTCCTTCACAAAATTTCCTTCTCCTCTTTTCCTCTTATTCTTTTTCGAAAAAATTTTTTTAATTTTTATGGTGTTTTTGTCATATGTGAATTTTTTTGTTTGAAACATTTTCTTACAAGTTTTGCACTTCCATACCCCCCCATGCCTAAGGTTTGCAATGTCCTCATTGTAACCTAGGGGGTTTTTATTTAACTTAGTTCATTCCTTAAGACAGAAATTTGGATGAGTGGATGGGTTGGGTTGAATTTTTGCGGACGATTTCTAATCCCAGATGCAAGTATCTGAGGTGGGGTCGGCTGTCTACAAGGGTGAACTTTGAGTGCAAAAAGGTGTCGGAACAAGTTTCAGGTTTTCAAAGAGAATGACGGGCTGCCTCCCGTTAAGCGCTGAGTTTTACGCCATCGGCTGGGCGCAATAAGCTCAAGGGGAAAGGAGGATATAAGATGCCTCAGCCAAATCAGTAGAAGTTACATCAGTGAACGGCTTGAGTCTCTGACCGTTCACGATGAAAGGTTCAGAATCGTGGCTGAGTGGACTGATTTCGATTGCTCCATTTCCAAAAACTTGTCGGACCAAAAATGGTCCGACCCACTTGGATCTCAGTTTTCCTGGGAAGAGTTTTAGTCGGGCATCAAAGAGTAAGACCTTTTGACCAGGATGAAAGATCTTTCTCGAGATGTGTTTGTCGTGGAAGGCTTTAACCCGCTCCTTGTAGATTTGCGAGTTCTCGTATGCGTCTAGGCGTAATTCATCGATCTCGCTAATTTGGAGTTTTCTGTGGGTCCCAGCCTTGGAAAGATCGAGATTACAGTTCCGTACTGCCCAATAGGCTTTATGCTCCAGTTCTACGGGAAGGTGGCATGCCTTTCCGTACACCAGTCTAAAGGGAGACATGCCCAATTGGGTCTTGTGGGCGGTCCTATAGGCCCACAATGCTTCTGGAAGTCGGGACGACCAGTCCTTCCTGTCAGGTCGAACAGTGACTTGCAGGATTTTCTTGATCTCCCGATTAGACAGCTCAGCTAGACCATTAGTTTGGGGGTGGTAAGGAGTAGAGATTTGGTGAGACACCCCGTATTTGGTCATCAGTGACCTAAACTGAGCATTTGTGAAATGGGTCCCTCCATCAGAGATTATTGCACGAGGAATCCCGAACCTTGAGAAAATGTGTTGATGAATGAATTTGAGAACGATTTTGTGATCACAGGTTCGGGTCGGTATGGCTTCGATCCATTTGGACACGTAGTCCACATCCAACAGAATGTATTCGAAACCATCCGAAACAGGAAAGGGGCCCATAAAATCAATCCCCCAAACATCAAAGATTTCGCATACTAGAATCGGTTGCGTAGGCATCATGTCGCGATGGCTCATGTTGCCCAAAGTCTGGCAACGACTGCATGCCTTGCAGTGATTGTATGCGTCTTTGAACAGTGTGGGCCAGTAAAAGCCGCACTGGAGGACTTTTGATGCGGTTTTATGCCCGGCG
The DNA here is from genome assembly GCA_037157565.1 of Thalassia testudinum. Classification (NCBI taxonomy): domain Eukaryota; kingdom Viridiplantae; phylum Streptophyta; class Magnoliopsida; order Alismatales; family Hydrocharitaceae; genus Thalassia; species Thalassia testudinum. Next base: position 62,836,957 of record JAZHRO010000014.1, read on the forward strand.
AAATGGCCACCGCATGCCTGGTCATGGCAGAAAGAGAGGATATGTTGAATTCCCCCTCCGGGACACATCTCCAGATGATCTGATCGGCACCTATGCGGAAGAGGTACGGGTCTTCCCAAATGTAATACTTGGCATCGGAGCGTAATTTGTCTTTCTTGGCCTTCGGCCAATCGGAGGGGATCTAATGAGATGCCAAGTAATTTACTACATTAGCAAACCATGGAAGGCTAGTACCAATAGTCAGCAGGTGCTCATTGGGAAAATGCTCAGTGATGGGTCCGGAAGGGTCAATTATTTCAGAAGGAAGACGGGACAAGTGATCAGCTACCACATTTTGCTTTCCCGCTTTGTCGCGAATCTCAAGGTCAAATTCTTGCAACAGCAAGATCCATCGGATTAATCGAGGTTTCGCGTCCTTCTTTGCAAGGAGATGCCTCACAGCTGTGTGATCCGAGTATATGATGACACGGGAACCCAGAAGGTATGATCTGAACTTTTCTAGGGCAAATACTACAGCTAGCAGCTCTTTCTCAGTAACCGTATAGTTACGCTGAGCCTCATCGAGTGTTTTGCTGGCGTAGTAAATGGCTACAGGTTTCCTGTCAATTTCTGCCCCAAAACCGCTCCTACAGCGAAGTCGGATGCATCGCACATGATCTCAAAGGGTTGAGACCAATCAGGGGACTATAGGATCGGGGCTTGGGTGACTCGGTCACGCAGGATTTCAAATGCTTGAGTGCATTCCTTGGAAATTTCAAAAGGAACATCCTTGGAGAGAAGAGTGGTCAGGGGGCGCGCGATTTTTGAAAAATCAGGGATAAATCGTCGATAAAAACCGACATGCCCTAAAAAGGAACGGATGTCCCTGATTGAGCTAGGCATAGGAAGGTGAGAAATCAGATTAACCTTAGCTCGATCCACTTGGATACCTTCCTCCGAAATCGAGTGTCCCAGGACAATTCCCTCAGGCACCATGAAATGGCTCTTTTCCCAGGAAAGAACCAAATTCACATCGATGCACCGCCTGAGTATCTGGACCAAGTGTTGGAGGCAATCGTCGAATGATGCTCCGAAAACTGAAAAGTCATCCATGAAGACTTCCAGATAATCACCTACCATATCTGAGAATACGGCAAGCATGCATCGCTGAAAAGTAGCGGGTGCATTGCAAAGACCGAAAGGCATCCTTCGGAAAGTGTATGTTCCGAAGGGGCAGGTGAACGTGGTCTTTTCTTGGTCCTCAGGATGGATTGCCACCTGGTTATAACCGGAGTACCCGTCAAGAAAGCAGAAGAACCTATTTCCCGCAAGTTTTTCGAGAATTTGATCAATGAAGGGTAGTGGGAAATGATCCTTCTTTGTGGAGGAATTTAGTCGGCGGTAATCTATACAGACTCTCCACGAGTTGGCTAATCGGGTAGGAATGATTTCTCCGGTCTCAGTCGTTATAGTGGTGAGTCCTGCCTTCTTGGGCACGACCTGAATTGGGCTCACCCAACGACTATCGGAGATCGGGTAGATGATCCCGGCATCTAACCACTTGATGATCTCCTTTTTCACGACCTCCTGCAGATTGGGGTTTAAGCGTCTCTGCATTTCACGGGAAGGTCGTGTGCCCTCTTCTGAATAGATATGATGAGTACAATGAGAGGGACTTATTCCAGTCAAATCATCGAGAGTCCATCCGATGGCTCTGCGATGTTGCTGGAGGACAACAATCAGACGGGATTCCTGTTCAGGACTGAGGTTGGAATTGATAATCACAGGAAGGGTCTGATTAGAACCCAAAAAGACGTATTTCAAGTGAGCAGGAAGGGATTTCAGTTCGAGGATGGGGTTTTCAGCAGCAGCGGGTGGTTCAGTATAGATGTGAGGTTCAAGGGTGGGAGTTACTGGGTTGTTCACATCTGGATTCGACTCCTCTGTTTGCGGGTCAAGATCCTTCTGTGGTTGATGAGGCATACTCGAGTCATTCTGGAGGTGTGATTCATCAACCAAAGTCTTGATGTCACAAATTTGTTCGATGACGCCGCAATTAATTCCTTGTTGGGCCTTAAATATATCAATTTTCAGTGTTTGATCTCCAAACTTAAGCTCTATTTGGCCCTCCTCACAGCTGATGTTGGCTCTAGCAGTAGCCAAGAAAGGTCTCCCTAGAATGATTGGTGTATCCCTAGGGTTCTCAGGTGCATCCATATCTAAGACTATAAAGTCCACTGGAAAATAGAAATCCCGCACTCTTACAATAACATCCTCGAGAATCCCTTTTGGTGACTTTATAGATCGATCTGCTAATTGTAATGTCACCTCGGTTGGTTTTAGCTCAGATTCTTCTAGATGGTCAAGTAAGGATGTGGGTATCAGGTTTATGGATGCACCCAAGTCTAACAATGCTCTATCAAATTGGGTACCACCTATCTTACAGGAAATCAGGGGAGTCCCAGGATCTTTTGCCTTGGGTGGGAGTCTACTAAGGATTACAGAGCTGGCTTGCTCTGACATAACAATTGGGCTCCCTCCCTTGGTTCGCGGCTTACGCTGGGGTGTACATATATTCTTTAGAAATCGTGCGTAAGCTGGTACGTGGCGGATTGCATCCATCAAGGGGATGTTTATGTGGACCTGCTCAAAGAGCTTGACCAGGTCCTCCTCAGGGGCCACGGGTTTGGTGGTCTTCTTTCCCTTGGTCAAGGCCTCGGGAAACGGGATCTTGGTTGGTTCTTCTAGGATAGGTCCAGGTTGTGGATCCGGAACAGCGGTATCTTGGATAACTATCCTAGGGTCATGGTTATCAGGCCTGGAGTGGTTTGGATAATGCGGGTCTTCAGTTGTTTTACCACTACGTGTTGTTACAGAATTTAATCCGGCCTGGTTCTGGTTTGGGTTTGGTAAGAGGGGTGGCTGCTACTGAAATCCCGCATAAGAAGTTGAGGCTTCCATCTCGTCTGGAGATGGAGCAGTAGGGGCCTGATAAATCCATTGAGCGTGGCCTAAATTTGGATTCATAACGCGCTTCTGGGTTGGCACGTTATTTAGGTTAGGAAGAGGTTGGGAAGGGAGTGTGCCTGGCTGGCGAGAATTTGCCAACTGGGCCAGTTGAGTTTTAACTTCAGTAAGCTCGTCCTTTTGCTGTTTTTGAATAGCCGCATTCGTTTTTTGAATGTCAGCCAGAGTCTGAAGGATTAGGGACATTTGATCCTGATTTGGCCCTGATGGATAAGTAGGGTTGGGCCGAGGCTGAGGCGGCTGGTAATGACGAGGGGGCTGTGGGTGGGACTGAAAAGGTGGTCTTTGAGTTTGGGAATTTCCTGCCCACTGAAAATTGGGATGGTTTCGCCATCCAGGGTTGTAAGTGTTGGAGAATGGGTCGTTCTGGATGGCGTTGAGGTCCTCGCAGGTCTGAGGAACCTCCTGAGAGTCAGGGAAAGGGGGAATGGAGTTCCCCCGGCTGGTGTAGAAAGGATCGGATGGGGATGGATATGGATCCATCCCAGGGGAAGGTCGGTGGAGGATGTTTTGCACAGTTTCCTGTGTGGATGGAGGTTGTGCAAAGGAGTTACGCGCGGAGGTGGCTTGCTGCAAGTGCTGAGTCAGCTCATCCACCTTCTTTTCAATGATTGAGACCTTGTCCAATCGACTGGCCATTAATTCCAGGTCGACTGATGCGGACAGGCCCTGCGTCTCATGTGCTCCCTTAAGATTCGTCGCTGCGCGGGTATTCGTCCTGTCGAATAATCCCATGGAGTCATTGTTGATGGAGTTCTCGCACATATTTTCGAGAATTTCCCATACGGTGTCTTCATGTTGACCCATGATGTTTCCTCCGCAAGTTGCATTGACAAAAAGGTGGATGTCCTCACGGAGTCCCTGGTAAAAAGATTGGACTTGTTCCCATTTAGGAACTCCGTGATGGGGGCACTTTCTCATGAGATCCTGAAAGCGATCCCATGCCTCATGGAGAGGTTCTCCTGATTGTTGATTGAAGTGTGTAATCTGATGGCGCAAGGCGTTGGTCCGACCAACGGGAAAAAACTTTTTCAAAAATTCGGATTGAAGTTCTTCCCAAGTGTTGATCAGCCGGGTCTGAGTTTGATACCAATGGGCGGCCTTGTCCGTAAGAGAAAAGGAGAACATCTTCATGAGAAGAATATCCCGATTTTGCGCATCTGATCCAAAAGTGTGGGCCAGATGCTTTAGCTGTTTGATGTGCTGGAAGGGATCTTCAGAATTAAACCCATGGAATTTAGGTATAGCATGAATCATGTTGGGCTTTAATTCGGAATCAGGTCCTCCAATCGGGACTCTGACTCGAGGCTCAATGGCCACCGCAGCAGGATTGTAGTGGTCTCGCATCATAGGACGCTGTGGTGGGTGCACGAAGTTTTGGAAGAGGTCATTGAGTCGCTGGAGCTGGTGTTCCAGATTATTTTCTTCCTCAACTGGCTGAGCCATGATGGGGGAAGAAGAACTTGGTTCTGAATCATAAGAGAGAATAATGTGAGGGTGTTGCTGCACAAACACGGGCGTCGAGGCTTGGCCTTGACGAGAGTGAATTTCTAAAGGAGGTCTCAAGGGTGGTCTTAGGGACCTCCTTCCGTACATGCACTGTTGGAAGAGGTAAGTTTAGAAGGTGCTGGACCCAATCAAGGCACCCAAAAATGTGTTGGATGACTATAGAGGTGCGGGGCAGATGGACCCCTTGATCAGAAAGATCGTCCACCTGAGAATTACCTGGGCAGCCAGAGAGGGAGAGTCCCGCGAAGACCCCTACACGGTAGAGCGTCCCCACGGGTTACAGGGTTTCCCCCACCCGACCTCTCTTGTCACTGCGGTTCCAGGTAGACCAGAATGGGGATCTTGACCTCTTAAGTCTACCAATTTTAAGATCAGGGTGCTTAAGGTTTCACTTGAACTTTAGTCTTTTTAAGTGCAAAGAGTGACCTAATTTAAGGTTGGTTGACCCAAGGGGTCAACTTTACCTCTTGTTTTCTTTGAGAGCTTTCAGGTCTTGTCTTTTAGGGTTCAAATGTTTAGAGAGAGCCAATTGTTTAGGATTTTTCTTGTTAATTATTTTCAATCAATGGCTTGGGCACACCTCTTTTGGATTTCCTCAATTCTTGATTAAGGGGTGTGTCTCTACTGAAATCCTAATGTTTGACCTTATGTTGGCTCTACTTGGTCCATTTAACTCTTTGTTGGGCAATTAGGGCTCAAGCAAGAATGTGTTAGCCCTTAAATACCCATAATAGTGTGCAGGAGTGATGAGTTGAAAACATGCAACTCTTTATGGTTACTAAGTATGGAAGACAGGTTAGCCCTATATTGCTTGTTCTTTTCTTTTCTTCCTCTTTAGAGTTTAGGGGTTAATAGTGAGAGGAAAAATTTACCTGTCTTCGGAGTCGTTGTCGTGTGGTTGCTTGTCTTCTTGAGTTCCTGTAGCTGCACATAAGAGAGGAGATTATCAGAAATTAAAAAAAAGAAACAGGAATGTTTACCTCTAGAATAGCCGTCGCTCCCCGGCAACGGCGCCAAATAATTGGGACGTTGGCTTCGAGAGATAACCGGGTTTTATTGTTATAGCGTTGTAGTATAGCCAGTTATTGCCAACATTTCAAATATAATTTTTTTACTCGGAAAATAAAAGAGTTCCCGAGGTCGAACTCAGGGAGCAAGTTGTATTCTAGAGATATACATGTTTCTTTTACAAAAAGAAAGAGAGAGGGAAAGAATTTGTTGTCTTCTTTTTCTTTGTTTTCTTCTTTCAGTTCTTCTTCTTCTTTGTCTGCAGAGGTGATGTCTTTCTTCTGCAATGGTGATGCTCTTCTTCTTCTTCCTGCTGTTCCTGCTCCTCCTTTTTCTTCTGTCTTTCTTCAGATCTTCTTCTTTCTTCTTTGTTTTCCTTCTTTCAGTTCTTCCCTTGTTCTTTTGTGTTCTCCTCTGCCTCGCCTTCTTCTGTTGTTCTTCAGATCTTCCTCCGTCTTTCTTCTTTTGTTCTTCAGATCTTCCTCCGTCTTTCTTCTTTTCCCTTCAGGACGTCGTCTGATTTCCAAATCAGACGACTTAAACTGCCTGTTGCTACAGTCAGCTTCCTTCTTCTTCCGCGGTTCTTCTTCTTCACCTGTGCCTGCACACTTCAGAGCTTACGTCAGAGAACAAAACCTACTCTACCCTCTCCCCCTGCGTCTCTCTCTCTCTGAAACCACTCTTGGGAAAGCTCTCCCAGAGCTGCCGGGTAATCGGGTTCGGGTCACAGGCGGGTCCAGGCCCACCGGCGTGCGTGGTGGGCGAGGAGTGCAGGTCAGTCTAAGTCGGGTCGGGTCAGGTCCGCGGGGCGTGAGCGCGGACGAGACCGGGTAACCGGGCGGGTGTAAGGGGACCTCACCCCGTGTGCTGAGGCAGTAAGGCTAGTGCACAAAATCAATTTAAACAGTGGAAAGGGTGTGAGGCTTACCGATGTGGGACTAAACGCAGACCTTTCCTCGCGTACGCCTGCTGGGAGACCGCGGCCTGGCTTCTGCAGCTGCGGCTTTGATTTGCGTAGGTTGCTGGCTGGCTGCCTTCGCAAGACTCCCCGTAATCCGCAGCAGCTGGAGACCTGGAGTCCTCAAGCCTGGAGCGCGGGAGAAGCTGCTTCAATGTGCGTTAATGGCGGTCGAACCTCAAAACCTGTCGGACACGAATATGGCCTCTCGGCCTGATCAAACCACTGGGGAACCTTCGCCGTGGCACGGCGAAGGTGAGGAGCTGCGCGGCAGGCCGCAAGGTGGTGTCTGGCAGCAGCCCTAGGTTGGACTGCAACCGGAGGAATGGGTTTGTTCGGGGGAGTGTTACGGTGGTGTGGAGTGGCAGTGGAGGGGTGGGGGGTGCTCAGTGTGATGAGGCGGAGGTTCGGTGAGGGTCGGCGAGGTGTGTGAGGCTGTGGAGCGATGGGAACATCTCGCCGGAGGGTGGCCGGAGTCGAAGGGGGTGACGATGGTCAGGGTCGGTCGAGGGCGTAATTGAACAAATTGGAACCGGGGAAAGAAAGAGGAGAAGAAGGGAAATAGTTCTAACTTACTTGCAGGGACGAAGGGGGAGCAGTAGGGCGACAGTCGTATCGACTGTCGCCGGAGAAGAAGATGCTCAGGGAAGGAGGCGGTGGCGAGCAGAGAGCCGGAGAGGCGCCAGCTGGGTGCGGCGTGGCGCGGGAAGAGCAGGGGAGGAAGTCTCTGCTGCTGGTATTGCGGCAGAGCGAAGAGGAGGAGGGGGAGGAACCGCCGGAGCTGGTGAGCGTCTGCCGGAGAAAGAAGAGAGGAAAGTTGGGGATTTTCTCCGTCAGATCCGAGCTGGGAAGAACGGTGGAGCGACGGGGGTATTTATAGGGATCAAAACAGGGAGGGAGGCGGAGGGAGACGACGTGTCTCCCTCGCCGGAGGATGGCCGGAGACGAAAGCCCATACCGTCCGTGCGTTCGCACGGCTGGTATGGTGGGCTACAGCGACCAGGGGGGTGTCCCTGCGACGGCTGACAACGCAGGGCACCCCTTGTTTACTTGCCAGGCTTTCCCCCTCACCCTGCGCGGCGCCATGCTCCGCGCAAGGTCGCCGGTGCATGGTGCTGGCCGGTTTTGCAGGGGGGACCTGAATGCAAAGAACGAAGGAGAGTTAGGGGCCAAAATGCGACGGTTCAAAAGTTGAGGGCCAAAAAGTAAATATATGAGGACCAAAGTGTAAAGTCGGTCAAGGAGGTTTCTTCTTAGGCTCAAGTTTTTATACATGATTAATTAGGACCTAAGGAATCTGATGGTGAATTTTATTTCTATATTAAACCTTGTTTGACCGGTCAATTTATGCGAAAACCCAGATTAAGTTATTAATTGGGCATGGTTCTCAATGTAGGTCAACATGGGTTCTGAAGGCCAAATTGAAGGTTCTAAACCCTAGAGATTATTTTTCTATGAATTTTAGAGGGTTTATTCTATTTTTACTTTGCCTCGAACCTCGTGAATTGAAGTGGGTTGTTTTAGGGTTACAGATTATCATTTAGTTCCTTGGAATTGTTGTAGCCCTTGCTAGATCATCTCATCCCACTTTTATTCTTATTAAGTTGCTTTGACCTATGTTTGGACCCTGAATTACCCTGTATGCAGATTATACTGGTAAAATTGCATTTTTACCCCTTATGACTTATTTTCTCCTTAAACTCAGAATTCTCTGAGTTAAGCCTTTCCTTGAGCTATGTAGGAGCTTTTATCCTTTGTATTGGGTCAAAATGAGCTAGTTATGGCTCATGATGAGGTTCTCATCAAATAGGCTGATGGATTTGACTAAGATCCAAGTCAATTAGGTTTAGTGATGACCTCATTAGGTCCTTAGGGAGGTCTAGAGGTGATGTACTAGGGTTAGGGCACCTTAATTTACGTTCCTATGGGGTTGGAATTGGGTTTAGGGACCTAGAGATCCAAGATCAAGGCTTAAATCTCAAAACAGGAATTGGAGAGCAGTATCAGATGTCTAATTATAGAATCAGACATCTTATACTCAAAAATCAGAAGTCCAGACTTGTTGTCTGGACGTCCAACCAGAGCCAGGAAGGATTTCAGGTTCTGTTTTGGGTATTCTGCAGAAATTGGACGTCTGACAAAGTGTCTGGACGTCCAATAACACTGCAGAAGTGGGTTTGAAGTGTGCAGGAGTTGGCTAAGGGCCTTGGACGTCTTCAAACTTATCTGGACATCCAGAGAAGGGTTGGAGCTAGGGTTTTAGGGCTTCCTAAGGTGTTGTGACCTAATCTAAGGGTGGCTAAGGCTTAGGGAAGTCTCTAGGCTATCCTAGGTCTAGGATGGACCTATGCTCTTCACATTTTACTACTTTATTTCTACCTAATAGAATAGAAAGCCTTTAACCCCCTTACATTATTATTCCTACATCTAAACTAGGCCTTCTGCTCCAGCTCTGCTACAACTCCCGTTATTCCTGATCCAGCTTCAGATCCTGCTCCTGATCAGCTTATTCCCTGTAATCGACATAATACACTTAATCAGCACATTATAACATTATTTTATGCATAGCTAAAGGAAAGCAGTAAAGATGCAGATAATGCGTAAGCATTCATGAATAACCCTAACTTCTACTAAGTCCTAGCCTAATTTAGGTCAATTAAGACCTATGATTGCTGCGCAATCAAGTTATGATAGTAAGTCCTTATTTTTAAATTAAAATAGAGAAATGCTTATTACATAATAATAAGGCTAATTTAAGCTATAATTAAGATCCTATCATATTATTAACTTATTTACTAGAAAACCCTGTTTAAATAATGTTGCAAATTAATTAACCAGGTAAAATAGATAATTTTAGTTAATTAAGAGACATGATGAGTGCCTAACCATCCCCAGCTTAAATCCTGCTAGAAAAACTACTTCACCAATTAATCTAACATTTTGAGTGTATGCCCTACGACTAACTCAAATGAATCCTTGAGACCAATTAAAATCAAACTAATTGATTTTAATTAGCCCTAGGATTGTGACATGCCTTGGAATGTGATGGGACATTGATTAATGGGTTGATTCCCCTTAGAAGTCGGTTTAGAACTGTAGTGTACAAGCAAAAATGGTCCCTAAACAAGATTTTGTAATGAAGTGTCTTTTAGGGTTAATCTTGTTTAAAGTGGAATTTTAGGGCTTCAATGAAAAAATAGATTCAAATAAGGTTCTTATGAAGGTACACAAATAGTTTTGCAAGCATAGGTAATCATACATTTCCTATGAATTTCAGAAAAATATGAGTGCCTAATTAAAGCCTAAGAAATAAAAACTAGGCAAGCAGCTTCTAGATATGAATCAGTTATAATTAGATCAAGTGGTGCGGACAAATACAAAGTAACTATGGTTCTGAAATATAGCTAAAAGGGGAATACAAAAATTATTTTCTCAAGAATTTTGAGTCCCTTTTGATATTTTTTCAGAATTCTTTACGTATTGGGGTCTAAAAGTTAGAAAAAAAACCCCAGTTGGTTTCTTACATGAATCTAGAAGTGTCATGCATAAAAAAATTTTCATCTTTTTTTCAAAGAGGGTGTTTTGATTAGGGAACACTGTAAGTTGTTTTCATCAATTCTAATTAGTAGGACAAATATAAAATTAAAATACTATGTGAAATCAGGAATAGATCAGATTTTTGATAGGGATCAATGAGCAAATTTTTACATTTTTTATACTAGAAGTTTGGGAAAGAAATTTTCATGGTTGGTTCCTAACTTCAATACACGTCTAGGAGAAATTTTGTAATTTTTGGGCCAATAACATTTCAGGAATTAATTTTTGAAAATAAAGTTTGTTAGCGGCTCAAATTTTAGGTTGGTGGCTTTTGATATTTGAAAGAGAGATAATACCCACCAAAAGGGAAAATTGAGGTTCAAATAACTATTTCTAACCTAAGGTTCAAAAAAACACCTAGCCTAAATGGAACTTTTTTTTTAAGAGATATAAGGAAAATCTAATCAAGGATTCAGAGTGGACCTAATTCCGTGATGCAAACGCTTAACTAATTTTTTAAACCTCACTATACTCCAAATCTACTGCTCGTCTTTGGAATCCCAAGCCGCCTTGAGATCTTGCACAGAAATAGGGAAATAGGGAAAAATAAGTTGGAGAATTGAATGCAAGATTGAAAGCAAAAGATAATAGCAAACTCTGTTGCCTCCTTGGTAATGATGCCACAATTGATAATGGATCTACGTGATTGTTAAAAATTATTCATTGTAGCGCACAAAAATTGCTAATCAATTAAAATAATCAGATTGGGTGCTCGGGTAGAACACGGGGAGACAAGTGTGAAGTTTGCTTTTGTGATGTTTTTTTCATTTTCAATTATGCAAACTTTTTTTGTATATTTTTTTATAAGTGAAAGCAAATATGAACTAACTACTTGCAAGAATAAAAAAATATAAAAGTAGAGAAATAGAGAGCAAGAGGTAGAGATTAATAATTTTATCTCAATAGATGAGTGCTTACATGTGGAGTTCGTGCAAGGAAAAAAATAGAACTAAGTCAAACAAATCAGAAAACAATAAGAAGAATAAAGTAGCAGGAGATGGATCCGAAGTGGAGTCATAGTGGTGGAGTGATCCATCAACGACGCTTGAGTGGATGTACAGATTCGAAGGAAGAAGACTAAATAAATGCTTTAACGGAGCTTCTACTAAAGAGAACCTAAGGGAAGGAATTATTCTACTTAAGAAAGCTTGGAGGTGATGGAAGAATAAGCGGTAGAGTTGGTAGAGGAAGAACTAAATTCCAAGCTGTAGGTGTAGAGGTCCCTTTATAGGAATGATGATTAATTTGTGGTCATTGGATCAAGATTTGAGGACTTAAAGTAGGCTAACAAATCAAGGAATGTGTGTACCCTTGGATGTGCATCCAAGGGTGTGTAGGTGCACTTGGGGGGGCCAGCCACAAGGCTTTTTAGAGAAGCCTTGTGGTCAGTTTTGGGTGGTCTATCTAGGTACCTAGGATGTTGTTTTAATGGTGGGTATTAGGTCTTAACTATTGAGTGTTCTATGGAGAGGATATGATTTTGGGTGGACTCTTGGACAAGCCTAAAGTGTGCAGCTAAGAGGGATTGAAGGTGAATAGAGAGCAGATGACGGTAAGCAAGCTTGGCCGATGATAATTAGAAATTAGTGCAAGAAAAAGTGATCTAGGGTTTCTGGAAATAGAAACTTGTGTCATTGAGTTGTAGAAAATCTACTATCAAATAACTTAACTAAGACTAGGTAAGTCCCAGGTCGAACATGTGGAGGCGACGTTCGATTCTTGAAATCTATGTTGGTTTGTTTGTTTTTGGTGATTTTTCACCTTTGTAATTTTTTTTGTATTTTAACTAAGAAAGATAGCAATTCAAGATCTCACCCTACTCAAGATATCTAGCAAGAAATTAGATCAAAATATTTTTATTTACTCTATTCAATTCTACTTGCAAAAAATAAAGAGAGAGAACAAAGAATATATCAGCTAAACAAATGTTTATTACAATAAAAATGCGAAAATTAAAAGCTATACTACGAAAATAGTAAAGAGAGAGCGAGAGCGAGGTTGAGGCAGAGTGTCGTTGTGGGCTTGGACAACACCTGGAAGAAGAGGAATGAAGATGGAGGAAGGAGGATGAAGCTTGGATGAAGAGAGGATGAGGTAGGCATCATTGTCGAGGGATCTGCTTCCAGAACGAAGGGTAAGAGGACAACTGATGGGAGCTCCATGAAGGAGGTGAGATGCGAGAACTGCAAAATTTTTATTTTAAATCTAGCGGATCAACCCATAGCTTGGGAGCACTAGAGCAAGCATGAGAAGAGAGTTCTTTAGCTCAAGAGGGAGGTAGAGAAGGCTGGGAAGGGACGAAGAAGAATGGAAGGGATGGTAGGGCTTTACATATGCCGTGGGCAAATGATTTGCCATGAGCAGTAGCAAATGCATGCAGAAGACACTCACAGCACCTGCAGGATGCACGTATAGCGCACGCACCACGTGCCAAGCGTGCTCATGCACTAGCACCTGCTATACCTTACTGTCACGGGATTAGAAAATCGTGGACCATCTAATCATCGATGAAGGACCTTGATCGCTCACCTAGGCATGCTTTAGTTCCTGCACACTACACGTGAGATCACACGTCGAAACACGCATATCACCATCCATTGCACCAAATGGAAGCACCGTTGCCATTCATCACTAATCAAATGGCTGTTAGCATGTAAAGGCATGCTACTGAGGATGTGAAGGTGCAGACGAAGGACACATGGCTAAATCTGCACCATCTGCTCTCGATCCGACAGCTGAATTGTAATTGCCCGCACAAGGGGAAGCACATTAGGACTTGAACGCATGATAGTGGCTTGGGAGCACCTTCTTTTTCCATTGTGCTGAGGTGGCTTTTTTGTCCTAAAAATGATTATACCCTCGCTGTGGCCATGTAATCGTGGCCGTTGGATCTTCATCCAATAGTCATGATTGCTCGGATGATGGGTGTAGAGGAGCATTGCTAGTGGCAACGTGGCAACTACTTAAACGTTGGATGGGGATCCAACGGTTGAGTACAATGGTGCCTGGGAGGAAGGAGGAACTGTGGGCAGTCTTAGGTTGCTAAGATGGCACCACCTGGCATCATTTGTGCCACCCATCTTCTATTATTCTTAGCGGATGCTACAGAGTTCCGAACAAAGCGATTTGTTCTTAGCGGATGGGGATTCAACGATTGAGCATAATGGTGCCTATTATGATTGTAAAACATAGATTTGATTATGAAAATGTCATAGTATAATGAGAATTACGATACAAACAGAACTTTTTGTATGAGATGGTGAGCCTTGATCTATCTCAAGGAGGCAGATAATGGCGAAATTGATTTTTAACTTCTTTTCTCCACTTGCCTAAAATCAGATTACTGTTTTAAGAATGTGAGACATTGTGCCGGTCGTGTTATTGACATGAAAAATATGTGTGTTAGTCACGTAAATCATGAATGTGAAAGTGTGTGTTTCAATCCACACAACGTCTATTACGTGATGGCGATTAGCAGAAAATGAGTCTATCTCTAAATTATTGATGTGTTCTGGAATCGACATAATTTTATTGCAACAAAATATGAGATGATGATAACAGGATATTTTATACCATCAATTGATCAAATCATTACAATCTTCTGTAGTGGAAAGCTTGTACAAAGAATTTGAAATCTACTAAGCTATTAGAAAAGAAATGCATACATGGATCTTGGAAAGATTATATGCACATTGTAGTAGGGAGATATTACTGTAGTACTAGAAAGAAAATTTTGCAAGAATTAAACTATGAAGAACTATACTGAGAGCAATTGAGGTAGGAGGGAATAGAGAGATGGCCAAGGTAGTCTGGCCAGCCTCTTGATGAAGGTGGTGGAGTAGCACCCTTGAAACTTGGATGAGAGAAGATGGTGGAGGTACAAGTGGTGTGGAGAGGGGAGTCCAAGCATCCAAGAGATGGGACACTTGGCCATCCAACCTAGTCTTTTTATAGACTTCTTGGACAGCCAAGGTGCTCTCAAGAGAAGTCTCTAAACTTCTCTATAGTGGTCATGGCCTATGGCTATTTTTAGTCTTCTTAGATCAACTTTTTGTGGATCTAAGAATGACCATGTGCAGTGATTCTGGAGTATTCTCTAGAGTGTGCATGACTGTGTAGGTGTAGGTGTGTGTGTGTGCATGAATGTGTGGCTAAGTGTGTGCATGAATAGGTGATCAAGTAGACCACTTGGACCACTTCTAATTAAGTCTACGTTGGTCCTATTAGGGTGTCTAAAAATAGGTCTAGCTGTGACCTATTACTAAATGGTTAACCCAATTAAACTTAATCGAACTTAAATTGGGTCAATATGTGTTCAACTGGGATTGAGTCAATTGGACTCTCACTAAGTCCAATTAGACTTCTGTTAGTTGAGATTTACGCTCAATTGGACTCTATGAGTCCAATTGACTAGGAAAGATGTAATTGACTTAGATCCAAGTCAATTGGGCTTAGCGAGAACCTAATTATGTTCTTAAGAGAGTCTTAGGGTAGTGTACTAGGCTTAAGGTACCTTAATTAAGGTTTCCTTTGGTGTAGGATTGGGTTTAGGGGCCTTATGAATCAAGATATAGGCTTGAATGCAAAAACAACAATAGGAGGATGGCTATGGACGTCTGATCGTAGGATCAAATGACTTATACTTCAAAATGAAAAGTCCAAGTCTCATGTTCGGGCATCTAACACAGCATATTATGGAGTTTAGGTTCTGTCTTGGGTTTCTGCAGAAATTGGACGCCTGACACCTTGTCTAAACGACCAATTTTGCAACAATTTGGGTTCTAAGTCTTGCCGGTGGAATCTACAGAGCCTGGGCATCCAACATCCTACCTAGACATCCAGAGGTGGGCTGGAATGTAGGTTTTCAGGTGTTTTTGGCTAAGATGACCTAGTTGGAAGATGTTTAAGGTTTGGAAGGTGTCTAAGGCTACCCTAAGGCTAGGGATAGGTATAGGAATGTCCTATGTTTTTTCTAATTCAATTCAGGCATTAAGATCTTACAACTAATGTAGTATACGTCTTCCCTAAATTATGTCTTTGATTGCACAACAATCATAGGACCTAATCTACTAGAATTAAGTTAGATTTTAGCTTAACTTGGGAACAATGCACGCATAACCATCATAATTTGCATAATAGTTAATTTGGTTTCTTTATAGATAATAATGCTATTTTATGCTCTAAGAGAGAGGTTATAATGATTGTAGAAGATTCAGTGCAGCAGATGATAGATCCTACCATATGGATCTAATAAGGATGACGATGGGAGCCCAATGCTTCTGGAATCATCTTGATCAGACCTCCGTAGCATCACATATAGACTATAAAAGATCAAAGGCCAAGGAGAAAGATTGTAGAGATCCAAACATCAGATGTCAAATCCGATCACACGAATGGATCCAGATCAACAATTGCAGTCTAACGATGAAAAAATCAACTCAATTGGAGCCCTGCAGCACCAACTACAAGGGTGAGAAGATGGATGGCCAGGATGGTGCCACGTGGCACCATCTTGATGGCCCATTTACATGACCCAAACATCGAAGAGTGATGCAGAGCCATTGGATCATCATCCTCTGGCCATCGTTGTGCCACACTGCCCCCTCCTCGCAACCTTTATCATAGGAGGAATCCATCTTAGCCGTTGGATCATCATCCAACTGCTGAGAGTAGCTGCGCAAGAATACAAGATGGAGACACAAGTATGCCCATAGCATGTTGATCACCGCCCTCGCACGAGAGCAACTGGTGCGTGTTCGAATAGCGCTTATAGCCAAATCAGAGAGGCGGCAGTGCTTGCATGAAATTGAGCCATCAGATTAGAGCGAAGGGTGAGGATTCTGCCGTGTGGCATACGGAGGCACGTTGGATGAGGTGGTGCAGCGAATGCTCAGTTGGACATGCAATTAGATGCCCTGATATACATGCAATTGGGTGGGCAAGAAGAGGCGGTGCATCACTCTCTTTCGGACGACTGAAAATGAAATTATGCGTGCATGTGCGTGAAAGGTGCGTGGCGATGAATCCAGTGGCCAAGCGACTGCCACATGTCGACATCTGAGGTGATCCGCACATTTAAAGCACATGGAAGATTATTTTGAGGTGCAATTTGGTCCGTTGATCTCCCAATCGACGGATTTGATCGCACCTAAGGAGTTGTAATATTTTGGGGGCCTAAATACCTACTTTTCGCCTCATTTTAGCTATAAAAAGAGCCCCAAATCCCCCAATTGAATCTGGAACTTCCACCAGACACATCTCCAGCCTCTCTCTCTACAACTCTCTAGTCTTCCTCCCAACGCTCTGGATCTGAAATGCTGTCACACTTCGTACAAGCATCCCTCAAGAAGCACTGCCCTTCATCTATTTTCTCTCTCTCTATTCTTTAGGATAGTTGTTTTAATTCCTAGTTTGGAAACTATTAGTAACTAGGAATAAAAATCTGATTTTTTGAATATCTAGTCTCTGTTTCTATGTTGCATTAGAATAGATTAGTCAATACGAAAAACTTTGCAAATCATGTTTTGCCTCCCTGCAAATGACTCAGGACTGACTGATTCAGATTTACAAATTTATTTGTTTCGATGTGATCCACACAACGATAGAAATAATATTTCCATGTTTCATGGCGAACAGCTTGTGTAGCTTTATTCCAAGGCTTCTGCTGCAGCTCTAGCCTCTATCCTACTTCAGGTCCATCTTCAGGCCATCTCTAGAGCTTTCGTTACCTACAAACCAAATAATACACTAATCAGTACATTATTATAGCTTTATTTCACGAATAGCAAGGTAAAGCAAGAAAGATGCAAGGTATGCTACTAATGCATGAATTATACTACAATTATGATAAGTTCTAACTCAATTCAGGTCATTTAGGTCCTATGATTATTGTGCAATCCTATTCTCATCCCAAAATCTTACTAGTCCCTAGCAAATGCAAAACTAAGTTATCCACGAATGGGTCCCTATAGGACTGATTATTCTTTTCAAGTGTAAGACTAGATATTCTTTCCTTTTTATTTCCATTTAAAAATCCAGAAATCCAAACAATTGCGAAAGTGTAGTTATGTAGCTTGTGCAATGGGTTCGAGTGAAAAGCCAATTCACCTCTAAAGCTTATACTTGACCCCTAATAAAATTATATTGGGATAGGCAAACTTTTACCCTCTCCGTATAACAAAATATTCTATAATTTCTTCACCAACTTTTTGCTTAGGTAGAGGATGTCTGAGTCAAGTGGATTTGTATTTGGTGGCTCATACTCATTTTGTGCTACATATATACTAATACTATAGAATCTAGATTTCAAGACTATTTAGTAAATCAACTCAAAGAGAAGCAGGGAATATTGTGCTCTCATTGGTTCCTTTGTACTTACTCTCTTTTTGTCTTCTCAACCTCACAATCTCATTATATTTTGAAATATAATCCACATTTGGTGGTCTCACATGGGATTAACACTTTAATAAAGTTTTAATAACCCTAAAAGTAAGTCAGACATCCTCAGCTTGTATTTAGGCGGTTAGAATTATAGAAAAGCAGGTTATGGCCATATTTGGTAGATCGTAAATGTGGTGGATAACACTTATAAACTTATTTTTCTGCTTTTCCTTTTCCTAAAATAAGTTTTTCTCTCTCTTTTATTCTATATATATTTTGTCTTTTTTTAATATATATACTTGTTTTTCAACACTATTGTGCTCTCTTTGGTTCCTTTGTACTTACTCTCCTTTTTTTTTCTCAACCTCACAATCTCACCAGATTTAGAAATATAATCCACATTTGGTGGTCTCACATGGGATTAACACTTTAATAAAGTTTTAATAACCCTAAAAGTAAGTCAGACATCCTCAGCTTGTATTTAGGCGGTTAGAATTATAGAAAAGCAGGTTATGGCCATATTTGGTAGATCGTAAATGTGGTGGATAACACTTATAAACTTGTTTTTCTGCTTTTCCTTTTCCTAAAATAAATTTTTCTCTCTCTTTTATTCTATATATATTTTTTCTTTTTTTAATATATATACATGTTTTTCAACACTATTGTGCTCTCTTTGGTTCCTTTATACTTACTCTCCTTTTTTTTTCTCAACCTCACAATCTCACCAGATTTAGAAATATAATCCACATTTGGTGGTCTCACATGGGATTAACACTTTAATAAAATTTTAATAACCCAAAAGGTAAGTTAGACATCCTCAGCTAGTATTTAGGTGGTTAGAAATACAGAAGAGTAGGTTATGGCCATATTTGGTAGATCGTAAATGTGGTGGACAATGTTCCCTCAATGCAATTGAAATAAATACTAAACACACTTATAAATTCATTTTTCTGCTTTTTCATTTTCTAAAACAAGTTTTTCTATCTCTTTTTTCCTATATATATATTTTCTTGTTTTTATATATATACATGTTTTCCAACACTACACAATAGAACACATGACATACATGAATTTTATTCAGGAGGCATTATTGGGGATTGGTGGTGTTCAAAAGGATATTAGGTAGCTTATTTGGTGGAAGTGCCTACACTCGGCATTGGGAAAGAGATGGATAGGAACCATATTTTCTGACCTTGATATCAACACCCTCCTTTAGTTGAGGATTCCATAAAGAATGGTCGTAACCATCTACCTTAGTCCTAGTTTTATTAGAACTCAATCTCCTCATATTTGCCTTATTTAGTGGCTCTAAAAAATTCACACAATATTTATACGTGGGATTTGAGAGGGGAACTATGCTTAACTCCGAGTATCATACCTAATTATCCAAAAATTAGGATTCCTTTCACTAGACACAGAGCACCAACAACACTCTACTCTCACCTCACACTGTTTGGTGGATCTCTTGGAAGATGGTTTGCTTGACTCCCTAACAACTATCTAGGGGTTCAGTGAAGGAAGCATTGCTTCTTCGTGACAAACTAATGACTTTTATTAGTCCTCACAATGAATCCATTGCAAAATCTACGTGTGTGTGTGAAAATTGTACTGGATTCTAGATTTAAGGAATCAACTAAAGAATAAAATCTCTAATAAAACCTCTTGATGAAAATCATTATTCATGGATGCGATATATATATAAAATGCTATATACAATTAACCTCTTATGATTTCTACTTTAATTTTTCTCCCTTATCAGGTTACATTCAACTGAGTTCTAAATCAAAACAAATGTGAGTGAACAAGTCGGGAGTGGCTGTTGCGGATGATTTCTAGCTCCAATGTGAACATTGGAGGTAGAGTCGATTGTTCTTAAATTATGGACTCTAGAGTACAATTAAGATGTTACCCAGAGGTTTTCTAAGTGTTGGGATAAAATTTTTCAGTTCAATGTATACTACCACCCACGTGACTAAGTTATTGCATGTCCTTATGCATGAATATAAAGGAAATAAATTAGGATAGGGAGTAAGTGGATCGAAATCACCTGGAATCGCTCCTGAATTTTCTTACAGCATAAGCCAACATCCTGATATATAATTTGCAAAAAAATATGCTAAAAGAAAAATGCTATGTATAGAAGGAAAGAAAATGTTATTTATAAACGCTGAGTTTAATGCCTCCAGCTGGTCGAACACTCAATCAGATAGATCAGTGATTGCAGAAGAGCAGGTGAAGAACAAAAGGAAGATGTGTTTGTGACTTCTGAGAATTAACGGTCCATAAATGCAAACCAACTGATGATGCATCCCTACACTAAAGAGTCTATCTATAGCAAACTATGAAATAGGGCCGAAATGTAGGGGATAATCAGAATGAGGATCATGATGGCAATTTTCATATTAATTATGTTCCATAATTCAATGAGAAATTGCAGAGGAAGTGGACTGATATGATCAAAGTGTATGTCATCATCAGAGTCTGGATCATAAGGATCTTCATAATGGTGATTGACATCAAAAATCATGCTCTCCCCAAACCTTGGGTTATATAAGGATACATGTCAGATTGGGGGTTTTGCATATAGGTCATTAAAATCCTCATTAGAAATCATCTCATCCTCATCGATACTATCTTTGGATTCATTGGAAGCTATCTCAGTCTCCAGGTCGAGCCATCCATTAGATTGATTAGGATTGTGAGTAAGTCCCCAGTTCATTCTGGTTAGTATTTCACCCTTATATGTAGCAGGTTCCTCATCATTTCTTGCATTTGATGGCATTTGCATTTACCTATGCAAATCATCCAAAGCCATTCCTAATATTTGTATATCAGAATTAGGAATAGAGAGTGCAGTCTCAAAGTTTCCATCATTATCCTGGTGGGTGAAAGAAGAAAGATGCAAATCAGATCATGTCATATTGAAAACAGATTCACTTCCCATGGGAAGTGACTCAGGCTGATTAGTAGTGTCAAATCCAGATGTTGCACTCAATTCATCCAAGCACATATGATCATCGGTAATGATTGATTCTTCCAAATAGAACTCTTGTAACTTAGGGATTCCATCAAGATCCATATCCATGAGTGGATCTACTTCCTTCGTTTAGCTAGGTTGTCCAACTGATGAGGTATCTCCCAAGATTTAGGGTATTCTGATTGAGAGTCCGTCTTGAGGATACTAATCCTTTCCTTATCACTTTCACGAATGGGGTTCTCAGATGAGTGCACTCGGGATATTCCTAGTTCATGTTCCATAACCACACTAGATGTTTCTCCCCTTGAATCCATTCCAAGTATCTACCCCAAAGAATTTGTTGTAGCACTTTCAACTGTAGTCACTTCAGGTTGTTTGAGGTGCTCAAGGCTATTCTCCACTTGATATTGCAAATATAGTATTTCTTGAAGTATACAATTCTTTCTAGTTAGCCTTGTCAGGGATTCTAATTCTTGAAGGGTCGTCAGTAAACATTCTTGGGATGGAATCCAAGTTCGTCTTTGTTCAAGATCAGTAGTAGCCTGGATTTCGTGCAGATAAATTGCAACCTTTTCCTTGGTCCTAGCTATCATTTGTTGCAATATGAAATGTTGTCGCATATGCAGTGACAGTTCATCAGGGGTTCCCAGGGGTGAATTAGGTCTACCAATGTTCCATGGGTGAGATGTAGAAGTATGAAAATCATACCTTGGGACATAAGATGGGGTCCTTTGTGGAGCCATTTGATATTGGTCATAATGATTAGGGTTAGGATATGGGTTAACCATTTTAGAAACCCGAGACCACCTTGAGTTTGGTTCCCAAAGTTTTTATGACTCAATGACCTAGGCTTCTAGATGAGCTATCTGGTATAGATTTTCTAGATCCTGAACAAGTCTTGGTCCAGGGTTGGCCATCTCGGCTAATCGAGTAGAAGGAGAACAAGGTAGTGGAGAAAAAGGTCTAGGCAATGCGACGAGTTGCCTTCCCCTCCTTGGTATTGGTTCCGAAGGTCCAACCAATTGTGGTCTAAGTGACCTCCTCCCTTATAGACACAAGCCAACTTGAGTTGGTGCAGCCAAGCCAAACAAGGCTAAGGCCTTTTTAATCAAATGGTCCTTAAGAGCTGATGAGCATATTTTTCATTAAGATTTTAATTATTGAGGAAAAAATTGTTACCAAGCCGACTGTAAATAATCCCAACCTCTCAAGCTAACCCAGCTAATCTGTTACGAGGGGACTAAGGGGAAGGTTCTTCCTTTGGCTTTTGCCTCTGGTACCTTTGTACCCCTTAGATTTTGTCATTTGACACTACCTCGCAAATTTGGCAAATGGGTTTGGAAAAAGTGGTTGTAATGACCCAGTAGTTCGATAACAATGTTTAGGTTACTTAATGCATTTTATGAAATTTTTACTTAACCTCTCTTTTCTTCAATTTGGCTTTTAGTGAGTGGTCCACAAGGTGACCTAACTCACCGGCTAGCCACTAGACTTAGTCTAAGATAGTCTAATGTGGTCTCTAGTTTGTAACCTTAAAAGTTGCACCTAGGGTTTATGCAATGGACTAAGTTTAGGCTGTAGACCACAACTCAAATTGAATCATTCTCCAGAGCACTATTTGAATCCAAATGATCTAAAATTTCACAAATTCTTTTTCAATTATCTTATCAGAGAATATCTTTTTTCAATTTTTACTATTTCAAAAAAATAAATATGAAATTTTAACTGTCAAGGGGTCAGATGTGGAATTTTGACCACCTGTCAGATTTTCTTTTCGAAATAGTATCAATTGTACTCCAAAAATTCATGATAAATATGGAAATGAAAGATAATTTGACAACACTTCAAAGCCCACTATTTTTAGTCAAATCTAATTTGTGTATAGTTCAGAATTGTTTTTTAAATTGAAAAAAATTTGAATTTGAGTCTATTTGACTCTGTTGTATTCTGCGAATTTTCAAAAATTGCATAAATCATATTTTTTAAGTGAATGGTGCTATTCGAAAGTTAACTTGAAGATCTATCTTCAACCCAAGTTTCAAAATTTTTGGGTCACAAAATATTCGGCAATTGAATTTTTAAATCATTAAAAATATCTAGCCAAAATTCAAGGATTGGTAAAAGGGTTTTTGAAAGGGTTTTGATTTCAAGATGAGCCTTTTCACAAAAAGTCTTTTTTTTCAATTTGGGAATTCTTTCACAAGCAAATCTATCCGAAAGATTCAAAAGAAACCTAAATCTAAAATCCATCTTTTTTTTGTAGGAAATTTGTCGGATCTTCTTTTTTCAAAAATCAAATCTAATTGTAGGGTTCAAAGAAAACCTAACACTAAGATTTTTGTATGTACCTTATTTTTCTTCAGCTATGCCTAATGTGTGTGCAGAATTCACTTTTCCTGTTCCTGCACACCAATAGCAAGCAAAAGCAAATATGTTAGGATTATGCTTTAAAATTAAAAATCGAAATTGCATTGCTTCTTGGGCAACAGTGCCATTTGTTGTTACCATAAAATGTAGATTTGATTATGAAAATGTCATAGTATAACACGAATTATGATTCAATCAAAACTTTTCCAAACGAGATGTGAAAAGGTTATAGACATACTAAATGGCACTTAAAACAAACGTCAGGTTTTTACAACCCTAGGTGACCCATAACGAAAAAAATTATGCCTAAAGGTGCATCTATTTGATCAATAGCTTTCTTCATATTTTTACTTTTATGGGGTTAGCATAAGAGCGAATCCAGTGTATATCTTCCTGACTCATTCTACTAGCTTCTCCTAAAGTGTTTAGGAATTATTTGTGTTTTTTTGGGTTGGCTTCTAGACAACCGGCAATGGGGGTTTACCCATAACAACTTGCCAGCCATACCCATGACGTGAAGTGTGCCTTATTGATTTCTTTCTTCCTTTCTATTTTCTTCATTTTTTTTCTTTTCTTTTTCTTTTTGTTCTTTTTTTTTAAACAAGGTGGCTTCCCTTATCAATGATTTACCTAAAGGCAGCAAATAAAGAAAATGACTCATGTGGCTAGGCTCTGGACACTTGGCTATGAGGGGTTACTCCTAGCAATGTGCCAACTGATCGCACAGGTTTCACGTGTTTGAAATCAGGGTTACGAGTAACCCATCGTCGTAGTTGCAAAACTCTTGATCAAATATAATTTATATCGAAACTCCAAGGGAGACCTGAGTCGAACACAAAGAGGTGATGTTTACTTTGTATGAAAACTGCACTTCGATTTATTTCTTTTTGCCATTTTAGGGTTTTATTTTTTTCTTATTTTTGAAAAAAGATGATAAACAATCACAAGATAGGTATAGAATCGAATATGATAAATTGCATGAATGTCAATTACAATAATTTAGAAAACACAAAAAGAGAGGGAGGTGAGAAGAAATCTCCCAAAGCGGCTGTTCAGTGAGACGACGATACTTGGCGGAAGCTCAGATGGAGTTGGGAAGCAGGACAACGAAGGAGAGATGCGGAAGGATGTCGGGTAGAGAAACGCTTCAGTGCAGCTCTAGAATGGAGGTGAGAAGGTAGAGATAATCTGCTACCCGAATCCAGGTAGGAGGAAGGCTCCATGGCGACCTATGAATGGAGATGGGAAGTTAGAGGAGTATTTAGTGGGGCAGAATTTCATTACAAAAAAAGGTGCCTTCGGAGCTTCAAAGCAAGCTCTAATGGAGCGTTGGTAGGCTTGCTAGGGCTTGGGAGTAGAGTAGGTAGAGATGTCTTGGAAGGGAGGGGGTGTTGGTCCTTTCATAGTGGATGAAAAGAGGCTAGAATAGTCATCGTACCATTAGTCAGCTCCAAGCCATCGCTGGAAGTGTCGCTGCAGGTAGCTCATGCCCGCTCAGGCCCACAGCTGGCCTTGCTAGAGTGCGAATAATTAGCGACGACTGTAAGCATCGTTGTAGGTCTAGCTCAAGCATCCCTATATGTTGGTACCAACTGAGCACATGCCTGCCCACAGCTGGTCGGCGCATCACATGCACCTGGCCGCACACGCACGCTTGGAAGCTGGAGCTGTACTGTCTTTGCGCATGCCTGTCTGCATGTGTGCTTGCACTGGTTGTGCGCTAGCTATGCGCCCAATTCTTGATTTGGGGCTTTCGCGGGTCTCAAACCTACGCCCCTTAATCCGCATAGAGCGCTTAGCCGCTGCACTGGGCTCTCCCTTGAGTCATGAAGAGGTGCGTGGTGGGAAGGCTTCTCACCCATTGGATCAAGATCCAATGGTTGGGAATGAAGGTTGTGGATGATGCTGGCTGGTGTGGGTGGGCTAGATGGTGCAACGTGGCACCATTTGGGCTGTCCATTCTTCTTTCTATTGCAAGGGGTGCCATGATGCTCAATTCGAGATGATTTCTACATTTCCGGATTGCGATTGTCACTCCGGATCCATCTATATGGTCGGATTTTTCATCCAAAGCTCATAAGGATGTCGCATTGCCCTTCTGGTCGTTGATCTTCCTCGAACATCATATGATGCTAAGGTACTCCGATCT
Organism: Thalassia testudinum; assembly: GCA_037157565.1. Taxonomy (NCBI): domain Eukaryota; kingdom Viridiplantae; phylum Streptophyta; class Magnoliopsida; order Alismatales; family Hydrocharitaceae; genus Thalassia; species Thalassia testudinum. The sequence goes on from JAZHRO010000014.1 coordinate 62,861,908, forward strand.
AGATGATTTTAGAGGCGTTATCCTTCGATCATCATCCTGATCAGATCCATACGTTCCGATCATCCATCTGAGGCCCTAAAATAAATCCTTTTCTCTCCTGACCATAAAAAGGACCTAGTTAACCCAAAATATATACTACTCTAAATGCAGAATGATGTATGCTATGCAATATTTATAATATGAAATGCAAATCTATGCCTAGGAGCATGCATGAATAGTCATTTTAACCTAAATAGATGTGTTTACATCGTACCCTCATGCCTATCTTTTGCTAGTCCCTAGCAAAATTAAACTACAAGATATGTATAAAAGTAGAACTAGGATTAGCTCACTTCGGCCTAAGTCATTTATTAACAATAGAAAATTTCAATTAAGGTCCTAAACTACAAAGACTCAACAGTACCCCGGTGTCTACCAGAATGTATACCGCCCATGTCTTCGCCTTATCTAAAAAGGGAAGATACGTTTTCTATTTTTTGTTGCTTTTCTTTATTTCTAATCTTTTTATACTTTTGGAGTTTGAGAGTTCTGAGATAACATTTTACGACTACCTAATGAGATACTCATCATGATCTCTAATTACCCCTAATTAACTAGTCTCCCTAGTTAATTAGCTAAGGTTATGAACAAATAAGAGTTAATTATAGAATAAGGGATATTAAGTAAAGGACCTTAAAATAAGTTAAAAATGGCATTTTATCATTCAATTAACATTATTAATAATTTAGTTAATAATTGGACTCAAAATCCTATTAATCATTCCCTTAATTAATTAGTTAAGTAACTTAAATATAATGTATACCTAAGTATATAATAACTTAAGTAATTTTACATAATCAAATAAATTAACCTAGAAAGGTCAAAAATGTAAATTCAAGTTGCAAACATAATATTTACCTTATTTACTAACATATATAAAAGGTTGAAAAAGATCTAAATTAAAATAAACCTTCAAAGCCTGAGTTTACAATTTGGTCCTTAAAATTTATTGCAATCGGGTCCTTATTTCTCACACAGGTCATTAAGTTTTATTACCTTTAAGTCCGTCTTCATCTTCTTCTTCTTCTTCTTCAGCCGAATGAACGGCTGGCGGCAGAGAGTCACGCCAACGCATGTTCACCTCCCTGCCAGCATCAACCTTCTTTGTGCAAGCTATTGTAGCTTGTGCTCACCACCTCCTCTTGATCCACCAGTCTGGATTAACTGGAAATCCTATTTTTTAGTGGGAGATAACCTCACCGTCGTCGGAGACGACGACGGTAGTTAAGCTCCTCAAGCTCCTGCTTCGGCCAGACCCCGCCATTCTCTTTGCCGCCAACAGCAATAAATACCCCCTAACCCCTCTGATTTTACTCAAGTCGGCTCCCTTCCCTCTTCTAACACTGTAGCCGACTTCAATGTGCTATTCATCCAAAACTTCAACAACTTCCCATTCCACTTTCCGACTTCCTCCATTCATTCAGATCAACTGAGGAGATCCGCCAAGGTCTTTCGCGTCTCTGACACAGGAGCCGACCAAAGGAATCCTCTACTCCATCTCAAATCCGTCCGCCGGAGATCTTTCTTACACCCTCTGATTTCGTCGTCTGCTATGAACCTTCGGCGGAACCCTATTGACCCCTTCATCCTGGTAACAGTAGATTAGGAGTAGGAGTAGGCAAACTTAGTTAGTTAGTTAGGTAGTTAGATTAGAGTTAATGTCAGATTTTTGTTTCATCTTCTCCGACTCCGGTGAGCTCCTTGAGCTTTCCAGAGCTTTAATCTTGTCTTTTTAATTCACTATCCACCTTCCTTTAACTTCCATGATCATTTCTAAATCACTTAATTATTTAATTGATCACCTAATCTCCAAATTCAAATTTCACCTCCACCGACTACTGTCACTATCCATGGTAACAGTAATCGACCTAATTCCACCTTTACTGGGTTCTTCATCATCTATTCACCACTTATGAACCCTAATCGACACTAAAATACCTATAAATACCACATATAAATTAAACGCCCAAATATAATTAAGTTCCTGAGCTCGTTGTCATTGGCGGCTCAGGAGTAGTTCAAATCCTAAATTAAATATGTATTTATGAATATAAACATCCGTTGACTTGTTTTAACTACTCAATTGAGTGGTTAAACAAGTCCTGAGCTTTAACCACTCAGATCCTTTCAGAAAACAAATTCACTGTCAAATCTTAATTTTAATGGACAAATGAAGAATTAAAAGTGATACTGAGGTTCCTTACAACCTCGGAATCCTTTCTAAATCAAAAATGGCAAGTTTCAATAATCTGTGCACAATTTTACATATTTTCTATACTTACCGGAGCTCCAACGAGCTCCGACGCTCCATTTTTGTACTTCAGCCTGTGAAAATTGTTTAGAAGCCCATAATGGTATAATGTGGATCACTGATTGTCTTGAGGATATTTGTTTCAAGATTTAATGTCTGGAGCGAAAGATTGAACTTCATCTTCTACAACACTGGCGGAGTTAGAGAAGTCTGGTAAAGAGATTTAAGAAGCATTGAAGGAACCTAGAAGCCCTTAGAACACTGTAAAAACCTCTAATTTCCTCTGACGAACAAAAACTTTATGAACCTTAGGCGGTGAGCTTGTAACCCTAGGAATCAAGGTCAGAACACTTATCTGAAGATCTGAATAAGTTCCTGAGGTTGAGAAGACTTTATTCGAGGTTTTCATTTCCTGTGGAGAAGCTTTTAATAGAAAGTCAACCTTTTGTGCCTCCATAGTCAAACTAAGTTCGATCTTGGAGTTCTGAGCTCAATTTGAGGAATTGATGAGATTAAATGGATTCCGAGATCTTTTTGAATGATCTGAAAGTGATTAAAGTGAGCTCAAATGAGTTATTTAGCGAGAATTTGAATACAGCCAATTTTGGTTACTTTTGAACCCAAACCTATAACAATGTCATTTTGTTGAACTTTGAATTTGAATCCTACCTAGTTAATTTTGTTATAACCCTTAGATTAGTTTAACTCGATCAGAGATGTTTCTCTGCATCTGTTCATTCATATCAAAGTCTGAAATTCGAACTCTGAAGCTTTTAGAGAATCTTCAACCTTCTGTACACTATCTGAAGGTCTTGAGAGCTTAAAGATTACTCTAACAGATGTGGAATCACTTGTATAACTGTACAGACCTTTAATTAAGATAGAAAAGTCCATCTGAGGACTCTGTAGATGTTAATTTCACATTTCAGGTGATAAATAACCCATAGGAACCCGTGATTTTATCTTTCAAATTGTAAAGGAAAACATCATCAAAACATTAAATTGACTTGCAATTGTATAGATCTATCTTAGAGTTTTCTAACAAATATTAAATCACTCAATTTGGTGCTCTGGGTAGAAAGTTATGATCATTTGAAGTTGGGTCTGGAAGGGGTTAGATAGTCCCACATCGTCAGATTCTGAGCATGCCCATGGGGATAAAACAATTTTCTTACATGGGCTATTCAGTCGTCAGCGCTCGGTGCACCAGTTACCGATTTGATCTGAGCATGTGCATGTGTGTGTGCGGGCTTGTGTGCCTGCAGGTGTGCGCCCTTGTGGGCGTGAGAGAATGTGCCCTGGGAAGGCGAGAGGCCAGGGAGGTCGGGTTGAGCCGAATTGGCTCGAGACTATTAACCGATATGAAAAAAACCAAAATCGAACCTAACCGAGATTAGGCGTGGACCGAGTAGGGTCTGGTCCGACCCTGGTCTCAGGGTGCTGTGTATCCTCAAAAGGTCCTTGCTGCAAATAAAATAATTTTTTGGTTAAGAAGTAAAAAAACTCGATTCAGTTGAAAGTCTAACGGAATAGAAAAGAGAAGCTGATGGTCTGATGGCTAAGTATTGAAAGCTAGGGTTAAGCTGAAGAAGGCTAAGGAAGCAAAGGAAACAAAGAAAGACTACGGGAAGGGAAGGCAGAGAGAGGAAGAGAAGAAGGTAGGAACAACAGAAGAAAGGTAAGAAAGAGAGCTCGAGAGTGAGAAGAAAATAAGAAAGAAAGAAGAAGAGAGAGGCTGAAGAAAATAAATGAAGAAAATCTTTTCTTGCATCATTTTAATTACTTTTTGAATTTGTTTTTATTTTAAAAAGGCATGTTTTAATAGATCAACTTTTATTGCCTTAATTGCTTTAGAATAAAATAGAAAACTAACATGTTTACTTGCTAATAAAGTACATCATTTAAGTAAATATGTTTTTCATATGGAATTTTGTATATTCTTTATAGTTTAAATATTTTGGCAAAATTCATGTTTTAAAAATCAACCTAATTATACCTCCTAAACTTATAGAGAAATAAAAGAAAATTGGTGAATGTAAAAATTATTATACCTCCCAGTGAACGACCTGGACTCAACCAGTAAAAATTTCTAAAATGTTTGGTTAATTCGACCCTATACTACACAACCGACACAATTTTGTGTTAACCTAAGTGACCTCTTCTACTCTTAATTAAGTTAAATTAACTTAATTACTGAGTTGAGTGAAAGCACGCATCACTACCCGACCCACCCAAGACTCGGGAAGGACTCTAAGTGCTAAGTGATAGCAAAATACGCGTGATTTGTAAAAGTGGGTATTTAATGTCGTTGTAACACGCGAATCCGCTTTCGCTTTTAAATTTATATCCTAGATAGGGGAGTATCTAGGGTCATCCAAGGAGGCAAAAATTGCAAAATTAATCCTCTTGCTTACAGATAGATCGCAACTTTCTTTTTGATATTTTTCAATATGTAATTTTTTTTTGTATTTTGAAAAGACGAGGGCAAACTGCAGATTGTAACGAAAAGAACTAACACCTACAAATGATTAACTAAAATTTAAAAGATAGAAATATCTTCTTCCTAAGCTCACTCTAGGCAAGTGGAGGCCTAGGGTAATTAGGAAGAAGGGGTGAAACAAGTGCTAGAACCAAAAACAACTTCAATAAAAAGCTAAATGAAGGCAATTTTATTGAGTAGAATGAGTGTTCTTTTCAAGGACAAGTAGAGGAATGCTTCTACTAGAATTAAACAATCTAAAAGCAAGAAAGGAAACACAAATCCTCTTGCAACAATGGTGAAGAAAGTCATCTTCTTGCTCCAAGCCTAGCTGCTCCTTGGCTTGAAAAGAGGGCCTCCTTCTTCTCCTTCCTTGAGAGCTCCTCCAAGGTGGAAGCTACCACCTTTAATGCTCTCTCCAAAGGGGTGGGCGTGCACCACCCTCAAAAAATCCTCCAAGGTGGCGTGACCACCTTCAAGATCTCCTCCAAGATCTTCCTTGTCTGGCTTCTCCTTTGGTTGGCGTGACCCAAGAGAGAAGGGAAGAGGGGAAGGCACCAAGGGGAAAGAATATCCCCTTAATCTTCTTCTTCTTCTTCTCTCTTGGACGTGGGCTTCTTGGTGGAATATGAGAGTGAAATTGCTAGCCAAGGATGCTTGAATGGTGGTGGGTAGTGGTCTTTTTATAGGGTAGGATGGGGGGTTAAGGTGCCCCTTGAAATGGAGGGCTAGGATGGAAGGATGGAGGTGGTTGGTGATCCTATGGCTAAGGAGAGTTGGCGCCAACCCAAGGGGTGTTAAAGGGGGTAGTTATGGTGGTGTTGGTGTCTTTTGGTGGTGGAGAGACACCACCATTTTGGCGCCAACATGGGGTCTTCTAGAAGGGGGGTTAGGTGGATGGTGGAGATGAATTCAAGGGAAATTGTGTGGTGGAGATGAGGGGGAGTTTTCGAGGGAAAAGTGGCGCCATTAAGCGGGTGGTTAGGGTAGTTTTTGGCGCCACTTTTAGGTGTCTTTGGGAGGTGGTGGGTAGGTTAGGTTGGTGCCAAGTAGGTTAGCTTATGTGGAGCTAGTTGGGTAGAGTTGTTAGGTAGGTTTTTGGGGTGGTACAAGCCAAGGAAGTTGGAGCATAGCTAAGATAAGCTAAGCTAAGCTAAGCTAGCTTAGCTAATGGAGGAGTAGAGGCGAAGGTGTTGGAGCTAGGGTTTGGAGGGAGGCGCTGAGGAGGAGAAGACTGGAGCTGAAATTGGAGCTAGCTGCTGGTGAAGAGGGTGGCATGGAGCTACTCTGGCTAGCTTAGCTTGCTAGTTCTTTGCTAGCTACCAAGCCAAGCTAAAGTAAGCTAGCTTCTACCAAAATGAGCTGAGGTGAGCTAGGTCTGGTGCTCCCGGGGAGAATCAAGCAGGTTGAGGCAGCTAAGGTAGCTTAGCTCAACTGATCTGAGCTAAGCTAAGTCCCCGGGAGCTGGACTTGAGCTTCCTGAGCTGGGATGAGTTCTTCTTCAGCTGACTGCAGTTGAGTGGAGCTGGATGTAGCTGGATCTGAGCTGGGGTGAACTCCTTTCAACTCAGTTGAGCTAGCTAGAGCTCCCTCTGAACTAGTGGGAGCTGAGATGGGCTAGACTCAACTAAGTTGAGCTGGATCTGAGTTGACTTGAGCTAGGGTGAGCTAAGATGAACTCTCTTGAGCTACCATTCAGCTGAGATTAGCTGAATGGAGCTGGGATGAGCTAACCCTAGTTCAAGTGAGCTAGGTTCCAGCTGTGGTGAACTGGATCGAGCTGAGTTCCAACTAGTCTGGGCTTCTCCTTCACCATTTGCCTTCTTGAGTACTAGGGTTTTAAGGACCTGCATATGTGTACATCCCTAACACTCACAAAAACATATTAAAAAGACAAATAAAAGATGCAATGCATGCCTAATCTAATTTATGCCTAAATGCAGCCCAAAAACCCGTTTGCAGAGTAAAATCCTAAGAGCTAGGTTTATTTTAATGCATAAGAATGATGATAAACTGGCATTTATCACTAAGCATCTTGTGAAAATAGTGAAAGACTCACTAGGCAACTGTTGAAATGGACTTCGAGTTTCTACGACCCTAGGTGACCTTGCCTAAAGGTTTATCTTTTTGATTGGTAGCTTTCTCTGTACTTCATTTATTTATGGGGTCAACACAAGGGTGAACCCAAAGTATATCTCCCTAGTTTATTCAACTTCCTTGCTTCTTCCCTAAATTTTTTGGGAATTATTATGCATTTTTGTGAGTTGGACTCTGGACAACCGACCAATGGGCTATTACCCACGACATCTTGCCAGCCATACTCAAGTAGTGAAGTGTAGTTTTGTTTATTTTTTATTTTTTTCTCCTTTTTCCATACTATTATCTTTTTCTTTTTCTTTTTTTAGTAGGTGGCTTCCCTGATCTAAGATTTACCTGAAGGTAGTACAATGAAAATGGACTTGTGATTAGGATCCGAACAACCGACCGATGAGCTGTTACCATCAACAACTTACCAGCCATACCATCCTGGATAGTTCATTAGCTACCCAATTTTTGAAGAAACTGTCGAAAAGTGAGTTAGTGCAAAAACGTGTAGATGTTTAGGCTTAAAGTCCCCCCAAATCAGAGGGTAGGTTGGTAAGTCGCATACTTATCATCCCAATTTATTTACCAAATTAAAAATGAATTTGAATTGGCAAGGACTCGACTAAGTCCACATTCGAGTGGGCACCCAGGCTAATTATGCCTAAAGACCTGAAGAGTCTAAATGTCTAGGTCTTATCTTATCATTTTCTAAAGTTAATAACTTCCAAATGCCTAAGTTTTCTTCTCCTAAATCTTCTTTTCTTTTATCCTTTTAAATTTTCATATTTTTTATAATAAACTAAAAGAAATTCAACGGAGTTAACAAAATGATCTCAAGAATTGATTATCCACCCCCATGCCTATGTGATGCAATGTCCTCATTGTAAGAACAAAGACATGAAAAGGCAAAGTAAACATAATATCACCTGAACATCATGAGGAATCTGATCATCTCTAGAGAGAGCATGAAATATAAACACATGCTAAATTTAATGCCTTCAGCTAGGCATAAAATACATAGAATGAAGAAATTGAGAATTCACAAGTGCGGGTCAGAATGAAAATAAAAATATTGATTCAAAAACGCACCAATGGAAGATGTCCACAGGCGTGGACCAAATTATGGTGCTGACCGATGCCCCAGGGTCGAGTGATTCTCAGGTTCTAGATGAAAATCACCCAAAATCGAAGGTTGTTAAGCTTGCGGGGTCAGGACTATGATTTTGTGGTGTGCAACCCATGACCAAAGTGCTGGACAATGGGTAAAGATGGATTAATAGGTTTTGAAGTCCTCTTCACATTCAGCTTAGAAAAATAATTAGTTATTTCAAGCTTGGGTTGCACATGAAATATATCATAAGGGTCCAGGCAGAAAGTAGGTGGTTTCAGGTCAATAAGTACCCTTAGATCCAAAATCAAAGTTCTCTCAGACTTAGCTTCCTAAATTTTCTTTTCAACAATTCTATCCTCCACAACAACAGCTCAAGTTCCGGGACCTCTAGCATATCATTCACCCCATATGATTTAACCAAGTCCAGAAATTATCGCTGAATCAAGATTGACTTGGGCACAATGATTTCAGAAGTTAGCTTTTTGGGGTGTAAATGAGGAATGGGGTCACCGATTGAATCATCAAGATTCGGATCCTCCATGCTAACCCCAACCGAATCAAAATCTTTAATAGTTGGGCAATCAAATGATTTATCAGATTCCTCATGCCCGTTTATCTAACTAAAATCATTTTCCTTAAGCTCAAGTGAAACTTCACTAAGAGATTCTTCACAATCAGAATCAAAGAATCCATGATCCTTAATTATATATGTCTCAAAATCATATATCATTTCATGATCCACGGTGACATTTTTCTTCATTTCCTGGCTTGGGGATCTTGGGTGAATTAATCGATTCATCCTCAAAGGGTCACTCTAGACCAATCTGGTCATCTCCAATCTCCGAATATGTATCCCCCCTGATAGGCGCCTGAGCAGGTTCAAACATTAGCTCTCTTGAAAAGGGTTCACCTTGAGAATAATCCCAAGATTTGACTAGTGCAACCACAAATTTCATCCTCAACCTCGACAACTTCACAAGTAGAAACTCACCCAAGTCACTATCCTTAACATTTTGGAGCAAATCCAATAAAGAACTATTATGTTCATCAATCATTTTGATCATAGGGTCCAATGCTTCAGTGCATGTTGTTTGCTGAGCTTCTAACGATTGTATAGTGTTCCTCAAATTAGCCAACACCCTATCCTAGATCTGGTCCACCTGAATCGACTGATTCAATTAAGGTTTGGGTGGGTTTGGGTTAAATCTAAGGGAGTCAAGTTGTCGAGGTTCTTGGGTTCCTCCCTGATAGTAGGTCGTCTCAGGTTGTTCAAAGAATGGTGGTGACCTATATTCAGTGGAATACTAGGGAGGGTAGGTGTTATAATCATCATATCCTTCCTAATTGTAGATCAGGTTGGTTTGATCATCAATGGACCAAGATCTATAATCATTGTAGCTCTGGGAAGGATAGTAACCATAGTCTTGTTGTCTAGGTTAGGCCATGGACATTGAGGTCCGGATTCATATCCCCAATCAAAGTTTTCATAGCTAGTCGATGGGTAATTACAAGTCCAGTCGGGATAGTAATCATCTTGGGGATAAGTTGTGGTAGGATGGTAGGATTGGAAATGTGTGAAACATGTGGAAGGATACATGATAGAATTGGAGGGAAATCAGAAGAAAGAAAGGAGCCCTACAGTACAATCAACCAAGCCTGTCCTTATGGGGGTTGCCTAAAGACCTATAGACTCCCAGGACTCGTCTTGAGATTATAAACGATTTGGTCTACTTTTATCTGGTCAATCCAACCAGTTAGAAGGAGGGACTGGGGAGAAGGTTCTTCCTTTGTCTTACACCTCCAGTTCCTAGTGGACCCCTAGCCATGGTCGTTTGATGCCACTCCCCTAGCTAGACATCAAATGGACCAGCAAAAGCATATTAATCGAAGGAAATCTCAGTCTGAGCCTCGAAGAGTGAATCAATCCTTAAGGCCAACGTCTACTCAGTTTTAATTAGGCTTGGGATGATTAATGTCTTGCAATGTGATAGGACCTTTAGATGGGTTGTGCCCCTAATGATCAGTTGAAATGTGTGCGTGCACAACCAAGGTTTGCAAATAAGGTTATTTGATGATGTGTCTTTTAGGGTTTAACCATGTTTAATAGCTTTTAGGGTTTAATTCTTAGGCTGGTTCAATCAAGGTTTAGTGGAACACTCCATGTTTTGAAACCACAGGTGATGATATGTTCCTTTAAAAATAAAAAAATATTTTGGAGTGCCTAGTCCAGCCCTAGGAATCGACCCTAAGTGGCAAGCTACTTGATGGATCGGTTTTAGATTGAGTGGTGCAGTCCAAACAATTCAAGCAATTGGCCTATTGCACCACTTGATTAAGGCACGTAAAAAGTCTTAACCAAATCAGATTTCTACTCACTTATTTGTGTGTTGAGTTAAGTGTACCAAGTCCACAGGTCTGATCTCGGTTAAGTGGTAGAATCGATGTGATTGTGTGCCTTAGGGTGAGAAGTTATGGGTGCTAAGTGTGTAGCTTTTAGAAAATCCAACAAGAGAAGAGTACATTTTTTTCTTTTTCTTTTTATATATGCTGGGGTGAGATGAGTGGAGGTGGCAAACAAACAACCAAATCTATCCTAGGATTTATAAAAAGCACCTAAGTTGATTTGGGTTTGAGTTATTAGCGTGGTTAAATGAACTAGTGGGTGGGGAAGTGTGGGGGACACTTACAAATCACTCTACCCGTAGTTTACTCTGGTCTACTGCACTTGGATCTCCATGCTAGGGTACCTGCAAGACAGTAGATCAAAGACAAGCAGGGCTAGTGCTATGTAAATGCAAAGAACCACAGAAAACAATAAAGTAAATTCCGTTGCCTCCTCGGTAATGGCACCAAAATGATTGCACGGGTTTCACGTGTTTGAAATCAGGGTTACGAGTAACCCGTCGTCATAGTTGCAAAACTCATTGTCAAATATAATTTATACCAAAACTCCAACGGAGTCCTAGGTTAAACACAAGGAGGCGACATTTACTTTGCATGAAAATCGCACTTCAATTTGTTTCTTTTTCATGTTTTAGGGTTTTGTTTTCTTTTTTTGTTTTTGAAATAAGATGACAATCACAAGCGAGATATAGAATTGAATATGATATATTTTATGAATGTTAATTACAATAATCTACAAAACATGAAAAGTGAGGGAGGTGAGAAGAAATCTCTCGAAGTGGCTATTTAGTGAGACGACGGTGCCTGGCGGAACCTCGGATGAGGGAGTTGGGAAGCAAAACGATGGAGGTGAGAAGTGGGAGGTCGTCGAGTAGAGGAAATCTTCAGCATAGCTTCGGAATGGAGGTGAGAAGGTGGAGATGATCGGCTATCGGAATGGAGGTGGGAGGACAACTCTAAGGAGACCTATGAAAGGAAATGGGAAGTTGCAGGAGTATTTGGTGGGGCAGAATTTCGTTGCACTAATAGGTGCCTTCGGAGCTTGAAAGCATGCTGTAACAAAGCATTGGTAGGCTTAATAGATCTTGGGAGTAGGTGGGAGTAGAGTAGGTAGTGAAGGCTTGGAAGGGAGGGGGTGTTGGTCCTTTTATAGTGGATGAAAAGAGGCTAGAATTGGCATGGGACCATTAGTGACTTTTAAGTCATCGATGGAAGTGTCGTTGTAGGCAGCTCACTCCCGCTTACGCCCACAGCTGGCCTTGCTGGCATGTGAATAATTAGCGATGGTTGTAAGCATCACTGGAGGTCCACATTAGGCATCGCTGTAGGCTGGTGCCAACCGAGCACGCACTCGCCCGGAGCTGGCCCGCACATCAGGTGCCCCTGGTTGGGCCCGCGCACTCGCATGCTAGCACTGTGCTGGCTGTGCACGTGCGTGGTTGCACTGGTTGTGTGCCAAATTTTTGATTTGGGGCATCTGCGGGTCTCGAACCTGCGACCCTTGATCTGCAGAGAGCGCTCAACCGCTATGCTGGGTACTCCCTTGAGTCACGAAGAGGTGTGCGGTGCGAAGGCTTCTCAACCGTTGGATCAAGATCTAATAGCTGGGGTGGATGATGCTGGTCTGTGTTGGGTAGCCTGTATGGCGCCACATGGTGCCATCTGGGTTGTCTGTTCTTCTTTCTGTTGCAGGAGGTGCCACGGTGCTTAGATCGAGATGATTTCCGTGTTTCCGGATTGCCTTCGTTGATCTGAATCAATTCATACAGTCAAATTTTTCATGCAAAGCTCGTAAGGATGTCACATTGCGCTCCTGGCCGTTAATCTTCCTCAGACTTCATATGATGTTATAGTACTTGTTCAAGATGATTTTGGAGGCATTAGCTTCCGATCATCGTCCTAATCAGATCCGGACGGTTCGATTGTCCATCCAAGGCCCTGAAATAAATCCTCTTATCTCCTTACCCTAAAAGGACATAATTAACCCAAAATATATACAACTAGTCTAAATGCAGAAAGGTACATGCTATGTAATATTTATAACATGAAATGCAAATCTAAACCTAGGAAAATGCATGAATAGGATTTTAACCTCAATTGATGTGTTTACATCACCAGCCATACCACCCTAGAAAGTTCATTACCACCTAATTTCCATTAGAACCATTGCGAAGTGAGTCAATGCAAATAGTTGGCAGATGCTTAGACTATAAGTCCCCTCAAAGCAGTGGGTGGGTGGAAAAGTCATGTACTTATCACCCTAACTTACTAACCAAATTAACATAACCTTAGAGTGGGGAGGACTCAAGAAACAGGTCCACATTTTAGTGGACACCTGCCTGATTAAGCTCGAAGACTTGAAGAGTGTAAGTGTTCAGGTCCTATCATATCATTTCCCAAAGTTGAAAAACTCCTAATGCTAAGTTTTCTTTTCCTACTTAAATTTTATTTATTATTGTTATTATTATTATTTTGAATAAAGGGAGAAAAAACCTACAGAACAAACAATATAATTTAGAAATGAATCCACTCCTCCAAGCCTAGCTTATGCATTGTCCTCATTGTAACTAAAGGCATGAAAAAGGGTAGAATAGAGAAGATAGCGTTAGTTAAACCCCTCACATATAATATTTTGTTGATTTTACAAAATAAAGAAAAAGAGATAAAACATATGCATAGCATATTTCTCTCTGTAATAACACAATTGCAAGATTCATGGAGTTTTCCAAGTCAGAGGATTAAAAGCATAAAGACTAGATTAGCATAAGTGTTGTCATAGGTCATAAGCTTTTATGTAAACTTTCAAAGGTTGTAATCTTTATTTTATTCGAGACTAGAGATGTTGCAATGAGGCCCCAAACATAACTTATAAATAGCTAACTTAGGCTCTCTACACTTAGGATAAATTAGAAACAAAAACCTAACACAAAGACACAAATTAGACGTCCATAACAAATGTTAGACATCTGATTTTCAACTTTAAGAAATTTCATCACTGTTTTAAACATCTAATTACCTATAGCATTGTCATTACATTCTGACTCCTTAGGCATCAGTCGAGGCAACCTTCTATCAAAAGTCCATAGCCTTATCCAGATGTCGATTGCATAGCCTAAACATCCTTAAATCAATTGTTACACTCAAGTGCCCATTTTCTCTCTGTTATAACGGGCAAATACACTTTTAGACGTCTAGACATATCACCAGATGTCTATCAATAGATAGTTGCCCATTTATTTCTATGCAAATCTTATTAGAAACAAAAGAACAACTCTTAGATTACCGAGGCGTGTCATTATTTTTACAGACATCCAAGAAATCCGGTAGACGTTCCATAAAATCTACAACCTTGTTTGCATCTGGTCAAAACAAGAACAGATTTGCTTATAATTAGACATCCATTATTTTTATCAGACATCTTATATGAATATATCAGATGTCCTTATTTCAACCTAATGAAAATAGTAAGCCTGACTAATAGAATCAGACATCCATAATTGAACTCAGATGTCTTACAAGATGTCTGAACCAAAAATTAGACGTCTAATATTGCTGTCAGACTCATGATTGCTTTGACTTGTGTTGGATTTTGTCCCAATCTCTTCAGACATGCCTCCAATGGCTAAGAGACCTCACCAAAGCCTTTTTGAAGGTTCCAAACTTGCCTATAAATAGACTACAACCCCTCTTAGGCAACACACACCTCTTGAGAATCAATTTCCTTAGAAAATCACTTGCTCACTACTCTTTGCTTCCTATTGCCCTTGTGCTGTGCCAACACTCTGATTAAAGGGCAAACCAACACTCCCGGTGCTCTTCATTTTGCTGATTCTCAGGGAGTTCCTTTTATGCTTAATATATAAGGAAGTCATTAATATTTTGGGGTGTTCTATAGGTGTTGTTTCATTCTTATTCTAGTATTGTAGTTTGGGTATTAGGCCTATCGGGTCCCTGTCTCTTCATTGTGAAGGAAGAAACCTCCATTTATGGATCGGAGGTGGGATTTGTAATGTGGTACACTACCCACGTTTAAGTAGTGTGGTTAGTGGGTTGATCACTTTGTAATTGAAAATCCTAAGTCAAGGGATTCGCTTAGGTGGTGGTTTTCACCCGTTTTAGGTTTCCACATAAAAATCTTGTGCCTCTTGTTGTGATTGAATTTTGTCATACAATATTTCCTAAATTCACTATTCACCCCCCTTTAGTGCAATTTCATTTGGTTTTAGAGTAGGTTTTCCACTTTTAGGAGTAACATCCGCGAGAAGATCACATGGAGGGGAGAGTCGTTTCCTTTGGCAGATCTGAGGGGAAATCCATCACCTGACCGCCACTCTTCGAAGGGACAAACTACACCGATTGGAAGCTGGGAATGAAGATGTAGCTTCAAGCCAATGATTTCTACGTTTGGGAGAAATGCAAGTCCGCATACATCATTCCCGGGAAACCAAAAATGGGATACATAGTGGATCAGATTTATCACCTTGGATTGAGTGCTAAGGCGATGAACTTACTCTACTACGCACTCAGCTCAGAGGAGTTCAACCTGATTAGCCAATGCACAACAGCCCATGAGGTATGGAGAATCTTATAGGTAACTAAGGAATGTACGTCTAGAGTTAAATCCTCTAGGATTAACATGTTATCGTAGGAATTTGAAGCCTTTTCAATGAAGGAAAATGAGATACTTGGGGACATGTACACCCGATTCACGTTATTCATGAATAACCTCAAGTCTCTAGGAAAGACATTTGTAAAGGGGGAGCTTCAAGGGAAGCTTCTTCGCTCCCTTGGAATCGAGTGGGAGTAAAAAGTCACGACAATAGAAAAAGCCAACGAAGTAGATGATCTAGACATGTAAAATCTACTTGGGAATCTTATGGCTTATGAATCAAAAATGGAGCAAGAGAAGAAATCTATCACATCGGAGCCAAAGAAGAAGACTTTAGCTTTCAAAGCTAAGTCGGACGATGAGGTAAGTACCGAGTATGAAGAATTTATTTTATTAGCTAAAAGGTTTAAAAGGTTTCTTAGAAAAAGAAAAGATATGAAGGGAAAGAAAATGGAGGAAGAACCTGTAGTTTGCTATAATTGCAAGAAGAGAGGTCACATAAGGAAGGATTGTCCCTTACTCAAAAGGGATGATGAGAAGAAATACAAGAAGCCTTCTGTTATAGCGCTTTTAGATGAGTATAAGTCATTCGCGTTGTAGTATAGGTGACCAAGCGTTGATAACAAATAAGAATTTATTACTCGAAAACCTAAGTATCCGAGGTCGAACACAGGGAGCAAATGGAATTTATTCACTAATCTCAATAATGTAATTGAACACTTAGAGTTACTGAAAACATAATTCAGAATATAAATGCAAGAATTTAAGAATCAATTATAACAAAAATAGAAAAATTGGAAGTCTGATTCAATAATCAGATGTCTTAAAAAGATATTTCTTTTTAAGCTCTTATTTCCTTCTCCTTCATGAGTCTTCTAATTTCTGCTTTCTTTCTTCTTCACTTTTCTTCTTCGTCTCTTTAGTCCTGCTCTTTCTTATGTTCCTCTATCTTGTTCTTCTTTTACTTCTCTTCCTCCTTTTTCAATCGCACCTCTGCTACAGTGCTGCTCCGTCCCTTGGCTTCTGCTTTTCTTCTTCCTCCTTTTCCTTCCTTGCCTTGATTTCCTTCTTTAGCCTTTTCCTTAGCTCTCCTCTTTTTCTTCTCTTTAGCCTTCCTTCCTTCTTCCTTTCTATGGCCATGTATCCTTCCTTCCCTGGTCAGCTTCGCCTTAGCTACGCCTTCCCCTTCCTTCTTCTCTTCTTCTTCCCTGTACAACACCATGTAGCAAAACCTACCCCCTACCCTCCTCGCTTCTCTCTCTCTATCTCTCTCTTCAGTACGCTCCCCAAAATCGGGTAATCGGGTCGGGTGCACGCCGGGGTCCAGGCGCACTGGCGTGGGTGTGATGCGCGAGGAGAGATAGGTTTTGGTAAACTGGTCAGGTGTCAGATCCACGAGGGCAAGTCAAAAACGAGGCATGAGGGCGAGGGACCCCACCCTTGTGTGACTTGATGCAAATAGCTGAAGGCACAAAAATAATTTAAGTGTTGCCACTCACCTGTGAGTTTACAAGGTGGGACTAAATGTCCCACCTATTTTTTCACTCACGCCTGCAGGAGACCTTCGCAAATTGCTACTGCTTGGTTGCTTCGCCAAGCCAATTGCCTAGCTGTGTACATTCACATGACCAACCCGGTTCACCTAGGACCCTGACACCTGTAATGCGTGGCCTGGAGCGAAGCTTGTGACCTTCTTGCTACGTGCTCCAATGGCGGTAGGTGCTCAAATCTAACATACACAGATACAGCCTAGCGGCCAAATTGAAACACATGGGAAGCTTCATTGTGTTGAGGCAAAGGTGGTACGGTAGGTGGCAGGCTATAGGGTGGCCTAGGCGAGCATGCCTAGGTCACCCTGTGGCCGTGCTTGTGGGTTTGGTCGGGGGACGCTTAGAGAGGTGATGGTGGTCGATATATGATTGAAAGGTGATTAGTGGACGATGGCAGAGGTAGTGAGGTGTCTGGTGAGGCATCTGGAGGTGTAGAGAGGTGGAGGCACCTCGCCGGTGGGCAGCTGGAGATGGAGAAGATGGCGATGGACAGTGGCTGCGAGGGGTTGAAAGGGAAAATAGAGAGAGGGGAATTTAAGATGGGATAGAGAGGAGTAATTCTAACCTAAGTGGATGAAGGGGAAGAGGTGGCTACTAGTTGTACCTACTATCGTCGGAGAAGACGGTGTCCAAGGGAGGGAGAGTGGCGACGACGAAGGGTCTAGAGGTGCGCACGCGGGTGTTGTGTGACGCGGAGGAAGATGGTGAGGGAAACTCTAGCACTAGTAGTGTGGCAAAGCGATGAGAAAGAGAAGGGAGGCTTGCTGGAGCTCGCTGGACTTCCTGACCGGAGCAGAAGATGAAATTTGGGTGGATCTCTAGCAAAGTCGAGCTGAAGAGATGTGGCTGGGGTTGAGGATCCTTTTATAAATGCTGGCAGGGGCTCTTGTGCTTGGAAGAAAAGCTTCCAAGCATCAAAGTCCTCACCAGAGAAGGAATCCGTTGGATATCCAAATCTCTCGAGCCTTCGCACGAGATATTGGGTGCAAATTAGAGATTGAAATCACGCTTAAATGGAAGGGAATTCCTCAGAGAATCTCCCTTCCAAATCTGGGAGATCTTTGAGGAATCGAGTACTCCCCCTCCATTCCTCGCCAGAGCAGATTTCTCCCCATTAATGGTGGAGGGACCTGATTGTAAGAGTGGCTAGGAAGTTAGGGGGTCTGCGCAAGAGTTTTCAAAAGTTAGGGGCCAGAATGTAATTGGGTGGACTATTTTGTAAAGTAGGTCCAAATGACATCCCCTTATGTCCAAATTTTTGTAAAAACCTAATTTAGACCTATGGAATCCAATGATGAAGTTGTATTTTAGGTTTGACCATGTTTGACAGGATATTTTACACAAAACCCAAATTAGGTCAAATAATGAGCTGAGACCCCAATCTAGGTCAAAAGAGGTTCCAAAGGCCGAATTGAAGGTTTTAAACCCTAGGGGATATATTTCCATGAATTTTAGATGGTTTAGTTGATTTTTATCCTGACCAAAACCTTGCTGATTTAAGCGGGTTTCTTTTAGGGTTACAAAATGTCATTTAATTCTTGGATTGCACAATAACTCGTTTTTGACTGAACCAACCTACTCTTTATCTTATTCAGAACATTTGACCTATGTTTTGCCTCTGAGAAATCCCATTTATGTATTGCAATGGTAAAATTACAGTTTTAACCTTTGTTTCCTATTTTCTTCTCAGAAAATTAATTCCTTGAATTAGGTCCTTCTCCAGGTTATGTAGGAGCTCTTATTCTCCTTCATAGGTCAAACTGAGCTAGCTAGGGCTCATTATGAGGCTCTCATCACCTTCCGACTACAAGAAGTTCTCCAATCCCAATGGACTCAAGAAGAAGGCATTCCAAGCAACTTTGGATGACTCCACCTTCGAAGAAGAAGAGGAGGAAACAAATGAAGAAAGGGCATGCTTGGGACTAATGGCAATGAAAGATGCTTCCGAATTTGAATCTGAGGAGCCTGAGGTAAAATCCTATTCTCTAGATGAATTACAAGATGCTTTTGATTCACTATATCTAGATCTTAAGGAAATAAAGACTAAAAGTAAAGCTCTAAAAGAAGAAAACATAAAGTGTAAGAAATTAATCATTGATCTTGAAGAGAAGAATCTAATTCTTACTAAAGAAACCTACTGCCTTGAACATGCAAATAGGAAACCTAATGATTGAAAAAGAGCCATTAACAAATGATTTGTATACGACAATGAGTGAACA
Organism: Thalassia testudinum; assembly: GCA_037157565.1. Taxonomy (NCBI): domain Eukaryota; kingdom Viridiplantae; phylum Streptophyta; class Magnoliopsida; order Alismatales; family Hydrocharitaceae; genus Thalassia; species Thalassia testudinum. The sequence goes on from JAZHRO010000014.1 coordinate 62,880,654, forward strand.
AAAGTTTCTAGATAGAGAAGAATTACTCGAGAAAATCAATGTTCTTGAAAAATCAAACTCCTTTAAAAAAGATGAGAATAGCTTACTTCGAGTGGAGATTAGAGGACTAAAAGATAAACTAGACATAATGAAAATAGAGATAAATCACCTTAAAGAAAAATCGTTCATGAGGACTTAGCTAAATTTACAAAGAGGAAATATAACTTGGACAAGCTCGTTGCCCATCAAAAACCATTCCTAAGTAAATTTGGACTAGGCTTTTATGAACCTAGTCAAAGTGAGCCAAAAAAGGATCCTTCTTCAATGGGGACCACTAACAAATATGGATTCACATTACAATGGATACTGAAAAGACAACTTTCACTTTATTTTGTAGGGTTCAAAGGATATTATAATGTCAAAAATTGGATATACAAAATGAAGGATGGACGACTCAAATTAGAAAGACCTAAAGAAACACCAAGTCACCAACGGAGATCTTTTGTAGGAGCAAAGGGGTCTAAAAGAAAGAAGACAAGGACACCATCGCCATCAAGGAGGCCAATTGGTGATAGACTTCGAGTGTTCCAAACACATGACAGGAGGCAAGCACCTATTTTTTGACCTCTAACCTATGGATGGAGGAACGGTTACATTTGGAAACAACCACAAGGGCCATATTATTGGCCTTGGTAAAATAGGTAACACTCTCTCTCCCATCTCAAATGTCTCTCTAGTTAAAGGACCAAAACATAATCTTTTAAGTGTTAGTCAAATTTGTGATAAGGGATTTGAAGTAGTATTTACTTTAAAAATATTTGAAATTATGCATTCATTAACCATTGAAATCCTTCTTAAGGGAACTATATTTAAAGACATTTATATTGTAGAATTTGATAAAGATAGCACTTATGAATGTCTTGTAGCAAATAATGAGTTAAGTATATGGCATAGATGACTAGGGCATGTTCATATGAAGCTAGTTCAAAAACTAGCCAAACATGAACTAGTTTGAGGTCTTCCTAAAGGAAAATTTTTAAATGAGCTTATCAGTGATTCATGTAAATTATGTAAAATTATGAAATCTGGTTTTAAAAACAAAGAATTTATATCCACATCAAGACCATTAGAACTACTTCACCTCGATCCATTTGGACCAAGAAAATATGAGAGCCTTAGTGGATGCAAATATTTCCATGTGGTTATAGATGATTTTTCAAGGTTATGATGGGTCTTCTTCTTGAGATCTAAAGGAGTATTTTCCATCTTTTCAATTTTTTGTAGGAAGGTTCAAACTGAAAAAGGCTACCAAATCACTAGTATTCGTAGTGATCATGGGGGTGAGTTTGAAAATTCCTTGTTTAATGATTTTTGTCAAGAAACTGACATTGCTCATGAGTTTTCTTTCCCCCGAACACCTCAACAAAATGCGGTAATTGAGAGAAAGAACCGTACTCATTAAGAGTGCACTTGAAGATTGCTCATAGACTCTAGGTTACTAAAGTGCTTTTTGGCCGAAGCGGTTAACACTGCTTGTTACGTGCTAAATCGCACCTTGATTTGATCTGAGTTGCGAAGAACTTATTTTGAATTATATTATTGGAGAATACCCAAAATCAGTTATTTCAAAGTTTTTGGATGTCGATGCTTTGTTTTGAATACTTGCTCTAATTTAGATAAATTTGATGCCAAAGGTGAAAAAGTCATCCTTATTGGTTATTCTTCACGTAGTAAGGCATATTGGGTCTTTGACAAGACCACATTAATATTGGAGGAAACCCTTCATGTTTCCTTCGATGAATCTCCTCACTCTTCCTCTATTGACCAAGTGAATATGGAAGATGAAGATGATTCTTCAATTGATGTGTCTAACATCCCAAACTCCAATGTCCATAATCTTCCCAAAGATTGGATATATCAAAGGGATCATCCTGAAAGTCAAGTCATTGGAAGTGTTTCCAATGGCATTAAAACCTGATCTCGTTTTAGTTGCTCTTTCAGTCTCTCTGCCATTGTATCTCAAGTTGAACCGAAGAGTGTCATGGAGGCATGCTCTAAAGAACCTTGGATGATGGCCATGCATGAGGAACTCAACTTATTCCAAAGACTTAGGTACTAGATCCCAAACTTTATTCCAAAGGAATAAAGTTTGGGATCTAGTACCTAAGCCTAAAGGGCAAATGGTAATAGGAACCAAATGGGTATTGTGAAACAAGTTGAATGAATTCAGTATAGTCATTCGGAACAAGGCTCGTTTGGTAGCACAATGGTACAACCAAGAAGAAGGAATTGATTTTGATGAGACCTATGCTCCCATAGCTCAACCCAAATCAATTCGCATGCTTCTTGCTTATGCTGCCTTCCTTGGCTTCAAACTATTTCAAATGGATGTTAAGAGCGTGTTTCTTAACAGATTCATTAAGGAGGAAGTTTTGGTAAAACAACCTCCCAGTTTTGAGTCTCATGATAAACCTCATTTTGTCTATAAATTAAACAAGGCACTATATGGTCTAAAGCAAGCTCCTAAAGCTTAGTATGAGAGGCTCAAAGACTATTTATTAAAGGAAAACTTTTCTATAGGGGAAGCTAATTCCACATTATTCATTAAAAGAAAAGGAAAACAAATTTTATTAGTTCAACTATATGTAGATGATATTATCTTTGGTGCTACTAATGAATCTATGTGTAGAAAGTTCTCAAAGATTATGCAGGAAGAATTCAAAATGAGTTTGATGGGTGAACTCAAATTTTTCTTGGGTTTACAAATCACTCAACTTGAATTTAGGACCATTGTGTATCAATCAAAATACACAAAGGAGATGCTAAAAAGATTTGAAATGGCGAAAAGTAAATGGAAGAACACTCCTATGAGTGTCACCTAGACTTGGACGAATCAGGTATGCCCATAGATCAAAAGCTTTATTGTAGCATTGTTGGATCTTTACTGTATTTAACTTCGAGTAGACCTGACATTTTATTTAGTACCTACTTATGTGCTAGGTTTCAATCAAACCTTAAACAATCATATTTAAATGATGTAAAACTAGTTGACATATCTGATTATGGCTTATTCTACCGTTGGAGTTCACAATTCAACTTAGTCACATATAGTGATGTGGACTACGTAGGTAGCCACACCGATAGGAAGAGTACTAGTGAGACATGCCAATTCTTGGGTGAATCACTAGTGTCTTCATTCTAAAAGAAACAATCTAGTGTATCCCCATCAACCACGGAGGTTGGATACATAGCCACCACTCTAGCATTTTTCCAAGTGCTATGGATGAAAAATACTTTGAAGTATTTTAATTTGATATTTAATAAGATAAAAATATTATGTGATAATAATAGTGCAATCAACCCCTCGAAAAATCCCGTACATTACTCCTGTACAAAGCATATTGATGTTCGACATCATTTTTCGTGGGATGATGTACTTAAGGGAGAAATCGAGGTTGAATTTATTTGTACTGAATTGCAATTGGTTGATATTTTCACTAAACCTTTGAAATATGATCATTTTAATTACATACGTAGGAAACTAGGCATATGTAAGCTAAGTGATTTTTAAAGAATTTATTGACTTAGTAGAATTTTGTTTTATATGAACATAGAAGGAGCCTTGACTTTACCATGTTAAGATCCTTCAAACATAGTTCAAACATCAAAATGCACATTATGTGTAATATCAGACGTCGGATTAATAGCACAGACGCTTATACTTAAAAATTCGACATTTGGAGTTGTGGAATAGACGTCGATTTTATCTCTGAGAAGAGTTTAGAAAGGTACTATTCTAGACATCCATTATAATCCACAGATGTCTGGATAGTTGTCCAGGTATGTTCACATACATCTATTTAGCACCAGGATTTGGATTGGGAAGCCTAGATTCAGACGTTTGATGATTTAGTCAGACGTCTTGTAAGTCGTCTGATGAAAAAATCAGACGACAACCTGTAGCTTTGGGGTGAGATCCAGAAAGGGCTGATTTTAGAGATCAGACATCTAATTTTCACTTTAAATGTCAGCTCATTCGTCTGATACAGAAATCAGATGACAACCTGTATAATAAACCATTTTCCAAGAAGGTATGTATGCAGAAATAAGATGTCCAAATTATTAACTAGACATCAGATTGGTTGTCTGTTATTAGAAATAGATAACACCATCACAAGGGTTAAAATCCCAAATGGCCAATCACAACGTTTGACGACATCAGCAAATGTCTGATCTTGCCAAAATCTGGCATTTCGCATCCGTTCTCTGGATTGTTTTGCAATGAAATTTTCCCCAACTTTACGGGGAGACTTGCTCAACCCCTTGGGGTATAAAAACCCACTTGTTGAGGTCCCACTTCCCCCAAGCTCAAAATCCCTAAAACCTCAAATCCTTCTCCTGCGTGACGACCGCCGGCTGCAATTTGGTGCTACCCATCCTTCTGTTAGATGACCGCTCTGCCTCCTCGACAATTGGAGATGCAGCTGCTCTCCTACGTGCATGCCCCACTTTTCCTTCGCCTATCTGGAGACCCTCCTCCATGGGTATAACCTCTTAAACCTTAGGGTATCTCCTTCCACGACTTTAATGGAGTCCTTTTAAAGCCCTCAACTTGGTTTTTTTCTCTCTCTTTGATTTACAACTCGTTTAAGGTTTCCTCTTCCATCGTGCTTCCTTTTGCCCTAAGAGATAAAACCCTAGAAGAAAACCTAGAGCTTGGAACTTGTTTTTCTATATAACTTGAATGAATGTAGTTTTGGATGTTAATGGCAAGGGTATTACCTCAAGTGCTTCAAGTTGACATCTTACTGGCTTGAATTTAAAGGTATATTGCCACAACATTATGGAAGGTTGTACTGCCTCAAGGCATACTACCACACAAATTTTTTCTGTTGTTTTCTGTTGTGTGCATGTATGGCACTATATTGCCTTATTGGTTGAATGATTCATGTGGGATTGTTTCTGCAAGTGTCCTATCCTAAAACACCAAACACCTTCCTCCAAAACCAACCCACCCAACCTACCCAAAATGCCTCCCCATCGGAAGCAAGCTGAGGGCTCTTCCACGTCCTCTTCCACTTATTTGGTTGGCCAACTATGTAGTGACATCGCTAGACTGCGATTTTGTCACGTCGCAATTGCTAAAGTCAAGTGCTCTCGATTCATTGTATGGAATGAATTTGCCCATCTAAACCTTTGGGAATATTTTGAAACCCTTCATGACTTCCACTATTTTGACTAACAATTCTACTCCGGTGCTGGAACTATTGGCGTGTTTCTTGATCTTGTTCGACTTTTCTACTCCAACATCGTTGAAGACTACAATAACGATGAACTTGAATTACATACCCATTTATTTGGGCGTGAAATCCATATCACCTCTAATTCTATTTCTGCCCTTCTTACCATCCCTAATGAGGGAAATGATTTCAATGACATTCTATGGCAATTGGACTCAGAAGTCATCAATCAAGAATTAGTCCTACCTGAAAGATATGTAGAAAATCTTGGTACCATACCATGCAAGAACCTCAAACCACTTCCCCTATTACTCTCTCGGATTTTTGGGTAGGACCTTCTAAATAAATCAAGAGGTTTTGACTATATCTCACGCCAACACAAGGCACTCCTTTTTGCCATCATATGTCACATTCCCTTCAACTACTACAGCCTCATTGTTCGTGTTATGAATGAGGACCACGGGGTGTCTCTATCATTAGGGTGCATTTTATCCAAGATTTTTGCAAGTCATCGGATTTCTATCAATGACTAGGCAGTTGATAGAAAGATTAAGCCCTACAACCGGGCCACAGCAGCCAAGATGCACATTCTTAGAGTGCATCTTAAGCCAGCCAAAGAGCCCACTGATGAAGAGCCCCTGCCACCCTTTCCGGATCTCCATGAAGAATGTCCTCTTCAAAATGAAGCTCCTTGATTGAGCTTTGATGTGACAAGGGATCCCACCACAGATTCCATCTCCTCAGGCATCTCTCTCCTATTGCGACGAATCAGCGAGATGTACACTTATATGGGAGGTATGCACCGCGACATCGACGAACTTCGTAGTAACGTTCGCAATCTGCAGATGGCTCAACTACCCGTTCGCCGCCGCTGCTGAGTAGTTTATTTCTTTTGTTTTTTTTCTTTCTGTCTTTCCAGGTTGGCTTGTATTAAGGGGATTTGACCCCATACTTATATATTTTTTTGGGAATAATAGCTAGTTTGTGCATAGGGCACATACATTCTTTTCGTAGTTAGCTTACTTTAATGCTCTGCCATTATACATTAGCAAGCAGATTTTATTAATGATCTCACTTTATAAATGTCATTATATAACACTTGTAGTTTAAGATTCGACCCCTTTCAAAACCCTTCATGATGATATTCAAAAAGGGGGAGAAGAACTTAGAGAAGAACTTAGGGAAGAACTTAGGAAATGATAAGAAAAGATAAGAAAAATCTTTTCAAAATTGGTATAAATTACTAAGTACAACTTTCTGGGTGAGAAAATAAGAACCTACAGATATATTTCGAAAATCATCAAAAAAGGGAAGATTGTTAGTTCAACCCCTCACAAATAATAATTTGATGATTTTACAAAATAAAGAAAAAGCGATAAAACATAAGCATACATATTTTTCTCTATAATAACACATTTGCAGGATTCATAGAGTTTTCCAAGTCGAAGGATTAAAAGCATGAAGATTAGATTTGCATAAATGTTGCCATAGGTCATAGGCTTTTGTGTAAACTTTCAAAGGTTGTAATATTTATTTTATTTGAGTCTATAGATGTTGTAAAGAATCCCCAAACATACTTATAAATAGCTAACTTAGGACCTCTACACTTAGGATAAATTAGAAACAAAAACCTAACACTAAGACACAAATCAGACATCCATAACAACTGTCAGACCTCTGATTTCCAACATTAAGATGTCTGATCAATGTTTCAGACGTCTAATTACCAATAGCATTGCCTTTACATTCTGACTTCTTAGACATCAGTTGAAGCAACCTTCTATCAGACGACCATAGCCTTATCCAGACATTGAATACATAGCCTAGACGTCCTTAAGCCAATCGTTAAACTCCAGTGCCCATTTCTCTCTGTTATAATGGGCAAATACACTTTTAGACGTCTGGACATATCACCAGACGTCTATCAATGGACCGTTGCCCATTTATTTCTGTGCAAATCTTATTAGAAGCCAAAGATCAACTCTTAGATTACCGAGTCATGTCATTATTTTTCCAAACGTCTAGGAAATCCAGTAGACATCCATACAGACGTCTGTTCCTTTAAATCTAGAACCCTATATGGATCTGGTAAAAATAGGAATGAATTTGCTGATAATTAGACATTCATTATTTTTATCAGATGTCTTATATGAATATATCAGACATCCCTGTTTCAATACAATGAAATAGTATGCCTATCTAATAGAATCAAACGTCCATAATTGAACTTAGACATCTTACAAGACATCTGAACAAAAAATTACACGTTTGATATTGTTGTTGATGTAAACATGTTTATATTACATAAAATGTCAATTTATGCATGTTCTTAAGCATAGAATTGCATTACATACTATAAGTATTGCATATCATGCATCATCTTGCATTTGTATTAGTCTGAATAAAATTGAGGTCAATTGTCTCCTTTTATGGTCAGGGACAGGGCAACCTTTTATCGGGGCCTCGAATCGAAAATCTAACCGTACGGATCTGATCAGGGAGACGATTGGAGTTCAACAACTCAAAGATTTCCCTAATCAAATATCCGTAGCATCAGAAAGAGACTGAGGATTCTAGAAGATCAAGGGCCAAGATGGTGTTAATCAGCACTTCGAACGACAAATCCGACCACACGGATGGATTCGGATCAGTGATCGTAGCCTAACGTCATGAAAATCGACTTAGTCCGATACTCATGGCACCATCTACATCACCCAGAAGATGGACGGCCAAGATGGTGCCACGTGGCACCATCTCAGCCATCCAATCTGGCCCAAGACGCACACATCACTTCTTCATGTGTTGATCAAAGCCGCTCAACCGTTGGATCACTGATCCTACGGTTGAGATTGGATCTCGGACAGACGCCTTCACCATCTGAAGCTAAAGAGAAAGCAGTCTTGACCATTGGATCTCAATCCAATGGTCCAAATCTCCCGTTGCACGAATGCTCTCCTCGCCAATCCACACCTACAGCGCAGTGGACAAAGCGGTCGCAGGCCTCAAGACACGGGTTTGAGCCGCAGGGCGCTTCAATTGGAGCGAACACGTGGGTGCGTAATCAACCACATGATGGAGATCAGGCGGTTCTGCATGCCCAATCGGCTGGATGTGCCATCTAACGCGGCGAGGTGGCATGCCATCCTACGTGTTGAGGCACGCGGATGAGGTAGGCGATGGAGCGTTCTCAGCCATTTGATCTCACGATCGAACGACAGAGATTGGAAGATCGTGGACACGCGTTGAGGCATGAGGAGGTGAGCTGGCACACGCGCACAACCCACTACGGCCACGTTCAAGTCTTTAGTGATAGATTTATCCGTCACTAAAGGTTCTGAATTAATGATTTTCAACATCTAATGACCAAATTGCCCTCACTCCTTGCAACTATAAAAGGAGACCCCCCCATATGAAATTCTCATCCCTTCCTTCTCTTCTCTCCCTCTCCAAAGCTCAGGAGAAGCTTGTCCCACACCTGGGATGCTCCTCAAGAGATAAAGTCAAATTTTCATCCCCATTTTGGAAGCGGATCCTGTGACTATGACAACATGCCTACCCCGTTCTCATTCTTCCTACCTCAACTTCCTTCTTCCCGCTCTGTCCTTCATCTTCTAGACATCGTCCCGTCTGGCACATTCTCCAAGCGATCGTTAAGGAGGATAACTTCTCTCTCCCATTCTTTTTTCCTGCTTTTTAGAGTAGAATTTTTTTATTTCTAGTGTAATAGTTTTCCTGCTTTCTAGTGTAATTTCTCACTTGCTTAATTGTATAAACATTTTGAATTATCAAGTGAATGTTTTCTCTCTCTCACTCTCTTATTCTGATTGTTTATAGTGCTTCATTGTAACTACTCCGCTTTTCAACGAAAACACGAAAAAAAAAAAAATTGTGAATTTAGATCGACGTAGCCTCCCTGAGTTTGACCTAGGATTTCTATTCCGGTATAAATTTCATTTGTTGAACACGAGTTCTTCGCTTTCAAACTACAATGATAGGTTTTCATAACCAAATTCGATAGTGTAGTAACTTGTCGTTTCAACAGCTGTCAAGGTCATGATTGCTTTCATTTGTGTTGCATTTCATCCCAATCTCTTGGGACTTGCCTCCAATGACTAGGAGACCTCTCCCAAGCCTTCTTGAATGTTCTAAACTTGCCTATAAATAGACTACAACCCCTCTTAGGCAACACACACCTCTTGAGATTCAATTTCCTTAGGAAATCACCTACTCACTACTCTTTACTTCCTATTGCCCTTATGTTGTGCCAACACTCTAATTGAAGTGCAAGCCAACACTCCCAGTGCACTTTATTCTGTTGATTCTCAGGGAGTTCATTATATGCTTAATAGATAAGGAAGTCATTAATATTTTGGGGTGTTCTATAGGTGATGTTTTATTCTTATTCCATTAATGTAGTTTGGGTATCCTGCTTGTCGGGTCCCCATCTCTTCATTATGAAGGGAGAAACCTTTGTTTAGGGATCGGAGGTGGAATTTATAATTGAGGTATACTACTCTCGTTTAAGTAGTGTGGTTGGTGGATCGATTACTTTGTGATCAAAAATCCTAAGTCAAGGGATTGGCTTAGGTGGTGGTTTTCACCTGTTTTGGGTTTTCACCTAAAAATCTTGTGCCTTTTTTTTTGATTGTATTTTTGTCCTACAATATTTTCTAAATTCGCTTTTCATCCTCCCACTACTGTACTTTTAGATGATACTTTAATTCAATAAAGATCTAATCAGCTCGGAATATATATAGAGTTGCTGAGTTTAATGCCATCAGCAAGCCATAATTTGGCCAACGAACTCAGACAATGGTTAAGGTAACCTTGTCAGAGACAGGTTCAGGAATCATGCGGTCAACATAAGGTTTTAAACGTTGTCCGTTGACCTTAAAGGAGTTACCCATCATTGGGTCAAAAATTTGAATAGCTCCATTTGGAAACATTCGATCAATAATGAATGGGTTGTTCTAGTTGGACCAAAGATTGCTGGGAAAGAACTTAAGTCGGGAGTAAAAAGCTAGACCTTCTGGTTCTGCTCAAAGCTTTTACGTGAGATCATCTGATCATGTAAAGCTTTGGTCTTCGCCTTATATATCTTGGCATTTTTGTATGCATCATTTCTAAGCTCCTTTAACTCAAATAGTTGGAGTTTCCTGGTCTTCCCATCTAAGTTACCCAGAATGCCTAGTGTTCCATTTCTATAGGAAGATGGCAAATCTCGCCACACACTAGACGAAATTGAGACTTATCGATAGGCATCTTGTATGCTATATGGTAGGCCCAAATAGAATATCAAGCTTCTAGGTCTAGTCTTTCTTATCAGTCCTAACCATCTTCTACAAGATGTTCTTGATATCCCGATTAGAGACCCCGGCTTTTCTATTCGTCTGAGGGTGGTAAGGTGTGGAAATCTGATGATTGACCCTATATTTTGCCAGTAGATTCCTAAACTAGGCATCAGTGAAATGCGTTCCACCATCACTGATGATGGTCCGATGAATCCTTAATCGACTAAAAATGTTTTTTTGAACAAAGTCTATGGCCATCTTGTGGTCATTGGTTTAGTTGGGAATCACCTCAATCAACTTGGACACGTAATCCACAGTAACCAAAATATACTAGGGTCCAAATGAATGGGGAAAGGGTCCGCCAAAATTGATGTTCCAAATGTCGAAGATTTCAACAGGAAGGATCGAGTTTAGGGGCATCATATCTCACTTGGCTATGTTCTCGAGTGCTTGGCATTGGGAACATCATCTCAAAAATTCCTGGGCAACTTTGTATAAATACGGTCAATAAAACCTAGACTACAGAATCTTTGCAGCCATCTTTTTCCCAAAAAAATGTCCACTAGATGCAGATGCATGGTAGAACACAAGCATACTCTAGAACTCTTTTTTCGAGATTCATCGGCATATAATTTGATCAAAGCCAATGCGGTACAACTCAGGGTCATCCCAAAAGTAATATTTGGCCTCGGATATAAATCTATCCCTTTATTGCTTGGTCCAATCTTGGGGGACTTGACCAATGGCCAAATAATTGACAAAGTTTGCAAACCAAATGGTTTGGACACGAAAGACTATAAGGATAGTCTCGTTTGGAAAAGTGTCAGTAATCGGAATATCCGGACATGGAGAATCAATTAGGACTCTTCAAGAGATGACCCACCACTACATTTTTTGCCTCGACTTTGTCCTTAATTTCAATATCAAATTCTTAAAGCAATAGAATGAGCTAAGGCATGCATCCATTTTGGCCAAGAGATGTTTCAAGGCTGAGTGGTCGATATAAATTATAATGTAAGATCCTAGAAGATAAGCCTTGAATTTCTCTAGAGTAAAGACTACTACTAGAAATTTATTTTCTATGACAGTACAATTCATTTGGGCCACATCCAAAGTCTTACTACAATAGTAGATGACGGAGGGCTTCGAATTTGACCCAAGACAACCCTAATCACCTAATCAGAAGCATTGGTCGTAATCTTAAATAGGCCTGTCCAGACCAGTGGTTGCAACATCAGGGCACAAGTGACTGCCATTTTTAAGTAAATCAAATGTCGTGCAACATGATTGATCAAACTTAAACTGCTTATTTTGGGTAGAAGGTTGCTCAAGAGTCAAGCAACCTTTAAGTCCTTGATGAACCTTCGATAGAAACCCACATGACCCAAAAATGATCAAATTTTCTTAATAGATGTGGGTAGGGGAAGTTTGGAGATAGCATCCACCACAACTTTATCAACTTCAATGCCCCAGTTAGAGACCAAATGACCCAAGACAATGCCTTCTTGCGTCATAAAGTGGCACTTTTCCCAACTAAGGACCAACTGTGTTTTAATGCATCTCTTAAGGATCAACTCCAGGTTAGCTAGGCAAGACCTGAAAGAATCTCTGAAAATGGAGAAATCATCCATGAATGCCTCAAGACAATCTCTTACCATGTCAAAAAATATGGCTAGCATGTACCTTTAAAAAGTTGTGGGTGTATTGCAAAGCCCAAAAGGCATCCCACGGAATGCAAAGGTTTTGTAGGGATAGGTGTGATGTAGACACATCTATTTTGGTTAAAATGCCTACTAAAGCATTTTCCCTGCCTCTCACCCCACTTCGTGGAGCATCCTGTGTCATCTCCTCAGCTCCCTTCGGGAAGAAGATCCTCACCGCGACACTATCCTACCCTACCCTCCATCTTTCAGCTCCGTCCCTGTTCGTCCCACTTCTCACCACCTTCCTCTAGGCGACATCATAGCGAGTCATCCATCGAGCAACCGTCGAGGGGGATTTCTCTCACCTCATTCTATCTTTTTACGCTTTCGTAGTATAGATTTTCCACTTTCATAGTGTAACAAACATTCGTTTATAAATAGATGATTATTTCTCTCTCTTATATTGTTGCAAGTAGATTAGCTAGAAGTCATCCACCTGATCTCTTGCTTGCTAAAAACTAAAAGAAATTAGAAAAGATAAAAATGACCAAAAATAAATAAAAGTGAAGTGCGAATTTTTATAAAACCAAACTTTCACCTCCTCGTGTTCAACCTAGGACTCACTTTTTGAGTTTCAGTTATAAATATTATCTGATAGACACATTTTGCGAGCTACTATGATGAGTCCTCTAAACCCCAATTTTAATTTGCGAAACGCGCTTCCATTAAGGTGAAAGTTGTCTTTTCCTGGTCTTTGGGATGAATAGTGACTTGGTTATATCCTGAATAACCATCCAGGAAACAAAAATATTTCTACGTAGCTAACTTTTCAAGGATTTGACCAATGAAGGGTAAAGGGAAATTATCCCTTTTAGCGGCTGTGTTTAGCTTCCTATAATCAATGCAAACAAATGTGCACACACCTAATTAGCCTAAAATGTCTATTTACATGCATTATAAATATTGCATAACTTGCATCATCATGCATTTAGGTTAATTTGTACAAATTAGATAGCATTTCATCTCTTTTTGCGATTAGGGGACATAGCAATATATATCTGGGCCTCTAATTGAACACTCAATAGTATGGATCTGATCAGGGGAAGCTCAGAGTCTAAGGCCTCTGAGATCGCCCCGATTAGACCTCCGTAGCATCACTTGCTGTCTGAGGAAGATCAAAGGTCAAGGTGCAAGGTGGTGCAAATTCGTACATCATATGACAAATCCAACCACACGGATTGGTTCAGATCGACAATCTCAACCTAACGGCATGAAAATCGACCCAATCCTACATCCGTGGCACTATCAGCAAGAAATGGAAATTGATGACCCAAATGGTGCCACGTGGTGCCATCCAAGCTACCAACAGCCACCACTGCTCTCCTTTATCCATGCCATCAGATCTTAACCGTTGGATCGAGATCCAACAGTTAAGAGTGTGTAGGCGTTAATTGCGAAAATGCTACAAAGTGTGAGGCGTACCGTAGTGGTCGAGTGTCCTACGCAGATAGCCTGGCGCGTGTTCGATCCATGATTTCCAAATTAAATACGTTAAAGTAAGAAGTAGGGCAATTGAGCCTTCGGAATGCAATTTGAATAGCGATGGACAAAGCAACATGGCGTGATCTCACATGTTAGATGAGAGCACTTGGTGAACGTGCGGGATCACATAGATTCTCATTCACGATCTGACCTGCGGCAGATGAGGTGAGAGTATAAGTCGTCGAATCATGTTAACGGACGTTTGACGGTGATCTGTGAGGTGCAATCTTGACAGTCCATTGATGATTGAATGGCCGAGGACGAGCAGTGCTTGGTAAACACGTGCAAATAGGGGAAAATGTGGCACCGGGTGACATTGCGCATTGAGAGGTGTTAGATGTGCGATGATGGCCTACGTTGAGGCATGCCTTCAGCGATGTGCAGCTATAGTGACTCTCATAAGCATCATTGAAGACCCTGATATTAATGTTTAGTCTTTGAAATGACCTTTTTGCCCTTATACGTCAACTATATAAAGACCCTACATCCCCTCCTCATTCTTCATCCCTTCTCTTCTCTTCTTTCCAACTCCAAAGCTCTAAGGAGCTAGTCTCAAACCTGGGATGCTCATCTAGAGTTAAAAAAGGAAAATTTCATCCATCTTCTCATCCCCTTCGTAGAGCATCCCATGGTTGTCTTCTTGCCAGCATTTGAGATGTGAATCCCACTACGACCCCGCCCTGCTTCGTCCTCTGTCCACCAACCCCATTCTCTCTCATCTAGCATCTTACCACCCTCTTACGAGCGCTTCATCAACATGCCTCATCCTCTAAGTAGTCGTCGAGGAGGATTTTCTCATCCCAATCTTTTTATTGCTTTCTAGAGTAGTTTCCATTTTTGCAAGTAGTTGTAATGAACATATGGTTATGAAATATTTGTTCACACATAGACTCTCTCTTTGTCTATATTATTCTCTCTCTCTTTTCTGTTATTTATTATTTATGCAGAATAGCTAGTATAGATTAATTTCAACTAGCTACTCTACTTTGTGACAATAATTCCAAACGCATTTTTTTTAATCCAACATTCACGTCCCTGTGTTTGATCCAAGACTCACCAGAGTTTCGATTATAATTATTATTTGGTAACGTATTTTGTTACGAACTTGCAATGACTCGAGTTTTCCAAACTTAAACTTTTCTCAACAATTTTCTCGCTCATCATCATCTCCATTCAGTTTATGATTAATTGTAGGTACTCTCTTGGGGCGAGCAAAAGCAGTAGATTGGAGCAAAGTGCAATTGAAGGGTTTGTAAATGTACCACACCACCCACCCCCTTAGATTTCATTCAACCACCTAATAATGCAAACCCTAATTAATATAGGAGCTTGCATAAACCATTAGTCTTGGTTGTTTGTTTGTTACTCCCACTCACCCCACCCCCGCACACATATATATAATCTGATTGTGGGATTTACTTAAATTTACACACCTTATACTCCCACGCACATACTAAAGTGCACTATCACTTAACTAGGGAGTTGACCTAAGGACTCGGTACACCTCAATGCAGTGTACAAATAAGTGATTAGACATCAAAATAGGCTAAATTGATTAGGTGCCTTAATTAGTGGTGCATCAAGCCACTTGTACGATTTGTCTGGCCCACACCACTTAACATAAAATTGATTCATTGATTAGTTTCCCATTAGGATTCTACTTTTAGGAATTAACCAGACACCCCACATTATTTTAAGTTTTAAAAGGAAAATATTTGGACCAGTGCTTTCAAAATTTTGTGTGCCAACTGATGCTTGTTTGAATGCACTTGAGAATTGAATCCTAAAAGCTAGTAAACATGGTAAAATCTTAAAAGACACATCATCAAATAGCCTTGATTGAAAACCGCAGTTGTGCATGCACACACATCAAAACTGATCTTTAAGGGTACAACCCATCTAAAGGGTGATGGTAACACCATCATTAGCCATACCTAGCTTGAATTAATTGAAATCAAGAGACAAATGCTCTTGAATGATCACCTGAGAGCCGTAATTTCACTCAGATCCATTTTGAGGAGTGAATAGTAAAATAGGGCTAATTCTACAGTTTTAACATCACACCATGAATGTAGAGTAACCACAGGGTCTCCTAAGGGTTAATTGAAGGTTTATTGAGCATTACAGTCCAAAAAGGGTGTTAGCACCGACAAAATTGGGTTTTCACGCGTTTCGAGAACTACATCAAAACATAAAATGCTCATTTTAGACCCACTTTAATTGAAGAGGTTCTAGTTTGGACAAAATTCATCTAAAACTTCCAAAATTCATATAAAAATTTCATAAGAGGCTTGGTAACATTGGTTTGATCATCTGAACCTATTTTGACCTTGGACAGTGTCTCAAATGGGATTTTACCCTAATTTGGGCTTCTCTGCAAATTGCCCAATCAAACATAGTAAAAGCACAAATTCAACTTTGCCATCATCCTTGTGTCAAAATTAGGTTGGTACCAAAATTTGGGCCCAATCAAAGTCCATCTTGACCTAGTTTGCTTTTCAATCCCTTAAACCTCTCTTTCTCACATCAGATCCCTAGCCTTCAATTTTGTTACAATTTGGTCCCCAACCTCTTCTTCTTCTTCGCCGATTAGGTCCTTGACACCATTTTTGGGTCAAACCCTGAACAGGTGACTTTGACTTGGTGAAAGCATCATCAAATCTCCACCAAATCTCACCAAATTTGGTGAAATTGGTGTCCACACTATGCCGAATCATTTGCACTAGATCCCAAGTCCCTAATACTGCTCCAATCATCTCGAGTGAAACATGGAATTTCCAAGTTCTTGCTCCAATAGAATCCTAAGAAAATCACATGTATTCATCATTTGGAGAGCACATTCGAGCTCTATAAAGGTCCCCAAACTTCCACCGTCCTCTTTAGTCCGGTCTAGGCCTCAAATTCGTCAACTCTCCCGCTCTTCGACTATCTCTACCACAACTCTGGCGAGCCCCTCAATCCTCCATCATTGCCCTCTACCACATACAATAAGTAGAAGGATCTTCTTCCTCTCCTTCCGCTTCTTGCCGCACTAAGCGAAGGCTCCTAGACCCCATCTTCCTCACTGTTCTCATCATCGGAGGACTTTACCTTCCCCGACGCTAGCCAATCAAAGTCAGTGCGATCCTTCTGCTTTTCAACCAGTAAAGTAGTCCTATCTCCTTCTCTCCTCCTATAGGATAGAATCAACCTTTTCCCACTTCAATTCAACCATCATACACCTGACTCCCACTTCATCTTCTTCACAGCCGATGACACCTCCGATGAAGCTACACGTACTCCACAGTACACCAAATTGCCTACTTCCACATCCAAAAGCTTCGCCACATCACCCTCATTCAAAGCCCTCTACAAATTTTGCCTTCCAACCACTCTACACCCCCTCCAGATAGCCCATCCTCTGTAATTCCTTTCAATCACCTACATGTCCTCTCAAGCCACTACACACCACATGATCACTAACATCACATTCGCCATACTCCGGTAATCCTTCTGAGAACTCTAATTGGGGCGATAAGCCCGTGTTTCACATTTCAGGTATCGACGCCATTGGTCATCTTCTCCATCAACAACCACTACCAACCATCCACCTTCTACCTCGTTAACACTTCTAGGCACTGTGGATTCAAGTAAAGTACCCAGCTATATACCCAATTCGAAGAGACCACCACACAAGGAGCTCAATTGAACGAACACATCTCATGACTGCATGCAAAGAGAAGTGTTGTTGACATAATTATTGAGGGTAAAATGCCAATTCATGCATGTTCCTAGGCTTAGATTTGCATTCCAGATTATAAATATTACATAACATGCATCATTCTGCATTTTGAGTAGTTGTGTATATTTCAGGTTAATTGCATCCTTTTTGTGGTCAAGAGAGAAGTAGATTTATTTCGGAGCCTCGGATTGATGATCCGACCGTACGTATCTGATCAAGATGACGATTAGAGTCGAATGCCTCCGAAATTGCCTTGATCAGAGTCCTATAGCACCATATGTAGCCTGAGGAAGATCAACAGCCAAGGTATTAGGTGACATAATTCAGAGCTTCAAACGACAAATCCGACCACGTGGATGGATTCGGGTCGACGATCGCAACCCAATGACATGAAAATCAACCCAATCTGACCTTTGTAGCAGCCCCTACAACGAAAAGAAGATGGATGGCCCAAATCACACCACATTGTGCAACCTAGGCTACCCATGCGCACACACGCGCGACTGCACGTGCACAAGAATGCACGTGCGTGCACATAGCAGCAGGGCATGCAAGCGTACGACGTGTGTGCCAGTCCAGCAGCACCATGGGTGCTTGGGCTATCTTCAGCGACGTTTGCGACAGATCTTCAGTGATGTTTATGACCATCACTAAATGTCCTATATACGAATTTGATTCTTTCCTCCACTATAAACGGCCCCTACCCCTCCCATTTTTCTTCATCTCTTCCTTTCTTCCTCTTACCATAACTAAGGCTTTAGAGAGAGCTTGTCCCAATCTCAGGATGCTCCTCTAGTGTAGAAAATCACATAGTTTTTCCTCCCCTCATCCTGATTCGTGGAGCATCACGTGGCCACCCTCTCACCGCCCTTCAGGAAAAAGATCCTTGCTACGACGCCGTCCTGCCCCATTCTTCGTCCTCTAGCACCGTCCTCCTTCATCCCGCTCCTCACCACCTTCCTCCTTGCGACGTCAGAGCGAGTCGTCCTCCGAGCGACCGTCGAGGGGAATTTCTCTCACCTTTCTCTATCTTTTTATGCTTTCGTAGTGTAGATTTCGCACTTTTGTAGTGTAACAGACATTTGTTTATAAATAAATGATTGTTTCTCTCTCTCTCTTTCTCCCTCTCTCTTATATTTTTGCAAGTAGATTCGTTAGAATTCATTGACCAGATCTCTTGCTTGCTAAAAAGTAAAAAAATTAGAAAAGAAAAAAAATGACAAAATGAAATAAAAGAGAAATGTGGATTTTCAAAAACAAATGTTCGCCTCGCCGTGTTTGACCCAGACTCACTTTTGGAGTTTTGGTTATAAATTTTATTTGATAAACGTGTTTTACAAGCTACGTTGATGGGCCCTCCGAACCACAATTTTCAACTCGGGAAAACTCGACCCTATCATTTTGGCATCATTGCCAATGAGGCAATGCTCTTCGGTTTTTTTTCTTTATTTTTTTTTGCTTTAGCTAACTTTTATCTCACTTTTTCTTTGATCTTACTGTGATTGCAGGAACTGTTCTGAGGTGGGCCAAAGTGGTTAGATTAGAGAAAAGTGCAGATGAAGGTTTCGTATGTTTATCCACACCACCCCCACCCACTAGTTCATTTCACTACATTAATAACTCAAACCGAAATCAACTTAGGTGCTTTCTATAAACCCTAGGATAGATTTGATTGTTTGTTTGCCACCTCCACACATCTCACCCTCGCATATATAAAAAAAAAAAAACTCTTATCTTATGGGATTTTCTGAAAACTACACACTTAACACTCACAACTTTTCACCCTAAGGCGCACAATCACATAGATTCTACCACTTAACTGGGATCTGACCTGTGGGCCCGGTACACTTAACTCAACACACAGATAAGTGAGTAGAAATCTGAATAGGTCAAACATTTCTATGTGCCTTAACTAAGTGGTGCAATAGGCCAATTGATTGAACTATTAGGGCCACACCACATAAGATAGAAGTGATCCATCAAGTAGCTTTCCACTTAGGGTTGATTATTAGGGCTGAACCAAGCACTCCACATATTATTTCTTATTTCTAAAGGAATATATCTACACCCATGATGTTAACACCTGAAGTGATCTCCTAAACTTGACTGAATATACCTAAGATTAAACCCTAAAAGCTACTAAAGAAGGTTAAACCCTAAAAGGCACATCATTGAATAACCTTGTTTGAAAACCCGAATTGTGGACGCACACATATTTTAACTGATCATTAAGGGCACAACCCATCTAAAGGACTGATGAGTGCCTACTCATCATAGCTAAAAGGCCGAAATTAAGCTAGATACTAAGCAAAACAATATCAAATTAACACATAAAAAGGGTTAAGTGTGGGAATTAAAGAAAAGACCTAAAACTTTTAATGTGTGTTAAAATCTCCTAATTAGGTCACAAAAATAAGATATTCTGAAAATTAAAGAATAAATGATGATCCATGCATAAATTGAACACATAAACAAGTTTGAAAAGCCAAATCAGAAGTAAAATCAATGTCGTAAATGTTCAATTAAGCACATGTAAAAATTTGAAAGCAATTGGACATCATTTAGGCTTAGAAATAAATAGATTACAATTAGGTCCTTCATGCATTACATTTCTACCCTTCAAAACTCCTTCTTGGACCTATTTGCAAGCCGCAGGGACCCTTTTATAAGACTGCAGGGCCCTTCCAGCTGCTATTCTTCTCGCTTTTGGGCCTGCATGCAAATGTTCTACCCCTTCTTCTAAGGGTCCGTCTGCAAATTTTCCCTCATTTCAGAGAGAAGCCTATGTTCTTCACGCGCACTGTAGCGCGCGAAGAACACAGCCATTCTCGACCGTCCATCGCACTTTTGATCTCGATCTGCGGCTGGATTCAAATGGAACCTTCGCGCGATTCGGTGCGTGCGTTCACCTCTCTTCCCAGATCTCATCTGACGGTCAGATCTCTCTCTTGACTCGCCGCGCGCTCTACCCATCTCATCCTCACCGCCGGCCTGATTCTGATTAACCTCACCCTTGCGGTGATCTCAGTCACTGAGCTGCTATTTAAGCACCTCAGTGGTGTCGCGCGCGGGGGATCGCTCCCTCCTACATCTCTTAGCGATCAATTCTTCCACTCCAGTCTCTCCTCCTCATCTGGACCCTGATTTCACAGCCACCGGCTGTGGAATCATCGCCTGCTCTCGACCCTCCTCGTCGCTAAGGACCTCGTAGCACCTGAGGACGACCCTGGAGTCTCACTAGCAGACTCTTCCCTCCGCTGGAGTCACCCTCCTCCTTTCTTCCTCCTTAGCCGCCGGCTAAGGACCCATAGGTCCCATTCTTCCTGTTAGTTTAGTTTTTAATTCTGCACAAGTAGTGTTAGATTTAGTTTACAGTAGTTTAGAATAGATTTAGTTTTAATTGTTAGTGTTTAATGTTAGCTGTAGTTAGATTAGTCTTAGGAGTAGAATTAGTATTAGATCCCCTCCCTCACCTCCTCTGATCAGTCCAGATCAGAGGGGAAGAATCATCTGTTCATTAATCAATTTATCTCCCTCTTCATGTTTTGTTTTTCCACCATCCAATTCTGATTTATGTTCCTTTTAACGACGAATCTTTCATCTGTCACCCACACATCTGGACCCAATTCCAGATCTGATGGTGTACTGCCTCAGATCTGAAATTGGCGTCACAAGCACCATTTGGGGCTTCTCACTCACCCCATTTGTGTTCACAAAAGCCCCTTTTATTTTAGATTGATTGCCTCAGTTTGTCAGATTCACTTTAACATGGGTTTTGAAGAGATTTTGCTTTCTGAAATGTCTTGACAGATCTGACAAATTGAAGGGATTTTGGTTTTCCTTGAGGGCAAGGATTCTGAGAAGTTCTCTGGTGACAGAGAACAAATCAGAAGAGCCTTTCATGAATTTGCTTCTGCCTTGATCTGAATGCATTTGCTAGCTTTTATAAATTCCTTTAATGCATTCTTTTTCTGATTTGTCATTTCAGAACTGCCATACACCACCTGTTTGATAATTATTTTTGTATGGTGATTCTCTAACCTAAGGAGTTTTCCATACTCCTTAAGGTTGCAAGAAACTGGGATTGTATGTTTTTGGTTTTAATTGATTGAGTTAAGTCTTCCTTCATGCTGTCTATGGCATTAGGAAGACTAACTCAATGCCATTTGTGTTTTGATCTGAAATGATGCTTTTGATAAGGGCTTTTCCTTGTGGGTATTTGAACTGAATTCTTATGTGATTTTCGTGAGATTTATACCCTTATCAGATTTGGATTTCAACTCTTTAATTTTTAGTTTGTTCTGAATTTTCTCTTATTCCCAGTTATACAGTAAAATGCTGCAAACTGCAGCAACATTCCCCTCTTCTCTAAATTCTCCTCTTCTTTGTGAATGCTTTCCCCCTCTTCAAATGGACTAACTGCAGCAGCAGTTAGCCCATTTGACAGTGGCTGAAGCCACTGACACTGTTAAAACACCCTGAACAGTACATTCTCTTCCCTCTCCATCTTCTCTGACAGTAGCTTAGCTGCTGTTTAAAATGAAATAAAAACTTAATTAACCCTCATTCCCTAAGTTCCTACTAAAACCTAATTATACATACTTAATTTCACACTGTAAATATACATATCCATACTATTATAACTATAATATACAGCCTGATTATGTACGTAGACATACATAGATATACTGTAAATACTGTATAAACTTGTACATAAATCTATATACATATGTAATCTATGTAAATATATGTATAAATACTGAACTATTATGTATGTATTTACTGATATATGTATATGTATATATACAGATTCATATGTACATATTCAGTAGCTATATTGTAGAATAAATTAGCTAAATTAATAATTTAGAGCTATAATTAAGTAAATAAATCTATAGACTTAGGTTAACATATATAGTAAGTAATTTAAGTTAGTTAAAGTACAATTATACCTAGTATAGCTTACTGTAACTTAGTTTTATTTAAAACACTCAGAACAGCTAGTTTAGCTTAAATAAAATAGAAATAAATTCGTAAATATACAATAAAAATATGTATAAAATACTTAAGTATGTAAATTGAATCTGTATAAGGTCAATTAGACCATTTACTAACTATTTTATAAGTAATTAACTATTTAATCACCTAAATCAACCTGTACAATCAGCCTAGTTTAGCGAATTTATTTGCATAGTAAACATATTTAAAATTCAAAATTAATTAATCAATTATGTAGTATTATGTAAATACTTTATTAACCATATTTTATTTTATTTTATTTAATAATTTATGGCCCCCAAATCGAGGGCCAAAAGTCCGATCAGACGCAGCTGCGCCTGATTTCCAGCGCACGATGTGGCGCTGGAATAGCACCACATCGTGTGCTGCAAGTCAAGCGCAGCCACATAAATGGAATTTGTGTTTCCTATACACCAGTTGTCACGGGCGCCGGGCGCCCGAAACACTCCCTTTACCCGATTACCCAATGAGCTGGTCTGAGTACTCTGTCTGATTTGCGATTAGTATGTGGCGCGTGTGTGTGGCCGGGGGCCCGAGCGTCTGCGAGCATATGGCGTTGGGCTGAGGCCTGGCGCTGAGATTAAAGACATAATTAAGCCACCTAATCTGAGATTAGGGCGCGCTTAGTAGAGGTCTGGTCCCACCCTTAGGGTGCTGTGTATCCCTCGAAAAGCGTGCCCGCAAACTAAACACGTTTTAAACTAATGATATTAGCCTAATCCCCTCCCCACCGCAACCTCTGAAATATGCTAAGACAGAAGAGTGAACAAAGAGTTAACACGAGAGAAAAAAAAGCAAAGAGTACAAGAACAACAGAGAAAAGAACAAGAGTAATAAAAAGAGAAAGAAGAAGATGAATACTTAGAAGAAAACAGAAATATGAACACAAGAAGAACAGGAGTTAAGAATACAAAGAACAGAGACTTAATGAAGAAAGAAAGAGAAACAAAGAATAACTAGTATACATACGTATAAGTAAATCTATATAATTACTAACAGAATAAAGCGACACTATAAACGTCGCTAAAGATCTCAGTTTTGCCTCTTTAGGTTGTATATAGTGTTTTCTGAGATTTAGCGACGCTTATATCTGTCACTGAAACTGCTGTATATGTTACTGTACATAACAGACTAATAAGTTAAATTTCTACACCATTGCATTCTAATGTATTATATACTATTATGATAGTATTAATAGGATAACTTGTAAATACATAGGTTAGAGTACAATAATAGATTGTTTGATGCTTGTTCATAGTTAGTATTTTTGCAAGCATTTCTTAGTAATTAGGTAAATAAAACACACATTCATTCATTCTTTAATAAAATGTAAAGTTTTTTTTTTTTTTTTGAATAAGAAGACAATTTTGAGATAATCAAAGAGTGACCGAATTAAATTCAATAAATTGCCTCCCAGTGAACGACCTGGAACAAAACCAGTAAAAATTAGATAAATAAGCAAATGATAATAATGGTTGTAATGACTGGAACTCACCCATACTCACCACTATACGACATCCTTAATGTTATATTGTACACCCTGTACTACAATGACATAATCAACAATTATTACCAATTTCAAACACAACAACCACACAACCAACAACACATCATTATTTTGGCGCCGCTGCCGGGGAGGCAACGCTCTTTGTACCAAAATTTTCTTTTCATTCTTTTGTATATAGAAATTCTTCATTCATTTCATTATAATTGCTTTTATTTTCCATTGAAGTAATTGTGTATACATTCCTTTATTCTTTTACTAATCATTTGTTTTTTTTCACAGCACTTGAGGAGTGTCGTCTTCCTGGTGGAGTCGCTGCGCTCCAGATCCGTCTTCCTGGTGGAGTTTTGCCTCGAAGTCGCTGTAGGATTTTAGTATTAGTTTTAGTATAGATAGTTTTAGGTTTATTGATTAGGAGCAATTGTTAGTCATAAGTTGTGAGAGCTTGTTCTCACACAATTTTTGTAATAATTCTGGACTATCTGGACTTTATTTCTTTCTGTTCTTAATTTCTTTCCTTACTTTTGAATTGCATATAAAATTTTTCAAAAAGAAAGAAAAAAAAAAATATATATCAAAAAGACCTCATACTTATCTAGCAGCAGCATAACCTCAGGCATCCATTTTTAGGATTGCATTTCATTCCTGCTAGATTTTAATTCAAGTCAAATCTGCATTAGAAGATTGCTGGAGTCAGGTACGCATTTCTTACCTAACTCTAACTCCTGCCATATTTGCATTTGACTTAAAATTAAAGAAGACCACTACTTGTTCTGAATTTAGTAAAAAGTGAAATGAGCAGCATAGAAAACATATTTTAATCACTTTAATTAAATCAAAAAGGAGATAGCAAAATTGGGTGAAACCATGTTTGAGATTTTAATCGCCTTGTGTTGAATGTTATCGTGCACACAGCACGATCACTTAAGGCCACAATACATGGGTTTCTACCTCATCTTTCTGCAACCACAGGATCTGGATCTGCACGCTCAGTCTTATCCAGATTCCCAGTGGATTTTAGAGGTCTGCACTTCGCTAGGTTTATCTTAGGATACGTACAATTGCTTGAAACAATTGTTTCCGTATAACATACTTTGCGTAGCAGCCTCTAGGAAAAATTTTCTCCGATTCATTTCGATTGATTGGTCTTCTTGAATTGAGATTTTGTTGGGATTCTTCTATTTTATTGTGAACGTTAAAAATTTTTTCCCATTGAGTTGGATCGAATTAGAGTAAACGGGATTTCAAAAAAAAATCAACTCAATGGAAGGTAGGAGATCCCAAAACCCAGAACTTGTACTCCCCTTGGGTACTGCTACCCAAGCTACTGCATCATCTTCTTTGCCTTCCACTTCTAATCCCTTACCTCCTGAGTCTCAAAATACTTTCCACAATCCCCCTCGCCAAGAGGATGATCTTGATTCTTCACACTTTGAGGATTTTGAAGAACTTCCTCCAGACTTAGTTGCACATCCTCTACCACAGCAACCACCTATCCCTAGGTTCCAACCTCCACCTTATCCTAATCATCCTAATCCACCCCCGGAGAGAGGACCTATGCCTCATCTTCAGCACCTTTTCGATACACAACTACAAATGAATACCTTAACCCAACAGGTGCAACAGCTTGCTCAAGCTGTAAATCTATTAGCTAATCCCCAACCACAACCACTTCAACTTAGAAATCCTCAGGCACCACCCCAACCCCGTAGACCTCAACTACGAGATTACTATAATCCCGCAGTTGCCCAACCAATGCCTGTGGTACGTTATCCCAATGGGGGTCGTGCTGCTGAACTGAAGCCGAACATTATAGCACTCATTCCTCACTTCCATGGACTTGCTTCTGAGGACCCTTTTCAGCATTTAGAGGAGCTGAAGAATCTTGCCCAAACTTTGGGTCCGCAAGGACATGATCAGCACACGCTTTTGATGAAAATGTTCTCCTTTTCATTAAAAGATAAGGCAGCCTTTTGGTTTAGAACACTTGCACGGACTACACCTATAGATTCCTGGGCTTCTTTAGAACATGAGTTCTTAAAGAAGTACTTTCCTGTAGGCCGCACTAATGCCTTAAGGCGTGCCATCACCACCTTCACCCAGAATTTAGGAGAACCTATGCACGAGGCTTGGGAGAGATTCCATGAGCTTTTGAGAAAATGTCCCCACCATGGTGTCCCACGCTGGCAACAGGTCCAGATCTTCTACCATGGGCTCCATGATGACACACGGAATTTTGTAGATGCCGCTTGTGGAGGGAATTTCCTGTGTCGGGACGAGGACTCAGCCTTTGAGCTCTTTGAAGGCATGGCCGAAAACTCTATTAACAATGCTTCAATGAGCGTGTTTAATAGAAAGTCCTCACATTCCCACTCACACACGGGGGTACATGAAGCCCAATCCAGTAGCAAAGACTTAGAGATAGTGGCTAGTCAACTGGATAAAGTGGGCTTAATCGAGAAGAAAGTAGATGAAGTATGGAAATTTCTCTCAAAACACCCATCTTCTTCTTCTCAGTCACCAGCACAAAACACTTCTTCTCAGTTTCCCACAGGGAGGGAAACTGTGAATAACCTTTCTGTGACACAAACTGCATTACCGGATTTTCCATTTCCATATCCTTCACCGGTTGGAGGAACCTTTGTTCCTCCCTTCACTGACTTCCCTGCACCTTCTGGAGCTTCGGAGGAGCTTCACGCCATTCACAATGATCCTTTCACACAAACCTATAACCCTGGATGGCGTAATCATCCAAATTTCTCGTGGTCGGGAAATTCACAAAGACCTCCTTTTCAACAACCTTCTGCACCACCATTGCACAACCCGATCCGAGCACCACCTCCACAATCACACGGATATCCACCGCGTACCCACCAGCAACCCCAACCCAGGCCCACCCAATACTCTCAATCTGGGCCTACACGAGATGACCAGTTGGGGTCTATCATGAAAGCTCTTGCTGATATGCAACAACAGAATATTGCTATGCAGCAGAGACAGGACGCGGCCTTAGCTGAGATGAGAGCCCAGCTATCACACTTGACGGAGTCCCGTCAACCACATTCACTCCCATCCCAAGCACAACCCAACCCTAGGAACATACCTGCTCAAAGGTATGTCCAACCTAGACCAACACTGCAAAACCAAACACATGACATTTCACAAGCAGTGCACAACACTGAATTCTTCACTGACTCAAATTCCTCTCTTGCACAAACGCAACCACCTCTGCTACCTAACAATGATTTACCATCTACCTCTAGAGCTGAACTAAATGCCATAGTCACTAGGAGTGGTAAATGCACACTAGATCCACCTCTTCCAACACCTACCACTTCTAGTTCTGCTCCTCCACTTCCTACTTCTCCTCTACCTATAACTGAACCTCTCACAACTCCAGTACCTTTTCCTGAAGCTTTAAAGAAGAAGGAGAAAGGAAAGAAAAAGACCTGTGTGGCACCTGAGGAGGATTTGCTTAAGCTCTTTGAGCAAGTCCACATAAACATCCCCTTGTTGGATGCAATCCGCCACATCCCTCTTTACGCTAAGTTTTTAAAAGACCTATGTACACCTAAGCGTAAAGCAAGAATTCAAAAAGGGAGTAGTCCAATCATTCTCTCGGAACAAGCTAGTTCCATCATCTCTAGTACCCTCCCAACTAAGATGAAAGACCCAGGCACCCCTCTCTTATCCTGCATGATTGGTAACACCACATTCAATAGAGCACTACTTGACCTAGGTGCTTCCATCAATCTTATCCCAACCTCTCTACTGACACATTTTGAGGTTGGCAATTTGAAGCCAACCAAGGTGTCCCTGCAATTAGCTGACAGATCAGTTAAGACACCTCAGGGAGTGTTGGAAGATGTCATAGTGCGGGTCAAGGATTTTTACTTCCCTGTAGACTTTATAGTTCTTGACATGGAAGTACCTGAAGATATCCAGAATACACCTATCATTTTAGGAAGACCTTTCTTCGCTACGGCCAAGGCAAACATCAATTGTGAGGAGGGCCTTATAGAATTAAAGTTTGGAGATCAGAAAATAAAAATTGATATTTTTCAGGCCCAAAGAGGACCGACCTGTAGTTTAATTGAAGAAATCTTCTCCCTGGATTCATTGGATCAATTGGTTGAGGACACCTTGATCAATTCATTAAATTTAGAACCTCAACACTCTTTGGACTCTGACGTGACTTCCACTGAGATACCAAATTTAGAGACTGAGGACCTTCCTCCCATTCCATTAGTATCTCTAGGATCTCCTGAAACTTTCACACCTGCTCCTTCTGATCCTGTGCCTGTTGAACTCAAACCTCTTCCTGACTCTCTCAAATATGTTTTCTTAGGACCTGATCAGACCTATCCGGTGATTGTTAACTCTTCCCTTTCTTCTGATCAAGAGTCACGACTCTTATCTGTCCTAAGAGCACATAGGCAGGCTATAGGATGGAGCCTTTCTGACCTTACTGGCATCAGTCCTTCTTATTGCACACATAGGATTTTCACTGAAGAAGGATCTAGACCTACTAGACAGCCCCAGCGTAGATTAAATCCTACATTACAAGAGGTGATAAAAAGTGAAATGATTAAATGGCTGGACAATGGAATTATCTACCCAATTTCTGATAGTAGATGGGTAAGTCCTGTTCAGGTTGTGCCAAAAAAGGCCGGACTTACCATCATCACCACTGATTCTGGAGAAGTCATCCCTACACGCATTGCTAGTTCGTGGCGAGTATGTATAGATTACCGAAAACTCAACCAAGCCACGAAGAAAGATCATTTCCCTTTGCCCTTCATTGATCAAATACTGGAAAGAGTGGCAGGGAATAGATTTTTCTGCTTTTTGGATGGCTATTCAGGATATAATCAGGTGGCAATTCACCCCGATGATCAGGAGAAAACAACATTCACCTGCACCTACGGAACCTTTGCATTCCGTAGGATGCCTTTTGGATTGTGCAACGCACCTGCTACATTCCAGCGGTGTATGTTTGCAATCTTTTCTGACTTAGTAGGCGATTGTTTAGAAGTCTTCATGGATGACTTCTCGGTCTTCGGGAGCACATTTGATGCATGTCTAGACCACCTGACCAAGGTCCTGCAAAGATGCATTAATGTGAATCTGGTACTTTCCTGGGAGAAATCTCATTTCATGGTAACTGAAGGACTTGTATTAGGTCACCTTATTTCTGAGAGAGGAATTGAGGTTGACCGCGCGAAGGTAAAGTTGATTTCTGATTTACCACTACCTTCGTCGGTTAAGCAAATTCGATCTTTCCTCGGGCATGTTGGTTTTTATCGCCGCTTTATAGCGGATTTCTCGAAAATAGCCCGACCTCTCACTACTCTCCTCTCTAAAGACGTAGACTTCCAGATCTCTGACGATTGTGTTCGTGCCTATACGACACTTCGTGATCTGATTACCAAGGCACCCATACTGCAACCCCCGAATTGGTCTCACCCTTTTGAGATCATGTGTGATGCCTCTAATTATGCAGTAGGAGCTGTCCTTGGTCAAAAATTGGACGGGAAACCCACAGTCATCTATTACGCTAGCAAGACCTTAGATGAAGCTCAGAGGAATTACACCGTCACGGAAAAGGAATTGCTAGCTGTAGTATATGCACTGGAAAAATTCAGACCTTATCTTTTAGGTTCCCACATTATAGTCTACACTGACCACACGGCAATCCGATATCTTCTCGCCAAGAAGGACGCGAAATCTCGTCTGATTAGATGGATCCTACTTTTACAGGAATTTGATTTAGAGATTCGTGATAAGGCTGGAAAGCAGAATGTGGTAGCCGACCACTTATCCCGCCTTCCTTCTGAAGCGATTTCTCCTTCTTTACCCATCTCTGACCACTTCCCTGACGAGCAATTGCTGGTCATTCATTCTGATCTTCCCTGGTATGCTGACATTGTCAACTACCTGGCTTCTGGACTCATCCCCACTAATTGGGTCCGACATCAAAAAGACAGACTTAGATCCGAGGCCAAGCACTATTACTGGGAAGAACCTTGGCTTTTCAAGCATTGTAAAGACCAGATCTTTAGGAGGAGCGTCCCTGATAAGGAGATTAGAAGCATCTTATCATTCTGCCACGACCAGGCGTGCGGCGGTCACTTCTCTGGCAAAAAGACCGCTGCAAAGATTTTGCAGAGTGGTTTCTATTGGCCCACAATCTTCAAGGATGCACACGAATATAGCAGGGCATGTTCACGCTGTCAGTCTCTTGGTAGTATTGGCCGCCGAGACATGATGCCCTTGAATCCGATCATGGTGTGCGAAATCTTTGACATTTGGGGCATTGACTTCATGGGACCTTTTCCTAAATCTTATGGCTTCGAGTACATATTGTTGGCAGTTGAGTATGTTTCAAAATGGATTGAAGCCATCCCCTCAAGGACTAATGATCATAGAGTTGTGACACAATTTGTTCAAGATTTCATCTTCTCTAGATTCGGGGTACCTAAAGCCATCATTAGTGATGGAGGGTCTCATTTTAGAAACACACATTTTCAGTCCCTACTGCAAAAGTATGGGGTGTCACATAGGATTGCTACATCTTATCACCCTCAAACCAATGGACTTGCTGAATTATCTAATCGGGAGATCAAAAAGATTTTACAGACTACCATCCGACCTGATAGAAAGGATTGGTCTTCCCGCCTTTCTGATGCGTTGTGGGCATATAGGACAGCCCACAAAACCCCTTTAGGCATGTCTCCTTTTAGACTTGTGTACGGGAAACACTGTCATCTTCCTGTCGAATTAGAGCACAAAGCCTATTGGGCCATCAGAAAGTGTAACTTAGACTTAGAGAAGGCCGGTGATCTTAGGAAATTACAAATGTCTAAGCTCGATGAATTAAGGAATGAATCTTATGAAAGCTCAAGGATGTATAAGGACAAACTTAAGGCCTTCCATGACCGTCACATTCTTAGGAAATCTTTTCACCCTGGTAAAAAAGTCCTTCTCTTCGACTCTAGACTGAAACTCTTTCCTGGGAAGTTAAGATCAAAATGGATTGGACCTTTCAAAATCTTGAGATTATTTGATAATGGAGCCGTTGAGATCACTGAACTTGACAAATCTGAACCCTTTATTGTTAATGGACAAAGACTGAAACCTTTCATTGAGCCGCAGGATCTCAGACTTGTCAATTCCACCATTTCGCTCCTACATTTTGAATTACCATGTAAGTTTTCGCCTAGCTGAAGGCGTTAAACTTAGCAACACCTACCCTTGTATATAGCTGTTTTACACTTTTCTTACTCTTACCTTTAATTGCATATAGTGTCTACCCTTGCATTCTGAGCATACATTCATTGACACACATGTCATGCATTTCACTTCCTAGCCCGACTGTTCACTCTGATCCTAGATCAGACTTAAAATCGTCCGCACAGAGATTTTATCTCCTCATTCCAACTTCCTTCCATCACCCAGCCTAGGATAGTGAAAAGCAGAGCATGCATTTGCATCCACCCTTTCATTCAATGAGGACATTGAAACATTTAAGCATGGGGGGGTGTAAATGGTAAACCATTTAAACCAAAATGCAATTGTAGACACAACTATAGTACATATAGTATTATCAAAAAATTATATACTTCAAAAAAATTGAAAAATTTTGAAAAAATTTTTTGAAAAAAATTACAAAGCTAAAAATACAAAAAAATAACAAATCAGAAAAATTCCAAAAATACAATAAGGGACATGTACTTTATTTGTCAAAGGAGGATATTCATTTCAAGAGAGGAGGGAGAAAAAGAAAAAAGAAAAGATAAGTGATCTTATAGCTGAAAACAAAAAAATAGAATAAGTGTCTATGGACATTCAACCATTACTGGTTTGACCTACCAGGCCATAGGAGCTTGATACAAGCTTAGGCTTAATACACTTCGAGCCTTGACAAGATAGACCACAGTCTCTCCTAACTTTAGGACAATTCTTGTACCTGAGTCACCAGTACAGGATTCGTTGGTTTGCTTTGACTTAGGAGTCTAAGTAACCTTGGCTTACACTACACAATGTCAGGAAAGACCACTTGAACCTAAACCTCAACCCTTGTGTTCATTAGGGAAGGTGGAGTCCTTACCTGTGCGTGCAGGTAGACTCTTTGTCCTAATCTTTAGTCTTGTGTCTAGGAGAAGCTCTTTCCACAAAAGAAATCCACCCACCAAATACAGTGCGCTCTACCAAATAAGTTTTGGAGACATACTGTTCAAAAAAAAAAAAAAAAAAAAAAAAAAAAAAAAAAAAATGTTAAGTATGTTCTCCAAAATGTCTGAAAAACAACTCTTCCACCAAAAATGTTTTCAGGGTTCAAAATAAATACCCTATTTTTCCACCAAAAAAAAAAAAAAAATCTTCTCTGAGCCACAAATACAATAAGGGTTGGGTTTGAATACCATCAATTTTTGAGAGTCATCCGAAAACATGAGCTGAAGTTAGGACCAACCTGGACTTAAAAAGAAGTGAAACCCCGGGATTGAGCCTTAGAATTCACCTGGTTAGTCCTGACTTATCACAAAGCACAGCCATAACTTCATAGCATTCTGAGTCTCTGTAAAAACCTCCTGAGTCCTGGAATTCGACTTAAGGTTTAAATATCAAGAGTCCTTGTTGGTTGAGAGATGGTCTATGTCATTTAAGCCTCGAGTTCTGGTAGGTTATCCTCAGTAACCAGGTTCTCACAATGTCCAAAAACACAGTTGGTATTGGAAAATGTTTCAGCTTAAAGATCATCATCATAAACACTTAAAAATTTTTGAAAGAAGAAAAAGATATCTTTACACACTTACCTTGCTGATACTTAAATTGCCTTACACTTCAACAGATTGTTTGCTAAGGGACTAGCAAAACGTAAGCATGGGGGTATGATGAGTGGCTACTCATCATAGCTAAAAGGCCGAAATTAAGCTAGATACTAAGCAAAACAATATCAAATTAACACATAAAAAGGGTTAAGTGTGGGAATTAAAGAAAAGACCTAAAACTTTTAATGTGTGTTAAAATCTCCTAATTAGGTCACAAAAATAAGATATTCTGAAAATTAAAGAATAAATGATGATCCATGCATAAATTGAACACATAAACAAGTTTGAAAAGCCAAATCAGAAGTAAAATCAATGTCGTAAATGTTCAATTAAGCACATGTAAAAATTTGAAAGCAATTGGACATCATTTAGGCTTAGAAATAAATAGATTACAATTAGGTCCTTCATGCATTACATTTCTACCCTTCAAAACTCCTTCTTGGACCTATTTGCAAGCCGCAGGGACCCTTTTATAAGACTGCAGGGCCCTTCCAGCTGCTATTCTTCTCGCTTTTGGGCCTGCATGCAAATGTTCTACCCCTTCTTCTAAGGGTCCGTCTGCAAATTTTCCCTCATTTCAGAGAGAAGCCTATGTTCTTCACGCGCACTGTAGCGCGCGAAGAACACAGCCATTCTCGACCGTCCATCGCACTTTTGATCTCGATCTGCGGCTGGATTCAAATGGAACCTTCGCGCGATTCGGTGCGTGCGTTCACCTCTCTTCCCAGATCTCATCTGACGGTCAGATCTCTCTCTTGACTCGCCGCGCGCTCTACCCATCTCATCCTCACCGCCGGCCTGATTCTGATTAACCTCACCCTTGCGGTGATCTCAGTCACTGAGCTGCTATTTAAGCACCTCAGTGGTGTCGCGCGCGGGGGATCGCTCCCTCCTACATCTCTTAGCGATCAATTCTTCCACTCTAGTCTCTCCTCCTCATCTGGACCCTGATTTCACAGCCACCGGCTGTGGAATCATCGCCTGCTCTCGACCCTCCTCGTCGCTAAGGACCTCGTAGCACCTGAGGACGACCCTGGAGTCTCACTAGCAGACTCTTCCCTCCGCTGGAGTCACCCTCCTCCTTTCTTCCTCCTTAGCCGCCGGCTAAGGACCCATAGGTCCCATTCTTCCTGTTAGTTTAGTTTTTAATTCTGCACAAGTAGTGTTAGATTTAGTTTACAGTAGTTTAGAATAGTTTTAGTTTTAATTGTTAGTGTTTAATGTTAGCTGTAGTTAGATTAGTCTTAGGAGTAGAATTAGTATTAGATCCCCTCCCTCACCTCCTCTGATCAGTCCAGATCAGAGGGGAAGAATCATCTGTTCATTAATCAATTTATCTCCCTCTTCATGTTTTGTTTTTCCACCATCCAATTCTGATTTATGTTCCTTTTAACGACGAATCTTTCATCTGTCACCCACACATCTAGACCCAATTCCAGATCTGATGGTGTACTGCCTCAGATCTGAAATTGGCGTCACAAGCACCATTTGGGGCTTCTCACTCACCCCATTTGTGTTCACAAAAGCCCCTTTTATTTTAGATTGATTGCCTCAGTTTGTCAGATTCACTTTAACATGGGTTTTGAAGAGATTTTGCTTTCTGAAATGTCTTGACAGATCTGACAAATTGAAGGGATTTTGGTTTTCCTTGAGGGCAAGGATTCTGAGAAGTTCTCTGGTGACAGAGAACAAATCAGAAGAGCCTTTCATGAATTTGCTTCTGCCTTGATCTGAATGCATTTGCTAGCTTTTATAAATTCCTTTAATGCATTCTTTTTCTGATTTGTCATTTCAGAACTGCCATACACCACCTGTTTGATAATTATTTTTGTATGGTGATTCTCTAACCTAAGGAGTTTTCCATACTCCTTAAGGTTGCAAGAAACTGGGATTGTATGTTTTTGGTTTTAATTGATTGAGTTAAGTCTTCCTTCATGCTGTCTATGGCATTAGGAAGACTAACTCAATGCCATTTGTGTTTTGATCTGAAATGATGCTTTTGATAAGGGCTTTTCCTTGTGGGTATTTGAACTGAATTCTTATGTGATTTTCGTGAGATTTATACCCTTATCAGATTTGGATTTCAACTCTTTAATTTTTAGTTTGTTCTGAATTTTCTCTTATTCCCAGTTATACAGTAAAATGCTGCAAACTGCAGCAACATTCCCCTCTTCTCTAAATTCTCCTCTTCTTTGTGAATGCTTTCCCCCTCTTCAAATGGACTAACTGCAGCAGCAGTTAGCCCATTTGACAGTGGCTGAAGCCACTGACACTGTTAAAACACCCTGAACAGTACATTCTCTTCCCTCTCCATCTTCTCTGACAGTAGCTTAGCTGCTGTTTAAAATGAAATAAAAACTTAATTAACCCTCATTCCCTAAGTTCCTACTAAAACCTAATTATACATACTTAATTTCACACTGTAAATATACATATCCATACTATTATAACTATAATATACAGCCTGATTATGTACGTAGACATACATAGATATACTGTAAATACTGTATAAACTTGTACATAAATCTATATACATATGTAATCTATGTAAATATATGTATAAATACTGAACTATTATGTATGTATTTACTGATATATGTATATGTATATATACAGATTCATATGTACATATTCAGTAGCTATATTGTAGAATAAATTAGCTAAATTAATAATTTAGAGCTATAATTAAGTAAATAAATCTATAGACTTAGGTTAACATATATAGTAAGTAATTTAAGTTAGTTAAAGTACAATTATACCTAGTATAGCTTACTGTAACTTAGTTTTATTTAAAACACTCAGAACAGCTAGTTTAGCTTAAATAAAATAGAAATAAATTCGTAAATATACAATAAAAATATGTATAAAATACTTAAGTATGTAAATTGAATCTGTATAAGGTCAATTAGACCATTTACTAACTATTTTATAAGTAATTAACTATTTAATCACCTAAATCAACCTGTACAATCAGCCTAGTTTAGCGAATTTATTTGCATAGTAAACATATTTAAAATTCAAAATTAATTAATCAATTATGTAGTATTATGTAAATACTTTATTAACCATATTTTATTTTATTTTATTTAATAATTTATGGCCCCCAAATCGAGGGCCAAAAGTCCGATCAGACGCAGCTGCGCCTGATTTCCAGCGCACGATGTGGCGCTGGAATAGCACCACATCGTGTGCTGCAAGTCAAGCGCAGCCACATAAATGGAATTTGTGTTTCCTATACACCAGTTGTCACGGGCGCCGGGCGCCCGAAACACTCCCTTTACCCGATTACCCAATGAGCTGGTCTGAGTACTCTGTCTGATTTGTGATTAGTATGTGGCGCGTGTGTGTGGCCGGGGGCCCGAGCGTCTGCGAGCATATGGCGTTGGGCTGAGGCCTGGCGCTGAGATTAAAGACATAATTAAGCCACCTAATCTGAGATTAGGGCGCGCTTAGTAGAGGTCTGGTCCCACCCTTAGGGTGCTGTGTATCCCTCGAAAAGCGTGCCCGCAAACTAAACACGTTTTAAACTAATGATATTAGCCTAATCCCCTCCCCACCGCAACCTCTGAAATATGCTAAGACAGAAGAGTGAACAAAGAGTTAACACGAGAGAAAAAAAAAGCAAAGAGTACAAGAACAACAGAGAAAAGAACAAGAGTAATAAAAAGAGAAAGAAGAAGATGAATACTTAGAAGAAAACAGAAATATGAACACAAGAAGAACAGGAGTTAAGAATACAAAGAACAGAGACTTAATGAAGAAAGAAAGAGAAACAAAGAATAACTAGTATACATACGTATAAGTAAATCTATATAATTACTAACAGAATAAAGCGACACTATAAACGTCGCTAAAGATCTCAGTTTTGCCTCTTTAGGTTGTATATAGTGTTTTCTGAGATTTAGCGACGCTTATATCTGTCACTGAAACTGCTGTATATGTTACTGTACATAACAGACTAATAAGTTAAATTTCTACACCATTGCATTCTAATGTATTATATACTATTATGATAGTATTAATAGGATAACTTGTAAATACATAGGTTAGAGTATAATAATAGATTGTTTGATGCTTGTTCATAGTTAGTATTTTTGCAAGCATTTCTTAGTAATTAGGTAAATAAAACACACATTCATTCATTCTTTAATAAAATGTAAAGTTTTTTTTTTTTTTTTTGAATAAGAAGACAATTTTGAGATAATCAAAGAGTGACCGAATTAAATTCAATAAATTGCCTCCCAGTGAACGACCTGGAACAAAACCAGTAAAAATTAGATAAATAAGCAAATGATAATAATGGTTGTAATGACTGGAACTCACCCATACTCGCCACTATACGACATCCTTAATGTTATATTGTACACCCTGTACTACAATGACATAATCAACAATTATTACCAATTTCAAACACAACAACCACACAACCAACAACACATCAAGGACCCATAACATTCCAAGAGCACAATCTTCCCCAGCCTAACTAAAACTTAGTAGACGCTGGCCTTAAGGATTATTCGCTCTTCGGGGCTCCGATTGAGATTTTTTCAATTAATCTGCTTCTGTTGGTCCATCTGATGTCTAGCTAGGGGAGTAGCATCAAACGACTGCAGTTGGGGTGTACACTAGGAACTGGAGGTGCAAGCCAAAGGAAGAACCTTCTCCCTAGTCCCTCCTTCTAACTGGTTGGATTGACTGAATAAAAGTAGATTAAATCATTTATAATCTCAAGATAGGTCCTAGGAGTCTGTAGGCCTTTAGGCTACCCACATAATGACAGGTTTGGTTGATTGTACTGCAAGGAACCTTTCTCTATTTCATTTTCCCTCCTACTCCACAATGTATCCTTCCACATCTTTCACACATTTCCAATCCTATCCTCCTACAACCACTTATCCACAAGATGATTACTATTCTGACTTGACTTGTAATTACCCATCCACTAGTTGGGATAACATTGATTGGGGATATGAATATGGACATCAGTGTCGAGGTCCTAACCCTAGATAACAAGAGTATGATTACTATCCTTCCAAGAGCTACAATGATTATAGATCTCCATCCTTTGATGACCAAACCAACCCAATTTACAATTAGGAAGGATATGATGATTATAACACCTACCCTCCCAGTATTCCACTAAATACAGGTCACCACCATTCTTTGAACAACTTGACATGACCAATTATCAGGGAGGAACTCGAGAACCTCAACATCTTGATTGCCCCAACCCAAACCCACCCAAACCTAAACCAAACCAGTCGGTTCAGGTGAACCAGATCCTGGATAGGGTGTTGGCTAATTTGAGGAACACTATACAATCTTTAGAAGCTTAGCCAACACCATGCACTGAAGCATTAGAGCCTATGATAAAAATGATTGATGAGCTGAATAGCTCTTTGTTGGATTTGCTCCAAAATGTTAGGGATAGGGACCTGGGTGAGTTTCTTATTGGGAAGTTGTCAGGGTTGAGGATGAAATTTGTGGTTGCCCTAGTCAAATATTACGATGATTCTAAAGATGAACCCCCTTCAGGAGAGCTAATTTCTGAACCCGGTCAGGCACCTGTCGGGGGGGATACATATTATGAGATTGGAGATGACTAGGTTTGGCTAGAGCAAACAATTGAGGATGATGAAATGATTAATTCACTCAAGATCCCTGACCCATGGAGGGATGAAAATATGTCTCCATGGACCATGAAACAACATATGATTTAAGACATATATAAATGAGGATCAAGAATTCTTTTATTCTGAGGGTGAGGAATCTCTGAGTGACATCTCACTTGAAGTTAAGGAAAATGATTTTAGTGAGACAAACGGGCTCGAGGAGTATGATGAACAATTTCATAGCCTGACCATTGAAGATTCTGATTTGGTTGGGGCTAACTTGCAGGATCTGAATCCTGATGATTCAATCAGTTGTCTCATTGTTGAACCACACCCTGAAGAGCTGAATTATGATATTCTTGACATTACTAGACCCAAGTCAATCACGATTGAGGCATAATTGTTGGACTTGGGTACCTTAGATGGGGTGTACAATGATTTTGAGGTCCTAGAAACAATGATTTTGGAGGATAGGAAGTTGGAATTAAAAATTTGGGTGGCCAATTCTGAGGGAACTTTGATTTTGGATCTAAGGGTACCTATGGACCTGAAACCACCTACTTTCTATCAGGACCCTTACGATATCTTTCATGTGCAACCTAAGCTCAAAATAGCTGATTATTTTTCTGAGCTGAATGTCAAGTGGACATTCGAACCTTTTGAACTATCTTTACCCATTGTCCGACACTTTAGTCTTGGGTTGCACATCACAAAATCGCATGCTCGGCCCCACAAACACAATAATCTTAGGTTCTAGGTGATTTTCATCCAAAACCTTAGAACCACTCGACTTTGGACATGGGTCTGGACCATAACTTGGTCCACGTCTATGGACATTTTCTATTGGCAGGTCAGAGGATTAATCTTTTGATTTTGATTCTGACCCGTACCTGTGAATTCTTAACCACTTCTTTATTTGCCTAGCTGAAGGCAATAAATTTAGCACGTGTTTGTATTCCACATTCTCTACGGAGCTAACCTGATTTTCACATTATTCAGGTGATATTATATTTACTCTTCCCTTTTCATGTCTTTATTTTTACAATGAGGGCATTGCATCATTTAGGCATGGGGGTGTGCATAATTAATTCATGAAATTATTTTGTTATCCTTATAGAATTTCTTTTATTTTTTTTTTAATTGAAAATTCAAAAAGACAAAAAAGAAAAGATTAAAAAAAAAAGAAGAATTAGGAGAAGAGAACTTAGGCTTTTGGAAGTTATTAACTTTAGGAAATGATACGAGAGGACCTAAACACTTAGACTCTTTAGGCCTTCGGGCTTAATTAGCTTGGGTGTCCACTCGAATGTGGACTTAGACTTAAGTCCTCACCAAGTCAATCTCATTTTAATTCGATAAATAATTTGGGATGATAAGCATGCGACTTATCAACCCGCCCTCTGATTTGGGGGAACTTTAAGGCTAAGCATCTACACACATTTTTTTCACTGACTCGCTTTTTGGCGGTTTCTTCAGAAATTGGGTAGCTAATGAACTATCTAGGGTGATATGGCTGGCATGCGTCGATGGTAACAGCTCATCGGCTGGTTGTCTAGAGCCCAAACACAAGACCATTTTTTTTGTACTGCCTTTAGGTAAATCTTAGAGCAGGGAAGCCCCCTACTTAAAAAAAAAGAAAAAAAAGAAAAAAATAGAAAGAGGACAAAAAATAAATAAATAAAGCCACACTTCATCGCACGAGTATGGTTGGGAAGTTGTTGTCCGTAATAGCCCATTGGTCGATTGTCCAGAGCCCAACTCACAAAAATACACAATAATTCCCAAAACACTTAGGGAAGAAGCGGGGAAGTAGAATAAACCGAGGAGATATACACTAGGTTCGCTCTTGTGTTGACCCCATAAATAAAAGAAGTAGGGAGAAAGCTACCGTTCGAAAAGATAAACCTTTAGGTAAGGTCACCTAGGGTCGTAGAAACTTGAAGTCCATTTCAACAATCACCTAGTAAGTCTTTCACTCTTTTCACTAGATGATTAGCACTTAGAGTCCTTTTCGAATCTTGGGTGGGTCGGATAGCTGTAGAAAGTTATCTCAGAACTCTAAAACTCCAAAAGTACAAAAAATTTAGAAAAGAAGAAAAATAAAAATAATGTATCTTCCCTTTTCAAATGAGGCGAGGACTTGGGAGGTCTACATTCTGGCAATCACCTGGGCACTCTTGAGTTTTCGTTGTTTAGGAACTTAGTTGAAATTTTCTATTGTTAATAAACGACCTAAGCCTAAGCGATCGAATCCTAATTCTATTTTTATACATAACATGTAGTTTAATTTTGCTCGGGACTAGCAAAAGATAGGCATTGGGGTATGATGTAGACATAACTATTGAGGGTAAAATGCCTATTCATGCATGTTCTTAGGCTTAGACTTGCATTCCATATTATAAATATTGCATAACATGCATCATTTTGCATTTAGTTGTTATGTATATATCTGGTTAATTGTGTCCTTTTTGTGGTCAGGAGAGAAGGAGATTTATCTCAGACCCTCAGATTGACGATTCAACCATACAGATCTGATCAGGATGACGACTGGAGTCCAATGCCTCCGAAATCACCATAATCGGAGTCCCGTAGCACCATATGCAGTCTGAGGAAGATCAACGGCCAAGGGACTAGGTGACAGAATTT
This sequence comes from Thalassia testudinum, assembly GCA_037157565.1. Classification (NCBI taxonomy): domain Eukaryota; kingdom Viridiplantae; phylum Streptophyta; class Magnoliopsida; order Alismatales; family Hydrocharitaceae; genus Thalassia; species Thalassia testudinum. The sequence goes on from JAZHRO010000014.1 coordinate 62,921,682, forward strand.
GGAGCTTCAAATGACAAATTCGACCAAGTTGATTGATTGAGATCGATGATCGCAGCTTAACGGTATGAAATCAACTAAATATGACTTTTGTAGCAGCCCCTACAATGAAAAGAAGATGGACGGCCCAGATCGTGTAACATGGTGCAACCTAGGCTGCCCATGCGCACGCACGCAACACCGCACGTGCATAGTAGCACACGTGCGTGTGCACAGGGGTAACACATGCAAGTGAGCGACACGACATGCGTAGCGCACCCTAGTGCAGTGGTAGCATGGGCGTGTGGGCTGTCTTCAGTAATGTTTGCGGTGGATCTTTAGTGATGTTTATGATCGTCACTAAATGTCCTATATACAAATTTGATGCTTTCCTCCACTATAAAAGGACCCCTTCCCGTCCCATTTTTCTTCATCTCTTCCTTTCTTCACCTCACCACCACTAAGGCTCTAGAGAAAGCTTGTCCTAAGATCATGATGCTCTTCTAGAGTAGAAATCAAATAGTTTTTCCTCCCCTCATCACGTGGCCGTCCTCTCACCGCCCTTTGGGAAGAAGATCCCCACCGCGACGTCATCCTACCCCATCCTCCGTCCTCTGGCTCCATCCTCCATCCCGCTCCTCACCACCTTCCTCTAGGTGACGTCAGGGCAAGTCATCCTCTAAGTGATCGTCGAGGGGGATTTGTCTCACCTCTTTATCTTTTAACACTTTCGTAGTGTAGATTTCCCACATTTGTAGTGTAACAAACATTTGTTTATAAATAGATGATTATTTCTCTCTCTCTTTCTCCTTCTCTCTCTTATATTGTAGTAAGTAGATTAGATAGAATTCATTGACTTGATCTTTTTCTTGCTAAATACTAAAAAAATTAGAAAAGATAAAATTCGACAAAAAGAAATAAAACAAAAATGTGGATTTTCAAAACCAAATGTTCACCTCCCCGTGTTTGACCCGGGACTCACTTTTGGAGTTTCTGTTATAAATTTTATCCGATAGACGTGTTTTGCAAGATACGACGATGTGTCCTCCGAACCTCGATTTTCAATTCACGAAAACTTACCCTGATCAAGAAGACACCTTTCTTTAGTCCCACATCGTGTGGGATAAACTCACAGCAACACATATAAGGAATTTGTGCCACATGCTTCTTGCCTCTACAGTCGAGGGTAAGGTCCCTGCTCACCTCTCCACTCCTCGCTCACCCCCACACTCGGTGAGCTTGGACCCCCTACCCGTATACTCGTCCCGATTACTCATTTAATGCCCAGTTCTGGAAAAGAGAAGAGGAGATATTGCAAAGAGGGGGGAGGGTATTTGGTCGGGCATGTTTCGCGTGTTAGAAATCAGGGTTACAAGTAACCCATCGTCGTAGTTGCAAAACACGTCGATCAGATAAAATTTATACTGAAACTCCAAGGGAGTCTCGAGTTGAACACAGGGAGGCAACATTTACTTTAAATGAAAACCATGCTTCATTTTGTTTCGTTTTGGTATTTTAAGGTTTTGTTTTTTTTTGTACTTTTGTAAGAAGAAAACAATCAAACGAATCACAAGATAGAGATGTGGAACAAATCTGATATATATTACTTCCAATGTCAACTACAGTAGACTACGAAAGCATAAAAAGCGAGGGGGTGAGAGAAAGTCTCCTGAATCGACTGTTCGACGAGACGATGGTGCCTTGCGGAAGCTTAGACTAAAGAGGTGAGGAGTAGGAAGTCGGAGGTGAGATGTAGGAGGACGTCGGGTAGAGGAAATCTTTAGCATGGCTCTAGAATGGAGGTGAGAAGACAGAGATGATCTTCTACTGAAATGGAGGTGGGAAGATGGCTCCAAGGCGACCTATGAAGGTTGATGGGAAGTTGGAGGAGTATTTGGTGGGGTAGAGGTTCACTATACTAATAGGCACCTTGGGAGCTTGAGAACAAGCCCTAATGGAGCGTTGGTAGGCTTGCTAGAGCTTGAGAGTAGGTGGGAGTAGAGTAGGTAGTGATGGCTTGGAAGGGAGGGGGTGTAGGTCCTTTTATAGTGAAGGAGAAGAGGGTAAAAATGGATAAAGGACCTTTAGTGACTTCTAGACCATCACTGGAAACGTTGCTATAGACAGCTCGCATCCGCTCACGCCCTTGGCTGGCTCTACTGGCTTGCAATGAAGTAGCGACAGCTGTAAGCGTTGCTGTAGGTTAGCCCAGCTATCACTGAAAGCTGGCGCCATGCTTGCACCTGCACTGTGCTGTCGCCACGTGCGCTATCTAGCCATCACTTGTGCTGATCACGTGATGCCCTACTGTGTGCATGCTGTCATGCGCTGGCATGCGCATGCGTGCGCGCTGCGTTGCAGCTATTGCTTTGCATGCATTGCTGCTGCTGCTATGCATGCAGCTGATTTGAGGATTGGGGGGAAGTTGCAGGGATTCGAACTCGCACCCCTCCCATGAGAACAGCCACTCCCACCATTGCGCTAGGTTGCCCTTTGTGTCGCATGGAGGAGCTTGGTGCGGATGCTCTCCAGCCATTGGCTCTTGATCCAACTGCTAGGATTTAAGGGTGCGGATGATGAAAGTAGTGGGCGGTGGCTACAAGCCGGTGGTGCGCAGTCTTGATGGCACCACGTGGTGCCATCGAGGTCATCCATCATCTTTTTCTTGTAAAGGGTGCCACGGTGCTCATATCGAGATTATTCTCATGATGCTGAATTGCGATCGTTGCTCCGGATCCATCCGTACGGTTGGATTTTCCATCCGAAACACGTATGGATGTCGCATTGCTACCGTGGCCAAATAAAATGAAGGAAATAATATACAAAACATACAACTATCCTAAATGCCATGCAATGGATGTTACGCAATATTTATAGGAAGATATGCAATGATAAGTGATCGGGTCGATCTTTCGCTTTTAAGTCGTTTGTAGTTTAATGTGGTGGAAAAATCGACTAATCAATTTTTAATAAGAAATAACCACTCGCAGAGGAGCGGGTCGTTTCCACAGGGAGGCAATAACGTATTAAAATTCGCACCACTTAAAAATGTTTGTTCGGAGTCAATTTGGACAAGAACCAAGCCAAGATTGCCTTTAGATTAAGGTTTAAGCAAGAAATAATGCTGAAATGGCAATTATGATAAACTACAGGATATTTTCCGCAATGCAGACTGAATAGAATATGAATAAAATCTGGCAATGGCAGAAAATGTAAATTTTAATCAATGCTTTACTGTAGCAAAACAGGGGAATTCTTCCCCGTTGTCTTGCGCGACGAGGAGCCGATGGCTGGGCGCGGGAAGCTCGGCGGAGGTCCCTTGGATCAAGGGCTTCGAATCGGTGGTGACGGCGAGTCGCGCGGCGGCCGGAGGTGGCCGGACGAGCTCCGGCGGAGGTGCTGCAGGCTGTTGTGCGTGGGCGCGCGGAGGGTCTGCGGAAGGCGCTGGCGCGCGGAGGCGTGGCGGTGGTCTGCAGGCGGGCGCTGGCGCGCGGAGGCGTGGCTGCGGTGGTAGCTGCAGAGGGGGCGCTTGCGCGGTGGTCTGCAGGCGGTTGGTGTGTGCGCGGGCTGATCTGCAGGCGGGCGCTGGCACGGTGGTCTGCAGGCGGTTGGCGTGTGCGGTGGAAGCTGCAGAGGGGGCGCTTGCGCGGTGGTTTGCAGATGGCTGTGCGGTGGAAGCTGCAGAGGGGGCGCTTGCGCGGTGGTCTGCAGGCGGTTGGCGTGTGCGCGGGCTGATCTGCAGGCGGGCGCTGGCGCGGTGGTCTGCAGGCGGTTGGCGTGTGCGGTGGAAGCTGCAGAGGGGGCGCTTGCGCGGTGGTTTGCAGATGGCTGTGCGGTGGAGGGCGCAGGCGGTTTGGTGGCCGGTTGGAGAGTGCAGGCTGAGGAAGTGGAGGTGAGCAGGTAACTTCAGACGTCTGGGAAATTTCCCAGACGTCTTAAGTTACTGAGAGGGTGGCTGATCAGTAGCTTGCGTGGTGGTCTGCGACGACGGCGAGGAAGATGCACGCTAAGGTGCTCACGGTATTGCGGGCGAGCTCCGGATGGCGGTGTGGCCTGTCACACCACACGCCCACGGTGGTGGAGACTCGCCGCCACGGTCGAGGCCGGCAGTGTGGAGTGGAAGAGAGAGGATCTCTCTGCACAGTGGTGGGTCGGTGGCGGAGGCCTGCTGCAGTCGGCAGCTTCCGTGCTCCTTTTATAGTGTCTTGAACAATTTTGAAATCAGTCGCCGACCAGATCCACCACATCCGCTCCCCCTTGAATGGCTTCATCACTGCAGCAGCCGGGCGTTGGAGCGGCAGCCAGCCGTTCTGAAAGAAGACGAATAAAGCAAATACTATTAAAATATTAGGGTTATTTATGTATAGACCCTCAACTTCTATGTTAATAAAAACAATATACCTAATTGGTTATCTAATTAAATGAATGCTATTCTAAGCTAATTCTAAATGCACTTAAGATATGAATGCAATGTATGGATTATGTAATTAGATTAAAACTATGAATTAATCTATTTACATCCTAATTTATACTAAATAAATGTTAGAATTAACCTAATGTGTAGGCACTTAAATACTTAAATAACCCACAACTATGGGCTAATCAAATACCCCCATGCCTAGGTTTTGCTAGTCCCTAGCAAAATTAAGCGAAACCTAGCACTCTAAGTAGACTAGTGATGGAACGTCGGTTTTCGTTGTTAATTCGTTGTAGTAAAGCCGGTTGTTACCAACGTTTCATATAAAAATTTTTTTACTCGGAAAAATAAAAGAGTTCCCGAGGTCGAACTCAGGGAGCAAGTTGTATTCTAGAGATATACAAGTTTTATTACAAAAATAAAGAGAGAGAGAGAGAGATGAAAAATTGGCTTCTGCTTCTTTTCTTCTTTCTTCCTCTTTGTTTTTGGTTCTTCCTGTTCTTCTTCTTCTTCTTCTTTTTCTTCTGCTTTCTTCAGATTTTCCCCTCGTGCTCTTCTTCTTCTGTTCTTCCTTGTTTCCTTTCTTTCTTTTTCTTCAGATCGTCTTCTTCTTTTCTTGCTTCTTGCTTCTCTTCATTTCTTCTTCTGCAATCGTGGTGCTTCTGCCTTCGGCTACTAAGTCTCCCTTCCTTCTTCTTCAGCCTGCCTTCTGTGTTGCTCTGGCTGCTGACTGTCCGTCGTCTGGCCCGGTGCTTCGACGACTTAACTGAGCAGTTGCTACAGTGCAGCTGCTTCTTCTTCCGCAGTCCTTCACCTGTGCCTGCACGCTCAAGAGTTCATCAGAAGGCAAAAACCTACTCTACCCCCCTCCCCCGCGTATCTCTCTCTCTGAAATCACTCTTCGGAAGCTCTCCCAGAGCGCTACCGGGTAATCGGGTTCGGGTCAGGCCCGGGTCCAGGCCCACCGGCGTGCGTGGTGGGCGAGGAGTGCAGGTCAGTCTAATCGGGTCGGGCCAGGTCCGCGGAGCGTGGTCACGGACGAGGCCGAGTCGGGTCGGGTCGGGTGAGAGGGACCTCACCCCGTGGTAACTGAGGCAAACAGATGGTGGCAGTTTTTCAATTTATGTGGGTGCGTGGCTTCAGAAGGTTCCGAGGTGGGACTATCCGCGCACCCGTTTCTCTCACGCCTGCAGCACGGATGGTGCTCCCAATTGCGTCGGCTGTTGAGGCGTACAGCTCCAATCGAGGGCCAGGGTGTGTGCGTGAGACTCTTCCGCGCTGGCCGTGGCTATTCAATCTGGGATATCTCGGCTTGGAGCAACCTCGAGCAGGCTTCGAGCTTCCTCGCCAATGGCGGTCAAGGCCTGGAACCTGAAACCAATGGCACGGCCTCTCGGCCAAATCAGACAGGCGGGGGACCTTCGCCGTGGCACGGCGAAGGTGGTCAGGGGGTCTGCAGGGGGCGAGATGGAGCTGTTAGGTCGTCCTAGGTCAGACTGTGAGCGAGGGAGTGGGTGTGTTCGGTGGGTCTGCAGAGGGTGTTTGGTGGGAAGTGGAGGGGCGGAAGAGGATCAGGGTGAGGAGGCGGAGGTTCTGCGGTGGTCGGCGAGCCGTGTGGATCGCTGAGGTGATGGGAGCGGCTCGCCGGAGGGTGGTTGGAGGCGGAGAGGACGAGGGTGAACAGGGTCGGTAGAGGGCTTAATTGACTAAATCGAAAGCGGGGAAAGAAAGAGGAGGAGAAGGGGAGTAAGTCTAACTTAACTGCAGGGACGAAGGGGGAGGAACAGGGCGACAGTCGTATCGACTGTCGCCGGAGAAGATGATGCTCAGAGAGAGGGGCGGCGGCGAGCAGAGGGCTGGAGAGGCGCCAGCTGGGTGCGGCGTGGCGCGGGAAGAGCAGGGGAGGAGGTCTCTGCTGCTGGTAGTGCGGCAGAGCGACGAGGTGGAGGGGGAGGAAGTCGCCGGAGCTGGTGAGCGTCTGCCGGAGGAAGAAGAGAGGAAAATTGGGGGTTTTCTCCGTCAGATCCAGGCTGCCTTGGTCGGTGGAGCGGCGGGGGGTATTTATAGGGTTGAAGCAGGGAGGAAGGCGGAGGGAGACGACGTGTCTCCCTCGCCGGAGCATGGTCGGAATTCGAACCCATACCGTCCGTGCGTTTGCACGGCCGGTATGGGGGGCTACAGTGACCATGGGGGTGCTCCTGCGACGGCTGACGACGCAGGGCACCCCCGGTACACTTGCCAGGTCCTCCACCTCACCCTGCGCGGCGCCATGCTCCGCGCAAGGTCGCCGGAGCATGGTGCTGGCAGGGTTTTGCAGGAGGGACCTGTTTGCAAAGAACGAAGGAGAGTTAGGGGCCTAAATGCGAGGGTTCAAAAGTTGAGGGCCAAAGAGTAAATATATGAGGACCAAAGTGTAAATTCGGTCAAGGAGGTTTCTTCTTAGGCTCAAGTTTTTATACATGACTAATTAGGACCTAAGGAATCTGATGGTGAATTTTATTTTCATATTAAACCTTGTTTGACCGGTTAATTTGCGCAAAAACCCAAATTAAGTTATTAATTGGGCATGGTTCTCAATGTAGGTCAAAATGGGTTCTAAAGGCCAAATTGAAGGTTCTAAACCCTAGAGATTATTTTTCTATGAATTTTAGAGGGTTTATTCTATTTTTACTTTTCCTCGAACCTTGTGAATTGAAGTGGGTTGTTTTAGGGTTACAGATTATCATTTGGTTCCTTGGAAGTGCTGTAGCCCTTGCTAGATCATCTCATCCCACTTTTATTCTTATTAAGCTGTTTTGACCTGTGTTTGGGCCCAGAATTACCCCGTATGCAGATTATACTGGTAAAATTGCACTTTTACCCCTTGTGACTGGTTTTCTTCTCAAACTCAGAATTCTCTGAGTTAAGCCTTTCCTTGAGATATATAGGAGCTTTTATCCTTTGTATTGGGTCAAAATGAGCTAGTTATGGCTCATGATGAGGTTCTCATCATACCCCCATGCCTAGCTTTTGCTAGTCCCTTAGCAAAAAAACTTAAGGTTTCAACCCTTGTTCTAGACCATGAAGTTTTCAATGGTTTTAGATAAGTGCTTTTTTATTTGAGCATAGATTAGGTTAGAATGCTGACCATAGGCCTAAAAGATACTCTAGTACCAATCAAGATCCAAATCTGTCTAGCCTTAGCCTCAGTCTTTTAGCAAAGGTTTTTAAGGCCCACAAGAACTAACCTAAGGTTTATTGGACTTCGTGGTTAAAGCACCCGTGCTTGAAATGATTTTAGCCCTGGCTCAGTTCGCAGTGCGTTTTGTAAGAGAGAGAGATAGAAAGTTTTTTTTTTTTTTTTTTTTTTTCTGTTTGGGGAGTTTTCTCTCTCTTTTTCTTTTTAGTTCTAGTCTAGGATTGGCTTTTCAACACGGTCTGTATCAGATTCCTTGCTCCCATCATCAATCCTCAAGGGTTCCTGGCGATCGATGCTTCGAGATAGCACCGCCCATGGCAACCCCCGGAACCCTGGCTATTGAGATTTCGAGATAATCCCATCCATGGTATTCCGTGGCCGAATCCAGACCCTGGCAATTGACATTTCGAGATAATGCCATCCATGGAATCTGAACCAGCAGAGTGCTTACATGCCCCCCGTAGGATATGTAAATATCCTAAGAGACAAGCACCGAGGAGATGATATTTTGTTACGCATCTTCGAGGAGATTTCCCGCCTCTCCGCGCTGGGAACTCGTCCAAATCAACTTGTGTTGATCGGCCATTCCTATTCTAGGTGTTCTTTTCAGATTTTTGCGACGCTTCTGCGTGATTCTGATTTTTATGCTTACTGAACCAGGCTGTGTGTGAGATTAGGGTGCTTAGGTTACTGAGTCCCGTAAACCAAAAATTAGTTAACGAGGCCGAAAACTCCCTAAGCCTTAGACCTAATACTTCAGCTTTTCATTATCCTCAACCTCTTGAGGAGTGTCCAGATCTTAATGAGTACTAAGAGTCTATTCAAGAATGCCTAAGGTTTGCATTCTTACTAATCTCATTGTGCACTTTTCAGTTATTTTCTTGAATGAGGTCTAGAACTTAGGTTAATTCCTTAGTTCCTTACTAATGACTATCAACTTTTCTTATAATTTTGTGCTCCTTTTTCATTTTGTTTCTTTTCTCCTTCACAAAATTTTCCTTCTCCTCTTTTCCTCTTATTCTTTTTTGAAAATTTTTTTTTAATTTTTATGGTATTTTTGGCATATGTGAATTTTTTTGCTTGAAACCTTTTCTTACAAGTTTTTGCACTTTCCTACCCCCCCATGCCTAAGATTTGCAATGTCCTCATTGTAACCTAGGGGGTGTTAGTTCAGGGTGAACTTCGAGTGCTGAAAGGTGTCAGAACGAGTTTCAGGTTTTCAAAGAGAATGACGGGCTGCCTCCCGTTAAGCGCTGAGTTTTACGCCATCGGCTGGGCGCAATAAGCTCAAGGGGAAAGGAGGATATGAGATGCCTCAGCCAAATCAGTAGAAGTTACATCAATGAACGGCTTGAGTCTTTGACCATTCACGATGAAAGGTTCAGAATCGTGGCTGAGTGGACTGATTTCGATTGCTCCATTTCCAAAAACCTGTCGGACCAAATATGGTCCGACCCACTTAGATCTCAGTTTTCCTGGGAAGAGTTTGAGTCGGGCATCAAAGAGTAGGACCTTTTGACCAGGATGAAAGATCTTTCTCGAGATGTGTTTGTCGTGGAAGGCTTTAACCCGCTCCTTGTAGATTTGCGAGTTCTCGTACGCGTCTGTGCGTAATTCATCGATCTCGCTGATTTGGAGTTTTCTGTGGGTCCCAGCCTTAGAAAGATCTAGATTACAGTTCCGTACTGCCCAATAGGCTTTATGCTCCAGTTCGACGGGAAGGTGGCATGCCTTTCCGTACACCAATCTAAAGGGAGACATGCCCAATTGGGTCTTGTGGGCGGTCCTATAGGCCCACAATGCTTCCGGAAGTCGGGACGACCAGTCCTTCCTGTCAGGTCGAACAGTGACCTGTAGGATTTTCTTGATCTCCCGATTCGACAGCTCAGCTAGACCATTAGTTTGGGGGTGGTAAGGAGTAGAGATTCGGTGAGACACCCCGTATTTGGTCATCAGTGACCTAAACTGAGCATTTGTGAAATGGGTCCCCCCATCAGAGATTATTGCACGAGGAATCCCGAACCTTGAGAAAATGTGTTGATGAATGAATTTGAGAACGATTTTGTGATCACAGGTTCGGGTCGGTATGGCTTCGATCCATTTGGACACGTAGTCCACAGCCAACAGAATGTATTCGAAACCATCCGAAACAGGAAAGGGGCCCATAAAATCAATCCCCCAAACATCAAAGATTTCGCATACTAGCATCGGTTGCATAGGCATCATGTCGCGATGGCTCATGTTGCCCAAAGTCTGGCAACGACTGCATGCCTTGCAATGACTGTATGCGTCTTTGAATAGTGTGGGCCAGTAAAAGCCGCACTGGAGGACTTTTGATGCGGTTTTATGCCCGGCAAAATGGCCACCGCATGCCTGGTCATGGCAGAAAGAGAGGATATTGTTGACTTCCCCTTCCGGGATACATCTCCGGATGATCTGATCGGCACCTATGCGGAAGAGGTACGGGTCTTCCCAAATGTAATACTTGGCATCGGAGCGTAATTTGTCTTTCTTGGCCTTCGGCCAATCGGACGGGGTCTGATGAGATGCCAAGTAATTTACAATATTAGCAAACCATGGAAGGCTAGTACCAATAGTCAGCAGGTGCTCATCGGGAAAATGCTCAGTGATGGGTCCGGAAGGGTCTATCATTTCAGAAGGAAGACGGGACAAGTGATCAGCTACCACGTTTTGTTTTCCCGCTTTATCGCGAATCTCGAGGTCAAATTCTTGCAACAGCAAGATCCATCGGATCAATCGAGGTTTCGCGTCCTTCTTTGCAAGGAGATGCCTCACAGCCGTGTGATCCGAGTATATGATGACATGGGAACCCAGAAGGTATGATCTGAATTTCTCTAGGGCAAATACTACAGCTAGCAGCTCCTTCTCAGTAACTGTATAGTTACGCTGAGCCTCATCGAGTGTTTTGCTGGCGTAGTAAATGACCACAGGTTTCTTGTCATTTTTCTGCCCCAAAACCGCTCCTACAGCGAAGTCGGATGCATCACACATGATCTCAAAGGGTTGAGACCAATCAGGGGACTGTAGGATCGGGGCTTGGGTGACTCGGTCACGCAGGATTTCAAATGCTTGAGTGCATTCCCTGGAGATTTCGAAGGGAACATCCTTGGAGAGAAGAGTGGTCAGGGGGCGTGCGATTTTTGAAAAATCAGGGATAAATCGTCGATAAAAACCGACATGCCCTAAAAAGGATCGGATGTCCCTGATCGAGCTAGGCAAAGGAAGGCGAGAAATCAGATTAACCTTAGCTCGATCCACTTGGATACCTTTCTCCGAAATTGAGTGTCCCAGGACAATTCCCTCAGGCACCATGAAATGGCTCTTTTCCCAGGAAAGAACCAAATTCACGTCGATGCACCGCCTGAGTATCTGGACCAAGTGCTGGAGGAAATCGTCGAATGATGCTCCGAAAACTGAAAAGTCATCCATGAAGACTTCCAGATAATCACCTACCATATCTGAGAATATGGCAAGCATGCATCGCTGAAAAGTAGCGGGTGCATTGCAAAGACCGAAAGGCATCCTTCGGAAAGCGTATGTTCCGAAGGGGCAGGTGAATGTGGTCTTTTCTTGGTCCTCAGGATGGATTGCCACCTGGTTATAACCGGAGTACCCGTCAAGAAAGCAGAAGAACCTATTTCCCGCTAGTTTTTCGAGAATTTGATCAATGAAGGGTAGTGGGAAATGATCCTTCTTCGTGGAGGAATTGAGTCGACGGTAATCTATACAGACTCTCCACGAGTTGGCTAATCGGGTAGGAATGATTTCTCCGGTCTCAGTCGTTATAGTGGTGAGTCCTGCCTTTTTAGGCACGACCTGAATCGGGCTCACCCAACGACTATCGGAGATCGGGTAGATGATCCCGGCATCTAACCACTTGATGATCTCCTTTTTCACGACCTCTTGCAGATTGGGGTTTAAGCGTCTCTGCATTTCACGAGAAGGTCGTGTGCCCTCTTCTGAATAGATATGATGAGTACAATAAGAGGGACTTATTCCAGTCAAATCATCGAGGGTCCATCCGATGGCTCTGCGATGTTGCTGGAGGACAACAATCAGACGGTATTCCTGTTCAGGATTGAGGTTGGAATTGATGATCACAGGAAGGGTCTGATTAGAACCCAAAAAGATGTATTTTAAATGAGCAGGAAGGGGTTTCAGTTCAAGGATGGGGTTTTCAGCAGCAGCGGGTGGTTCAGTATAGATGTGAGGTTCAAGGGTGGGAGTTACTGGGTTGTTCACATCCGGAATGGACTCCTCTATTTGCGGGTCAAGATCCTTCTGTGGTTGATGAGGAATACTCAAGTCATTCTGGAGGTGTGATTCATCAACCAAAGTCTTGATGTCACAAATTTGTTCGATGACGCCGCAATTAATTCCTTGTTGGGCCTTAAATATATCAATTTTCAGTGTTTGATCTCCAAACTTAAGCTCTATTTGGCCCTCCTCACAGCTGATGTTGGCTCTAGCAGTAGCCAAGAAAGGTCTCCCTAGAATGATTGGTGTATCCCTAGGGTTCTCAGGTGCATCCATGTCTAAGACTATAAAGTCCACTGGAAAATAGAAATCCCGCACTCTCACGATAACATCCTCGAGAATCCCTTTTGGTGACTTTATAGATCGATCTGCTAATTGTAATGTCACCTCGGTTGGTTTCAGCTCAGATTCTTCCAGATGGTCAAGTAAGGATGTGGGTATCAGATTTATAGATGCACCTAAGTCTAACAATGCTCTGTCAAATTGGGTACCACCTATCTTACAGGAGATCAGGGGAGTTCCAGGATCTTTTGCCTTGGGTGGGAGTCTACTAAGGATTACAGAGCTGGCTTGCTCTGACAGAACAATTGGGCTCCCTCCCTTGGTTCGCGGCTTACGCTGGGGTGTACATATATTCTTTAGAAATCGTGCGTAAGCTGGTACGTGGTGGATTGCATCCATCAAGGGGATGTTTATGTGGACCTGCTCAAAGAGCTTGACCAGGTCCTCCTCAGGGGCCACGGGTTTGGTGGTCTTCTTTCCCTTGGTCAGGGCCTCGGGAAACGGGATCTTGGTTGGTTCCTCTAGGATAGGTCCTGGTTGTGGGTCTGGAACAGCGGTACCTTGGATAACTATCCTAGGGTCATGATTATCAGGCTGGGCGTGGTTTGGATAATACTGGTCCTGAGTTGTCTTACCACTACGTGTTGTTACAGAATTTAATCCGGCCTGATTTTGGTTTGGATTTGGTAGGAGGGGTGGCTGCTGCTGAAATCCCGTACGAGAAGTAGAGGCTTCCATCTCGTCTGGAGATGGGGCAGTAGGGGCCTGATAAATCCATTGAGCGTGGCCTAAATTTGGATTCATAACGCGCTTCTGGGTTGGCACGTTATTTGGGTTAGGAAGGGGTTGGGAAGGGAGTGTGCCTGGCTGGCGAGAATTTGCCAACTGGGCCAGCTGAGTTTTGACTTCAGTAAGCTCGTCCTTGTGCTGTTTTTGAATGGCCGCATTCGATTTTTGAATGTCAGCCAGAGTCTGAAGGATTAAGGACATTTGATCTTGATTTGGCCCTGATGGATAAGTAGGGTTGGGCCGAGGCTGAGGCGGCTGGTAGTGATGAGAGGGCTGTGGGCGGGACTGAAAAGGTGGTCTTTGGGTTTGAGAATTTCCCGCCCACTGAAAATTTGGATGGTTTCGCCATCCAGGGTTGTAAGTGTTGGAGAATGGGTCGTTCTGGATGGCGTTGAGGTCCTCGCAGGTCTGAGGAACCTCCTGAGAATCAGGGAAAGGGGGAATGGAGTTCCCCCGGCTGGTGAAGAAAGGATCAGATGATCTTCCAGTCCAAGAATCAGATGGGGATGGACATGGATCCATCCCAGGGGAGGATCGGTGTAGGATGTTTTGCACAGTCTCCTGTGTGGAAGGAGGTTGTGCAAAGGAGTTACGCGCAGAGGTGGCTCGCTGCAAGTGCTGAGTCAGCTCATCCACCTTCTTTTCAATAATTGAGACCTTGTCCAATCGACTGGCCATTAATTCCAGGTCGACTGATGCGGACAGGCCCTGCGTCTCATGTGCTCCCTTAAGATTCGTCGCTGCGCGGGTATTCGTCCTGTCGAATAATCCCATGGAGTCATTGTTGATGGAGTTCTCGCACATGTTTTCGAGAATCTCCCATACGGTGTCTTCATGTTGACCCATGATGTTTCCTCCGCAGGTTGCATTGACGAAAAGGCGGATGTCCTCACGGAGTCCCTGGTAAAAAGATTGGACTTGTTCCCATTTAGGAACTCCGTGATGGGGGCACTTCCTCATGAGATCCTGAAAACGATCCCATGCCTCATGGAGAGGTTCTCCTGATTGTTGAGTGAAGTGTGTAATCTGATGGCGCAAGGCGTTGGTCCGACCAACGGGAAAGAACTTTTTCAAAAACTCGGATTGAAGTTCTTCCCAAGTGTTGATCGGCCGGGTCTGAGTTTGATACCAATGGGCGGCCTTGTCCATAAGAGAAAAGGAGAACATCTTCATGAGAAGAATATCCCGATTTTGCGCATCTGATCCAAAAGTGTGGGCCAGATGCTTAAGCTGTTTGATGTGCTGGAAGGGATCTTCAGAATTAAGCCCATGGAATTTAGGTATAGCGTGAATCATGTTGGGCTTTAGTTCGGAATCAGGTCCTCCAATCGGGATTCTAACTCGAGGCTCAATTGCCACCGCAGCAGGATTGTAGTGGTCCCGCATCATAGGACGCTGTGGTGGGTGTACGAAGTTTTGGAAGAGGTCATTGAGTCGCTGGAGCTGGTGTTCCAGATTATTTTCTTCCTCAACCGGCTGAGCCATGATGGGGGAAGAAGAAGAACTTGGTTCTGAATCAGAAGAGAGAATAATGTGAGGGTGTTGCTGCACAAACACGGGTGTCGAGGCTTGGCCTTGACGAGAGTGAATTTCTAAAGGAGGTCTTAAGGGTGGTCTTAGAGACCTCCTTCCGTACATGCACAGTTGGGAGAGGTAAGTTTAGAAGGTGATGGACCCAATCAAGACACCCAAAAATGTGTTGGGTGACTATAGAGGTGCGGGGCAGATGGACCCCTTGATCAGAAAGATCGTCCACCTGAGAATTACCTGGGCAGCCAGAGAGGGAGAGTCCCGCGAAGACCCCTACACGGTAGAGCGTCCCCACGGGTTACAGGGTTTCCCCCACCCGACCTCTCTTGTCACTGCGGTTCCAGGTAGACCAGAATGGGGATCTTGACCTCTTAAGTCTACCAATTTTAAGATCAGGGTGCTTAAGGTTTCACTTGAACTTTAGTCTTTTTAAGTGCAAAGAGTGACCTAATTTAAGGTTGGTTAACCCAAGGGGTCACCTTTACCTATTGTTTTCTTCAAGAGCTTTTAGGTCCTGTCTTTTAGGGTTCAAGTGTTTAGAGAGAGCCAATTGTTTAGGATTTTTCTTGTATAGGTATTTTCAGACAAGGGCTTGGGCACACTTCATTTGGTTTTCTCAATTCTTGAGTTAAGTAGTGTGTCTCTAAATCCCTAGTGTTGGATCCTAGGTTGGCTCTACTTGGTCCAGTTAATTCTTTGTTGGGTAATTAGGGCTCAAGCAAGAATGTGTTAGCCCTTAAATACCCTTGATAGTGTGCAGAAATAATGAGTTGAAGACATGCAACTCTTATGGTTACTAAATATGGAAGATAGGTTAGCCCTATATTGCTTGTTCTTTTCTTTTCTTTTTCTTTAGAGTGTAGGGGTTAATAGTGAGAGAAAAGATTTACCTGTCTTCGGAGTGGTTGTCGTGTGGTTGCTTGTCTTCTTGAGTTCCTGTAGCTGCATAAAAGAGAGGAGATTATCAGAAATTAAAAGATACAGGAATGTTTACCTCTAGAATAGCCGTTGCTCCCCGGCAACGGCGCCAAAATGATGGAACGTCGGTTTTCGTTGTTAATTCGTTGTAGTAAAGCCGGTTGTTACCAACGTTTCATATAAAAATTTTTTTACTCGGAAAAATAAAAGAGTTCCCGAGGTCGAACTCAGGGAGCAAGTTGTATTCTAGAGATATACAAGTTTTATTACAAAAATAAAGAGAGAGAGAGAGAGATGAAAAATTGGCTTCTGCTTCTTTTCTTCTTTCTTCCTCTTTGTTTTTGGTTCTTCCTGTTCTTCTTCTTCTTCTTCTTTTTCTTCTGCTTTCTTCAGATTTTCCCCTCGTGCTCTTCTTCTTCTGTTCTTCCTTGTTTCCTTTCTTTCTTTTTCTTCAGATCGTCTTCTTCTTTTCTTGCTTCTTGCTTCTCTTCATTTCTTCTTCTGCAATCGTGGTGCTTCTGCCTTCGGCTACTAAGTCTCCCTTCCTTCTTCTTCAGCCTGCCTTCTGTGTTGCTCTGGCTGCTGACTGTCCGTCGTCTGGCCCGGTGCTTCGACGACTTAACTGAGCAGTTGCTACAGTGCAGCTGCTTCTTCTTCCGCAGTCCTTCACCTGTGCCTGCACGCTCAAGAGTTCATCAGAAGGCAAAAACCTACTCTACCCCCCTCCCCCGCGTATCTCTCTCTCTGAAATCACTCTTCGGAAGCTCTCCCAGAGCGCTACCGGGTAATCGGGTTCGGGTCAGGCCCGGGTCCAGGCCCACCGGCGTGCGTGGTGGGCGAGGAGTGCAGGTCAGTCTAATCGGGTCGGGCCAGGTCCGCGGAGCGTGGTCACGGACGAGGCCGAGTCGGGTCGGGTCGGGTGAGAGGGACCTCACCCCGTGGTAACTGAGGCAAACAGATGGTGGCAGTTTTTCAATTTATGTGGGTGCGTGGCTTCAGAAGGTTCCGAGGTGGGACTATCCGCGCACCCGTTTCTCTCACGCCTGCAGCAGGGATGGTGCTCCCAATTGCGTCGGCTGTTGAGGCGTACAGCTCCAATCGAGGGCCAGGGTGTGTGCGTGAGACTCTTCCGCGCTGGCCGTGGCTATTCAATCTGGGATATCTCGGCTTGGAGCAACCTCGAGCAGGCTTCGAGCTTCCTCGCCAATGGCGGTCAAGGCCTGGAACCTGAAACCAATGGCACGGCCTCTCGGCCAAATCAGACAGGCGGGGGACCTTCGCCGTGGCACGGCGAAGGTGGTCAGGGGGTCTGCAGGGGGCGAGATGGAGCTGTTAGGTCGTCCTAGGTCAGACTGTGAGCGAGGGAGTGGGTGTGTTCGGTGGGTCTGCAGAGGGTGTTTGGTGGGAAGTGGAGGGGCGGAAGAGGATCAGGGTGAGGAGGCGGAGGTTCTGCGGTGGTCGGCGAGCCGTGTGGATCGCTGAGGTGATGGGAGCGGCTCGCCGGAGGGTGGTTGGAGGCGGAGAGGACGAGGGTGAACAGGGTCGGTAGAGGGCTTAATTGACTAAATCGAAAGCGGGGAAAGAAAGAGGAGGAGAAGGGGAGTAAGTCTAACTTAACTGCAGGGACGAAGGGGGAGGAACAGGGCGACAGTCGTATCGACTGTCGCCGGAGAAGATGATGCTCAGAGAGAGGGGCGGCGGCGAGCAGAGGGCTGGAGAGGCGCCAGCTGGGTGCGGCGTGGCGCGGGAAGAGCAGGGGAGGAGGTCTCTGCTGCTGGTAGTGCGGCAGAGCGACGAGGTGGAGGGGGAGGAAGTCGCCGGAGCTGGTGAGCGTCTGCCGGAGGAAGAAGAGAGGAAAATTGGGGGTTTTCTCCGTCAGATCCAGGCTGCCTTGGTCGGTGGAGCGGCGGGGGGTATTTATAGGGTTGAAGCAGGGAGGAAGGCGGAGGGAGACGACGTGTCTCCCTCGCCGGAGCATGGTCGGAATTCGAACCCATACCGTCCGTGCGTTTGCACGGCCGGTATGGGGGGCTACAGTGACCATGGGGGTGCTCCTGCGACGGCTGACGACGCAGGGCACCCCCGGTACACTTGCCAGGTCCTCCACCTCACCCTGCGCGGCGCCATGCTCCGCGCAAGGTCGCCGGAGCATGGTGCTGGCAGGGTTTTGCAGGAGGGACCTGTTTGCAAAGAACGAAGGAGAGTTAGGGGCCTAAATGCGAGGGTTCAAAAGTTGAGGGCCAAAGAGTAAATATATGAGGACCAAAGTGTAAATTCGGTCAAGGAGGTTTCTTCTTAGGCTCAAGTTTTTATACATGACTAATTAGGACCTAAGGAATCTGATGGTGAATTTTATTTTCATATTAAACCTTGTTTGACCGGTTAATTTGCGCAAAAACCCAAATTAAGTTATTAATTGGGCATGGTTCTCAATGTAGGTCAAAATGGGTTCTAAAGGCCAAATTGAAGGTTCTAAACCCTAGAGATTATTTTTCTATGAATTTTAGAGGGTTTATTCTATTTTTACTTTGCCTCGAACCTTGTGAATTGAAGTGGGTTGTTTTAGGGTTACAGATTATCATTTGGTTCCTTGGAAGTGCTGTAGCCCTTGCTAGATCATCTCATCCCACTTTTATTCTTATTAAGCTGTTTTGACCTGTGTTTGGGCCCAGAATTACCCCGTATGCAGATTATACTGGTAAAATTGCACTTTTACCCCTTGTGACTGGTTTTCTTCTCAAACTCAGAATTCTCTGAGTTAAGCCTTTCCTTGAGATATATAGGAGCTTTTATCCTTTGTATTGGGTCAAAATGAGCTAGTTATGGCTCATGATGAGGTTCTCATCAACTAGTCAACTCACTTAGTCTTCCTTCAGAAGCATATTAAGTTCAGGTTCTAAACCCAAGGTTCCTAAGTAGTTGCTAAGTTACAGACTAGGTCGGCTAAAGACGAGTTGCCAGCACAAGTTTCCCTGATTTCTGACTCTACCCTAAAGTTTATTGATCCCTGAGATTAAAGCATCCGTGCTTGTGCATTGGTCCGAGTTATTTGAGTTAAAGGATTTTTTTTTTTTTTTTTTTTTTTTTGTTTGATTCTTCTAAGTCTAACCTCAGATCAGCTATCAACACAGCCTGTGTCGGATTCATTGTCCCCATTACCATACCTCGAAGGGTGCCTGGCTTTCGATGCTTCGAGATAGCACCGCCCATAACGACCCCAAGAACTCCTGGCAATCGACACTTCGAGATAGTATCGCCCATGGATTTCTTAAGCGAATTCAGGCCTATGGCAGCACTTCGAGATAGGGCCGCCCATGGTACCTGAACCGCGCAATGCGCTTACATGCCCCCAGTAGGATGGATATCCTAAGAGACAAGCGCCGAGGAGGTAATATGTTACCATCGCATCCTCAAGGTGAGTATATACTCGACCTCTCCTGCGGCGGGAACTCTTCCAATCAAAATATGTTTTCAAGCCTTTCTTAAGTCAAAACTAAGAGAACCAAATCTCTTTTCAAAAATTAAGTTAATTACCAGACCAAGTGTGAACAATTTGGATGCTTGGGTTACAAGGACCTGTAAACCAAAAGGTAGAATAAGACTCCAGGTACTACCCCACCTTTTAACTCAAACCCTAGCTTCCCTTCCTCAACCTCTTGAAGAATGGTCCGCAACTTAACTCCTACTTAAGTTTTTAAGTCCACAAAGGACCCTAAAGGTCTAAAGCTAGTAGCTTATTTAGCTTCTAAAGTTTGACCCTAGAATTAACTTAGTCTACCCTAGAGTTCTGATTTGCTTAAGACTGCAAGATCTAGCCAGTTAAGCTCAAAACCCTTTTTTTTTTCTCTTTTTTTTATATATGTACAAATGTATGCAATTATGCTATGTATATCCCCAAGTACACCCCCCATGCTTAAAATTTGCAATGTCCTCATTGCATAGAAGGATATTACCTGGGTTAGAGCTGGGCTGAACAGCCAAACAACCTGCAAATCAGGTTCAAGAATTGCAGAAATAGGCCCTAAAAATGAGGAAAGCAAAGTTGGCCTAGAAAATAGGTAACCTAGGATGTTGGCGAGCTGATGATGAATCCCGATAGCAAATGCTCGCCCAACTAAAATGGGAATGAAATCTTCCCAGGTCACCAGAAGAGGTTCTAAAGGATAAACAGTTAAAATAACCTCCAAAGGGGTAGGGGTAGGATGACAAGGATCCTCCAAAAAGAATGGGGAAGGAATGGTATAGAGATAAACCCCCAGGGTAATGGACTGACTAAAGAAATCATCAATCCATACCCGATACTCCATTACAGAAAATATTGGTCTGTTAAGCCCCCTAGTCAGAACAAAAATGAGCAATTCTCTAAGGCAAGGATCGTCTAGGGTGTCCAAGTTACGAGGTTGTGGGATGGCCATAAGATCTAGATTGGGTTTAATCAGCTTGGTGTCCATCCCAAACACTCTTTCTAAATCCTCAATTTCATCCCTAGCATTCCTTGCACCATCACGTGGATCTTCCTGCTCTTCATCAGGAGTCACAATTTCGCTTTCAGATATAAGAGAATCAGAGGGTGACTTCGAAGTGAATGAAGGCAGGTTGGAAGCAACAGATCTAGGGATTATCCTATTAATGTCATCCCCGGGTTTTTGTTCTTTACTCACATCTTCCCCGGAGTCTATATGTGAATCCACATAAATCTTAGAAATTGCTTCCAAATTTTCCATCATTTTATCATGAGGAGAAATATCATCAATGGGTGTGCCAAGGAAACCTAATTTGGTCAAATTTGTGACATCCTCAGGGGTTAACTCTTCAAATAATACATAATCACCCTTAGTGTCACTCCAAATCTTGAATGTAGGTTCCTCATATAATTCATCTTCCTCCTCATCACACAATTCATCATGTACCCGAGGTCTAGAATCATTTAATATATCAGCAGATCCCCTAGGGTGCTCTATCTGAGGTAAATTATTTACATTGGTTACATCAGACTCCTCAGATAGGTCAATTTCTTTAGGGTTAGGTTCCCTAAGGGTGGGTTTGAGTTCCATATCATGATCAGAAGGGAGGGTAGGATTAACAACTTGACTTTGACCCACTTCATCAAATGTCACGAAAATACTATCATCTGGGTCGAGGTCTTCCAATGGCACCATCATTCCCTTCTTTTGACTCCAATATAATTCAGGTGGATACTCAACCTTATCATCATCTTCCTCGGGTTGCCACCTTTCTTCATCCAATGCATAGCTACTTTCATGTGTATTTTCCTCCCACCTAAAGTGTAGATCTCTCAAGGAAGTGTCATCTAATGGGGAGGTTTCAAAATCGATCCTCGAAAAGTAGCTATTCTCCCCAGAATTTCCCTTCAACTTAAAGTGTAGCTTTCCCACGGGAGATGCATCTATTGTAGAGGGGTGTACGTCATTGTCAATGGGGCAGATTGGGTGGCTAATTTCATCTCTTTCTTGTTGGCCTGCTCTCAAAGATTCTCCTAACAATTCACTCATTTCATTTTGCATTTTCTGTATTTCCATCTTCAAAGAGGAGAGGTCATTTCTATCATAAGAGAAGTCAGGCTCAGGCTTATAGTACCCAGGAGTGTTTGTCCAACCATTATAAGTTTTCAGGGAGGGTGGGTTGGGTATTTCTTTGGTATGTGGGATATTGGGCAAAGCAAATCCCTCTCCTGAGTTCTGCTCACTAATTTGGGGCTTAACTAGGCCAATACTCCTATAATAGGAGTAAAACGGATCCCAATGATTGTCATTATGTCCATCAAGGAATGGACCATCTCGGCGTCTGGGATCGAAGGATGCAAAGTGGGGGTGAGGGTGTGGGCAAGATGTGAAAGGATGAAAATCAATGTGGTCCATTCTAACTCACACTTCAATCAGAATTCCCCAAGCAAGACACAATTCAAAAAGGACCTTTTAGGTCTTTCCCAATTTAGGCTTTTGATTTTAAGTCAGATTGCAGGTGACAATACAATTTGTTCAATCAATTTACGCGCCTATTGTCGACCTACGGCTCGCCTAAAAAGACCTAGTTGGAGCTTAGGTGTTCTTCCCTAAATCTCAAATGGTCAAGTAAATCCAAAGACGGAAGATCGAGGGATGCAAGTAGGCCTAAGCCTTCCTTTGAAGCTGTGCTTTCGCGGTGCTCCTCAACTACCCCCAAAAATCCGTGACAGGGTATCCCCCTCTTTGGATTTACAAAACCTTTGATCTCAAGTTCCGAACACTTCAAAATCCAACGAAAGGAGGGCTCTTGTCCTAGTATTTCCAAACCTAAGGAGTGTCTAGAAGCGTGTCGTGGTGCAAGTGAAATAAGTGTGCATACACCGTAAAAGATTTTAAACTTTGAATCGCACGCCAAGTTTGAAAATGAAATCCTTGGTTTTTTAAAATTTCCTTCCTTTAATTAGTCCTTTTTCTAAAAAAATGTGACCACTTGTTAGATTTATTCAGTACAGATTAGGTGATCTTTGCATTAAATCCCAAATGCAATGCGTGATCAAAAATAGGATGCAAAGTAAGAGAATGCGTACCTTGCCTCCAGCGATCTTCGATGCAAAAATGCACGCAATGCTGAAAAGCAAATCTAGAGGCTGCTCATACAGACCTAAATGGTTCGTCCTAGGGCGGGCAGCTTCTAGCAGGCAGCTCGTTTTTTTTCTTTTTTTCTATTTTTTTTTTAGAACTACTTATGCACAAGAAAATAAAAGAAATAATAAAAAAAAAATAAACCTAAATCTAAAGAAAAGGGAACAGGCTCCCAAAAATTACCCAACACGGGTCCAAAACAAAATCAGGGAACAAACCCCTCAAAATTTGCCCCAGAAGAAGGGTTTCAAACTAACTGTAATGAAAAATTAAGTCTTCAGTCTTAATTCTATTCTAATTAAATTAGCGATTAAATACAGTGGTGTCCGTCGCGTCCTCGTCCTTCTCCTCCTTTCAAAATTGCTTGTCCACTTCTCGTCTGGCGACGTCAAGGGTCGCCTCTCACGGTGGCTGATTCTTGCACAAAATTTCTCGCACAGAAAAGAAAATAATAGATGGTCAAATCTCTGTGCAATTGACAAATAATGAAGATAAAATTAGGCGAAATTATTGCGTCTGTTGCCTCCCCAGCAACGGCGCCATTTGATCGTGTCGATCAAATGCTTTTAAGTCGTTTGTAGTTTAATGTGGTGGAAAAATCGACTAATCAATTTTTAATAAGAAATAACCACTCGCAGAGGAGCGGGTCGTTTCCACAGGGAGGCAATAACGTATTAAAATTCGCGCCACTTAAAAATGTTTGTTCGGAGTCAATTTGGACAAGAACCAAGCCAAGATTGCCTTTAGATTAAGGTTTAAGCAAGAAATAATGCTGAAATGGCAATTATGATAAACTACAGGATATTTTCCGCAATGCAGACTGAATAGAATATGAATAAAATCTGGCAATGGCAGAAAATGTAAATTTTAATCAATGCTTTACTGTAGCAAAACAGGGGAATTCTTCCCCGTTGTCTTGCGCGACGAGGAGCCGATGGCTGGGCGCGGGAAGCTCGGCGGAGGTCCCTTGGATCAAGGGCTTCGAATCGGTGGTGACGGCGAGTCGCGCGGCGGCCGGAGGTGGCCGGACGAGCTCCGGCGGAGGTGCTGCAGGCTGTTGTGCGTGGGCGCGTGGAGGGTCTGCGGAAGGCGCTGGCGCGCGGAGGCGTGGCGGTGGTCTGCAGGCGGGCGCTGGCGCGCGGAGGCGTGGCTGCGGTGGTAGCTGCAGAGGGGGCGCTTGCGCGGTGGTCTGCAGGCGGTTGGCGTGTGCGCGGGCTGATCTGCAGGCGGGCGCTGGCGCGGTGGTCTGCAGGCGGTTGGCGTGTGCGGTGGAAGCTGCAGAGGGGGCGCTTGCGCGGTGGTCTGTAGGCGGTTGGCGTGTGCGCGGGCTGATCTGCAGGCGGGCGCTGGCGCGGTGGTCTGCAGGCGGTTGGCGTGTGCGGTGGAAGCTGCAGAGGGGGCGCTTGCGCGGTGGTTTGCAGATGGCTGTGCGGTGGAGGGCGCAGGCGGTTTGGTGGCCGGTTGGAGAGTGCAGGCTGAGGAAGTGGAGTTGAGCAGGTAACTTCAGACGTCTGGGAAATTTCCCAGACGTCTTAAGTTACTGAGAGGGTGGCTGATCAGTAGCTTGCGTGGTGGTCTGCGACGACGGCGAGGAAGATGCACGCTAAGGTGCTCACGGTAATGCGGGCGAGCTCCGGATGGCGGTGTGGCCTGTCACACCACACGCCCACGGTGGTGGAGACTCGCCGCCACGGTAGAGGCCGGCAGTGTGGAGTGGAAGAGAGAGGATCTCTCTGCACAGTGGTGGGTCGGTGGCGGAGGCCTGCTGCAGCCGGCAGCTTCCGTGCTCCTTTTATAGTGTCTTGAACAATTTTGAAATCAGTCGCCGACCAGATCCACCACATCCGCTCCCCCTTGAATGGCTTCATCACTGCAGCAGCCGGGCGTTGGAGCGGCAGCCAGCCGTTCTGAAAGAAGACGAATAAAGCAAATATTATTAAAATATTAGGGTTATTTATGTATAGACCCTCAACTTCTATGTTAATAAAAACAATATACCTAATTGGTTATCTAATTAAATGAATGCTATTCTAAGCTAATTCTAAATGCACTTAAGATATGAATGCAATGTATGGATTATGTAATTAGATTAAAACTATGAATTAATCTATTTACATCCTAATTTATACTAAATAAATGTTAGAATTAACCTAATGTGTAGGCACTTAAATACTTAAATAACCCACAACTATGGGCTAATCAGTAAGCCTAGGAACTATCATAGATAAGCAATTTATCTTGAATTTATGTGTGCTCATCAGTTTTGCACTATTGACCTTGGGATTCGTTCCCCTCCTCTCATTGCTCAACACTTAACCATTCTCTGCTTGGGTTGAGGTGTTAGCTCTGTGCTTGTTTTGAGTCCTTGATACTTAAGGCACCTAGGCCCTACCTGCAACATCTAATACTGAGTATTATGGGATAATTTAAGGCCTGTGCTGCTTGATCTTGTGCTTGGGACCCTTGGCTCTGGTATTGTGGATTTATTTGGCTGAAATACGGTTTGAGGTTATTGTTGAGAAATTAAGACATTTGATATGTGCTTAATTATGGGATTTAAGTGATGATTCAAATCACCTTTTTTTAGTCATTTCTATTCTTTTTTTCCAAATAATTCTTGAGATACAATTAGGGTTATTATCACATATGTTTTTTATTCTTGATATTCATTGCATATCTTTGTTATTGTGATCATTATTTCTAATTGCAATTGGTGCTTGAATTCCACATTTGCTCCTTGTGAATGACCGCAAAATCAATTTTTTTTTTCGAGCAATTTTCATAAATTTAAATGTTGTAAAGCAATTTTGTTGACTTTACTATATGGTGGTAACAACATCATTAGCCATAACTACATTTACTTAATCATAATCAAGAGACAAATGCTCTCACATAATCACCTGAAGATCGTTATTTCATTTAAATTTGTTCTAAGAAGAAAACACTGAAAAAGGGTTAATTCTAGAGTTTTAACATCACATTATAAAAGCAGAGTAACCACAGGATTTGCTATGGGTTAGTATATGGTCAATTAAGCATTAAAGTCAAAAGAGTGGGTCTACACGGATAGAAATAGGGTTTCACGCATTTTAAGAACAAATTCAAAACCCAAAACCCAAATTTCAGACATTCTTAAGTTAAAGAGGTTCTAGTCAAGATAAAATTCATCTAAACCTTCTAAAATTTATAGAAAAATATTCTGAGAGGCTTGGTACCCTTAGTTTAACTATCTGAAACTATTTTGACCTTGAATAAAGTAGTAGACGGAATTCTACCCTAATATGGTTTTTTATGCAAATTACACAGTCAAATGTGGTAAGAACTCAAATTGAACTTCATTAGATTTTTTGGGTTCAAATTAGGCTTGTACCAATATTTCGGCCCAATCAGAGTCCATCTTGATGTAGTCTGCATTTTAGCTCATTAAAAATCTATTCCTCTCAATCAAGCCCGTAACTTTCAAAATATTTGCAGAAAAGACCTAAGTTCCTTGTATTCTTCACAGAAAGGTCTCTGCCACTATTGTAGGTCAGCCGACCTTCAGGAGACCTTTGACAGCCTCAAAACTCATTCAAATCAACACCAAATCCCACTAAATTTGGTGGCATTGATGTTCACATGTTAAGGATTTATTTGGACATGATTTAGGACTCAGGGCTTGTGCGAAAAGTTCATGTGAATGCACAAAATCTATGGGTCTTCTTGATTCCTAAAAGTGGCTCAATCAAGCCTCTTACCTTGTTTAAGGCTTGTAATGGAGCCCTATAAAAGCTCTTGAATGTTCGGTCAATCTCTTTAGCTCGGTTAAGGCCTTAATTCTTCACCTTCTCTCTCCGACTGCTGCTCTAGTGAGCTTCTCCAACCTTCGTATTCGCCCTCTACGATAAAGCATAAGTAGATGGAAATGTCTTCCCTTCATCGTTCACTTCTTGCAATACTAGCAGAAGCCTTCCCATCCCTTCTCTCTCACTATTCTCCCCCACCGGAGTTTTCACCATCTCTGGCATCGACAAATCAAAGTCGGCGCCGACCTTCTTCCCCTTTGTCCATTTACTAGGCAAACACTCTCCTATACTCTCTAGAACCTCCTCAACCCCTTTATTCTTCAATTCAATCGACAACCACCTCTCTCCCTCACCATCTTCTCCATGATCGGTGTACCTCTAGCATGGTCGCATGCCCTCCACAGATCACCAAATGCCCTGCTAACACTCCCAAAAACTTTGCCACATCTCCATGACCAAAAGCCCTCTACCTATTCACCCTTCCACCCACTCAACACCTCCGCCGAACACCTTATCCACTGTTCACCCTCTCTGACTCTGTCCGGCCACCACATGCCACCATCCACCAAATTGACACCACCAACACCTTCGTCATGCTTCAGCGATGCTTCTGGACCTATTGATTGCAACCTAGAGCTCATGTTTGTGAATTTCAGAACTCGTCGTTGCCACGATCACGGTTGTCATCCCCACCTCCGTCTACCCTATTCTTGCTATTATCACCGTAGCTACCACCTCCAGCAAGAGCGGAACACCCTCATGAAGCTTTCTAGGGCCTCAATTGGATAGAAGCAGTAGTGGCAGCAGCTTCAATTGATCAAGAACCTCATTGTTGTAATGTGTGAAGGAAGCAGAGTAGAGGATGGTGGGATAGTCCTACCTCATAAGTGAAAGAACTGCCGATGTGATATTAAAGGAAAACTTAACATGTGATCTTCGGTCAGTAACACGGGGGGTCGGGTCTCCTACAGACTCAGCCCTCACTCCTCGCTCAGCCGCACCCCTGGTGAGCTTGCACCCAATACTGCTCATGACCCGATTACCCACTAATGCTCCAATTGACCAGTTATGAGAGAAGAAGAGGAGAATTTGTGAGGGAGAGGAGGGATGGTTTTGCCTTGGGTTACATGATGAAGAGATTCTTGATACTTAGCGAGAATTGTAAAGAGGCTTTTGTACCTTGTGAGGCTTGGCGCTCTTGAGCACCTTACTGTGGTTTTGTGCTTTGACACTTAAGTTGTCTTGTCATTAGATCCAATGTCTGATTTGGTTCTGAAGTACTGTGGCATTATTTGAATAATTGATTCGAGTGAATTATTTATGATACTTGAGATGCATGCTTGATTAAGGAGAGTTAAGTGGTGATTCAAATCACCATTGTTTTTGAGGTTCCATTCTTTTTATTCTACTGATCTTTACAGATACACATTGGCTTATCATTGCATAGATTTTTTTTGGATCATTCATTGAATATCTTTCTTGTAATTAATCCTTATGCTCATTTAATTTATATTGAGATTAGTGCGTGAATTCCATATTTGCTTCCTGCGAATGACCATGGACTCACATTGCTATCAAGTTTTATAAATTTAAGTGTTCTATGCGAATTTCATCTTATACTACAATGCGTATTTCTAAACATTGATGATTTCACCCTTAAACACTACAACGCAAGCATCTTTTAACACTCGATGAATCCCTTTCAACATTTTGGCATCATTACTGGGGACCAACATGCAATTCACCACTATTCTTATGTTGTTTGATTGAGCTAATTACTAACTTGTCCTATTTGTTTTGCTGTGATTTTGAGAGATACGTCATGAGAAGATGTTCCACACAATCAATCACTCTAGGGATAGGTAAACTTTCTCTTCTTCCCTAATCAAATCCTAATTTTGGGAAGAGAAAAAGAAACAAATAAATTAGGATGCACTTGCCTTATTTTTCTAACAATTATCATTGAAAGGCAAAATTTTCTTGATTGGCGAAATTGATTTATATCTGATTGAAGATTGAGATGATTTGATTAGAGATCCCCATCTTGATTTCCTATACCTATTAAGGGTTTTTGCTTAAATTCTAAACACCTAGGACTACCCACTTTCTTGTTTGAGTCCCAAGTGTTACAATTGAGATCAAATTGGACTTGAAATAGAGCCAACTAGGGTTTCTACAATGGGGTTTTGAAGTATTAGTACACACTTGCATGCAATAAAGGAAATCGACCCTCCAACTTTTGTATGCTACCTAAGCCCTTGATTGAAAAGATCTATTCATGAGAACCTTAAAATCAAGGCTCTAAATTCACTTCAACCCTAAAATTTTGGACATAATAACATGATAGTCAATTCAGGGTGATTTGGGTCTTGACCCAAATTTCATCCTCCGTCTTTAAGGTAGGTCAAGTGAAGTTGATCCACTTTGTGGGACAACCAACCTCCAAATTAGGTCACAAATTCAATTAACATCTAATCAAGTGAAATACAAGGCACAAATTACGACTAAAATTGGTAGACTTAAGGTCTCAATTTGCACATTCCAGTCTACTTGGAACCGCAGAGAAAAGGAATGTCGGGTGGGGGAAATGTTGTAACCTGTGGGGATGCTCTACTATGTAGGTGTCTTTGTGGGGCTCTCCCTTCCTGGCTGCCCAAGTAATTCTCAGGTGTACGGATTTCAGATTCAGAGGTATTATCCACCTCGAAACAGCTTTAGTCATCCAAAAATCTCTATGTGCCTTGATTGGGTCCAATAAACATCAAGTCCCTCATTTATTCTATAGTGCATATACACAGGAAAGGTCCTTAGGTTTTTGACCTAGAGGCCTCCATTAGAGTTGATCTTCTTGGGGAAAATCTGATCTGATTTGATCAATTTAATCTGGACATGAATTTGATCTACATCTTGATCCACCACCTGATTTGAAAATGCAACCTATCAACATTGGGAAGAATTCAATAAACCTAAATCCTAAATGAGCATGAAAGCGAAATTGTTCAAGACTGCTCTTAGACATCATGATGAGTATTAAAAAACCTCATATCCAATTAGTGGAGTTCAAGTTAATGTGTCGAAAACAACCTTCATTGTCAACTATGCCTAGCTAATGTTGACACAAATTATAAATGGTTCAACCGAGGATATTCTCAAGATAGAATACATTGAATTAGAGAGATTGCATAATGTTGAGTATCTCCAATGTCTGACAAATCCACTACTTTGGAAATGCACCAAGTTGACATTGAGAAATGGGAGAATATGATAAAGCTATTGAAATAGACCATCAATCAAAAATATCCATATATCCACTAAGAAATTGAAGAGAGATCCTGGAGCATTGTTGAAGACCAATATGATTTCCCAGAGCTTGAGTTCAAAAATCAAGGTTGTTCTGGACCCCCAACGTAAATGGAATCCAATTCAGACTATGTGCAAAATGACATACCTCATCTTGCTGTTGGTTGGGTGGATCCAGTTGTAGTTGTTCCCAATTATCGACCAATCTTAGAGAGCCATGAAGTTGGTCCATCATGCCTTGATTCTCCAAAGACCTACGATAAAGTAGAGTCAGAGACACTCAAGGATGTAATTCTCATACGTTATCCTATTAAAGAAATCCTCGAGCGTGATTCTGACATCCCAATGGAACCATATCCAGATTCTAGTGACCCAATTCCTAACCCTGACTTAGAATCTAGATTTGAGCCTATTTGGGATGATCATAAGTCCCAATGTGTTGAGAACCTTATTTTAAATATGAATTGTGATGTTGGACTCATATTTGATGGTTATACCTCTATACACTCCTCAGAAGATCGAATTGATTTTTCGTAAGTCACACCAATTTACAAGATAGAAATAGATGAGTTGGAAGATTTGGGATTCGATTGGATCTACCCTAGGAGCCTAGAGCCCAAGACTATGCCTAATGGGGACACCTCTTTGAGCTCGAAATTTGAAATTAGGTTAAATCAAAGTCAGGTTGTTGATTCTATGCATCATTATTTGTTCTATGGTGGAAATCCCAATCTAGAATCTGGTTCAGAAACTAATTTTCGCAAATGCTCTGATGATTTCAAATCATACTCTGATTTTAGATAAGCTTTGTTTCTAGATGATTATGAACCAATCTACGACCTCAGTATCCATGACCCATTATTTGACTTTGACTCTGAGGACCCTGATCTTGAGATCATTGCTTCAAATTCCTATTCTATTGAGTTGGAATCATTCTATTATGATCTGTAGGAATAAAAAATAGTAAGTGTTGAAAGTGTCCACAATCCAGAGTTTGAATCTTTCACTGACTAGATTTCCGTGATCTTATAAGAACTCTCCAAGCATTTACATTTGATTTCGGTGAGCATCATGAAAACACTTTAGAAGAACCTATCTTTGAATCATTTCTAGAAGAGCCCACACCGCACTTTGATTTCGAAGAAGCCACATCTCACCAAGAGCCTTTCAAAATCCTATCCCAACCTTGACCTGCCACCGAAATCAATTTCTACTTTAACTCACCTCTCTGATCCGGTTGCATATGATTTACCTCCATCTTTTGATCGGGAATTAGACATTGATCAGACTGTTAATCACGTCTCATCCTTCTTTAATCTCACCATTGGGGTTCCAACATTTTTCACAGATCCATTATCTTTTGAGGACCCCTACTCTGATCAGGCTGAATAGATTCAGCCAAACCCACATTTCGCATCTGCATATCTTTTCGAGCCACATAGCATTTGGTGGGCTCCATACTTATTGATACACA
This sequence comes from Thalassia testudinum, assembly GCA_037157565.1. Lineage (NCBI taxonomy): Eukaryota > Viridiplantae > Streptophyta > Magnoliopsida > Alismatales > Hydrocharitaceae > Thalassia > Thalassia testudinum. Next base: position 62,952,217 of record JAZHRO010000014.1, read on the forward strand.
TCCATCAACCCACCAGATCGATTGGGTTTAGTCTACATTATTCACCTATTGACCAAAACAGGCACCTAGTTGGATCAGCCAGTCTACTTATTAAGGTGCTTGTTCTACAAAATTTCCCTGATTTGACCACCCGTTCTCCTTGACCACCTTTTACACGGCCAAAGGCATTGAATTTAGCACAAAATGGGAGGCAACCTATCATTCCAAAAACCTGAGACCCTTTTGACTCTCTTTTGAGCTACACTCTTATTGCACTTGAGGGTTCAACTTTAGAATAGCCAACTTTGCCTTTCGTACGTGTATCAAAGCTTGAAATCGTCTACAACAGGCATTTCAGCCTGTTCACCGACCTTTGATCCTATTATAAACCATAAACCAAGGTGAATTTGTACCAACCTAGTTTACGATGAGGACATTACAAAACTTAGGCATGGGGGGATGTTAAAATGTAAAACACAAATGGAATTTCAATTTTTTTTAGGGTTCTCACAAAAAATAGATATTGAAAAGAAGAATGGAAAATTTGAGGAAAATTTTGAAGAATTGACTGCAAATCTTTCTTGAGGAGGAAAAGAGGAGGAAACACAAAATGTCAAAAGGGGAAAAAATTGTAAAAGAATGATAGTCATAGCAATAGACTATGGGATTTACTTAAGTTCCAGCCCAAATTAAAATAAAGATTAAGTCCTAAAATGCTAGAGATAAGGAGATTAGTAAGAGTGCTGATCATATGCCCCTTGGGCTTTTTTTAGGGGTTAAACACTTATGTATTCATTAAAGGTTGAGGAAAGTGCAAAGCTAATTGGTGAGCACAATTTCATACGCGAAAAGATTTGAGTTGGAAACTCGTCATCATAGTGCGTAGAAATCCGCTAGCCAGATAAAATTTATAACCAAAACTCGAGGTGAGTCTTGGGTCGAATATAGGGAGGCAAACATTTCGTTTTGAAATCTGCATTTTACTTTGATTTATTTTTATTCCTTTTGTCTTTTATGATTCTTTTAGCATTTTTAGAAAGCAAGAGATCAGATCGAAAAATGTTTATCTAACTAATCTACTTGCAAAGTAAGAGAGAGAGAGACAAAAGTCAATATTTGGCTAAATAATGTTTACTATATATATGAAGGTGGAAAGCTACACCATAAAGCAGAAAAGTCCCCCTCAACGGTCGCTTGAAGGACAGCTTGCTCTGATGTCGCCTGGGTGAATGTGGTGAGAGGTTGGGTGAAGGAGAACAACATTGGAGAACGGAGGGTGGAATGAGACGGCATTGCAGTGAGGATCTTCTTCCCAAAGGTGGTGAGAGGACAGCCATAGGATGCTCCACGAAGGGGGATGAGACACAGGAAAAAATCCTTCTTTTCTACGCTAGAGGAGCATCCCAGGCTTGGGACAAGCTCTCTCTTGAGCCTTGGAGGTGGTAAGGGAGAGAAAGGAAGAGATAAAGAAGAATGAGAGGGTTAGGGCCTTTTATTGTGGAGGAAAGGATCCATTTCGTACATAGGACATTTTGTGACAGCAATAAATGGCACTGAAGATCCATCTCAAAAGTTGCTAACAGTCCAACTCACGTGCCCCATGTGTGGTGCTCACATGCGTGCTCCAAGCGCCTGCCGATGATCGTTGCCTATGCATGCGCCCACTGTTGCACACCTCCAATTGCTACACGCTGCGTGCACTCGAGTGTTGGGCACATGCAGTGGAACGTGTGCAACCAATGGCAACCTAGATAGCACTACATGGTACGATCTAGGCCATCTATCTTCTTTCCTTTGTAAGGGCTACTACAAAAGTCAGATTGAGTTGATTTTCGTGCCATTAGGCTGTGATCGTCGACCTAAATCCATCTACGTGATCGGACTTTTCATTTGAAGCTCCAAATTACGTCACCTAGCCCCTTGCCTGTTGATCTTCCTTGGACTGCGTAAGGTGCTATGAGACTTCGATCAAGATGATTTTGGAGGTGTTGGAGTCTGATCATTGTCCTGATCAAATCCATATGGTTGGATCATTAATCCAAGGCTCCAAATTAAATTGCCTTCTCTCGTGCCCTTAAAAGGATGCAATTAGCCTAAAATTTATACAGACTACTCTAAATGCAAAATGATGCATGCTATGCAATGTTTATAGCATGGAATGCATATCTAAGCTTAGGAACATGCATAAACAAGCAGTTTATCCTAATTAAATGTGTCTTCATCATACCCCCATTCCTATATTTTGCTAGTCTCCTATCATTTTGTACTTAGGCAAGATTTGAAGATTACATTAGAAAAGCTGAACAAAGGACATAATTACAAAAGCTCAATAGTGCCTGGGTGTCTGCCAAAATGCAAACCGCCCAAGTCTACAAAAATGCAGACTGCCTAAGTCCTTGCTTTATTTTGAAATGGGAAGATACTTTCCTTTTTCTTCTATTTTCTTCTTTTCTAACTTTTTTGGAATTTTGAGTTTAGGGTTTTGGGGTAGCTTTCTACGGCTACCCAACCCACCCAAGACTCGAAAAGAACTTTAAGTTCAAAGCATCTTTGCGAATGTGATAGACTCATGGAGCAACCTTTAAAACGAACTTGAGGTTTCTACGGCCCTAGGTGACCTTAAGAGTTCCTGCCTAAAGGTTTATCTTTCCAATCAGTAGCTTTCTCCCTGCTTTTCTTATTTTCTTATGGGGTAAACACAATAGCGAACCCGGTGTATATCTCCCCAGTTTATTCTACTTCCCCACTTCTTCCGTAAGTGTTTTGGATATTATTTGCACATTTCTGTAAGCTGGGCTCTGGACAACCAGCCAATGAGCTATTACCTACGGCAACTTGCCAGCCATACTCATGCGGTGAAGTGTGTTTTACTTTTCTATTTTTATTTTACTCCTTTTTCTATTTTTCTATTTTTTTTCTTTTTATTTTTGAGTATCTTGTTGTTTATCAAGTAGGTTGGTTCCCTGATCTAGGATTTACCTAAAAGTAGTAAAATGGGTTTGGTCATGTAGCAATGCTTTGGACAATTGGTCAATGGGCTATTACCCACAACAACTTGCTGGTATACTACCTTAGAAAGTTTAATAGCTACCTAATTTCCATTAAAATTGCTGAAAAGTGAATCTGCGCAAATAATGTGTAGATGCTTAGACTTAAAGTCCCCTCAATTCAGAGGACGGGTTGATAAGTCATGTACTTATCACCCCAATTTATTTACCAAATTAAAATAAAATTAACTTGGCGAGGAGTCAAGACCCAGTTCACATTTTAGTGGATACCCGAGTTTTTTAAGCCTGATGACTTGAAGAGTCTAAGTATTCAGGTCGTAAAGTATCATTTCCAAAAGTTAATAACTCCTAATGGCTAAGTTCTCTTCTCCTAATTCTATTTTTTTATATTTATTTATTTATTTATTTATTTTATGAAAATAAAAGAAATTCCACGAAACTAGCAAAATAATTTCGGGATCAAGTGTCCACCCACCTTGCCTGAATGATGCAATGTCCTCATTGTAAAAATAAAGACAATAAAATGGCAGAGTAAACAGAATATCACCTAAATTTCATGATAATCTGGTTTGCTCCATAGAGAAAGGAGTATACACAAGTGGTAAGTTTGCTGCCTTTAGCTAGGCATAATATACAAACAAGGAAGAAATTAAGAATTCACAAGTGTGAGTTAGTATTAGAATTAAAAGATTAATCCTAAAACTTGCCAGCTGAAGAAGTCCATAGGTGTGTACAAAGTTGTGATGCTAACCCATTCCCCAAGGTCGAGTGGTTCTAAGGCTCTAGATGAAAATCACCCAAAACTGGAGATTGTCATGTTTGCAGGGCCGTGCCTATGGTTTGGTGGTGTGCAACCCAAGTTTGAAATGTCGAACAATGGGCAGATCTAATTTACTAGGTTCATATGTCCACTTAGAGTTTATCTCAAAAAGATAGTCAATTGTTTTGTACTTGGGTTGCACTTCCTCAATGTCAAAAATATCGTAAGGGTCTTGATAGAAGGCAGGTGGTTTCAGGTCAACAGGAACCCTTAAATCCAAAATTGTATTTCCCACAGAATTAGCCTCCCAGATTTTAACTTCCAAATTCCTATACTCCAAGTTAAAGTGTTCAGTTTCTAAGACCTCAAGATCATTGTAAACCCCATCTAAAATATCCAAATCCAATAATTTTGGTTGAATCAGGATTGACTTGGGTACAATGATTTCTAAATCAAAATCATAATCAAACCCTTTGGGTGTGGTTGAGGGATGGGGCTATTGATTGAATCTTCCAGTAAATCAAGATTCAGATCCTCCAAGTTTGCCCCAACAAGATCACATTCTTCAATCATCGGGCTATCAAATAGTTCATTAGATTCCTCAGGCCCATTTGTCTCACTAAAATCATTTTCCTTTAGCTCATGTGAGACCTCACCGACAAATTCTTCACCCTCAGAATCAAAAAATTCTTTACCCTCATTTGTATATGTCTCAAAACCATATGTTATTCCTTGGTTTATAGAGACATATTTTTACTTGCTCCTTGGCTCAGGGATCTCGAGTGAGAAAATCAATTTATCCTTAATGGGTTGCCTTAGACAAACCTGGTCATTCCCGGTTTCATAAAAAATGTCGCCCCCAACAGGTGCCTAAACTGGTTCTCACATTAGCTCTCCTCAAGGGGGTTCATCCTAGGAATTATCCTGAGATTGGACTAAGGAAACCACAAATCTCATCCTCAATCTTGACAAATTCCCAAGTAAAAACTCACCTGGGCCCCTATCATTAATATCTTGGAGCCAATCCAATAAAGAACTATTATGTTCATCAATCATTTTGATCATAGGCTCCAATGCTTTAGTGCATGGTGTTAGCTGAGCTTCTAAAGATTGTATGGTGTTCCTCAAGTTAGCCAACACCCTATCTTGAACCTGGTTCACTTGAAATGAATGGTTCGATTTAGGGTTGGGTGGGTTTAAGTTAAAACTAGGGTAGTTGATTAGCCCATATTTGTGGGCTATTTAAGCATTTAAGTGCTTAGACTTTAAGTTAATTCGAACATTTATTTAGCATAAATTAGGCTGTAAATAGATTAATTCATATTTCTAATTTAATTACATAATTCATGCATTGCATTCATATTTAAATGCATTTAGAATTAACTTAGAATTGCATTCATTTAATTAGTTAACCAATTAGGTGCATTGCATGCATTATTTTAAGTTAACAGAAGATTTAAGGGTTTGTATATAAATAACCATAATAGTTTATTATTATTTTATTCTTCTTTTATGAGCAACGGCTGCATTTCTTCCTCTAGCTGCCGCATTGTAGAGCCCAATCAAGGAGTAGTGCCAAAAGTGGATCTGGTCTCCTCAACTGGGATAAGGAAGAGAGGGAGGCTGCCATGCTCTGGAGGCCATCATCCCATTTCACCACCATGAAGCATTTCACCGTTGTGGGCCTCCATGGCCAAACACCATCATACCATGGGCCGGTGGGGAGACAGACCACCGTGCTAAGAGGATGGTGCTGGTCGCCACCGTGTACGAGCTCCTTGAAGCTCGCCTACCGTGAGTGCATCTACTGATGCACGACTTGCACCCGTTCCACCACTGTGCTTCTTCTTCATCTACTCGATCATAGTTCCTCACACACTCAACCAACCCATCACCACCACCTGCAGCATACCACGCCCTCACCTCGCAACCATCCTGGTCGTCACTACACGCACGCCACGTGCAGCCATTCGCATGCACATCTCCCGCGCATTACACGCACCACCAGCATCGCTTGCGTCCTACTCATAGGAACTCCACCAACTACAGTAGAGTCATTCCACCTGTACGTCCCATGCACATCTCCTTCGCTACACCTCCACACGAGTAGCAACCGCTCGAGCACACCTCCAGCGTGTGCCCCCTCATAGCACACCCGCATCTCCCCTTCCATGCAAGTCCAGTAGTGCACGCTTCTCCTTTCCGCTCTCTCATCTCCAATAGCAACAGCGCACCACCTTCAAAAGATTACGCCACGCTCCTATGCTCCGCCAGCCTGGATGCACCTCGTCCGCACCCCTTCACGCGTGCCTACAACTCACAGCACTGCCCCACGGGAGCTGCACCACCACCGCAGCAAGCGTGCGCCACCAGCAGCTCAGCACACCTTCAGCCAGTGCACCTCAGTCGCTGCCGCCCTCTAACCGCAGCGCATGCAAAAGCAATAGCGATAGCCACCACCACTGTTGCTTCTCTCCTCCATCTAGCTGGCCCAAGCCATCTCTCGACGTGCCACTGCCACCATCGCGAAGGCCTCACTCTGGTCGACTTTTTCCCAAAGTAGCTCCTCAAATGAGCCTCTCTCCTGTGCATGAGGAGGAGAGAGGTATAATCCCCTATTTCTTATCCAATTAAATTTTACATTGCCCGCCATTGTGGAAACTTGGATTTATGTTATTAATTTCATAATGTGTCAATTTTATTAAGTGGACCCTCCTCTTTGCTTTAATCACCTTTTCAGCATATGTGAACCCTGTAGGCCTAATTAGAGAGTGGTTTAGATATTAATTTTTTTGCGATTCCAATTGTGAACTTTTATGAAAGACTTTAGTGAGTTTTAAATAGGTGATTGTCTCCCTGTGGATATGACCTGCTCCTAATTGAGTGGTTATTTTATTTGCTTAGTTTAGTCGATTTTCCAGCACTTTAAAATACGATACATCATCTCAATACATTATTTGAAAGCAAAAATCGACTTATCAAATGGCTCCATTGCCCGGGAGGCAATAGGCTTAATTAAATCGCATTCATTCATTAATTCGTTCACATTGGTTTATATTTTGAATCATATTTAACGATGAATTTCTTTTTCTCGATGCTAGTGCAATGATATGTGACACACATTCTACGACACGCAATCACACCAACCTTCGTGAGAGGCGACCCCTGACGTCTCCAAAGGATAAATTATTCAAGATACCTTGCAAGGAACCAGATTGCTAGGAGGGGAAGGACGAGGATGCGACGATCATCTCTACACATTTATTCGCTGATTTGATTAGAGTAGAATTAAGACTTTAGACTTAATTTTTCATTGCACATTTGGTTTGAAACCCTTATTCAGTTGAGGGTTCTGTTCCCCGATTTTGTTTTAGGCCCATGTTGGGTAATTTTTGGGAGCCTGTTCCCTTTTCTTTAGATTTAGCTTTTTAATTTATTTTGTGGATTGTTTACCATTAATTTGCTTATACATAAGTAGCAAAAAAAAAAAAAATGAGCTACCTTCCCCTAGGTCGTATCATTTTGGACTGAATGAGCAGCATCTAGATCTTATTGTTATCTTGCATATTTCATGATGAATGCTGGAATCAGGTATGCACTTCTAACTTTGCATTTCTACCTGTCATACAAATTCATTTGGACTAATTTGAAGACCACCTAATCTGTATTGGATAGATCTAACAAGTGGTCACATATTTTCTAGAAAAAGGACCAATTAAAGGAGGGACATTTTAAAAACCAAGGATTTGATTTTCAAACTTGGCATGCGATTCAAAATTCAAAATATTTTGCTGTGTACGCACGCTTATATCTTTTGCACCACGACATGCTTTTAGACACTCCTTAGGTTTGGAAATACTAGGACAAGAGCCCTCCTATCACTGGATTCTAAAGTGTTTAGAACTTGAGATCAAAGGTTTTGTAACTCCAACGAGGGGGATACTCTATCATGGATTTTTGGGGGTAGTTGAAAAGCACCACGAAAGCATAGCTTCTAAGGAAGGCTTAGGCCTACTTGCATCCCTCGATCTTCCGTCTTTGGAGTTGCTCTACCATTTGAGATTTAGGGAAGAACACCTAAGCTCCAACTAGGCCTTCTTAGGCGAGCCGTAGGTCGAAAATAAGCACGTAAATTGATTGAACAAATTGTATTGTCACCTACAATCTGACTTAAAATCAGAAGCCTAAATTGGGAAAGACCTAAAAGGTCCTTTTTGAATTGTGTTTTGCTTGGGGAATTTTGATTGAGGTGTAAGTTAGAATGGACCACATTGATTTTCATCCTTTCACATCTTGCGCACACCCTTCGATCCCATACACCAAGATGGCCCATCCTTTGATGGACATAATGACAATCATTAGGATCTGTTTTACTCCTATTATAGGAATATTGGCCTGGTTAAGCCCCAAATCAGTAAGCAGAACCTAGGAGCGAGATTTGCTTTGCCTAATATCCCACCACCATATAAATACCCAACCCACCCTCCCTGAATAATTATAATGGTTGGACGGACACTCCTAGGTACTATACGCCAAATCCTGACTTCTCTCATGATAGAAATGACCTCTCCTCCTTGAAGATGGAAATACAGAAAATGCAAGATGAAATGATTGAATTGTTAGGAGAATCTTCGAGAGCAGGCCAACAAGAAAGAGATGAAATTAGCCACCTAATCTACCCCAATGAGAATGACGTACACCCATCTACAATTGATGCGTATCCCATGGGAGAGCCACACTTTAAGTTGGATGGAAATTTTGGGGACTATGTAAGGGAGAATAGCTACATTTCGTAGAACAATTTCGGAACCTCCCCATTAGATGACACTTCCTTGAGAGATCCATGCCTTAAGTTGGAGGAAGATACATATGAAAGTAGCTATGCATTGGATGAAGAAAGGTGCCAACCCGAGGAAGATGATGATAAGGTTGAGTATCCACCTGAATTATATTGGAGTCAAAAGAAGGGAACGATGGTGCCATTAGATGACCTCAACCCAAATGATAGTATTTCAGTGACATTTGATTTAGTGGGATGAAGTCAAGTTGTTAATCCTACCCTCCCTTCTGATCACGAGATGGAACTCAAGCCCACCCTTAGGGAACCTAACCCTGAAAAAATTGACCTATCTGAGGAGTCTGATGTTACCAATGTAAACAATTTACCTCAGATAGAGTACCCTAGGGGATCTGTTGAGATATTAAATGATTCTAGATCTTGGGTACATGATGAATCATATGATGAGGAGAAATATGAATTATATGAGGAACCTACATTCAAGATTTGGAGTGACAATAAGGGTGATTATGTCTTATTTGAAGAGATAGCCTGTGAGGATGTCAAAAATTTGACCAAATTAGGTTTCCTTAGCACACCCATTGATGATATTTCTCCTCATGATGAAATGATGGAAAATTTGGAAGCAAATTCTAAGATTTATGTGGATTCATATCTAGACTCCGGGGAAGATTTGACTAAAGAACAAGAACCTGGGGATGGCATTGATAGGATAATCCCCAGATCTGTTGCTTCCAACCAGCGTTAATTTGATTCGAAGTCAACTTCTGCTTCACTTATGTCTGAAGGCAAAATTGTGACTCCTGATGAAGTCCAGGAAGATACATGTCATAGTCGAAGGAATGCTAGGGATGCAATTGATGATTTTCAAAGAGTGTTAGGGATGGACACCGAGCTGATTAAACCCAACCTAGATCTTATGGCCATCCTGCAACCTCGAAACTTGGACACCCTAGACAATCCTTGCCTTAGATATTTGCTCACTTTTGTTCTGACCGGGGGGATTAACAAACCAATATTTCCTGTAATGGTGTATCGGGTATGGATTGATGATTTCTTTAGTCAGACCATTGCCTTGGGGGTTTATCTCTGCACCATTCCTTCCCCATTACTTTTGGAGGATCCTTGTCATCCTCCCCCTACCCCTTTGGAGGTTGTTATGCCAGTTTATCCTTTAGTACCTCTTCTGGTGACCTGGGAAGATTTTATTCCCATCCTGGTTGGGTGAGCATTTTCCTATCGGGATTCATCATCAGCTCACCAACATCCTAGGTTACCTATTTTCTAGGCCAGCATTACTTTGCTCAATTTTAGGGCCTATTTCTACAATCCTTGAAACTGATTTGTGGGTTCTTTGGCTACTCGGCTACTAACAAAAGAATAGCAGCCCATCTCTGACCCAGGTAATATCCTTCTATGCAATGAGGACATTGCAGATTTTAGGCATGGGGGGTGTACTTGGGGATATACGTAGCCTAGTGCATTCATGCATTTAATTATAGCATTTTGCATTACATACATTTACATTGAAAAATAATAATAATAACAATAAAATAATAGAGAAGAAAGTTTAGAGCTTAACTAGCTAGGTCCTAAATTCTTAAGCAAATTAGAAATCTAGGTGAGACTAAGTTGGTTTTAGGGTCGAACTTTAGAAGCTAAATGAGCGACTAGCTTTAGACCTTTAAGGTCCTCTGTGGACTTAGAAACTTAAGTAGGAGTTAAGTTGTGGACCATTCCTCCAAAGGTTGAGGAAGGAAAGCTAGGGATTGAGTTAAAAGGTGGGGTAGTACCTGGAGTCTTGTTCTATCTTTTGGTTTATGGGTCCTTGTAACAAGCATCCAAATTTCACACACTTGGTCTTCTGTAAGTAAGTAATCACCTTAATTCATTTCGTAAAAGAAATTTGGTTCTCTTAGTTTTGACTTAGGAGAGGCTTGAAAACACGATTTGATTGGAAGAGTTCCTACCACAGGTGAGGTGGAGTATATACTCACCTTGATGATGCGATGATAATATATTACCTCCTCGATGCTTGTCTCTTAGGATATCCATCCTATTGGGGGCATGTAAGTGCATTATGCAGTTTAGGTACCATGCGTGGCCCTATATCGAAGTGCCGATTGCCACAGGCATGAATTCGCTTAAGAAATCCATGGGTGATACTATTTCGAAGTGTCGATTGCCAGGAGTTCTTGGGGTCACTTTGGGCGGTGCTATCTCGAACCATTGAAAGCCAGGCACCCTTCGAGGTACGGTGATGGGGAAAATGAATCTGACATAGGCCGTGTTGATAGCTGATCCAAGGTTAGACTTAGAGGAATCAAATAAAAAATATATATATTATTTAGAAAAAAAAATCCTTTTTCCTTTAACTCAAATAACTCAAACCAACTTACATGCACGGATGCTTTAATCTCAGGGATCAATAAACCTTAGGGTAGAGTCAGAAATCAGGGAAACTTGGGCCTACAACTCGTCTTTAGCTGACCTATTATGTAACTTAACAACTGCTTGGGAACCTTAGGTCTAAAGTCTGAACTTAATATGTTTCTAAAAGAAGACCGATTGGGTTGGCTAGTCTACTTGGAGTGCTAGGTTTTGCTTGATTTTGCTAGGGACTAGCAAAAACTAGGCATGGGGGTATTTGATTAGCCCATATTTGTTGGCTATTTTAGTATTTAAGTGCCCAGACATTAAGTTAATTCTAACATTTATTTACCATAAATTAGGATGTAAATAGATTAATTCATATTTTTGATTTAATTACATAATTCATTCATTGCATTCATACTTATAAGCATTTAGAATTAACTTAGAATTGCATTCACTTAATTAGTTAACCAATTAGATGCATTGCATGCATTATTTTTAGTTAACATAAAAGTTAAGGGTTTGTATATAAATAATCGTAATATTTTATTATTATTTTATTCTTCTTCTATGAGCAACAGCTGCATTTCTTCCTCTAACTGCCGCATTGAAGAGCCCAATCATGCAGTAGCGCCAAAAGTGGATCTGGTCTCCTCGACTGGGATAAGGAAGAGAGGGAGCCTGCCATGCTCCGAAGGCCATCATCCCGTTTCACCACCGTGCAGCATTTCACCATTGTGGGCCTCCACGGCCAAACACCATCATACCGTGGGCCGGTGGGGTGACAAACCACCATGCCAAGAGGATGGAGCTGGTCGCCACCATGTATGAGCTCCTTGAAGGTCGCCTACCGTGAGTGCATCTACTGATGCACGACTTGCACCCGTTCCAGCACTGTGCTTCTTCTTCATCTACTCCATCACAGTTCCTTACACAATCAACCAACCCATCACCACCACCTACAGCATACCACGCCCTCGCCTCGCAACCATCCAGGTTGTCACTACATGCATGCCACACACAGCCATTCGCATGCACATCTCCCACGCATTCCATGCACCACCAGCATCGCTTGTGTCCTCCTTGCAGCAACACCACCAACCGCAGTAGAGTCATTCCACCCACATGGCCCGTGCACATCTCCTTCGCTACACCTCCGCACGAGCAGCAATCGCTCGCGCACACCTCTAGCACGTGCCCCCTCGCAACACACCTGCGTCTCCCCATCCACACACAGCCAGCAGTGCACGCTTCTCCTCTCTGCTCTCTTGTCTCCAACAGCAACAGCACGCCACCTTCAATAGATCACACCACGCACCTGCGCTCCACCAGCCCGGGTGTGCCCCATCCGCACCCCTTCGCACGCTCCTGCCACTCACAGCATAGCCCTGCATGCGCTGCACCTCCACTGCAGTGGGTGTGCACCACCAGCAGCTCAGTGCGCCTTCAGCCAGTGTGCCTCAGTCCCTGCAGCCCGCAGCAGCAGCGCCCACTTCAGTCCACGCGGCACCTCCCTTCGTGCGTGCGCACCTTAGCCCCTACTGCCCGCAGCACTAGCTGTACACCCTCTAGCCGCAGCACGCATAAGAACAGCAGGGATAGCCACTGCCACCACCGCTTCTCTCCTCCATCCAGCCAGCCCAAGCCATCTCACGACGTGCTGCTGCCACCGTCGCGAAGGCCTCACTTCGGTCGACTTTTTCCCAGAGTAGCTCCTCAAACAAGCCTCTCTCTTGTCGTGAGGAGGAGAGAGGTGTAATCCCCTATTTCTTATCCAATTAAATTTTACATTACCAGCCATTGTGGAAACTTGGATTTATGTTGTTAATTTTATAATGTGGCAATTTTATTATGTGAACCCTCCTCTTTGCTTTAATCACCTTTTCAACATATGTGAACCTTCTAGCCACAATTAGAGAGTGGTTTGGATATCAATTTTTTTGCGATTTCAACTGTGAACTTTTGTGAAAGACTTTAGTGAGTTTTAAATAGGTCATTGTCTCCCTGTTGATACGACCTGCTCCTAATTGAGTGGTTATTTTAATTGCTTTGATTAGTCGATTTCCCACAACTTTAAAATACAATGACACATCATCTTAATACATTATTCGAAAGTGAAAATCGTCTTATTTGTAGTCAAGAAATTGAGGTTCTTGAGTTCGTCCTTGATAGTAGGTCGTTTCAGGTTATTCAAAGAGAGGTGGTGACTTATATTTAGTATAAACCTGGGGAGGGTAGGTGGTATAATCATCATATCATTCTTGATTTTGGATTAGGTTAGTTTGGTCATCAGTGGGTGGAGATGTACAATCATTGTAGGCGTGAGAAGGATAATAACCATAATCTTGTTGCCTAAGATTAGGCCCTAGACACTGAGGATGAGATCCACATCTCCAATCAAAGTTAGCCCGGCTAGTGGATGGGTAATCATAAGTTGAGTCAGGATAGTAATCATCTTGAGGATAAGTAGTGGTAGGAGGGTATGATTGGAAATGTGGAAGCATACATGGTGAAGTAGGAGGGAAAACAGAATAAAGAAAGGTGCCCTACAATACAATCAACCAATCCTGTCCACAAATTGGATAGCTTAAGGACCTATGCTTCAGAAATGAACTTTGACCACAAAACAAATTTGGTGTTGTCCTTACTCCTGAAGGTGGTAACGTTGGGATGGTGAAGCAGTTGAAGCATGTCTCGAGGGCCACTAATTATGCCAAGCCCCTGCTTGCTTAAGTCGGTTAACAATTGGGCCCCCCAACATAGCACCTTTTGAAGTAAGCAGATGCCACTAATTTGAAATGCATTCAAGAGAACACCCTCAAACAAACTCAATGAATCCTAGGGCCGATGTCCACTCAATTTTAGTTAAGGCTTTGGATGATTGTGCTCTTTGAATGTATGGGCCCTTTACATGGGTTGTGCCCTTAAAAATCAATTAATATGTGTGTATGTGCACAACCAATGGTTTTCAAATAAGGTTTTGATGATGTGTCTTTTAGTGTTTAACCTTGTTTAGTAGCTTTCAAGGTTTAATCCTTAGTTTGGTTCAATCAATGTTCAATAGAATACTTTAAGTTTTGAAAACACGAGTGTAGATATATTCCTTTAAAAATCAGAAATAATGTTGAGAGCCTAGTTCAGCCCTAAAAGTAAACCCTAAATGGCAAGCTACTTGATGGATCAATTTTAAATTGAGTGGTGCGACCTAAACAGTTCAAACAAATGGCCTGTTGCACCACTTGATTAAGGCACACAATTGTTTAACCTATTCAACTTTTCTACTCACTTATTTGTGTGTTGAATTAAGGTGTACTAGATCCACAGGTTAGATTCCAATTAAGTGGTAGGATCAATGTAGTGTGGTGCGCCTTAGGTCGAGAGTTATGGGTGTTTAATGTGTGTAACTTTTAGTTAAATCCCACAAAAGAAGAGTATTTTTTATTTTTTATTTATGTGTGTGGGTGAGGTGAGGTGAAGTGACAATCAAACAATCAAATCAATCCTAGGGTTTATAAAAGCACCTAGGTTGATTTGAGTTTGAGCTATTAGGTGGTGAAATGAAAATCTAATGGGTGGGGGTGGTAAGGATACACTTATAAAACCTTCTAACTGCACTTTACTCCAATCTGTTTCGCTTTGGCTTGCCTTAAAAAGGTACTCACAATCATAGAAAGAAAGGAGCAAAGTGAGCTAAAAAGTTAAGTAAGGTAGAAAATGCGGAAAAAAAACCAAAGAGCATTGCCTCCGTGGCAACAACGCCAAATTGGTGTGCATGATTTCGTACGTGGAAAGATTTGAGTTGGAAACCCATTGTCGTAGCACAAAGAAATCCAGTAACCAGATAAAACTTATAACCAAAACTCGAGGTGAGTCCTGGGTCAAACACAGGGAGGCGAATGCTTGCCTTTGAAATCTACATTTTGCTTTTATTCATTTTTATTCTTTTTGTGTTTTATGATTCTTTTGGTATCTTTAGAACGCAAGAGATTAGATTGACAAATGCTTATCTAACTATTCTACTTCCAAAGCAAGAGAGAGAGAGAAAATATCAATATTTAGCTAAACAATGTTTGCTAGAGATATGAAAGAGGAAAGCTACACTACAAGGCAGTAAAAGATAAAAAGGGTTAAGAAGAGTTTCCCTCGACGGTCGCTTGGACAATGGGCCACTCAAATGTCTCCCAGACGATGGTGGTGAGAGGTTGGATGAAGGAGAACGACGTCGGAGGATGGAGGGCGGAATGGGACTACGTCGCAGCGAGGAACTTCCTCCCAATGGTGGTGAGAGCATGGCCATGGGATGCTCCACAAAGGGGGATGAGAGGTGGGAGAAAATCTTTCTTTTCTACTCTAGAGGAGCATCCCTGGCTTGGGACAATCTCTTTCTAGAGCCTTGGAGGTGGTGAGGGACAGAAAGGAAGAGATCAAGAAGAATGGGAGGGGTAGGGGTAATTTTATAGTGGAGGAAAGGATCCATTCCATACATAGGATATTAAATAACTATAAATGTTGGTGAAGATCCACCGCATGCATTGCTAAATCTCCAACTCATGCACCGCATGCATGACAGTCTCGCATGTGATCCACGCACCCGTGCCACGTGCATCCACTAGTGCTAGTTGCCTATATGCACTACGTGCTCCACGTGCGACCATTGCTATGCACCTCCATTCTCTATGTGATCGCACGGCCATGCAGGGTGTGCTGCGCACACCCATGTGCCACATGCGTGCGGTGGTGTATGCACACCCATGGGAGGTGATCGCATGTGTTTCGCAAGTTAGAAATCGGGGTTACAAGTAACCCACCGTCGTAGTTGCAAAACTCGTTGTCAAAAAAGATTTATACCAAAACTTGAAAAGTGATTCCCGGGTCGAACACGGGGAGGCGAACATTTGGTTTTGGAAATCCGCACATTGCTTTTATTTGTTTTTGGTTGTTTTTATATTTTCTAATTTTTTTGGTATTTTTAGCAAGCAAGAGATTTAATTGATGAAAACTTTATCTACTTGCAAAAATAAGAGAGATGGAGAAAGAGAGAGAGAAACAATCATCTATTCATGAAGAATTGTTTGTTACAACTATGAAAGCGTAAAAAGATAGAAAGAGGTGAGAGAAATCCCCCTCGACTCTTGCTTGGAGGACAACTTGCTCTGACATCACCTGGAGGATGGTGGTGAGGAGTGGGACGAAGGAAGATGGAGCCGAAGGATGGAGGATGGGGCAGGACGACGTCGTGGCAAGGGTCGTCTTCCCAAAGGGCGGTAATAGGACGGCCACGGGATGCTCCACGAATGCGAATGAGGGGAGGGAAAATTATTTGATTTTCTACTCTAGAGGAGCATCCCAGGCTTTGGACAAGCTCTCTCTAGAGCCTTAGAGCTGGTGAGAGGATGAAAGAAAGAGATGAAGAAAAATGGGAGGGGTAGGGTTCCTTTCATTGTGGAGGAAACAATCAAATTCGTATACAGGACATTTAGTGACGGTCAGAAATGTCCCTAATGATCCACCGCAACGTCTCTGAAGACAGCCCACGCGCCAACCCGCCACTGCCCTAGCGTGCGCACAAGCAATAAACGCCGCTATCTTCCCACATACGCTGCGCTGCTGTGCGTGCTGTTGCGCTTGCATGTGCGTGCCTCCATGAGCACGTGCACCTGCACCTGCACTGCTGTATGCATGCAGTGGTGCGTGCGTGCACATAGGCGGCCTGGGTTGCACCACGTGGCACAATCTAGGTCATCCATGTTCTTTCCTTTGGAGGGGACGCTACAGAGGTTGGATTGAGTCGATTTTCACGTCGTCAGGCTGTGATCATCAACTTGAATCCATCCAGGTGGTCGGATTTGTTGTTCGATGCTCTGAATTATGACGTTGATCTTCCTTTGATTGCATATGGTGCTATGGAACTCCGATCGAGGCGATTTCGGAGGTGTTGGACTCTGATTGTCTACTTCATCAGATCCGTACGGTCGGATCGTCAATCCCAGGCTCTGAAATAAATATCCTTCTCTCCTATGCACAAAAAGGACGCAATTAACCTAAATTATATACAACTACTTTAAATGTGGAATGATGCATGCTATGCAATATTTATAATATGGGATGCAAATCTAAGCCTCGGAATATGCATAAGTAGACATTTTAACCTAGAGAGATGTGTCTGTATCATACCCCCATGCCTATCTTTTCATAGTCCCTAGCAAAATCAAGCTACATGCTATGTACAAAATCAAAATCAGGGTTAGGTTGCTTAGGCCTAAGTCATTTATTAATAATAGATAATTTCAACTAAGGTCCTAAACAATGAAAACTCAACAGTACCCAGGTGCCTGCAAGAATGTAGACCGCCCAAGTCCTCACCTTATTTGAAAAAGAAATATACTTTTTTTTTGTTCTTTTCTATATTTTTTGTACTTTTGGAGTTTGAGAGTTCCAGGATAAACTTTTACAGCTACCTGACCCACCCAAGACTCGAAAAGGACTCTAAGTGCTAAGCATCTTGTGAAAATAGTGAAAGACTCACTAGGCAGCCATTAAAACAGATTTTAGGTTTCTACGACCCAAGGTGACCTTGCCTAAAGGTTTATCTTTTCGACTGGTAGCTTTCTCCCTACTTCTTTTATTTATGGGGTCAACACAAGGGCGAACCCAGTATATTTCTCCCTGGTTTATTCTACTTCCCCGCTTCTTCCCTAAGTGTTTTGGGAATTATTGTGTATTTTTTTGAGCTGGGTTCTGGACAACTGGCCAATGAGCTGTTGTTACTCACGACAACTTGCCAGTCATACTCATTTGATGAAGTGTGGTTTTGTTTATCTTTATTTTTTTCCTTTCTCTTCTTATTTGTTTTTTTCTTTTTTCTTTATGTAGGTGGCTTCCCTGATCTAAGATTTATCTAAAGGCAATACAATGAAAATGATCTTGTTATTGGGCTCTGGACAACCGGCCGTTGAGCTATTACCATCGACAACTTGTCAGCCGTACCACCCTAAATAGTTCATTAACTACCCAATTTCTGAAGAAATCACCAAAAAGTGAGTCAGTAGAAAAAATGTGTGTAGATGCTTAGGCTTAAAGTCCCCCCAAATCAGAGTGTAAGTTGATAAGTCGCATACTTATCATCCTAATTTATTAGCCAAATTAAAAATGAATTTGAATTAGCGAGGACTCGAGACTAAGTCCACATTTGAGTGGACACCCGAGATAATTAATCCCGAAGACCTGAAGAGTCTAAGAGTTTAGGTTGTCTCGTATCATTTCCTGAAGTTAATAACTTCCAAATGCCTAAGTTCTCTTCTCCTAATTCTTCTTTTTTTTTATCTTTTTGAATTTTAATTTTTTTTTTAAAGAAACTAAAGGAAATTCTATAGAGTTAACAAAATGATTTCAGGATTAAGTGTCCACCCCCCCATGCCTAAATGATGCAATGTCCTCATTATAAAATTAAACACATGAAAAGGGCGGAGTAAACAAAATATCACCAGAGTGTCATGAAAATCCGATTAGCTTCATAGAGAGAGAGTGTATACACATGTGCTAAGTTTAATGCCTTCAGCTAGGCATAACATATATACAAAGAAGAAATTGAGAATTCACAAGTGCGAGTCAAAATCAAAATAAAAATATTGATCCTAAAACCCGCCTGTAGAAGATGTCCACAGACGTGGACTAAATTATGGTGTAGACGCATGCCCCAAGGTCGAGTGGTTCTAGGGTTCTGGATAAAAATCACCTAGAATCGAAGGTTGTGTTTGTGGGGTAGGGCATGCAGTTTAGTGGTGTGCAACCAAAGGGCAAAGTGTTGGACATTGGGTAAAGATGGTTCAATAGGTGCGGTTGTCAACTTAACATCTTGCTCAGAAAAATAATCAGTTATTTCAAGCTTAGGTTGCATGTGAAAGATATCATAAGGGTCATGGTAGAAAGTAGGTGGTTCAAGTCAATAGGCACCCTTAGATCCAAAATCAAAGTTCCCTGAAAATTAGTTTCCCAAATTTTTATTTCAACAATTCTATCTTCCAATATCAAGGGCTCAATCTTGGGGACCTCTAGCACATCATTCACCCCATATGATTCTCCCAAGTCTAGAAATCGTGGCTGAATCAAGATTGACTTGGGCACATTGATCTCAGAAGTCAGCTCTTCGGGGTATAGATGAGGAATGGGGTCACTGATTGAATCATCAAGTAAATGAGGATTTGAATCCTCCAAGTTAGCCCCAACTGAATCAAAATCTTCAATGATCGGGCTATCAAATGGTTCATCATGCTCCTCGAGCCCATTTTTCTCACTAAATCTTCCTTAAACTAAAGTGAGACTTCACTAAGAGATACCTCACCCTCAGAATCAAAGAATCCATTATCCTCATTTATATATGTCTCAAAATTGATTATCATTTCTTGGTTCAAAGAGACATATTTTTCCTCGCTCCCTGGCTCGGGGATCTCGGGTGAATCAATCGGTTCATCTGCAATGGGTTGGTCTAGCCCAACTTGGTCATCCCCGGTCTCAGAAAAAGTATCCCCCACAACAGGAACCTAAGTGGGTACAGACATTGGCTCTCCTGAAGGGGGTTCATCTTGAGAATCATCCCAAGATTTGATGAGGGCAGCCACAAATTTCATCCTCAACCTCGACAATTTCCCATGAAGAAATTCACCCAGGTCCCTATCCCAAACACTTTGGAGCAAATCTAATAAAGAGTTATTCAACACATCAATCATTTTTATCATAGGCTCCAATACATGGTGTTAGCAGGGCTTCTAAAGGTTCTTTGGTGTTCCTCAAGTTAGCCAACACCCTATCTTGGATCTACTTCACCTGAATCGACTGGTTCGGTTCAGCGTTGGGTGGGTTTGGGTTCATTCTAGGGGAGTCAAGATATTCAGGTTCTTGGGTTCCTCCCAGATAGTAGGTCATCTCGAGTTGTTCAAAGAATGATGATGATCTATATTCAACATAATTCTGGGGAGGGTAAGTGTTATAATCAGCATATCCTTCATGGTTGTAGATCTGGTTAGGTTGATCATCAAATGGTAGAGATCTATAATCGTTGTAGCTCTGGGAAGGATAGTAATCATAGTCTTGTTGTCCAATGTTAGACCCTGGACACTGAGGTTCGGATTCGTATCCCCAATCAAAGTCATCCCGGCTAGCGGATGGGTAATTACAAGTCAAGTCAGAATAGTAATCATCTTTGGGATAAGTGGTGGTAGGAGGATAGGATGGGAAATGCTTGTAAGAAGTGGAAGGATACATGGTGAAGTAAGGAGGGAAATCAGAAGAGAGAAAGGTGCCCTGCAATATAATCAATCAACCCTATCCTTATGTGGGTAGCCTAAAGACCTGCAGACTCCCAAGACCCATCTTGAGATTATAAATGATTTAGTCTACTTTTATCTGGTCAATCCAACCAGTTAGAAGGAGGGACTGGGGAGAAGGTTCTTCCTTTGGCTTGCAACTCTGGTTCCTAGTGTACCCCCCAGCCGTGGTCGTTTGATGGTACTCCTCTAGCTAGACATCAGATGGACCAGCAGAAGTAGATTAATCAAAAGAAAATCTCAGTCTGACCCTCGAAGAGCGAATCAATCCTTAAGGCCAACGTCTACTCAGTTCTAATTAGGCTTGGGATGATTGCGCTCTTGGAATGTGATGGGCCCTTTAGATTTGTTGTGGCCATAATGATTAGTTACAATGTGTGTGCGTGCACAACTAGGGTTCTCAAACAAGGTTATTTGGTGATATGACTTTTAGGATTTAACCTTCTTTAGTAGCCTTTAGGGTTTAATTCTTAGGTTGGTTCAATCAAGGTTTAGTAGAACAATCCAAGTTTTGATAACACGGGTGATGATATGTTCCTTTAAAAATAAAAAATAATGTGGAGTGCCTGGTTCCACCCTAAGAATCAATCCTAAGTGGCAAGCTACTAATGAATCATTTTTATCTTAAGTGGTGCGGCCCAAACAGTTCAATCAATTGGCCTGTTGCGCCACTTAGTTAAGGCACACAGAAATGTTTGACCTATTCAGATTTCTACTCACTTATTTGTGTGTTAAGTGTACCTGGTCCACAGGTCAGATCCTAGTTAAGTGGTAGAATCAATGTGTTTGTGCACCTTAGGGTGAGAAGTTGCGGGTGTTAAGTGTGTAGCTTTCAGAAAATCCCACAGGAGAAGAGTATTTCTCTTATTTTTTTATAAATGCAGGGGTGAGATGAGTGGAGGTGGCAAACAAACAACCAAATCTACCCAATGGTTTATAAAAAGCACCTAAGTTGAATTGGGTTTGAGTTATTAGTGTGGTGAAATGAACTAGTGGGTGGGAGTGGTGGGGATAAACTTACAAAACCATCGTCCGCACTTTTCTCCAATCTAACTACTTTGGCCTGCCTTGGAAGAGTACCTGCAATCATAGTAAGATCAGAGAAAAAGTGAGATAAAAGTTAGGTAAGGCAGAAAAACATGAAAAAACAAATCAAAGAGCATTTCCTTCCTAGCAACTGCGCCAAAATGATCACAAGTGTTTCGTGAGTTAGAAATTTGGGTTACTAGTAACTCGTCATCGTAGTTGCAAAACTCGTGGTCAAATAAAATTTATACCAAAACTCGAAAAGTGAGTCCCATGTCGAACACGTGGAGGTGAACATTTGGAAATCCACACTTTTCTTTCATTTGTTTTTGGTTGCCTTTATCTTTTCTAATTTTTTTGGTATTTTTACCAAGCAAGAGATTCGGTCGATCAAAGCTTTATCTACTTGCAAAAATAAGATTGAGGGAGAAAGAGAGAGAGAGAAACAATCATTTATTCATGAAGAATTGTTTGTTACAACTACAAAGGCAGGAAAACTACACTATGAAAGTGTAAAAGGATAGAAAGAGGTGAGAGAAATGCCCCTTGACGGTTGCTCAGATGACAGCTCGCTCTAACGTCGCTTGGAGGAAGGTAGTGAGGAGTGCGATGCAGAATAGAGCCTGAGGACAGAGGATGGGGCAAGATAGCATCGCGGTGAGGATCTTCTTCCCCAAGAGCAGTGAGTGGATGGCCACGTGATGCTCCATGAATGGGGATGAGAGGAGGGAAAACTATTTGATTTTCTACTCTAGAGGAGCATCCTGAGCTCGGGACAAGCTCTCTCTAGAGCCTTGGAGGTGGTGAGAGGAAGAAAAGAAAAGATGAAGAAAAATGGGAGGATCCACTATAAACGTCGCTAAAGATAGCCCAGGCACCCACCCGCCGCTGCGCTGGCGCGTGCTTCACGCGCCTATGTCGCGTGCGGACGTGCAATACGCGTCACTACCTCCACATGCGTCCTGCGCTGCTGTGCGCGTCGCTACACTTGCGCGTGTGTGCCCACACGTACGTGTGTGCACCCATGCTGCTATTCGTGTACAGTGGCGCATGCATGCACATGGACGACCTGGGTTGTGCCATGTGGCGCAATCTGGGCCATCCATCTTCTTTGCAGGGGATGCTACAGAGGTAAAATTGAGTCGATTTTCACGTCGTTGGGCTGCGTTCATTGACCCGAATCCATCCGTGTGGTCAGAATTGTTGTTTGATGCTCCAGATTGCATGACCTAGTCCCTCGGCCATTGATCTTCCTTGGATTGCATATGGTGCTACGGGACTTCGATTGTGGTGATTTTAGAGGCATTGGTCTTCGATCATCGTCTTGATCGGCATTGGATTTCTGAGACTCCAAAAGAAATATCCTTCTCTTTTGACCACAAAAAGGATGCAATTAACCTAAATTATATACAACTACTCTAAATGCAGAATGATGCATGCTATGCAATATTTATAATAAGGGATGCAAATCTAAGGCTGGGAACATGCATAAATAGATATTTTAACCTAAATAGATGTGTCTATATCAGGTAGCCTAGATAGCACGATGTGGCACGATCTGCGTCGTCTATCTTCTTTTCTTTTTAGTAGCTGCTACGGACGTAAGATTGAGTCGATTTTTATGCTGTTGGGCTGCGATTGTCGACTCGAATCTGTCTGTGCGGTCGGATTTGTCATTTGAAGCTTTGAATTGTGTCACCTAGCCCCTTGGCTATTGATCTTCCTCAGACTGCATAAGTGTTGGAACGGAAGATCTGCGGAAAAAGGATTGGATTTTGAAAAACCCATCATCTTAGTATGATTTGCGAAGAAATCCATCAATAGATAAATTTACCAAAATTCGTAAAGAAATTCTGGGTCGAACATAGGGAGCCTACGTCAATCTAAAATTCGTGATTACATTTGTTTTGGTATTTTTGTTTTAGAAGCAGGATAATCACAATGGATTTGATGTTAACACTAAGAGAGAGAGAGAGAGAACAATCACTTTGCAACTGAATATTTTTTTTAAAACTAGAAATAGGAAATGATTGCGGGTAGAGAGTGGGAAATTCTATTCTAGAAAGCAATAAAGAAAGGAGAGAGATGTTATTTTTTGTAAGGCGAAATCGTGTTTTAAAAATAAAATGTTGTAATATAGTTGAAATCGCTTTGAAAACAAATACATTTTATTACTCGAAGTTTAAGTCCGAGGTCGAACACAGGGAGCAAATGGAATTCATGCATTAAGCTCAATGATTGCAATTTGAACACATAATATTACTCAAAAATATAGTGAAAAATGTAAAGCATGAGTTATATGGATAATAAAATGTAGCTAAAAATATAAATGAGGACTTATGAAGAATTGGACGTCGGATTTTGTAATCAGACATCATAAAAATGAAGTGCTGTAGTGTCTTTTCCTTCTTTCTCTGATTCTTTCTCTGCTTTCTCTTTCTTCTCTGGCTTCTCCTTCTTCTGTTTGTCCTTTCTTTTCTCTACCTTTTGTCTTCTTCTTCCTTCCTTCTTTGGCCTCTTCCTTCTCTTCTAACTTCTGCCTAAGCTTCTCCTTTCTTCTTTGGCTTCTTCCTGCCTTGGCTTCTCTACAGCTCTTTTCTTCTTCAACTCTCTTCTGATTTTAGCTTCTTTTCCTTTCTTCTTCGCCTGACCCTTCTTCTTCCTTGGTTTTGGCTAAGTGTGGAGCCAAGCTTTCCACAGCAAAACCCTCATTCCCCTACGTAGCGTTCCTCTCTTCTCTCTTTTCTATTTCGGTTTGCTCTCCCAGAGCCACATTTGAGTCGGGTAATCAAACCTAACAGAGACCAGGGTCAAGGCTCACCAGTATAGGTGGTGAGCGAGGAGTGAGTCAAATCAGGTAAACGAGTTGAGGCTAGGTCCACGTGGTCAGTGCCACGGATGAGGCTGTGAGAGTGGGAGAGGGACCTCACCCCGTGATTAGGAGGTGACAAGGCATATGCAGAAAAATAATTTATGCAACTGCACCTGCTCGCCTACTTCCAAGGCAGGACTAATCATCCCACCTTCCTTTTGCAAGCATAACAGCAGATGGCGCATCCAATTGGGTAAGCTGCAGAGGCTGGAGTCTTTGCATGAGGGCCTAGACATGTGCAGGCTTTAAATCTGTGCAACTAGGATTCTCACTTGGAGAAGTGCAAAGCCTAGGACCACTCGAAGCTTGCTTCAAGGTTATCAGTAGTGGCGGCCGGCAGCTGGATACCTTCAAACACAAAAATTGCCTCGTAGCCATGTCAAAGCACTCAGGGAGTTTTGCCAGGGCACGGCAAATAGGTGGTGGTGGTCGGTGTTGTGTGGGAGCGGCTGTAATGGCGGATCTAGGGCGTACTATGGTCATGTGAGTGGGTGTGTTAGGGGGGTTTTTTGGGTGAGTGGAGGAGTGATTGGAGTAGTGGGAGATGATCAGTGGAGTGTTGCGGAGGTTGTAGGATGGTTGGCAAGGCAGATGGGGGTGCGGAGCAACGGGGATGCCTTGCCGAAGGTCTGGCCGGAGGTGAAAGGGATGATGGTGGTGGAGTGCGTCGAGGGGCGTTTTTGAGAGATAAAGAGGGGAAAAAGGAGTAGAAGGGAGAGGGAACTTATTTGGGCATAAAGAGACGAAGGGGGAGGCAAGGATGGCGATCGGCTGGTATCGCCGACACTGGAGAAGAAAGCACTCAATGGTGGAGGATGGTGAGGACGAAGGGGGTGCAGAGGTGTCGACGAGTGCATCGCGACGCAGACGAGCGGGAAAAAGAGGAACCTACCACCGGTATTGTCGCTAGGCGACGAGCGAGACTAAGGGAGGTCACTGGAGCTTGATGAGCTAACTGGCTAAAGAAAAAGAGACGAATTTGAGGGGTTTTCCAGTCAATTCCTGGCTGAGGAGATGCGGAATGAGTTCTGGTTTCTAAATAGGTCCCGAAGGTTGTGTTTGTGCCTTGAAGCCAAGATTCGAAGCACAGCAAGCTCGTCGAAGATGGCAACTCAAAAGGACCCAAATCTCTCTTGCATCTGCATGAGAGATTGGGTACCAAATAGGACCTCAAATTAGGTTCACACTGGAGGAGATTTCTTTGAGAATCTCCCTTTCAATTTTGAAGGGGATTCTCTGAGAGATCAGGGAGATCTTGCCTTTGCAATCTTGTCGGAGTAGGATTCCCTCCGCTATATTGGCGAAGGGACCAAATTGCAAACAACGAAGACGAAGCTAGGGGGTTTCTGTAGAGGTTTTCAAAAGATAGGGTTAGAAATGTAATTGGACTATTTGCAAAGTGGGTCAAGATGAATTCTTCTTAAGTCCAAATTTTGGTACAAATCTAATATGGACCTAAGGAATCCAATGGTGAAGTTGAATTTTGGGTTTGAAAACGTTTGGCTAGGCAATTTATGCAAAAACCTATTTTAGGGTAAATATTTGTCGAAGACCCCATTCTAGGCCAAAATAGGTTCCAATGGCAAAATTGAATGTTCTAAACCCTAGAGAATATTTTTATATGATTTTTAGAGGTTTTAGGTGAATTTTATCTTGACCAGAACTTTGTTAAATCAAGTGGGTTTATTTTAGGGTTACAAGAAGTCATTTAATTCCCAGATTTGACATGAACCCTTTTCTATTCGAACCAACAGACTTGTTATCTTGTTAAGACCATTTGACCTGTGTTTAGCTCATGAGAAAACCCATTTTTGTAGTGTAATGGTAAAATTGCAGTTTTACCCCTTGTTTGTTACTTTTCTCTCAGAATGGTTGTTCATTGAATTAGGACCTCCAGTTGGTTCTGTAGGAGCTTTTGTTCTCTTCTTTGGGTCAAAATGAGCTAGTCAAGGCTCATGATGGTGTTCCCATCAGTTATCCACCTTAACAGTTGTTTGGAGGGTTTGTCAGACGGGGCGATGCTTGGAAGACGGAGGACGAAGATAGAAGATGAAGATTGGAGTAGGAAGAACCGAGGGTGAGGTAGGGAGTCATCGTTGTTGTAGGATCCACTTCCGGAAAGAGGGAAGAAAACATTGATTTTGGCTGTAGAGGAGCATCCCGGGTTTGGGACAAGCTTGTTTAGAGCTTTGGAGAGGGAGAGAGGTAAAGGGATGATTGAAATGTGGGGGGTGTAGGCCTTTTTATAGGTGTAGGGGTTGGGGGAAAAACGGTCATTTTATGTTAAGACATTAATGCAAGGGCCTTTAGTGATGGATGACAGATTAATAACGTTACTAAAGCCTAGATCGTGGGTGTAGCTATCACGCATGCCTACCTCTTCCTCTCCGCTGCTCTCAACGCCCGTGCACGTCCTCAGATCTTCAGCTGTCCGATCACAAGATTGGATGGCTTAGAATGCAACGTGCATGATCTCCTTCAATGCCTGTTAAGAGTGACGCAGCCTCCTTCATTGCCATTGGATCGAAGATGAATGGCTCCGGATGCATCTCACCTACCTTCACAACAGCGCAAATGATGGTGCATTCGCGCTCCTCGTATCTGGGCACGCCTCAACACCTGCATCCATGCCTTCCACTTGACATCCAGTGACCTAATTTAGCCACTCCCACGCCCATGCATGATTTGAGGAGCAGCAAGGATAGAACCCGCGCCTCGTGCTCCCGAAAGGGCACTCGACCACTCCGCTGTGGCTACCATCTTGTCGTGCTTATGTTTTAAGCACGTGCACCCGTGGCTGTTGGATCAAGATCCAACAGCCCAGATCTTGCCTCACCCGGCCTTCAGAGGTTGAGAAGAGGTGTTGTGGCTGGTTTGGGCAGCTGTGATGATGCCACATGCTGCCACCATGGCAATCCACCTTCTGTGAGTTGTAAATGGTGCCACGGATGTCGGATTAGACCTATTTTCACACCATTGGGTTGCGATCATTGATCTGAACCCATCCGTGCAGTCAGATTTGTCATCTGAAGTGGGGATTTACACCATCTTGGACCTTGAGCTCTAACCTTCATCGGATTATATCTGATGCTACGAAAGTCCTATCGGGACGATCTTGGAGTCGCTGAACTCCAATTGTCGCCCTGATCAGATTCGTATGGTTGGATCTTTGATCCGAGGCCTCGATTAAAAGTCTCCTATCCTCGACCACCAAAAAGAAGAAATTACAACACAATTTGTACAATTTGACCTAAATGAATGATGATGGATGTTATGCAATATTTACAATGCATGATGCTAACATGATACTAAGAACATGTATTAATAGACATTTTTGGCTATTCAGATGTATGCATGTCACACCCCCATGACTATCTTTTGCTAGTCCCTAGAAAAAACTATATGCTATTTATAAAAGAATTATGTCAGATTTCTTGGACAAATGTTATTCTTTAACACCAAGAGATTTTTACTAAGAACTTGAACTACAAAGACACAACAGTGCCCGGGTGTCTGCCAAAATGTAGACTGCCTCAAGCCCTTGCCTTATTCAGAGGATAATTTTCTGGTTTTCTTCTTTTCTTCTTTTCTAACTTTTATTATTTTTGAGTTTAGGGTTTTGGAGCAGCTTTCTATGGCCACTCTACCCACCTAAGGCTCAAAGAGAATCCTAAGTTCTAAACATCCTTGTGTGAAATGTGATAGACTCACTGATTGGAAATTAGAATGGACTTCGGGTTTCTACGCCCATAGGTGACCATGAAAAGAAATTTATCCTAAAGGTGTATTTATTTGACCGGTAGCTTTCTCTCTACTTTTATTTTTATGGGGTCAACACAAGGGCGAACCCAGTGTACATCTCCCTGACTTATTCTACTTCGCTTCCTCCTAAGTGTTTTGGAATTATATGTTCATTTCTTGAGCTAGGTTCTAAATAACCTACCAATGGGCTGTTACCCACGATAACTTGCCAACCATACTCGTGCGGCGAAGTGTGGCATATTTCTTTTTCTTTTCCTTTCTCCTTTTCTATTTTCTTTTCCTTTTCTTTTTGATTTTTTTTTAAACTATGTGGCTTTCCTGATATAAGATTTACCTAAAGGCAACAGAAAAAGAATGGTCGTGTGACTGGACTCTGGAGAACCTACCTATGGGTTGTTACCCACGATGACTTGCTAGCCATACCACCCTGGAAGGTTCATTAGCTACCCAATTTCCATAAAAATCATCGAAAAGTGAGTCAGTGCAAGTAGTGTTTAGATGCATAGACTAAAAATTCCCTCAAATCAGAGGGTGGGTTGATAAGTCGTGTACTTATCTCCCCAACTTATTTAACCAATTTGAAGTAAATTTACAATGGTGAGGACTCGATAAGCAAAGCCATATTTTAGTGGACACCTGGGGTGATTAAGCCCAAAGAACTGAAGGGTCTAAATGTTCAGATCGTACTGTATTATTCCCTAAGGTTGTAAAATCCTAATGCCAAATTATTCTTTCCTAATTCAAATCTTTTTTTTTCATTATTTTTTTTGAAGAAAATAAAAAATATGTAGAATTTACAAGAATTCTACAGAATTGACAAAATGATTCAGAAATAAATCCACCCACCCATGCCTAGCTAATGCATTGTCCTCATTGAAAATAAAAGGCATGAAAGGAAAGGTATAATGTAGAAGATATCACCTGAATATGATGCTTGGGTCAGCTCCGAGTCAGACTGTACATGTGTTGAGTTTAATGCCATCAGGTAGGCGACTCTAGCCAAAGAAATAATGATGTAAATAGAGCAACCATGTCTAGGACGGGTTCTGGAACAATACGATAAACAAAAGGCTTCAGACGTTAACCATTGACTTTAAAAGAATTACCCGTCTTTGGGTTAGAGATCTGAACAGCTCCATTTGAAAATATCTGATCGACGACGAACAGGCCATTCCATTTTTACCTAAGTTTGCCAGGAAAGAGCTTAAGTTGAGAATCAAAGAGGCAAACCTTCTGGATCAGCTTAAAACTCTTGCGGGATATCAATTGGTCATGAAGAGCTTTGGTCCAAGCCTTGTAGATCTTTGCATTTGCGTATGCATCATTTCTATGCTCCTCCAACTCAGATAGTTGGAGTTTCCTAGTCTTTTTGGCTAAAGTCAAATCCAAATTACATTGATTGATTGCACAGAATGCACGATGTTCAATCTCTACGGGCAAACGGCACGCCTTTCCATACACCAAACAAAATGGTAGCATGCCGATAGGCATTGCATACGTCGTACAGGAGGGCTAAAGACCATCCTCAAGCTTGTGAGTCCAAGCTTTACAATCAGGTCTAATGGTTTCTATTGAATATTCTTGATCTCCCGATTGGAGATCTCGGCCTATCCATTCGTTTAAGGGTGGTAAGGTGTGGAGATTCTATGATTTACTCCATATTTTGCCAGTAAACTACAGAACTAGGCATTCATGAAATGAGTACCACCAACGCTGATGATGGCTGTCGGAATCCTGAACCGAGTAAAGATGTTCTTCTTGACGAAATCGATGACCATCTTGTGGTCATTGGTTTGAGTGGGAATGACCTCAATCCACTTGGACATGTAATCAACACCGATGAAAATGTACTGGTGTCCAAATGAAGGGAGGAAGGGTCCCATGAAGTCGATGCCCCAAACGTTGAAGATTTTGATGAGAAGAATCGGGTTTAGAGGCATCATATCTCTCTTAATTATGCTCCCAAGTGCCAAGCATCAGGAACATGATCTCGAGAATTCTTGGGAATCCATGAATAAAGATAGGCAAAAGAATCCATATTGCAAAATTTTTGTAGCCATCTTTTTCTTCGAGAAATGTCCACCACCCACAAATGCACGACAGAACTCTAGTATACTTTGGAATTCATTCCCCAGAACACATTGGCGAATAATCTGATCAGAGCCGATGCGGTATAATTCAGGGTTCTCCTAGAAGTAATATTTTCCCTCAGATTTGAGTCTATCTCATTGTTGCTTGGTCAAATCCTGGGGGATTTGGCCAACGGCCAAGTAATTTACAATGTCTGCAAACCACGGGGTTTCGAAATCTGATACTGTAAGAATAGTTTTGTTCAGAAAACTACCAGCAATCGAAATATCAGGATGAGAAGAATTGCTTAGAAGTCTCGAAAGATGATCCTCCACCACATTCTATGCCCTAGATTTATCTTTGATTTCAAGATCGAATTCTTGAAGCAGAAGAATCCATCGGAAAAGCCAAGATTTGGCATCCTTTTTGGCAAAGAGATGTCTCAAGGCAGAGTGGTCGGTGTAAATTATGACGTGAGACCCTAAGAGATAGGCCTTGAGTTTCTCCAAAGCAAATACTACAGCTATCAATTCCTTCACAGTAACAGTGTAATTCCTCTGGGCCTCGTCAAGAGTTTTGCTAGCATAGTAGAAGGCAAAGGGCTTCCTGTCAATCTTTTGACCCAAAACAGCCACGACCGCGTAATCAGAAGCGTCGTTCTTGATCTCAAATGGGGTTGTCTAAACTAGCGGTTGCAACACTGGAGCACAAGTGACTGCTGTTTTACAAAAGGAAAATGCCTTACGGCATGATTCATTAAAATCAAATGACGTATCTTTGGCGAGAAGGTTGCTCAGAGGCTGAGCAACCTTAGAGAAGTCCGTGGTGAACCTCCTATAGAATCCCACATGACCAAGAAATGATTGAATTTGTTTGACAGATGTAGGGAGAGGAAGTTTGGAGATAGCATCAACCTTAGCTTTATCAACTTCAATTCCCCGTTTAGAGACAACATGACCCAGGACAATGCCTTCTTGTGTCATGAAATGGTTCTTTTCCCAGCTAAGGACCAACCTTGTTTTGATGCATCTTTTAAGGATCATTTCAAGAATAGATAGGAAAGAATCAAACGATTCTTCGAAAATAGAGAAATCATCAATGAAGACTTTCATAAACTCTCCCACCATGTCAGAGAATATGGCTACCATGCACCTCTGAAAAGTCTCAGGTGCATTGCATAATCCGAATGGCATTCTACGGAAAGAAAAGGTTCCATAGGGACAGGTGAAAGTCATTTTTTCCTGATCCTCGAGATGGATAGGGACTTGATTATATCCTAAGTAATCATCTAGGAAATAGAAATACTTTTGCTCAGCTAGTCTTTCAAGGATTTGATCGATGAATGGAAAAGGGAAATGCCCTTTCTTCGTGGCTATGTTCAGCTTCCTGTAATCGATACAAACCCTCCAAGAAGATGCTGAACAAGTTGTGATAGATTCTCCTTTCTCATTAGTCACAATGGTAATCCTAGCCTTCTTGAGAACAACTTGCACGAGACTTACTCAAGGACTATCTGAGATCGGATAAATGATTCGCACATCAAGCAACTTAATTATTTCCTTCTTGACCACTTCTCTCATATTAGGGTTTAATCTTCTCCGCATTTGGTGAGAAGGGTGGGATCCATCTTCCAATATTATTCTATGATTGCAGTAAGATGGCTCGATTCCCCTAAGGTCATTAATGGTCCAACCAATTGCCTCCTTATGTTCCTCTAGGACCTTGATTAGTTTATTCTCTTGCAACTTAGTTAACCTAGCACTAATAATCACAAGGAGCATCTTTTGAGGTCCCAAAAACTGATGTTTCAAACTCTCAGGCAATGGTTTCAGTTAGAGCTGGGGCAGGTTTAGGATGGAAGGTAAGGATGAAGCTGATGAAGATTCATCAAGAGGAAGGGGTTGATAGTGAACAAAATCAATAACCTCTTCAAAATGTGGCAAGTTTGCCACAGAGGGTTGCAGGTTAGATCCATCAAGACAGGAGGAACTTTCAATTGCAGAAATCACCATGCATGTTTCAATATTCAAGTTATCATCCTCAAGTTCCTCTATAAATCCACAATCCTCAAATTTGTTAATCACCCTAAAAATATCCAATTTCAATTTCTGATCCCCAAAGGCGATTTCCATGCTACTACTCTGACAGTTGATATTGGCCCAAGCGGTAGCTAGGAACGGATGCCCCAGAATGATGGGTGTGTTAAATTCTCAGGTACATCCATGTGAAGGACAAGGAATTCTATGGCAAAATAGAAATCCTTAACCTTGACAATAACATCCTCAATAATGCCTCTCGAATTTGTGACCGAACGGTCTGCTAATTACAGCATTATTAAGGTTGGCCGAAGTTCATGTAGTTCAAACTTTTCGTAAAGAGAAGTCGGAATTAGGTTAATGGATGCACCTAGATCCAAAAGTGCCCTATCAAAGGTGTAATGTCCGATGACACAAGAAATCAAAGGGCCACCTGGATCTCTATTTTTCGGAGGAAGGTGATGCAGGATAATGGAACTAGCCTGCTTGGAGGGTTTCACCTTCCTCAGAACAGATTCCCTAGACTTACGCTTTTGTGTGCATAAATCCTTTAAAAATTTAGCATAAGCTGGTATGTGTTTGATAGTGTCGAGAAGTGGGATATTGATTTCTACATTCATGAATATATTCAAGAGCTCCTCGTTACTATCAACAAGCTTCTTCTTCCTAAGTTTAATTAAAGCCTCAGGAAAAGGAGTATGAGTCAGATCTTTGAAATCAAGTTCCTAATCCTTGATTTCTTCTTCAGAGTTCTCCTTTCTCTCCTCAGGCTCTCTAGGATTTGGTAGATCAAAATAGGGTAGTTGTGGGTCCTGGGTTTACTTTCCACTTCTCAAGGTAATAGAGTTAGTAGATGCATATGGGTTTGGGTCTTAGGGAGGGTTAGGAAAGATTTGAGGGGCTTCATTAGACAGAAACCTCAGATTTGATGAGGAAGCAGAAGAGAGAGGACCCTGCTCAACCATCTGAGCATGTGCATATGGGTCTCCCTGATTCTCATACCCTTACGCTTGATTGCCCAGATTCTATATATTATGCAGGTTAGGTACAGGTTGAGATGGCAAAGATTCGGGTTGATGGGAATTAGAAATGAACCCGGTTTGCAAGTTGTCCATTGAGGTTTTCATTTGCTACATGTGCTGGAGCATAGATCCTTGCATCTCTATCATCTGATGATTCAAATCTGCTTGCCCTACAGGTTGACAAGCGTTCCAAGCTAGATGATTGACCTGATTTAGGGGTAGCTGAGTGTAAACATGACCCTGACCTATTGGTCTTTGCGGAGCATAGTTGCTAGGTTGGAATTGGGTCTGCTGCCTCAAGTTCTTCTAGGAGAAGTTAGGGTGGTTCCTCCAACCTAGATTATAAGCATTAGAGTAAGGGTTGGACCTAACATTCTCCTGTACAGCATAGACATCCTCACAGGGTGAGGATGGATGGAAAGAAAGGGAGGGATCAGAGAAGCTGGGATGAAAGGCCCTAGTTGGGAACCTGTGGTGTTCCGAACAATGCTAGCTCATAGGTTGAGCCGCATCCAGTTGATTCACGAACTCCTGTCCAAACGGAGCTCGTGAAGAATGGAATCCCAAATTCTAGGATTGAGTGGATAGAGAATTGTTTGCAGAGTTTTCTGCCATCAACTCCTCCATCCTTTTGGTAACCAAGTCTACCTTATCTAGTTTATTACAAATCAGTTCCATATTGAATGAATGAGAGTCATGGACCTCATTAACATTTGATCTAGATTGGCGGGACCAGTTAAAAGTATCCATGAGGGCATGATTGATTGAATTTTCACTCATTTTCTCAAACAAATCGTGTGCACCATTGCGTCTTTGTTGAGGAAACTACCTTCGCAAGAAGCGTCCACATGATTTTTGAGTTGCTCAGTCGACCCGTGGTAAAAGATTTGCATGAGATGCCATCTCGGCACCTCATGGTGTGAACACTTCCTCAATAAGTCCTGGAATCACTCTCGGGAAACATGAAACTACTCCCCCGACTACTGGGTGAAGGTAGAAATCACCCATCTCAGAGCATTGGTACATCCAATAGGGAAGAATTTCTTCAGGAAAGTCGATTTCAGATCATTCCATGTTGCGATCGGCCTTCCTATGGTCATATACCAAAGAGTAGCTTTATCCCTAATAGAGTGGGGAAGGAGCCTCATGATCATCTACTCTTCAATCACGTTTCGTGCTTTGATGGTCTGGACCAAAGTGGTCAAGTCCTCCAAATGCCGAAATGGGTCCTCAGAGCAAAGCCCATGAAAGTGTTTGATCTGGCTTAACACCTGGGGTTTGATTTATATGTCTCCAGCAGAAATCTGGATGCTGGGACGTTCCCTGAAATTTGAAGGATTATAAAAATCCTTCAAGGGTTGATCACCCTGCAATCTCTGGAACCATTCTTGCATTCTCTGCATTTGTTCCAGTTGCCTTTGAAACATCTCCTGTGGATTCTAAGGTAGAGGAGGTTGTTGATCATCCATGGGATCAATTTGGCCAAAATTCAATTTGCGCCTCCTAGAATGATCTAATGGTCCTTTCAATCAGGGTTTTGATGACCTCCTTCCAAGCATAAACTAGAAAGAGGTCGGAAGGACTAGGGATAAGAACCCTACAACACAACAAAACAAGTCTATCCTTAGGTTGGGTAGCCTAAGAATCTACAGACTCTCAGAATCCATCTTAAGATTATAAATGATTTACTCTACTTGTATCCAGTCAATCCAACCAGTTATAAGGATGGACTAGGGAGAGGGTTCTTCCTTCAGCTTGTGCCTCCGGTTCCTAGTGTACCCCCCAGCCACGATCGTTTGTTTCTACTACCATAGCTAGACATCAAATTGACTAGTACATGCAAGTTAATCATAAACAATCTCAGTCTGGGCCCCGAAGAGTGAATCAATCCTTAAGGCCAATGCCTACTTGATTTTACTTAGGATTAGGATTGTAGTGCCTATGGAATGTGGTGGGCCCTTAAGATGGGTTGTGCCCTTAATGATCAATTTAATATGTGTGAGTGCATGCACAACCAGAGTTTTCAAGCAAGATTATTTCAATGAATGGATTTTAAGGTCTAAATCTTGCTTAAGTAGCTTTTAGGGTTTAGAATTAGGTGAGTTCAATCAAGCTTCCGAGGCAAACCAGATTTTCAAACACAGGTGAACATCTTTTCCTTTTGAAATCAAAAAGTAAAGTGGAGTGCCTAGTATTGACCTAAGTTGCAAACCTTAAGGGGAAGCTACTTGATGAGTTGATTTTAAAATGAAGTGGTGCAGCCCAAACAACTCAAACAATTGGTCAAAATGCACCACTAAGTTAGGAACACAAGATGATTAACCTAGACTGATTTCTACTCTCTTATGTGTTGATTTACGTGTACCGGTTCCACAGGTCGGAATCACAGTTGAGTAGATAAAAATTAATTTAGGTTATGTGCCTTGAATGTGGGTGTATGTAGTGTGTATGTTGATTTAACCCACAAGAAGTAACTTTTCTTTTTTTACAAAGGTGAGATGAGTGAAAGTGGAAATCAAAGCATCCAAACTAATCCTAGGGTTTATGCGAAGACCTAGGTTAATTGGAGTTTGAATTAAGGTTATGGAATGAAATCCATGGAGGGGGGAAGAATGGGGAGCACTTACAGTTGTCTTCAATTGCATGTTACTCCTTTCTACCACTTGAAGATTCCCTCTTGACCTACCTGCAAAATAATAGAAGAGAAATAAAAGCAAGTTAGAAAACAATAAAGTGCACGAAATGTGGAAAGAAAATCAAGAATCGTTGACTCCCCGGCAACGGCGCCAAAATGTTGTAACGGAAGATCTATGCAAAAAGGATTGGATTTTGAAAAACCCGTTGCCGTAGTATCATATGCGAAGAAATCCGTCAATAGATAAATTTATCGAAATTCGTAAAGAAATTCCTGGACGAACACATGGAGGCTACGTCAATCAAAAATCCACAATTATATTTTGTTTGGTATTTTTGTTTTGGAAGCGAGATAATTACAATGGATTTGATATTAACAGTAAGAGAGAGAGAGAAAGAGAGAGAACAATCACTTTGCAATAGAATATTGTTTCTGCAACTAGAACGTAGGAAATGATTACAGCTAGAAAGTGGGAAATTCTATTCTAGAAAGCAGTAAATAAGGGAGAGAGATGTTATCCTCCTCAATGGTTGCTAGGAGGATGAGTCGAACAGGGCGACACCTGGAAGATGGAGGACGAAGACGGAAGACCAAGATTGAAGTAGGAAGATTCAGAGGCGAGGCAGGGCATCGTCGTCGTCACGAGATCCACTTTCAGAACAGGGGAAGAAAACTTTTATTTTTGCTCTAGAGGAGCATCGAGGGTTTCGGACAAGTTTCTTTAGAGCTTTGGAGAGGGAGAGAGGTGAAGGAAGGGATGATTGAAATGTGGGGCGCGTAGGCCTTTTTATAGGTGTAGAGGTTGGGGGCAAAAATGTCATTTTAAGTTAAGAACATTAATGCAAGGGCCTTTAGTGACAGATTAAAAACGTAACTAAATCCCAGATCATGGGCATAGCTACCGTGCATGCCCGCCTTTTCCTCTCCACTACTCTCAACACACGCACACGACCTCAGATTTTCGGCTGTTCGATCGCAAGATCAAATGGCTTAGGATGCACCGTGGCTGATCTTCAATGTTTGTTAAGAGGCAACGCAGTCTCCATCGTCGTTGGATCGAAGAACGGCTTAGGATGCATGCTTGCCCACCTTCACAAGAGCATGTCTGATGGTACGCTCGCGCTCCTCGCATCTGGGTGCACCACGTCGCTCGCATCCGCACCTTCCACTCGTCATCCAACAGCTTGATTTAGTTGCTCCCACGCCTGCGCCTAATTTGAGGTGAAACGGGGATCAAACCCGCGCCTCGTGCTTGCGAAATGGCACTCGACCACTACATTGCAGTCGCTGCTTTGTCATGCTATTGTCTTAAGCGCGTGCACCCATGGCCATTGGATCAAGACCCAATGGCATAAATCTCACCTCGCCTATACCTTTAGAGGTTGAGAAGAGGTGCTACGGCTGGTTTAAGCGGCTATGATTGCACCATGTGGTGCCATCATGGCCATCCATCTTCTGTAAGTTGTAGATGGTAGCACGGATGTCGGATTGGATCAATTTTTGCGTTGTTGTGCTACGATCGTCAATCTGAACCCATCTGTGTGGTCGAATTTGTCATCTGAAGTGCAAATTTACACCATCTGTGTGGCCCTCGATCTCTGACCTCCCTAAAATTATATTTGATGCTACGGAAGTCCGATTGAGGCGATCTTGGAGTCGTTGAAATCCAATCGTTGCCCTAATCAGATCTATATGCTTGGATCTTTGATTTAAGGCCCTAATTAAAAGTTGCCTGTCCCTGACCACGAAAAAGAAGAAATTACTATGCAATTTGTTCAATTTGACTTAAATGCATGATGATGCTTGTTATGCAATATTTATAATGCATGATGCTAATATGATACTAAGAACATGCATTAATAGACATTTTTTGCTGTTCAGATGTATGCACATCAATAAGGTGCTATGGTACACAGATCATGATGATTTCAGAGGCATTGGACTCCGATCATCATCCTGATCAGATCTGCACAATCGAATCGTCAGTCAGAGGCTCTGAGTTAATTCTCCTTCTCTCCTGGTCATAAAAGGATGCAATTGACCTATAATTTTTACAGACTACTCTAAATGCAAAATGATGCATGATATGGAATGTTTATAACATGGAATGCATATCAAAGCTTAGGAACATGCATAAATAGGCAGTTTATCCTAATTAAATGTGTCTTCATCATTGATGTAGTAGGTCCAAGGGTTAGGGATTATTAAGATCCATTGCTTACCCTTTAGTTTATGGTACTTGGTTACCCAAGCACCCAAAAATCATACACTAGTCTGGTTCAGTACACTTAATGAAGAATTATTGCCAAAAGTGTTCTATTCTGAAAAGCTGGGGTCAACGAACCTCTAGGTAGTTTTTGCGGGCCTTAGAAACCTTCACGATAGACCGAAGCTAAAGCTGGTCAGGTCTGGATCTTGACTGGTACTTGACTACCTCTAGGCCTATTATTAGCATTCCAATCTAATTTCTAGAGAGTGGCACAAATCTGACATCCAAACATCAAAGCATGGTCTAGAGATCAAGTTCTTTTATAGGATTTTGCTATGGACTAGCAAAAGCTAGGCATGGTGGTATCATGGTAACACCATCATTATCCATAACTAACTTGAATTAATTCAAGTCAACAGACAAATGCTCTTGAATGATCACATGTGAGCCGTAATTTGACTCAGATACCTTTTGAGAAAACATTAAACAAGGCTAATTCTATAGTTTTAACATCACACCATGAAAGCAGAGTAACCATAAGGTCTCCCAGGGGTTAATTGAAGGGTTATTGATCATTAAAATCCAAAAAGTGGGTAAACAATAGCAAAAATGAGGATTCAAATGTTTCGAGAACCACATCAGAACACGAAACCCTAACTTTAAACCCGCTCGAATTGAAGACTTTCTGGTCAAGATGAAATTCAGCTAAACCTCTTAAAATTCATATAAAAATATTCTAAGAGGTTCGGTAATGTTGGTTTGACCAACTGAACCCATGTTGACCTTAGACTGAGTCTCAAACGGGATTAAGCTCTAATTTGAGATTTTGTGAAAATTGCCTAAGCAAACTTGGCCAAAACTCAAATCCAACATCACCATCAAATTCCTTGGGTCTAAATTAGGTTGCTACCAAAATTTGAGCCTAATAAGATTCAATCTTGACCTAGTTTGCATTTCAGTCCCTTAAACCTCTATTTCTCTCAATCAGACCGTTAGCCTTCAATTTTTTTACAATTCGATCCCCAACTTCATCTTCTTCGCCGATTAGGTCCTTGCCGCCATTGTTGGGCCAAACCCTCAACGTGCAATGATTAGCCCATAGTTGTGGGCTATTTAAGTATTTAAGTGCCTATACATTAGATTAGTTCTAACATTTATTTAGTATAAATTAGGATGTAAATAGATTAATTCATAGTTTTAATCTAATTACATAATCCATACATTGCATTCATATCTTAAGTGCATTTATAATTAGCTTAGAATAGCATTCATCTAATTAGATAACCAATTAGGTACATTGTTTTTATTAACATAGAAGTTGAGGGTCTGTACATAAATAACCCCAATATTTTAACAATATTTTCTTTATTCTTCTTCTTTCAGAACGGCTGGCTACCGCTCCAATGCCCGGCTGATGCAGTGAAGAAGCCATTCATGGGGGAGCGGATGTGGTGGATCTGGTCGTGTAGCTGATTTCAAACTTGTGCAGGCCACTACAAAAGGAGGAGGGAGGCAGCCGAGCTTGGGAGGCCTCCACCACCGACTCACCACTGTGCAGAGAGAACCTCTCTCTTCCACTCCACACTGTCGGCCTCTACCGTGGCGGTGAGTCTCCACCACCGTGGGCGTGTGGTGTGACATGCCACACCGCCATTCGGAGCTCGCCCGCATTACCGTGAGCACCTTAGAGTGCAACTCCCTCACCGTCGTCACCAACCACCACCGCCGCAACCACCGTCACTGCAATCACCTTCTCATTCACTTAAGACGTCCGGAAAATTTCCCGGACGTCTGAAGCTACCCGCTCACCTGTGATCACCCACCTGCGTACCCGTCTGAACTCCACCCGCACCCGCACAGCCACATCCCCCCATCTCACCGTTCACGCCCGCACCACCACCCCCGTGCCTGCGCCTTCATCCGTGCGCGCCCACGCCTGCAGCGTCACCCACCAGCCTCCAGCGCAACCGCGCCCACCATCAGCCTTCGCCATCTCCACGCCCTCTAGACCGCGCACGCACTACACAGCTTGCAGCACCCACCTCCCACGCCTGCAGCAGCAACCGCACCTGCAGAACTCCAACAGCGCCTACAATCCACGCCATTCAACCCCGCACCTGCAGAACCGTCAGCAGCGCACCCCCGCCAGCTGCAGCCGCACCCGCTCAACCGCCTGCAGACCCGTCCTCCCACGCCTGCAGAGCCGTCAGCAGCAGCGCGCGAGCAGATCTCACCCCAACAGCTGCGCGAGCTCACCGGCTGCAGCACCTCCGCCGGAGCTCGTCCGGCCACCTCCGGCCGCCGCGCGACTCACCGTCACCACCGATTCGAAGCTCTTGGTCCAAGGGACCTCCTCCGAGCTTCCCACGCCCGGTCGTCGGCTCCTCGTCACGCAAGACAACGGGGAAAAATTCCCCTATTTTGTTGTAGGAAACATTCAATTAAAATTTACATTTTCTGCCATTGCCAAATTTTAATCATATTTTATTAACTCTGCATTGCGGAAAATATCCTATAGTTTCTCATAATTGCCATTTCAGCATTGTTTCTTGCTTAAACCTTAATCTAAAGGCAATCTTGGCTTGGTTCTTGTCCAAATTGACTACGAACAAACATTTTTAAGTGACACAAATTTTAATACGTTATTGCCTCCCTGTGGATACGACCCGCTCCTCTGCGAGTGGCTATTTCTTGTTAAAAATTGATTAGTCGATTTTTCCACCACATTAAACTACAAATGACTTAAAAGCGAAAGATCGACCAGTATAATGGCGCCGTTGCCGGGGAGGCAACAGACGCAATAATTTTGCCTAATTTTATTTTGATTATTTGTTAATTGCATAGAGATTTGACCATTCATTATTTTCTTTTTTGTGCAAGAATCAGCCAGTGTGAGAGGCGACCCTTGACGTCGCCAGTCGAGAATTGGGCAAGCCATTTTTAATCGGAGGAGAAGGAGGAGGACGCGACGGACACCACTTAGTCATTAGTTTAATTAGAATAGAATTAAGATTGTAGACTTAATTTTTCATTACAGTTAGTTTGAAATCCTTGTTCTGGGGCATATTTTGAGGGGTTTGTTCCCCGATTTTGTTTTGGACCCGTGTTGGGTAATTTTTGGGAGCCTGTTCCCTTTTCTTTAGATTTAGGTTTATTTTTTTTATTATTTCTTTTATTTGCTTGTGCATAAGTAGTTCTAAAAAAAATAGAAAAAGAAAAAAAAATGAGCTGCCTGCTAGAAGCTGCCTGCCCTAGGACGAACCATTTAGGTCTGTATGAGCAGCCTCTAGATTTGCTTTTCTGCATTGCGTGCATTTTTGCATTGAAGATCACTGGAGGCAAGGTACGTATTCTCTTACTTTGCATCCTATTTTTGATCACGCATTGCATTTAGAATTTAATGCAAAGACCACAAAGTTTGTCTTGAAGTGATCTAAGTGGTCACATTTTTTTCAGAAAAAGGACTAATTAAAGGAAGGACATTTTAAAAACCAAGGATTTGATTTTCGAACTTGGCGTGCGATTCAAAGTTCAAAATCTTTTACGGTGTATGCACACTTATTTCACTTGCACCACGGCACGCTTCTAGACACTCCTTAGGTTTGGAAATACTAGGACAAGAGCCCTCCTTTCGTTGGATTCTGAAGTGTTCGGAACTGGAAATCAAAGGTTTTGTAAGTCCAAAGATGGGGATACCCTGTCACGGATTTTTGGGGGTAGTTGAGGAGCACCGTGAAAGCACAGCTTCAAAGGAAGGCTTAGGCCTACTTGCATCCCTCGATCTTCCGTCTTTGGATTTACTTGACCATTTGAGATTTAGGGAAGAATACCTAAGTTCCAACTAGGTCTTTTTAGGCATTTCGAAGGTTGACAATAGGCGCGTAATTGATTGGGTAACTTGTTTTGTCACCTACAATTTGAATTAAATTCAAAAGCCTAAATCTGTAAAGACCAAACAAGTCCGTTTGAATTGTGTTTGTAGTGCATGATTGGTAGGCGTTCTCTTAGGAGACAACTTGTATTTGATCCTGAACCGGAAAGAATCCTAAGAAAAGACCTCCCAAGGGTAGAAATGGCCGGTCAAAGGAGCCTTAAGGAATATTTCATCCCAACTAACCACGCTGGCCCAGCACTACGTAGACCTGGAGGGGACAATCCATATGAGATCAAAAGTAGTACCATATCCTTGCTACCCTCCTTTTATGGTACTACTAGGGAAGACCCTTACAGGCATATTGAGGAATTCACCGAGGTCTGTTCCACGGTGAAGCTGCAGGGCGTTACTGATGACGCTCAAATGCAAACCCTTTTTCCCTTCTCCCTAAAGGACAAAGCCAAGTATTGGTATCACACCCTTGATAATTTAAATACTTGGGATGCCCTGAAAAAGGAGTTTTTGAAGAAGTACTTCCCCATGAGCAAAACAAATCACTTTAGGAGGGAAATCATGAGTTTTGCTCAAAAGGATGGGGAAGCTTTCCATGATGCGTGGGAGCGCTTTAACGATTTGCTGAGACTTTGCCCACATCACCAGGTGCCTAAATGGCAACTGGTTGAAAGGTTCTACACCAGACTTAATGATTCGCATAGGCAAACTGTGGATGGTGCCTGTGCAGGAACCTTTCTATCTAAGACTGAGGATGAAGCTTGGAACTTATTTGATACTTTGAGTGAGAATTCTATTCACTTGAATTCTGCCTACATGGATAGAAAGCCCACTCTCATGCAAAGAAAGTTGGAGGCGAATGAAGCAAGGGACACCCAGAATTTAGCCTATCAAATTCAATTACTGAATCAAAACATGGAAAGGCTTATGTCGAACCCTAGTTCATTCACACCTAACACCTCCACATCCCAAGCTTCCGAATGCGTAATTTGTCAAGGCAATACACATGCCACTGTGGATTGCCACTTGGCCTCCCAATTCCCTGAGCTTGTACAAGCGGATTTGAATGCCGCTCAAGGGTTCCGTCCAAGACCTCGTAATGATCCTTTCTCCAACACTTATAATGAGGGATGGAGGAACCACCCAAACTTTTCATGGAGACAAGGAAATGTCTCAAATTCAGGGAATTACAAACCGCAATCCTTTCAAAACCATCAAATGAACCAACCTCAGACCTTTGCCCAACCTAAAACCTCTGAGATGGATGAATTGAAGGCGATGTTGAAAACTATGCAAGAAAGTCAAAGTGCCATCATCCAATCTCATGACAAGGCTATACATGAGATGAAATCACAAATTGGACACCTTGTTGAGGCCGTTAGACAGAGGGAGACTGGGAAGTTTCCAAGTGCTGCTGAGGAAAATCCTAAAGGAAAAGGGATTGTCTTTAGGGAGCATGCTCAGGCGGTGACTATTCTGAGGAGTGGGAAAGAAATTTCCAAACCCGATGCTCCTATAGTCTCACCCCCTAAAAAAACATCCACCCCGACTTTCACCCCCACCGAAGAAGATTTGCCCAAATCTTCTCCGCTTGAAATCACCTCACCGGAAGAAGTTGCCCCCGTTCCACCCCTTATTCGACATGACAACCCTTCCACCCAGAGATCGAGAGTGCCACTTCCAGAGCACTTATCCACCTCTGGGCAGACTTCTGCTGGCTCATCTAGAGCCAAAGATAAGACAGATGAGATTATGGAAACTTTCAAGCAAGTGCAGATTAACCTGCCTTTGCTTGAAGCTATCAGGCAGATTCCGTCTTATGCCTGCTTCTTAAAGGACTTGTGCACGAGAAAGCGGCAATCTAGAAAACAGTTTCAATCTAAAGTTGTCCTACCTGATTCTGTTAGCTCAATTGTTCAACATGGCACACCCCCGAAACTTAAGGACCCAGGAGCCCCATATATCTCTGTAGTTATTAGTGACCTAGAAATTGATGAGGCTCTGCTTGATCTGGGTGCGGGGATGAACATCCTTCCGAGCTATGTGTATGAACAACTTGGGAGAGGCAATCTGAAGCCTAGCCCTGTAATCCTTCAAGTTGCTGATCGATCACTTAAGACACCACGGGGAATTTTGGAAGATGTCCTGGTAAGAGTGGAGGGTTTCTTCTTTCCCGTTGACTTCTTAGTTTTGGACACTGACCCTACCAACAAGCCAACCAAACCCTCCATCATTTTGGGCCACCCCTTCCTTGCAACTTCTCATGCTTCAATTAATTGCAATACTGGGGCGTTGAAAATGGGTTTTGGGAATAGGAAAATCCTGCTTAATGTGTTTGATGCTTACAAACAAGCTGGACTTGAGGATTGTTCTCAAGTTGAGGTGATAGATGACCTGACTGAAGAGGCAACTCCTGCAATGTTATGTGATGACCCCCTTCAGCATGTCTTGCTAAATGAGCATTCCCATCTCTTGGAGGAATGTGAAGGGGATATACTAGAACTAGAGGAATTGCTAGGAGTTTCTGCTGAGTCTCTTCCCCCATCATTTCCGCCGAAGGCAGATTGGCTACCTGAGATGGGGACATCTATTATGAAACCCTCAACCATACAAGCCCCCAACCTTGAGTTGAAACCCCTCCCTGACACTCTCAAGTATGTTTTCCTAGGTGCCAATGATACGCTCCCAGTTATCATTTCGGCTGTACTGTCTGAGGCACAGGAGGGAGCCTTGATTGAATGCCTGTCTAGGCATAAGGAAGCTATTGCTTAGAGCATTGCTGACATTAAGGGTATAGACTCTACACTCTGCATGCACCACATTTATACTGATGATTCCATCAAGTCTTTAAGGGACATGCAGAGACGTCTGAACCCTAATATGAGGGAGGTTGTAAAAAAGGA
Organism: Thalassia testudinum; assembly: GCA_037157565.1. NCBI lineage: Eukaryota > Viridiplantae > Streptophyta > Magnoliopsida > Alismatales > Hydrocharitaceae > Thalassia > Thalassia testudinum. Next base: position 62,996,879 of record JAZHRO010000014.1, read on the forward strand.
AATCCTGAAGTGGTTGGACGCTGGGATCATATATCCCATTGCTGATAGTAAATGGGTCAGTCCCATTCATGTGGTGCCAAAGAAGGCAGGCTTTACTGTGGAACTCAACGACCAAGGTGAACAAGTTGTCACTAGACCCTCAACTGGATGGAGGGTCTATATTGATTACCGCAAGCTGAACACCTCTACCCAGAAGGATCACTTTCCTTTGCCTTTTATTGATCAAATTCTCGAAAAATTGGCAGGGAATAAGTATTATTGCTTTCTCGATGGATATTCTGGGTACAATCAGGTGGCAGTCTTTCCTGATGACCAGGAAAAGACGACATTCACGAGTCCTTACGGTACTTTTGCATTCAGGCGTATGCCGTTTGGATTATGTAATGCCCCTGCAACTTTCTAGCGGTGTATGATGTCTATCTTTTTGGACATGATTGACGAGTGTGTCGAAGTATTTATGGATGACTTCTCTATTTATGGCTCGTCTTTCGACCAATGTCTCCTGCACCTGGAGAATGTGTTGAAACGATGTAAGGAGACTGGTTTAGTCCTCAGCTGGGAGAAAAGTCACTTCATGGTACAGAAAGGAATTGTACTTGGGCATGTTGTATCCGAGCAAGGTTTGGAAGTAGATAAAGCCAAGATTGATTCTATTTCCAAACTTCCATTGCCTACGACTGTCAAACAGATTAGATCATTTCTGGGCCATGCTGGCTTTTACAGGCGCTTTATTAAAAATTTTAGTAAGATTTCTAGGTCACTTTGTGACTTATTGGCGAAGGAATCTTCCTTCAGTTTTGATTCAAACTGTGCCGGGGCTTTTCAAACTCTAAAAGAGGCCTTGATCTCTACGCCTGTTCTCCAAGCTCCTGATTGGACACTCCCCTTTGAGCTTATGTGTGATGCGTCGGATTATGCAGTGGGAGCAGTCCTTGGACAAAGGGTTGAGGGAAGACCTCATGTGCTGCATTATGCAAGCAAGACTTTAACTGAACCTCAGCAAAACTACACCGTCACTGAAAAAGAATTACTTGCAGTAGTTTTTGCTCTGGAGAAGTTTAGGTCTTATTTACTTGGGTCTAAGGTGGTTATTTTTATTGATCATGCAGCAGTGAAACATCTCATTGCTAAGAAAGATTCTAAGCCACGTCTGATTAGGTGGATCTTACACCTTCAAGAATTTGACTTGGAAATACGTGAAAAGAAAGGAGTAGAAAATGTTGTGGCTGACCACCTGTCTCGTCTTCCTCTTAATGACTCTATTTCTGAAGACATTCGTGAGACATTTCCCGATGAAACTCTGATGGCGGTAACACCAACTTTACCTTGGTATGCAGACATTGTAAATTACTTGGTCACTGGACAAACTCCTGGCTCTTGGGATAAGCAGAAAAGAAAGAGATCCATTTCTCAAGTGAGATATTTTCATTGGGAAGAGCCAGAATTATTTAGAATTGGACAAGACCAAGTATTGAGACGTTGTGTGCCTGAAGAGGAACAACAAAGTGTGCTGACATTTTGCCATGAACTTCATTGTGGAGGACACTTTGGTGCTAAGAAAACTACTTTTAAGGTTCTCCAGTCCGATTTTTGGTGGCCTTCCTTATTTAAGGATTCTCATAATTTTGTTAAGGCCTATATTAGATGCCAACGGATTGGAACGATTGGGAAGAAGAATGAAATGCCTCAACATCCTATTCAATCTGTTGAAATTTTTGATGTGTGGGGAATTGACTTTATGGGCCCCTTCCCGTCGTCCCATGGTTTTGAATATATCTTGGTGGCAGTTGATTGTCTCTAAATGGATAGAGGCCATTCCTACGCACACAAATGACCACTCTGTGGTTTTGAAATTTGTGAAGGCCAATATCATATCCCGTTTCGACTGCCCCAAGAATATTATAAGTGATGGGGGACCTCATTTCCGAAACCACCACTTCAATTGGTTAATTAAGAGTTTGGGAGTGACTCACAAGGTTGCTACCCCTTACCACCCTCAGACAAGTGGTCAGGTTGAAGTATCAAATAGGGAGATAAAAAATATTTTGGAAAAGACCATTAGACCTGATAGGAAAGATTGGTCCCAAAAGCTCGATGATGCTTTGTGGGCTTATCGAACGGCCTGTAAGACCCCTTTGGGTACTTCTCCCTTTCGGATTATGTATGGAAAAGCGTGCCATTTACCTATTGAGTTGGAACATAAAGCACTTTAGGCTATTCGAAGTGTTAACATGGATTTAGAGAAGGCAGGTAAGGCACGATTTCTAGAATTAAGTGAGCTTGAGGAGCTGAGGAATGATGCTTATGACACCTCTCAAGCTTATAAAGAAAGAACTAAGGTCTTGCATGACAAGTTTATTCTTCGAAAGACCTTTGAACCCAACCAACAAGTCTGGCTTTTCAATTCCAGACTTAAGCTTTTTCCTTGGAAATTAAAATCTCGTTGGGATGGGCCTTACATAATCACCAAAGTATTCCCCATGGAGCTGTGGAGATCAAAAATCCTTCCTCTTCAGCAACTCCCTTTATCGTCAACGGTCAACGGTTAAAACCGTACATAACTTTAGATGGCCATCTAGTTGACAAAGTCACTCTTGAGGAGCCTTAGCGCCTACCATTCTCCGCCTCAGGTAATATCTTCCTTTAGCTATTTTTGATTTTCAATGAGCACATTGTTTGAACCAGGCATGGGGGAGAGGACCTGAGGCATTTTGTTTATAGCATGCATTTATAAAAAAAAAAAAAAAAAGAGAAAAAAGTGAGAGAAAAAAAAAGAGAACAAAAACAAAAAAATATATATATAAAAAAAAAAGGTTTTGAGCTTAACTAGCTAGATCTTGCAGTCTTAAGCAAATCAGAACTCTAAGGTAGACTAAGTTAATTCTAGGGTCAAACTTTAGAAGCTAAATGAGCTACTAGCTTTAGACCTTTAGGGTTCTTTGTGGACTTAAAAACTTAAGTAGGAGTTAAGTTGCGGACCATTCCTCAAGAGGTTGAGGAAGGGAAGCTAGGGTTTGAGTTAAAAGGTGGGGTAGTACCTGGAGTTTTATTCTACCTTTTGGTTTACGGGTCCTTGTAACCCAAGCATCAAAATTTCACACACTTGGTCAGGTAATCAACTTAATTTTCGTCTTTCTGAAAAGAGATTTGGTTCTGTTAGTTTTGAATTAAGAGAGGCTTGAAAATACATTTTGATTGGAAGAGTTCCCGCCGCAGGAGAGGTCGAGTATATACTCACCTTGAGGATGCGATGATAACATATTACCTCCTCGGTGCTTGTCTCTTAGGATATCCATCCTACTGGGGGCATGTAAGCACGTTGTGCGGTTCAGGTACCATGGGCTGCCCTATCTCGAAGTGCCGATTGCCATAGGCCTGAATTCGCTTAAGAAATCCATGGGCGATACTATCCCGAAGTGTCGATTGCCAAGAGTTCTTGGGGTCATTATGGGCGGTGCTATCTCGAAGCATCGAAAGCCAGGCACCCTTCGAGGTAAGGCAATGGGGACAATGAATCCGACATAGACCGTGTTGATAGCTGATCTGAGGTTAGACTTAGAAGAATCAAACAAACAAACAAAAAAAAAAAAAAGGGTGTATATATAAAAAATTTTCCTTTAACTCAACTAACTCGGACCAATGCACAAGCACGGATGCTTTAATCTCAGGGATCAATAAACTTTAGGGTAGAGTTAGAAATCAGGGAAACTTATGCTTGCAACTCGTCTTTAGCCAACCTAGTCTGTAACTTAGCAACTACTTAGGAACCTTGGGTTTAGAACCTGAACTTAATATGCTTCTGAAGGAAGACTAAGTGAGTTGACTAGTCTACTTAGAGTGCTAGGTTTCGCTTAATTTTGCTAGGGACTAGCAAAAACTAGGCATGGGGGTATTTGATTAGCCCATAGTTGTGGGCTATTTAAGTATTTAAGTGCCTATACATTAGATTAATTCTAACATTTATTTAGTATAAATTAGGATGTAAATAGATTAATTCATAGTTTTGATCTAATTACATAATCCATACATTGCATTCATATGTTAAGTGCATTTAGAATTAGCTTAGAATAGCATTCATCTAATTAGATAACCAATTAGGTACATTGTTTTTATTAACATAGAAGTTGAGGGTCTGTACATAAATAATCCTAATATTTTAACAATATTTTCTTTATTCTTCTTCTTTCAGAACGGCTGGCTGTCGCTCCAACGCCCGGCTAATGCAGTGAAGAAGCCATTCAAGGGGGAGCGGATGTGGTGGATCTGGTCGTGCGGCTGATTTCAAACTTGTGCAGGCCACTACAAAAGGAGGAGGGAGGCAGCCGAGCTCGGGAGGCCTCCGCCACCGACCCACCACTGTGCAGAGAGAACCTCTCTGTTCCACTCCACACTGCCGGCCTCTACCGTGGCTACGAGTCTCCACCACCGTGGGCGTGTGGTGTGACAGGCCACACCGCCATCCGGAGCTCGCCCGCATTAACGTGAGCACCTTAGCGTGCAACTCCCTCGCCGTCGTCACCAACCACCACCGCCGCAACCACCGTCACTGCAATCACCTTCTCATTCACTTAAGACGTCCGGAAAATTTCCCGGATGTCTGAAGCTACCCGCTCACCTGCGATCACCTGCCTGCGTACCCGTCTGAACTCCACCCGCACCTGCACAGCCACATCCGCCCATCTCACCGTTCACGCCCGCACCACCACCCCCTCGCCTGCGCCTTCATCGGTGCGCGCCCACGGCTGCAACGTCACCCACCACCATCCAGCGCAACCGCGCCCACCATCAGCCTTCGCCATCTCCACGCCCTCTAGACCGCACACACACTCCTCAGCTTGCAGCACCCACCTCTCGCGCCTGCAGCAGCAACCGCGCCTGCAGAACTCCAACATCGCCTGCAATCCATGCCGTTCACCCCCGCGCCTGCAGAACCGCCTGCAGCGCACCCCCGCCAGCTGCAGCCGCACCCGCACAACCGCCTGCAGACCCGTCCTCCCACGCCTGCAGAGCCGTCAGCAGCAGCGTGCGAGCAGATCTCACGCCAACAGTCGCGCGAGCTCACCGGCTGCAGCACCTCCGCCAGAGCTCGTCCGGCCACCTCCGCCGCCGTGCGACTCGCCGTCGCCACCGATTCGAAGCTCTTGGTCCAATGGACCTCCTCCGAGCTTCCCGCGCCCGGTCGTCGGCTCCTCGTCGCGTAAGACAACGGGGAAAAATTCCCCTATTTTGCTACAGGAAACCTTCAATTAAAATTTACATTTTCTGCCATTGCCAAATTTTAATCATATTTTATTAACTCTGCATTGCGGAAAATATCCTATAGTTTCTCATAATTGCCATTTCAGCATTGTTTCTTGCTTAAACCTTAATCTAAAGGCAATCTTAGCTTGGTTCTTGTCCAAATTGACTACGAACAAACATTTTTAAGTGGCGCAAATTTTAATGCATTATTACCTCCCTGTGGATACGACCCGCTCCTCTGCGAGTGGTTATTTCTCGTTAAAAATTGATTAGTCGATTTTTCCACCACATTAAACTACAAACGACTTAAAAGCGAAAGATCGACCAGGCAACTTTGACTTGCTGAAGGCATCATCAACTCTCCACCAAATCTCACCAAATTTGGTGAGATTAGGGTCCACACTACGTCGAGTCATTTGCACTAGATCCCAGGTCCTAATACAGCCCTAATCATCTCCAGTGAAACTTGGAAATTCCAAGTTCTTGCTCCAATAGAATCCTAAGAAAATCACACGAATTCCTCATTTGGAGAGCACATTCGATCTCTACTAGAAGTCCCCAAACTTCCACCATCCTCCTTAGTCTGATGTAGGCCTCAAATTCTTTAGCTTTCCCTCTTTCCAGTCGACTCTGCCATGACTCCGGTGAGCCCCTCAATCCTCAATCATCGCCCTCTGCCACGTTCAATAAGCAGAGGGATCTTCTTCCTCTCCTTCCGCTTCTCGTCGTACCATGTGAAGGCTCCTAGACCCCATCTTCCTCACCGTTCACATCACTGGAGGACTTCACCATCCCTGATGCCAGCCAATCAAAGCCAATGCAATCCTTCCCCCTTTCAACCAGTAAAGTAGTCCTATCACCTTCTGACTTCATGTACGTTGGAACCAACCCTTTCCCACTTCAATTCAACCACCGTACACTTGCCTCCTACTTCATCTTCTTCACAGCTAGTGACACCTCTCATGAAGCCAAACACACTCCTCAGTACACCAAATCACCCATTCCACATCCAGAAGCTTCGTCGCATCACCCTCATCCAAAGGCCTCAACATATTTTGCCTTCCAGCCACTCGACACCCCCTGCGGACAACCCATCCTCCGCTCATCCTCTTCGTCACCGACAAGTCCTCTTCGACCACTGCACGCCACAAGACCACCAGCAACATATTCGCCATGCTTCGGCGATCCTTCTAAGCACTGTAATTGGGGCAGAAAGCCCGTATATTGCATTTCATGTATCGATGCCATCAGTCAACTTCTTCAACAACAGCCCACCTCCAACCTCGTTATCATTTTAGCCACTGCGAATTCAACTAAAGTACTCAGATGTAGAGCAAATTCAAATAAAGGACCATGCAAGGAGCTCAATTGAAAGAGCACATCCTCACAGTTGCATGAGAAGAGAAGACACCTCTCTTTAGTGGAGACACCTCCCTTTAGTCCCACAATGTGCGGGACAAACTCACAGCAGCACATATAAGGAATTTGTGCCATACACTGCTTGCCTTGACACTCAGGGGTAAGGTTCTCGCTCACCCCTACACCTGGTGAGCCAGGACCCACAACACATATTCTTGACCCGATTACCTGATTAATGCCTGATTCGGGAATAGAGAAGAGGAGAAATTGTGAGCAGGATGGCAGAGGGTTTTGCACCATTGAACTTGGGATTCGTGCCCCTCCTTTCCTTGCACAGCACTTAGCCATTCTCTGCTTGCGTTGAGGTGTTGGCACTGTGCTTGTTCTACGGCCTCGATAATTAAGGCATCTAAGCCTTACTTGCAATGTCTAATCCTAAGTACTGTGGGATTATTTGTGGCATATGCTCCTTGGCCTTGTGCTTGAGACCCTTGGCTGTGGTTCGGTGGATTTATTTGGCTGAAATATGGCTTGGGGTTATTGTTGAGAAATTGAGATATTTGATATGTGCTTAATTGCAGCATTTAAGTGGTGATTCAAATCACCATTTTTTAGTCCTGTCAATTCTTTTTATACAAATAATTCTTGAGATAAAATTTGGGTTACTATTGCATACATTTCTTATTATCGATATTCATTGCATATCTTTGTTATAGTGCTCATTATTTCTAATTGCGGTTGGTGCGTGAATTCCACATTTGCTCCCTGTGAATGATCTCAAACTCAAATTTCTGTTTTCAAGCACTCTTTATAAATTTAAATGCTGTAATGCAGTTTTGTCGACTATACAACAACACAAGCATCTTTTAACACTCGTCGAATCCCTTTCAATAAAGGGCCCATCACATTCCAGAACACAATCGAACCTAAGCCTAACTAAAATTTGGAAATCCCTATAGGAGGGGGGTGAGATATGCGTGATGTAATATAAAATGTAGAATTATGTAAACAATCTCACAAATAGCACAATCACACAATTACACAAGTATTTTTAGGTGGAAATTGAAATCGAGTAAAAACCACCACCTAACCCTTTTGAGTTAGTAATTTTTGATCGACAAAGTCAATCAAATCTACTAACGTACTACTTTAATGAGGGTAGTACAACCTCAATACAAGAATGCTAGTTGAACTCGAGGGTAGCATTTTTCAATGCCCTTCTCTTTACAGGAAGGATTTTGTCTCACGAAGGTGACGAGAATTCGCAATGCGAATACCCAACACAATTACAAAGATAAATTGCAACTCAACCTATAGAGCCACAAAGTGAATGATTAAATCTAGCTACAAAGGTAAGGGAACTTTCCTTTGATGGAGTGCATCGGCGTGACGACGAGGGTGCGTGAACCACGTGGGGGCATCACGTCGCTCTCGTAATCGTGGAGGGAGAGTGGGTGCGCAACTTGATTCAATCTCTATATATGTGGAACAAAAGCATGGAGAGCTAGAGCTTCTTCTAGATGATCTTCTACTTCTTTTTGACATAAGAGATGTGGAAATGGTATTCAAGGTGTGTATCTACAAGGCAAGGATCCTCCTCTATTTATAGAGGGCCTAAGAAGGTGTTGGAAGCCCTTATAAAGCTTCCATAGCGATTAGGGTTGAACCCAAGGCAAAGCAAGCCGTAATCAGAATCAATTATGATTCTAATAGGATCATCAAACATCTAGTCCAGGTATCACATGTCTGGAAAACTTGTTTAAGATGTCTGGGAACTAAGTTAGACGTCTAATTCTAGGTAGGTTTCCTTCCTGACTTGATTCAGACCTAAACAGAGTTCTAGTGTATAACCACCAGATGACGTACAGGATGTCTGGCACTAGGTCTGGACGTCTGAAAACCTATTGTACTGTTGGAATGGATTCCCTAGATAGGTGAACGGCTAGCAAATCTCACAAAGGTTATTTTGGGTCAGTCGAGGCAAAACAGTCACATATCAGAAATCTAGGGTCCTCTCCGGTTGTCTGATATAAGCCGAACGGTCATAATTCTTAACGTTTACTTTGGTAGCCAACGTTCCACTAATTGGACATCAGGCACAACCTTCAGACATCGTCTATGACGTTTAGACTAAGGTCTGGATGTCTGATTTCATCAGAAAGAACCTACTAAGTCCAGCCTATGTTATTAGTTATCTAAGTCAATAGTCAGACATCTTGAAAGTCACTATCTGACCTCTGATTTCCAAATTAGATATCTGATTAGGCTGGCATAACCCTATTTTATTTTTTTATGTTCTCTACACAAAACCAAAGTATCCTAGGGTTGTGCAAGTATTCCTAGGAATACTTTTAGGGTACTTTAAGGCTCTTTAACATATATCTAGACACAAAGAATAAAGAGCAAAAGAATTACAAAATAATACATGAAAAGAGAAATAATCATATTCTTCTCTTCATGCTTTCGCTCATCACGAAGCTCCTTCCTCTCCTTCAAGCTCCTCCAATCTGCCATGGATGCGAGCTCGAACTCTATATAAACACATTTCCATTTGCAATTTGACTTGAAAACTAAGACTCAAAAGCAAATGTTAAAAGACACGTGTTTTGTTATCATCAAAGTAAATAATCATGGTGCACTAGCACCAACAATCTCCCTCATTTTGATGATGACAAAATCATAAAAAATAATCCACAAAATTCTCCCCCTTTTATGACATTATCAAAAAGGTTTTTATCAATTTAATTCTCCTAAACTCCCCCTTAAAAAATGCTCTTCTATTTTTTGGGTAAAATTTCTTTTAATCAAGAATAATGTTCTCCCCCTTTTTGTAATAACAAGATAGCTATATATTTTTCTCCCCCTTTCTAAAGGAAATATAGCTAACTTAACACCTCCCCCTTAGTGATTGACAAATAGCTTATTAATTTTTACTCCCCCTATCTATATTCTAATGATAAAAAGATAGGTTTAAGGGTTACCTCACCTAGCATGGCCAGTAGAATGGCCCAAATGGCGGTGGATGCTAAACTAGATGGGGTTCCCATTCGTAGCTTGGAGGTTCGGGCATCGGCACCAGTATCCAATCTGGCGGTCGACGAACGATGGGTCGGTCAGTTGTTTGTCATCTTGTTGGTCTCCTCGTCCTGCTCTTTGGTCTATGATTGCACAGCAAAAGTACACCAACAATTGTGCCATCTTGTGCTATTTCCTAGCATTGCCAGTGTATATTAGGTGGCCATAGTTGCACTTGTGAAAATAAACGCATGCATGCATTTATTTGAGAGGGGAGGAGAGTGAATAAAATGACCATGAAATTAATGTATTCCACATGTGCTGCCTCGCAAGTTCACCATCTTTATTTTTATTTTCATTTGACTTTAAATTTCTTCTCCACTGCTCAAGGCATGGCTTGATCCTCTTCACGCCATTCTCTACAGCAAGCTTGCCCTACCAGCCGCATGCAGAGCCATGCATAGCCCAAGGCATGGTTGTGCATGCCTCCTTCCTCTTAAAACAGGGCACAGCCATCTTCCTTGCAGTTGGGTCTGGTCCACACAATGAACACAGACAACATCTTCTTCTTCCAGGCCGTCTCCTCCCCTCTCCTCTCCACACGCAGCCTCTCTTCTTCTTGGGGTGCCACGCTGCGAGCAGGAGCAACTCACAGTGGCACACAACCACCTCTGTGAGTCCCACCACCACCCAGCTCATCAAAGAGCCGGTGTGCGTGGTGGTTCACCTCTCTATTTCGTCTTTCCAAGCCATTTTTGCCATTGGCACAGAGCCGAGCTCTACATCTCAAGCACAGCAGCAGCACAGCGCCAGACTCTTCTTCCGCACGCACCAGCCACCGCGCACCCCTGCAGCAATCAGCGCAGCTCTTTCTGCGTGTGGAGGCGTGCTCCGCGGCTCCCGCACATGTAGAACAGGCCACAGCCGGTCGCACGAGCCGAGCGTGCACTATAGCTACTGTTCACGCTAGAGAGCGTGACACTGTAGCTACAGTGCAGTGACCAGAAAGCTTCTCACTTATTCGGTCACCGCGTGCTCTCTCTCCATGCCACAACCGTCGCCAGCCCGTCCGCGCGCCCGCTCCTACGTATGCCAATGCTCGCTCCCGTCTGCGCCCGCATCTACGCACGCTTCTTCGACCGCGTTCATCTTAGTGTGTAGTGCGGTGTGCTGTGGTCCGCAGCGCACGGCGCTACACCTCCCTCCCTTGCACTCACTCCCTCCTACATGGGTGCGCATCTTCGCGCGCCTATGCGCCTGCGCCTGCGTGTGGCCATCAGACGTCGGCAGCTACGTCAGGATGACATAAACGGCCGTGCCATCTTCAGCAGACACACTCTCTCTCTCTCACAGCACTCTCACTCCCTCCAGCAGACACATACACACACACACTCAGTACACACACCCACTCACTTATACACTACTATATACTTATATTTATATATATATATATATACATATATATATTTATATATATACATATATTTATATACATATATCTATACATATATTAGTACTTATATAGCTAAGCATTAGTATACATACATATATATATATACACATATATTTATACATATATGTATATACAAATATACATACATATATACATGTACCTATAACTATAAATACATATATATATATATATATACTATACATATATATATATCTATACCTATATATAGTTATATATACATACATATATATTTAATTATAAATATATATCTATATACATATACATACATCTATGTATACATATATTTACATATCTATATATATATACATATATAACTACGTATACACCTATATAATTATAACCATATCCAAATATATACATATAGATATATATTTACACATATACATATATATATATTTTTTCATATCACCTACCACAAGTTGTACCGCAGGAATATCTGCACCAGTTGCTGATATTCCCCGATACACGCATACAGAAAGCATCTTCGCACACATCTTCCACCCATCCATCCTACACTCCACGGGGCACTTCGTCCTGTTGGTTGCATCTTCCTAGACGACGATCAACTCAACACCGTGCTACATGCCATTTCCACATCCACCCCCACCCTTATATACATATATATATACTATATTTACTTTATTTCTGTTTCTCTTTCCTGCCATTAAAAAGATAAAAAAAAATATACAAAAGAGAAAAGATAATCCTTGACTTGTAGGTACTCAGTCTTGCAAATAGCAAGACTAGTTTTGGGAACCCTAATTTGGCTCAAAGCCAAGAACCTGATTTTGAGGGTGTACCTCAAGGACAAAAATTATCAAAAAAAATCTTAAATAGAAAAAACCAAAAATATAATAAACGAATGGAAGAGATTCATTGTAGGAAGGGCGTAGAAACTTATTCACCTTTAATCCCACTTCTTTGAGTTCGACCCTGTGCCTAGAAGTGACTAAGATAAAATCAAGTTGGCCAGGTTAAAAATATTTTGTAAAAAGATGGTTAGGCTCGATTTAGGTTAACCACTATATGCATTTCAATGATTAAATCACATATTAACACCACCTATCCAGGTCTACACCACACTTTTCTGGCGCCGTTGCTGGGGAAGTGTGCATTCAAGTAGGTTTCTACTCCATTCCTTTAATTTTTCTCTTCTCACACCGTTCTCTTCAGGGGTGTTTCTGTTTGTTGGTGTGTAGGTGAACCAGTTGCAAGGAGAAGGCAGGCAGACGAAGTCGAAGACATGGGAAATTCCAAGGGGGGAATGAGAGCGTGAAGACGCCGGCATCGCACTGGAGCTTCGCACATGTTGCTGAACAGGTAGGTCTTTCTTTCTTAGCAACTTAGATCAACTTGTCACCTTAATAATATAAAAAAAAAATAACTAAAAAAACTAAAAAACTTCTTAGGATTTCTTGGGGCAAGTGGATTAAAAATCACTTGTTTAATTGTTTGCCAACACTCCCACTACTCCAGGATTTCCCGCTAAACTTCGCATAGCGAAGATCCTAGAATCCTGATTCTTGAATCTTTTGTCGTGTGAAGTATTCTTTGAGGCAAAAATAAAAAGATTGATTGCCATCCCTCTTTGACTCATTTATCTACAATTCGGGATCAACTTTTTGGTGGGGAGACTTGGAATTGAGTTGATTCCAACCCCACCATGACCTTTCACGTGCCTAAGATTCGATCCCGAATACTTCAACCCCAACAATTTGATTTTCTTTATCTTATGGTTGAGCCTTGTGTGTGGAAATCATTTTGGTGATTGGGAGCATTTGAATTGAAGTGCTTTGGCTCCCTTTCACACTAATTTAAAATTGATTCGTGCATCCACACATATAAATCTCCATCTATGGAAGCCCATTGCATTTTAGCATGCATTAACCAACTAACATTGAAGAAGGGTTTGTTGGGCTTAGAAGAAAACTTGTATTCTCTCAAAACCCGGAGATTGGTTGAATTGGTAATTCAGCAAAATCCTAAAATCCATACTACTTAAGGATAAACTCTAAAAACCACTCACCAATTAAAACTTCAATTCAGGGAGATTTCCCCGTTGCATGCTTGGTTTACACACTCTATAAAATCAACCACTTGGGCATTACTCATAAATAACGCCCTTCACATTCCAGAAGCACTTGATCCTAAGCCTCCAACTAAAACTGGTAGCAACTTGATCCATATTATGGATTGGAGGTCTAACTACCTGCGTGTAGTGCCTACGTGCTGGTGAGGGTTCCTACGTGCTATCGGGTGTCTAAGACTGGGACAAACGACCTCTCAATCTGGCCCGGTGGTTCCACGGTGCTCGCATTCGGTTCTGTAGGTCATGATAGTAGGGTAACTTAGATCTTTAGGTCTAAGGGCACACTGTAGAGGTTAGGAATTTGATTGTATTGATCTTTCATCAAGTGTACCTTTGCGGCGTCATTTCCTTCATCTCTTTTCCATTCGTATCCCCCCAATTCTTACTGCGATAGTGGATGTTTGGGAGGAGGTCACAAAACCCTGAACTGTGTGAATTGCCTGATAATTTTAGAAAAGAAGCTGAATCGTCCTCCTCCTCCACAAACATGGCTGCATGCCCACCCCCAAATCCCGAGGGAGGAAACCGCCCTCAAAACCCACCAGGTGGTGGAGTCTTGGATCCCATAACCTGCCTCCAAGCCCAAATGGAAATGTATAATGAACAAATTGTGGCCATTAGGGAAACATTGGAGAAAATGTAAAACTCTCCCGAATGGGAGGAGCCTAGGTCTCTTAGCTCGTATCAGAATCCCACTACTATAGAGACCATAGGAAAAATTTGGGTCCCAATGGGCGGGGATGACTTTGAACTGAAACCTAACATAATTCGCCTGATAAAGTTTCACTTCCATGGTCTTGCAAGTGAAGATTTTTTTCTCCACTTGGAAGACCTATCCCAATTGGCTGAAACTGTTAAACCAAGAAATATTGGGTTACCTATAGTCCTCATGAAAATGTTCCCATTTTAATTGCGGGATAAAGCGTCGTAGTGGTTACGCACCCTTGGGAGAACCATCCACTCTTGGGAAGAGATGCGAACAGCATTTCTCAAGTTCTTCCCAATCGGGCGAACCAATGCGCTTCGCCATGCTATCACTTCATTTACGCAACAAAATGGCGAACAGTTTCATGAGGCATGGGAGAGATATAATGACCTCATCAGGAAGTGTCCGCACCACGGTCTGCCTAAGTGGCATATAGCCCAGATTTTCTACTATGGGATAAATGAAACTTTGAAGCAGATTGCAGACACTTCTTGTGGAGGGAATTTCATGAATAAAGACGAGAATGAAACATTCAAATTATTTGAAAATATGAGTGAAAACTCAATGAACAATGCCTCAATTGTCACCTTTAATCGTACCAGCCTGCCCCGTAATGTCCATGAAGTTGACACAGGACCCTCCCATTCATCCGCTGATCTCAGCCTTATTGTACAAAAATTTGATGAAGTCTCCGTCGTGCATAAGAAGCTGGACGAGCTTCTGGCCAACCCCGCCCGTTCTATGGCAAACACCCCTACCTCACCACTTCGTCACAATCCCAAGTCTTCCAACACCAGGCTTATTCTGAGAAACCCTATAAGACCTTCCTTACCGAGTGTCACGCCAAGCGATTCGGTAAGTCATGTGGATCTGGCTTCTGCAAGCCAGTATTTTGACACGGAGGACCAAGCCTCCATGTGCTCGAATGTGTATTTACATGTGGACACGTCTTTTGGCATGGAAGACACTTGTGCCCTGGAAAGCAACCCGTTCTCTACCACTTATAACCCAGGGTGGCGAAATCATACAACCTTCACATGGTCCAACAACCAGCAGTGCCAAAACCCCACTGGTGGACCAATGCGACCGTTTGCACCCGTCATCCCATGGGCCCAGTCTAATCCTATGGCGAATCTGCCATCGGGTCCTTGCGTACCGCAAACAGAACACGCATCAAGTCCTCTTGATAAAATGATGCGAATAATGACGGAAATGTCAAAGTGCCATGAAGAGAACATGACTTCTCGTCAGCACCAATTGGCGCAGTAGAATGCTGAGATCAGTCAACTACGCATGGCGACTCGATCTCAGGGCACTCTCCCAGCCCAACCTATTCCTAACCCGCAAAATTTCATACCCCGTGGTCCTCAACCACAGGTACGACCTTCTCATGGGAAGGTTCATCAGATTCTGCAAGCTCCGAGCATTCCACCGGGATTTTAGGCTAATCACGCTACAGCACCTCACTCTTATGTCCCTATTGCGAACCCTCCTCCACCTTATGATCCCACTGGACCCGCATCGTCCAATGCTATCACAACGAGGAGCGGTAAGCAGACCATCGATCCACCTCGACCTGATCCTGGCCCGTCTTCTTCATCGCCCTCTCATTCGAGATGCGTACTGCATTCGCGAGAGGAAAATACACCCAAACTGGTGTCAGAATCAGTCCCATTCTTTGAGGCTCTACTGAGGGAGCCAAAAGGTAAAAAGAAAGATACACAGGCCTTTGATATCATGCATAATTTGTTCAGGGATGTTGAAGTCAAGGTACCCCTACTTGAGGCTATCGACCACGTACCTACTGTCGCCAGATTTTTCAAAGACTACACAACACCCAGGCGATAGTCAAAGAAAACTAAGAATCCGGTGGTTCTCTCACCTCATGAGAGTTGTGCTATACTGTCAAATCTACCACTGAAGTAGAAAGATCCGGGCACACCGCTTATTTCCTATGGCATCCAAGGCTGCAATTTTAACCGTGTCCTGCTTGATCTAGGATCTTCCATCAATCTTGTACCAACCATCATGCTCGAAAAATTTTCCTTGGGAAATCTGAAACCCACACCTGTCACGTTGTAGTTGGCAGATCGTTCTATCAAAATTTCAAAGGGTGTGGTGGAAGACGTGGTGGTTAAGGTCAATAGTCTCTGTTTTCCTATTGACTTTCTTGTTTTAGATATGGAAGTTCCTAGCTCACTTTCTGATTGTCCGATCATCCTTGGTCGACCTTTCTTGGCCACAGCCTGTGCCCATATCGACTGCGAGTCTGGCTGTATTAAGATTACCGTTGGATCTGAGAAGTTCAAGCTTAACATCTTCAAGGCAGCCAGGAACTTTGATTGCGATTGCATGGGGGATGACACGTCTGATGAGGACATGGCTGTCAGCACGTGTATCGGACTAATTGGGACCTATTCTGACTGCTGCGGACTACCTTTAAACACTGACGATTGCCTGACAAACACATATTGTGACATTCCCCCATCCCTCCCTTGTCCCATACCTTCTCCTGACCAGACTTCTGATGAGGTTTTCTTCGCTTCCCATACCTCGTGGTCTGAGTCATATCCGGGCTACTCACCGTCGGTCGACACCCTTGAAGACCGGATTGCCCTTTCTTACCCCCCAAATCAGGCGGATTTGCAACTCCACACTGGGACCTTAAGCCCACATACTTCACACTGAGGCTATTCCTTTTTGGATCGATCTATCCAAGAAGCCCCTCTTCTTGTCCAATCTGAAGGCCAACTTCTTCCTCCTGACTTGTTTTCCAATCCACCTGGGACACTCTCATCCCATGAAATGCCAGAACTTTCACCATCCACTCCGGAGCTGAAAGAGCTACCTAGTACAATTAAGTATGTTTTCCTGGGACCAAATGAAATGCTCCCCGTAATCATTAGTTCAAAATTGACTAGGGAGCAAGAGTGCAAACTAACTGAGGTCCTTATGGAACACAAGGCAGCCATTGGATGGTCTTTATCAGACTTATCTGGCATTAGCCCCTCCTACTGCACTCACCGTATATATACGGAGGAGGAGGCTCGACCTTCCCGCGAGATGCAGCGATGTCTCAACCCTAACATGTGGGAGGTCGTTAAGAAGGAAATTACTAAGTGGCTAGATGCGAGTATAATCTACCCGATCAGCAATAGCCCCTGGGTGAGTGCGATTCACGTCGTGCCCAAAAAGGCAGGACTCACCATCCGTGTCAATGACAGGGGAGAATCCATCCCTTCACGCACTCCTACATCCTGGAGAGTGTGTGTAGATTATAGGAAACTCAATGCTGCAACTAAGAAAGATCACTTTCCGCTACCTTTCATTGACCAAGTCCTGGAGCGGTTAGCGGGAAATAAATTTTTCTGTTTCCTGGATGGATTCTCAGGATATAACCAGGTGGCAATTGACACCCAGGATTAAGAGGAAACCACCTTTACCTGCCCCTTCGGCACCTTTGCATTTAGAAGAATGCTGTTCGGACTTTGTAACGTGCGAGCAACTTTCCAGAGATGTATGTTGGCGATATTCCACGACATTGTGGGTGACTTTCTCAAGGTCTTCATAGATGACTTTTCGGTCTTTTGACCAACTTTTGATGACTATCTTGCCAACTTGACCCGTATCCTTAGGAGATGTATTGATGTAAACCTCGTGCTTTCTTAGGAAAAAAGTCATTTTCTGTTACATGAGGGAATTGTTCTCGACCATGTCATCTCCGATACGGGTATCGAGGTTGATAGAGCTAACCTTGATGTAATTGCTAATTTACCTGTGCCTAGCTCTGTCAAACAAATCCGCTCCTTCCTCGGACACGTCGGTTTCTATAGAAGATTTCTCGACCTTTAACTCATCTCCTATCAACCAACACACCCTTCTTTATGGGCCCCGACTACATACGAGCATTCAAGCAGCTACGTAATGCTGTCACCAAGGCCCCTGTTCTCCAGCCATCTGATTGGTCCCTCAACTTTGAACTCATGTGTGACTCTTTCGACCTTGCAGTCGGAGCCATCCTGGGACAAAGACGTGATAGGCACCCCTTCGTGTTGTACTACGCCAGTAAGACGTTGGACGAGGCCTAGCGTAATTATAGTACCACTGAGAAAGAACTACTGGCGGTCATCTTTAGGCTGGAGAAATTCTGCTCTTACCTTCTAGGCTCACACGTTATTGTTTCCACTAATCACGCGGCCATTCGCCATCTCATGCACAAGAGGGATGGCAAGCCCAGACTGATTCGTTGGATCCTTCTGCTCCAAGAATTTGACATTGAGATCCGCGATAAGGTTGGAGCCTAGAATGTTGTGGCCGATCATCTTTCTAGACTGGACCCTGACCATGTTTGACTTACTCTACCGATTAATGAGATTTTTCCTGATGAGCACCTATTGGCAATTAATGTGGCAAAAGGACCTTGGTATGTCGACATTGCCAATTACCTTGCTTCTGGATCCCTTCCACGTGGTTGGCCTAAAAACAAGCACAAGCATCTCATGGCAGAAGCAAAGTATTATTTCTGGGATAATCCACTTCTTTTTCAGATCGGCTCTGATCAAATCATCCGTCGCTGTATTCCTGACAGAATTCCCCAGTGTGCTATCCTTTTGCCATGATCAGGCCTGCGGAGGCTGATTAGCCCATAGTTGTGGGCTATTTAAGTATTTAAGTGCCTACACATTAGGTTAATTCTAACATTTATTTAGTATAAATTAGGATGTAAATAGATTAATTCATAGTTTTAATTTAATTACATAATCCATGCATTGCATTCATACTTTAAGTACATTTAGAATTAGTTTAGAATGGCATTTATCTAATTAGATAACCAATTAGGTATATTATTTTTATTAACATAAAAGTTGAGGGTCTGTATATAAATGGCCCTAATATTTTAACATTATTTTATTTTCTTCTTGCAGGAACGGCTGGCTGCCGCTCCAACAACGAACGGCTAGTGCAGTGAAGAACCCATTCAAGTGGGAGCGGATGTGATGGATCTGGTCGGGTGGATGATTTCAAATGTGTGCAGGTCACTACAAAAGGAGGAGGGAGGCAGCCGAGCTCGGGAGGCCTCCGCCACCGACCCACCACTGTGCAGAGAGAACCTCTCTCTTCCACTCCACACTGCCGGCCTCTATTGTGGCGACGAGCCTCCATCACCATGGGCGTGTGGTGTGACAGGCCACACCGCCATCCGGAGTTAGCCGCATCACCGTGAGCACCTTAGCGTGCATCCCCCTAGCCGTCATCGCCGACCACCATCACTGAGCTACCGATCAGCTACCCTCTCAGTAACTTAAGACGTCTGGGAAATTTCCCAGACGTCTGAAGTTACCCACTCACTTCCACCGCACACGCCTGAAGTCGCACCTGCAGAACCTTCAGCGCACCCACGTCCGTCAACCTTCAGCTCAAACGCGCCTCAACTCTCCAACAGCCACGCCTCTGCCCGCGCCTGCAGACCACCGCAACCATCTTCCACGTGCCTGCAGACCAACGCTTCACCGCGCCTGCAGAGTAGCGCCTACCGTCTCCAAACACGCCTGCAGCACCCTCCTCCCATGCTTGCAGAAGCGCCTGCAGCTTGTGCGCCCACGCCAACCGGACCTGCAGACCACCGCCATGCCTCCTCCCGCGCCTGCAGAGCCATCTCCACGCGCCTGCAGACCACCGCAGCCACGCCTCCAACCGCGCATGCAGACCACCGCAGCCACGCTTTCCCCATGCCTGCAGACCTCCGCAGCGCCAGCTGCACACGCCAGCCGCAGACCCTCCGCCCACGCACAACCGCCTGCAGACCGCCATCAGCAGCACCTCCGCCGGAGCTCGTCCGGCCACCTCCGGCCGCCGCGCGGCTCGCCGCCACCACCAATTCGAAGCTCTTGGTCCAAGGGACCTCCTCCGAGCTTCCCGCGCCCGGCCATCGGCTCCTCGTCGTGCATGACAACGGGGAAAAATTCCCCTGTTTTGCTACAGTAAACCGTCAATTAAAATTTACATTTCTGCCATTGCCACATTTTAATCATATTTTATTAACTCTGCATTGCGGAAAATATCCTATAGTTTCTCATAATTGCCATTTCAGCATTGTTTCTTGCTTAAACCTTAATCTAAAGGCAATCTTGGCTTGGTTCTTGTCCAAATTGACTACGAACAAACATTTTTAAGTGGCACAAATTTTAATGCGTTATTGCCTCCCTGTGGATACGACCCGCTCCTCTGCGAGTGGTTATTTCTTGTTAAAAATTGATTAGTCGATTTTTCCACCACATTAAACTACAAACGACTTAAAAGCGATAGATCGACAAGCCAAATGGCACCGTTGCCGGGGAGGCAACAGACGCAATAATTTCGCCTAATTTTATTTTGATTATTTGTCAATTGCACAGAGATTTGACAATTCATTATTTTCTTTTCTGTGCGAGAAAATTTGTGCAAGAATCAGCTAGTGTGAGAGGCGACCCTTGACGTCGCCAGATGAGAATTGGGTGAGCCATTTTTAAACGGAGGAGAAGGACGAGGACGCGACGGACACCATTTATTCATTAGTTTAATTAGAATAGACTTAAGATTGTAGACTTAATTTTTCATTATAGTTAGATTGAAACCCTTGTTTTGGGGCATATTTTGAGGGGTTTGTTCCCCGATTTTGTTTTGGACCCGTGTTGGGTAATTTTTGGGAGCCTATTCCCTTTTCTTTAGATTTAGGTTTATTTTTTTATTATTATTTTTATTTGCTTGTGCATAAGTAGTTCTAAAAAAAAATAGAAAAAAAAAATGTG
Source organism: Thalassia testudinum (assembly GCA_037157565.1). Classification (NCBI taxonomy): domain Eukaryota; kingdom Viridiplantae; phylum Streptophyta; class Magnoliopsida; order Alismatales; family Hydrocharitaceae; genus Thalassia; species Thalassia testudinum. The sequence goes on from JAZHRO010000014.1 coordinate 63,017,551, forward strand.
CTGCCTGCTAGAAGCTGCCTGCCCTAGGACAAACCATTTAGGTCTGTATGTGCAGCCAATAGATTTACTTTTCTGCATTGCGTGCATTCTTGCATCGTAGATTGCTGGAGGCAAGGTACGCATTCTCTTACTTTGCATCCTATTTTTGATCACGCATTGCATTTGGGATTTAATGCGAAGACCACCTAATCTGTACTGAATAAATCTAACAAGTGATCACATTTTTTTTAGAAAAAGGACTAATTAAAGGAAGGACATTTTAAGACCAAGGATTTGATTTTTAAACTTGGCGTGCAATTTAAAGTTCAAAATCTTTGACGGTGTATGCACACTTATTTCACTTGCACCACGGCACGCTTCTAGACACTCCTTAGGTTTGGAAATACTAGGACAAGAGCCCTCCTCTCGTTGGATTCTGAAGTGTTCGGAACTTAAGATCAAAGGTTTTGCAAGTCCAAAGAGGGGGATACCCTATCACGGATTTTTGGGGGTAGTTGAGGAGCACCGCGAAAGCACAGGTTCAAAGGAAGGCTTAGGCCTACTTGCATCCCTCGATCTTCCGTCTTTGGATTTACTTGACCATTTGAGATTTAGGGAAGAACATCTAAGCTCCAACTAGGTCTTCTTAGGCGAACCGTAGGTTGACAATAGGCGCGTAATTGATTGGGCAACTTGTATTGTCACTGCAATCTGACTTAAAATCAAATGCCTAAATTGGGAAAGACCTAAAAGGTCCTTTTTAAATTGTGTTTTGCTTGGGGAATTCTGATTGAACTGTGAGTTAGAATGGACCACATTGCTTTTCATCCTTTCACAATCTTGCCCACACCCTCACCCCCACTCTGCATCGTTCGATCCCAGACACCGAGATGGTCCATTCCTTGATGGACATAATGACAATCATTGGGATCCATTTTACTCCTATTATAGGAGTATTGGCCTGGTTAAGCCCCAAATCAGTGAGCAGAGCCTAGGAGCGGGATTTGCTTTGCCCAATATCCCACATACCAAAGAAATACCCAACCCACCCTCCCTGAAAAGGTATTATGGTTGGACAAACACTCCTGGGTACTATGAGCCTGAGCCTGACTTCTCTCATGATAAAAATGACCTCTCCTCTTTGAAGATTGAAATACAGAAAATACAAAACGAAATGAGTGAATTGTTAGGAGAATCTTTGAGAGCAGGCCAACAAGAAAGAGATGAAATTAGCCACCCAATCTACCCCATTGAGGATGACGTACACCCCTCTACAATAGATGCATCTCCCGTGGAAGAGCTACACTTTAAGTTGGAGGGAAATTCTAGGGAGAATAGCTACTTTTCGAGGATTGATTTTGAAACCTCCCCATTAGATAACAATTCCTTGAGCGATCGACACTTTAGGTGGGAGGAAAATACACATGACAGTAGCTATGCATTGGATGAAGAAAGGTGGCAACCCGAGGAAGATGATGATAAGGTTGAGTATCCACCTGAATTATATTGGAGTCAAAAGAAGGGAATGATGGTACCATTGGAAGACCTCGACCCAGATGATAGTATTTTCGTGACATTTGATGAAGTGGGTCAAAGTCAAGTTGTTAATCCTACCCTCCCTTCTGATCACGAAATGGAACTCAAACCCACCCTTACGGAACCTAACCCTAAAGAAATTGACATATTTGAGGAGTCTGATGTAACCAATGTAAACAATTTACCTCAGATAGAGCACCCTAGGGGATCTGCTGAGATATTAAATGATTCTAGACCTTGGGTACATGATGAATTGTGTGATGAGGAGGAAGACGAATTATATGAGGAACCTACATTCAAGATTTGGAGTGACACTAAGGGTGATTATGTCTTATTTGAAGAGTTAGCCCCTGAGGATGTCACAAATTTGACCAAATTAGGTTTCCTTTGCACACCCATTGATGATATTTCTCCTCATGATAAAATGATGGAAAATTTGGAAGCAATTTCTAAGATTTATGTGGATTCACATATAGACTCCGGGGAAGATTTGAGTAAAGAACAAAAACCCGGGGATGACATTGATAGGATAATCCCTAGATCTGTTGCTTCCAACCTGCCTTCATTCACTTCGAAGTCACCCTCTGATTCGCTTATATCTGAAAGCGAAATTGTGACTCCTGATGAAGAGCAGGAAGATCATGTGATGGTGCAAGGAATGCTAGGGATGAAATTGAGGATTTAGAAAGAGTGTTTGGGATGGACACCAAGCTAATTAAACCCAACCTAGATCTTATGGCCATCCCACAACATCGTAACTTGGACACCCTAGACGATCCTTGCCTTAGACAATTGCTCACCTTTGTTCTGACCAGGGGGCATAACAAACCAATATTTCCTGTAATGGAGTATTGGGTATGGATTGATGATTTATTTAGTCAGTCCATTACCCTGGGGGTTTATCTCTGTACAATTCCTTCCCCATTCTTTTTGGAGGATCCTTGTCATCCTCCCCCTACCCCTTTGGAGGTTGTTTTACTTGTTTATCCTTTAGAACCTCTTCTGGTGAGCTGGGAAGATTTCATTCCCATTTTAGTTGGGCGAGCATTTGCTATCGGGATTCATCATCAGCTCGCCAACATCCTAGGTTACCTATTTTCTAGGCCAACATTGCTTTGCTCATTTTTAGGGCCTATTTCTGCAATTCTTGAACCTGATTTGCAGGTTGTTTGGCTGTTCAGCCCAGCTCTAACCCAGGTAATATCCTTCTATGCAATGAGGACATTGCAAATTTTAAGCATGGCGGGTGTACTTGGGGATATACATAGCATAATTGCATACATTTGTACATATATAAAAAAAAGAGAAAAAAAAAAGGGTTTTGAGCTTAACTGGCTAGATCTTGCAGTCTTAAGCAAATCAGAACTCTAGGGTAGACTAAGTTAATTCTAGGGTCAAACTTTAGAAGCTAAATGAGCTAGTAGCGTTAGACCTTTAGGGTCCTTTGTGGACTTAAAAACTTATGTAGGAGTTAAGTTGCGGACCATTCCTCAAGAGGTTGAGGAAGGGAAGCTAGGGTTTAAGTTAGAAGGTGGGGTAGTACCTGGAGTCTTATTCTACCTTTTAGTTTACGGGTCCTTGTAACCCAGGCATCCAAATTTCACACACTTGGTCTGGTATTCAACTTAATTTTTGTCTTTCTGAAAAGAGATTTGGCTCTCTTAGTTTTGACTTAAGAGAGGCTTGAAAACACATTTTGATTGGAAGAGTTCCCGCCGCAGGAGAGGTGGAGTATATACTCACCTTGAGGATGCGATGATAACATATTACCTCCTCGACACTTGTCTCTTAGGATATCCAACCTACTGGGGGCATGTAAGTGCATTGCGCGGTTCAGGTACCATGGGCGGCCCTATCTCGAAGTGCTGATTGCCATAGGCCTGAATTCGCTTAAGAAATCCATGGGCGATACTATCTCGAAGTGTCGATTGCCAGGTGTTCTTGGGGTCGTTATGGGCGGTGCTATCTCGAAGCATCGAAAGCCAGGCACCCTTCGAGGTATGGTAATGGGGACAATGAATCCGACACAGACCGTGTTGATAGCTGATCTGAGGTTAGACTTCGAAGAATCAAAAAAAAAAAAAAAAAAGTATATATATATATATATATATAAAACCTTTAACTCAAATAAATCAGACCAATACACAGGCACAGATGCTTTAATCTCAGGGATTAATAAACTTTAGGGTAGAGTCAGAAATCAGGGAAACTTGTGCCTGCAACTTGTCTTTAGCCCACCTAGTCTGTAACTTAGCAACTACTTAGGAACCTTTGGTCTAGAGCCTGAACTTAATATGCTTCTGAAGGAAGACTAAGTGAGTTAACTAGTCTACTTAGAGTGCTAGGTTTCGCTTAATTTTGCTAGGGACTAGCAAAAACTAGGCATGGGGGTATTTGATTAGCCCATAGTTGTGGGCTATTTAAGTATTTAAGTGCCTACACATTAGGTTAATTCTAACATTTTTTTAGTATAAATTAGGATGTAAATAGATTAATTCATAGTTTTAATTTAATTACATAATCCATGCATTGCATTCATACTTTAAGTACATTTAGAATTAGTTTAGAATGGCATTTATCTAATTAGATAACCAATTAGTTATATTGTTTTTATTAACATAAAAGTTGAGGGTCTGTATATAAATGGCCCTAATATTTTAACATTATTCTATTTTCTTCTTGCAGGAACGGCTGGCTGCTGCCCCAACGATGAACGCCTAGTGCAGTGAAGAACCCATTCAAGTGGGAGCGGATGTGATGGATCTGGTCAGGTGGATGATTTCAAATGTGTGTAGGTCACTACAAAAGCAGGAGGGAGGCAGCCGAGCTCGGGAGGCCTCCGCCACCGACCCACCACTTTGCAGAGAGAACCTCTCTCTTCCACTCCACACTGCCGGCCTCTACTGTGGCGACGAGCCTCCATCACCGTGGGTGTGTGGTGTGGCAGGCCACACCGCCATCCGGAGCTCGCCGCATCACTGTGAGCACCTTAGCGTGCATCCCCCTAGCCGTCATCGCCGACCACCATCACTGAGCTACCGATCAGCTACCCTCTCAGTAACTTAAGACGTCTGGGAAATTTCCCAGACGTCTGAAGTTACCCGCTCACTTCCACCGCACACGCCTGAAGTCGCACCTGCAGAACCTTCAGCGCACCCACGTCCGTCAACCTTCACCTCAAACGCGCCTGAACTCTCCAACAGCCACGCCTCCGCCCGCGCCTGCAGACCACCGCAACCATCTTCCATGTGCCTGCAGACCAACGCTTCACCGCGGCTGCAGACTAGCGCCCACCGTCTCCAACCGCGCCTGCAGCACCCTCCGCCCGCACTTGCAGAAGCACCTGCAGCTTGCGCGCCCACGCCAACAGCGCCTGCAGACCACCGCCATGCCTCCACCCGCGCCTGCAGAGCCATCTCCATGTGCCTGCAGACCACTGCAGCCACGCCTCGAACCGCGCTTGGAGACCACCGCAGCCACGCTTTCCCCGCGCCTGCAGACCACCGTAGCCATGCCTCCAACCGCGCCTGCAGACCACCGCAGCCACGCTTTCCCCGCGCCTGCAGACCTCCGCATCGCCAGCCGCACACGCCAGCTGCAGACCCTCCGCCCACGCACAACCGCCTGCAGACCGCCATTAGCAGCACCTCCGCCGGAGCTCGTCCGGCCACCTCCGGCCGCCGCGCGACTCGCCGCCACCATCGATTCGAAGCTCTTGGTCCAAGGGACCTCCTCCGAGCTTCCCGCGCCCGGCCATCGGCTCCTCGTCGCGCAAGACAACGGGGAAAAATTCCCCTATTTTGCTATAGTAAACCGTCAATTAAAATTTACATTTTTTACCATTGCCACATTTTAATCATATTTTATTTACTCTACCTTGCGGAAAATATCCTATAGTTTCTCATAATTGCCATTTCAGCATTATTTCTTGCTTAAACCTTAATCTAAAGGCAATCTTGGCTTGGTTCTTGTCCAAATTGACTACGAACAAACATTTTTAAGTGGCGCGAATTTTAATATGTTATTGCCTCCTTGTGGATATGACCCGCTCCTCTACCGTTGGTTATTTCTTGTTAAAAATTGATTAGTCGATTTTTCCACCACATTAAACTACAAACGACTCAAAAGCGATAGATCGATAAGCTAGAGGCCATTTCTCTGGGAGGAAAACTGCAGCCAAGGTGTTGCAGTGCGGTTTGTTTTGGCCCTGCCTTCACCAAGATGCACACAAGTATGCCAAGCATTACACTAGGTGCCAGTCGTTATGGTCAATGTCACGTCATGACATGATGCCCTTACAACACATCCTAGCTGCGAAAATCTTCGACATTTGGGGAATTGATTTCATGGGTCCCTTTGCTCCTTCCAACGGCTTCGAATTCATTCTCGTGGCTATTGACTATGTTTCGAAATGGATCAAGGCTATTCACACACGACGTGCTGACCATATTATATCCACTCGATTAGTCAAAGACCACATCTTTGAACGCTTTAGGATCCCTCGAGCCATTATCTGGAATGGTGGAAGCCACTTTACCCATGCATCTTTCGGGCACTTCTGAGGAAATAAGGAGTTCGCCATCGTATCGCATCCCCGTATCATCCTCAGATGAACAACCAGGCCGAGGTGTCGAACCGGCAAATCAAGCAAATTCTTCAGAAAATGGTTCGGCCTGACCGTAAGGATTTATCCGACAAGCTGATTAACGCACTTTGGGCGTATCGGACAACCTTCAAGGCTCCCCCTGGTATGTCTCCTTAGAGAATCGTTTACGAGAAGCCTTGTCATTTGCCCGTGGAGTTACAGCATCACGCTTATTGGGCGCTTCACCAATGTAACCTCAACCCTGAACTGTGTGGTCGAGAAAGGAAACTCCAAATCCAGGAGCTGGAAGAGCTCCGTCATGAAGCCTATGATTCTACCTTAACTTTCAAGCAATGCACTAAGGCTTTTTACGATAGCCATATTCGACGGAAGGAATTTGAGCCATCTCAACAAGTTTGGCTCTACAATGCCCAGCTTAAATTCTTTCCTGGAAAACTGAAGTCCAAATGGACTAGTCCTTTCTTGATCTCAAGACCATTTCCCAACGGGGCCATTGAGATTGAAGATCCCAAATCTGGGCATAAATTTACGGTCAATGGGTAGCGCTTGAAACCCTATTGTACTCATGAACCTGCCCCCGTTGGAGAAACTAATGCCCTGCTGGAGGGTAACTAATTTTGTGCCTCATTCTAAGTCCAGCTGGGGATGTTAAATTCAGCGCTCATTGGGAGGCACCCCAACAACACTCTGCCACTGTCACACTCACTTCACTTCACCACCCACCATCCACCCACCCTACCACCCTGCTGTATACCTTGCACCTCAGCTCTCGTTACCCGATCTTTCAGCCTTCCTCTACCCTACCCTACATGCATATGTGGACATAGCATCATTTGGCATGGGGGGTGGATAGGCATCCTTAGGATCTGGGTATTTTAGGGTATCATGCAGTTTCCACCTATCTATAAATATGTAAAAAAAAAAAATGGTGTTTAGTAATGATCTGAAAGCTGAAACAAAAATACAATAAGCGTTTATGGATATTCAACCACTGTTTTGAAGACTTTCCAGGCCACAGAAGGTTCATTCGCTCAGGCTTGGCTTAATTCACATGAGCATTGACAAGATAGATTAGAATCTCTCCTAACAAAGGACATATTCTTGTACCTGAGATACCAGTACAGGATTCGTTGGTTTGCTTCTACTTGAGAGCCTCAGTAATCTTGGTTCACACTACACATATCAAGAAAGACCAGGTGAACATAACATCCAACCCTAGTATCCATTAGGGAAGGTGGAGTCCTTACCTATGCACGCAGGTAGACTTTCTATCCCAGGCTTTAGTCTTGTGTTTAGGAGAGACTCCTTCCACCAAAAGAAAAGTGTGCTCCTCCAAATAATGTTGTAAGAGATATACTGACACATGTTTCAAAAGAAAAAAAAAGAAGGGGTACAAATAAATCAGTATGTCTCACAAATATCTATAAAATCTTCCTACAAAAAAGTTCTTCAGGGCAAATACCCTATTTTCTTGAAGGCACAAATGTCATAAATTGCGAGTTGAGTTTTCCATCATCTTTTTAAGGGTCAATCCGAAGACATGAGCTGAAACTGGGGCAAACCTGCTCTTAAAAATTCGTGAAATCCTAGGCTTGAGCCTCAATGTTCATCTGGTTAGTCTTGATCCTTCACTATGCACAAGCCATAATCTCTTGAGCTCTCGAGTACGGCAAAAATCTCCTGGGTCCTGGAAATAGTACTTAAGATTTAAATATCAATAGTCCTGGTTAGCCGAGAGATGATCTATGTCACATAAGACTTAAAGTACTGGCAGTCTTCTCTACAACTGGTTCTCACAATATCCAAAAATAGACACACTATGTCGCCTCAGAAGAAAATCTTCAGCTTAAGATCATTTCTAAATACAATACAAAAATGTTTTGCTACGGACTAGCAAAAGATAGGCATGGGGGTATGCTTGCACAGCAAAAATACACCAATAATTATGCCATCTTGTGCTATTTCCTAGCATTGCTAGTGTATATTTGGTGGCCATAGTCGCATTTGTGAAAATAACCGCATGCATGCATTTATTTGAGAGGGGAGGAGAGTAAATAAAAAGGCCTTGAAATTAACGTATTCCTCATGTGTTGCCTCGCAAGTTCACCAACTTTATTTTTATTTTTATTTGACTTTGAATTTCTTCTCCGCAGCTGCAAGGCATGGCGTGTTCTTCTTCATGCCATTCTCTGCAGCAAGCTTGCCCTGCTAGCCGCAAGCAGAGCCATGCACAACCTAGGGCATGGCTGTGCTTGCCACCTTCCTCTTTAAAAAGGGCACAGCGATCTTCCTTGCGGTTGGGCCTGGTCCACACAATGAACATAGACAGCATCTTCTTCTTCCAGCCCATCTCCTCCCCTCTCTTCTCCAGACGCAGCCTCTCTTCTTCTTGAGGAGCCACACTGCGGGCAAGAGCAACCTACAGTGGTACACAACCACCTCTATGAGTCCCACCGCCACCCAGCTCATCAAAGAGCCGGTGGGCGTGGTGGTTCACCTCTCCGTTTCGTCGTTCCAAGCCATTTCCGCCATTTCCACAGAGCCGAGCTTTGAAGCTCAAGCATAGCAGTAGCACGGCACCAGACTCTTCCTCCGCATGCGCCAACCACCGCGTGCCCCTGCAACAGTCGGCGCAGCTCTTTCCGCATGCGCAGGCGTGCTCCACAGCACCCGCACTCGCAAACAGGCCACAGCCGATCGCGCGAGCCGAGCACACACTGCAGCTACTGTTCACGATAGAGAGTGCGACACTGTAGCTATAGTGCGGTGACCGGAAAGCTTCTAACTTATCCGGTCGACACGCGCTCTCTCTCCTCGCCGCAACCGTCGCCAGCCCGTCCGCACGCCCGCTCCCACATACGCCAGCGCCCGTACCCGTTTGCACCCGCAACTTTGCCCGCGTTCATCTCAGCGTGTAGCGCACTGCACTACATCTCCCTCCCTCGTACTCACTCCCTCTTACGTGCGCGTGCATCTTCACGCGCCTGCGCGCTTGCACCTACGCGTGGCCATCAGATGTCGGCAGCTGCGTTAGGATGACTTAAACGCCCACGCCATCTTTAGCAGACGCTCTCTCTCTCTCTCTCACAGCACTCTGTCACTCCCTCCTGCAGACACATACACACACACACACTCTCGTACACACACCCACTCACTTATACACTACTATATACTTATATATATATATACGTATATATATTTATACATGTACATATTTACATACATATATATATACATATATTAGTACTTATGTAACTAAGTATTAGTATACATACGTATATATATATACATATATACGTATACCTATAACCATAAATCCATATATATATATCTGCAACTATATATAGTTATATATACATAGATATATATTTAATTGTAAATATATATATATATACATATACATACATCTATCTATACATATATTTACATATCTATATATATATATACATATATATATATATACATATATATCTACATATACACCTATATACTTATAACCATATCTATATATATACATGTAGATATATATTTACATATATACATATATATATATTTTTTTTTCATATCACCTACCACACGTATCGCGGGAATATCTGCACCAATTGTTGATATTCCCCGATACACGTGCGCAGCAAGCGTCATCACACATCTTCCACCCATCCATCCTATGCTCCACGCGGCACTTCCTCCTGTTGGTTGCGTCTTCCTAGACGATGATCAACTCGACACCGTACTACACGCCATTTCCACCTCCACCCCCACCCCTATATAGATATAGAATATATACAAATATATATATACTATATTTACTTTATTTCTGTTTCTCTTTCTTGCCATTAAAAAGATAAAAAGAAATATATACAAAAGAGAAAAGATAATCCTTGACTTGCAGGTACTCAGTCTTACGAATAGCAAGACCAGTTTTGGGAACCCTAATTTGGCTCAAAGTCAAGAGCCTGATTTTGAGGGTGTACCTCAAGGACAAAAATTATCAGAAAAAATCTTAAATAGAAAAACACCAAAAACATAATAAACTAACGGAAGAGATTCATTGTAGGAAGGGCGTAAAAACTTATTCACCTCTAATCCCGCTTCCCTGAGTTCGACCCTGAGCCTAAAAGTGACTAAGATAAAATCAAGTATGCCAGGTTAAAAATTTTTTGTAAAAAGATGGTTAGGCTCAATTTAGGTTAACCACTATACGCATTTCAATGATTAAATCACCATACTAACACCACCTATCTGGGTCTACACCAGTCTACTACTTGGACCTCCCAACTCGAGTTGACCATTTTTGAGCTTGTAGGTCCAGTCCTTTGTGTTGTAATCTTTATGGCCTACAAAATAAGACTCTAGTTCTTTCCTTGGTATCCATATTAATTTGGATTCGGTTCTGCTAGCGGTCTCCTTGACGAAGATCCTTTGTCAACCTTAGGGCTAGATAAATTTTGTACTTTACTGATCAAATTATTTGATTTCTCCCTAAGACATGTGAGTTCATCTTCAATAGCATGCATCTTTGTTTTTAAGCTAGAAAATTCTAATTTTAAATTAGTGTTTTCCTCAATCAATTTGCTATTTTCAATGATTAGGTTTTGATTTTCTGATTACAAATCATCATCTTTAGGACTAGAACTACTTTCTAGGTCCTTAAGTTTTATTTCTAGCCTATCACTTTCAGATTTAGGGAAACAAAGCTTCTTTTTCATGTTTTGTTTTTTACCTTTAATTAGTTACTAATTTCATGGAGTTCTTCAGAGGCATCTTGGAGTTCAAAATTTAACTCATTGTCACTGTTGTCGCTGTCGCTTTCTACGATTACCATGAAACCCATGTAAGCAGTTTCATTCTTCTTCTCGGGAATTTCTTCTTCCTCCGAGCTCGAGTTGTCCCAAGTTGCTTCGTGCACCTTTTTGTGTTTCTTCTGCTTCTCCTTCTTCTCTTTCTTGAGAAGAGGGCACTTAGGTGGTAGATGCCCTTTTCATTATCGTGGTAGCAACGTCTAGGGCTACCATGCTCCTTCTTATCTTTCTTTTCTTTCTTTGATTCCCTACAAAACTTGGAAAATTTTCTAAGTAAAAATTTAAAATCTTCATCACCGGAACTTACCTTGGTGTCTGAAGTGGCTTTGATGGAGAGAGTCTTCTTCGACTTTGGCTCTGGTGTATCCTTCTTCAGCTTCAAGTTTGTCTCGTAGGACATTAGATTGCCTAGGAGATCCTCCATGTTTAGCTCCTTCACCTCGTTCACCTCCTCGATGGCAGTAACCTTCTGTTCCCATTCTAGTCCAAGGGAACGAAGAAGCTTCCCTTGAAGCTCCCCCTTGATGAAGGTCTTTCCTAATGCCTTAAGATTGTTCACAATGAGAGTGAACCTAGTGTTCATCTCACTTAAAGATTCATTAGTCTTCATACAAAAAGATTCAAATTCTTGAGAAAGTAAGTTGAGTTTAAAAGACTTTACCTTGGAGGTACCCTCGTGAGTTACCTCAAGTGTATGCCAAATCTCGTATGCGGTGGTGCATTGCGAGATTCGATTGAATTCTTTCGGGCTCAACACGCAATACAATGTGTTCATCATTTTTGCAGTGAGAGAGAGCTCTCGGATCTGTTGTTGCAAGTAGCCTCCAGTGGGTTTCTCTGGGATGTCAAACGACGTCTCACATCTGGCCCAAATCGTGAAGTCGTTGGCTTAAAGCCACGTCTTCATCTGCAACTTCCAGTATGGGTAGTCATTTTCGTCAAAGAATGGCGATCTAGTGGTAGACTGCCCCTCCAGAATCCTCGTCGTGGAACACTCCCTTCCATTGGATCTTCCCTGGATATTAGTCCTAGAAAGCAAAAACCTACTCTGATACCAATTGTAAATCCCAATGGAAGGGGGATGAGATATGCGTGACGTAATATAAAATGCGAAATTATGTAAACAATCTCAAAAATAGCACAATCACTCAATTACAAAAGTATTTTTAAGTGGAAACCCAAACTGGGTAAAAACCACCACCTAACCCTTTCGAGCTAGGATTTCCCGATCGACAAAGTTGATCAAATCTACCAAAGTACTACTTTAACGAGGGTAGTACAACCTTAATACAACCACGCTACTTGAACCCGAGGGTACCGTTCCTCAACCCGCTTCTCTTCACGAGAAGGATTTTGTCACACGAAGGAGACGGGAATTCACAATGTGAATAGCCAACACAATTACAAAGGTAAATTACAACTCAACCTATTGAGCCACAAGGTGAATGATTAAATCTAGATACTATAGGTAAGGGAACCTCCCTTTGAAGGGAGTGAGTCAGCTTGACGATGTGAGTGCGTGAACCACGTGGGGGCACCTCGTCGCTCTTGTAATCGTGGAGGGAGAGCGGGTGCACAACTGGATTCAAGTTCTCTAGATGTGGAGCAAAAGCTTGGGGAGATAGAGCTTCTTCTAGATGATCTTCTACTTTTTGACACAAGAGATGTGGAAATGGTATTCAAGGTGTGTATCTACAAGGCAAGGGTCCTCCTCTATTTATAGAGGGCCTAAGAAGGCTTTGGAAGCCCTTAGAAAGATTCCATAGCCATTGGGGTTGAACCCAAGGCAAAACAAGCTGTAATCTGAATCAATTATGATTCTGACAGGATCATCAGACGTCTGGTCCAGGTATTAGATGTCTAGAAAACTTGTTTAAGATGTTTGGGAACTAAGTCAGATGTTTGATTCAGGGTGGGTTTCCTTCCCGACCTGTTCAGACCTAAATAGGGATCTAGTTTATAACTATCAGACGACTACAAGACATCTGGCACTAGTTCTGGACGTCTGGAAACCTATTGTACTGTGGCAATGGATTCCTAACATAGGTTAATGGCTAGAAAATCTCACAAAGGTGATTTTGGGTGAGTTGAGGCAAAACAGTCACCTATCAGACGTCTGATATATGCCTAAAGGTTATAATCCTCAATGTTTACTTTGGTAGCCAACATTCCACTAATTGGATGTCTGGCACAACCATTAGACGTCTAGACTAAGGTCTAGATACCTGATGATGTGTGCACATTTATTGAGGGTAAAATGCCTATTCATGCATGTTCCAAAGCATAGATTTGCATTTCATGTTACAAATATTTCTTAGCATTCATCATTCTGCATTTGGAGTAGTTGTATATAAATTACGTTAATTGCATCCTTTTTGCAGTGAGGACAAAAGGATATTTATTGTGGAGCCTTGGATTGATGATCCAGCCACACTGATCTGATCAAGATGACGATAGGAGTCCAAAGCCTTCGAAATCACCTCGATCGGAGTTCCGTAGCACCATATGCAGTTCAAGGAAGAAAAGCGGCCAAGGCACTATGTGACATAATTTGGAGCTTTAAATGACAAATTTGACCACGTGGATTGATTCAGGTCGACGATCATAGCCTAACAGAGTGAAAAGCGACTCAATCCGATCTCTGTAGCAACCCCTACAACGAAAAGAAGATGGATGACCCAAATTGCACCACGAGGTGCAACCTAGGCCGCCCATGTGCACGCATGTGCCACCGCATACGCACAGCAGCGCGGGTGCACACCCATGTGCGGAGGCACACATGTGCACAGTGCAGCACCCGTGCGTGAGTGTGCGCGTGTGTGACACAGTGTGCGGAGCGCGCACCAGCGTAGTGGCAGCGTGGGCACGTGCTCGGTTGGTACTGGCCTACAGTGATGCTTACAGCATCACTAATTCTTCGTGTGCCAGTAAAGCCAGCTGTGGGCATGAGCGGGAGTAAGCGGGAGTGAGCGGGCATGAACTACCTACAGCGATGCTTCCAGCGATGTCCTGGTGGTCACTGATAGTCCGATACCTATTTTTGCCTCTTCTCCTCCACTATAAAAGGACCTACTCCTGCTCTCTTCCAAGCCATCTCTACCTACTCTATTCCCAGCAACTCCCAAGCTCTAGCAAGCCTACCAACGCTCCATTAGAGCTTGCTCTCAAGCTCCCAAGGCTCCTATTAGTTTAGCAAACCTCTGCCTCACCAAATATTCATCCATCTTCCCATCCCCATTCATGGGTCGCCTTGGAGCCGTCCTCCCATCTCCATTCTGGTAGCAAATCGTCACCGCCTTCTCACCTCCTTTTCAGAGCCACGCTGAGGCTTTCCTCTACCTGACGTCCTCCTGCATCTCACCTCCATCGTCTCATTCCTCACCTCCTTCATCCGAGCTTCTTCCATGCACCATTGTCTCATCGAACAACCGATTCGAGAGATTCCTTCTCACCTCCCTCTCTTTTTATGCCTTTATAGTTTATTGTAACTGACATTGGAGTGATTTATATATCAGATTTGTTCCATATCTCTAGTGATTGATTCTCCTTGTCTTCTTCTTTCATAACTACAAAATATAACAAAACCCTAAAATACCAAAAATAGACAAAACGAAGCATGATTTTCAATTAAAGTAAATGTCGCCTCCCCGTGTTTGACTTGGGACACCCTTGGAGTTTCAATATAAATTTTATTTTACCACGAGTATTGCAACTATGATGACGTGCGACTTGTAACCCTGATTTCAAACTCGCGAAATATGTGCGATCATTTTGGCGCTGTTGTCAGGGAGGCAACACTCTTTGGTTTTCTTTTTCTGTGTTTTTCCGCCTTACCTAACTTTTATCTCACTTTTTCTCTGATCTTATTGTGATTCCTAGTACTCATCCGAGGCAGGCCAAAGTTAATAGATTGGAGATAGGTGCAGATGAAGGTTTTGTAAGTTTATCCCTACCAACCCCACCCACTAGTTCATTTCACTACACTAATAACTCAAACCGAAATCAACTTAGGTTCTTTTTATAAACCCTACGATAGATTTGGTTGTTTGTTTGCCACCCCCACTCATCTCACCCTCGCATATATAGCAAAAAAAAAAACTCTTCTCTTGAGGGATTTTCTGAAAGCTACACACTTAACAACCACAACTTCTCACCCTAAGGCGCACAGTCACATCGATTCTACCAGTTAACCGGGATCTGACTTGTGGACCAAGTATACCTAATTCAACACACAAATAACTTACTAGAAATCTGAATAGATCAAACATTTCTGTCCCTTAACTAAGTGGTGCAATAGGTCAATTGATTGAACTGTTTGGGCCGCACCACTTAAGATAAAAGTGATTCGTCAAGTAGCTTGCCACTTAGGGTTGATTCCTAGGGCTGAACCAGCCACTCCACAGTATTTTTTACTTTTAAAGGAACATATCTACACCCGTGTGTTTGCACCTCAAAACACGCCTGTAATAACGCCTTCTTGTGCTATTTTCTAGCATTAACATTGCATAATAGGATCCTGTAATCGCATTTGTAAAAACACTTGCATGCATGCATTTAATCAAGAGAGGAAGAGGAGTGAAACAATCACCTACATAGTTACATTTTTCTTCAAGTGCCTCCATGCAAAATCACCCTCTTTTTATTTTTCCTCTTGATTTCTTCTTTTCTCTCCTTCCCGCGGCTGCACTCTTCCCGCAGCTGCATGCAGCAGCCCGCAGCACTTCTTCCCGTCACTTCTCCCTGCCAACGCCGCTCCCTATAGCTGCAACTCGCACACCCTCTCCCTGCTGCAGCCAACACACCACTCTCCCCTCCTCTATAAGTAGCTGCAGCTTCATCCTCGCGACGCAGCGGCTGCAACTGCTGAAAAAAAACCCGCAGCCATCTTCTCCACCGCTTTCCCCTCCCATACGTCGGCCCTCCGTCAAGGAGGCACCCGGCGAGCAGGAGAACCCACTGTGGTGTGGTGGTGCACACCACCACAGTGGGAGCACCACCGCCCAGCTCTTCGACGAGCCGGTGGGCGTGGTGCATTCCCTCGCTTCGTTTTTTCTCTTTAACGCCATTGCCGCCGCTCCAAGCTTCGAAGCTTGAAGCCACGGCAGCAGCAGCCCAGCAGCAGCAGCAGCAAGTCCTCCCGCCCCTCCGCGACCGTCCCCGCAGTCGCTGACCACCTCCGCGCGCGTCTGCAGGGCGTTCCCTTCCTCCGTCTCCGTTCTGTCCGCCTCGCAGTTGCACCCGTAGCCCGCCGCCGCGCGCACTGCAGCGGCCGGCTACGGCCTCACGCCGACCCCTGCCCCCCTCCGCGACCCTCCGCGACCACCTGCAGACCTCCTCCACGCTCGCTCCTCCGCGCCATCGCCCGCTCGTCGAGTTCGCGCAGGCCTGCAGAACCCTGCGCGAAGGCGCGCCCGCACCCGCCGTCTTCAGACGTCCGCCGCCGCGAGCAGACGTCTTAACTCGCTGCCATCGTCCGCGCTCGCGATCTCTCCAGCCCGCTCTCTCTCTCTGCTGATCTCTCTCTCCCGCTCTCTCTCTCTCACGTATTCTCTCTCTTTTTCACTCACTCACAGACACACACTACACCAACACACACACATCTTCACCGACACACACACTTACACTATACGTATAGTTATATATAGTAACATATATATACTTATATACATCTATATATAATATATACATACATATATATATATATATATATATACACTTATATACATAGTAATATCTATAGTTATGTATACATACATATATATATAATATATATATATATATATCTACTTATATATATCTATATACTTATACATATACTTATATATATATATATATATACTTATATACATAGTATATCTATATATTTATGTATACACACACATATATATAATATATCTATATATATATATATATATACACGTATATATATATCTATATACTTATACATATACTTATATATATATACATATATACTTATATACATATATATATACATATCTATATACTTATATATATACACACATATATATATATATATATCTAGATACATATATACTTATATACATATATATATATATATACATCTATATAGTATTATATATATATACTTATATACATATATGCATAGCTATATACATATATACATACATATATATATATACATATACACCTATATATATATATATATAATACATATATATCTATATATATCTATACATATATACTTATACATTTATATACATATAGATATATTTACTCATATGCATACATATGTACATATATTTTCACGTTATTTACTATACGCTGTATCACGGGGATATCTGCACCAGTTGCTGATATTCCCTGATACACGCGTACAAAAAAAGCGTGGTCCCATACATCATCCATCCTCCATCCACACTCCACGCGGCACATAGTCGTGTTGGTTGCGTCTCTCTAGACGTCAACTGACTCGACATTGTGCTACACTCCATCGTCACCTCCACCCCCACCCCTTTATATATATACTACATATAAATATATATCTATAGCTACTATATTTACTTTCTATCTGTTAGCTTCCTTCTTAGTAAAAAGATAAAAAAAGGTATAAAAGTGAAAAGATAATCTTTGATTTGCAGGTACCCCCGTCTTGCGAGTAGCAAGACTTGTTTTGGGACTCTGTTTGGCTAAAAGCCAAGGACACAATTTTGAGGGTGTGCCTCAAGAACAAGGATTACCATAAAAAACCTAAATAAGAAAAACACCAAAAACACAATAAACGAATGGAAGAGACGCGTTTTAAGGAAAACGTAGAAACTCGACTTTAACCCCACTTCCCTGAGTTCGACCCTGGGCCTAAAAGTGACAAGATAAAATCAATTAGGCCAGGTTTAAAATTTTGTAAAGAGATGGTTAGGTCTGAATTAGGTTAACCACTATACATATTTCAACGATAAAAACATCATATTAACAACCTATCCAGGCCGACTCATCATGACTTTTCTGGCGCCGTTGCCGGGGAGGTGCGCTTTCGAGTAAGTTTCTATCCAATTCCTTTAAATTTGTCTCTTCTCTCTTCACGGGTATTGTTGTTTTTTGGTGTGCAGGTGAACCTGGTGGAAGGAGAAGAAGGCTGACGAAGTCGAGGACGTGAGCAGATCCAAGGCGGGAACGAGAGCGTGAAGACGTCGACATCGCATTGGAGCTTCGCACACGTTGACGAACAAGTAGGTTTTCTTTTCTCATCAAATTAGGGTTAACTTGCCACCACAATAAAAAAAAAAAAAATTTTAAAAACTAAAAACTAGAAAAACTTCTTGGGATTTCTTGAGGGCAAGTGGATTAAAATTCACTTGATTGATTGGTTGTCTTCACTCCCACTGTCCTGGGATTTCCCGCCTTACTTCGCATAGCGAAAATCCGAGAATCTTGATTCTTAGATTTTTCGCCGTGGGAAGTATTCTTTGAGGCAAAGAAAAAGATTGCTTGTATCCCTCTTTTGCCTCACTTATCTTTAATTCAGGATCACATTTTTGGTGGGGAGACATGGAATTGAGTTGATTCCAACCCCACCACGACTTTTCAAACTTGCCCGTGATTCGATCCTGAATACTTCAACCCCAACAATTTTATTTTCTTTATCTTTTGGTTGAAGCCTTGTGTGTGGAAATCATTTCTAGTGATTGGGAGCACTTGAATTGAAGTGTTTTGGCTCCCTGTCACATTGATATAAAACTGATTCCTGCATCCACACTTAGAAATCTCCATTTAGGGTAGCCCATTGCATTTTAAGTATGCATTAACTAACTGATAATTGAAGAAGGGTTTCTTGGGTTTTAGAAGGAAAACCTGTATTTTTGCAAAAACCCGGAGATTGGTTGAATCGGTAATTCAGCAAAACCCTAAAATTCATACTACTTAAGGCTGAACTCTAAAAACCATTCGCCAATAAAAACTTCAATTCGGGGAGATTTCCCCGTTGCATGCTTGTTCTTACATACTCTTAAAATCAATCACTTGGGCATTACCCGTAAACAACGCCCTTCACATTCCAAAAGCACTTGACCCTAAGCCTCTAATTAAAACTGGTAGTAACTTGACCCTTACAAAGGATTGGAGGTCTAACTACCTGTGTGTAGCGACTACGTGCTGGTAAGAGTTCCCGCGTGCTATCGGGTGTCTAAGACTGGGGCAAACGGCCTTTCAATCTGGCCCGGTGGTTCCGCGGTGCTCTCATTCGGTTCCGTAGTTCGTGATAGTAGGTAACTTAGATCTTTAGGTCTAAGGGCACACTGTAGAGGTTAGGAACTTGACTGTATTGATTTGTAATCAAGTGTACCTTTGCGGCGTCATTTCTCTCATCCCTTTTCCCTTCTCATCTCCCCAATTCTTCCTGCGGTAGTGCATGTTTGGGAGGAGGTCACAAAACCCTGAACTATTTGAATTGACTGATAAATCTAGAAAACAAGTCGAATCGTCCTCCTCCTCGACAAACATGGCTGCACGCCCACCCCCAAATCCCGAGGGAGGAAACCGCCCTCAGAACCCACCAGGTGGTGGAGCCTTAGATCCCATAACCCGCCTCCAAGCCCAAATGGAAATGTATAATGAGCAAATCGAAGCCATTCGGGAAACATTGGAGGAAATGCAGAACCCTCCCGAACGGGAGGAGCCTAGGTCTCTTAGCTCTTATCAGAATCCCGCTGCTACAGAGACCATAGGACAAATTCGGGTCCCCATGGGCGGGGACGACTTTGAATTAAAACCAAACATAATTGGCCTAATCAATTTTCACTTTCATGGTCTTGCAAGTGAAGACCCATTTCTCCACTTGGAAGACCTAACCCGACTTGCTGAAACCGTTAAACCAAGAAATGTCGGGTTATCTATAGTCCTCATGAAGATGTTCCCGTTTTCATTACGGGATAAAGCGTCGCAATGGTTACGCACCCTTGGGAGAACCATCCACTCTTGGGAAGAAATGCGAACAACGTTTCTCAAGAAGTTCTTCCCAATCGGGCGGACCAATGCGCTTTGCCGTGCTATCACTTCATTTACGCAACAAAATGGCGAACAATTTCATGAGGCATGGGAGAGGTATAACGACCTCCTCAGGAAGTGTCCACACCACGGTCTGCCTAAGTGGCATATAGCCCAGATTTTCTACTATGGGCTAAATGAGACTTTGAAGCAGATTGCAGACGCTTCCTGCGGAGGGAACTTTATGAATAAAGACGAGAATGGAGCATTCGAGCTGTTTGAAAATATGAGTGAAAACTCGATGAACAATGCTTCCATTGTCGCCTTTAATCGTACCAGCCAGCCCCGAAATGTCCACAAAGTTGACACGGGACCCTCCCATTCATCCACTGATCTAAGCCTTATTGCACAAAAACTGGATGAAGTCTCCGTCGTGCACAAGAAGCTGGACGAGCTTCTGGCCAACCCCGCCTGATCTATGGCAAACACCACCTCTTCACCACTTCGTCACAATCCAAGTTCTTCTAATACCAGGCTTATCCCGAGAAACCCCGTTAGACCTTCCTTACCGAGTGTCGCGCCAAACGACTCGGTAAGTCATGTGGAACTAGTTTCTGTAAGCCAGTATTTCGACACGGAGGACCAAGCCTCCGTATGCTCAGACGCATATCTACATGCGGACGCGTCTTCTGGCATAGAAGATGCTTGCGCCCTGGGGAACAACCCGTTCTCTGCCACTTATAACCCAGGGTGGCGTAATCATCCGAACTTCGCATGGTCCAACAACCCGCAGCGCCAAAACCCCGCGGGTGGACCAATGCGACCGTCCGCACCCGTCATCCCAAGGGTCCAGTTTAATCCTATGGCAAATCCGCCATCAGGCCCTTGCGTACCACAAACTGAACACGCATCAAGCCCTCTTGACAAATTGATGCGAATGATGACGGAAATGTCAAAGCGCCATGAAGAGAACATGACCTCTCTTCAGCACCAATTGGCACAGCAGAACACCGAGATCAGTCAACTACGCATGGCGACTCGATCTCAGGGCACTCTTCCCGCCCAACCTGTTCCAAACCCGCGAAGTTTCGTGCCCCGTGGTTCTCAACCATAGGTACGACCTTCTCAGGGACAGGTTAATCAAGTTCTGCAAGCTCCGAGCATTCCACCGGGATTTCAGGCTAATCCTGCTGCAGCACCACACTCTTATATCCCCATTGCAAACCCTCCTCCACCGTATGATCCCACTGGACCCGCATTGTCCAATGCTATCACTACGAGGAGCGGTAAGCAGACTGTCGATCCGCCTCGACCTGATCTTGGCCCATCTTCTTCTTCGCCCTCTCATTCGGGATGCATACCACATTCGCGAGAGGATGATGCACCAAAACTTGTGCCAGAATCAGTCCCATCCCCTGAGGCTCTACTAAGGGAGCCAAAAGGCAAAAAGAAAAATACGCAGGCCTTTGACAACCTACGTAATTTGTTCAGGGATGTAAAAATCAAGGTACCCCTACTCGAGGCAATCGACCACATACCTACTGTCGCTCGATTTCTCAAAGACTACACAACACCCAGGCGACAGTCAAAGAAGACTAAGAATCCGGTGGTTCTCTCGCCTCATGCGAGTTGTGCTATACTGTCAAACTTACCACCGAAGCAGAAAGATCCGGGCACACCACTGATTTCCTGTAGCATCCAAGGCTGCAGTTTTAACCGTGCCTTGCTTGATCTAGGATCTTCCATCAATCTCATACCAACCATCATGCTCAAAAAAATTTCCTTGGGAAATCTGAAACCCACCCCTGTCACGTTACAGTTGGCAGATCGTTCTGTCAAAATCCCGAAGGGTGTGGTGGAAGACGTGGTGGTTAGGGTCAACAGTCTCTGTTTTCCTGTTGACTTTCTTGTTTTAGATATGGAAGTTCCTAGTTCACTTTCTGATTGTCCGATCATCCTCGGTCGACCTTTCTTGGCCACAGCCTGCGCCCACATCGACTGCGAGTCGGGCTGTATTGAGATTGCCGTTGGATCTGAGAAGCTCAAGCTTAACATATTCAAGGCAGCCAAGAACTTTGATTGCGATTGCATTGAGGATGACACGTCTGACGAGGACATGGCCGTCAGCGCGTGTATCGGACTAATTGGGACCTATTCGGACTGCTGCGGATTACCTATAAACACTGATAACTGCCTGACCAACGCATACTGTGACGTTCCCCAATCCCTCCCTTGTCCAGTACCTTCTCCTGGCCAGACCTCTGACGAGGTTTTCTCCGCTTCCCATACCTCGTGGTCTGAGTCATATCCGGGCTACTCACTGTCGGTCCATACTCATGAAGAGCGAATTGCCCTTTCTTCCCCGCCAAATCAGGCAGATTTACAAATCCACACTGGGACCTTGAGCCCATATACTTCTCACTGGGGCTATTCATTTTTGGATCCATCTATCCAAGAAGCCCCTCTTCTTGGCCAATCTGAAGGCCAGTTTCTTCCTCCTAACTTGTTCTCCTACCCGTCTAGGACACTCTCGTCCCAAGAAATGCCAGATCCTTCCCCATCCACTCCCGAGCTAAAAATGCTGCCTAATACACTCAAGTATGTTTTCCTGGGACCAAATGAAACGCTCCCTGTAATCATCAGTTCAAAATTAACCATGGAGCAGGAGTGCAAACTAACTAAGGTCCTCCTAGAACACAAGGCAGCTATTGGATGGTCTTTATCAGACTTATCTGGTATTAGTCCCTCCTACTGCACTCATCGTATATATACGGAGGAGGAGGCTCGACCTTCTCGCGAGATGCAGCGACGTCTCAACCCTAACATGCGGGAGGTCGTTAAGAATGAAATCATTAAGTGGCTGGATGCGGGTATAATCTAGCCGATCAGCGATAGCCCCTGGGTGAGTCCGATTCACGTTGTGCCCAAAAAGGCAGGACTCACCATCCGTGTCAATGACAGGGGCGAATCCATCCCTACACGCACTCCTACATCTTGGAGAGTGTGTGTAGATTATAGGAAACTCAATGCTGCAACCAAGAAAGATCACTTCCCGCTACCATTTATTGACCAAATCCTTGAGCGGTTAGCGGGAAATAAATTTTTCTGCTTCCTGGATGGATTCTCAGGATATAACCAGGTGGCAATAGACCCTCGAGACCAAGAGAAAACCACTTTTACCTGCCCTTTCGGCACCTTCACCTTTAGAAGGATGCCGTTCGGACTTTATAACGCGCCAGCAACTTTCCAGAGATGCATGCTGGCGATATTTCATGACATGGTGGGTGACTTTCTCGAGGTCTTCATGGATGACTTTTCAGTCTTTGGACCATCTTTCGACGAATGTCTTGCCAACCTGACTCGCATCCTTAGGAGATGTATTGATGTAAACCTCGTACTTTCCTGGGAAAAAAGTCATTTTATGGTGCACGAGGGAATTGTTCTTGGACATATCATCTCCGATAGGGGTATCGAGGTTGATAGAGCTAAGCTCGATATCATTGCTGATTTACCTGTGCCTGGTTCTGTCAAACAAATCCGCTCCTTCTTGGGACACGTCGGTTTCTATAGGAGATTCATCAAAGACTTCTCCAAAATTTCTCGACCCTTAACTCATCTCCTATCAACCGACGTGCCCTTCGACATGGGCCCTGACTGTATACAAGCATTCACGCAGCTGCGTAATGCTGTCACCAAGGCCCCTGTTCTCCAACCGCCTGATTGGTCCCTCGACTTTGAACTTATGTGTGACGCTTCAGACCTTGCAGTCGGAGCCATCCTGGGACAAAGACGCGATAGACACCCCTTCGTGGTATACTACACCAGTAAGACGTTGGACGAGGCCCAGCGTAATTATACTACCACTGAAAAGGAACTACTGGCAGTCGTCTTTGGGCTGGAGAAATTCCGTTCTTACCTTCTAGGCTCTCACGTTGTTGTTTTCACTGATCACGCGGCCATTCGCCATCTCATGCACAAGAAGGATGCCAAGCCTAGACTGATTCGTTGGATCCTTCTGCTCCAGGAATTTGACATTGAGATTCGTGATAAGGTCGGAGCCCAGAATGTTGTGGCTGATCACCTTTCCAGACTGGACCCTGACCATATTGGACTTACTCTGCCAATTAATGAAGTTTTTCCTGATGAGCACCTATTGGCAATAAATGTGGCAAGTGGACCGTGGTATGCCGACATTGCCAATTACCTTGCTTCTGGATCTCTTCCACGTGGCTGGCCTAAAAACCAGCGCGAGCGTCTCATGGCAGAAGAAAAGTATTATTTCTGGGATAATCCACTTCTTTTTCGGATAGGTGCTGATCAAATCATCCGTCGCTGTATTCCTGACAGTGAGTTCCCCAGTGTGCTATCCTTCTGCCACGATCAGGC
The DNA here is from genome assembly GCA_037157565.1 of Thalassia testudinum. Lineage (NCBI taxonomy): Eukaryota > Viridiplantae > Streptophyta > Magnoliopsida > Alismatales > Hydrocharitaceae > Thalassia > Thalassia testudinum. The sequence goes on from JAZHRO010000014.1 coordinate 63,041,821, forward strand.
CTATGGAGGCCATTTCTCTGGGAGGAAAACTGCAGCCAAGGTGTTGCAATGTGGTTTCTTTTGGCCCTCCCTTCACCAGGACGCGCACACTTATGCCAAACATTGCACTAGGTGCCAGTCATTAGGGTCAATGGCACGTCGTGACATGATGCCCTTGCAACACATCCTAGCTGCGGAAATCTTCGACATCTGGGGAATTGACTTCATGGGTCCCTTTCCTCCATCCAACGGCTTCGAATTCATCCTCGTGGCCCTCGACTATGTTTCAAAATGGATCGAGGCTATTCCCGCGCGCCGTGCTGACCATGTTATCTCCACCCGATTCGTCAAAGACCATATCTTTGCACGTTTTGGGATCCCTCGGGCCATTATCTCGGATGGAGGAAGCCACTTTACCCATGCTTCTTTTCGGGCACTTCTGAGGAGGTACGGAGTCCACCATCGTATCGCATCCCCGTATCATCCTCAGACGAACGGCCAGGCGGAAGTGTCGAACCGGCAAATCAAGCAGATTCTCCAGAAAACGGTTCGGCCTGACCGTAAGGATTGGTCCGACAAGCTGACTGACGCACTTTGGGCGTATCGGACCGCCTTCAAGGCTCCCCTTGGTATGTCTCCATATAGAATCGTTTACGGGAAGCCTTGTCATTTGCCTGTGGAGTTGGAGCACCGTGCTTATTGGGCGGTTCGCCAATGTAACCTCGACCCAGACTTGTGTGAACGAGAAAGGAAACTCCAACTCCAAGAGCTGGAAGAGCTCCGTCGTGAAGCCTATGATTCTGCTCTAACCTTTAGACAGCGCACTAAGGCTTTTCATGACAGCCATGTTCGGCGGAAGGAATTTGAGCCATCTCAGCAAGTTTGGCTCTATAATGCCCGACTCAAATTCTTTCCTGGGAAATTAAAGTCCAAATGGACTGGTCCTTTTCTGGTCTCAAGACCATTCCCCAATGGGGCCGTCGAAATCGAAGATCCCAAATCTGGGCGTAAATTTACGGTCAACGGGCAGCGTTTGAAACCCTATCTGACTCATGAACCTGCCCCCGTTGGAGAAACCGTTGCCCTGCTGGAGGGTAACTAATTCTTTGCCTCATTCTGAGTCCAGCTGGGGACATTAAATTCAGCGCTTGTTGGGAGGCACCCTAACAGCACTCACCATCCACCATCACTTTTCACACCTCTATCGCAATCACTTCACTTTTCTCTTCACCACCCACCATCCACCCACCCTTCCACCCTGATCTATACCCTGAACCTCAGCTCTTGTTACCCGATCTTCCATCCTTCCTCTGCCTTTCCCTGCATGCATATGAGGACATAGCATTGTTTGGCATGGGGGGTGGATAGGCATCCATAGGATCCGGGTATGTTATGGTATTATACAGTTCCCACCTATTTATAAATATGCAAAAAAAAAAAAAAAAAAAAAGAAGAAAAGAAGAAAAGAAAAGAAAAAAAAAATATATATATATATTATAATAAATGGTGTTTAATAATGATCTTGAAGCTGAAACAAAAAGGCAATAAGTGTTTATGGATATTCAACCTCTGTTTTGAAGACTTTCCAGGCCACAAAAGCTTGATTCGCTCAGGCTCGGCTTAATTCACTTAAAGCATTGACAAAATAGATCAAGATCTCTCCTAACTAAGGATGTATTCTTGTACCTGAGACACCAGTACAGGATCCGTTGGTTTGCTTTTTCTTGAGAGCTTAAGTAAACTTGGTTCACACTACACATATCAGGAAAGACCAGGTGAACATAAGATCCAACCCTAGTGTTCATTAGGGAAGGTGGAGTCCTTACCTGTGTGCGCAGGTAGACTTTTTATCCCAGGCTTTAGTCTTGTGTTTAGGAGCGACTCTTTGCACCAAAAAGAAACTCTCCCACCAAAAAAAAAAAAATGTGTGTTTCAAAATGTGTTGTAAGAGATATACTGACACGTGTTTCAAAAAAAAAAAAAAATCGGAAAAGAGATGTTTTAAAAGAGTCAGTATATCTCATAAATGTCTATATACTTTGTTTTTCGGTGAGTCAAAAAAAAAAAAAAAAAAAAAATCAGAAAATGGGAGTTGAGTTTTCCGTCATCATCTTAAGGGTCAATTCGAAGACATGAGCTGAAACTGGGACCAACCTGTACTTAAAAATTCGTGAAACCCTGGGATTGAGTCTTAATGTTCATCTGGTCAGTCTTGATCCTTCACTATGCACAAACCATAACCTCTTGAGCTCTCGAGTACGGCAAAAACCTCCTGGGTCCTGGAAATCGTACTTAAGGTTTAAATATCAAGAGTCCTGGTTAGTTGAGAGATGATCTATGTCATGTGAGACTTAAAGTACTGGTAGTCTTCTTTACAATTGGTTCTCACAATATTCCATAGTAAACACACCTGTATCACCTCAGAAGAAAATCTTCAGCTTAAGATCATTTCTAAATACTATTTTGCTAGGGACTAGCAAAAGATAGGCATGGGGGTATATGTTTGCACCTCAAAACACGCCTGTAATAACGCCTTCTTGTGCTATTTTCTAGCATTAACATTGCATAATAGGATCCTGTAATCGCATTTGTAAAAACACTTGCATGCATGCATTTAATCAAGAGAGGAAGAGGAGTGAAACAATCGCCTACATAGTTACATTTTTCTTCAAGTGCCTCCTTGCAAAATCACCCTCTTTTTATTTTTCCTCTTGATTTCTTCTTTTCTCTCCTTCCCGCGGCTGCACTCTTCCCGCAGCTACATGCAGCAGCCCGCAGCACTTCTTCCCGTCACTTCTCCCTGCCAACGTCGCTCCCTATAGCTGCAACTCGCACACCCTCTCCCTGCTGCAGCCGACACACCACTCTCCCCTCCTCTATAAGTAGCTGCAGCTTCATCCTCGCGACGTAGCGGCAGCAACTGCTGAAAAAAAACCCGCAGCCATCTTCTCCACCGCTTTCCCCTCCCATACGTCGGCCCTCCGTCGAGGAGGCACCCGGCGAGCAGGAGAACCCACTGTGGTGCACACCACCACAGTGGGAGCACCACCGCCCAGCTCTTCGACGAGCCGGTGGGCGTGGTGCATTCCCTCGCTTCGTTTTTTCTCTTTAGCGCCATTGCCGCCGCTCCAAGCTTCGAAGCTTGAAGCCACGGTAGCAGCAGCCCAGCAGCAGCCCAGCAGCAGCAGCAGCAAGTCCTCCCGCCCCTCCGCGACCGTCCCCGCAGTCGCTCACGGCCTCCGCGCGCGTCTGCAGGGCGTTCCCCGCCTCCGTCTCCGTTCTGTCCGCCTCGCAGTTGCACCCGTAGCCCGCCGCCGCGCGCACTGCAGCAGCCGGCTACGGCCTCACGCCGACCCCTGCCCCCCTCCGCGACCCTCCGCGACCACCTGCAGACCTCCTCCACGCTCGCTCCTCCGCGCCATCGCCCGCTCGTCGACTTCGCGCAGGCCTGCAGAACCCTGCGCGAAGGCGCGCCCGCACCCGCCGTCTTCAGACGTCCGCCTCCGCCTTCAGATGACGCGGCGTCAGACGTCCGCCGCCGCGAGCAGACGTCTTAACTCGCTGCCATCGTCCGCGCTCGCGATCTCTCCAGCCCGCTCTCTCTCTCTCTGCTGATCTCTCTCCCGCTCTCTCTCTCTCACGTATTCTCTCTCTTTTTCACTCACTCACAGACACACACTACACCAACACACACACATCTTCACCGACACACACACACACCCACACACACACTTAGACTATACGTACAGTTATATATAGTAACATATATATACTTATATACATCTATATATAATATATACATACATATATATATATATATATATATATACACTTATATACATAGTAATATCTATAGTTATGTATACATACATATATATATAATATATATATATATATATCTACTTGTATATATCTATATACTTATACATATACTTATATATATATATATATTTATATACATAGTATATCTATATATTTATGTATACACACACATATATATAATATATCTATATATATATATATACACGTATATATATATCTATATACTTATACATATACTTATATATATATACATATATACTTATATACATATATATATATACATATCTATATACTTATATATATACACACATATATATATATATATCTAGATACATATATACTTATATACATATATATATATATACATCTATATAGTATTATATATATATACTTATATACATATATACATAGCTATATACATATATACATACATATATATATATACATATACACCTATATATATATATATATAATACATATATATCTATATATATCTATACATATATACTTATACATTTATATACATATAGATATATTTACTCACATACATACATATGTACATATATTTTCACGTTATTTACTATACGCTGTATCACGGGGATATCTGCACCAGTTGCTGATATTCCCTGATACACGCGTACAAAAAAAGCGTGGTCCCATACATCATCCATCCTCCATCCACACTCCACGCGGCACATAGTCGTGTTGGTTGCGTCTCTCTAGACGTCAACTGACTCGACATAGTGCTACACTCCATCGTCACCTCCACCCCCACCCCTTTATATATATACTACATATAAATATATATCTATAGCTACTATATTTACTTTCTATCTGTTAGCTTCCTTCTTAGTAAAAAGATAAAAAAAGGTATAAAAGTGAAAAGATAATCTTTGATTTGCAGGTACCCCGTCTTGCGAGTAGTAAGACTTGTTTTGGGACTCTGTTTGGCTAAAAGCCAAGGACACAATTTTGAGGGTGTGCCTCAAGAACAAGGATTACCATAAAAAACCTAAATAAGAAAAACACCAAAAACACAATAAACGAACGGAAGAGACGTGTTTTAAGGAAAACGTAGAAACTCGACTTTAACCCCACTTCCCTGAGTTCGACCCTGGGCCTAAAAGTGACAAGATAAAATCAATTAGGCCAGGTTAAAAATTTTGTAAAGAGATGGTTAGGTCTGAATTAGGTTAACCACTATACATATTTCAACGATAAAAACATCATATTAACAACCTATCCAGGCCGACTCATCACCGTGCTCTCAAAACTTCGAGCATCCTCCTAAACTTGATTGAACTTACCTAAGAGTAAACCCCAAAAGCTACTAAACAAGGTTAAACCCTAAAAGACACATCATCAAATAACCTTATTTGCAAACCCTAGTTGTGCACGCACACACATTTTAACTGATCATTAAGGGCACAACTCATCTAAAAAGCCCATCACATTCCAAGAGCACAATCATCCCAAGCCTAATTAAAACTGCGTAGACATTGGCCTTAAGGATTGATTCGCTCTTCGGGGCCTAGACTGAGATTGTTTTCAATTAATTGACTTCTGCTGGTCCATCTGATGTCTAGCTAGGGGAGTAGCATTAAACGACTGCGACTGGGGGGTACACTAGGAGCTAGAGGAGCAAGCCAAAGGAAGAACCTTCTCCCTAGTCCCTCCTTCTAATTGGTTAGATTGATCGGATAAAAGTAGATTGAATCATTTATAATCTCAAGACAAGTCTTGGGAGTCTGTAGGTCTTCAGGCTAACCCACCTAAGGACAGGGTTGATTGCTTGTACTGCAGGGCACCTTTCTCTCCTCTATTTTCCCTCCTGTTCTACCATGTATCCTTCCACTTCTTACATGCATTTCCCATCCTATCCTCCTACCACTACTTATCCCCAAGATGATTACTATTTTGACTTGACTTGTAATTACCCATCCACTAGCCAGGATAACTTTGATTGGGGATACAAATCTAGACCTCAATGTCCAGGGCCTAGCCTTGGACAGCAAAACTATGATTGTTATCCTTCCAAAACCTACAATGATTATGGATCTCAATCGTTTGTTGACCAAACCAACCCGATCTACAATTAGGAAGGATATAATAATTATAACACCTACCCTCCGCATTATTCCACTGAATATAGGTTGCCACCATCCTTGAACAACCTAGCACGACCTACTATTAGGCAAGGACCCGAGAACATCGATATCTTGACTCCCTTAGATTGAACCCAAACCCACCCAACGCTAAATCGAATCGGTCGATTTAGGTGAACCAAATCCAAGATAGGGTGTTGGCTAATTTGAGGAACACTGTACAATCTTTAGAAGCTCAACCAACGCCATGCGCTGAAGCATTGGAGCCTCTCATCAAAATGATTGATGAACTTAATAGTTCTCTATTGGATTTGCTCCAAAATGTTAGGGATAGGGGCCTGGGTGAGTTTCTACTTGGGAAATTATCGAGGTTGAGGATGAAATTTGTGGTTGCCCTAGTCAAATCTTGGGATGATTCTTAAGATGAACCCCCTTCAGCAGAGCCAATGTTAGAGCCCACTCAAGTGCTTGTCTGGGGGGATACATTTTCTAGAACCAGGGATGACCAGGTTGGGCTAGAGCAACCCATTGAGGATTAATCGATTGATTCACCTGAGATCCCCGAGCCAGGGAACGAGAAAAAATATGTTGCATTGAACAAGGAAATGACAATCGATTTTGAGGCATATATAAATGAGGATCATAAATTCTTTGATTCTGAGGGTGAAGAATCTATTAGTGAAGTGATGAGTGGCTACTCATCATAGCTAAAAGGCCGAAATTAAGCTAGATACTAAGCAAAACAATATCAAATTAACACATAAAAAGGGTTAAGTGTGGGAATTAAAGAAAAGACCTAAAACTTTTAATGTGTGTTAAAATCTCCTAATTAGGTCACAAAAATGGGATATTCTGAAAACTAAAGAACAAATGATGATCCATGCATCAATTGAACACATAAACAAGTTTGAAAAGCCAAATCAGAAGTAAAATCAATGTCGTAAATGTTCAATTAAGCACATGTAAAAATTTGAAAGCAATTGGACATCATTTAGGCTTAGAAATAAATAGATTACAATTAGGTCCTTCATGCATTACATTTCTACCCTTCAAAACTCCTTTTTGGACCTATTTGCAAGCCGCAGGGACCCTTTTATAAGACTGCAGGGCCCTTCCAGCTGCTATTCTTCTCGCTTATGGGCCTGCATGCAAATGTTCTACCCCTTCTTCTAAGGGTCCGTCTGCAAATTTCCCCTTTATTTCAAAGAGAAGCCTGTGTTCTTCACGCGCACTGTAGCGCGCGAAGAACACAGCCACTCTCGACCGTCCATCGCACTTTTGATCTCGATCTGCGGCTGGATTCAAATGGAACCTTCGCGCGATTCGGTGCGTGCGTTCACCTCTCTTCCCAGATCTCATCTGACGGTCAGATCTCTCTCTTGACTCGCCGCGCGCTCTACCCATCTCATCCTCACCGCCGACCTGATTCTGATTAACCTCACCCTTGCGGTGATCTCAGTCACTGAGCTGCTATTTAAGCACCTCAGTGGTGTCGCGCGCGAAGGATCGCTCCCTCCTACATCTCTTAGCGATCAATTCTTCCACTCCAGTCTCTCCTCCTCACCTAGACCCTGATTTCACAGCCACCGGCTGTGGAATCATCGCCTGCTCTCGACCCTCCTCGTCGCTAAGGACCTCGTAGCACCTGAGGACGACCTTGGAGTCTCACTAGCAGACTCTTCCCTCCGCTGGAGTCACCCTCCTCCTTTCTTCCTCCTTAGCCGCCGGCTAAGGACCCATAGGTCCCATTCTTCCTGTTAGTTTAGTTTTTAATTCTGCACAAGTAGTGTTAGATTTAGTTTACAGTAGTTTAGAATAGATTTAGTTTTAATTGTTAGTGTTTAATGTTAGCTGTAGTTAGATTAGTCTTAGGAGTAGACTTAGTATTAGATCCCCTCCCTCACCTCCTCTGATCAGTCCAGATCAGAGGGGAAGAATCATCTGTTCATTAATCAATTTATCTCCCTCTTCATGTTGTGTTTTTCCACCATCCAATTCTGATTTATGTTCCTTTTAACGACGAATCTTTCATCTGTCACCCACACATCTGGACCCAATTCCAGATCTGATGGTGTACTGCCTCAGATCTGAAATTGGCGTCACAAGCACCATTTGGGGCTTCTCACTCACCCCATTTGTGTTCACAAAAGCCCCTTTTATTTTAGATTGATTGCCTCAGTTTGTCAGATTCACTTTAACATGGGTTTTGAAGAGATTTTGCTTTCTGAAATGTCTTGACAGATCTGACAAATTGAAGGGATTTTGGTTTTCCTTGAGGGCAAGGATTCTGAGAAGTTCTCTGGTGACAGAGAACAAATCAGAAGAGCCTTTCATGAATTTGCTTCTGCCTTGATCTGAATGCATTTGCTAGCTTTTATAAATTCCTTTAATGCATTCTTTTTCTGATTTGTCATTTCAGAACTGCCATACACCACCTGTTTGATAATTATTTTTGTATGGTGATTCTCTAACCTAAGGAGTTTTCCATACTCCTTAAGGTTGCAAGAAACTGGGATTGTATGTTTTTGGTTTTAATTGATTGAGTTAAGTCTTCCTTCATGCTGTCTATGGCATTAGGAAGACTAACTCAATGCCATTTGTGTTTTGATCTGAAATGATGCTTTTGATAAGGGCTTTTCCTTGTGGGTATTTGAACTGAATTCTTATGTGATTTTCGTGAGATCTATACCCTTATCAGATTTGGATTTCAACTCTTTAATTTTTAGTTTGTTCTGAATTTTCTCTTATTCCCAGTTATACAGTAAAATGCTGCAAACTGCAGCAACATTCCCCTCTTCTCTAAATTCTCCTCTTCTCTGTGAATGCTTTCCCCCTCTTCAAATGGACTAACTGCAGCAGCAGTTAGCCCATTTGACAGTGGCTTAAGCCACTGACACTGTTAAAACCCCCAGAACAGCTAGTTTAACTTAAATAAAATAGAAATAAATTCGTAAATATACAATAAAAATACGTATAAAATACTTAAGTATGTAAATTGAATCTGTATAAGGTCAATTAGACCATTTACTAACTATTTTATAAGTAATTAACTATTTAATCACCTAAATCAACCTGTACAACCAGCCTAGTTTAGCGAATTTATTTGTATAGTAAACATATTTAAAATTCAAAATTAATTGATCAATTATGTAGTATTATGTAAATACTTTATTAACCATATTTTATTTTATTTTATTTAATAATTTATGGCCCCCAAATCGAGGGCCAAAAGTCCGATCAGACGCAGCTGCGCCTGATTTCCAGCGCACGATGTGGCGCTGGAATAGCACCACATCGTGTGCTGCAAGTCAAGCGCAGCCACATAAATGTGATTTGTGTTTCTTATACGCCAGTCGTCACGGGCGCCGGGCGCCCGAAACACTGCCTACGAACATCTGACCCGATTACCCGTAGAGCTCTGGTCTGAGTACTCTGTCTGATTTGCGATAAATATGTGACGTGTGTGTGGCCGGGGGCCCGAGCGTGTGCGAGCATATGGCGTTGGGCTGAGGCCTGGCGCTGAGATTAAAGACATAATTAAGCCACCTAATCTGAGATTAGGGCGCGCTTAGTAGAGGTCTGGTCCCACCCTAAGGGTGCTGTGTATCCCTCGAAAAGCGTGCCCGCAAACTAAACACGTTTTAACTAATGATATTAGCCTAATCCCCTCCCCACCGCAACCTCTGAAATATGCTAAGACAGAAGAGTGAACAAAGAGTTAACACGAGAGAAAAAAAAAGCAAAGAGTACAAGAACAACAGAGAAAAGAACAAGAGTAATAAAAAGAGAAAGAAGAAGATGAATACTTAGAATAAAACAGAAATATGAACACAAGAAGAACAGGAGTTAAGAATACAAAGAACAGAGACTTAATGAAGAAAGAAAGAGAAACAAAGAATAACTAGTATACATACGTATAAGTAAATCTATATAATTACTAACAGAATAAAGCGACACTATAAACGTCGCTAAAGATCTCAGTTTTGCCTCTTTAGGTTGTATATAGTGTTTTCTGAGATTTAGCGACGCTTATATCTGTCACTGAAACTGCTGTATATGTTACTGTACATAACAGACTAATAAGTTAAATTTCTACACCAGTGCATTCTAATGTATTATATACTATTATGATAGTATTAATAGGATACCTTGTAAATACATAGTTTAGAGTATAATAATAGATTGTTTGATGCTTGTTCATAGTTAGTATTTTTGCAAGCATTTCTTAGTAATTAGGTAAATAAAACACACATTCATTCATTCTTTAATAAAATGTAAATTTTGGAGATAATCAAAGAGTGACCGAATTAAATTCAATAAATTGCCTCCCAGTGAACGACCTGGAACAAAACCAGTAAAAATTAGATAAATAAGCAAATGATAATAATGGTTGTAATGACTGGAACTCACCCATACTCACCACTATACGACATCCTTAATGTTATATTGTACACCCTGTACTACAACGACATAATCAACAATCATTACAAGCCACCAGATGCACAACATCATTTTGGCGCCGCTGCCGGGGAGGCAACGCTCTTTGCACCAAAAATTTTCTTTTCATTCTTTTGTATATAGAAATTCTTTATTCATTCATTATAATTGCTTTTATTTTCCATTTGAATTAACTGTGTATACATTCCTTTATTCTTTTACTAATCATTTGTTTTTTTCCACAGCACTTGAGGAGGAGTGTCGTCTTCCTGGTGGAGTCGCTGCGCTCCAGATCCGTCTTCCTGGTGGAGTTTTGCCTCGAAGTCGCTGTAGGATTTTAGTATTAGTTTTAGTATAGATAGTTTTAGGTTTATTGATTAGGAGCAATTGTTAGTCATAAGTTGTGAGAGCTTGTTCTCACACAATTTTTGTAATAATTCTGGACTATCTGGACTCTATTTCTTTCTCTTCTTAATTTCTTTCCTTACTTTTGAATTGCATATAAAATTTTTTCAAAAAGAAAGAAAAAAAAAAAAATCAAAAAGACCTCATACTTATCTAGCAGCAGCATAACCTCAGGCATCCATTTTTAGGATTGCATTTCATTCCTGCTAGATTTTAATTCAAGTCAAATCTGCATTAGAAGATTGCTGGAGTCAGGTACGCATTTCTTATCTAACTCTAACTCCTGCCATATTTGCATTTGACTTAAAATTAAAGAAGACCACTACTTGTTCTGAATTTAGTAAAAAGTGAAATGAGCAGCATAGAAAACATATTTTAATCACTTTAATTAAATCAAAAAGGAGATAGCAAAAATTGGGTGAAACCATGTTTGAGATTTTAATCGCCTTGTGTTGAATGTTATCGTGCACACAGCACGATCACTTAAGGCCACAATACACGGGTTTCTACCTCATCTTTCTGCAACCACAGGATCTGGATCCGCACGCTCAGTCTTATCCAGATTCCCAGTGGATTTTAGAGGTCTGCACTTCGCTAGGTTTATCTTAGGATACGTACAATTGCTTGAAACAATTGTTTGCGTATAGCATACTTTGCGTAGCAGCCTCTAGGAAAAATTTTCTCCGATTCATTTCGATTGATTGGTCTTCTTGAATTGAGATTTTATTGGGATTCTTCTATTTTATTGTGAACGTTAAATTTTTTTTCCATTGAGTTGGATCGAATTAGAGTAAACGGGAATTCAAAAAAAAAATCAACTCAATGGAAGGTAGGAGATCCCAAAACCCAGAACTTGTACTCCCCTTGGGTACTGCTACCCAAGCTACTGCATCATCTTCTTTGCCTTCCACTTCTAATCCCTTACCTCCTGAGTCTCAAAATACTTTCCACAATCCCCCTCGCCAAGAGGATGATCTTGATTCTTCACACTTTGAGGATTTTGAAGAACTTCCTCCAGACTTAGTTGCACATCCTCTACCACAGCAACCACCTATCCCTAGGTTCCAACCTCCACCTTATCCTAATCATCCTAATCCACCCCCGGAGAGAGGACCTATGCCTCATCTTCAGCACCTTTTCGATACACAACTACAAATGAATACCTTAACCCAACAGGTGCAACAGCTTGCTCAAGCTGTAAATCTATTAGCTAACCCCCAACCACAACCACTTCAACCTAGAAATCCTCAGGCACCACCCCAACCCCGTAGACCTCAACTACGAGATTACTATAATCCCGCAGTTGCCCAACCAATGCCTGTGGTACGTTATCCCAATGGGGGTCGTGCTGCTGAACTGAAGCCGAACATTATAGCACTCATTCCTCACTTCCATGGACTTGCTTCTGAGGACCCTTTTCAGCATTTAGAGGAGCTGAAGAATCTTGCCCAAACTTTGGGTCCGCAAGGACATGATCAGCACACGCTTTTGATGAAAATGTTCTCCTTTTCATTAAAAGATAAGGCAGCCTTTTGGTTTAGAACACTTGCACGGACTACACCTATAGATTCCTGGGCTTCTTTAGAACATGAGTTCTTAAAGAAGTACTTTCCTGTAGGCCGCACTAATGCCTTAAGGCGTGCCATCACCACCTTCACCCAGAATTTAGGAGAACCTATGCACGAGGCTTGGGAGAGATTCCATGAGCTTTTGAGAAAATGTCCCCACCATGGTGTCCCACGCTGGCAACAGGTCCAGATCTTCTACCATGGGCTCCATGATGACACACGGAATTTTGTAGATGCCGCTTGTGGAGGCAATTTCCTGTGTCGGGACGAGGACTCAGCCTTTGAGCTCTTTGAAGGCATGGCCGAAAACTCTATTAACAATGCTTCAATGAGCGTGTTTAATAGAAAGTCCTCACATTCCCACTCACACACGGGGGTACATGAAGCCCAATCCAGTAGCAAAGACTTAGAGATAGTGGCTAGTCAACTGGATAAAGTGGGCTTAATCGAGAAGAAAGTAGATGAAGTATGGAAATTTCTCTCAAAACACCCATCTTCTTCTTCTCAGTCACCAGCACAAAACACTTCTTCTCAGTTTCCCACAGGGAGGGAAACTGTGAATAACCTTTCTGTGACACAAACTGCATTACCGGATTTTCCATTCCCATATCCTTCACCGGTTGGAGGAACCTTTGTTCCTCCCTTCACTGACTTCCCTGCACCTTCTGGAGCTTCGGAGGAGCTTCATGCCATTCACAATGATCCTTTCACACAAACCTATAACCCTGGATGGCGTAATCATCCAAATTTCTCATGGTCGGGAAATTCACAAAGACCTCCTTTTCAACAACCTTCTGCACCACCATTGCACAACCCGATCCGAGCACCACCTCCACAATCACACGGATATCCACCGCGTACCTACCAACAACCCCAACCCAGGCCCACCCAATACTCTCAATCTGGGCCTACACGAGATGATCAGTTGGGGTCTATCATGAAAGCTCTTGCTGATATGCAACAACAGAATATTGCTATGCAGCAGAGACAGGACGCGGCCTTAGCTGAGATGAGAGCCCAGCTATCACACTTGACGGAGTCCCGTCAACCACATTCACTCCCATCCCAAGCACAACCCAACCCTAGGAACATACCTGCTCAAAGGTATGTCCAACCTAGACCAACACTGCAAAACCAAACACATGACATTTCACAAGCAGTGCACAACACTGAATTCTTCACTGACTCAAATTCCTCTCTTGCACAAACGCAACCACCTCTGCTACCTAACAATGATTTACCATCTACCTCTAGAGCTGAACTAAATGCCATAGTCACTAGGAGTGGTAAATGCACACTAGATCCACCTCTTCCAACACCTACCACTTCTAGTTCTGCTCCTCCACTTCCTACTTCTCCTCTACCTATAACTGAACCTCTCACAACTCCAGTACCTTTTCCTGAAGCTTTAAAGAAGAAGGAGAAAAGAAAGAAAAAGACCTGTGTGGCACCTGAGGAGGATTTGCTTAAGCTCTTTGAGCAAGTCCACATAAACATCCCCTTGTTGGATGCAATCCGCCACATCCCTCTTTACGCTAAGTTTTTAAAAGACCTATGTACACCTAAGCGTAAAGAAAGAATTCAAAAAGGGAGTAGTCCAATCATTCTCTCGGAACAAGCTAGTTCCATCATCTCTAGTACCCTCCCAACTAAGATGAAAGACCCAGGCACCCCTCTCTTATCCTGCATGATTGGTAACACCACATTCAATAGAGCACTACTTGACCTAGGTGCTTCCATCAATCTTGTCCCAACCTCTCTACTGACACATTTTGAGGTTGGCAATTTAAAGCCAACCAAGGTGTCCCTGCAATTAGCTGACAGATCAGTTAAGATACCTCAGGGAGTGTTGGAAGATGTCATAGTGCGGGTCAAGGATTTTTACTTCCCTGTAGACTTTATAGTCCTTGACATGGAAGTACCTGAAGATATCCAGAATACACCTATCATTTTAGGAAGACCTTTCTTGGCTACGGCCAAGGCAAACATCAATTGTGAGGAGGGCCTTATAGAATTAAAGTTTGGAGATCAGAAAATAAAAATTGATATTTTTCAGGCCCAAAGAGGACCGACCTGTAGTTTAATTGAAGAAATCTTCTCCCTGGATTCATTGGATCAATTGGTTGAGGACACCTTGATCAATTCATTAAATTTAGAACCTCAACACTCTTTGGACTCTGACGTGACTTCCACTGAGATACCAAATTTAGAGACTGAGGACCTTCCTCCCATTCCATTAGTATCTCTAGGATCTCCTGAAACTTTCACACCTGCTCCTTCTGATCCTGTGCCTGTTGAACTCAAACCTCTTCCTGACTCTCTCAAATATGTTTTCTTAGGACCTGATCAGACCTATCCGGTGATTGTTAACTCTTCCCTTTCTTCTAATCAAGAGTCACGACTCTTATCTGTCCTAAGAGCACATAGGCAGGCTATAGGATGGAGCCTTTCTGACCTTACTGGCATCAGTCCTTCTTATTGCACACATAGGATTTTCACTGAAGAAGGATCTAGACCTACTAGACAGCCCCAGCGTAGATTAAATCCTACATTACAAGAGGTGATAAAAAGTGAAATGATTAAATGGCTGGACAATGGAATTATCTACCCAATTTCTGACAGTAGATGGGTAAGTCCTGTTCAGGTTGTGCCAAAAAAGGCCGGACTTACCATCATCACCACTGATTCTGGAGAAGTCATCCCTACACGCATTGCTAGTTCGTGGCGAGTATGTATAGATTACCGAAAACTCAACCAAGCCACGAAGAAAGATCATTTCCCTTTGCCCTTCATTGATCAAATACTGGAAAGAGTGGCAGGGAATAGATTTTTCTGCTTTTTGGATGGCTATTCAGGATATAATCAGGTGGCAATTCACCCCGATGATCAGGAGAAAACAACATTCACCTGCACCTACGGAACCTTTGCATTCCGTAGGATGCCTTTTGGATTGTGCAACGCACCTGCTACATTCCAGCGGTGTATGTTTGCAATCTTTTCTGACTTAGTAGGCGATTGTTTAGAAGTCTTCATGGATGACTTCTCGGTCTTCGGGAGCACATTTGATGCATGTCTAGACCACCTGACCAAGGTCCTACAAAGATGCATTAATGTGAATCTGGTACTTTCCTGGGAGAAATCTCATTTCATGGTAACTGAAGGACTTGTATTAGGTCACCTTATTTCTGAGAGAGGAATTGAGGTTGACCGCGCGAAGGTAAAGTTGATTTCTGATTTACCACTACCTTCGTCGGTTAAGCAAATTCGATCTTTCCTTGGGCATGTTGGTTTTTATCGCCGCTTTATAGCGGATTTCTCGAAAATAGCCCGACCTCTCACTACTCTCCTCTCTAAAGACGTAGACTTCCAGATCTCTGACGATTGTGTTCGTGCCTATACGACACTTCGTGATCTGATTACCAAGGCACCCATACTGCAACCCCCGAATTGGTCTCACCCTTTTGAGATCATGTGTGATGCCTCTAATTATGCAGTAGGAGCTGTCCTTGGTCAAAAATTGGACGGGAAACCCACAGTCATCTATTACGCTAGCAAGACCTTGGATGAAGCTCAGAGGAATTACACCGTCACGGAAAAGGAATTGCTAGCTGTAGTATATGCACTGGAAAAATTCAGACCTTATCTTTTAGGTTCCCACATTATAGTCTACACTGACCACACGGCAATTCGATATCTTCTCGCCAAGAAGGATGCGAAATCTCGTCTGATTAGATGGATCCTACTTTTACAGGAATTTGATTTAGAGATTCGTGATAAGGCTGGAAAGCAGAATGTGGTAACTGACCACTTATCCCGCCTTCCTTCTGAAGCGATTTCTCCTTCTTTACCCATCTCTGACCACTTCCCTGACGAGCAATTGCTGGTCATTCATTCTGATCTTCCCTGGTATGCTGACATTGTCAACTACCTGGCTTCTGGACTCATCCCCACTAATTGGGTCCGACATCAAAAAGACAGACTTAGATCCGAGGCCAAGCACTATTACTGGGAAGAACCTTGGCTTTTCAAGCATTGTAAAGACCAGATCTTTAGGAAGTGCGTCCCTGATAAGGAGATTAGAAGCATCTTATCATTCTGCCACGACCAGGCGTGCGGCGGTCACTTCTCTGGCAAAAAGACCGCTGCAAAGATTTTGCAGAGTGGTTTCTATTGGCCCACAATCTTCAAGGATGCACACGAATATAGCAGGGCATGTTCACGCTGTCAGTCTCTTGGTAGTATTGGCCGCCGAGACATGATGCCCTTGAATCCGATCATGGTGTGCGAAATCTTTGACATTTGGGGCATTGACTTCATGGGACCTTTTCCTAAATCTTATGGCTTCGAGTACATATTGTTGGCAGTTGAGTATGTTTCAAAATGGATTGAAGCCATCCCCTCAAGGACTAATGATCATAGAGTTGTGACACAATTTGTTCAAGATTTCATCTTCTCTAGATTCGGGGTACCTAAAGCCATCATTAGTGATGGAGGGTCTCATTTTAGAAACACACATTTTCAGTCCCTACTGCAAAAGTATGGGGTGTCACATAGGATTGCTACATCTTATCACCCTCAAACCAATGGACTTGCTGAATTATCTAATCGGGAGATCAAAAAGATTTTACAGACTACCATCCGACCTGATAGAAAGGATTGGTCTTCCCGCCTTTCTGATGCGTTGTGGGCATATAGGACAGCCCACAAAACCCCTTTAGGCATGTCTCCTTTTAGACTTGTGTACGGGAAACACTGTCATCTTCCTGTCGAATTAGAGCACAAAGCCTATTGGGCCATCAGAAAGTGTAACTTAGACTTAGAGAAGGCCGGTGATCTTAGGAAATTACAAATGTCTGAGCTCGATGAATTAAGGAATGAATCTTATGAAAGCTCAAGGATGTATAAGGACAAACTTAAGGCCTTCCATGACCGTCACATTCTTAGGAAATCTTTTCACCCTGGTAAAAAAGTCCTTCTCTTCGACTCTAGACTGAAACTCTTTCCTGGGAAGTTAAGATCAAAATGGATTGGACCTTTCAAAATCTTGAGATTATTTGATAATGGAGCCGTTGAGATCACTGAACTTGACAAATCTGAACCCTTTATTGTTAATGGACAAAGACTGAAACCTTTCATTGAGCCGCAGGATCTCAGACTTGTCAATTCCACCATTTCGCTCCTACATTTTGAATTACCATATAAGTTTTCGCCTAGCTGAAGGCGTTAAACTTAGCAACACCTACCCTTGTATATAGCTGTTTTACACTTTTCTTACTCTTACCTTTACTTACATTTAGTGTCTACCCTTGCATTCTGAGCATACATTCATTGACACACATGTCATGCATTTCACTTCCTAGCCCGACTGTTCACTCTGATCCTAGATCAGACTTAAAATCGTCCGCACAGAGATTTTATCTCCTCATTCCGACTTCCTTCCATCACCCAGCCTAGGATAGTGAAAAGCAGAGCATGCATTTGCATCCACCCTTTCATTCAATGAGGACATTAAAACATTTAAGCATGGGGGGGGTGTAAAGGGTAAAACATTTAAACCAAAATGCAATTGTAGACACAACTATAGTACATATAGTATTATCAAAAAATTTATATACTTCAAAAAAAAATTGAAAAATTTTGAAAAAATTTTTTTAAAAAAAAAAAAAAAAAAAAAAAAAATTATTACAAAGCTAAAAATACAAAAAAATAACAAATCAGAAAAATTCCAAAAAAATACAATAAGGGACATGTACTTTATTTGTCAAAGGAAGATATTCATTTCAAGAGAGGAGGGAGAAAAAGAAAAAAAAGAGAAGATAAGTGATCTTATAGCTGAAAACAAAAAATAGAATAAGTGTCTATGGACATTCAACCATTACTGGTTTGACCTACCGGGCCATAGGAGCTTGATACAAGCTTAGGCTTAATACACTTCGAGCCTTGACAAGATAGACCACAGTCTCTCCTAACTTTAGGACAATTCTTGTACCTGAGTCACCAGTACAGGATTCGTTGGTTTGCTTTGACTTAGGAGTCTAAGTAACCTTGGCTTACACTACACAATGTCAGGAAAGACCACTTGAACCTAAACCTCAACCCTTGTGTTCATTAGGGAAGGTGGAGTCCTTACCTGTGCGTGCAGGTAGACTCTTTGTCCTAATCTTTAGTTTTGTGTCTAGGAGAAGCTCTTTCCACAAAAGAAATCCACCCACCAAATACAGTGCGCTCTACCAAATAAGTTTTGGAGACATACTGTTCAAAAAAAAAAAAAAAAAAAAAAAAAAAAAAAAAAGTTAAGTATGTTCTCCAAAATGTCTGAAAAACAACTCTTCCACCAAAAATGTTTTCAGGGTTCAAAATAAATACCCTATTTTTCCACAAAAAAAAAAAAAAAAAAAAAAAAAAAAAAAAAAAAAAAAAAAAAAATCTTCTCTGAGCCACAAATACAATAAGGGTTGGGTTTGAATACCATCAATTTTTGAGAGTCATCCGAAAACATGAGCTGAAGTTAGGACCAACCTGGACTTAAAAAGAAGTGAAACCCCGGGATTGAGCCTTAGAATTCACCTGGTTAGTCCTGACTTATCACAAAGCACAGCCATAACTTCATAGCATTCTGAGTCTCTGTAAAAACCTCCTGAGTCCTGGAATTCGACTTAAGGTTTAAATATCAAGAGTCCTTGTTGGTTGAGAGATGGTCTATGTCATTTAAGCCTCGAGTTCTGGTAGGTTATCCTCAGTAACCAGGTTCTCACAATGTCCAAAAACACAGTTGGTATTGGAAAATGTTTCAGCTTAAAGATCATCATCATAAACACTTAAAAATTTTTTGAAAGAAGAAAAAGATATCTTTACACACTTACCTTGCTGATACTTAAATTGCCTTACACTTCAACAGATTGTTTGCTAAGGGACTAGCAAAACGTAAGCATGGGGGTATGATGAGTGGCTACTCATCATAGCTAAAAGGCCGAAATTAAGCTAGATACTAAGCAAAACAATATCAAATTAACACATAAAAAGGGTTAAGTGTGGGAATTAAAGAAAAGACCTAAAACTTTTAATGTGTGTTAAAATCTCCTAATTAGGTCACAAAAATGGGATATTCTGAAAACTAAAGAACAAATGATGATCCATGCATCAATTGAACACATAAACAAGTTTGAAAAGCCAAATCAGAAGTAAAATCAATGTCGTAAATGTTCAATTAAGCACATGTAAAAATTTGAAAGCAATTGGACATCATTTAGGCTTAGAAATAAATAGATTACAATTAGGTCCTTCATGCATTACATTTCTACCCTTCAAAACTCCTTTTTGGACCTATTTGCAAGCCGCAGGGACCCTTTTATAAGACTGCAGGGCCCTTCCAGCTGCTATTCTTCTCGCTTATGGGCCTGCATGCAAATGTTCTACCCCTTCTTCTAAGGGTCCGTCTGCAAATTTCCCCTTTATTTCAAAGAGAAGCCTGTGTTCTTCACGCGCACTGTAGCGCGCGAAGAACACAGCCACTCTCGACCGTCCATCGCACTTTTGATCTCGATCTGCGGCTGGATTCAAATGGAACCTTCGCGCGATTCGGTGCGTGCGTTCACCTCTCTTCCCAGATCTCATCTGACGGTCAGATCTCTCTCTTGACTCGCCGCGCGCTCTACCCATCTCATCCTCACCGCCGACCTGATTCTGATTAACCTCACCCTTGCGGTGATCTCAGTCACTGAGCTGCTATTTAAGCACCTCAGTGGTGTCGCGCGCGAAGGATCGCTCCCTCCTACATCTCTTAGCGATCAATTCTTCCACTCCAGTCTCTCCTCCTCACCTAGACCCTGATTTCACAGCCACCGGCTGTGGAATCATCGCCTGCTCTCGACCCTCCTCGTCGCTAAGGACCTCGTAGCACCTGAGGACGACCTTGGAGTCTCACTAGCAGACTCTTCCCTCCGCTGGAGTCACCCTCCTCCTTTCTTCCTCCTTAGCCGCCGGCTAAGGACCCATAGGTCCCATTCTTCCTGTTAGTTTAGTTTTTAATTCTGCACAAGTAGTGTTAGATTTAGTTTACAGTAGTTTAGAATAGATTTAGTTTTAATTGTTAGTGTTTAATGTTAGCTGTAGTTAGATTAGTCTTAGGAGTAGACTTAGTATTAGATCCCCTCCCTCACCTCCTCTGATCAGTCCAGATCAGAGGGGAAGAATCATCTGTTCATTAATCAATTTATCTCCCTCTTCATGTTGTGTTTTTCCACCATCCAATTCTGATTTATGTTCCTTTTAACGACGAATCTTTCATCTGTCACCCACACATCTGGACCCAATTCCAGATCTGATGGTGTACTGCCTCAGATCTGAAATTGGCGTCACAAGCACCATTTGGGGCTTCTCACTCACCCCATTTGTGTTCACAAAAGCCCCTTTTATTTTAGATTGATTGCCTCAGTTTGTCAGATTCACTTTAACATGGGTTTTGAAGAGATTTTGCTTTCTGAAATGTCTTGACAGATCTGACAAATTGAAGGGATTTTGGTTTTCCTTGAGGGCAAGGATTCTGAGAAGTTCTCTGGTGACAGAGAACAAATCAGAAGAGCCTTTCATGAATTTGCTTCTGCCTTGATCTGAATGCATTTGCTAGCTTTTATAAATTCCTTTAATGCATTCTTTTTCTGATTTGTCATTTCAGAACTGCCATACACCACCTGTTTGATAATTATTTTTGTATGGTGATTCTCTAACCTAAGGAGTTTTCCATACTCCTTAAGGTTGCAAGAAACTGGGATTGTATGTTTTTGGTTTTAATTGATTGAGTTAAGTCTTCCTTCATGCTGTCTATGGCATTAGGAAGACTAACTCAATGCCATTTGTGTTTTGATCTGAAATGATGCTTTTGATAAGGGCTTTTCCTTGTGGGTATTTGAACTGAATTCTTATGTGATTTTCGTGAGATCTATACCCTTATCAGATTTGGATTTCAACTCTTTAATTTTTAGTTTGTTCTGAATTTTCTCTTATTCCCAGTTATACAGTAAAATGCTGCAAACTGCAGCAACATTCCCCTCTTCTCTAAATTCTCCTCTTCTCTGTGAATGCTTTCCCCCTCTTCAAATGGACTAACTGCAGCAGCAGTTAGCCCATTTGACAGTGGCTTAAGCCACTGACACTGTTAAAACCCCCAGAACAGCTAGTTTAACTTAAATAAAATAGAAATAAATTCGTAAATATACAATAAAAATACGTATAAAATACTTAAGTATGTAAATTGAATCTGTATAAGGTCAATTAGACCATTTACTAACTATTTTATAAGTAATTAACTATTTAATCACCTAAATCAACCTGTACAACCAGCCTAGTTTAGCGAATTTATTTGTATAGTAAACATATTTAAAATTCAAAATTAATTGATCAATTATGTAGTATTATGTAAATACTTTATTAACCATATTTTATTTTATTTTATTTAATAATTTATGGCCCCCAAATCGAGGGCCAAAAGTCCGATCAGACGCAGCTGCGCCTGATTTCCAGCGCACGATGTGGCGCTGGAATAGCACCACATCGTGTGCTGCAAGTCAAGCGCAGCCACATAAATGTGATTTGTGTTTCTTATACGCCAGTCGTCACGGGCGCCGGGCGCCCGAAACACTGCCTACGAACATCTGACCCGATTACCCGTAGAGCTCTGGTCTGAGTACTCTGTCTGATTTGCGATAAATATGTGACGTGTGTGTGGCCGGGGGCCCGAGCGTGTGCGAGCATATGGCGTTGGGCTGAGGCCTGGCGCTGAGATTAAAGACATAATTAAGCCACCTAATCTGAGATTAGGGCGCGCTTAGTAGAGGTCTGGTCCCACCCTAAGGGTGCTGTGTATCCCTCGAAAAGCGTGCCCGCAAACTAAACACGTTTTAACTAATGATATTAGCCTAATCCCCTCCCCACCGCAACCTCTGAAATATGCTAAGACAGAAGAGTGAACAAAGAGTTAACACGAGAGAAAAAAAAAGCAAAGAGTACAAGAACAACAGAGAAAAGAACAAGAGTAATAAAAAGAGAAAGAAGAAGATGAATACTTAGAATAAAACAGAAATATGAACACAAGAAGAACAGGAGTTAAGAATACAAAGAACAGAGACTTAATGAAGAAAGAAAGAGAAACAAAGAATAACTAGTATACATACGTATAAGTAAATCTATATAATTACTAACAGAATAAAGCGACACTATAAACGTCGCTAAAGATCTCAGTTTTGCCTCTTTAGGTTGTATATAGTGTTTTCTGAGATTTAGCGACGCTTATATCTGTCACTGAAACTGCTGTATATGTTACTGTACATAACAGACTAATAAGTTAAATTTCTACACCAGTGCATTCTAATGTATTATATACTATTATGATAGTATTAATAGGATACCTTGTAAATACATAGTTTAGAGTATAATAATAGATTGTTTGATGCTTGTTCATAGTTAGTATTTTTGCAAGCATTTCTTAGTAATTAGGTAAATAAAACACACATTCATTCATTCTTTAATAAAATGTAAATTTTGGAGATAATCAAAGAGTGACCGAATTAAATTCAATAAATTGCCTCCCAGTGAACGACCTGGAACAAAACCAGTAAAAATTAGATAAATAAGCAAATGATAATAATGGTTGTAATGACTGGAACTCACCCATACTCACCACTATACGACATCCTTAATGTTATATTGTACACCCTGTACTACAACGACATAATCAACAATCATTACAAGCCACCAGATGCACAACATCATGAAGTCTCATTTGAACTTAAGGAAGAGGATTCTAGTGAGACAATTGGGCTCGAGGAGTATGACGAACTATTTGATAGTTCGATCATTGAAGATTATGATCATGTTGAGGCTAACATGGATGATTTGAATCCTGATGATTCAATTACTAGCCCCATTCCTCAAACACACCCTTAAGAATTGAATGATGATATTTTTGAGATCACCAAACCCAAGTCAATCCTGATTCAGCCAAAATTGTTGGACTTGGGTACTTTAGATAGGGTGTACAACAATTTGGAGGTACTGGAAACGTTGATTTCGGAGGATAGGATGTTGGAATTAAAAATCTAGGAAGCAAATTCTAAGGGAACTTTGATTTTGGATATGAGGGTTCCTATTGACTTGAAGCCACCTACCTTCTATTAGGACCTTTATGATATCTTTCACGTGCAACCCAAGCTCAAAATAACTAATTATTTTTCTGCACTAGATGTTAAGTGGACAACCGCACCTATTGAGCCATCTTTACCTGTTGTCCGACACTTCGATCTTGGGTTGCACACCACTAAACCATAGGCTCAGCCCTGCAAACATAACAACCTTCGGTTCTGGGTGATTTTCATCCAGAACTTGAGAACCATTCGAACCTAGGGCATAGGTCTACACCATAATGTAGACCACATCTGTGGACATCTTCTGCAGATGGGTTTTAGGATCAACCTTTTGATTTTGATTCTGACCCACACTTGTGAATTCTCAATTTCTTCTTTGTATGTATATTATGCCTACCTAAAGGCATTAAACTTAGCGCATGTGTATACTCTCTTCTCTCGGCAAAGCTGACCGGGTTGCCATGAAATTCAAGTGATATTCTATTTACTCTATCCTTTTCAAGTCTTTGTTTTCACAATGAGGACATTCCATTATTTAGCCATGGGAGGGTGGAAAATCAATTCCTGAAATCATTATGTTAACTACGTAGAATTTCTTTTAGTTTCTTATAAAATTAAAGAAAAATTGAAAATTTGAAAAAGATAGAAAAAAGAAAGAAATTAGGAAAAGAGAACTTAGTCATTTGGAAGTTATTAAATTTAGGAAATGATACGAGAGGGCCTAAACACTTAGACTCTTCAGGTCTTCGAGCTTAATTAGCCCGGGTGTCCACTCAAATGTGAACTTAGTCTCGAGTCCTTGCCAATTAAATTTTATTTTAAGTTGGTAAATAAATTGGGATGATAAGTATCCGACTTATCAACCCGCCCTCTGATTTGGGGCGACTTTAAGCCTAAGCATCTACACAATTTTTTTGCACTCACTTTTCGACGGTTTCTTTGGAAATTGGCAGCTAATGAACTATCTAGAGTGGTATGCCTAGCAGGTTGTCGGTGGTAGTAGCTCATCGGCAGGTTGTCCAGAATTTAGTCATAAAACCATTTTTGTTGTACTGCCTTTAGGTAAAACTTAGATCAGGGAAGCCACCTACTTAAAAAAATGAAGAGAAAAAAAGGAAAAGAAAAAAATATATATGTATAGAAAAAGGAGAAAAAAATAAAAAATAAACAAAACCACACTTCACTGCATGGGTATGGCTGGCAAGTTGCCGTGGGTAACAGCCCATTAGTCAGTTGTCCAGAACCCAGCTCACAGAAGATGCACAATAATTTCCAAAACACCTAAGGAAGAAGCGGGGAAGTAGAATAAATCGGAGAGATATATGCTAGGTTTGCCCTTGTGTTGACCCCATAAATAAAAGTAGATAGAAAGCTACCAATCGAAAAGATAAACCTTTAGGCAAGGTCACCTTGGGTCGTAGAAACCCGAAGTTCGTTTCAATGGCCACCTAGTGAGTCTTTCACTATATTCACAAGATGCTTAGCACTTAGAGTCCTTTTTGAGTCTTAGGCGGGTCGGGTAGCCATAAAAAGTTATCCTGAAACTCTTAAACTATAAAAGTATAAAAATTAGAAAAGAATAAAAATAAGAAAAAAGTTTCTTCCCTTTTCAAATAAGGCGAGGACTTGGGTGGTCTGCATTCTAGCAGACACCCGGGTACTGTTGGGTCCTTGTAATTTAGGACCTTAGTTGAAATTTTTTATTATTTATAAATGACTTAGGCTTAAGCGATCTAATCCTAATTCTGTTTTGTATAAAGCATATAGTTTAATTTTGTTAGGGACTAGCAAAAGATAGGCATGGGGGTATGCTATAAACACATTTATTGAGGGTAAAATGCCTATTCATGTATGTTCCTAGGCTTAGATTTACATTTCATGTTATAAATATTGCATAGCATGCATCATTCTGCAATTAGAGTAGTTTTATATAATTTAGGTTAACTATGTCATTTTTGAACCCAGAAGAGAAGGATATTTATTTTAGAGCCTTGAATTTATGATCCGACCGTACGGATCTAATCAAGATGACGGTTGGAGTCCAAAGCCTCTGAAATAACCTCGATCGAAGTCCCGTAGCACCATATGTAGTCCAAGGAAGATCAATGGCCAAGGGACTCAGTGACATAATTCGGAGCTTCAAATGACAAATCCGACCGCGAGGATGGATTTGAGTCGATGATCACAGCCTAACGACGCAAAAATCGACTTAATCTGACTTGAGTAACAGCCCCTACAACGAAAAGAAGATGGACGGCCCATATTACGCCATGTGGCGTAGCCCAGGTCGCCGATGAGCATGCACGTGCCACCGCATGCACACAGCAGCACGGGTGCACATGCGCACGTGTAGGCATGCACGCGCACAGAGCAGCACTAGCATGTGAGCTTGCATGTGCGTGACATGCACACGCCAGCATAGCGGTAGCGTGGTTGCGTGGTCGATTAGCGCCAGCCTACAGCGATGCATGTGCTGGACCTGCAGTGATGCTTACAACCGTTGCTAATTCTTCAAGTGCCAGCAAAGCTAGCTGTAGGCGTGAGCTGGCGTGAGCTGCCTATAGCGATGCTTCCAACGACAGCCTGGAGGTCACTAATGGTCCCATACCTATTTTTGCCTCTTCTCCTCCACTATAAAAGGACCTACACCCCCTCCCTTCCAAGCTATCTCTGCCTACTCTACTTCCCTTACTCCCAAGCTCTAGCATGCCTACCAACGCCCAATTAGATCTTGCTCTCAGGCTCCCAAGGCTCCTATTAGTGTAGCAAACTTTTGCCTCACCAAACATTCATCCATCTTCTCATTCCAATTCATAGGTCACCTTGGAGCCGTCCTACCACCTCCAATCCGATAACAGATCATCTCTACCTTCTCACCTGCATTCTAGAGCCATGTCGAAGCTTTCCTCTACCCGACATCCTCCTGCATCTCACCTCCATCCTCCTGCTCCTCACTTCCTTCTTCTGAGCATCCGCCAGGCACCGTTGTCTCGCCAAGCTGCTGATTCGAGGGATTCCTTCTCACCTCCCTCTTTTTTTATGCTTTCATAGTTTATTGTAATTGACATTGGAGTGATTTATAAATCATATTTGTTCCATATCTCTTATGATTCATTCTACTTGTCTTCTTCTTTCAAGAATACAAAAGAATAACAAAACCCTAAAATACCAAAAACAAACAAAACGAAGCACGATTTTCAATTAAAGTAAACAACGCCTCCCTATGTTCGACCTGGGACTCCCTTGGAGTTTCAGTATAAATTTTATCTGACCACGAGTTTTACAACTACGACGATGGGTTACTTGTAACCCTAATTTCAAACTCGCGGAACACATGCGATCATCTAATTTCATCAGACAAAACCTACTAAGTCCAGCCTAAGTTATTGGACGTTTGAGTCAACAGTCAGACGTCTTAAAAGTCACTATTAGACATTTGATTTCCAGACTAGACATCTGATTAGGTAGACAGAACCCTATTGTGGTTTTCTAAGTTCTCTACACAAAACCTAAGTATCCTAGGGTTGTGCAAGTGTTCCTAGGACTACTTTTAGGGTACTTTGATGCTCTTTGACATATATCTAAACACAATGAATAAAGAGCAAAAGAATTACAAAAGAATACATGAAATGAGAATCTATCCTATTCTTTTCTTCATGCTTTCGCTCATCGTGAAGCTCCTTTTTCCTCATCAAGCTCATCCAATCAACCATGGATGCGAGCTTGAACTCTGTCTAAGCATGTTTCCATTTGCAATTTGACCTGAAAACTAAGACTCAAAAGCAAATGTTAAAAGACATGTGTTTTGTTATCATCAAAATAAACAATCGTGGTACACTAGCACCAACAAAATTGAGTAGACGTTGGCCTTAAGGATTTGACTCACTCTTTGTGATCTAGATCGAGATTATTTTCTATTAATCTACTTCTACTAGTCCATCTGATGGCTGGTTAGGGGAGTAGTGTCAAATGACCGTAGTTGGGGGGCATCAGAGGAATCTATGGTGAAAGCCAAGGGAAGAACCTTCTCCCCAATCCCTCCCAGAACTGGTTGGATTAATTGGATAGAAGTAAACCAAATTGTTTCTTCCACCTCAAGAAGGGTTCTAAGAGTTAGTAGGTATTTAGTCTACCCCCTAAGGACAGGTCTGGTTTGATTGTATTGTAGGGCACCTTTCTCTCCTCTATTTTCCCTCCTGCTGCACCATGCATTCTTCCCCATCCAACGCCTATTTCCACTCCTACCCTCCTAACACATCTTATCCCTAATATGATGATTATTTCTCCAACCTGTGCTACACTCAACCATCTACTAGTTGGGATAACTTGGATCAGGGACACAATTTTTGACCTCAATGTCAAGGGTTTATTCCTGGACATCATGAATGTGATTTCTATCCTTCCCAGAGCTACATCAATTATGGATCTCCACCCTTTGATGATCAACCAAACTCGATCTACAATCAAGAAGGATATGATGATTATAACTCCTACATCAATTAGGATTACAATGAATATGGTTCACCACCCCTTTATGAACAATAAAACTAACCTATTATAAGGGAGGGCCCCAGTAAGCTCAATTGCTTGACTCCCACGAACTGAACCCAAACCCACCCAACCCTAAATCAAACCATTGGGTTCAGGTGAACTAAGTCCAAGATAGGGTGCTAGCTAACTTAAGGAACACCATTCAATCTTTAAAAGATCAACCAACACCCTGCATTGAGGAATTGGAGCCTTTGATTCAAATGATTGACGATCTTAATAAGTATTTATTAGATTGGCTCCAAGATGTTTGGGATAAGGACCCAGGTGAATTTTTACTTGGGAAGTTGTCAAAATTGAGGGTGAAATTTGTGATTGCTTTAGTTCAATTAATCTTGGGATGATTCCTATGATGAACCCACTTCAGGAGAGCCAATGTCAGAACCCGCTTAGGTACCTGTAGGAGGGGCACATTTTATGAGATCGGGGATGACAAGATTGGTCTAGAGCAACTTATTCAGGATGCATCAATTCTTTCACCTAAAATCCCTAAGCCAAGGTACGAGGAAAAATATGTCTCTATGCACCAAGGAACAACATATGATCTTGAGACATATATTAATGCAGATATAGAATTCTTTGATTCTGAAGGTGAAAAATATTTATGTGAAGTCTCACCAGAGTTTGAGGAAGATAATTTTAGCGAGGCATACGGCCTTAACGAGTATCATGAATCATTTGATAGCTCGATAATTGAGGATTTGATCTAAATACGGCTAGCATGGAGGATTTAGATCCTAATTTCATAAATGATTCAATTCATAGCCTCATTCCTCAATCACAACCCATTTAGCATAATGATGATTATCTTCTTCAAATATCAAACCCAAGTCAATTCTGATTAAGACACAAATTTTGGACTTAGATATTTTAGACGGGGTTGATAACACTTTCGAGGTCTTGGAAACTTTCATTATGAAGGATAAGAGCTGGGAAATAAAAATCCAGGAAGCTAATTTTGGGGGAAGTAGAAGTTTGGGGCTAAGGGTTCCTATTTTCCAGAAACCATGAAGTTTTTATCAGGACCCTTATGATATTTTTGATTTTGAGGATGTGCAACCCAAGAAAAAATTTGTTGATTATCTTTTTTATCTTGATTTTTTTTTGATCAACTTTTCAGACTTGGGTTGCATCCTCAAATCGCAAGCCTGGCCTTGCTTGCACAATGATCTCCAGTTCTAAGTAAATTTTATCCAGAACCTTAGATACACTCGACCCTGGGGCATGGGTCTTCACCACAATCTATTCTACATCTGTTGACAGATCTTTGCTGGTCTTGGGATCGATCTTTTTCTTCTGATCCTGAACTACATTTGTGAATTCTTTATTTCTTCTTTGCTTGTATAGTGTGCTTAGCTGAAGGAAATAAACTTAGCACATATACAGACTGTTTTCATCACAGAGCTAACCTGTTAATCTCGAAGTTCAGGTCCTTTCTTCTACTCCTTTCTTTTTCATGCCTTTTTAATCCAATGAGGACATTGCATTAGATAGGAATGGGGGGTGGATATCCTTTTCTAAATTATTTTGTTAGCTCCGTAGATTTTTTTTATTTTTTCTTTATTCACAAAAAAAATTGAATTAGGAGAGGAGAACTTGGGCATTAGAGTTTTTCAACCATAGGAAATAATACCATAAAACTTGAACACTTAGACCCTTTACGTCTTCAGGAATAATCAGCCTAGGTGTCCACTAAAATTTGGACTCATCTCTCGAGTCCTCTCTATCTTTAATATGCTTTTAATTGGTTAATAAGTTGAGGTGATAAGTACACGACTTATCAGCCTGCCCTCTAATTTTAGAGGACTTTAAGTTTAAAGCATCTACATGCTATTTGCACTGACTCACTTTTCAGCAGTTTTAATGGAAATTGGTTAGCTAATGAACCTTCTAAGGTGGTATGGCCAGCAAGTTGTCGTGGGTTTGATGCCTCATTAGGCGATTGTCCAGAACCTAGCCACATGACCATTCTCTTTTTGCTACCTTTAGGTAAATCTTAGATTAGCGAAGTCACCTACTCAAAAAAAAAAAATGATAAGAAATAAATAGGAAGAAAAAAGTAAATAAGGCACACTTCACCGCATGAGTATGGCTGGCAAGTTGTCATGGCTTTGATGCCCCATTGGCCGGTTGTCTACAACCTAGCTAACAAAATGCACAGTTAATTCCTAAACACTTTGGAAGAAGTAGAAAGTAGAATAAACCGGGGAGATATACACTATGTTCACCCTTATGTTGACCCGATAAAAATTGAAAGTAGGGAGAAAACTACCAATCGAATAGATACACCTTTAAGAGGAAATTCTTCATTAGGGTAACCTAAAGTTTGTTCCAATTGCCGATCAGTGTGTCTATCACTGTTTCACAAAAAGTTGCTTAGGATTTAGTGTTCTTTTCATGTTTTAGGTGGGTTGGGTAGCTGTAGGAAGCTGCCTCAAACTCTAAACTCATATATCCAAAAAAAATTAGAAACAAAATGTATTTGTTTATTAATAAGGTGAGGGCTTGGGTAGTCGATATTTTGGTAGATATCTGGGCACTGTTTAGTATTTGCAGTCTAGGTCTTTAGTAGAAATTTCTTAGTGTTGAGAAATTACTATTGCCCAAGTAATTTGATCTTAATTCAGTTTATAAATAGCATATAATTTTGCTAGGGACTAGCAAAAGATAGGCATGGGAGTGTGATGTGTACACATTTAATTGGCCTAAAATGTTTATTTATGCATGTTCCTAGTATCAAAGAAGCATAAGAAAATATAAATATTGCATAACATGCATCATCATGCATTTAGGTTAATTTGTACAAATTATATAGTAATTCATCTCCTTTTGTGATCAGAGAATAGGGTAATATTTATCTAGGCCTCGAATTGAGGATCCAACAGTATGGATTGATGCATTCTCTCCACAACACAGTTAATTAAGTTAATTGTGCTTAATTATGTGTAGAAGAAAGTAACTAAGGTAAACCTGAATTTGTGTCGATTGAGTAGTATAGGGTCAAGTTAACTTAACATTTTAGATTTTATTTCTTTTAGTCGGTTGAGTCGAGGTCGTTCGCTAGGAGGCATAGCTTATTTAGAATTCACCATTAGGTCTAAGCTACTTATTAAAAGTATAATTATGTTTACTTTAAGAACATGAACTTTGCTTAATGATTTCAAATTAAAAAGACTATGCAAAATTCCATAAGAAAACATATTTACACAAATGATCTTCTTTAATAACAAGTAAACATGTTTATTTCTTTTTATTTTCAAAAGATTAAGGCAATAGAAAGTTTTACTAATAAATGCCTTATTACAACATTAAACTCAAAAAAAGAATTAAAAATAATGCAAGAAATTGAATCATTTCCATCTCTTCTATGTCTTTAGGCTCTCTCTTTTTCTTCTGTTACCTTTCTCTTTTTGTTTCTCTTTTCTTTTTTACTTATTTCGTAATACTCTTCTTAATCTTTTTCTTATCTTTCTCGAGCTCTCTTTCTTCTCTTCCTTCTCTACCTTTTCTCTTTAGCGCCTGTTCATCCTTCCTTTTCCTTCTACAAATTCTCTCTTCCTTCTCCTTCTCTTCCTTTCCTTTTCTCTTTCTCCTTCTTAACCTTAGCTTCTTCTGAGCCTCCAGCAACCTTCAGAACTTTTGCAGACCATCTTTCTAAACCGAACCGATTTTTTTCCTTTAACCAAAAATTAGGTTTTTTTTACTAGCATCTTGGCCCGATCAGGGATACACAACACCCCTCTCACGGTGGGACCTGACCCTACTATGTCCAAGCTTGGTTTATTTTAGTTTGGTTTATTTCCGATTCATAGTCTCGAGCCAAACTGGCTCACCACCTCCCGGGCCCACGCTCACGCCCTCACGAGTCCACACTCACACGCCCACAGGCGCACACACACCTAGGCACACAAGCACCCACACACACCCAATGCTCATTCGTAACCATGTGCCGTGAACTGTCGATTGAAGAGGCCATAACACAAAACACTTTTATTCCCAAGCGGCCGCTCAGATCCTTCCGAGGTAGGACTAAGTTACCCCCTCCCAGACCAAACTTCAAACGTTGATTCCCAATAGCTCAAAGCACCATTCCAAGTGAATAAAAGCTTGTTTGAAAGCTCCTGAGTTGCTCTACAGAATTGAAGTGTCAATTTAATTCAAAGGGGAAGTTAAGCTCTTTGATTTGAAGGGTGCAGGTTCTATTTTATCTATGTCTAAAATGGCCTGCAGAGTGGATGTTTAGCTCTAAAGTCCACATACTAGACTTTAACTTCCAGATGAAGTCTAAATAGGTTAGAAGATGAATTCTACAGTTGCTAGTTGAGGTTTAAAGCTCTCAGAGGCTTCAAGAAAGGTATAGAAACTGAAAGCTTCTCAGGAAGCTTTAGAACCTTGATTCAAACTCTGAAAAGTCATACTAGACAACTAAAGTCCTTCTTAATCAATTCAAACAACTTCTAGAGGTTGTTATGAATCCATCTAGGTAGATTTTTCATTCAAATCTCATTTAAAAGTTACTGTCAATAGTTTGGGTTCAAAAATAACCCAAACTAAACAGAATTCAATTTCTACCAAATGTTTGATCAGAGCTCACTCAAATCTCATCTAAGTTATTCACAATCATCTCAGAAGCAAATTGAACTCATTAATTCATCTAACTGAATCTAGAATCCAAGGATTAGACTCAAGTTTGACTATAAAGCCTCGAATTCTGACTTTATGAATTTGGCTATTTCACAGGGAATTATCACCTTAAATAACTTCTCTTCAACTTCAGGAACATGTTCAAACCCTTAAAAAGGTGTTTCAACTAAGGTTCCTAGGGTTTGAGGTTTGTCGCCTGAGTTTGAAAAGGTGTTTGTTTGTCAGGACAATCCAAGGTTTGTTACAATGGTTTAAGCATGGAAATGAACTCAGGGTAAGTTTCTGAAGCTTTTAGACCTCTTAAATGCGACTTTAACCTAACTATCAGACTTCTCCAACTCTGTAGGAGTTGAAGAAGATGAAGTCCTAACAGGAACTCCAGACACTTAAATCTCAAAGAAAATGTCTCAGCATAATCAGTGAACCTCAATTTATTGATTTGGAGCCTCTCACTCAGTTTAATAGGCTAAAGAGCTTGCTTTCAATCGTCGGAGCTGTTGGAGCTCCAATGAGTCCAGAAAAAGGTAAAATTGTACAGATGATGTGAAGTTATGCCATTAAAGATTTAAAAAGCTTCCTTAGGTCACAAGGAACCTCAGGAACAAATTAAGTCATTCAATTGTTCATTAGAGTAAAGATTTAACAGTAAATTCATTTTACATAAAATCTGAGTAGGATTAGGCTCAGGACTTGTTTTCCTGCTCAATTGAGTGGAGAAAAAAAGTCAACAAATAATTGCGATGGTATATATATATTTAATTACTTGAACTACTCCTGAGTCGCCATTGATAGTGAGCTCAGGAGCTTAATTAAAATTGGGCATTTAGATTATAGGTGGTAATTACTTGAATTATAGTGAGAATTAGGGTCCTTAAGTGATGAATAGATGATGGAGGACCCAGTGAAGGTGGAATTAACTCAACTGCTCCTACCATGGACAACTAGAGTAGTTGGTGGAGGTGGAGGTGGTTTAGGTGATTAAGTGATCTATTTAGTAATTAAGGATGATAGAAATGATCATGGAAGATTCGAGAAGGTGAGCAGTGACTTAAAAGGACAAAATCATTGCTCCTGACAAGCTCATGGAGCTCACCGGAGTTGAGGAAGATGAGTGGGAATTCTAACATTACAGCTACCTAAGCTACCTAACTAACTAACTAAACTAATCTACCTACCTAGTCTACTGTTACCTACACGAAGGGGATAGAGGATATCTGTCAACAGCTCATAACGGAGGAGGAAATCAGAGAGTTGTCGAAAGATCTCCCATAGCAATTGTCAGGTGAAGCAGAGGAGAGCTCTTATTCAGCACTTGTGTCAGACGACTAGGCTGACTTCGGAGGAGATCTAGAGCTATTGAAGATGGATGGAGGAAGTCGGATGAGGCGGAGGTAATTCACTAGAGTTTGGAGAGGATAGCCAATTGGGTTGGCTTAGTGAAGAAGAGGGAAGGGAGCCAACATAGTGGAAATCGAGGGTGTGAAGGGGTATTTATAGTTGATGGCAACTGAGAAGGAGGTGGAATCTGGACGGATTAGTGGCTAGGAGGGGAATAACCACTAGCACCCTCTCTGACATCGGTGAGGTTATCTCCAACCCTAAAATAAGATTTTGGCATCATCCAGACAGGTGGATGGAAAGGAGATGATGAGCCCAAGATCCAGGAGCTTGGAGAAGAAGGGATTACGTCGGATGGGCGGTGATCAGGCAATGGACACACATTCTGTTGTCAGCCGTTCAATCAGTTGAAGAAGAAATGAAGAAGCACAGGGAATTGTTTGTAGTGAAAGCTGAGGACCTAAATGAAGATTAAGGACCAGATTGAAATAAAACATAAGGACTAAAATGTAAACTCAGGTTTTCATGGTTTATTTTAATTTAAAACCATTTGAACATTTTATATATGATTATAAATAAGAAAATTATTATATTTAGACCTTGAATTTACATTTTTGACATTTTTAGGTTAATTTATTTAATGTTACTTAAGTTATTGCATACTTAGGTATATATTATACTTATGCTGGTTAACACATTAATTAGATGAATTATTGATAATATTTCGAGCCAAATTATTAATTAAATTATTAATAATATTAATTGGATGATAATATAGCATTTTAAACTTATTTTAAGGTCCTTTACTATTTATCCCTTATTTAATAATTAACCCATATATTAAAATTAACTGGGAAGACTAGTTAATTAGGATAATTAGAGACCATGATGAGCTTCTCATCATGGATCTAATCAAGATGATGCACAGAGTCCAACCACTCCGAGATTGTCTCTATCGGACCTCCAAAGCATCATATGCCGTCCGAGAAAGATCAGAGGTCAATGGGCAAGGTGGTGTAAATCCGTACCTCAAATGACAAATCCAACTGCACAGATGCATTCGAATCAACGATCACAACCCAATAGCGCGAGTATCGACCTAATCCGAGATCCTTGGCAGTATCTGCAAGCATTGGAAAATGGATGGCCCAGATGGCACCACGTAGTGCCATCCAAGCCACCCACAGCCACTGCTACTCTCCATCATCCATACCATTAGATCTCGATCGTTCGATCGAGATCCAACGGTCGAGAGTGAGTGGGAGTTAATTGCAAAAATGCAAAAAAGTGTGAGGCATAGTGTAGCAATCGATTATCTTATGTGAAGAGCACAGCACACGTTCAATCCATGATTTATGGATTAAATATGGTAAAGTAAGGCGCGGTGCAATTGAGCCATCGAATGTGATTTGAACGGCGATGGATGAGGCGACGTGGCTAGATCTCATGCACTAGATGAGAGCGCTCAGTGAATGCATCCGGTCACTAGATGGTGAGAGCATGCACTAGATGAGAGCATGCAAAATCTCACACACGATCTGTCACATGGCGAATGAGGTGCAAGTACAAGCTGTTCGATAGTGTTAATAGACGTCTAACGGTGATCTATGAGGTGCAATCTTGACCATTTGATGTTGATCGAACGACCGAGGACTAGCGGCGCTTGCTAAACGTGCGCCAATGGTGGAAGATGAGCCACCAGGTGAAGTGGCATGATGAGAGGTGTTAGATGCATGATGGAAGGCTTAAGTTGACGTGCACCTTCAGGACATGTAGCCACAGCGATGCTCGTAAGCATCACTAAAGACCATGATAGTAATGTTTAAACTTTGAAATGACCTTCTTGCCCTTGATCCTCAACTAAATAAAGACCTTACATCCCCTCCACATTCTTCATCCCTATTGAAGCTATAGGTTACTACGCTACCGTATTTGGTTTTGAAAACTTGTCATTGTAGTTAGAAAGTGAAGAACTCGTGTTCAACAAATAAAATTTATACCGGAATAGAAATCTCAGGTCGAACTCAGGGAGGAAAATGTTTGATTAGAAGTACACATTTGTTTTATTTGTCACGAAACAAAATAACTAGTTGAAAACTATTTAACAAATAAAAAATAGAATAGAAAGAGAGAATATTACAAATGAAAGTAAAAGGGATGTAGAATTTAACATGGATTTCATTATCAAAAAGTTGTTCGGTATACTACTCATTACAACTAGAAAGCGAAAAATGCTTACACCAGAAAGTAGTAAATCTACTCTAGAAAGTAGTAAAAGGAATGGAGAGAGAGATATCCTCCTTGACGATCGCTTGGAGGATGAGCCAGACGGGACGACGCTTGGAAGAAGGGGAATGGAGCGGGAAGAAGAGGACGAAGTGGGAAGAACGGGAACAAAGCAGCATGTCGTCATCGTCGTGAGATCCACTTCTCAAATGCAGAGAGAGCAACAGCAGGATGCTCCACGAAGGGGGACAATGGTGGAAAAATTATAATTTTTACTCTAGAGGAGTATCCCTGGCTTGGGAAAAGCTCTTAGAGCTTTGGAAGGGATGAGAGAAGAGAAGGGATGCCAATTTCGTTTGGAGGGGGTCTCCATTTATAGTTGCAAGGAGTGAGGGCATTATGGACATTACAATTTCAAAATATTAAATGAGGGGCCTTTAGTGACGGAATTAAGCGTCACTAAAGCCCAGGTCATGGGCGACGTGCACCGCACCTGCCGTCTGCTCCTCTCCCGCACTGCCCACGTTCATCTTTCTTCGACCGTCAGATCGTAAGATCCGACGGCTCAAGATTCGCTAACCGTAGTCCCTCAATGTGCACCTAGCGCGTGCAATCCAGTGTCACGCAGGGGTGTGCAATAGTGCATGGACTTGATTGAGCATGCGTAGCTGTCCGATCCCCATCATGTGGTCGAATGTACCCACTCGCCCGCAGCCAACAGTAGCACCTCGTGGATTCGAACCCGCGCCTTAAGTCGACCAAGTGCCTTACCCACCGCACTACGTGAGTTGATGGGCGGGCGGTGCATCTTTGTGGCATGTTATCTAGACCGTTGGATTGAGATCCAACGGTCAAGGCTGCATCTTCAAATGGGCTTCAGAGATTGAAGGCGCCGGTTGGGATCCACTCGTAGCTGTTGGATCTTGATCCAACGGCGGGAGGCATGGGTGCTAGAAGCTTCAAAGGTTGAGGGCCACCAGTTAGATGGCCGAGATGGCACCACGTGGCGCCATCTTGGCCATCCATCTTCTGGATGATGTAGATGGTGCCATGGGTATCGGATTAAGTCAATTTTCATGTCGTTAGGCTACGATCATCGATCCGAATCCACCTGTGCTATCGGATTTGCCATCTAAAGTGTGGAGTAACACCATCTTGGCCCTTGATCTTCTAGGGTTCCTCAATCTCTATCTGATTCTACAGATGTCTGATTAGGTCGATCTTGGAGTCGTTGAACTACAATCGTCGCCCTGATCAGATCCGTACGGTTGGATCTTCGATCCGAGGCCCCGATAAAAAGTCATCCTGTCCCTAAACATAAAAGGAGATAATTAACCTCCATTTTATTCAGACTAACCTAAACGCAAGGTGATACATGCTATGTAATATTTATAGCATGTAATGCAATTCTATGCTTAGGAACATGCATAAATTGATATTTTATGTAATATAAACATGTTTACATCAATCCCATTACTTCTCTTCTCACCATCTCTAAAGCTCTAAGGAGCTAGTCGCAAAGCTGGAATGCTCCTTTAGAGTTAAATAAAGAAAATTTTGTCCATCTTCTCTTCCACTTCATGGAGTATCCCGTGGTTGACTTCTCACCACCATTCAGGAAGCAGATCTCGTTGCCACTCCACCCTACTTTGTCCTTCATCCAGCAGCCCATTCTCCCTCGTCCAACATCTCACCACCCTAACTCGGGTGCTCTATCAACACGGCTTGTCCTTCAAGCGACCATCGAGGAGGATTTTCTCATCCTTATCTTTTTACTACTTTCTACTGTACTTTTCACTTTTGCCAATAGTTGTAAAGAACATTTGGTTACTAAATATTTGTTCACTTTCTCTCTCTATTTTCTCTATATTATTCTCTCACTCTTATCTATTATTTATACCTTAAGTAGAATAGCTGGCATAGATTAATTTTAACTAGCTACTCTACTTTTTGATAATAATTTCAAATGCATTTTTTTAAATGAAATGTTCACCTCCTTGTGTTCGACCCCGTACACATTAGAGTTTTAGTTATAAATATTATTTGGTAGCAGATTTTCTTGTGAACTTGTAATGACTCGAATTTTCCAAACTAAAACCTTTCGCAACAATTTCTCTCTCATCACAGACTCTCCAGGTGGAAGCTGAATGGGTAGTGATTCATTCCCCTTTCTCATTTGTCAGTATTTTATCCCCACCTTCTTAGGAACAATCTGTGCGGGGATAGCCTAGGGACTATTTGAGGTTGAGTAGCAAGCCACTCTATAACCTCATTTTTGACCACTTCTCGCATATTGGGATTTAATCTTCTTTGCATCTCAAGAGAAGGATGAGATCTATCTTCCATATAAATACGGTGATTACAATAAGATGGCTCGATCCCTCTAATATCATGGATTGTCCAACCAATTTCCTCTTTATTTGTCTTAAGGACCTTAATCAATTTCATCTCTTACTCCTTAGTTAATTTTTCACTGAGAATCACAGGGAGCATCTTCTTAGGTCCTAAGAACTAGTATTTCAAACTCTCAAGCAATGGTTTCAACTCAAGTTAGGGTAGGTTCAAAATAAAGGGTAGGGAGGATGCTGATGAAGACTCATCAGGATGGTCCAGAGGAAGAGGTTGGGAATGAAAAAGATCAACAACCTCTTCGGTGTGTGACGGGTCTACCACAGAGGGTTGTGGGTCAGGCTTATTGGTATGGGTAGTATCCTCGAGAACATTGATAGCCAATCATCAACATTGTGATTAGTATCCTCAAGTTCCTTGATATATCCACAATCCTCAAACTTATTAACCACCTTAAAACTATCGAATGTTAGCTTCCTATTTCCAAAGGTGACCTCCATACTATCGCTCTCACAATATATATTGGCTTTAGCGATAACAAGGAATGAACACCCCAGAATGATGGGAGTGTTCCTTAATTCTTCAGGTACATCCATGTAAGGGATGAGGAAATCTACAAGAAAATAGAAATCCTTGACCTTGATGATAATATCCTTAATAACACCTTTCTGGGTGGTGACCGAATGGAATGCTAACTGTAGTGTTATTGAGGTTTGCCTAAGTTCACCCAACCAGAACTTTTCATATAGAGAAGTTGGGATTAGGTTGATAGATGTAACTAGATCCAATAATGACCAATCAAAAGTGTAATCCCTGATAACACATGAAATCAAGGGGATACTTGGATCTCTCTTTTTCTGAGGAAGGTGATGCAGGATAACAGGACTAGCCTGCTCGGAGAGTATCACCTTCCTCAGGTAATGGCAACCGGTGGTAAGGCTAGTTGTGTCGTTATGTTATTTATAGTATAGTTGTTATAGTATAAGACAACATAGCTACCAGATTACCATTACAAAAATTTTTTACTCGGAACAAGGTCTTCCCGAGGTCGAACTCAGGGAGCAACTATGCTTCTAGAAATCTAACTAAGTTCTCTATTATGTTACAAAAATGAAAGAGAGAGAGAGAGAGAGAGAGGGAGATCTTGGCTTCTTCTTCTTCTCTTTCTTTTTCTTCCTTGACTGTTTCTCTTCTTCTTTTCTTTGTTCTCTCTTCTTTCCTCTTTGTTCTTCTATTCTTTCTTTCTTTCTGGTAGTGATGTCTTCTTCCTTCTTTTTCTTCTTGCCTTCTTCTTTCTTCTTTTCTTCCCTACTTTTCTTTAGTCGGCAGCTGTGGTGACCTTCTTCTTCCTTCTCTTCTTTTCCTTCTTGCCTTCTGCAGCTGTGGGGATTCTGACGTCTGATACTATGTTCAGACGACTTATCTATGGCTCTGCTACAGTTCTTTTCTTCTTCCTTTCTTCTTCTTCTTCTTCTATTTCTCTCCTTCACTTCTTCTTCAGCTGCCCTGAGCAGCTAAGACTTCGGCCGCTTCCCTTCTTCTTCTTCTTTTCCTTCTCGCATTCTTCTTCTTCTGTTCCTACACGCTCACACAAATGTTAGAGAAAAACCTAACCCAACCCTTCTCTCTTTCTCAGATTTCTCTCTTAGGACTGCTCTCCCAAAGTAGGTAATCGGGTGCGGCACCCGGGACCAGGCCCACCGGTGTACGGTGGTGGGAGAGGAGTGCACAGTTTGGCTAGTCGGATCCTGCCCAGACCCGCGGGTTGTGAGTGCGGGCGAGGGTAAGCGAGCGCGTGGCGCGCCGCGTGCGGGAGAGGGACCTGACCCCTGTGTTCGAAGGCAATTAGCCCTAGGCAGTTTTTCAATTTAAGTGCGGGCGCTTGGCCACGCACTTCTGAGGTGGGACTAAAGTCCCACCTCCCAAATCTCGTGCCCACAGGTGAAGGAACTGCTGCTAATTGGGGCAGCTGCAAGGCTTGCAACCCAATTGCAGGCCTGGGCATGTTCGCAGATGCAATCCGCGTCACCTGGGACTCGCGCCTGGGCTAGAGGAAGCCTGGAGCTACGAGTGAAGGTGCTGCAGCCGCTCAGCAATGGCGACGAGGGGCTGCTAACCTTAATACACAGAGATGGTCTCTCGGCCAAGTCGGATATCGTGGGAAGTGTCATCGGAGTGTGGCGAAGCAAACGCGGGGTTCGGCGATGTGCGAGAACGTGTGTGGCGGTAGACCTAGGTCAGACTATGCGCGGGAAGATGGGTTTGTTTGGGAGGTGGTCGGGCGGTGATTGGCAATTAATGGAGAGGGGGGAATGATCGAGTGGAGTGAGGGGGAGCCTCTAGGCTGGTCAGCAAGGGGTGAGGATGTCTGTGGCAGTGGGATGGCCTCGCCGAAGAAGGTGACCGGAGATGGGGAAGATGGAGTTAGGCAGTGGCGGTCGGGTGGTTGAAATGGCAAATTAATATGGGAAAAATACAAGGGAGAGAGAAAGGAAACTTTGTACCTAGTTACTCGACAAAGGGGGAGAGAGCAGCACCCGGCTCGTGCCTGCCAGAGCTAGGGACAAAGGTACCCAGGAGGACGGTATTGGCGACAAGGAGGCAATCTCAAAGCACCAGCTGGTACGGCCTAGTGCGGACGACAGGGCAGAGTAGACTCTACTGCAGGTAAGGCAGCAGAGCGACGAGGAGGAAGCGGAGAAGATCGCCAGAAGCTTCGGGCGCTCTGTCTGGAGGAGGAAGAGATGAAGGGTGGGGTATTTCTCTGCCAGAGGAAGCTTATCGGCGTAGACAAGGTGTGCCGCTCCTTATAAAGGGGTTGGCACAGAGGGAGGGGCGTGCTGGCGTCGTGCCAGCGTCATCGAAGTAGGGCCGGAGATGACACCCATACCTTCCGCGCATTCGCACAAATGGTATGGTGGTCGGCAGAGGGCATGGGCAGGTCCCTGTAACGGAGGACGTCATAGGGAACCCCGCTTCTGCTTTGTAGGATGGCAGCCCTGCCCTACACGGCGCCATGCTCCGCGCAAGGTTACCGTGGTATAGTGCTGCGCAGAAGTTGCAGGGTGGACCATTCTGCAAACAATGATGAAAAGTTGGGGGCCTAAGTGCAAGGGTTTCGAAAGATAAGAGAGAAAAAGTAAATGAAGAGGACCAAATTGTAAAGTCAGTCAAGAAGGTCTCTTCTTAGGCTCAAATTTTTATAGAAGACCAATTTGAACCTAAGGATTTTAATGGTGAATTTTAATTATAGTTTGGACCATGTTTGACTGGCCAATTTGCGTAAAAACCCAAATTAAGTTATTAATTGGGCATGGTTCTCTTTTTAGGCCAAAATAGGTTTCTAAGGCCAAATTGAAAGTTCTAAACCCTAGAGAGTATTTTTCTATGAATTTTAGAGGATTTATTAGATTTTTATCCTACCTCAAATCTCTTGAATTGATGTGGGCATGTTTTAGGGTTACAAAATGACATTTAATTCCTGGAAGTTGCTACAACCCTTTCCAGATCAGATCAACCTACTTCTCTCATTGTTAAGCTTGTTTGACCTATGTTTGGACCCTTAATTACCCTGTTTGCAAACTGCATTGGTGGAATTGCAGTTTTACCCCTTATGATTTATTTTATTGTTAAACTCAGAATTCTCTGAGTTAAGCCTCTCTTTGGGTCATGTAGGAGCTTTTTCTCGCATATCTGGGTTAGATTGTGGTAGTTAGGGTTTATGATGAGGTTCTCATCATACCCCCATGCCTAGCGTTTGGTAGTCCCTCAACAAAATTTTAAGGTTTCAACCCTTGTTCTAGACCATGAAGTTCTTAATGATTTCAGATAAGTGCTGTTTCTTTTGCAAACTAGATTAGGTTAGAGTGCCAACCATAGGCCTAAAAGGTACTCTAGTACCAACCAAGATCCAGATCTGTCTATCCTCAGCCTCAGTTCTTTTTAAAGGTTTTTAAGGCCTACAAGAACTAACCTAAGGTTTATTGGACTTTGTGGTTAAAGTACCCGTGCTTGAGATAATTTTAGCCCTAGCTCAGTTCGCAGTGCATTTTGTAAGAAAGAGAGGTAGAAGATTTATATGTTTGGAGAGTTTTCTCTCTCTTTTTCTTTTTAATTCTAGCTTAGGATTGGCTTTTCAGCACGGTTTGTATCGGATTCCTTGTCCCCATCATCAATCGTCATGGGTTCTTGGCAGTCGATGCTTCGAGATAGCACCACCCATGGTAACCCCCAGAACCTTGGCTATTGAGATTTCGAGATAATCCCATCCATGGTGTTCTGTGGCTGAATTCAAACCCTGGCATTTGACATTTCGGGATAATTCCATCCATGGAATCTGAATCAGTAGAGTGCTTACATTCCCCCAGTAGGATATGTAAATATCCTAAGAGACAAGCACCGAGGAGATGATATTTTGTTACGCATCTTCGAGGGAAATTTCCCGCCTCTCCGTGCTGGGAACTCGTCCAAATCAACTTATGTTGATTGGCCACTCCTACTCTAGGTGTCATTTTCAGAATTTTTCTAATGCTTCTGTGTGATTTTGA
Source organism: Thalassia testudinum (assembly GCA_037157565.1). Taxonomy (NCBI): domain Eukaryota; kingdom Viridiplantae; phylum Streptophyta; class Magnoliopsida; order Alismatales; family Hydrocharitaceae; genus Thalassia; species Thalassia testudinum. The sequence continues at coordinate 63,084,927 of JAZHRO010000014.1, forward strand.
TTTTTATGCTTACTGAACCAGGTTGTGTGTGAAGTTATGGTGCTTAGGTTATTAAGTCCTGTAAACTAAAAGTTAGTTAACGAGGCCAAATACTCCCTAAGTCTTGGACCTAATACTTAAGCCATTCATTTTCCTCAACCTCTTGAGGAATGTCTAGATCTTAATGGGTACTAAGAGTCTATCCAAGAATGCCTAAAGTTTGCGTTCTTACTAATATCACTGTGCACTTTCCATCTCTTTTCGTGAATGAGGACTAGAACTTAGGTTAATTCCTTAATTTCTTGCTAATGACTATCACTTTTCTTTCATTTTATGCTCCTTTTCATTTTGTTCCTTTTTCTTCTCCTCCTCGTTTGTAGAGTCCTCAAAATTTTCTTTCCTCCTCACATTTTATTATTCTTTTTCAAAAAAAATTTTAATTTTTGTGGTGTTTTTGGCATATGTGAATTTTTTTTTTTTTTAAAACCTTTTCTTACAAGATTTGCACTTTCATACCCCCCCGTACCTAGGATTTGCAATGTCCTCATTGTAACTTAGGAGGTTTTTATACAACTTAGTTCATACATTAGGACATATGTTTTGATGAGTGAATGGGTTGGGGTTACTGTTGTGGACGATTTCTAATCTCAGGTGCAAGCACCTAAGGTGGAGTCGGCTGTCCTAAAGGGTGAACCTTAAGTGCACAAAGGTGTTAGAAAAGGTTTCAGGTATTCAAAGAGAATGACGGGCTGCCTCCCATTAAGCGCTGAGTTTTACACCATCGGCTAGGTGCAATATGCTTAGGGACAATGGAGGATAGTTGATGATTCAGCCAAATCGGTAGAGGTTACATCAATGAACGGTTTGAGTCTCTGACCATTCATGATGAAAGGTTTGAAATCATGGCTGAATGGACTGATTTCGATGGCTCCATTTCAAAAAACCTGTCGGACCAAGTATGGTCCAACCAACTTGGATCACAACTTCCCAGGGAAAAGTTTTAGTTGGGCATCGAAGAGTAGGACCTTCTGACCAGGATGAAAGATCTTTCTAGAGATGTGCTTGTCATGGAAGGCTTTAACCCGCTCCTTGTAAATTCGCGAGTTCTCGTACGCATCAAGAGGTAGTTCATCGATCTCGCTGATTTGAAGCTTTCTATGGGTTCCAGCCATAGAAAGATCTAGATTACAATTCCGTACTGCCCAATAGGCTTTGTGGTCTAGTTCAACGGGAAGGTGACACGCCTTCCCGTACACTAGTCTAAAGGGAGACATGCCTAATTAGGTTTTGTGGGTGGTCTTATAGGCCCACAAGGCTTCTGGACGTCGAGATGACCAGTCCTTCTTGTCAGGCCGAACAGTGACCTGCAGGATTTTCTTGATCTCCCGATTTGACAGCTCAGCTAGACCATTAGTCTGGGGGTGATAAGGAGTAGAGATTCGGTGAGATGCCCCGTATTTGGTCATCAGTGACCTGAATTGAGCATTTGTGAAATGGGTCCCCCCGTCTGAGATGATAGCACAAGGAATCCTGAACCGTGAGAAGCTATTGGGATGAATGAATTTGAGGATGATTTTGTGATCACAGGTTCAGGTCGGTATGGCTTTGATCCATTTGGACACGTAGTCCACAACCAGTAGAATGTATTCGAAATCATCCGAAAAAGGAATGGGGCCCATAAAATCATTCCCCCAAACATCAAAGATTTCGCATACAAGAATCGGCTGCAAAGGCATCATGTCGCGATGGCTCATGTTGCCCAAAGTTTGGCAATGACTGCATGCCTTGCAGTGATTGTATGCATCCTTGAGAAGAGTGGGCCAATAAAAGCCACACTGGAGGATTTTCGATTCAATTTTGTGCCCAGAGAAATGGCCACCGCATGCCTGGTCTTGGCAGAAGGAGAGAATATCATTGACTTCATCTTCCAGGACACATCTCCGGATGATTTGGTCAGCACCTATGCGAAAGAGGTACGGATCTTCCCAAATGTAATACTTGGCATCAGAGCGCAATTTGTCTCTCTTGGCCTTCAGCCAATCAGACGGAATCTGATGAGATGCCAAGTAGTTTACTATATCCACAAACCATGGAAGTTTAGTACCAATAGTCAGCAGGTGCTCATCGGGGAAATGCTCCTTGATGGGTCCGGAAGGGTTGATGATCTCAGAAGGATGGCAGGACAAAAGGTCAGCTACCACATTTTGTCTTCCCGCCTTGTCGTGAATCTTGAGGTCGAATTCTTGCTACAGCAAGATCCATCGGATTAGTCGGGGCTTCACATCCTTCTTGGCAAGGACATGCCTCATAGCTGTGTGATCCAAGTAGATGATGACGTGGGAACCCAGGAGATAAGATCAAAATTTTTCAAGGGCAAATACTACGCCTAGCAACTCTTTCTTCATAACTGTATAGTTACATTGAGCCTCGTCAAGTGTCTTGCTAGCATAGTAGATGACCACAGGTTTCCCGTCAGCTTTCTGCCCCAGAATCGCTCCTATAGCGAATCAGATGCATCGCACATGATCTCAAAGGGTTGAGACCAATCAAGGGATTGTAGGATCGGGGACTGGGTGACTCGGTCACGGAGGTTCTCAAAGGCTTGAGTGCAATCCCTAGAGATTTCAAAGGGTACATCCTTAGAGAGAAGAGTCGTCAGGGGGCATGCGATTTTCAAAAAATCAGGAATGAAACGACAGTAAAAATCGACATGCCCCTGAAAAGAACGGATGTCCCTGATCGAGCTTGGCATAGGAAGGCGAGAAGTTAGATCAACCTTGGCTCGATCCACTTGGATGCCTTTCTCAGAAATCAGATGTCCTAGGACGATCCCCTTAGGCACCATAAAATGGCTCTTTTCCCAGGAAAGAACTAAATTAACATCGATGCAGCGCTTGAGAATATGAACCAAGTGCTGGAGGAAATCATCAAATGATGCCCTGAATATTGCGAAGTCATCCATGAAGACTTCCAGATGATCACCTACCATATTAGAGAATATGGCAAGCATTCACTACTGAAAAGTCACGGGTGCATTGCAGAGACCGAATGACATCCTTCGGAATGCGTAAGTTCCAAAGGGGCCGGTGAACGTGGTCTTCTCTTGGTCCTCCGGATGAATAGCTACTTGGTTATAACCGGAGTACTCGTCAAGAAAGCAGAAGAATCAATTTCCCGCTAATTTCTTGAGAATCTGATCAATGAAATGTAGTGGGAAATGATCCTTCTTCGTGGAGGGATTGAGTCGTCGGTAATCTATGCAGACTCTCCACAAGTTGGCTAATTGGGTAGGTATGACTTCTCCGACTTCAGTCATAATGGTGGTGCGCCCTGCCTTTTTAGGCGCAACCTGAATCGGGCTCACCCAACGACTGTCGGAGATCGGGTAGATGATCCCTGCATCTAACCACTTGATGATCTCCTTTTTCACGACCTCCTGCAGATTGGGGTTTAAACGTCTCTGCATTTCACGAGAAGGTCGTGCACCCTCTTCTGAATAAATATGATGTGTGCAATAAGAGGGACTTATTCCAGTCAAATCATCGAGAGTCCATCCAATGGCTCTGCGATGTTGCTAGAGAATAGCAATCAGACGGGATTCCTGTTCAGAAGTAAGCTTGGAATTTATAATCACAGGAAGCGTCTGATTAGAACCCAAAAAGATGTATTTCAAATGATCGGGAAGGGGTTTCAGTTCGAGGATGGGGTTATCAGCAGCAGCGGGTGGTTCAGGGTAAATGTGAGGTTCAAGGGTAGGAGTTATGCTCTGTCCAAATCTAGATTTGACTGCTCTAATTGCAGTTCAAGATCTTTCTATGGATGATGAGGTATAATCAGGTCATTCTCAAAATGTGTTTCATCAACCAAATCCTTGATATCACAAATCTATTCGATGACACCGTAATTGATTCTTTGTTGGGCTCCTCACAGCTGATGTTGGCTCTAGCAGTAGCCAGGAAAGGTCTCCCTAAATGATCGGCATATCCCTAGGGTTCTCAGGTGCATCCATGTCTAAGACTATAAAGTCTACAGGAAAATAGAAATCCCACACTCTTACAATAACATCCCCGAGAATCCCTTTAGGTGACTTTATAGATCGATCTGCTAATTGTAGTGTCACCTTAGTTGGTTTTAGCTCGGATTCTTCTAGGTGGCTAAGTAAGGATGTGGGTATCAGATTTATGGAAGCACCCAAATCTAGCAATGCTCTGTCGAATTGGGTTTCACCTATTTTGCAGGAAATCAGGGGAGTACCAAGATCTTTTGCCTTAGGTGGGAGCCTGGTTAGGATTACAGAGCTGGCTTGCTCTTACAGTATAATTGGACTCCCACTCTTGGTTCGCGGCTTACGCTGTGGTGTACACACATTCTTTAAGAATCATGCGTAAGTTGGTACATGGCGAACTGCATCCATCAAGGGGATGTTTATTTGGACCTGCTCAAAGAGCTTGACCAAGTCCTCCTCAGGAGCCACGGGCTTGGTTGTTTTCTTTCCCTTGGTTAAGGCCTTGGGAAAAGGAACCTTGGTTGGTTCTTCTAGGATAGGTTCAGGTCTTTGATCTGGGTCAGGTATAGGAACATCCTGGATTACTTTCCTAGGGTTGGGATCACTACCAGGCTTGGAGTGGTTTGAATAGGGTTGATCTTGGGTCTCCTTACCACTACGGGTTGTTACAAAATTCAGTCTTGCCTGGTTTTGGTTTGGGTTGGATAGGATGGGTTGCTGCTAATAGCCCGCATAAGAAATGGAAGCCTCCATCCTGTCAGGTGAACGAACAAAGGGGGCCTGATAAATCATGTGTGCTTGGCCTGGGTTTGGGTTCATAACGCACCGCTGGGTCGGTAAGTTATTAGGGTTAGGAAGAGGTTGGGACGGAAGTGTGCCCGGTTGGAGAGAATTCGTCAACTGGGCCAATTGATTTCGAACCTCTGTAAGTTCATCCTTGTGTTGTTTCTGAATAGATGCATTCATTCTTTGAATGTCAGCCAGAGTCTGAAGGATGAGGGACATTTGGTCCTGGTTTGGCCCTGATGGATAAGGAGGGTTGCGCCGAGGCTGAGGCAGCTGGTAAGGATGAGATGGTTGTGGAAGGGGCTGAAAGGGTGGTCTCTGAGTTTAGGAATTTCCCGCCCACTGGAAGTTGGGAAGGTTTCACCATCTAGGATTGTAGGTGTTGGAGAATGGATCATTCTGGATGGCGTTGAGGTCCTCGTAGGTCGGAGAGACCTCCAAAGAATTAGGGAATGGGGAAGTGGAATTCCCCAGGCTAGTATAGAAAGGATCGGAGGACCCTCCGATCCGGGAAATAGATGGGGGTGGATATGGATCCATCCCGGGAGAAGGTCGGTGGAGAATGTTTTACATAGTTTCTCGTGTGGAAGGAGGCTATACAAAAGAACTATGCGTAGAGGTGGCTCGCTACAAGTGCTGAGTCAGCTCGTCCACCTTCTTCTCATTGATAGAGACCTTGTCCAATCGACTGGCCATCAATTCCAGGTCGACTGATGCGGACAAGCCCTGCGTCTCGTGTGCTCCCATAAGGTTCGTCGATGCGCAGTATTCGTCCTATCAAATAATCCCGTGGAGTCATTGTTTATGGAGTTCTCGCACACGTTTTCGAGAATCTCCCACACGGTGTCCTCATGTTGACCCATGATATTCCCTCCGCAAGTTGCATTGATGAAAAGCCCAATATCCTCACAGAGTCCCTGGTAAAAAGACTGGACTTGTTCACATTTAAGAACTCCGTGATGGGGGCACTTTCTCATGAGATCCTGAAAGCAATCCCATGCCTCATGGAGAGGTTCTCTCGTTTGTTGAGTGAAGTGGGTAATCTGATGGTGCAAGGCATTGGTCCAACCAACGGGAAAGAACTTCTTCAAGAACTCAGACTGAAGTTCTTCCCAATTGTTGATTGGCTGGGTCTGAGTTTGGTACCAATGAGTAGCCTTGTCCATAAGGGAGAAGGAGAACATCTTCATGAGGAGAATGTCCCGATTTTGTTCATCTGACCCAAAAGTTTGGGCCAGATGCGTTAACTGTTTGATGTGCTGGAAGGGGTCTTCAGAATTAAGCCCGTGAAATTTAGGTATGGCATGAATCATATTGGGCTTTAATTCAGAATCAGGTCCTCCAGTTGGGATTCTGACTCGAGGATCAATGGCCACCGCAGCAGGATTGTAATGGTCCCGCATCATAGGATGCTGCAGTGGGTGCACAAAGTTCTGGAAGAGGTCACTGAGTCGCTGGAGCTGCTGCTCTAGATTATTCTCTTCCTCAACTGGCTGAGCCATTGTGGAAGAAGAAGGTGAGTTGGGTTCGGAGGACAGGTCGATGTGAAGTGTTGTTTTCTCAGACAAGGGCACTGAGGCTTGGCCTCGAGGAGAGTGAAGTTCTAAAGGAGGTTTAAAGGACCTCCTACCAAACATACACCGATGGACAAGATGAGTTTAGCAGGTGCTAGACCCAATCAAGACACCCAAAAATGTTGGGTGACTATAGAGGTTCTGGGCAGATGGACCCCTTAATCAGAAGATTGACCACTTGAGAATTACCTGGGCAGCCAGAGAGGGTGAGTCCCATGAAGACCCCTACACTGTAGAGTGTCCCCACGGGTTACAGGGTTTCCCCCACCCAACCTCTCTTGTCACTGAGATTCCAGGTAGACCAGAATGGGGATCTTGACCTCTTAAGTCTACCTCTTTTAGTTTAAGATCAAGGTGCTTAGATTTTCACTTGAACTTTTAGGCTTTTTGATTGCAAAGAGTGACCTAAGTTGAAGGTTGGTTGACCCAATGGGTCAACTTTACCTGCTAGTTCTGTTGAGAGCTTATTAGGTCATGTCTTTTAAGGTTCAAGTGTTTTTAGAGAGGCAATTGCTTAGGGTTTCTCTGAATAGGTATTTTCAATCAATGGCTTAGGCACACTTCTTTTGGGATTTCTCAATTTCTTGATTAAGGAGTGTGTCTCTAAAACCCTAGTGTTAATTCCTATGTTGTCTCTACTTGGTCCAGTTAACTCCTTGTTGGGTAATTAGGCCTCAGGCAAGAAGGTGTTAGCCCTTAAATACCCTTAATAGTGTGTGTAGGAATAGTGTTTTGAAATTATGCAGCTGTTACTAGGTATGAAAGACAGGTTATACCTATTTTGTTTATTCTTTTCTTTTTCTTCCTCTTTAGAATTTAGGGGTTAATAGAGAGAGGATAGAAATTACCTATCCTTGGAGTGGTTGTTATGTGGCTACTTCTTGATTTTCCTGTACTTGCACACGAAAGAGAGAAGAGATTATTAGAAACTCACAAATAGAGATTTTATAGCTTCTAGAATAGCCGTTACTCCCCGGCAACGGTGCCAAATAATGGTTATCGGTGGTAAGGCTAGTTGTGTCTTTATGTTATTTATAGTACAGTCATTATAGTATAAGACAACACAGCTACCAGATTACCATTACAAAAATTTTTTACTCGGAACAAGTTTTGCCCAAGGTCAAACTCAGGGAGCAACTATGCTTCTAGAAATTTAATTAAGTTCTCTATTATGTTACAAAAATAAGAGAGAGAGAGAGGGAGATCTTGACTTCTTCTTCTTCTCTTTCTTTTTTCTTCCTTGACCGTTTCTCTTCTTTTCTTTGTTCTTTCTTCTTTCCCCTTTGTTCTTCTTCTGTTCTTTCTTTCTTTCTGGAATTGACGTCTTCTTACTTATTTTTCTTCTTGCCTTATTCTTTCTTCTTTTCTTGGCTTCTTCTTCTGTTCTTCTTTTGCTCCCTTCTTTCCTTTAGCCAGCAGCTGTGGTGATCTTCTTCTTCTTTCTCTTCTATTCCTTCCTGCCTATTGCAACTATGGGGATTCTGACGTCTGATACTGTGTTCAGATGACTTATCTGTGGCTCTGCTATAGTTCTTTTCTTCTTCCTTTCTTCTTCTTCTTATGTTTCTCTCCTTCACTTCTTCTTCTTCAGCTGCCCCGAGCGGCCAAGGCGTCGGCCTCTTCCCTTCTTCTTCTTCTTTCTTTCCTGCCTTCTTCTTCTATTCCTGCACGCTCACACAAGGGTTAGAGCAAAACCTACCCATACCCTTCCCAACGTCTCTCTCTTTCTCAGATTTCTCTCTTAGGAGTGCTCTCCCAGAGTTGGGTAATCTGGTGCGGGTATCGTGCCCGGCACCAGGCCCACCTGCGTGCGATGGTGGGCGAGGAGTGTGCAGTTTGGGTAGTCGGATCCTGCCCCAGATTGGCGGGTCGTGAGTGCGGGCGAGGGCGAGCGAGCGCGTGGCGCGCCGCGTGCAAGAGAGGGACCTGACCCCTGTGTTTGAAGGTGATTAGCCTTAGGCAGTTTTTCAATTTAAGTGCGGGCACTTGGCCACGCACTTCCGAGGTGGGACTAAAGTCCCACCTCCCAAATATCGTGCCCACAGGCGAAGGAACTGCTGCCAATTGGGGCAGCTGCAAGGCTTGCAACCCAATTGCAGGCCTGGGCGTGTTCGCAGATGCAATCCGCATCACCTGGGACTCACGCCTTGGCTGGAGGAAGCCTGGAGCTACTAATGAACGTGCTGCAGCAGCTCAGCAATGGCAGTGAGGGGCTGCTAACCTTACTACACAGAGACGACCTCTCGGCCACGTCAGATATCGTGGGAAGCTTCGTCGGAGTGTGGCAAAGCTAACGCGGGGTTCGGTGAGGTGCGAGAACGCGTGTGGCGGTGGACCTACGTCAGACTGTGTGCGGGAAGATGGGTTTGTTCGGGAGGTGGTCGGGCGGTGATTGGCAGTGAATGGAGAGGGGGGAATGATCGAGTGGAGTGAGGGGGAGCCTCTAGGCTGGTCGGTGAGGGGTGAGGATGTCTGTGGCAGTGGGATGGCCTCGCCAGAGAGGGTGACCAGAGATGGGGAAGATGGAGTTGGGCAGTGGCGGTCGGGTGGTTGAAATGGCAAATTAATATGGGGAAAATACAAGGGCGAGAGAAAGGAAACTCTATACCTAGTTACTCGACGAAGGGGGAGAGAGCAGTGCCCGGCTTGTGCCTACCGGAGCTAGGGATGAAGGTACCTAAGAGGAGGGTATCGGCGACGAGGAGGCAGTAGGAGAGCGCCAGCTGGTACGGCCTAGCGCGGACGACAAGGCAGAGTAAACTCTACTGCAGGTAAGGCAGCAGAGCAACGAGAAGGAAGAGGAGAAGATTGCCAGAAGCTTCGGGCACTCTGACAGAAGGAGGAAGAGATGAAGGGTGGGGTATTTCCTCGCCAGAGGAAGCTTATCGGTGTCAGCAAGGTGTGTCGCTCCTTATAAAGGTGTTGGCGCAGAGGGAGGGGCGTGCTGGCGTCGTGCTAGCCTCACTGGAGTAAGGCCAGAGATGACACCCATGCCTTTCGCGTGTTTGCACGGAAGGTATGGTGGTCGGCAAAAGGAATGGGTGGGTCCCTGCGACGGAGGACGTCGCAGGGAGCCCTGCTTCTGCTTTATAGGATGGCAGCCTTGCCCTGCACGGTGCCATGCTCCGCGCAAGGTCGCCGGAGTATGGAGCTGCGCAAAATTTGCTGGGTGGACCATTCTGCAAAGAATGATGAAAAGTTGGGGGCCAAAATGCAAGGGTTTCAAAAGATAAGGGTCAAAAAGTAAATGAAGATGACCAAATTGTAAAGTCGGTCAAGGAGGTCTCTTCTTAGGCGCAAGTTTTTATACAAGACCAATTTGAACATAAGGATTTTAATGGTGAATTTTAATTCTAGTTTGGACCATGTTTGACCAGCCAATTTGCGTAAAAACCCAAATTAAGTTATTAATTAGTCATGGTTCTCTTTTTAGGTCAAAATAGGTTTCTAAGGCTAAATTGAAAGTTCTAAACCCTAGAGAGTATTTTTCTACGAATTTTAGAGGGTTTATTTGATTTTTATCCTACGTCAAACCTCGTGAATTTAAGTGGGTGTGTTTTAGGGTTACAGAATGTCACTTAATTCCTGGAAGTTGCTACAACCCTTTTCAGATCAGATCAACCTACTTCTCTCATTGTTAAGCTTGTTTGACCTGTGTTTGGGCCCTTAATTACCCTGTTTGCAAACTGCATTGGTAGAACTGCAGTTTTACCCCTTACGATTTATTTTATTGTTAAACTTAGAATTCTCTAAGTTAAGCCTTTCTTTGGGTCGTGTAGGAGCTTTTTCTCACATATCTGGGTTAGATTGTGCTAGTTAAGGTTTATGATTAGGTTCTCATCACTAGGGTATGTTCTTTGGCCTTATGCTTTTGAGTACATAAATCCTTCAAGAACTTTGCGTAATCCGGGATGCGCCTAATAGCATCAAGGAGTAGGATATTGATCTCTACATTCTTGAATATATTCAAGAGCTACTTGTTGCTATCTATGGGTTTCTTCTTCATGGATTTTAGTAGGGCTTCAAGGAATAGGATGTGGGTAGGTCATTAGTTTCTGGTTCTTGAGCCTTAGTATCTTCTCCGGCTTTCTCCTTTTCTTCCTCAGTCTCATCAGGGTTTTGTTTGTTAGATGAAGGTAATTATGGGTCCTGGGTTTGCCTTCCACTCATCAAGGTGACAAAGTTTGTAGACGCATATGGGTTCAGGTCTTAGGAAGGGTTAGGAAAGATCGGAGGGGCTTGACTAGCAAGATATCTAGGAGTAGAAGAAGAAGGAACCTGCTCAACCACCTGAGCATGTGCATGTCGATTCATTTGATTCCCATACCCGTAGGTTCTGTTACATTTATTTTGTACATTTTGCGGGTTGGGTACGAGTTGAGAGGTAAAGATCTAGGCTGTTGGGTATTAGCAATGAGCCTAGATTGCAAGTTGTCCAGCAATGTTTTCACATGTTGCATAAGCTAGAGCTTGGATCTTTGCATCACCACCATCTATCAGTTTAAATCATCTTGCCCTTTGGGTTGTTGGGCATTCTAAGATGGCTAATTAACCTATCTCGGGGGCAACTAGGTGTGTACTTGACCTTGATCCATAAATCTCTATGGTGCATAGTTATTGGGTCACATCTGCGTCTGTTGCCCCTGATTTTTCTTGGTGTAGTTAGGGTGGTTCCTCTAACCTAAATTATAAGTGTTAGAATATGGGTTGGACCTAGCATTCTCCTGTACAACGTGCACATCCTCATAGGGTGAGGATGACAAGAAGGAAGAAGAATGATCAAAGAAACTGGAACCAAAGGTCCCAAGTTGGAACCCGTAAGGTTCCAAGAAATGCTGGCTCATAGGTTTAGCCGACTCCAGTTGATTCACAAACTCCAGTCCTGTGGTAGCTTGTAAAGAATGGAATCCCGAGCTTTGGGATTAATTGGGTGTAAGATTTTTAGAGTTTCCGGCCATCCACTCTTCCATCCTTTCAGCAACTAGATCAACCCTATCTAATTTGTTACAAATTAATGAATGAGAATCCTGAACCTTATTAACATTTAACCTGGGATGTTGGGATTGGTTAAAAGTCTCCATGGAGGCATGTCTTACAGAGTTCTTGCTCATTTCCTCAAACAAGTCATGTGCGCCGTCTGCATCCTTGTTGAGGAAATTTCCTCCACAGGATGTGTCCACATGATTACGGAGTTGATCCATCAACCCGTGATATAATATTTGTACGAGTTGCCATTTTGGCACCTCGTGGTGTGGACAGTTCCACAATAGATCTTGGAATTGCTCTGAGGTACCATGAAGTGGTTCTCCCAACTGCAGGATGAAAGTGGCATACCATGAAGTGGTTCTCCCAACCGCAGGATGAAAGTGGCAATCTCCCATCGTAGAGCATTAGTTGTCTGACTGGGAAGACTTTCTTCAAGAAGGTCGATTTAAGATCATTCCATGTAGCTATTAGCCTTCCAATAGTCTGATACCAATGTGCAGCCTTATCCCTGAGATTGTGGGGGAAAAGCCTCATGATCATTTGCTCCTCGTCCACATTCCAAGCCTTGGTGGTTTGAACCAAAGTGGTTAAGTCCTCCAAATGCAGAATGGGCCCTCGGAATCAAGCCTATGAAAGTGTTTGATCAAGCTTAATAGCTGGGGCCTGATTTCAACATCTCCAACGGTGATCACGACACCAGGGTTGTCCCCATAATTTGAGGGATCATAGAAATCCTTCAAGGGTTGAGCGCCCTGACCATTTATGCGCTAGAACCACTCTTGCATCTGCTGCAATTGTTCCAGCTAACTCTGAATCAGCTCTTGCTACTTCAGAGGTGGGGGAGGTGGTTGGTCAGCCAGGGGATCTACTTGACTGTAGCTCAACCTACGCCTTCATGAATGGTCTAACAGTCCTTCCAAATGAGGATTCAATGACCTCCTTCCAGCATATACCGGAAGGAAGTCAGAAGGATGGGAAAATGGAGCTCTACAACATAAAAAGAACAAGCTTGCCCTTAAGTTGGGTAGACTAAGGACCTTTGCTCCAAGGTGAACTCTTAGTAACAACATGAATTTTTTGTTATCCCTAATCCAAAAGCTGCTTAGGTTGGGCCAGCGAAGGAGCGGGAGTGTGCCTCGAGGGCTACTAATTATGCCGAACTCCTATTTAAGCCATTTGACAATCGGGGCCCCCAACTTAGCACCTTCTGAAAAGAGTAGAAATCACTATTCGTATTATAGTCTAAAGAGTACCTTGAAATGGACTCGATGAATCCTAGGTCCAACATCTACACTACACAGGGGAAGGAAGAAGAAGAAGGAAGGAGAAGGGTCGGAGAAGAAGACAAGGAAGAGGAAGAAGAAGGAAGAAGCTGAGGATCACAAGGCTAAGGAAAAGAAGGTTAAAGAAGAAGCCATAGAAGGAAGGAGGAAGAAAGCTAAGGAAGAGAAAGGTCAAAGAAGGAAGAAGCCAAGGAAGAGGAAGAAGAAGTAGAAAGGCAGCTGGGAGAGAATTAGAGAGAGAAAGAAGGGAAGCAAGAAACTGAAGGCAGAGGAAACTAAAGGAAAGGCAAAGCTGAAGAAGAAAGAAGAACAAGAGAAGAAGTAGAAGAAAGAAATTAGAGAAAGAGAGCCACTGTAGCACATCATTTTTAAGACGTCTAATTAAGCCCTCCATTATTCTTAGCTACAATTATTCTTATTATCCATATACTCATGCTTTATATTTTCAATTAGATTTTTTAGTAGTATTACGTGTTTAATTTGCATTTATTATTGAGCTCAGTGTATGAATTCCATTTGCTTCCTGTGTTCAACCTCAGACTTTAAATTCGAGTAATAAAATTGTATTTATTTTGAATGCTTTTTCGGTTGTACTACAATGCAACACTCAATACCGATCAAGCCTGGTAAACATTTTGGCGCCATTGTTGGGGAGTTACGTGCAATTCACCACTATTCTCTACACTATTTGATTATATTTTAGCACTAACTTGCCCTATCTGCTTTATTGTGATTTTGCGAGGTACTTCACGAAGCGATCTCCCACGCAAATCAACCACTCTAAGGAAGGTAACTTCTCTATTCTTCTCTAATCAAACTCCTAATCTTGAGAAAACAAAAAGGAAACAATCAATTAGGAATCACCTACCTTCTTTTCATAGTAATTATTATTTTAAAGGCAAAGTTTCCTAATTTGTGAATTTTTTCTTCAAATCTCATTGAAGATAAAGCGATTCTATTTAGAGATCCTACCCAAAAATTCCTATGCCTATTAGGGATTACGCTTAATTTCTAACTTGCTTGTACTATGCACTTCTTGTTTGAAGTCCAAGGAGAACAGTTAACACAAGGTGGACTTGGAAATAGAGCCAAATTAAGGTTTCTACATTAGGGTTTTGGAGTACTAGTTCACACTTGCCTGCATAAAAGGAAACAAACCAACCGCATTTGTGTGTTACCCAATCCCTTGATTGAAAAGATATAATCAAGAAAAACCCTAAAATTAGACTCTAAACTCACTTGAACCCTTAAAATACTTAGACCTACTAACCTGGGAGTCAAATCAGGGTGATTTATAGGTCTTGACCTGGAGTCATTCTACCATCTTTAGGGTAGGTCAGGTGAAGTGGACTACATTGTAGGCAACCAACCTCCAAATTAGGTCACAAGTCAAAACAACTGGTAGTTCAAGTGATATCAAAGGCACAAATTAGGCTATAAAATTGGTAGACTTAAGAGGTCAGGTTATCCACTCTAGCCTACCTGGACCCTCAGTGACAAAAGAGGTCGGGTGGGGGAAACCTTGTAACCCATGGGGGTGCTCTACCGTGTAGGGGTCTTTGCAGGATTCTCCTTCTCTGCCTGGCCAGGTAATTCTCTGGTGGTTGATTTTCTGATCAAGGGGTATCATCCGCCCCGAACCTCCATAGTCATCCAAACATCTTTGGGTGCCTTGATTGGGTCAACATCACATCCCTTCTCTTTAGAGCACACACAGATTTTCTTTGGGAGTCTCTATGCAGATCAAATAACTTCATTCTAAGACTTGAATTCTGATTCTCCATCTTAATTCCATCATCAAATTCAAATATGCAGCCTGATTACTTAGGAAAACCATTCAAGAAACCTAAATCACAAAGATCCATGAGAGATAGAATGATTGAGGATGCCCTTGAATTTTATGAGATTGAGTACAAAACCTTAAAACTAGTAGAAGACATTCCAGTTAGTGTACTGACAACAATCTTCATCATAAACTGTGCCCAATTGTTATTAATAAGAGCAATAAAGGGATTAACCCAAGACATTCTCATAATAGGATACATTGAGATAGAAAAATTAAATAACTTTAAATACCTCCAATGTATGACAAATTCTGTACTTTGGGAAAAACACCAAGATGATCTTGAAAAATGGGAAGAGATGATTAGATTGTTGAAACAAGTTATCGATCAGAAATACCTGTACATGCCCTAAACAGTTCATGAAACATCTTGGAATGGTATTAAGGATCAATCTGATTTCCAAAAACTTGGGTTTGAGGCAAAAGGTTGTTGTGGATTCCCAACCCAGATGGAGTATAACATGCCTGATCTTGAATTAGGTTCAAATGTCCCAATTGCTGGAGAACATGATTTCTAGCCAGCCATAAAAAACCAAAATCCTGGCATAGAATTCTAAGACCCCTATAACGATGAGATTAAAATAGAACCTCTCGAGGGTGTAAATCCCACCCCTTATTCTGATAAGGTGACCCTCGAAGGCAATTCTGACCTAGATTCTAGTAATTCAACCCACATCCTCGGGCTAGAATCTAGATCTGAAACTTATTGGGAAGAATACAATGCCCCGCATGATGAAGATCAAAGTTTAAATGAAGATTATGATTCTAGGCCATTGTTTGATGAATATCCCTCTCCAACATCCTCAGCGATAGAAATTGATTTCTCAGAAGTCACGCCAATCTACGATATAGAAACTAAGGAGTTGGAAGAGTAGGGTTTTGATTGGATCTTTCTTACAAGCCTAGAACTCGAGGATAGACCAAATAAGGACACCCCTTTGAGATCAGAATCAACGAATAGGCTAGAACCAAGTCAGGCTGCTAAGTCTACATCTTTTGATGGTGGAACCTCTGATCTCGAATCGAACTCCGAACTTGATTCTCGCAATTTCTCTGACGATTTTGAATCTTACCACGGTTTCGGAGAACCATTGTTTCCTGACAATGATGAGCCAATCTATGGCCTCAGCTTACATGATTCATTCTTCGACTCTAGCTCTGAGGTCCCTGATCCTGAGACCACTGACTTAAATTCAGGTACCTTTGAGATGGAATCATTTCTTTTCGATCCTCAGGAATCAAAATCAAAACCTACTGAGACTGACTGCAACACAGAATTCGAATCATTTCTTCACCTAGATTTTCTTCACCCTATAAACACTCTTCAGCCATTCACTTTTGAATTTGATGGCTACTATGAGGACTCTCTAAATGAACCCACCTTCAAATCCGTTCTAGAGGAGCCCTCATACACAATTCCTATTAATGTCACCTCCTCTACATATACAAAACCCATCCAAACCTGCTTTCAACCTCGACTGGCAACCAGACTCAATTTCCATTCTGATTCCCCTCTTACTAAGCCGATTGTAGATGATTCACCTCCACATCTTTATCAGGTTTCGAACATTGATCAGACTACAAATCATGCCCCATCATCCTCTGATCATTCCTGTAGGGTTTCCACATCATCCCCTGATTATTTTAGGGATCCTTACTTTTACCAAGCTGATTCGACTCAGCCAAACCTTCACACTTCCATATCATTTTGAGCTCCATAGTATTTGGTGAGTTCCACACCTCTTGACCAACATTTGTCAACCAACTAGATTGATTGGGTTTGGGATGCATCCACTTGATTTTTTTTTCTTTTTTTTTTAAGAATAATAAGCAAACAAACCTAATCTAACTAACTAACTAAACAACATGCAGTTCAAATAATTAGAATAATCCTATAATATAAATAAAATGGGAACACGCTCCCGAAAATACGCTCCAACATATAAGAGCGATAAGCAATAAAAGCACTAAGAAGACGTTCCTACAAATACCCAACACGGATCCACAAGACAAAAATTAAATGTCTAAGGTCTATCTAAACTAAGATCTAATGATTAAATCAGAAAAAGTCTCCTCTATATGCCTACGTGCGTGGGATCAAGGCCCATAAGTACCTGTTGCTAGCCTCCAGGAGGCATCAAGGTCCACCAAAAATATTGCCTTTGTCGTGCGTGCTTGCCATGCTCGTTTATTGTTTCTGCATAGAAAAAGATCCACAGTTAGTAATTCAAAAAAGCTTTCAAAATAGCATAAAAATGATATAAAATTCCTGAAAAAAATTAATAGGCATGTTTCCTTCTTGGCAATGGCGCCATTTGAAAGAGTGATCTTCATTTTCGATAAAATTTGTAACATAAAATGTTGTGCCATTATAGTATGTCACGTGGTAGAAAATCACTTTTCAAAACATTTAATTCTCAAAATCTTACCACGAAAATAGTTAGGTTGTCTCCACAGAAGGAAATTAGCCTATTAAACTCGTGAGTGATGTCTTGTTTATTCGGAAATATCAATGGGTGCGCATACTGACTAGTGCAACTTATTTCCAATATAAATTCTCAATTTAAGCAATTAATCAAAGGTGTAAGTGTGCACATGAAAAATTATCGTAATATAATATTCTACAAAACAGTGATCTTCGTAATAGCAAACAACGTTAGTATTAATCTCCTACCCAATAGCACCCATTTACTATAACAAATATTCCATGTTTTATGTCATTCATAAGAAAAACTCAATCACATGTAATTCAGATTAAAGAGGGGGATGTCTATGCTATTTTGCTGCAATATATTAAATCAAAAAAAATAAATGAACAGTGCATTCGAAAAGGGCATGATTCGTAAATATTAATGAAATAAAAAATTGATGAATTTCCTTCTCTCCTCTTCTCACACGTGGAGTAGTTGCTAGCTGACTGGAGCTCGGTGGTGGTGTGTGGGAGAGAGATGGCCGCGATGGTGGTGACAGGGTGGCCAAAGATGGCAACTAGCGACTGGTTGGGGGAGGAACAGCTAGACGACGTGGCAGTTGGCATGGGAGGAGCTATCATGGCTGGTTTCTGATGTAATGGCTACCCTCGTGAGGTTAAGGTGGGCACCCCGATTATTTTGGCAGAGAAGGAGACGGCCCAAGGTGACGTGGCCGGGGATGGAGGGGGGCTGCATTTTGGGTTCTTCCGTTTGGAGTTGCAGGTGGCGATGGAAGGAAGAAGAGGAAGGAGAAGAAGAAGTTGGGCACACGCACGCGGGCTGGAGTGCCAGCATGCGGCTGTGTGGTTGTGGACGGGTGCGCACATGAGGGTGTGAATGTGCACGCACGTGGGCTAGAGCACAGGCACGCACTTGCTAGTGGTGTGCGTGGAGCGACACTTGGAGAGTGACCTACAGTGGTGGCGTGTGTGCAGCATGTACGCGGCTATGGCGTGATGGTGGCGCAATGGTGTGCAAGGGTATGCGCTGCTGCACACATGCGTGGTCGGTGGTCTGTAGTGGTGGCATGCACGTGTGAAGATGGTAGTTGGGTTCTTTTAAGGTAGAGGAAGGTGGTGGGTTGAAGACAGCGGCGAGCGGCTGTCACCATGCTCGCTGCCACCTAGGAGGGTGAAGAGGTGGCCGCAGTGGAAGCTTGCAATGATTCACAGTGTTCACTCGTTGCGTGGTGTACACCAGGAGCACGTTGGTAGTCAAATTCATGGTGCATGCCTATTGCACCGTGGATGCTGATAGGAGATCCCCACCAGGGGAGAGAATTTTTCGTTTAGTGCACGGGTTTTCTCTCTTTAGAAAAATACCCCGATCTATTCCGCCTGCTGCCAGCTTCGCCAACCACTTGCAAACATCGGTAGTGGTTGAAACTGATGGATAAACATTGGCCGTTCTATATCAGATGTCTTAAAGTTTGCAGAAATAAGAACTTGTGATGACAATTTTCTAGACGTCCATACTAATCTCTAGACGTCTTATAGACGCTGAATTGCATATCTGGACTCTTCAGTTAGCCTGCATTCATCAGATAAATTACATTATCATATCATATCTTATTAAATGTAAAATTGATGCATAAAGCTATATGCAGACTAAGATGGATTGCCATATAATTCCTAATTAATTAACAAATGAGAATAACTAATTGAAAGTACTTAGGCCAAATAATGATCCACAAAGGTGGACATATCAAATGCCCCCATGCCTAAGTTTTGCTAGGCCCTAGCAAAAGGTGAAAAAACAATGGAACTAACCAGAAGGTTTCTTCTTTTCTTATTTCAAAAATTTAGAAATCCAGACAAATGTGAAGTGATGGTAGCCTAGGTAACGGATCCAAGTGAAAATATCCAACTTACATTTGAAGTTCATACTTAACACTTGATAAAATTCTATCGGGATAAGCAACTACTTCCCTCGGGGATAAAGTAGAAAATAATATGCAATTCGACCTTGGCTTTTTGTCTTAGGTAGGAGATACTAAGTTGAATGAATTCGTATTTGGCAGCACACACTCAGTTGGTGTTACTTGTAATCTAGTATTATAGACTCTAGATTTCTATACTATTAAACAAGTCAACTAGGAGAGAGGCCAAACAATTGTGCTCTCTTTTCCTTCTTTTCTTTATGAGATCACAAATCTTACCAGATTTAGTAAATGTACTCACTGTTTGGTGGCCTCATATGGCATTCATACTTCAACTAAAGTCCTAATAACTCTACAACTAAGTTAGAGTCCTCACCAATATTAAGGCGATCAGAAATACTGAAAGGTAGGTATGGGTCATATTTAGTGGATCGTAATGGGTGTTTTTGTTGCCTCAGAAACATCATCACGAAAATAAAACTATAAACTTGAACTTTTTCTTTTCTCTCTCTTACTTTTATTTTATTTTGTTGTTGTGTTGTTTTTTTTTCCTTTTTTTCTTTTTTTTTTTCCTTTTTTTTCCTTGTCTTCTTTTTCTTTCTTTATAAATCAACATAACACAATGCAGACTTTTATTTATGAGGCATTATTAGGGATGATGATGGTCAAGAGGATATTGTGTGGCTTATTTGGTGGAAGCGCGTATTCTCGAACCGAGAAGGAATGGATAGGACAAGCATATTTCTGACCTTTGACACTATTACCCTCCTTCAGTCGAGGACTCTACAAAAGATGGTCATAACCATCCACCATAGTCATAGTTTTATTGAGACTCAATCTCTTTGAATCTACCTTACTTGGTGACTCTCAGGAATTCACACAATGTACGCATACAGGAACAGAGAGCAAAAACTATGCCTAACTCTGATGTATCATCATCTAATTGCCCAGAACTTATGAGTCCTTGCACTAGACTTAGTGCACCAATAATCTCTCTACTTTCTTCTCACAAATATGAGGTGGTTATAATAGAAGAGAGTATGCATGACTCCTTATTAACTGTCCAAGGGTTCAGTAGACTAAAAATGCTTATTGGTTCTCTTTAAAGATCCATTACCAAGTCTACGTGCAAGTGAAGTAAATGTACTGGATTCTAAACTTCAGAAACAACTTAAGAAGAAAAAAACTTTAATGACACCTCCATGACAAAGATGTTTTGCTAGGGACTAACCAATTCAGCTAAAAAAAAAAAGAATTTTTTTTTATATGCTAACCTAAATGCATGAATACTTCCTAAAATGCAAAATGCACCCCCCATGGCTAAATCCTATAATGTCCTCATTGTAAAATTAAAATAGGGGGAGAAAGGAAGGAAATCACCTGATGATTGTGTTATTCTGAACACTGGGTTGTGATAGCGATTTTACGTGGTTTGTAAAATACGCCGTTGTAATGCGTAAAACTGATCAACTCTTAAATTTATATTCCTAGATAGGGGAGTATCTAGGGTCGTCCAAGGAGGCCAAATGTTTGCAAAGTTGATTCTCTTCCTTAGAATACAAATCTCAACTTTCTTTTTGGTATTTTTCAATATGTCAATTTTTTTTTTAATTAATGCTACAGGCGAAATTGTGGCGGGAAAGTGATTTACACTTCAAATTCAATAAAATACTTCTAACGTGGCAAGTAGAACCTCTCCCTATGCTCACTCTAGGCAAGTGGAGACCTAGAATAATTAGGTAGAGGGAGTGAAGAATGCTAAAAACAAAGCAATTAGAAATGCAAATAAAGAAATTGCAAAGAAGGCAACTAGATTAATGAAAAAGTGTTTTACAAAAAAAACCTACTAGATGAATGCTTCTACTACTAGAAAAATTGCAATAAATAAAAGCAAACACAAATCCTCTTGATAGATGATGAAGAAGAGGGCTTAACTCCTTCCTTGCTATGCTCCGCCAAGGTGATGTCCTCCAAGGCAAGCCCTAATGGGGCATGCCCTAAGCTTCTCTCCAAGGTGGATGTCCACCCTAGGTCCTTCTCCTTTGCCTGGCCATCCTCCTTGAAGTAGAAAAGTCCTCCTCCTTGGCATGGGCCAAGTTTAAGAGAGTGGGGAGAAGAAGGCACCAAAAGGGATGGTGATGTGCCTGTTTAATCTTCTTCTCCACTCCTTCTTGGCCGTAGGTGTAGGTGGTATAGGTAGAAAAATACACTAATGGAGGATGCCCTCAAATGGTAGTAGGTGGTGGGTTTTTATAGAATAGGAAGGGGGCTAAGGTGACTCTTGGAATGGAGGGCTAAGATGGAGAGATGGAGGTGGTTGGGGATCCAATGGCTATGGTCAGTTGGCACCAACCCAAGGGACACCTAGGGGGTTGTTGTGGGTGGTGACACCCCTTGATGTTTGCGCCAAAATGGCTTCTAGAAGGGGGTCTTAGTTGGTGCCAAGAAGAGTTCTAGAAGGAGGGATAGGTGGATGGCTAGGATGATTTGTAGGTTTAGGTGTATGGTGGATGTGGGGGTGGATGTTGGCGCCAAAAAGAGGGGTAGTTAGGGTTAGGTTTTGGTGCCAAAATTGGTGCCTTTTGGTGGTGATAATGGTGTGAAGGGGTGGCTAGGAGGTGGCACCAACTTGAGTAGGATAGTTAACTTAGGTAGGGCTTAAGTTGGTGGAGCTAGCTAAGGTTGAATTTGAAGGTGTTGGATAGCCAAGGACCTGGTTGCTAGCTAAGCTAAGCTAAGCTAGCTTAGCAAGCTATGGAGTAGGGGAGGAGGTATTAGAGTTAGGGTTTGAAGAGAGGAGCTGAGGAGGAGAAGTCTGGAGCTGGAACTGGAGCTGGCTACTGCTGAAGAGGCTGGCATAGAGCTACTCTAGCTAGCTTAGCTTGCTAGTTCTTTGCTAGCTGCTAAGTCAAGCTAAAGTGAACTGGCTTCTACCATAATGAGCTAGGGTTAGCTAGGTGTGGTGCTCCAAGGGAGGATCAAGCTGATTGAGGTAGTTAAGGTAGCTTAGCTCAACTGAGTTGAGTGAAGCTGAATCCTCGGGAGCTGGACTTGAGCTTACTGAGCTGAGATGAGTTCTTCTTCAGCTGGTTGGAGTTGAGTGGAGCTAGATGTAGCTGGGTCTGAGCTGAGGTGAACTCCTGTCCACTCAGCTGAGCTAGCCAGAGCTCCCTATGGACTAGTGGGAGCTGAGATGAGCTAGACTCAGCTAAGTTGAGCTGGATCTGAGATGACTTGAGCTAAGGTGAGCTAATATGAACTCTCTTGAGCTTCCATTCAGCTGAGATTAGCTGAATGTAGCTGGGATGAGCTAACCCTAGTTCAAGTTGGCTAGGTTCCAGCTGTGGTGAGCTGGATCAAGCTAAGTTCCAACTAGTCTGAGCTTCTCCATCATCATTTGCCTTCTTGAGTACTAGGGTTTTAGGGATCTGTATATCTGTTCATCCCTAACACTCACAAAAACATATCAAAGAGACAATAAAAAATGTAATGCATGCCTAACCTAATTTATGCCTAAATGCAACCTAGAAACCCATTTGCAGAGTAAAATCCTAAAAGCTAGGTTTATTTTAATGCATAAGAATGATGATAAACTGGCATTTATCAGGTTGCCTCTCAACAAGTGCTGCATTTTCTATCAGCAGCCAGACTTATAGGGAACCTATAAGTTTGGTTCTAGACAGAAAAAGCTAGGCCCTAAAAATATGCGTAATAGCATGGGCCTAGAAAATAGGTAGCCATAGATGTTGGGGAGCTGATGATGCAACGTTATCCCAAAAGCTCGCCAGAAGACAAAGAAAAGCAAACAACCTCGTAAGCTACCTGGGGAGGTCTAGAAATAACAAAAGGAATTGGAAAAGGGACCTCGCGAAATGGAATAAGTGGAGGATAACAAGGATCCTCCAAAGCAGGAAGGGTTTTAAAAGATATAAACATTGTTATTTCAAACCATTGAATGGCGAGACTAAAAGTACAAGCATCAATCGACACTCACCATTCTACCCGAGGATGTTCTACCCTGATATTCTCCTTAGAAAGAATGTATGTGAGTAGAGACCTTAGCTAAGGATCGGTTGGGGAGTGTAACTGTTGTTTGTGCTGTTGGGAGGTAATGATTAAGTCTAATGAGGGCTTACATTGTGTTAAGTCCAACAATTTAGATTTTTTTTTATCCCTAACAATTATTGTAGAAAAATTCAAGTCAGCTTTCCTATCATTAATGATTGGAGTCATATTTTCACCTTCCAGTATGTGTGAATCAATGGTGGACTCCAAATTAAATTTCTTTGATGGAAGGGTCAGAGCACCTGAATCATTATCATTAATTTCATCCCCAGATTCTTTTGGTTCACTTTAATTTTTGTCAGGGTGTATATGTGATTCACCAGTAAAGAGAGTAGTTGGATCAATATCCTCAATTATTTCTGAAGGAGGATCTATCTGAATATTTTGGAGTAAGCCTATATCACTCAATTCATTATTCTTCCCGGGGCATAAATCCTCAATTGACGTGTTTTGTCCCCGAGAGTCTCCTTTATGCTTCTCACTATTGTGTTTGTCCTCCTCCAATATCAACTCCTGGTTTTGTGGAGGATGACTCTCAAAAGAAGGGAGGAATCCGGATTTCACCAGATTATTTATATCCTCCGGGGGTAAGTCCTCGAATAACAAATAATCCCCCTGTGATTCACTCCAGATTTTCAGTCTGGGTTCCTCCATTGGGTCATCCTCATCCTCTAAAATAGACTCTTTATATCCCTAAGACCAAAATTGATCTAATTCAGCCACCATTCCCTTAGGGTCACCTTCATTGGGTGCATTTAAATCCTCAGAATGCTGAATGGTAGGTGTTGATTCCCTAAGTGGAGGGTCAGGATTAGGCTCACTAAGGGTAGAATGGGGTTCCACCAGATAATTAATAGGGGAAGTGATGTCAACAATACGACCTTGACTCGAGTTATCAGGGGTAAGGAAAATACTATCATTGGGGTCAAGGTCCTCAAGAGGTACCATCTTCCCTTTCTTTTGACTCCAATATAGCTTGGGTGGATAATTACTAGGATCGTTCTCCTCTAGTGGTCGTGTCTCATTAGGAGAGTCTAAGTGATAGCTACGTAAAATGGGATCCCTATTGTCATTGGTTTCCTTAGAATTATTTTCATGATCACGATCGTATGGGTAGGGATCAGAATTACTAGCAAGAGTGCAGCTGAGCTATCTAATTTCTTTATTCAATTGTTGACTATTTCTCAACATCTCTTCCATAGATTCCATCATTTCCTTTTGTTGTTTTTGCATCTCTATCAGAAAAGAGGAGAGGCTACTACTATCAGATTGGGGAGGATAGTCAATCTCAGGCTCTGGTTGTCTAGGGGTATCGGTCCAACCTCAATAAGGAAAATCATGAAGGGTGGGAGGGTTGGGTGTTTGCATAGTAGTGGGGATTCCATGGGTGGAAAATCCCACTCCTAGGCTCTGCTAAAAAATGGGAGCTATCGGGCCAGTACTCCAAGGATAGGAATAAGAATGATCCCATGAATTGTCAATGCACCCATCAAAGGATGGATACGCTCGGAGCATGGGATCCTGGTTAAAATGATAGGAGTAAGGATAGTCCATTTCTTTGAATTAAATGGTTTAACTCCCTTAGGACATAGATAGATTAAAATAGAAACTTTCTAGAGAGCTCTATCACGCACATGCTAAGCAAACACAAGGCAAGAGGTCTATTATTGAGTTAAAGTACTTTAAACCCTCTTCCAACCTTTCTAGCTTGGCCAAATGGAGTCAAGGCAATATTTCTCCATTCCCACGTAAGTGGTATAAGAGATGTGAGGCACTTGAGATTCCTGGTCACAGGCTGTTAAGGAGGTTGAGGTTGCTTTTAGTTCTTTGTGGGTGACCAAACAAGTTGTCAATCAATTAAGCACCCTAAATCGACCTTCGCGTGCCCTAGAGGCATACACTTTGTTGCAATGATATTCTCAAATGCTCAAGTAAAAAGATACTCCAAGGATGGAACCAAGGGATGCAAGTAGGGCAAACCCTTCCCTTAAGGTGATGTGTTAGTTGTGCCTCTTAACTACCTTTGAGTTCCTTTATAGGGTGTCTAATTGGGACGTTGGCTTCGAGAGATAACCGGGTTTTATTGTTATAGCGTTGTAGTATAGCCAGTTATTGCCAACATTTCAAATATAATTTTTTTACTCGGAAAATAAAAGAGTTCCCGAGGTCGAACTCAGGGAGCAAGTTGTATTCTAGAGATATACATGTTTCTTTTACAAAAAGAAAGAGAGAGGGAAAGAATTTGTTGTCTTCTTTTTCTTTGTTTTCTTCTTTCAGTTCTTCTTCTTTGTCTGCAGAGGTGATGTCTTTCTTCTGCAATGGTGATGCTCTTCTTCTTCTTCCTGCTGTTCCTGCTCCTCCTTTTTCTTCTGTCTTTCTTCAGATCTTCTTCTTTCTTCTTTGTTTTCCTTCTTTCAGTTCTTCCCTTGTTCTTTTGTGTTCTCCTCTGCCTCGCCTTCTTCTGTTGTTCTTCAGATCTTCCTCCGTCTTTCTTCTTTTGTTCTTCAGATCTTCCTCCGTCTTTCTTCATTTCCCTTCAGGACGTCGTCTGATTTCCAAATCAAACGACTTAAACTGCCTGTTGCTACAGTCAGCTTCCTTCTTCTTCCGCGGTTCTTCTTCTTCACCTGTGCCTGCACACTTCAGAGCTTACGTCAGAGAACAAAACCTACTCTACCCTCTCCCCCTGCGTCTCCCTCTCTCTGAAACCACTCTTGGGAAAGCTCTCCCAGAGCTGCCGGGTAATCGGGTTCGGGTCACGCCCGGGTCCAGGCCCACCAGCGTGCGTGGTGGACGAGGAGTGCAGGTCAGTCTAAGTCGGGTCGGGTCAGGTCCGCGGGGCGTGAGCGCGGACGAGACCGGGTAACCGGGCGGGTGTAAGGGGACCTCACCCCGTGTGCTGAGGCAGTAAGGCTAGTGCACAAAATCAATTTAAACAGTGGAAAGGGTGTGAGGCTTACCGATGTGGGACTAAACGCAGACCTTTCCTCTCGTGCGCCTGCTGGGAGACCGCGGCCTGGCTTCTGCAGCTGCGGCTTTGATTTGCGTAGGTTGCTGGCTGGCTGCCTTCGCAAGACTCCCCGTAATCCGCAGCAGCTGGAGACCTGGAGTCCTCAAGCCTGGAGCGCGGGAGAAGCTGCTTTAATGTGCGTTAATGGCGGTCGAACCTCAAAACCTGTCGGACACGAATATGGCCTCTCGGCCTGATCAAACCACTGGGGAACCTTCGCCATGGCACGGCGAAGGTGAGGAACTGCGCGGCAGGCCGCAAGGTGGTGTCTGGCGGCAGCCCTAGGTTGGACTGCAACCGGAGGAATGGGTTTGTTCGGGGGAGTGTTACGGAGGTGTGGAGTGGCAGTGGAGGGGTGGGGGGTGCTCAGTGTGATGAGGCGGAGGTTCGGTGAGGGTCGGCGAGGTGTGTGAGGCTGTCGAGCGATGGGAACATCTCGCCGGAGGGTGGCCGGAGTCGAAGGGGGTGACGATGGTCAGGGTCGGTCGAGGGCGTAATTGAACAAATTGGAACCGGGGAAAGAAAGAGGAGAAGAAGGGAAATAGTTCTAACTTACTTGCAGGGACGAAGGGGGAGCAGTAGGGCGACAGTCGTATCGACTGTCGCCAGAGAAGAAGATGCTCAGGGAAGGAGGCGGCGGCGAGCAGAGAGCCGGAGAGGCGCCAGCTAGGTGCGGCGTGGCGCGGGAAGAGCAGGGGAGGAAGTCTCTGCTGCTGGTATTGCGGCAGAGCGAAGAGGAGGAGGGGGAGGAACCGCCGGAGCTGGTGAGCGTCTGCCGGAGAAAGAAGAGAGGAAAGTTGGGGATTTTCTCCGTCAGATCTGAGCTGGGAAGAACGGTGGAGCGACGGGGGTATTTATAGGGATCAAAACAGGGAGGGAGGCGGAGGGAGACGACGTGTCTCCCTCGCCGGAGGATGGCCAAAGACGAAAGCCCATACCGTCCGTGCGTTCGCACGGCCGGTATGGTGGGCTACAGCGACCAGGGGGGTGTCCCTGCGATGGCTGACAACGCAGGGCACCCCTGGTTTACTTGCCAGGCTTTCCCCCTCACCCTGCGCGGCGCCATGCTCCGCGCAAGGTCGCCGGAGCATGGTGCTGGCCGGTTTTGCAGGGGGGACCTGAATGCAAAGAACGAAGGAGAGTTAGGGGCCAAAATGCGACGGTTCAAAAGTTGAGGGCCAAAAAGTAAATATATGAGGACCAAAGTGTAAAGTCGGTCAAGGAGGTTTCTTCTTAGGCTCAAGTTTTTATACATGATTAATTAGGACCTAAGGAATCTGATGGTGAATTTTATTTCTATATTAAACCTTGTTTGACCGGTCAATTTATGCGAAAACCCAGATTAAGTTATTAATTGGGCATGATTCTCAATGTAGGTCAACATGGGTTCTGAAGGCCAAATTGAAGGTTCTAAACCCTAGAGATTATTTTTCTATGAATTTTAGAGGGTTTATTCTATTTTTACTTTGCCTCGAACCTCGTGAATTGAAGTGGGTTGTTTTAGGGTTACAGATTATCATTTAGTTCCTTGGAATTGTTGTAGCCCTTGCTAGATCATCTCATCCCACTTTTATTCTTATTAAGTTGCTTTGACCTATGTTTGGACCCTGAATTACCCTGTATGCAGATTATACTGGTAAAATTGCATTTTTACCCCTTATGACTTGTTTTCTCCTTAAACTCAGAATTCTCTGAGTTAAGCCTTTCCTTGAGTTATGTAGGAGCTTTTATCCTTTGTATTGGGTCAAAATGAGCTAGTTATGGCTCATGATGAGGTTCTCATCATACCCCCATGCCTAGCTTTTGCTAGTCCCTTACCAAAAACTTAAGGTTTCAACCCTTGTTCTAGACCATGAAGTTCTTAATAGCTTTAGATAAGTGCTTTTTTATTTGAGCTTAGATTAGGTTAGAATGCTGACCATAGGCCTAAAAGGTACTCTAGTACCAATCAAGATCCAAATCTGTCTAGCCTTAGCCTCAGTCTCTAGCAAAGGTTTTTAAGGTCCACAAGAACTAACCTAAGGTTTATTGGACTTTGTGGTTAAAGCACCCGTGCTTGAAATGATTTTAGCCCTGGCTCAGTTCGCAGTGCGTTTGTAAGAGAGAGATAGAAAGTTTTTCTGTTTGGAGAGTTTTCTCCCTCTTTTTCTTTTTAGTTCTAGCCTAGGATTGGCTTTTCAACACGGTCTGTATCAGATTCCTTGCTCCCATCATCAATCCTCAAGGGTTCCTGGCGATCGATGCTTCGAGATAGCAACGCCCATGGTAACCCCCGGAACCCTGGCTATTGAGATTTCGAGATAATCCCATCCATGGTGTTCCGTGGCCGAATCCAGACCCTGGCAATTGACACTTCGAGATAATGCCATCCATGGAATCTGAACCAGCAGAGTGCTTGCATGCCCCCAGTAGGATATGTAAATATCCTAAGAAACAAGCACCGAGGAGATGATATTTTGTTACGCATCTTCGAGGGGATTTCCCGCCTCTCCGCGCTGAGAACTCGTCCAAATCAACTTGTGTTGATCGGCCGCTCCTATTCTAGGTGCTCTTTTCAGAATTTTGCGATGTTTCTGCGTGATTCTGATTTTTACACTTACTGAACCAGGCTGTGTGTGAGGTTAGGGTGCTTAGGTTACTGAGTCCGTTAAACCAAAAATTAGTTAACGAGGCCAAATACTCCCTAAGCCTTAGACCTAATACTTCAGCTTTTCATTTTCCTCAACCTCTTGAGGAGTGTCTAGATCTTAATGGGTACTAAGAGTCTATTCAAGAATGCCTAAGGTTTGCGTTCTTACTAATCTCATTATGCACTTTTCAGTTATTTTCTTGAATGAGGTCTAGAACTTAGGTTAATTCCTTAGTTCCTTGCTAATGACTATCACCTTTTCTCTTAATTTTTGTGCTCCTTTTTCATTTTGTTTCTTTTCTCCTTCACAAAATTTCCTTCTCCTCTTTTCCTCTTATTCTTTTTCGAAAAAATTTCTTTAATTTTTATGGTGTTTTTGTCATATGTGAATTTTTTTGTTTGAAACCTTTTCTTACAAGTTTTGCACTTCCATACTCCCCCATGCCTAAGATTTGCAATGTCCTCATTGTAACCTAGGGGGTTTTTATTTAACTTAGTTCATTCCTTAAGACAGAAATTTGGATGAGTGGATGGGTTGGGTTGAATTTTTGCGGACGGTTTCTAATCCCAGATGCAAGTATCTGAGGTGGGGTCGGCTGTCTACAAGGGTGAACTTTGAGTGCAAAAAGGTCTCGGAACAAGTTTCAGGTTTTCAAAGAGAATGACGGGCTGCCTCCCGTAAGCGCTGAGTTTTACGCCATCGGCTGGGCGCAATAAGCTCAAGGGGAAAGGAGGATATAAGATGCCTCAGCCAAATCAGTAGAAGTTACATCAATGAACGGCTTGAGTCTCTGACCGTTCACGATGAAAGGTTCAGAATCGTGGCTGAGTGGACTGATTTCGATTGCTCCATTTCCAAAAACCTGTCGGACCAAAAATGGTCCAACCCACTTGGATCTCAGTTTTCCTGGGAAGAGTTTTACTCGGGCATCAAAGAGTAGGACCTTTTGACCAGGATGAAAGATCTTTCTCGAGATGTGTTTGTCGTGGAAGGCTTTAACCCGCTCCTTGTAGATTTGCGAGTTCTCGTACGCGTCTAGGCGTAATTCATCGATCTCACTGATTTGGAGTTTTCTGTGGGTCCCAGCCTTGGAAAGATCGAGATTACAGTTCCGTACTGCCCAATAGGCTTTATGCTCCAGTTCTACGGGAAGGTGGCATGCCTTTCCGTACACCAGTCTAAAGGGAGACATGCCCAATTGGGTCTTATGGGCGGTCCTATAGGCCCACAATGCTTCCGGAAGTCGGGACGACCAGTCCTTCCTGTCAGGTCGAACAGTGACTTGCAGGATTTTCTTGATCTCCCGATTAGACAGCTCAGCTAGACCATTAGTTTGGGGGTGGTAAGGAGTAGAGATTCGGTGAGACACCCCGTATTTGGTCATCAGTGACCTAAACTGAGCATTTGTGAAATGGGTCCCTCCATCAGAGATTATTGCACGAGGAATCCCGAACCTTGAGAAAATGTGTTGATGAATGAATTTGAGAACGATTTTGTGATCACAGGTTCGGGTCGGTATGGCTTCGATCCATTTGGACACGTAGTCCACAGCCAACAGAATGTATTCGAAACCATCCGAAACAGGAAAGGGGCCCATAAAATCAATCCCCCAAACATCAAAGATTTCGCATACTAGAATCGGTTGCATAGGCATCATGTCGCGATGGCTCATGTTGCCCAAAGTCTGGCAACGACTGCATGCCTTGCAGTGATTGTATGCGTCATTGAACAGTGTGGGCCAGTAAAAGCCTCACTGGAGGACTTTTGATGCGGTTTTATGCCCGCCGAAATGGCCACCGCATGCCTGGTCATGGCAGAAAGAGAGGATATTGTTGAATTCCCCCTCCGGGACACATCTCCGGATGATCTGATCGGCACCTATGCGGAAGAGGTACGGGTCTTCCCAAATGTAATACTTAGCATCGGAGCGTAATTTGTCTTTCTTGGCCTTCGGCCAATCGGAGGGGATCTGATGAGATGCCAAGTAATTTACTACATTAGCAAACCATGGAAGGCTAGTACCAATAGTCAGCAGGTGCTCATCGGGAAAATGCTCAGTGATGGGTCCGGAAGGGTCAATTATTTCAGAATGAAGATGGGACAAGTGATCAGCTACCACATTTTGCTTTCCCGTTTTGTCGCGAATCTCAAGGTCAAATTCTTGCAACAGCAAGATCCATCGGATTAATCGAGGTTTCGCGTCCTTCTTTGCAAGGAGATGCCTCATAGCTGTGTGATCCGAGTATATGATGACACGGGAACCCAGAAGGTACGATCTGAACTTTTCTAGGGCAAATACTACAGCTAGCAGCTCTTTCTCAGTAACCGTATAGTTACGCTGAGCCTCATCGAGTGTTTTGCTGGCGTAGTAAATGGCTACAGGTTTCCTGTCAATTTTCTGCCCCAAAACCGCTCCTACAGCGAAGTCGGATGCATCGCACATGATCTCAAAGGGTTGAGACCAATCAGGGGACTGTAGGATCGGGGCTTGGGTGACTCGGTCACGCAGGATTTCAAATGCTTGAGTGCATTCCTTGGAAATTTCAAAAGGAACATCCTTGGAGAGAAGAGTGGTCAGGGGGCGCGCGATTTTTGAAAAATCAGGGATAAATCGTCGATAAAAACTGACATGCCCTAAAAAGGAACGGATGTCCCTGATTGAGGTAGGCATAGGAAGGTGAGAAATCAGATTAACCTTAGCTCGATCCACTTTGATACCTTTCTCCGAAATCGAGTGTCCCAGGACAATTCCCTCAGGCACCATGAAATGGCTCTTTTCCCAGGAAAGAACCAAATTCACATCGATGCACCGCCTGAGTATCTGGACCAAGTGTTGGAGGCAATCGTCGAATGATGCTCCGAAAACTGAAAAGTCATCCATGAAGACTTCCAGATAATCACCTACCATATCTGAGAATACGGCAAGCATGCATCGCTGAAAAGTAGTGGGTGCATTGCAAAGACCGAAAGGCATCCTTCGGAAAGCGTATGTTCCGAAGGGGCAGGTGAACGTGGTCTTTTCTTGGTCCTCAGGATGGATTGCCACCTGGTTATAACCGGAGTACCCGTCAAGAAAGCAGAAGAACCTATTTCCCGCAAGTTTTTCGAGAATTTGATCAATGAAGGGTAGTGGGAAATGATCCTTCTTTGTGGAGGAATTTAGTCGGCGGTAATCTATGCAGACTCTCCACGAGTTGGCTAATCGGGTAGGAATGATTTCTCCGGTCTTAGTCGTTATAGTGGTGAGTCCTGCCTTCTTGGGCACGACCTGAATTGGGCTCACCCAACGACCATCGGAGATCGGGTAGATGATCCCGGCATCTAACCACTTGATGATCTCCTTTTTCACGACCTCCTGCAGATTGGGGTTTAAGCGTCTCTGCATTTCACGGGAAGGTCGTGTGCCCTCTTCTGAATAGATATGATGAGTACAATAAGAGGGACTTATTCCAGTCAAATCATCGAGAGTCCATCCGATGGCTCTGCGATGTTGCTGGAGGACAACAATCAGACGGGATTCCTGTTCAGGACTGAGGTTGGAATTGATAATCACAGGAAGGGTCTGATTAGAACCCAAAAAGATGTATTTCAAGTGAGCAGGAAGGGATTTCAGTTCGAGGATGGGGTTTTCAGCAGCAGCGGGTGGTTCAGTATAGATGTGAGGTTCAAGGGTGGGAGTTACTGGGTTGTTCACATCTGGATTCGACTCCTCTGTTTGCGGGTCAAGATCCTTCTGTGGTTGATGAGGCATACTCGAGTCATTCTGGAGGTGTGATTCATCAACCAAAGTCTTGATGTCACAAATTTGTTCGATGACGCCGCAATTAATTCCTTGTTGGGCCTTAAATATATCAATTTTCAGTGTTTGATCTCCAAACTTAAGCTCTATTTGGCCCTCCTCACAGCTGATGTTGGCTCTAGCAGTAGCCAAGAAAGGTCTCCCTAGAATGATTGGTGTATCCCTAGGGTTCTCAGGTGCATCCATATCTAAGACTATAAAGTCCACTGGAAAATAGAAATCCCGCACTCTTACAATAACATCCTCGAGAATCCCTTTTGGTGACTTTATAGATCGATCTGCTAATTGTAATGTCACCTCGGTTGGTTTTAGCTCAGATTCTTCTAGATGGTCAAGTAAGGATGTGGGTATCAGGTTTATGGATGCACCCAAGTCTAACAATGCTCTATCAAATTGGGTACCACCTATCTTACAGGAAATCAGGGGAGTCCCAGGATCTTTTGCCTTGGGTGGGAGTCTACTAAGGATTACAGAGCTGGCTTGCTCTGACATAACAATTGGGCTCCCTCCCTTGGTTCGCGGCTTACGCTGGGGTGTACATATATTCTTTAGAAATCGTGCGTAAGCTGGTACGTGGCGGATTGCATCCATCAAGGGGATGTTTATGTGGACCTGCTCAAAGAGCTTGACTAGGTCCTCCTCAGGGGCCACGGGTTTGGTGGTCTTCTTTCCCTTGGTCAAGGCCTCGGGAAACGGGATCTTGGTTGGTTCTTCTAGGATAGGTCCAGGTTGTGGATCCGGAACAGCGGTATCTTGGATAACTATCCTAGGGTCATGGTTATCAGGCTTGGAGTGGTTTGGATAATGCGGGTCTTCAGTTGTTTTACCACTACGTGTTGCTATAGAATTTAATCCGGCCTGGTTCTGGTTTGGGTTTGGTAAGAGGGGTGGCTGCTGCTGAAATCCCGCATAAAAAGTTGAGGCTTCCATCTCATCTGGAGATGGAGCAGTAGGGGCCTGATAAATCCATTAAGCGTGGCCTAAATTTGGATTCATAACGCGCTTCTGGGTTGGCACGTTATTTGGGTTAGGAAGAGGTTGGGAAGGGAGTGTGCCTGGCTGGCGAGAATTTGCCAACTGGGCCAGTTGAGTTTTAACTTCAGTAAGCTCGTCCTTTTGCTGTTTTTGAATAGCCGCATTCGTTTTTTGAATGTCAGCCAGAGTCTGAAGGATTAGGGACATTTGATCCTGATTTGGCCCTGATGGATAAGTAGGGTTGGGCCGAGGCTGAGGAGGCTGGTAATGACGAGGGGGCTGTGGGCGGGACTGAAAAGGTGGTCTTTGAGTTTGGGAATTTCCTGCCCACTGAAAATTGGGATGGTTTCGCCATCCAGGGTTGTAAGTGTTGGAGAATGGGTCGTTCTGGATGGCGTTGAGGTCCTCGCAGGTCTGAGGAACCTCCTGAGAGTCAGGGAAAGGGGCAATGGAGTTCCCCCGGCTGGTGTAGAAAGGATCGGATGGGGATGGATATGGATCCATCCCAGGGGAAGGTCGGTGGAGGATGTTTTGCACAGTTTCCTGTGTGGAGGGAGGTTGTGCAAAGGAGTTACGCGCGGAGGTGGCTTGCTGCAAGTGCTGAGTCAGCTCATCCACCTTCTTTTCAATGATTGAGACCTTGTCCAATCGACTGGCCATTAATTCCAGGTCGACTGATGCGGACAGGCCCTGCGTCTCATGTGCTCCCTTAAGATTCGTCGCTGCGCGGGTATTCGTCCTGTCGAATAATCCCATGGAGTCATTGTTGATGGAGTTCTCGCACATATTTTCCAGAATTTCCCATACGGTGTCTTCATGTTGACCCATGATGTTTCCTCCGCAAGTTGCATTGACGAAAAGGCGGATGTCCTCACGGAGTCCCTGGTAAAAAGATTGGACTTGTTCCCATTTAGGAACTCCGTGATGGGGGCACTTTCTCATGAGATCCTGAAAGCGATCCCATGCCTCATGGAGAGGTTCTCCTGATTGTTGAGTGAAGTGTGTAATCTGATGGCGCAAGGCGTTGGTCCGACCAACGGGAAAAAACTTTTTCAAAAATTCGGATTGAAGTTCTTCCCAAGTGTTGATCGGCCGGGTCTGAGTTTGATACCAATGGGCGGCCTTGTCCATAAGAGAAAAGGAGAACATCTTCATGAGAAGAATATCCCGAGTTTGCGCATCTGATCCAAAAGTGTGGGCCAGATGCTTTAGCTGTTTGATGTGCTGGAAGGGATCTTCAGAATTAAGCCCATGGAATTTAGGTATAGCATGAATCATGTTGGGCTTTAATTCGGAATCAGGTCCTCCAGTCGGGATTCTGACTCGAGGCTCAATGGCCACCGCAGCAGGATTGTAGTGGTCTCGCATCATAGGACGCTGTGGTGGGTGCACGAAGTTTTGGAAGAGGTCATTGAGTCGCTGGAGCTGGTGTTCCAGATTATTTTCTTCCTCAACTGGCTGAGCCATGATGGGGGAAGAAGAACTTGGTTCTGAATCAGAAGAGAGAATAATGTGAGGGTGTTGCTGCACAAACACGGGCGTCGAGGCTTGGCCTTGACGAGAGTGAATTTCTAAAGGAGGTCTCAAGGGTGGTCTTAGGGACCTCCTTCCGTACATGCACTGTTGGAAGAGGTAAGTTTAGAAGGTGCTGGACCCAATCAAGGCACCCAAAAATGTGTTGGGTGACTATAGAGGTGCGGGGCAGATGGACCCCTTGATCAGAAAGATCGTCCACCTGAGAATTACCTGGGCAGCCAGAGAGGGAGAGTCCCGCGAAGACCCCTACACGGTAGAGCGTCCCCACGGGTTACAGGGTTTCCCCCACCCGACCTCTCTTGTCACTGCGGTTCCAGGTAGACCAGAATGGGGATCTTGACCTCTTAAGTCTACCAATTTTAAGATCAGGGTGCTTAAGGTTTCACTTGAACTTTAGTCTTTTTAAGTGCAAAGAGTGACCTAATTTAAGGTTGGTTGACCCAAGGGGTCAACTTTACCTCTTGTTTTCTTTGAGAGCTTTCAGGTCTTGTCTTTTAGGGTTCAAGTGTTTAGAGAGAGCCAATTGTTTAGGATTTTTCTTGTTAATTATTTTCAATCAATGGCTTGGGCACACCTCTTTTGGATTTCCTCAATTCTTGATTAAGGGGTGTGTCTCTACTGAAATCCTAATGTTTGACCTTATGTTGGCTCTACTTGGTCCATTTAACTCTTTGTTGGGCAATTAGGGCTCAAGCAAGAATGTGTTAGCCCTTAAATACCCTTAATAGTGTGCAGGAGTGATGAGTTGAAAACATGCAACTCTTTATGGTTACTAAGTATGGAAGACAGGTTAGCCCTATATTGCTTGTTCTTTTCTTTTCTTCCTCTTTAGAGTTTAGGGGTTAATGGTGAGAGGAAAAATTTACCTGTCTTCGGAGTGGTTGTCGTGTGGTTGCTTGTCTTCTTGAGTTCCTGTAGCTGCACATAAGAGAGGAGATTATCAGAAATTAAAAAAAAGAAACAGGAATGTTTACCTCTAGAATAGCCGTCGCTCCCCGGCAACGGCGCCAAATAATTGGGACGTTGGCTTCGAGAGATAACCAGGTTTTATTGTTATAGCGTTGTAGTATAGCCAGTTATTGCCAACATTTCAAATATAATTCTTTTACTTGGAAAATAAAAGAGTTCCCGAGGTCGAACTCAGGGAGCAAGTTGTATTCTAGAGATATACATGTTTCTTTTACAAAAAGAAAGAGAGAGGGAAAGAATTTGTTGTCTTCTTTTTCTTTGTTTTCTTCTTTCAGTTCTTCTTCTTCTTTGTCTGCAGAGGTGATGTCTTTCTTCTGCAATGGTGATGCTCTTCTTCTTCTTCCTGCTGTTCCTGCTCCTCCTTTTTCTTCTGTCTTTCTTCAGATCTTCTTCTTTCTTCTTTGTTTTCCTTCTTTCAGTTCTTCCCTTGTTCTTTTGTGTTCTCCTCTGCCTCGCCTTCTTCTGTTGTTCTTCAGATCTTCCTCCGTCTTTCTTCTTTTGTTCTTCAGATCTTCCTCCGTCTTTCTTCTTTTCCCTTCAGGACGTCGTCTGATTTCCAAATCAGACGACTTAAACTGCCTGTTGCTACAGTCAGCTTCCTTCTTCTTCCGCGGTTCTTCTTCTTCACCTGTGCCTGCACACTTCAGAGCTTACGTCAAAGAACAAAACCTACTCTACCCTCTCCCCCTGCATCTCTCTCTCTCTGAAACCACTCTTGGGAAAGCTCTCCCAGAGCTGCCGGGTAATTGGGTTCGGGTCACGCCCGGGTCCAGGCCCACCGGCATGCGTGGTGGGCGAGGAGTGCAGGTCAGTCTAAGTCGGGTCGGGTCAGGTCCGCAGGGCGTGAGCGCGGACGAGACCGGGTAACCGGGCGGGTGTAAGGGGACCTCACCCCGTGTGCTGAGGCAGTAAGGCTAGTGCACAAAATCAATTTAAACAGTGGAAAGGGTGTGAGGCTTACCGATGTGGGACTAAACGCAGACCTTTCCTCGCGTGCGCCTGCTGGGAGACCGCGGCCTGGCTTCTGCAGCTGCGGCTTTGATTTGCGTAGGTTGCTGGCTGGCTGCCTTCGCAAGACTCCCCGTAATCCGCAGCAGCTGGAGACCTGGAGTCCTCAAGCCTGGAGCGCGGGAGAAGCTGCTTCAATTTGCGTTAATGGCGGTCGAACCTCAAAACCTGTCGGACATGAATATGGCCTCTCGGCCTGATCAAACCACTGGGGAACCTTCGCCGTGGCACGGCGAAGGTGAGGAGCTGCGCGGCAGGCCGCAAGGTGGTGTCTGGCGGCAGCCCTACGTTGGACTGCAACCGGAGGAATGGGTTTGTTCGGGGGAGTGTTACGGAGGTGTGGAGTGGCAGTGGAGGGGTGGGGGGTGCTCAGTGTGATGAGGCGGAGGTTCGGTGAGGGTCGGCGAGGTGTGTGAGGCTGTGGAGCGATGGGAACATCTCGCCGGAGGGTGGCCGGAGTCGAAGGGGGTGACAATGGTCAGGGTTGGTCGAGGGCGTAATTGAACAAATTGGAACCGGGGAAAGAAAGAGGAGAAGAAGGGAAATAGTTCTAACTTACTTGCAGGGATGAAGGGGGAGCAGTAGGGCGACAGAAGTATCGACTGTCGCCGGAGAAGAAGATGCTCAGGGAAGGAGGCGGCGGCGAGCAGACAGCCGGAGAGGCGCCAGCTGGGTGCGGCGTGGCGCGGGAAGAGCAGGGGAGGAAGTCTCTGCTGCTGGTATTGCGGCAGAGCGAAGAGGAGGAGGGGGAGGAACCGCCGGAGCTGGTGAGCGTCTGCTGGAGAAAGAAGAGAGGAAAGTTGGGGATTTTCTCCGTCAGATCCGAGCTGGGAAGAACGGTGGAGCGACGGGGGTATTTATAGGGATCAAAACAGGGAGGGAGGCGGAGGGAGACGACGTGTCTCCCTCGCCGGAGGATGGCCGGAGACGAAAGCCCATACCGTCCGTGCGTTCGCACGGCCGGTATGGTGGGCTACAGCGACCAGGGGGGTGTCCCTGCGACGGCTGACAACGCAGGGCACCCCTGGTTTACTTGCCAGGCTTTCCCCCTCACCCTGCGCGGCGCCATGCTCCGCACATGGTCGCCGGAGCATGGTGCTGGCCGGTTTTGCAGGGGGGACCTGAATGCAAAGAACGAAGGAGAGTTAGGGGCGAAAATGCGACGGTTCAAAAGTTGAGGGCCAAAAAGTAAATGTATGAGGACCAAAGTGTAAAGTCGGTCAAGGAGGTTTCTTCTTAGGCTCAAGTTTTTTTACATGATTAATTAGGACCTAAGGAATCTGATGGTGAATTTTATTTCTATATTAAACCTTGTTTGACCGGTCAATTTATGCGAAAACCCAGATTAAGTTATTAATTGGGCATGATTCTCAATGTAGGTCAACATGGGTTCTGAAGGCCAAATTGAAGGTTCTAAACCCTAGAGATTATTTTTCTATGAATTTTAGAGGGTTTATTCTATTTTTACTTTGCCTCGAACCTCGTGAATTGAAGTGGGTTGTTTTAGGGTTACAGATTATCATTTAGTTCCTTGGAATTGTTGTAGCCCTTGCTAGATCATCTCATCCCACTTTTATTCTTATTAAGTTGCTTTGACTTATGTTTGGACCCTGAATTACCCTGTATGCGGATTATACTGGTAAAATTGCATTTTTACCCCTTATGACTTGTTTTCTCCTTAAACTCAGAATTCTCTGAGTTAAGCCTTTCCTTGAGTTATGTAGGAGCTTTTATCCTTTGTATTGGGTCAAAATGAGCTAGTTATGGCTCATGATGAGGTTCTCATCAGTGTCCCTCTCAAAGTATCAAATAACTCAGGTAAAAGTTAATACCACTGTCACAAAGCGAGATAGGAGGGTTTGCACCGGTAAAGAGATCGATGCTTATAGCCTTAACGGTCTAAATCCTAGTGCAATGCCTATAGTGCGTGCTTGGTGCAGGAAGTGTGCATCACACCGAGAAAAGTGATTTTTCTTTTGAAAGTTGCAGTTAAGTTATTCAAACACTTCCTATATCTTTTACTTTTCTTTGAAGAAGTAATGTGACCACCTGATAAATCTTTTCAAATCAGCTTAAATGGTCTTTAATTATGTCCAAATGCAATGCATGTGCAGATAATTTGATGCACAAGAAAGGACATACCTTACTCCTGCTTTCTTCGTGCAAGGATGTATGCAATGCAGAAATATAAGTTAGATGCTACTCATTCAGTCCTAAGTGGTCGCCCTATAGAGATGCAGCTTCTAGCAAGCAGTTTGATTTTTTTTTCTTTTTTTTTTAAATAATAATAGGCAAACAAACCTATTCTAGCTAACTAACCAACATGCAGTTCAAACAATTCGAATAATCCTATAATCTAAATAAAATGGTAACACGCTTCTGAAAATATGCTCCCACATACAAGGGTGATAAGCAATAAAAGCACTAGGAACACGTTCTCAAAAATACCCAACACAGGTCCAGAAGACAAAAATTAAATGTCTAAGGTCTTTCTAAACTAAATCTAAACAAAGATCCAATGACTAAATTAGAAAAGGGCTCCTCCGTATGCCTACATGCGTGGGATAAAGGCCCACAATCACCTGCTGCTATACTCCAGGTGACGTCAAGGTCCACCAAAAATATCACCACCGTCGTGCATGCCCATCGCGTTCGTTTGTTGTTTTTGCACAAAAAAAGTTCCATAGTCAATAATTCAGAAAAGCTTTCAAAATAGCATAAAAATAATATAAAATTCCCAAAAAAAATTAATAGCTGTGTTTCCTCCCTGGCAACCATGCAATTTGAAAGTGCGATCTTCATTTTCGATAAAATTTGTAACATAAAATGTTGCATTGTTGTAGTATGTCGCGTGGTAGAAGATTGCTTTTCAAAACATTTAATTCTCAAAATCTAACCATGAAAATAGTTAGGTCATCTCTACAGGGGAAATTATCCTATTAAACTCGTGAGTGATGTCTCGTTTATTTGGGAATATCAACGGGTACGTAAACTGACTAGTGCAACTTATTTCCAATATAAATTCTCAATTTAAACAATTAATTAAAAGTGTAAGTGTGCACATGAAAAATTACCACAATATGACATTCTATTAAATAATGATCTTGGTAATAGGAAACAATGTCAATATTAATCTCCTACCCAATAGCACCCACTTACTATAACAAATATTCCATGTTTTATGTCATTCATATGAAAAATTCAATCAAATGTAATTTAGATTAAAGAGGGGGATGTCTATGCAATTTTGCTGCAATATACTAAATCAGAAAAATAAATGAACAGTGCATCTGGAAAGGGCATGATTCGTAAATATTAATGAAATCAAAAATAGAGGAATTTCCTTCTCTCCTCTTCGCGTACGTGGAGGAGTGGTTGCCGGCCGATTGGAGCTCGGTGGTGGTGTGTGGGAGAGAGATGGTCGTGATGCCAATGATGGGGTGGCTGAAGGTGGCCGTCAGCGACCGGTTGGAGGAGGAACAGTTGGACGGCGTGGTGGTTGGAGTGGGAGAAGGAGCTATCGTGGCCGATTTCCGAGGGCATGGCTACCCTCGTGAGGTCAAGGCAGGCACTCCGGTTGTTTTAGTGGAGAAGGAGATGGCCTAAGGTGGCAGGCACTTTGGGTTCTTTCACTTGGAGTTGCAGATGGCGGTGCAAGGAAGAAGAAGAAGAAGCTGGGCGCACGCATGCGGATCGGAGCATGGGCATGCGGCTGCACGACTGTGCACGAGGGTGCGACTGTGCACGCATGCGGGTTGGAGCATAGGCATGCAGCTGCATGGCTGTGCACAGGTGTGCATGAACGCGGAATGGAGTGTGGGTCTGCGCTTGCTGCTGGTGCGTGTTGAGCGGCACTTGGGGAGTGCCCTGCAGTGGTGGCATGCGTGCAACGTGTACACGGCTGTGGCGTGATGGTGGCATGATGGCACGTAAGGGAATGAGCTGCTACACACGAGCATGGCTGGTGGTCTGAAGTGGTGGCGTGCGCATGTGGAGCTGGCAGTTGGGTTCTTTTGAGGTTGAGGAAGGTCGCAGGTTGAAGACAACGGCGAGCAGCTGCCACCACGCTCACTGCCACCTAGGGGGATGAAGAGGTGGCCGTAGTGGAAGCTCGCAGTGATTCACAGTGTTCACTCGTTGCACGATGTACGCCAGGAGCACGGTGGTAGCCTAATTCATGGTGCATCCCTATTGCATGGTGGAGGCTGAGAGGAGATCTCCACCTGGGGGATAGAATTTTTCGTCTGGTGCGCGGGTTTTCTCTCTTTAGAAAAATACCCCGTCTATTCCGCCTGCCGCCGACTTCGCCAACCACTTGCAAACATTGTGAGTGGTTGACACTGATGGATAAGCATTGGCCATTCTATATCAGATGTCTGACTTCATCATCAGACGTCTTAAAATACGTAGAAATAGGAGCTTGTGATGACAATTTTCAAGATGTCCATATTGATCTCCAGACATCTTATAGATGCAGAATTGCAGGTCTGGACTCTTCACCTAGCCTGCATTCATCAGATAAATTATATTATCATATCATATGTTATTAAAAGTAAAATTGATGCGTAAAACTATATGCAGACTAAGATGAATTGTCGTATAATTCTTAATTAATTAACAAATAAGAATAACTAATTGAAGGTACTTTGGCCAAATAATGGTCCACGAAAGTAGACCTATCACACCACTAGTTAAGTCATGCAGAAGTATTTAACTTAGTATGATTTCTACTCATTTATGTGTGTATTTGTCCGTGTACCAATTCCATAGGTCAACATTTCAGTTGAGTAGATGAAAGCAAAGAGGTTATGTGCCTTGAGTAGGAGTATAGAATGTATATTTTTAATGTATCCCACAATCATATCAGAATTTTTTTTTGTATTTTTTTTATATGTAAAGTGACATGGAGTGAGGTGGCAAGCAAACAACACAATCTAACCTAGGATTTATAAGAGCACTTAGGTTAATTAAGGTTTGAGTTATTAAGTGGTGAAATGAAAACTAGGTGGTGGGAAAAAGCAGGGTACACTTACAACACCTTCAACCGCACTCTTCTCTTATCTATAATGCTTTGGTTCACCTTGAAATGGTACCTATAAACACAGACAGAATAGGGAAAAGTGAGCTAAAAAGTGTTAAGCAAATGCACGGGAACACAGAAAGAAAATCGAAGATTGTTGCCTCCCGGGCAATGATTCCAAAATGATAATAAAA
Source organism: Thalassia testudinum (assembly GCA_037157565.1). Taxonomy (NCBI): domain Eukaryota; kingdom Viridiplantae; phylum Streptophyta; class Magnoliopsida; order Alismatales; family Hydrocharitaceae; genus Thalassia; species Thalassia testudinum. Next base: position 63,126,940 of record JAZHRO010000014.1, read on the forward strand.
ATTAATGCGACAAAAAGTTGTTTAGGGTTTCTTGAAATAGAAACCCACGTCGTTGAGTTGCAGAAAATCTGCTAACAAATAATCTAACCGAGATTGGGTGAGTCTCAGGTCGAACATGGGGAGGTGACGTTCAATTCTTAAAATCTGCATTGGTTTATTTTTTCTTTCTGATCTTTTGCCTTTGCAATTTCTTTTCTATTTTTAACAAAGCAGGATAACAATTCAAGACCTTACTATTCTCTAGATATCAAGAAGGAAATTAGATCAAAATATTTCTATTTACTCTATTGAATTCTACTTGTGAAAAACAAAGACAGAGAACAAATAATATATAAGCTGAACAAATGTTTATTACAAAAAAATATGAAAATTAAAAGCTATACTACAAAAACAATAGAGTGGGAGAGAGATGTTATCCTCCTCGATGACTGCTTGGAGGACAAGCCGACCAGACAATGCTAGGAAGAAGATGAATGGAGATGGAGGAAGGATGATGAAGCTTGGACAAAGAGAGGATGAGGTAGTGTGTCATCATCATAGGATTCACTTCCAGAGTGGAGGGTGAGAGGATGGCTAGTGGGAGCTCCGTGAAGGGGGTGAGATGCAGGAATTGCAAAATTTTTATTTTAAATCTAGTGGAGCAACCCATAGCTTAGGATCATTAAAGTGAGGTTGAGAATGGAGTTCTTTAGCTCTAGAGGGAGGCAGAAGAGGTTAGGAAGGGATGAAGAGGAATGGGAGGGGTAGTAGGGCCTTATATAGGCCGTGGGCAAATGAGTTGCCACGAGCAGCAGCAAACGTGCATGGTAGACTTGCACAACACTCGTACGTTGCACATACAACTCATGCCCTGTGTGCACAACACATGCACGCTCTGGCACCCGATATGCCTTGCCGTCGTGAGACTGGAGCATTGTGGACCATCCGATCGTCGATGAAGGGCCCTGATCACTCTCCAAGGCATGCTATAGATTGCACGCACTACACATAAGATCACATGTCGGATCGTGCATATCGTGCCCTTGCAATCCATTGCGCCACTTGGAAGCACTGTCACCATTCATCACAAATCAAATGGCTATTAGCACGTAAAGGAACACTGTTGAGGCTGTGAAGGCACAGACAAGGGAGACGTGGCTGAATCTACACCATCCACTCTTGGTCCAATGACTTAATTGCAATTGCTTGCGTAATGGGGGAAGCACACTAGGGCTCAAACTCATAGCAGTGGCATAGGAGCACCTTCCTACACCATTGTGTTGAGGTGGCTTTTGTGTCCCAAAGATGATTATACCCTCATGGTGGCCATGTGATTGTGGCCATTGGATCTTCATCCAATGGTCACGATTGCACAGATGATGGGTGTAAAGGCGCATTGTGAGTGGTGACGTGGTGAGTGCTCAATCGTTGGATGGGGATCCAATGGTTGACCTTAATGGTGCTGGGGACGTGGGAGGAGTTGGGGCAAATCTTGTGTGGCTAAGATGGTGCCATATGGCTTCATTTGGGCCGTCCATCTTCTTTTGTCCATAGCGGATGATGCAGAGTTCCGATTGAAGCGATTTTCACACTGTTGGACTACAATCATCGTTCTAAGTTCATCCATATGGTCGGATTTCTCATTTGACACTTGGATTGGTGTCACCTTCCCCCCTAGAAACAAAATATGCATAAATTAATTTCTAATTTATACAGTCTATTCTAAATGCATGATAATGCATGTTATGTAATATTTACAATGTCGAATGCATCTCGATAGCTTTGGAACATGCAAAAATAGGCATTTTATCATGAATAATTTTGTATCTATCACCTAGTCACAAGAGTGGATATGTTCTTTTGTGTGGCTGACCAACTAGTGGATAAGTTCTTTTGTAAAAGTGTTGATGGCAATAGATTTAGGATGCAGGGTTAGGATTTGGTTTTCTAAAAGTAGGTAGGCCTAGGACAAGGTTTATTTATTGGTGTAGGTTGTCTTAGGAGGCTAAGAATAAGAGGGCTTTAGACCATGCCATGTGTCCTCTTATCCTTTCTTCCTTGTCATTATTTTGTTATCACTCCAAGCTTCAATAGTCTTCCAACTTTATTCCAGGCAATTTTAACTTTACCACTTACTCCTACATTTTTCAAGACATTCTAATTAGACACCAATTAACCATAAAATACTAAATTGACCTAAGTATGCATGCATGATTAAAATACAGTTTGTATAACCTATAGGCACCGAGCTAACTAGGTAGTTAGCATCAAATAGAAAAATTACCAATATAAATTGTGCAATTATTAGGAGTCTTGTAAGCTATCCTGTAGGCCTATAAAGCATCATCCAATCTTTGAGACCAATCTTTCCTATCAATTCTTACAGTTTTATTTAGAAGCGACTTGATCTCCTTATTAGAGACTTCCACTTCCCTACTTGTATGGGGATGGCGAGGTGTTGCCACCTTATGCATAATACCATACTTCTTAAAGAGCACAACAAAGTGGTAGTTCTTAAAGTGTGGTTCTCCATCATAATAGTTATTCTTTTGTAGTCAAATCTCACAAAATATTAGATTTAATGAACTTCACAACCACAAAATGATCATTTCTCCTCGTCGAGATGGCTTCAACCTACTAGGACACGTAATCAACTACAACTAGTACATAGTCACACCCATAAAATCTATGCCCCAAACATCAAAGAACTCAATAGGTAACATCAGGTTTGGGGCCATCTCCTTTCTCTTTCCAAAACTTCCAATCTATTGTAATAGCATAATCTATCTAATTAATCGAGGTTTGGTGTCTTTCTTAGTCAAGAGGTGCATCAAAGTAGGGTGATTGGTAAACACCACATAGATCCTAAAAGATAAGGCCTAAATGATAAGTCTATATTATTCCATGTAAAAATGGCTATTATGTGGGTTCCGTAGCCATGTAGGGGCATTTAGTTTTGTGAATATTGCATTAATAGTGTAATCATGCATCTAGAAGGATTTACATAAATTGTATACTAATTTACACATCTTAATGGCTAGGGGATAAAGTGACACAAATCCAAGTTTCAAATAAGAAATCCAACCATACAGATGGACTCAGAGTGACGATCGCAGTCCAACAACGCCAGAATCATCTTGATTGGAGCTCTGTAGCACTCGATATGAAGCAAGGAAGATGGATGGCCATGATGTTGCCACATGGCACCATCATAGCCACCCAACGCCACTGCCCTTTCTCTCCTTAACCGCGCCCACTTTATCTAGAACATTGGATTGTCATCAATGGCCAAGGATGTGCCATGTCATGCCATCAAGAAAGCATCCCCTCTACAATCTAGCCAGTGTGGCACAGCAATCATGGAAGGAGCACGGGAGGCCACACCGCACGATTGAAATGTGGCGAGCAAACTTAATTTGCAATACTAAGGCATCTGTGAAATTGGACCACACGATGGCGATCGAGGGGCGTCGAAGGTGGATATGAGGACATGGGAATGGGAGGTAGAGGTCACGCGCTTGATAACATGCAATCATACGTGTAGGTCATGCTCCTCAGCGAGTGCTCACTCGCGCTTGTGGCCATTCGATTCAAATTGGATGGTCGATGTTGATCCACGCATGACACGTGAGATGCTCAAATGTGATGGAGACTTGGTCGTAGTTGTGCGATTGGAGATTGATGCTTCTCATCTCGCCATGTGTTACATGTGCGGTGAAGGCGTGCACAGTGCATGATCAAGACCCTATCTCGACCATTTGATCGAGATCAAACGACTCTCGGTTGCCCTCATTCAGATGCATGTTTGGGGAGCCAAAAATGTCCATTTTGACCCCTTTCTACACTATAAAAGGGCCATAGACCCCCCCTTCCTTTTCATCCTTTCCTACTCCACTCCTCACCTCCCTAGTGCTCAAGAAGCTATCTAAGCTCTATTCTAGTGTTCCCAAGCCCTTGGGATGTACCACTAGGAACATAAATAATTTTTTCCACCATCTCACCCCAATTCATTAATCTTCTATCAGTCGTCTCCACATCCCCATTCTAGGAAGCAGATCACACCACAACAACACCCTACCTCTCCTCCAACTCTATCCTCCGTCTTCTAGGTGTCATCTATGCAACTCATCCTCCAAGCAGTCATTAAGGAGGATAACTTATCTCTTCTCTTTTTACTAATTTCTAGTTGGATTTCAATTTCCCGTAATTATTGTTGAAAAAACATTATTGAAGCTTTTATACATAGAAAGCTCTTTCTTTCTTTCTTTTAATTATTCAGTAGATTATTTCTTCACTTTGATTCTTACTTAGTAAAATTAGCTTAGCTTAGAAGCAATGTAGATTTCTAAGGAATCAAACGTTTTCCTCCCTGTATTCAACCTGAGAATCACCAAGTCTCGCTAAAAATTTATTCGATAAGTCATATTATGCCTGTGAAAATACGACGATGTGGGTTGCTCTTTTCTGAAACCCTAAACCTGATTTCCTTAGTGAATTCTCGTTAATCACTAAAGTTCTACAAAGCAAGGACTATGGCTAATAGTTCCTTCTCAGTGACTATGTTGTTTTAGTAAGTGTCTGTTAGGGTTTTACTAGAATAATAAAGCACTTGAGGTTACTTATCTTTCCTTTGACCTAGGACTGTCCATATAGCATAATCATAAGATCACACTTGAGTTTAAAGGGAAAAGTCCAATCAGGGGGTTGAATGATGGGCATTTCCCATCAAAGACAAAGGAAGTTTCCCTAGCAAAGAATTCACATAAAGGTATAGAGATTTTGCTAAAGTCCTTGATGAATCTCCTATAAAATCCGTCATAACCAAGGAAGTATCATACTTGTTTCAAATTAGTAGGGGTGTAAGCTTAGAGATTGACTCAACTTTTGCCTTATCAACCTCAAATTTTTTTCTTGAGATAATATGTTCTAGTACGATTCCTGTAAGTACCTTAATTTTTGATGTACTAAAATTATGCTATTTGTGAAACTAATATTTCAAGACTTCTATCATTGATCAAAGCTTCTCTCCTGGATCAAAGTTAAAAGATTGCTGATCTGAGTCTCAGTGTCCATATTGAGTCTAGAATATTTTGCAAAGAACCTTAAAATAAGTTTCAAACCAATTTTCGTGCTTCATATTAAAAACAAGTTTTTAAGCTTATTGATCAACCAACTAAATTAATTGATTGACCAACCAACTTAATTAATCGATCAAATCAACCCATTTCAGTAAGTTTACAAATGCACTTTTGATCGATCATTTAGGTTAATTAATCGACCAATCATTGATCAATCAAATAACTAGTTTGATCGACCAAACTACCTTAATTTATCAACCAATTTGATTTCCTTTTTAGGTCAATTTTCAAGTATAAATAGAGGTTGTATGCACCCCTTTTACGCACAATCTCAAGTAGAAAATCCATACAAAGAAAAAAGCTTTCCATGCTTACTCTCTAGTGCTTCTACGCTTCTATTTTCACACCTTCCAAAGTACGACGATTCAAACCTCCATTAAAATTTTTGTTTGATTTTTATTGTGGTTCCATAGGTTCTTATTGTTCTTTTATATTTTTGCTTTTGATTAACGAATCCCAAGTTGTTAGGAGAAATTCGTTGTTATTGTTGCTTTTCTTCAGGATAGTAAGAGAAGTGATTGTTGTAAAGAGGTTGAGCCACCCTCGTTCAAGTGGCACGTTAGTGGATTAACTAGCTTCGCCTAATCGAAAAAATCCTAAGCTGAGAGGCTTAGGTAGTGGTTTTCACGCAGTTGGGTTTCCACTATAAATCCAAATGTAATCTGTGCTTGATACTTTTGTGGATTGATCTGTGTACATTTAATTTGAATTTTTAAGCAATACTATTCACCCCTGTCCTCTAGCTTACTACTACAATCCACAGGCATCCTCACTTGGAATCAGAGCCTTGTTGTCTAGAAGATGTCAAAATTGTCTATCAACACGTATGCAGAGGGACAGTCAATAGTTTGACCTCCATTGTTTCATGGAACGAACTATGGATACTAAAAGACCAAGATGTAGATCTTCCTGGTGTCAATGGATTTCAAGGTGTGGGATGTCATTGTCTCCAAATACACATGCCCTGAGATTAGGGAGGGAGTGGTAGCAACTCTAGATCAGAAGAAAATGGCAACACATAACGCAAAGGCCTTGAGTGTGATCTTCTATAGGCTTTCCAGAGCAAAACTCAATTGCATCTCAACCTACAAGACAACCTACAAGATATGGAGCATCCTCAAAGTCACCCATGAGGGGACATCCAAAGTAAAGGAAACTAAAGTTAATTTGCTGACACAAAATTGTGAGCTTTTCAAGATGAAGAAGGGAGATTCAATCAAAGAGATGTTCATGAGATTCATGGACATTCTAAACTCTTTAAGCAATCTAGACCAAGAAAACAAGAATGAAGCTTTGGTGAGGAAGATCCTCCAATCTCTCACCAACATATGGGAGACAAAGACCATAACTATACAAGAGTTGAAGGATCTGTCTACCTTAAAACTAGACATTCTTATTGGTCGCTTGATGGCATATGGAGTTCAGCTTCAACACATGAAGGAGCATGAAAATGAAGGGGTTAAAAAGAAGACCATGGTGCTTGAAGCCAACCATCAATTGGAAGACTCCTCAAGTGAAGGTGAAGAGAAAGACATAGCCTTTCTCTCCAGATAACTTAGAAAGTTCCTTAAAAATAAGAGTTGGAAAAAGAAGAAAGAAGAAACTAAAGCAGACGTCATTATCTATTACAACTGCAAACGAATGGGACAAATCAAGAAGGATTGTCCATTTCTCAAGAAGGAATCAGAGAAGAAGAGATTCTATAGAAGGGATGAAAAGAAGAAGGCTCTTCAAGCCACCTTGGATGAGTTAGATTCAAGCTCAGAAGAAGAAGCGACCTCTGGAGAAGAAGCACTCCTAGGACTTATGCCTCTAGAAGATGTGGTTACCTCCATTTCACAGGATGAATTATTAGAAGTGATATGCGTACATCTGGTTGACCTAAAATGTCGATTAATGAATGTTCTTAGTGTCACATTAGCATCATACATTGTAAATAGTGGATAACATGCATAATCATGCATTTATATCAAAGTGTATAAATTGTACAGTAATTGTCTTCCTTTTATGGTCAAGGATAGGGCGACATTTTATCAGGGCCTCGGATCGAAGATCCAACCATACGGATCTGATCAGGGCAACGATTGGAGTTCAACGACTCCATGATCATCCTAATCGGATATTCGTAGCACCGGATAGAGACCGAGGAACCCTAAAGATCAAGGGCTAAGATGGTGTTAATCCGCACCTCCGACGACAAATCCAACTGCATGGATGGATTTAGATCGACAATCACAGCCTAATGACGCAAAAATCGATCCAATTCGACACCTGTGGCACCATATACAATACTTAGAAGATGGACAGCCAAGATGGTGCCACGTGTTGCCATCTCAGTCGTCCAACTAGCCTCAAGGATCCACAGCTTCCTTTCCTCTTCATTTGATTGATGCTTCTCCACCAATGGATGCTCATCCAATGGCTGTAGGCCCACGCACTTGAATCCTCTGCACGACATAAAGCCGCTCGCAACGCAACGGTTGGGCGCCTTCACAAGAAGATGAAGACGTGCGCTTGAGTAGTAGGTGCCTCAAATTCGAGAGTGGAAAGGTGGGCGCGCAGGTGAGCAGAGCCACATGACGAGGATCGAATGGCACTACACGAGCGATAGCACCTACGTGCTATCAGATGCGTGGTGCTGACGCGTAATCCTACATGGGCATGCGACGCAGGCAAGGTTGGTTTAAGCCGTCTAATCTCCTGATCGGACGGCTGTAAGCGTGCGGACGTGCACGTACATTGTGCGACGTGGAAGCAAGGGGGCAAGCGACACGTGCACACGAAGGCTACGTTTAGGGCTTTAGTGACGGATTTATCTATCACTAATGGTCTTGAATTAATGTTTTTCGAATTATAATGTTCAAAATGCCCCCCACTCCTTGCAACTATAGAAGGAGACCCCCTCCATATGAATTTCTCATCCATTCATTCTATTCTCTCCCTCTCCAAAGCTCAAAAGAAGCTTGTCCCACACCCAGGCTGCTCCTCAAGAGATAAAATCAATTTTTTGCCTCGATTCTGGAAGCAGATCTCACGACAACAACGACGTGCTGCCATGTTCTTGTTCCTCCTGCTTTGTCCTCCTTCCCACTCCATTCCTCATCTTCCAGGTGTCGTCTCGTCCAGCTCTTCCTCCAAGCGATCGTCGAGGAGGATAACTTCTCTCTCCCATTCCTTTTTCCTACTTTCTAGAGTAGAATTTTCATGCTTTCTAGTTGTAATAGTTTTCCTGCTTTCTTGTGTATTTTCACGCTTTCTTAGTTGTACAAACATTTTGCAACTTCAAGTGGATGCTTTCTCTCTCTCTCTCTTATTGTCTATAGTTATTTCATTTCGTTGTAATTACTCCGCTCCTTAAACAAAAATAAAAAAATACAATTGCGAATTTTGATTGACGTAGCCTCCAAGAGTTTGACCTAGGGTTTCTATTCTGGTATAAATTTTATTTGTTGAACCCAAGTTCTTCGCTATTCAAACTACAATGATAGGTTTTCAAAACCAAATCCGATAGCGTAGTCCTCTGGCGTTTCAACACTTTGGTGCCATTGCCAGGGAGCCAACGATTTTCCAATCTTCTTTTCGTATTTCACGTACTTTACTATCTTCTAGCTTGCTTTCTCTCATGTCTATTATTTTGTAGAGGCCTCTATCAAGGAATCGTCAAGCGGTAGATCGGAGGAAAGTGCAGTTGAAGACGACTAAAAATGCTCCCCATTCTTCCCTCTCCATAGATTTCATTTGTCACATTAAATTCAAATTCCAATTAACCTAGGTGTTTGCATAAATCCTAGGATTAGTTTGGTTGTTTGAATTTCCACTCACACTCACATTTCACCCTCACTTACAAAAAACAAATAAAAAGATAAATTTGTGGAGTAATTCAACATACACACAACATACACCCACATTCTAGGCACTTAACCTACTTGATTTTCTTCTACTCAATTGGATTCTGATCTGTGGAACTAGTACACACAAATCAACACATAAAAGAGTGGAAATCATTCTTGGTTAACCATTTTTGTATGCCTAACCTAGTGGTGCAATTGTGGCAAATTGTTTGAGTTGTTTGGGCCGCACCACTTAACATAAAATCAACTCACCAAGTAGCTTCCTCCTAGGGTTTTCAATCTAGGTTCATACCAGGCACTCAACTTTATTTCTGGTTTTAAAGGAAAGCAATCTTAACCCATGCTTGAAAACATGGTTTGCCTCAAACTTGATTGAAATCAACCTTTTTCTAAACCACAAAAGCTACTTAAGCAAGATTTGAACATTGAAATCTACGCATCACAAATATTCTTGCTTGAAAACCCTGGTTGTGCACGCACTTACACATAATCAATCATTAAGGGCACAACCCATTTTAATGGCCCATCACATTCCATAAGAACTACAATCCCAAGCCACAATAAAATCGTGTAGACGTTGGCCTTAAGGACTGATTCGCTCTTTGGGGCCTAGTCTGAGATTATTTATGATTAACCTATTTGTACTGATTAATCTAATGTCTAGCTAGGGGAGTAGCATCAAACGACCACAGCTGGGGGGTACACTTGGAATCGGAGGTGTAAGCTGAAGGAAGAACCTTCTCTCCAGTCTCTCCTTCTAACTGGTTGGATTGAGTAGACACAAGTAGAGTAAATCGTCTAAAATCTTAAGGCAGGTTATGAGAGTTTGTAGATCCTTAGCGTACCCCACTTAAGAACAGGCTTATTTTGTTATGCTGCAAGGTTCTTATCCCCAGTCCTTCCGACCTTTTCCTAGTTTATGCTAGGAAGAAGGTCATTAAATCCCCGATTGGAAGGACCATTAGAGTATTCTAGGAGGCATAAATTGGATTTTGGCCAAATCGATCCCATTGCCGATCAACAACCTCCTCTACCTCAGGATCCACAGGAGGAATTTCGAATGTTGCTGGAACAAATGTAGAGAATGCAAGAATGGTTCTAGAGAATGCAGAGCACTCAGCACTTGAAGGATTTTTATGATCCTTCAAATTACGGGAAATGTCCCGACGTCCAGATTCCTGTTGGAGACATAGAAATCAAGCCCTAAGTATTATTCCTGATCAAACGTTACCATCGGCTTGGCTCTGAAGACCCGTTTCAGCACTTGGAGGACTGAACCACTTTGGTCTAGACCACCAAGGTGCAAAAGGTGAATGAAGAGCAAATGATCATGAGGCTCTTCCCCCACTCTCTTAGGGATAAAGCCACTCATTAGTACTGGACTATAGGAAGACCAATTGCAACTTGGAATGAGTTGAAATCGGGCTTTCTGAAGAAATTCTTCCCTGTCGGATGTACCAATGCTTTGAGATGGGCAATCACTACCTTTACCCAGCGGCCGAGGGAGCAATTTCATGTGGCCTGGGAGTGATTCCAGGACCTATTGACTCTTGGAAATCTACACCACGTGGTGCCGAAATGGCAACTCGTGCAGATCTTCTACCACGAGTTGACTAAGCAACTCAGAAATCACGTGGATGCTTCTTGCGGAGGTAATTTCCTCTACAAAGATGCAGGTAGCGTGCACGATTTTTTAAGGAAATGAGCAAGAATTAGATCAATCATGCCTCCATGGATACTCTTAACCGGTCCCAGTAGCCCAGATCGAATGTTAATAAAGTCCACGACTCTCATTTATTCGATATGGAATTGATTCATAATAAACTTGATAAGGTGGACTTCGTTGCTAAGAGAACGGAGGAGTGGATGGCTGGAAATTCAATGAACAACTCTCAATCCACTCAATCCTAGAATTCAGGATTCCATTCATCGCGAGCTGATTGCACCGCAAAAATACACCTGCAATTGTGGCATCTTGTGCTATTTCCTAGCATTACCAGTGCATATTAGGTATCCATAGTCGCATTTGTAAAAATACATGCATGCATGCATTTAATTGAGAGGGGAGGAGAGTGAATAAATTGGCCTCGCAATTTACATTTTCCTCAGGTGCTGCCTTGCAAAATCTCAATCTTTATTTTCTTTTTCTATTTGACTTTGAAATTCTTCTCCACGTGGCTATAATGCATGGTAGCCTCTTCCTCGCGCCATTCTCTGCAGCAAGCCACTCCCTGCAGCCGCATGCACAGGCATGCACAGCCAGGGAATGGCTGTGCATGCCTTCTTCCTCTATAAAAAAGGGCATGACTTCTTCTTTGCAAAGGGAGCCTGGTCCATGACAAAAAAAACACCGCAGCAGCTTCTTCTCTAGGCCATCTCTTCCCCTCTCCCCTCGATATGCAGCCTCTCCTCCTTCTGAGGAGAGACGCTGCTAGTAGGAGCAACTCACAGTGGTGCACAACCACCACTGTGAGTCCACCACTGCCCAGCTCATCAAAGAGCCAGTGGGCGTGGCGGTTCTCTCTCTGTTGCGATGTTTAGCCACAACTCCGCCATTGCCACAGAGATTCAAGCTTTGAAGCTCAAGTCCCTGCAGCAACTGGCCAATCTTCACCGCACACGCTAATAGGCCAACGCACGCCCCTGCAGCTACTAGCCAAGCTCCACCACACACGCCAGCAGGCCACCTGCACCGCTCTCCGCGGGTCCTGTCGCACTCCTTCGCCCCCAGCCCAACTGGTGCAGACCTTCCGCGTGCGCGCCAGCTCGCGTAGCGGCTTCCGCACTCACAACACCAGAAGCTGGCGGTCATGCGGAGCCGAGTGGCACTATAGCCACTGTTCACGCTAGTCAGTGGAACACTATGGCTATAGTGCGGTGATCGGTAAGTTTCACACTTATCCAGTCACCCGGCGAGCCGCTACCGACCCTATCCCGCGCCCGCGTCGCTCCCCGAGTCCACTCCAGTGCTCGCCCGCGTGTCTGCGTGCGCCCGTGTCTTCCAGCGCCTGCACCAACCCACATCTTCACCTGCTCCCAGTGCCTGCATCTGCCCGCACCAGCCTCTCTGCGCAGCGCTGTGTGCTGTGGCCTTTCTCCCCCACGCCCGCTCCCTCCACCGCATGCTTCTTCACGCGCCTACGTGCATGCGCGTGCGCTTGCCATCAAACGATGCCCTACTGCACGCGAACGACTTAACTCCAGCCTCCTTCACTCCAGCTCTCTCTCTCTCTCTCTCTCTCTCATAGCACTCTCTCACTCTCTCTGCAGACACATACACACACACTCACACTCTCACACACACACACTCTCACTTATACACTAATATATACTTATATATATATACATACATATATATATATCTATATACTTATTTATGTATATATATATATATACACATATATATTTACATATATACATATATTTATATACGCATAAATATATAAATATATACATATATATTATTACCTATATAACTAAGTATAAGTAAAGATACATATATATAGATATATACATATATATACACATATACTTATACATATATATATATATATATGCAAATATACATACATATATATCTATATACATATATTACTATATATATACATACACATATATATATATATACATCTATATAGTTACATATACATATACATATATATATATATATCTATACATATATCTCTCGATACATATATTTACATATCTATATATATACATATATAATTACATATACACCTAGATAATTATAACCATATATATATATATACATCTAGAAATATATTTACATATATACATACATATATATATATATTTTCATATCACCTACCATACATTGTTTCACGGGAATATCTGCACCAGTTATTGATATTCCTCGATACACGCGTACAGAAAGCATGTTCGCGCACACCTTCCACCATCCATCCTACACTCCACCCGGCACTCCGTCCTGTTGGTTGCGTCTTCCTAGACGATGACCAACTCGACATCATGCTACACGCCATCTCCGCCTCCATCCCCCACCCCTTCATACATATAGAATATATACGTATATATATATATATTATATTTACTTTATTTTTGTTTCTCTTTCCTACAATTAAAAAGATAAAAAAAAATATACACAAAAGAGAGAAGATAATCTTTAACTTGTAGGTACTTAGTCTTGCGAATAGCAAGACTAGTTTTGAAACCCTAATTTGGCTCAAAGCCAAGAACCTGATTTTGAGGGTGTACCTCAAGGACAAAAATTATCAAAAAAAAATCTTAAATAGAGAAACACCAAAAACACAATAAATGAACGAAAGAGATTCGTTGTAGGAAAGGTGTAGAAACTTCTTCTAATCCCACTTCCCTGAGTTCGACCCTGGGCCTATAAGTGACCAAGATAAAATCAAGTAGGCCAGGTAAAAAATTTTGTAAAGAGAAGGTTAGGCTCGTTTTAGGTTAACCACTATATGCATTTCAACGATAAAATCACCGTATTAACACAACCTGTCCGGGTCTACACCACATCTTTTCACGAGCTCCTTCTGGACGGGAGTTCATGAATCAACTTGATGCGGCTCAACCTATGAGCCAACATTATTAGAAACCCAACGGGTTCCAAATTGGGGCCTTTGATCCTAGTTTCTCTGATCCTTCCCTTTCTTTCTCTCCATCCTCACCATATGAGGATGTTTGTGCTGTACAGGAGAACGTTAGATACAACCCCTACTCCAATGCTTATAATCTAGGTTGGAGAAACCACCCTAAATTCTTCTAGAAAAGCCCGGGGTAGCAGACCCAACTATGCTCCATAATAACCAATGGGTCAAGGTCATGTTTATTGTCAGTTGCCTTTGAATCAAGTCAATCAACCATCTTGGAATGCTCATCAACACATAGGGTAGGCTGATTTGAATCGACAAATGGTAGAGATGCAAGGATCCACGCTCCAGCTCATGTAGCAAATGAAAACCTTGCTGGACAACTTACAAATCGGGCTCATAGCTAACTCTTGTCAACTCGGATCTCTACCATCCCAACCCGTACGCTACCTGTGAATATCCTGAATCCAGGCAATCAAGCCCATGGGTACGGAAATCGGGGGGACCTACATTCACATGCTCAGGTGGTTGAGCAAGGTCCTTCCTCTTCTTCTTCTACAAATCAATGATTCTTGGCTAATGAAGCCCTCCAATCTTTCCTAACCCTCCCCATGACTCAAACTTGTATGCATCCGCAAATTCTATTACTTTGAGGAGTGGCAAACAAATTCAAGATCCACAACCACACTATTCTGATTTACTGAATCCTAAAGAACCTGAGGAGAGAAATGAGAACTCTGGAGAAGAAATCAAGGCTCAAGAACATGACTCCAAAGATCGAACTCGTGTTCCTTTTCCTGAAGCCTTGATCAGATTATGGAAGAAGAAGTCTGTTGATAGTAATGAGGAAATTCTGAATATTTTCAAGAATGTCGAGATCAATATCCCGCTCCTCGACACTATCAAGCATATACCGGCTTACGCAAGATTTTGAAAGGATTTATGTTTGCTAGGAATCGTATAGCGCATATTTGATCAGAATGCGTCATACTATAGTTGCGAAATACAATCAACGAAAATAATTTATAAGATAACGTGACTTGAGTCCCGGTCGTTCGCTCTAGGAGGCATTTGTGCAAATGCAGATTTGAAATCGATCTCGCTCACTCAACTTGCTTCAAATTCCATGTCAGTTTATGGTTATTACGTATTAATGCACGACATGCTTAGTTGCCAGAAAATCAGAAATTAAAACATGCAACATCAATCACACCAAAAGATGATAACTAGGCACATGGTGATTTTCAACATATATATTTATATATATAAAAGATGATGATGATGTCAGAGTTGCAGAGCACAGGTTGAGGAATGTTTGTACAGAGGAATAAAACTACTTACTACCCGAACATGACTGCAAACATGAATCTATGGGGGGATTTTGCATGCATCATTAGGGAGAATAAAGAGCTACACTACTAAGCAGTAAATAAAGCATGTAAATCTAAGAAGAACTATAATCTAGTCTAGCAGAAATATGGTTATTCAGAGGTGGGCTCCGATGGCCTTTGAGTTGTTCGAGAGGAGGAGGGGCGGTTAATGGTGCTTAGGTCGGCCCTTGGAGAGAGATGGAAGAGGTGATCCAGCATCTTGGAGTGGAGGTGGTGGTGGCCATGGTGAAGCTACTCATGGACATGGAGGTGGAGTGGATGTGGAATGAAACTAAGCCAAAATGGAGCCAAGAGTGAATGAAGCCAAGAGTGAATGGGTGCAAATGGCCACCCCTTATGTCATTATATAGACCTAAGGGAAGCTCTCTAGAGAATTATGGAACTCTCTAGAGAGGCATATGGTGGGAGCTCGTGGGAGAGTGAGAGAGAGAGGATGGATGGTGGTTTTTAGATCCACCAAATGTGTATCTAAAAATTGAATGGCTCTTGGTTGCTAATTTTAGCAACCAAGGCAGAAACACATGGTAGAGGGTTCTAGAGAACTTTAGGCTAGGTATTTTCATGTGGATGGTATGTGTGGGTGTGTGTGGGGGAAAATTTTGGTGGCTAGATTGGTTAGGTTAGGTTCTAGTGGGTTTAGGTCAAGGTAGATCTCAAATTAGTGTTGTAAATTGTAATTCATTAAGGTCAAGTGCAATTAAACTTAATACAAGTTTAATTGGGTGTGTGAAAACTTAATTGGGAGTAAAATAACTCAATTAAGTCAGGTCTAGGTCAATTGGACTCTCACTGAGTCCAATTTTACAGTGTGTGCTAAGATCAGGGCTCAATTGGACTCAATGAGTCCAATTGAATAGACTGAAGAGATTGGCCATGATCCAAGTAAATTAGGTTTAGTGAGGACCTAATTAGGTCCTTAGGGAGGTCTAAAGGTGATGTACTAGGGTTAGGGCACCTTAATTGAGGTTCCTGTAGGGCTAGAATTGGGTTTTGGGAGCTAGAGATCCAAGATCAAGGCATGAATCTCAAAACAGGAACTGGAGAGTAGTTCTAGAGGTCCAATAAAGTTGTCAGATGTCTTATAGTGAAAAATCAGAAGTCCAGACATGCTATCTAGATGTCCAATCAGAGTTAAGAGGGTTTCTAGGTTCTACCTTGGGTATTCTGTAGGAATTCGACGTCTGACCAAGTGTCTAGATGTCCAATAACACAATAGAAGTGGTTTAAGGTGTGCGGGAGTTTGCTAAGGGTTCTGGATGTCCTATAACTCATCTGGACATCCAGATAGAGGCTAGAATTAGGGTTTTAAGGTTTCTTAGTGATGATAATATCATCATCAACCATAACTAGCTCATTTTAACCTAAGAGAATAAAATCTCTAACATAACCTAGAGAAGGGCCTAATTCAAGGAATAAATGTTCTTAGAAGAAAACATGAAACAAAGGGTAAAATTGTAATTTTTCCATTGCAGTACATCAACGAGATTTCACATTGGCTAAACATAGGTCAAATGGTTTAAACAAGATAAAAAGTGGGTTGGTTCAATCAGAAAAGGGTCAGTATCCAATATGAGAATTAAATGACTTCATGTAACCTAAAATAGACCAGCTTAATTCAACAAGGTTCTGGTCAGGATAAAAATCAACTAAACCCTCTAAAATTTATGGCAAAATATCCCCTAGGTTTAGAACATTCAATTTGGCCCTTGGAACCTATTTTGACCTAAGTAGGGGTCCTAGCTAATTATCTGACCTAATTTTGGTTTTTGTGTAAAATGTCCAGTCAAACGTGGTCAAACCTAAAATCCAAATTAGGTTTGTACCAAAATTTGGACTTAAGGAGAGGTCACCTTGACCTACTTTGCAAAATAGTCCACCCAATTACATTTTTACCCGTTGCTTTTGAAAATGATCGCATAGACCTCCCTCACTTCCTTGCCACCCTTTGCAATTAGGTCACCCTGCAATTAAAGCGGAGGAGTGCTACTCCGGCGAGGATTCAAGGAGGATTGCTCCCTGATTCCTTAGAGATATCCTCTTAGATTTGGAAGGGAGATTCTCTGAGGAATTCCCTCTCATCTGAACACAATTCCAAGATCTGATTTGCACCCAATCTCTCGTGCGAATGCACGAGAGATGTGGGCATCCTCCACATTCCTTCTACGGTGAGGAATCTTGTGCTTGGAAGCTTGCCTTCCAAGAACAAGAGCCTCTGCCAGCACCTATAAAGAGACCCGCTAATCCGACCTCTCCCATTCAGCTTGGGATGGCTGGAGAATCACCCCTAATTTCTTCCCTTCTCCTGCCAAGTGTCCAGCAGGCTCCGATGATTCCTCCTCCTCCTTCTCGTCACTCTACCACAATACCAGTGGCAGAGACGTCTTCACCTCCTTCCTCCGCATCACGCCATACCTGCACACGTGCCCAAGGCCTCTTCGTTGTTGCCGATCTCCCTCCACTTGAATCTTCGTCTCCGGCGGCAGCAGGTACGAGCCATCTGCCTCCTCCCTCCCTTCGTCTCTAAAGTTGGCTAGAACTCTTCCTCTCTCTCCTCTCTTTGTTTCCCCTATCTTTATTGCTATTTTTGTCCCCTTGACGCCGTAGACCACCAGCAACATTCCCATCTCTGGCCAACCACTGGTGAGGTGCCTCCATCACCTTTACACCTGCATCCACCTTGCCAGACCCCTCATAACCTCCGCCATCATCCACTGAGCATCATCCACACCTCCATCGACTGCCAACATCTCCCCAAGTGCCCGCCAAACAAACCCATCACAACGGCCGCAAAGCGACCTAGGCACGTACGCCTAGGTCGCCCCGCGGCCAGCCACCTACTGCAACACCTTCACCGTGCTACGGCGAAGCCCCCCATATGGTTTAACAGGGTCGCAAGGCCATATTTGTGAGTTTTAGATTCACCCCCTACCGCTACTGAAGCACGAGCAAGGTTGCTTGCAGGCTTCACTCCAGGCTGCTGCGCTCCAGGCGAACAAGCCCAGGTGGTGCGGGTTGGTCTTGCGAATGCATCTGGACAACTGAATGGCTTCGTGAGGATCACAGTAGCAGTAATTAGGTGAAGCACTCACCTGCGGGAAAAAGTCCCACCATGGAAACTCAGGAGTGAGGTGCATGCTTTAAGTTGAATTTGTGTTTCTTGCTTATCGCCTCAGTACACGGGGTGAGGTCCCCTCATCCACGATCCACGCCTCTGCAGACCTGGCTGACCGACCCGTTTAACCCCACACTCCTCACGCAGCACCCACACCGGTGCGCTGGGACTTGGGCGCACGTAACCCGACCCGATTACCCGGCTGCCTCCGGGAGAGCGAACCGAAGAGAGAAACAAAGAGACAGTGTACGTGGTGAGGGTAGGGGATGGGTTTTGCACTCGTGTTTGTGTGTAGGGAAAAGAGGAAGCAAGAGGAAGGTGCAGCCACAGAGAAAGGAGAGGGAAGATGAGCTAAGGCAAGGAAAGTAAAGAAGCTAAGGAAAAAGAAGAAAGGAAGAGGAAAGTGTAGCCGTAGAGAAGCTAAGGAAGAAGAAGGAAGGTAGAAGTGAAGGGAAAGAGAAAGCACTGTAGAAGAGGAGGTGTGGGTGAAGAACAAAGCTGAGGAAGAAGCTGAGGCAAGGCTATGGCACTAAGGAGAGGATGAATAAAAAGGATAGAGAAATCAAGGAAGAAGAAAAGAAGAAGACCAAAGATAGATAGGAAAGGAAGAAGAAGCCAAGAAGCCAACGTTAGAGAAAAGAAGAAAGAGCCAAAGCTAAGCAAAGAAGAGAAGAAGGTAGCTAAGGTAGAGAAGACTAAAGAAGAAGAAAGGAAAGAAGAAAGATGAAGCTGAAGAATAAGCTCAAGAGAAGAAGCAATCAAATACTTTTTTTTTCCAATCTTCTCAATTTCTCTTCTATTTTTGCTACATTCTATACTTCATAACTCCTACATTATATTCTAAATTAGATTTTCAGTAGATTTAAGTGTTCAAAGTACATTATTGAGATTAGTGAACAAATTCCATTTGCTCCCTGTGTTCGACTTCGGATACTTAGGTTTTCGAGCAATAAAATTCTTATTTGTTTACAAGGCGATTTCACTTATAATATAACGAAACATCTTTTAAACACCGATTTCACCCTGGAAACATTTCAATGCCATTGCGCGGAACACTTTCGACAATTTCCACTTTTCACGTTCCACCTTCACTCTCACCTTTGCCTTTCACCCTCTGTTAAACATTTTGGCACCATTGCTGGGGAGCAATGCGTAATTTATCACTAATCTCTGCATTATTTTTTATTATATTTGGGCACTAACTTGCCCTATTTGTATTACTGTGATTTTACAGGTTTTTCACGAGGAAATCTCCCGTGCAAATCAACCACTCCAAGGCAGGTAAAATCTCTCTTCTTCCCTAATTCCATCTCCTAATCCTTGAATGACAAAAGGAAGCAATCAAAATAGGAATCACTTGCCTTCTTTTCATAGTAATCACTATCTTTAAGGCAAAAGTTTCCTGATTTTATAAAATTTTTCAAATCTTATTGAAGTTGAAGTGATTTTTAGAGATCCTACCCCAAAAGTTCCTGTGCCTATTAGAGATCACGCTTAACTTCCAAATTTCCTCAGACTACACACTTCATGGTTTGAAGTCCAAAGACAACTTCTATGAAAAGTAAAGTGGATTGGAAATAGAACCAAATTAGGGTTTCTACAGTTGGGTTTTGGAGTGCTAGTTAACACATGCTTGCATAAAAGGAAACAAACCCACCTGCATAAGTGTGCTACCCAAGCCCTTCATTGAAAAGATCTAAGCAAGACAAACCCTAAAATTGAGCTCTAAAATCACTTGAATCTTAAAAACCTTGCACCTAATAACTTGGGTGTCAAATCAGGGTGATTTCTAGGTCTTGACCTAGGATCATTCTGCCATCCTTAGGACAGGTCAGGTGAAGCTGACCCCTTGGGTCAACCAACCTTGAAATTAGGTCACAAAACCAAATTATCTAAAGTTCAAGTGAGAACCCTAAAGCACGTTTGATCTTAAAAGTGGTAGGCTTAAGAGGTCAAGGTCCCCATTTTGGTCTACCTGGAATCTCAGTGATAAGAGGGTCGAGTGGGGGAAACCTTATAACCCGTGGGGCGCTCTACCATGTAGGGGTCTTTGTGGGAATCTCCCTCTCTGGCTACCTAGGTAATTCTCAGGTGGACGACTTTCCGATCCAGGGGTATCAATTGCCCCGAACCTCCATAGTCATCCAAACATCTTTGGGTGTCTCAATTGGGTCAAAAACACATCCAGTCCCTCATCCCTTCTCTTTAGAGCACACGCGTACATTTTTCAGTGGGACTCTCTATTCAGATCTATTGGCTTCGAAACTTGATTCTACATCTTGATCCAAATTCTAATTCTACATCTTGAGTACATCACTTGATCCAAACATGCAGCCTAGTTACTTAGGAAGACCATTCAAGAAACCTGAATCGCAAAGAACCATGAGATAGAATGATTGAGGATGCCCTGAAATCCTATGAATATGAACATAAAACCTCAACACCAGTAGAAAATATTCGGGTTAGTGTACCAACAACCACAACTTTCATCATAAACTGTGCCCAAATATTATTAACATAAGCCATAAAAGGATCAACCCGAGACATGCTCATAACAGGATACTGATTGCGCAGCAATCATAGGTCTTAATTGACTTAGATTAGGCTAGAACTTAGCATAAGTTAGGGAAATTCATGCACACATAAGCATTATCTGCATCTTTACTACTTTCCTTTAGCTATGCATAAAATAATGCTATAATGTGCTGATTAAGTGCATTATGTTGATTGCAGGCAATACGCAAATCTGGAGCTGGATCTGGAGCAGGATTTGAAGGTGGATATGAAATAATGGGAGTTGTAGCAGAACTGGAGCAGAAGGATTACTTTAGATATAGGAACAATAATGTAAGGGAATTAAAGGTTTGCTATTCTATTAAGTAGGAATAAAGTAGTAAAATGTGAAGAGCTTAGGTCCATCCTAGCCCTAGGATAGCCTACAGACTTCCCCAAGGCTTAGCCACCCTTAGATTAGGTCACAACACCGTAGGATGCCTTAAAACCCTAGTTCTAGCCCTTATCTGGATGTCCAAATAAGTTATAGGAAGTCCAGGACCCCTAGCCATCTCCCACACACCTCAAACCCACTTCTACAGTGTTATTGGACATCCAGACACTTTGTCAGTCATCTAATTTCTGCAGAGTACCCAAAACAGAAACTTGATTTCCCCCTGACTCAAATTGGACATCCAGACAATTCTGGACTTCTGATTTTTGAGTATAAGTCGTCTAATCCTATTATTGGACGTCTGATGCTGGTCTCCAGTCCTTGTTTTGAGATTCAAGTCTTGATCTTGGATCTCTAGCCCCCTAGACCTAGTCCCAACCCCATAGGAACCTATATTGAGGTGTCCTAACCCTAGTACATCACCTCTAGACCTACCTAATGACCTAATTAGGTCCTCACCAAACCCAATTGACTTAAAGCAAGTCAATTATCTTCACCTAAGTCAACTGGACTCATTGAGTCTAATTGAGCTTAGCTCTCAACCCACACAAGTTTAATTGGACTTGGTGAGAGTCTAATTGACCTAAACCCAACCTAATTGAGTTATTCTACTCTTAATTAGGTTCACACTCATTCAATTAAACTTAGGTTAAGTTTAATTGCATTTTCCCCTTAGCAATTAGGCTTTGTAACCCTAATTCAAGACCTACACCTACCAAAACCCCTTAGGACTTAACCTAAGCCCCCTAGCCATATAGAAAATGACCACACACACACACACACACCCATTAATGCACACACACTTCTCTAGAATTCTCTAGAGACCTCTTGAGATGGTGCCACCTCTTGGTTGCCGAATTTAGCAACCAAGAGGAATTCAAATTGAGATCCACAATTCTTGGATCTCAAAGACCACATCCGCCCGCATGTGGACAACCACTCTTGGACTCTCACTAGAGAGTTCTACACCTCTCTAGAGAGAAGCCATTGGGTCGATAAAAAGACCCCTTCGGCGGCCAAACACCCACATTCACTTCCTTGGCATTCATTCCACTTAAGCTAGCCACTACCATCTCCACTTCACCTCCACAAGTTGAGCACCACCATGGAGGCCACCATCTCCATGACAGGAAGCTGGATCCGCTCCCCAACCTCTCTCCAAGGGCCTGCCTAAGCTCCATTAGCTGCCCCTCCTCTCAGCCACTCAAAGGCCATAGAAGACCACCTCCGAATGCCCTTCCTTCTACTAGATTAGTAACTTAGCTCTTCGTATATTTACTGCTTTTATTTACTTCTTAGTAGTGTAGTCTAACTTCTCCCCCAATGATGCATGCAAAATCCCCCCATTGATTCCTGTATGCGATCATTTTCCAGTAGCTAGGTTTAATTTTCAAGCATTTATGTATAAGTTTCCCTCTAGATTTTCTTGTGCAACAACTCTCCAATGAATGAATGAAATTGCATATATATATATGTATGTCTCTTTATGTGTTTGAAATCACCGAGAGCTTAATAATTATCGTATTTACGTGATTTAAGTGCCTATTCTTTAACAGTCTATATATTACGCACCAGCATGTCGTTTCCTGAGGATATTGAAAATCTGACGATAGATGCTTTCTCCATAACTAGTCACCACCTCACTAGAATCATGTGCACAGAAACTCACACGTTCACTTTTGCGATTTACTTGACGCATGCGCATGTGATCCGAGTTAATAACAGGAGCGGTGAAGTCTTAGTTAAGAGATTAGAAACTGTCATGCATCTTTAAACGAAGTAGAGTAGTAAAAAAAAAAAGATCGATTTCAAAAGTGAAAACAACACCCCCCAAAGACAAACGATCAGGACACAAGTCTCGTTATTTTTACGAAACAATATCTTTATTGGATCGTACTTCGTGACTATACTATGATGCATTCCTTTTCTATCAAAAATGCGATCTACGATTTTCCCAATAGATACATTGAGATAGATAAATTGCACAACCTTGAATACATCCAATGCATGACAAATCCAGTACTTTGGGAACAACACCAAGATGATCTTGAAAAATGGGAATGGATAATGAGATTATTGAAACAAATTATCGACCAGAAATACACGTACATGACACAAACAGATGTTGAACCATCATGGCGTAGTATTGAGGATCAATCCGATTTCCCAAATCTCTAGTTTGAGGCACAAAGTGGTTTTGGATTACCAACCTAGATAGAATACAACATGCCTGATATTGAAGAAGGTTGGGAAGTTCCAATTGCAGGAGAACACAATTTTGAGCCAACCCTAGACCATAGATCACCAAGCATAGAATTCCAAGACTCGTGCAATAATGAGATTAGAACTGAACCTCTCGAGGGTGTAAATCCCACCCCTTGTTCTGATAAGGTGACCCTCGAAGGTTATTCAGACGTAGATTCTAGTGATTCGACCTAAATCCTAAGACTAGAATTTGGAATTGAAACGTATTGGGAAGATTACGAGGCACCGTATGAAGAAGATCAAATTTTCAATGAAGAGTATGATTCTGGGCCTCTATTTGATGAATATCCCTCTCCAACATCCTTAGAGAATCAGATCGATTTTTCGAAAGTCATCCCAATTTACGATACAGAAACCGAGTTGGACGAGTGGGGTGTTGATTGTGTCTTTCCCACAAGCCTAGAACTTGAGCCTAGAACAAATAAGAAGATCCTTTTGAGCTCAGAATTTACATATAGACTTGACCCAAGTCAGGCTGCTGAATCTACATCATGTGATTTATTCTATGGTGGAACTCATGATCTCGAATCTCATCCAGAAGTTGATTTTTGCAATATCTCCGATGATTTTGAATCTTACCATGATTTTAGAGAGCCTCTGTCTCTTGTCTTCGATGGGCCAATCTACGTCCTTAGCTCACATGATTCATTCTTCAACTCCGATTCTGAGGTCCCGGTTCCCGAGATCATGGATTTAAGTTCATGTTCCAGTGACATGGAATCATTTCTTTTCGATCCTCAGGAATCAAAACTAGAAAATGCCAAGAGTGACTGCAACCCAGAGTACCAATCTTTTCTCGACTCAAATTTCCATCATCCTATAAACACCCTCTAGGCATTCACGTTTGATTATGGAAGTTATTATGAGGAGTCTCTACAAGAAACCACCTGGCACTTATTTTTAGAAGAGCCCTCATACACAATACTCATTGAAGCCACCTCTTCCGAATATACAGAACCGATCAAAACCCATTTTCAACCCCGACCTGCAACCGGACTCAATTTCTATTTTGATTCACCTCTCACTGAGCCGATTGCAGAGGATTTAATTCCACACATACATTAGGTATCAAACATTGATCACACTAAAGACCATGCTCCATCATTCTTTGATTACCCCTGTAGGGTTTCCATACCATTCACTGATTATTTTTTGGAGTCCTACTCTGACCAGGCTGATTCGACTCAGCCAAACCCTGAATTTACACTTCCACATCCATCAAAGCTCCATAGAATATGGTGGGTTCCACATCTCCTGATCTATATTTATCAACCCACCAGATTGATTGGGTTTGGGCTACATCATCAGCCTGTTGATCTTAACAAGCACTTGGTTGGACCAACCAGGCCCTTAATCAAGGTGCTTGTTCTACAAAACTCTGCTGATTTGAACACTCCCTGTCCATCCCATTTCTTGCTCAATTGAAGGCATTGAATTTAGAGCTCAATGGGAGGCAACCCGTCATTCCAAAAAACCCAAGATCCATCTGATTATCCGTCTGTACTCCACGTCTATTGCTCCTTGAGTTTAGCCTTAGACCAGTCAAGCCCACCTCTGGTACATGATAAGTCGATCTTCCACTTTCGATTAAGTTTCGCAAATGAAATAATGCGTTGTTGTAGTATTTAAGTGGTGGAAAAATCGACTAATCAACAATT
Source organism: Thalassia testudinum (assembly GCA_037157565.1). Lineage (NCBI taxonomy): Eukaryota > Viridiplantae > Streptophyta > Magnoliopsida > Alismatales > Hydrocharitaceae > Thalassia > Thalassia testudinum. Next base: position 63,151,870 of record JAZHRO010000014.1, read on the forward strand.
AAAAAAACCACTCGCAGAAGAGTGGGTCGTGTCCACAGGGAGGAAATTACCTATTTAAACTTGCACCGATTAAAAACATATGTTCATGATTTGTTTCGTAGAGAAATCGGATCAAAATTGCTTTTCAATTAAGATAATAAGAAAATATCATGTTGATATTGTAGTTATGCAAAACAAGAGGGAGATGCTCATAAAATCAACCAAATAGAATATTATTAACTAAAAATACCTTCCCCATAATTGGGAGGAAATGTAAATTTTAATTAACTTTAAAACAGGGGATTTGTTGCAGCCGCTTATGCGCGCAGGAGGAGGAGAGATGAGCATCGAGGCTGCAGTTGAAGGTCACCCCACTCGGGCTACACCTGACGGTGGTGACGACGCAGCTAATGGCAACCTGTGGTGGCTGCAAGAAGCAGAGGAAGGAGGCGGGCAGTGGTTCTGCTCGCTAGTGCTGGAGGCGGCAGCAACTGTAGTGACTGAAGGGGTGTGGGCGCCTATAGAGATGAAGTGCAGTGCCTACGTGTGCTGGTTGGCAGGTGCGACGCCTGCAGGCGAGCAAGGTAGGTGGAAAATGGGGTGGTGCTGGAAGGGCGCGGGCCTACAGGCGGTGATGGCACTGGAGAGGGGGAAGTGCCTACGGGGAGAAGGTGTAAGGGCGGCGAGCCTGCGGGGGGCCCACAGGGCAGGTGCAGGAAAGGGTGGTGTTGGAGGGGCACAGGCCTGGCGCTGGAGAGGGGGAAGCACCTGCGGGGAGAAGGCGCAAGGGCAGTGAGCCTACGGGGTGCAGTGTAGTGCCTACGGGCTCTTGGGATGGCGATGGTGCGATGGCGTGGCGAGGGCAATTGTGTTGCACCTGTAGTGCATGGAAGGCCTTGGCTGTGGGCAATGCAAGGGTGCTCACTATGCACACCTTCTCCACAGTGCATACTCTCTCCACAGTGGTGAGGAAGGATATCCCCCCAAGGGGAGGAAGAAGAACCCGAAGATGATCCTCCTCTCCTTTGCTCTGCCTCCTCTTAACTCCTCTCTTCCGACCTTCATGGGATTTTCAAAATCCTTTCTAAAATGGCTTCATTTGTTGAGGGAGGGCGGCGGGAGATTAGATGTTTGTAAGGGAGGAGTTACGGTTCGCCGGAGGATGAGGGAGGGATTGAACTGGCTGTTTGCTGTGGAAATTTATTTCCCCCTCCTTGTTCTTCCCTAATATCATTCCTGCAACATAAAAACAAAAAATCATTACATATTAAGTTATAGAATGCGGTAAAATATATATAAACTTATATAATGATGCATGCGAACATTCTATAACTTAATGTAGTTATTAACAAACCTAAAAGGTAACATTGAAGTTAACTTAGGCGTAACAATAGTCCATTAAAATGGACTCATCAAATACCCCCACGCCTAAGATTTGCTAGTTCCTAGCAAAGATGAAAAATAATAGAAGTAATCAGAAGATTTCTTCTATTCTTATTTCAAAACTTTAGAGATCCAGACAAATGTGAAGTGATGATAGCCTAGGTAATAGATCCAAGTGAATGAGCTAATTCGCATTGGGAGTTCGTACTTCACCCTTGGTAAATATTGTTGTCGGGTTAGGCAACTACTTACCTGAAGGATAAAGTAGAAGATAATCTGTAATTTGACCCTGGCGCTTGGCTTAAGTAGGAGATATCGAGTTGAATGGATTTGTATTTGGTGGCACACACTCATCAGGTGCTACATGTAGTCTAGTACTACAGACACTAGATTTCTATACTATTAGACAAGTCAACTCGGAGAGAGGCTAAGTAACTGTACTCTCTTAATGTTCCTGGGCACTCACCCTTTTCTTTCTTCTCTTTCCGAGATCACAAATCTCGCCAGATTTAGTAATTGTACTCACTGTTTGGTAGCCTCACATGGCATCCACACTTCAATTAAAGTCCCAATAACTCTACAACTATGTCAGAGTCCTCAACCAGTATTCCGGTGATCAAAAATACTAAAAGGTAGGAATGGGTCATATTTGGTGGAACGCGATAGGTGTTCTATTGCCTCAGAAATGATGTTACAACAATAAAATATAACCTTGGACTCTTTTCTTTTTCTTTTCTCTCTCTTTTCTTATTTATTATTATTATTATTGTTTCTTTCTAATCAACACAACACGATATAGACTTTTATTTATGAGGCACTATTCACGTGGCTTGATCGTGTTTCAACAGTCAGTTACGTCATTGTATAGGTGACCAAGCGTTGTCAACAAATAAGAATTTATTACTTGAAAATATAAGTATCCGAGGTCGAACACAGAGAGCAATTGAAATTTATTACTAATCTTAAGAATGTAATTAAACGCTTAATTACTCAAAACTTAATTCAAAATATATATGCATGAGTTTAAAAGTTAATTGTGGAAAAAATAGCTTAAAAAGATGTTTCTCCTGTCTGCTTCTTGTTCTTCTTCTGACTTTCTCTGATTTCCCTCTCTTTTTTCTGTTCTTCTTTGGTCGTGTGCTTCTTCTTTCTTCTCTGCAACTCTCTTGCCTTTCTTCTTCCTTCTTATTTTCCTCTGTCTTCTGCCTTGCCTATCTTCTTCAGTGTCTTTCTCCTTCTTGATTTCTGTAGGCCTTCTTCTTCTTCCTTCCTTGGCTCTGCTTCCCTTATTCTTCTACTTCTGCTTGTCTTTCCCTTTCTTTCATTCTTCTCCCTTCTTCTTGTCTTTAGCTCACTGACTTCCTCTTCTCTTTGTCTTATCCTCTTCCCTCTGTCATGACTTTCCTTCTCTTTTTCCTCTGCGAAGCATCCTTCTTTAGCCTTCCTTCCTTCTTCTTCCTTTTGCAGCTAAGTGTCAGCTTCACTTCTCCTTCTCCTTCTCCTTCCTAGCACAAACCAAAGAGAGCAAAATATACATTCCACCCACACCCACATCTCTCTCTCTCTGTGTATCACTCTTCAGTACACTCTCCAAGAGCCGGGTAATCGGGTCGGGTCGCGTGCCCGAGTCCAGGCACATTGGCGCCGGTGTGGTGCGTGAGCAGTGCTCAGGAGGATAGTTGGGTCGGGTTACCAGGTCTGCACGGTGAATTCATGGATGAGGCGTGTATAGGTGAGGGACCTCACCCCATGTGTTTTCGAGGCGAACAGATAATATCACAAATCCAATTTATAGCGCGCACCTCACCCACAGGTTCACGAGGTGGGACTAGTGTTCCACCACTTTTGCCCGCGCACCCGGAGGAGATCTTCCTTCCAATTGTTGCAGCTCCAGGCTTCGCAGTGCCAATTGCTTGGACAGCTGACTGCGCGAGACTTCCCCAAACCTGCTGGACCTGGGACCCTGAAGCGCTTTAGCCTGGAGCAAGCTTTCGGCCTCCTTGAGCCGCCGCTAATGGCTGCTGGTGCTCAGACCCTGCATGATACAAAAAGGGCCTTGCGACTCTATAAGACCACAAGAGGACCTTTGCCGTGTCATGGCGAAGATGAGGTGGCAGGTTGCAGGCTGCGGGGCAGCCTAGGCGTATGTGCCTAGGTCGCTATGTGGCCGGATTGATGGGTTAGGTTAGGGGGCAGTTGTCGTGGTGTAGGCGATCTGTGAGTGGGTGGATGATGTTAAGTGGAGCGTGGTGGAGCTTGTGGGGTTGGTGGCGAGACGTGTGGAGTTGTGGAATGACTGGTGCATGTTCACGGGCGTTTCGTGTGGATTTAAAGCGTATTATGTTGTAGTATAACCGACAAAACGTTCGAACAAATACAAAGTTTTTATTACTCGAAGACCAGAGTATCCGAGGTCGAACACAGGGAGCAAATGGAACTTACCACTAAATCAAAATGTAATTGAACACTCTAATTTACTCAAAATATCAATTCAGGTATGAATGTATGCGATTAAAAGGAGTTACAGCAAAAAAATATGAAATTGGACGTCTGATCTTGTGATCAGACGTCTTAAAAGCATTTCTCCTTTTCTTCTTGATTATTCTTCTTCTTCTTCTTCTGCTGCAGTCTTTGCTCTTTCTTTTCTTCTTCTGATCTCTGCAAAGTCTTCACTTGGCTTCTCTGTGCCTTTGCTTCTGGCTTGCTCTTTTCTTTCTTCTCTTGCGAAGGCTTCTTTCTTGCTTCTTCTTCTCTGCCTTGTTTCTTCCTCTTCTATTCTTCTCTGTCGTTCCTTCTTCTTTCTTTCTTTTCCTTCTCGCGGCCAAGTCCTTCTCCTCCTGCGTTCAGCCTGCCTGCACAGGAGCAAAACCTAACCCTTCTCCCTCTACCCGCGCATCTCTCTCTCTCAAGCAATTCACTCAAACCGCTCTCCCAGAGCCACAGCCATAATCGGGTCGGATCGTACCCGGGACCAAGCGCACCTGCAGGTGTGTGATGCGCGAGGAGTGCGTAGGTCTAGGTCGGGTCGGATCTGCCAGGTCCGCGTGGTCAGGCCACGGACGAGGCGGGTGGGGTCAGTGAGGGACCTCACCCCTGTGCTTACTGAGGCGATAAGAGTAAAACGCAAAAACAACTTATATGGTACTTGACGGTTGCAATCCCACGATGTGGGACTATCTGGTCTCGCCTTCACGCGCGCCTGCAGAAGCCTCGTCGTGCGATTGCCCCGCAGCTGCTGGCTCTGCTAGCGCTCCTTGGCTGGACTCGTTCACCTCGCAACACTCGCGCTAGTATGCAGCACCTGTAGCCTGGAAGACCGGGTGGCTGGAGCTTCGTGGGAGCTTCATCAGAGGTCGTCCATGGCGGCAGCGGCTCGAACCCTGTCATACACAAAACGCGCCTCTCGGCCAAATCAGAATAGCTAGAGACCTTCGCCGTGGCACGGCGAAGGCGGTGGGCAGTGCTGCAGGCCGCAGGTCGGCCTAGGCGTGCGTGCCGAGGTCAACCTGTGGCCGGAGATGGTGGGTTGGTTGGGGGATGATTGTGGAGGGCTGGAGTGGCAGTGGTAGGGTGGAGTGTGTTCCTGGAGGTGAGGCGGAGCTTTCGAGGTGGTTGGCGAGCCGTGTGGAGGGCTGGAGTGGTGTGGGCGGCTCGCCGGAGTGCGGTCGGAGGCGAAGACGATGGAGGTGGTTAGCGTCTGTCGAGGGTCGATCAAGGGAGATAACAGGGGGAAAAGAGAGAGGAGAGGATGGAGAGGAGTTCTAACCTAACTGTAAGAACGAAAGGGGACGGAGGGTGTTTGCACCTCAAAACACGCCTGTAATAACGCCTTCTTGTGCTATTTTCTAGCATTAACATTGCATAATAGGATCCTGTAATCGCATTTGTAAAAACACTTGCATGCATGCATTTAATCAAGAGAGGAAGAGGAGTGAAACAATCGCCTACATAGTTACATTTTTCTTCAAGTGCCTCCTTGCAAAATCACCCTCTTTTTATTTTTCCTCTTGATTTCTTCTTTTCTCTCCTTCCCGCGGCTGCACTCTTCCCGCAGCTGCATGCAGCAGCCCGCAGCACTTCTTCCCGTCACTTCTCCCTGCCAACGCCGCTCCCTATAGCTGCAACTCGCACACCCTCTCCCTGCTGCAGCCGACACACCACTCTCCCCTCCTCTATAAGTAGCTGCAGCTTCATCTTCGCGACGCAGCGGCTGCAACTGCTGAAAAAAAACCCACAGCCATCTTCTCCACCGCTTTCCCCTCCCATACGTCGGCCCTCCGTCGAGGAGGCACCCGGCGAGCAGGAGAACCCACTGTGGTGCACACCACCACAGTGGGAGCACCACCGCCCAGCTCTTCGACGAGCCGGTGGGCGTGGTGCATTCCCTCGCTTCGTTTTTTCTCTTTAACGCCATTGCCGCCGCTCCAAGCTTCGAAGCTTGAAGCCACGGCAGCAGCAGCCCAGCAGCAGCCCAGCAGCAGCAGCAGCAAGTCCTCCCGCCCCTCCGCGACCGTCCCCGCAGTCGCTCACCGCCTCCGCGCGCGTCTGCAGGGCGTTCCCCGCCTCCGTCTCCGTTCTGTTCGCCTCGCAGTTGCACCCGTAGCCCGCCGCCACGCGCACTGCAGCGGCCGGCTACGGCCTCACGCCGACCCCTGCCCCCCTCCGCGACCCTCCGCGACCACCTGCAGACCTCCTCCACGCTCGCTCCTCCGCACCATCGCCCGCTCATCGACTTCGCGCAGGCCTGCAGAACCCTGCGCGAAGGCGCGCCCACACCCGCCGTCTTCAGACGTCCGCCGCCGCGAGCAGACGTCTTAACTCGCTGCCATCGTCCGCGCTCGCGATCTCTCCAGCCCGCTCTCTCTCTCTCTGCTGATCTCTCTCTCCCGCTCTCTCTCTCTCACGTATTCTCTCTCTTTTTCACTCACTCACAGACACACACTACACCAACACACACACATCTTCACCGACACACACACACACCCACACACACACTTACACTATACGTATAGTTATATATAGTAACATATATATACTTATATACATCTATATATAATATATACATACATATATATATATATATATATACACTTATATACATAGTAATATCTATAGTTATGTATACATACATATATATATAATATATATATATATATATCTACTTATATATATCTATATACTTATACATATACTTATATATATATATATATACTTATATACATAGTATATCTATATATTTATGTATACACACACATATATATAATATATCTATATATATATATATATACACGTATATATATATCTATATACTTATACATATACTTATATATATATACATATATACTTATATACATATATATATATACATATCTATATTCTTATATATATACACACGTATATATATATATATATCTAGATACATATATACTTATATACATATATATATATATACATCTATATAGTATTATATATATATACTTATATACATATATACATAGCTATATACATATATACATACATATATATATATACATATACACCTATATATATATATATATAATACATATATATCTATATATATCTATACATATATACTTATACATTTATATACATATAGATATATTTACTCATATACATACATATGTACATATATTTTCACGTTATTTACTATACGCTGTATCACGGGGATATCTGCACCAGTTGCTGATATTCCCTGATACACGCGTACAAAAAAAGCGTGGTCCCATACATCATCCATCCTCCATCCACACTCCACGCGGCACATAGTCGTGTTGGTTGCGTCTCTCTAGACGTCAACTGACTCGACATAGTGCTACACTCCATCGTCACCTCCACCCCCACCCCTATATATATATACTACATATAAATATATATCTACAGCTACTATATTTACTTTCTATCTGTTAGCTTCCTTCTTAGTAAAAAGATAAAAAAAGGTATAAAAGTGAAAAGATAATCTTTGATTTGCAGGTACCCCATCTTGCGAGTAGCAAGACTTGTTTTGGGACTCTGTTTGGCTAAAAGCCAAGGACACAATTTTGAGGGTGTGCCTCAAGAACAAGGATTACCATAAAAAACCTAAATAAGAAAAACACCAAAAACACAATAAACGAACGGAAGAGACGCGTTTTAAGGAAAATGTAGAAACTCGACTTTAACCCCACTTCCCTGAGTTCGACCCTGGGCCTAAAAGTGACAAGATAAAATCAATTAGGCCAGGTTAAAAATTTTGTAAAGAGATGGTTAGGTCTGAATTAGGTTAACCACTATACATATTTCAACGATAAAAACATCATATTAACAACCTATCCAGGCCGACTCATCATGACTTTTCTGGCGCCGTTGCCGGGGAGGTGCGCTTTCGAGTAAGTTTCTATCCAATTCCTTTAAATTTGTCTCTTCTCTCTTCACGGGTATTGTTGTTTTTTGGTGTGCAGGTGAACCTGGTGGAAGGTGAAGAAGGCTGACGAAGTCGAGGACGTGAGCAGATCCAAGGCGGGAACGAGAGCGTGAAGACGTCGACATCGCATTGGAGCTTCGCACACGTTGTCGAACAAGTAGGTTTTCTTTTCTCATCAAATTAGGGTTAACTTGCCACCACAATAAAAAAAAAAAAAAAAAAAAAAATTTTAAAAACTAAAAACTAGAAAAACTTCTTGGGATTTCTTGAGGGCAAGTGGATTAAAATTCACTTGATTGATTGGTTGTCTTCACTCCCACTGTCCTGGGATTTCCCGCCTTACTTCGCATAGCGAAAATCCGAGAATCTTGATTCTTAGATTTTTCGCCGTGGGAAGTATTCTTTGAGGCAAAGAAAAAGATTGCTTGTATCCCTCTTTTGCCTCACTTATCTTTAATTCAGGATCACATTTTTGGTGGGGAGACTTGGAATTGAGTTGATTCCAACCCCACCACGACTTTTCAAACTTGCCTGTGATTCGATCCTGAATACTTCAACCCCAACAATTTTATTTTCTTTATCTTTTGGTTGAAGCCTTGTGTGTGGAAATCATTTCTAGTGATTGGGAGCACTTGAATTGAAGTGCTTTGGCTCCCTGTCACATTGATATAAAACTGATTCCTGCATCCACACTTAGAAATCTCCATTTAGGGTAGCCCATTGCATTTTAAGCATGCATTAACTAACTGATAATTGAAGAAGGGTTTCTTGGGTTTTAGAAGGAAAACCTATATTTTTGCAAAAACCCGGAGATTGGTTGAATCGGTAATTCAGCAAAACCCTAAAATTCATACTACTTAAGGCTGAACTCTAAAAACCATTCGCCAATAAAAACTTCAATTCGGGGAGATTTCCCCGTTGCATGCTTGTTCTTACACACTCTTAAAATCAATCACTTGGGCATTACCCGTAAACAACGCCCTTCACATTCCAAAAGCACTTGACCCTAAGCCTCTAATTAAAACTGGTAGTAACTTGACCCTTACTAAGGATTGGAGGTCTAACTACCTGTGTGTAGCGACTACATGCTGGTGAGAGTTCCCGTGTGCTATCGGGTGTCTAGGACTGGGGCAAACGGCCTTTCAATCTGGCCCGGTGGTTCCGCGGTGCTCGCATTCGGTTTCGTAGTTCGTGATAGTAGGTAACTTAGATCTTTAGGTCTAAGGGCACACTGTAGAGGTTAGGAACTTGACTGTATTGATTTGTGATCAAGTGTACCTTTGCGGCGTCATTTCTCTCATCCCTTTTCCCTTCTCATCTCCCCAATTCTTCCTGCGGTAGTGCATGTTTGGGAGGAGGTCACAAAACCCTGAACTATTTGAATTGACTGATAAATCTAGAAAACAAGTCGAATCGTCCTCCTCCTCCACAAACATGGCTGCACGCCCACCCCCAAATCCCGAGGGAGGAAACCGCCCTCAGAACCCACCAGGTGGTGGAGCCTTAGATCCCATAACCCGCCTCCAAGCCCAAATGGAAATGTATAATGAGCAAATCGAAGCCATTCGGGAAACATTGGAGGAAATGTAGAACCCTCCCGAACGGGAGGAGCCTAGGTCTCTTAGCTCTTATCAGAATCCCGCTGCTACAGAGACCATAGGACAAATTCGGGTCCCCATGGGTGGGGACGACTTTGAATTAAAACCAAACATAATTGGCCTAATCAATTTTCACTTTCATGGTCTTGCAAGTGAAGACCCATTTCTCCACTTGGAAGACCTAACCCGACTTGCTGAAACCGTTAAACCAAGAAATGTCGGGTTATCTATAGTCCTCATGAAGATGTTCCCGTTTTCATTACGGGATAAAGCGTCGCAATGGTTACGCACCCTTGGGAGAACCATCCACTCTTGGGAAGAAATGCGAACAGCGTTTCTCAAGAAGTTCTTCCCAATCGGGCGGACCAATGCGCTTCGCCGTGCTATCACTTCATTTACGCAACAAAACGGCGAACAATTTCATGAGGCATGGGAGAGGTATAACGACCTCCTCAGGAAGTGTCCACACCACGGTCAGGCTAAGTGGCATATAGCCCAGATTTTCTACTATGGGCTAAATGAGACTTTGAAGCAGATTGCAGACGCTTCCTGCGGAGGGAACTTTATGAATAAAGACGAGAATGGAGCATTCGAGCTGTTTGAAAATATGACTGAAAACTCGATGAACAATGCTTCCATTATCGCCTTTAATCGTACCAGCCAGCCCCGAAATGTCCACGAAGTTGACACGAGACCCTCCCATTCATCCACTGATCTAAGCCTTATTGCACAAAAACTGGATGAAGTCTCCGTCGTGCACAAGAAGCTGGACGAGCTTCTGGCCAACCCCGCCCGATCTATGGCAAACACCACCTCTTCACCACTTCGTCACAATCCAAGTTCTTCTAATACCAGGCTTATCCCGAGAAACCCCGTTAGACCTTCCTTACCGAGTGTCGCGCCAAGCGACTCGGTAAGTCATGTGGAACTGGTTTCAGCGAGCCAGTATTTCGACACGGAGGACCAAGCCTCCGTGTGCTCAGACGCATATCTACATGCGGACGCGTCTTCTGGCATAGAAGATGCTCGCGCCTGTTTGCACCTCAAAACACGCCTATAGGGACGCCTTCTTATGCTATTTTCTAGCATTAACTATGTATATTATAATCCTATAGTCGCATCTGTAAAAATACTTGCATTCATGCATTTAATTAAGAGGAGGGAAGATTGGAATAAAAGGGCTTCATAATTTACATTTTCCTCAAGTGCCTCTTTACAAAAATCCATCTCTTCTATTTTTTATCTCCACTTGATTTTTATTTTTTTCTCTTACGGCTGCAACTGCCACGCTGCCCATTCCTCCCATCTCCCGCGGCTGCAACTTCTCCGCAACCTCTCCCCGCCATGCGCCTTCCCGCAGCCGCACGCGCGCGTCCGCCCTCTCCCTGCCCAAGCCATTCCCTGCGGCTGCCATTCCTCCCATCTCCCGCTGCAGCAACCTCTTCTCCGCTGCCTCTCCCTGCCGTCCTTCCCGCTGCTGCAACTTCCCGCGCCTCTCCCTGCAGCAGCCACTCTCCAACGCCTCTCCCTGCTGCTGCCATGCCTCCCCGCCATGCTCTCCTCCTCTATAAAGCAGCAGCTCTTCCTCGCGACGAAGGAAGGGGGGGAACATTGCTGCAATACGCAGCTGCGGCTGGCTGCAGCAAGAAAGAATCACACCAGCAGGCCGCCACCTTCCTCTCCTCCCTCTCCCCTCCATACGCCGGACCTCCTTCGAGGAGAAACCCGACGGGCAGGAGCTCACTGTGGTGCACACTACCACAGTGAGACCATCACCGCCCAGCTCTTCAAAGAGCCGGTGGGCGTGGTGGCTCTCTGTTTTCATTTGTTTTCCGTTCCTGCCCTTCCCGCCATTGCTGCTTCTTCAAAGTCTGAAGCTTGAAGCAGCAGCAGCAGCTAAGCGGAAGCAGCAGCAGCAGCTAAGCGGAAGCAGCAGCAGCAGCTAAGCGGCGGCAGCAGCAGCAGCAGCGGCAGCGGCCCCCGCAGCTTCCGCGAGCGTCTGCAGGCGCCCCAGCCCCTCTGCACGCGCCTGCAGGCCTTCCCCGCCTCCGTTCGTCTGCTCTGTCGCCCGCCTCTGCGCCCGCAACCGGTCGCTGCGCTCCTCAGCAGCGGCCGGCCAAGCGTCTTCCCGCTCCCTGCCAACCTCTGCAAGCGTCCGCGCGCGCCTGCAGACCTCCTCCGCGCCCGCCTGCAGACTCCCCGCCTCCCTCTCTGAGCGCGCTGTCGCGAGCCTCCGCGCTCGCAGCCGGCGACGCAGACTCCTCTCCTCCTCTGGGCGAAGACGCGCCCGTGCGCCCGCGACCATCAGACGACGGTCTTCACCTCCGGACGTCTTAACTCGCCTCCTGCAGTGCGGCTGCCTCCGTTCTCTCCTCTCCTGCCAGCTCTCTCCTGCTCTCTCTCTCTCCCATTCTCTCTCTCTCTCTCTCTCACTCTCTCTCACAACACTTTCTCACACACTACACCGACGCACACAGACATCTACACCAACACTTTCACACACACACACTCACACACTAATAGTAACTTATATACATATATATATATATATATATATATATATATATATATATATATACATATACATATATCTATATATATATACTTATATATACATAGTATATCTATATAGTTATGTATACATACATATAATATAATATATATATGCATATACATATATAATATATATATATGTATATGAGTATGTGTATATATATATATATATATATATATACACATACTCATATACATATATATATATATACATATCTATATACTTATACATATACACATATATATATATACATATATATCTAGATACATATATACCTATACACATATATATATATACATATATATATAGATACATATATACCTATATACATATATATATATATATCTATTTAGTATTATATATATATACTTATATACATATATACATAGCTATATACATATATACATATATATATATATATATATATACACCTATATATATATATATATCTATATATATCTATACATATATAATTATACATTTATATACATATATATGTACATATATTTTCACGTTATTTATTATACGCTGTATCGCGGGGATATCTGCACCAGTTGCTGATATTCCCTGATACACGCGTACAAAAAAAAGCGTGGTCCCATACATCATCCATCCTCCATCCACACTCCACGCGGCACCTAGTCGTGTTGGTTGCGTCTCTCTAGACGTCGGCTGACTCGACATAGTGCTACACTCCATCGTCACCTCCACCCCCACCCCTTTATATATATACTACATATAAATATATATCTATAGCTACTATATTTACTTTCTATCTGATAGCTTCCTTAGTAAAAAGATTAAAAAAAAAAAAGGTATAAAAGTGAAAAGATAATCTTTGATTTGCAGGTACCCCATCTTGCAAGTAGCGAGACGTGTTTTGAAACTCTGTTTTGGCTAAAAGCCAAGGACACAATTTTGAGGGTGTGCCTCAAGAACAAGGATTACCAGAAAAAAAACCTAAATAAGAAAAATACCAAAAACAGAATAAACGAACGGAAGAGACGCGTTTTAAGGAAAACGTAGAAACTCGACTTGAACCCCACTTCCCTGAGTTCGACCCTGGGCTTAAAAGTGACAAGATAAAATCAATTAGGCCAGGTTAAAAATTTTGTAAAGAGATGGTTAGGTCTGAATTAGGTTAACCACTATACACATTTCAACGATAAAAATATCATATTAACAACCTATCCAGGTCGACCATCATAGCTTTTCTGGCGCCGTTGCCGGGGAGGTGCGCTTTCGAGTAAGTTTCTATCCAATTCCTTTAAATTTGTCTCTTCTCTCTTCACGGGTATTATTGTTTTTGGTGTGCAGGTGAACCTGGTGGAAGGAGAAGAAGGCTAACGAAGTCGAGGACGTGAGCAGATCCAAGGCGGGAACGAGAGCGTGAAGACGCCGACATCGCATTGGAGCTTCGCACACGTTGCCGAACAAGTAGGTTTTCTTTTCTCATCAAATTAGTGTTAACTTGCCACCACAAAAATAAAAAAAAAAATTTAAAAACTAAAAATTAGAAAAACTTCTTGGGATTTCTTGAGGGCAAGTGGATTAAAATTCACTTGATTGATTGGTTCTCTTCACTCCCACTGCCCCGGGATTTCCCGCCTTACTTCGCATAGCGAAAATTCTAGAATCTTGATTCTTAGATTTTTCGCCATGGGAAGTATTCTTTGAGGCAAAGAAAAAGATTGCTTGTATCCCTCTTTTGCCTCAATTATCTTTAATTCAGGATCACTTTTTTGGTGGGGAGATTTGGAATTGAGTTGATTCCAACCCCACCACGACTTTTCAAACTTGCCTGTGATTCGATCCTGAATACTTCAACCCCAAAAATTTTATTTTCTTTATCTGTTGGTTGAAGCCTTGTGTGTGGATATCTTTCTAGTGATTGGGAGCACTTGAATTGAAGTGCTTTGGCTCCCTTTCACATTGGTATAAAATTGATTCGCGCATCCACACATAGAAATCTCCATTTAGGGTAGCCCATTGCATTTTAGCATGCATTAACTAATTGATAATTGAAGAAGGGTTTCTTGGGTTTTAGAAGGAAAACCTGTATTTTTGCAAAAAACCCGGAGATTGGTTGAATTGGTAATTCAGCAAAACCCTAAAATTCATACTACTTAAGGCTGAACTCTAAAAAACCATTCGCCAATAAAAACTTCAATTCGGGGAGATTTCCCCGTTGCATGCTTGTTCTTACACACTCTTAAAATCAATCACTTGGGCATTACCCGTAAACAACGCCCTTCACATTCCAAAAGCACTTGACCCTAAGCCTCTAATTAAAACTGGTAGTAACTTGACCCTTACTAAGGATTGGAGGTCTAACTACCTGTGTGTAGCGACTACGTGCTGGTGAGAGTTCCCGCGTGCTATCGGGTGTCTAAGACTGGGGCAAACGGCCTTTCAATCTGGCCCGGTGGTTCCGCGGTGCTCGCATTCGGTTCCGTAGTTCGTGATAGTAGGTAACTTAGATCTTTAGGTCTAAGGGCACACTGTAGAGGTTAGGAACTTGACTGTATTGATTTGTAATCAAGTGTACCTTTGCGGCGTCATTTCTCTCATCCCTTTTCCCTTCTCATCTCCCCAATTCTTCCTGCGGTAGTGCATGTTTGGGAGGAGGTCACAAAACCCTGAACTATTTGAATTGACTGATAAATCTAGAAAACAAGTCGAATCGTCCTCCTCCTCCACAAACATGGCTGCACGCCCACCCCCAAATCCCGAGGGAGGAAACCGCCCTCAGAATCCACCAGGTGGTGGAACCTTAGAACCCATAACCCGCCTCCAAGCCCAAATGGAAATGTATAATGAGCAAATCGAAGCCATTCGGGAAACATTGGAGGAAATGCAGAACCCTCCCGAACGGGAGGAGCCTAGGTCTCTTAGCTCTTATCAGAATCCCGCTGCTACAGAGACCATAGGACAAATTCGGGTTCCCATGGGCGGGGACGACTTTGAATTAAAACCAAACATAATTGGCCTAATCAATTTTCACTTTCATGGTCTTGCAAGTGAAGACCCATTTCTCCACTAGGAAGACCTAACCCGACTTGCTGAAACCGTTAAACCAAGAAATGTCGGGTTATCTATAGTCCTCATGAAGATGTTCCCGTTTTCATTACGGGATAAAGCGTCGCAATGGTTACGCACCCTTGGGAGAACCATCCACTCTTGGGAAGAGATGCGAACAGCATTTCTCAAGAAGTTCTTCCCAATCGGGCGAACCAATGCGCTTCGCCGTGCTATCACTTCATTTAGGCAACAAAACGGCGAACAATTTCATGAGGCATGGGAGAGGTATAACGACCTCCTCAGGAAGTGTCCGCATCACGGTCTGCCTAAGTGGCATATAGCCCAGATTTTCTACTATGGGCTAAATGAGACTTTGAAGCAGATTGCAGACGCTTCCTGCGGAGGGAACTTTATGAATAAAGACGAGCATGGAGCATTCGAGCTGTTTGAAAATATGAGTGAAAACTCGATGAACAATGCTTCCATTGTCGCCTTTAATCGTACCAGCCAGCCCCGAAATGTCCACGAAGTTGACACGGGACCCTCCCATTCATCCACTGATCTAAGCCTTATTGCACAAAAACTGGATGAAGTCTCCGTCGTGCACAAGAAGCTGGACGAGCTTCTGGCCAACCCCGCCCGATCTATGGCAAACACCACCTCTTCACCACTTCGTCACAATCCAAGTTCTTCTAATACCAGGCTTATCCCGAGAAACCCCGTTAGACCTTCCTTACCAAGTGTCGCGCCAAGCGACTCGGTAAGTCATGTGGAACTGGCTTCTGCGAGCCAGTATTTCGACACGGAGGACCAAGCCTCCGTGTGCTCTGACGCATATCTACATGCGGACGCGTCTTCTGGCATAGAAGATGCTTGCGCCCTGGGGAACAACCCGTTCTCTGCCACTTATAACCCAGGGTGGCGTAATCACCCGAACTTTGCATGGTCCAACAACCCGCAGCGCCAAAACCCCGCGGGTGGACCAATGCGACCGTCCGCACCCGTCATCCCAAGGGTCCAGTTTAATCCTATGGCAAATCCGCCATCAGGCCCTTGCGTACCACAAACTGAACACGCATCAAGCCCTCTTGACAAATTGATGCGAATGATGACGGAAATGTCAAAGCGCCATGAAGAGAACATGACCTCTCTTCAGCACCAATTGGCGCAGCAGAATGCCGAGATCAGTCAACTACGCATGGAGACTCGATCTCAGGGCACTCTTCCCGCCCAACCTGTTCCAAACCCGCGAAATTTCGTGCCCCGTGGTTCTCAACCACAGGTACGACCTTCTCAGGGACAGGTTAATCAAGTTCTGCAAGCTCCGAACATTCCACCGGGATTTCAGGCTAATCCTGCTGCAGCACCACACTCTTATATCCCCATTGCAAACCCTCCTCCACCGTATGATCCCACTGGACCCGCATCGTCCAATGCTATCACTACGAGGAGCGGTAAGCAGACCGTCGATCCGCCTCGACCTGATCCTGGCCCATCTTCTTCTTCGCCCTCTCATTCGGAATGCATACCGCATTCGCGAGAGGATGATGCACCAAAACTTGTGCCAGAATCAGTCCCATTCCCTGAGGCTCTACTAAGGGAGCCAAAAGGCAAAAAGAAAAATACGCAGGCCTTTGACAACCTACGTAATTTGTTCAGGGATGTAGAAATCAAGGTACCCCTGCTCGAGGCAATCGACCACATACCTACTGTCGCTCGATTTTTCAAAGACCACACAACACCCAGGCGACAGTCAAAGAAGACTAAGAATCCGGTGGTTCTCTCGCCTCATGCGAGTTGTGCTATACTATCAAACTTACCACCGAAGCAGAAAGATCCGGGCACACCACTGATTTCCTGTAGCATCCAAGGCTGCAGTTTTAACCGTGCCTTGCTTGATCTAGGATCTTCCATCAATCTCATACCGACCATCATGCTCAAAAAATTTTCCTTGGGAAATCTGAAACCCACCCCTGTCACGTTACAGTTGGCAGATCGTTCTGTCAAAATCCCGAAGGGTGTGGTGGAAGACGTGGTGGTTAGGGTCAACAGTCTCTGTTTTCCTGTTGACTTTCTTGTTTTAGATATGGAAGTTCCTAGTTCACTTTCTGATTGTCCGATCATCCTCGGTCGACCTTTCTTGGCCACAGCCCGCGCCCACATCGACTGCGAGTCGGGCTGTATTGAGATTGCCGTTGGATCTGAGAAGCTCAAGCTTAACATATTCAAGGCAGCCAAG
This sequence comes from Thalassia testudinum, assembly GCA_037157565.1. NCBI lineage: Eukaryota > Viridiplantae > Streptophyta > Magnoliopsida > Alismatales > Hydrocharitaceae > Thalassia > Thalassia testudinum. The sequence goes on from JAZHRO010000014.1 coordinate 63,169,065, forward strand.
AACTTTGATTGCGATTGCATTGAGGATGACACGTCTGACGAGGACATGGCCGTCAGCGCGTGTATCGGACTAATTGGGACCTATTCGGACTGTTGCGGATTACCTATAAACACTGATAACTGCCTGACCAACGCATACTGTGACGTTCCCCAATCCCTCCCTTGTTCAGTACCTTCTCCTGGCCAGACTTCTGACGAGGTTTTCTCCGCTTCCCATACCTCGTGGTCTGAGTCATATCCGGGCTACTCACTGTCAGTCCACACTCATGAAGACCGAATTGCCCTTTCTTCCCCGCCAAATCAGGCGGATTTACAAATCCACACTGGGACCTTGAGCCCATATACTTCTCACTGGGGCTATTCATTTTTGGATCCATCTATCCAAGAAGCCCCTCTTCTTGGCCAATCTGAAGGCCAGTTTCTTCCTCCTAACTTGTTCCCCTACCCGTCTGGGACACTCTCGTCCCAAGAAATGCCAGATCCTTCCCCATCCACTCCCGAGCTAAAAGTGCTGCCTAATACACTCAAGTATGTTTTCCTGGGACCAAATGAAACGCTCCCTGTAATCATCAGTTCAAAATTAACCATGGAGCAGGAGTGCAAACTAACTAAGGTCCTCCTAGAACACAAGGCAGCTATTGGATGGTCTTTATCAGACTTATCTGGTATTAGTCCCTCCTACTGCACTCATCGTATATATACGGAGGAGGAGGCTCGACCTTCTCGCGAGATGCAGCGACGTCTCAACCCTAACATGCGGGAGGTCGTTAAGAATGAAATCATTAAGTGGCTGGATGCGGGTATAATCTACCCGATCAGCGATAGCCCCTGGGTGAGTCCGATTCACGTTGTGCCCAAAAAGGCAGGACTCACCATCCGTGTCAATGACAGGGGCGAATCCATCCCTACACGCACTCCTACATCTTGGAGAGTGTGTGTGGATTATAGGAAACTCAATGCTGCAACCAAGAAAGATCACTTCCCGCTACCATTTATTGACCAAATCCTGGAGCGGTTAGCGGGAAATAAATTTTTCTGCTTCCTGGATGGATTCTCAGGATATAACCAGGTGGCAATAGACCCCCGAGACCAAGAGAAAACCACTTTTACCTGCCCTTTCGGCACCTTCACCTTTAGAAGGATGCCGTTCGGACTTTGTAACGCGCCAGCAACTTTCCAGAGATGCATGCTGGCGATATTTCATGACATGGTGGGTGACTTTCTTGAGGTCTTCATGGATGACTTTTCAGTCTTTGGACCATCTTTCGACGAATGTCTTGCCAACCTGACTCGCATCCTTAGGAGATGTATTGATGTAAACCTCGTGCTTTCCTGGGAAAAAAGTCATTTTATGGTGCACGAAGGAATTGTTCTTGGACATATCATCTCCGATAGGGGTATCGAGGTTGACAGAGCTAAGCTCGATATCATTGCTGATTTACCTGTGCCTGGTTCTATCAAACAAATCCGCTCCTTCTTGGGACACGTCGGTTTCTATAGGAGATTCATCAAAGACTTCTCCAAAATTTCTCGACCCTTAACTCATCTCCTATCAACCGACGTGCCCTTCGACATGGGCCCTGACTGTATACAAGCATTCACGCAACTGCGTAATGCTGTCACCAAGGCCCCTGTTCTCCAGCCGCCTGATTGGTCCCTCAACTTTGAACTTATGTGTGACGCTTCAGACCTTGCAGTCGGAGCCATCCTGGGACAAAGACGCGATAGACACCCCTTCGTGGTATACTACGCCAGTAAGACGTTGGACGAGGCCCAGCGTAATTATACTACCACTGAAAAGGAACTACTGGCAGTCGTCTTTGGGCTGGAAAAATTCCGTTCTTACCTTCTGGGCTCTCACATTATTGTTTTCACTGATCACGCGGCCATTCGCCATCTCATGCACAAGAAGGATGCCAAGCCTAGACTGATTCGTTGGATCCTTCTGCTCCAGGAATTTGACATTGAGATTCGTGATAAGGTCGGAGCCCAGAATGTTGTGGCTGATCACCTTTCCAGACTGGACCCTGACCATATTGGACTTACTCTGCCAATTAATGAAGTTTTTCCTGATGAGCACCTATTGGCAATAAATGCGGCAAGTGGACCGTGGTATGCCGACATTGCCAATTACCTTGCTTCTGGATCTCTTCCACGTGGCTGGCCTAAAAACCAGCGTGAGCGTCTCATGGCAGAAGCAAAGTATTATTTCTGGGATAATCCACTTCTTTTTCGGATAGGTGCTGATCAAATCATCCGTCGCTGTATTCCTGACAGTGAGTTCCCCAGTGTGCTATCCTTCTGCCACGATCAGGCCTGTGGAGGCCATTTCTCTGGGAGGAAAACTGCAGCCAAGGTGTTGCAGTGCGGTTTCTTTTGGCCCTCCCTTCACCAGGATGCGCACGCTTATGCCAAACATTGCACTAGGTGCCAGTCTTTAGGGTCAATGGCACGTCGTGACATGACGCCCTTGCAACACATCCTAGCTGCGGAAATCTTCGACATCTGGGGAATTGACTTCATGGGTCCCTTCCCTCCATCCAACGGCTTCGAATTCATCCTCGTGGCCGTCGACTATGTTTCAAAATGGATCGAGGCTATTCCCGCGCGCCGTGCTGACCATGTTATCTCCACCCGATTCGTCAAAGACCATATCTTTGTGCGTTTTGGGATCCCTCGGGCCATTATCTCGGATGGAGGAAGCCACTTTACCCATGCTTCTTTTCGGGCACTTCTGAGGAGATACGGAGTCCACCATCGTATCGCATCCCCGTATCATCCTCAGACGAACGGCCAGGCGGAAGTGTCGAACCGGCAAATCAAGCAGATTCTCCAGAAAACGGTTCGGCCTGACCGTAAGGATTGGTCCGACAAGCTGACTGACGCACTTTGGGCGTATCGGACCGCCTTCAAGGCTCCCCTTGGTATGTCTCCATATAGAATCGTTTACGGGAAGCCTTGTCATTTGCCTGTGGAGTTGGAGCACCGCGCTTATTGGGCGGTTCGCCAATGTAACCTCGACCCAGACTTGTGTGAACGAGAAAGGAAACTCCAACTCCAAGAGCTGGAAGAGCTCCGTCGTGAAGCCTATGATTCTGCTCTAACCTTTAAACAGCGCACTAAGGCTTTTCATGACAGCCATGTTCGGCGGAAGGAATTTGAGCCATCTCAGCAAGTTTGGCTCTATAATGCCCGACTCAAATTCTTTCCTGGGAAATTAAAGTCCAAATGGACTGGTCCTTTTCTGGTCTCAAGACCATTCCCCAATGGGGCCGTCGAAATCGAAGATCCCAAATCTGGGCGTAAATTTACGGTCAACGGGCAGCGTTTGAAACCCTATCTGACTCATGAACCTGCCCCCGTTGGAGAAACCGTTGCCCTGCTGGAGGGTAACTAATTCTTTGCCTCATTCTGAGTCCAGCTGGGGACATTAAATTCAGCGCTTGTTGGGAGGCACCCTAACAGCACTAACCATCCACCATCACTTTTCACACCTCTATCGCAATCACTTCACTTTTCTCTTCACCACCCACCATCCACCCACCCTTCCACCCTGATCTATACCCTGAACCTCAGCTCTTGTTACCCGATCTTCCTCTGCCTTTCCCTGCATGCATATGAGGACATAGCATTGTTTGGCATGGGGGGGTGGATAGGCATCCATAGGATCCGGGTATTTTATGGTATCAGACAATTACCAACTATTTATAAATATGCAAGAAAAAAAAAAAAAAAAAAAAAATATATATATATATATATAGTAATAAATGGTGTTTAGTAATGATCTAAAAGCTGAAACAAAAATACAATAAGTGTTTATGGATATTCAACCTCTGTTTTGAAAAATTTCCAGGCCACAGAAGCTTGATTCGCTCAGGCTCGGCTTAATTCACTTAAAGCATTGACGAAATAGATCAAAATCTCTCCTAACTAAGAACGTTTCTTGTACCTGAGACACAGTACAGGATTCGTTGGTTTGCTTTTTCTTGAGAGCTTAAGTAAACTTGGTTCACACTACACATATCAGGAAAGATCAGGTGAACATAAGATCCAACCCTAGTGTTCATTAGGAAAGGTGGAGTCCTTACCTGTGCGTGCAGGTAGACTTTTTATCCCAAGTTTTAGTCTTGTGTTTAGGAGTGGCTCTTTCCACCAAAAAGAAACTCTCCCACAAAAAAAAAAAAAAAAAAAAAAAAAAAAAAAAAAAAAAGATGTTGCAAAAGAATCAGTATATCTCATAAATGTCGGTATAATTTGTTTTTCAAAAATGGGAGTTGAGTTTTCCGTAATCATCTTAAGGGTCAATCCGAAAACACGAGCTGAAATTGGGACCAACCTGTACTTAAAAATTCGTGAAACCCTGGGAGTGAGTCTTAAGGTTCATCTGGTCAGTCTTGATCCTTCACTATGCACAAACCATAACCTCTTGAGCTCTCGAGTATGGAAAAACCTCCTGGGTCGTGGAAATCGTACTTAAGGTTTAAATATCAAGAGTCCTGGTTAGTTGAGAGATAATCTTTGTCATGTAAGACTTAAAGTACTGGTAGTCTTCTTTACAATTGGTTCTCACAATATCCGATAATAAACACACCGATATCATCTCAGAAGAAAATCTTCAGCTTAAGAACATTTCTAAATACGGTTTTGCTAGGGACTAGCAAAAGATAGGCATGGGGGTATATGTTTGCACCTCAAAACACGCCTATAGGGACGCCTTCTTATGCTATTTTCTAGCATTAACTATGTATATTATAATCCTATAGTCGCATCTGTAAAAATACTTGCATTCATGCATTTAATTAAGAGGAGGGAAGATTGGAATAAAAGGGCTTCATAATTTACATTTTCCTCAAGTGCCTCTTTACAAAAATCCATCTCTTCTATTTTTTATCTCCACTTGATTTTTATTTTTTTCTCTTACGGCTGCAACTGCCACGCTGCCCATTCCTCCCATCTCCCGCGGCTGCAACTTCTCCGCAACCTCTCCCCGCCATGCGCCTTCCCGCAGCCGCACGCGCGCGTCCGCCCTCTCCCTGCCCAAGCCATTCCCTGCGGCTGCCATTCCTCCCATCTCCCGCTGCAGCAACCTCTTCTCCGCTGCCTCTCCCTGCCGTCCTTCCCGCTGCTGCAACTTCCCGCGCCTCTCCCTGCAGCAGCCACTCTCCAACGCCTCTCCCTGCTGCTGCCATGCCTCCCCGCCATGCTCTCCTCCTCTATAAAGCAGCAGCTCTTCCTCGCGACGAAGGAAGGGGGGGAACATTGCTGCAATACGCAGCTGCGGCTGGCTGCAGCAAGAAAGAATCACACCAGCAGGCCGCCACCTTCCTCTCCTCCCTCTCCCCTCCATACGCCGGACCTCCTTCGAGGAGAAACCCGACGGGCAGGAGCTCACTGTGGTGCACACTACCACAGTGAGACCATCACCGCCCAGCTCTTCAAAGAGCCGGTGGGCGTGGTGGCTCTCTGTTTTCATTTGTTTTCCGTTCCTGCCCTTCCCGCCATTGCTGCTTCTTCAAAGTCTGAAGCTTGAAGCAGCAGCAGCAGCTAAGCGGAAGCAGCAGCAGCAGCTAAGCGGAAGCAGCAGCAGCAGCTAAGCGGCGGCAGCAGCAGCAGCAGCGGCCCCCGCAGCTTCCGCGAGCGTCTGCAGGCGCCCCAGCCCCTCTGCACGCGCCTGCAGGCCTTCCCCGCCTCCGTTCGTCTGCTCTGTCGCCCGCCTCTGCGCCCGCAACCGGTCGCTGCGCTCCTCAGCAGCGGCCGGCCAAGCGTCTTCCCGCTCCCTGCCAACCTCTGCAAGCGTCCGCGCGCGCCTGCAGACCTCCTCCGCGCCCGCCTGCAGACTCCCCGCCTCCCTCTCTGAGCGCGCTGTCGCGAGCCTCCGCGCTCGCAGCCGGCGACGCAGACTCCTCTCCTCCTCTGGGCGAAGACGCGCCCGTGCGCCCGCGACCATCAGACGACGGTCTTCACCTCCGGACGTCTTAACTCGCCTCCTGCAGTGCGGCTGCCTCCGTTCTCTCCTCTCCTGCCAGCTCTCTCCTACTCTCTCTCTCTCCCATTCTCTCTCTCTCGCTCTCTCACTCTCTCTCACAACACTTTCTCACACACTACACCGACGCACACAGACATCTACACCAACACTTTCACACACACACACTCACACACTAATAGTAACTTATATACATATATATATATATATATATATATATATATATATACATATACATATATCTATATATATATACTTATATATACATAGTATATCTATATAGTTATGTATACATACATATAATATAATATATATATGCATATACATATATAATATATATATATATATATATATATATATATATATATATACACATACTCATATACATATATATATATATACATATCTATATACTTATACATATACACATATATATATATACATATATATCTAGATACATATATACCTATACACATATATATATATACATATATATATAGATACATATATACCTATATACATATATATATATATATCTATTTAGTATTATATATATATACTTATATACATATATACATAGCTATATACATATATACATATATATATATATATATATATATATATACACCTATATATATATATATATCTATATATATCTATACATATATAATTATACATTTATATACATATATATGTACATATATTTTCACGTTATTTATTATACGCTGTATCGCGGGGATATCTGCACCAGTTGCTGATATTCCCTGATACACGCGTACAAAAAAAAGCGTGGTCCCATACATCATCCATCCTCCATCCACACTCCACGCGGCACCTAGTCGTGTTGGTTGCGTCTCTCTAGACGTCGGCTGACTCGACATAGTGCTACACTCCATCGTCACCTCCACCCCCACCCCTTTATATATATACTACATATAAATATATATCTATAGCTACTATATTTACTTTCTATCTGATAGCTTCCTTAGTAAAAAGATTAAAAAAAAAAAAGGTATAAAAGTGAAAAGATAATCTTTGATTTGCAGGTACCCCATCTTGCAAGTAGCGAGACGTGTTTTGAAACTCTGTTTTGGCTAAAAGCCAAGGACACAATTTTGAGGGTGTGCCTCAAGAACAAGGATTACCAGAAAAAAAACCTAAATAAGAAAAATACCAAAAACAGAATAAACGAACGGAAGAGACGCGTTTTAAGGAAAACGTAGAAACTCGACTTGAACCCCACTTCCCTGAGTTCGACCCTGGGCTTAAAAGTGACAAGATAAAATCAATTAGGCCAGGTTAAAAATTTTGTAAAGAGATGGTTAGGTCTGAATTAGGTTAACCACTATACACATTTCAACGATAAAAATATCATATTAACAACCTATCCAGGTCGACCATCAGCGCCCTGGGGAACAACCCGTTCTCTGCCACGTATAACCCAGGGTGGCGTAATCATCCGAACTTCGCATGGTCCAACAACCCGCAGCGCCAAAACCCCGCGGGTGGACCAATGCGACCGTCCACACCCGTCATCCCAGGGGTCCAGTTTAATCCTATGGCAAATCCGCCATCAGGCCCTTGCGTACCACAAACTGAACACGCATCAAGCCCTCTTGACAAATTGATGCGAATGATGATGGAAATGTCAAAGCGCCATGAAGAGAACATGACCTCTCTTCAGCACCAATTGGCGCAGCAGAACGTCGAGATCAGTCAACTACGCATGGCGACTCGATCTCAGGGCACTCTTCCCACCCAACCTGTTCCAAACCCGCGAAGTTTCGTGCCCCGTGGTTCTCAACCACAGGTACGACCTTCTCAGGGACAGGTTAATCAAGTTCTGCAAGCTCCGAGCATTCCACCGGGATTTCAGGCTAATCCTGCTGCAGCACCACACTCTTATATCCCCATTGCAAACCCTCCTCCACCGTATGATCCCACTGGACCCGCATCGTCCAATGCTATCACTACGAGGAGCGGTAAGCAGACCGTCGATCCGCCTCGACCTGATCTTGGCCCATCTTCTTCTTCGCCCTCTCATTCGGGATGCATACCGCATTCGCGAGAGGATGATGCACCAAAACTTGTGCCAGAATCAGTCCCATTCCCTGAGGCTCTACTAAGGGAGCCAAAAGGCAAAAAGAAAAATACGCAGGCCTTTGACAACCTACGTAATTTGTTCAGGGATGTAGAAATCAAGGTACCCCTGCTTGAGGCAATCGACCACATACCTACTGTCGCTCGATTTTTCAAAGACTACACAACACCCAGGCGACAGTCAAAGAAGACTAAGAATCCGGTGGTTCTCTCGCCTCATGCGAGTTGTGCTATACTGTCAAACTTACCACCGAAGCAGAAAGATCCGGGCACACCACTGATTTCCTGTAGCATCCAAGGCTGCAGTTTTAACCGTGCCTTGCTTGATCTAGGATCTTCCATCAATCTCATACCGACCATCATGCTCAAAAAATTTTCCTTGGGAAATCTGAAACCCACCCCTGTCACGTTACAGTTGGCAGATCGTTCTGTCAAAATCCCGAAGGGTGTGGTGGAAGACGTGGTGGTTAGGGTCAACAGTCTCTGTTTTCCTGTTGACTTTCTTGTTTTAGATATGGAAGTTCCTAGTTCACTTTCTGATTGTCCGATCATCCTCGGTCGACCTTTCTTGGCCACAGCCCGCGCCCACATCGACTGCGAGTCGGGCTGTATTGAGATTGCCGTTGGATCTGAGAAGCTCAAGCTTAACATATTCAAGGCAGCCAAGAACTTTGATTGCGATTGCATTGAGGATGACACGTCTGACGAGGACATGGCCGTCAGCGCGTGTATCGGACTAATTGGGACCTATTCGGACTGCTGCGGATTACCTATAAACACTGATAACTGCCTGACCAACGCTTACTGTGACGTTCCCCAATCCCTCCCTTGTCCAGTACCTTCTCCTGGCCAGACTTCTGACGAGGTTTTCTCCGCTTCCCATACCTCGTGGTCTGAGTCATATCCGGGCTACTCACTGTCGGTCCATACTCATGAAGACCGAATTGCCCTTTCTTCCCTGCCAAATCAGGCGGATTTACAAATCCACACTGGGACCTTGAGCCCATATACTTCTCACTGGGGCTATTCATTTTTGGATCCATCTATCCAAGAAGCCCCTCTTCTTGGCCAATCTGAAGGCCAGTTTCTTCCTCCTAACTTGTTCTCCTACCCGTCTGGGACACTCTCGTCCCAAGAAATGCCAGATCCTTCCCCATCCACTCCCGAGTTAAAAGTACTGCCTAATACACTCAAGTATGTTTTCCTGGGACCAAATGAAACGCTCCCTGTAATCATCAGTTCAAAATTAACCATGGAGCAGGAGTGCAAACTAACTAAGGTCCTCCTAGAACACAAGGCAGCTATTGGATGGTCTTTATCAGACTTATCTGGTATTAGTCCCTCCTACTGCACTCATCGTATATATACGGAGGAGGAGGCTCGACCTTCTCGCGAGATGCAGCGACGTCTCAACCCTAACATGTGGGAGGTCGTTAAGAATGAAATCATTAAGTGGCTGGATGCGGGTATAATCTACCCGATCAGCGATAGCCCCTGGGTGAGTCCGATTCACGTTGTGCCCAAAAAGGCAGGACTCACCATCCGTGTCAATGACAGGGGCGAATCCATCCCTACACGCACTCCTACATCTTGGAGAGTGTGTGTAGATTATAGGAAACTCAATGCTGCAACCAAGAAAGATCACTTCCCGCTACCATTTATTGACCAAATCCTTGAGCGGTTAGCGGGAAATAAATTTTTCTGCTTCCTGGATGGATTCTCAGGATATAACCAGGTGGCAATAGACCCCCGAGACCAAGAGAAAACCACTTTTACCTGCCCTTTCGGCACCTTCACCTTTAGAAGGATGCCGTTCGGACTTTGTAACGCGCCAGCAACTTTCCAGAGATGCATGCTGGCGATATTTCATGACATGGTGGGTGACTTTCTCGAGGTCTTCATGGATGACTTTTCAGTCTTTGGACCATCTTTCGACGAATGTCTTGCCAACCTGACTCGCATCCTTAGGAGATGTATTGATGTAAACCTCGTACTTTCCTGGGAAAAAAGTCATTTTATGGTGCACGAGGGAATTGTTCTTGGACATATCATCTCTGATAGGGGTATCGAGGTTGATAGAGCTAAGCTCGATATCATTGCTGATTTACCTGTGCCTGGTTCTGTCAAACAAATCCGCTCCTTCTTGGGACACGTCGGTTTCTATAGGAGATTCATCAAAGACTTCTCCAAAATTTCTCGACCCTTAACTCATCTCCTATCAACCGACGTGCCCTTCGACATGGGCCCTGACTGTATACAAGCATTCACGCAGCTGCGTAATGCTGTCACCAAGGCCCCTGTTCTCCAGCCGCCTGATTGGTCCCTCGACTTTGAACTTATGTGTGACGCTTCAGACCTTGCAGTCGGAGCCATCCTGGGAGAAAGACGCGATAGACACCCCTTCGTGGTATACTACGCCAGTAAGACGTTGGACGAGGCCCAGCGTAATTATACTACCACTGAAAAGGAACTACTGGCAGTCGTCTTTGGGCTGGAGAAATTCCGTTCTTACCTTCTAGGCTCTCACGTTATTGTTTTCACTGATCACGCGGCCATTCGCCATCTCATGCACAAGAAGGATGCCAAGCCTAGACTGATTCGTTGGATCCTTCTGCTCCAGGAATTTGACATTGAGATTCGTGATAAGGTCGGAGCCCAGAATGTTGTGGCTGATCACCTTTCCAGACTGGACCCTGACCATATTGGACTTACTCTGCCAATTAATGAAGTTTTTCCTGATGAGCACCTATTGGCAATAAATGTGGCAAGTGGACCGTGGTATGCCGACATTGCCAATTACCTTGCTTCTGGATCTCTTCCACGTGGCTGGCCTAAAAACCAGCGCGAGCGTCTCATGGCAGAAGCAAAGTATTATTTCTGGGATAATCCACTTCTTTTTCGGATAGGTGCTGATCAAATCATCCGTCGCTGTATTCCTGACAGTGAGTTCCCCAGTGTGCTATCCTTCTGCCACGATCAGGCCTGTGGAGGCCATTTCTCTGGGAGGAAAACTGCAGCCAAGGTGTTGCAATGTGGTTTCTTTTGGCCCTCCCTTCACCAGGACGCGCACACTTATGCCAAACATTGCACTAGGTGCCAGTCATTAGGGTCAATGGCACATCGTGACATGATGCCCTTGCAACACATCCTAGCTGCGGAAATCTTCGACATCTGGGGAATTGACTTCATGGGTCCCTTTCCTACATCCAACGGCTTCGAATTCATCCTCGTGGCCGTCGACTATGTTTCAAAATGGATCGAGGCTATTCCCGCGCGCCGTGCTGACCATGTTATCTCCACCCGATTCGTCAAAGACCATATCTTTGCACGTTTTGGGATCCCTCGGGCCATTATCTCGGATGGAGGAAGCCACTTTACCCATGCTTCTTTTCGGGCACTTCTGAGGAGGTACGGAGTCCACCATCGTATCGCATCCCCATATCATCCTCAGACGAACGGCCAGGCGGAAGTGTCGAACAGGCAAATCAAGCAGATTCTCCAGAAAACGATTCGGCCTGACCGTAAGGATTGGTCCGACAAGCTGACTGACGCACTTTGGGCGTATCGGACCGCCTTCAAGGCTCCCCTTGGTATGTCTCCATATAGAATCGTTTACGGGAAGCCTTGTCATTTGCCTGTGGAGTTGGAGCACCGCGCTTATTGGGCTGTTCGCCAATGTAACCTCAACCCAGACTTGTGTGAACGAGAAAGGAAACTCCAACTCCAAGAGCTGGAAGAGCTCCGTCGTGAAGCCTATGATTCTGCTCTAACCTTTAAACAGCGCACTAAGGCTTTTCATGACAGCCATGTTCGGCGGAAGGAATTTGAGCCATCTCAGCAAGTTTGGCTCTATAATGCCCGACTCAAATTCTTTCCTGGGAAATTAAAGTCCAAATGGACTGGTCCTTTTCTGGTCTCAAGACCATTCCCCAATGGGGCCGTCGAAATCGAAGATCCCAAATCTGGGCGTAAATTTACGGTCAACGGGCAGCGTTTGAAACCCTATCTGACTCATGAACCTGCCCCCATTGGAGAAACCGTTGCCCTGCTGGAGGGTAACTAATTCTTTGCCTCATTCTGAGTCCAGCTGGGGACATTAAATTCAGCGCTTGTTGGGAGGCACCCTAACAGCACTCACCATCCACCATCACTTTTCACACCTCTATCGCAATCACTTCACTTTTCTCTTCACCACCCACCATCCACCCACCCTTCCACCCTGATCTATACCCTGAACCTCAGCTCTTGTTACCCGATCTTCCATCCTTCCTCTGCCTTTCCCTGCATGCATATGAGGACATAGCATTGTTTGGCATGGGGGGGTGGATAGGCATCCATAGGATCCGGGTATGTTATGGTATTATACAGTTCCCACCTATTTATAAATATGCAAAACAAAAAAAAAAGAAAAAAAAAAGAAGAAAAGAAAAGAAAAAAAAAAAAATATATATGTATATATTATAATAAATGGTGTTTAATAATGATCTTGAAGCTGAAACAAAAAGGCAATAAGTGTTTATGGATATTCAACCTCTGTTTTGAAGACTTTCCAGGCCACAAAAGCTTGATTCGCTCAGGCTCGGCTTAATTCACTTAAAGCATTGACAAAATAGATCAAGATCTCTCCTAACTAAGGATGTATTCTTGTACCTGAGACACCAGTACAGGATCCGTTGGTTTGCTTTTTCTTGAGAGCTTAAGTAAACTTGGTTCACACTACACATATCAGGAAAGACCAGGTGAACATAAGATCCAACCCTAGTGTTCATTAGGGAAGGTGGAGTCCTTACCTGTGTGCGCAGGTAGACTTTTTATCCCAGGCTTTAGTCTTGTGTTTAGGAGCGACTCTTTCCACCAAAAAGAAACTCTCCCACCAAAAAAAAAAAAAAATGTGTGTTTCAAAATGTGTTGTAAGAGATATACTGAAACGTGTTTCAAAAAAAAAAAAAAAAAATCAGAAAATGGGAGTTGAGTTTTCCGTCATCATCTTAAGGGTCAATTCGAAGACATGAGCTGAAACTGGGACCAACCTGTACTTAAAAATTCGTGAAACCCTGGGATTGAGTCTTAATGTTCATCTGGTCAGTCTTGATCCTTCACTATGCACAAACCATAACCTCTTGAGCTCGCGAGTGCGGCAAAAACCTCCTGGGTCCTGGAAATCGTACTTAAGGTTTAAATATCAAGAGTCCTGGTTAGTTGAGAGATGATCTATGTCATGTGAGACTTAAAGTACTGGTAGTCTTCTTTACAATTGGTTCTCACAATATTCCATAGTAAACACACCTGTATCACCTCAGAAGAAAATCTTCAGCTTAAGATCATTTCTAAATACTATTTTGCTAGGGACTAGCAAAAGATAGGCATGGGGGTATATGTTTGCACCTCAAAACACGCCTGTAATAACGCCTTCTTGTGCTATTTTCTAGCATTAACATTGCATAATAGGATCCTGTAATCGCATTTGTAAAAACACTTGCATGCATGCATTTAATCAAGAGAGGAAGAGGAGTGAAACAATCGCCTACATAGTTACATTTTTCTTCAAGTGCCTCCTTGCAAAATCACCCTCTTTTTATTTTTCCTCTTGATTTCTTCTTTTCTCTCCTTCCCGCGGCTGCACTCTTCCCGCAGCTGCATGCAGCAGCCCGCAGCACTTCTTCCCGTCACTTCTCCCTACCAACGCCGCTCCCTATAGCTGCAACTCGCACACCCTCTCCCTGCTGCAGCCGACACACCACTCTCCCCTCCTCTATAAGTAGCTGCAGCTTCATCCTCGCGACGCAGCGGCTGCAACTGCTGAAAAAAAACCCGCAGCCATCTTCTCCATCGCTTTCCCCTCCCATACGTCGGCCCTCCGTCGAGGAGGCACCCGGCGAGCAGGAGAACCCACTGTGGTGCACACCACCACAGTGGGAGCACCACCGCCCAGCTCTTCGACGAGCCGGTGGGCGTGGTGCATTCCCTCGCTTCGTTTTTTCTCTTTAACGCCATTGCCGCCGCTCCAAGCTTCGAAGCTTGAAGCCACGGCAGCAGCAGCCCAGCAGCAGCAGCAGCAAGTCCTCCCGCCCCTCCGCGACCGTCCCCGCAGTCGCTCACCGCCTCCGCGCGCGTCTGCAGGGCGTTCCCCGCCTCCGTCTCCGTTCTGTTCGCCTCGCAGTTGCACCCGTAGCCCGCCGCCGCGCGCACTGCAGCGGCCGGCTACGGCCTCACGCCGACCCCTGCCCCCCTCCGCGACCCTCCGCGACCACCTGCAGACCTCCTCCACGCTCGCTCCTCCGCGCCATCGCCCGCTCGTCGACTTCGCGCAGGCCTGCAGAACCCTGCGCGAAGGCGCGCCCGCACCCGCCGTCTTCAGACGTCCGCAGCCGCGAGCAGACGTCTTAACTCGCTGCCATCGTCCGCGCTCGCGATCTCTCCAGCCCGCTCTCTCTCTCTCTGCTGATCTCTCTCTCCCGCTCTCTCTCTCTCACGTATTCTCTCTTTTTCACTCACTCACAGACACACACTACACCAACACACACACATCTTCACCGACACACACACACACCCACACACACACTTACACTATACGTATAGTTATATATAGTAACATATATATACTTATATACATCTATATATAATATATACATACATATATATATATATATATATACACTTATATACATAGTAATATCTATAGTTATGTATACATACATATATATATAATATATATATATATATATATCTACTTATATATATCTATATACTTATACATATACTTATATATATATATATATATATACTTATATACATAGTATATCTATATATTTATGTATACACACACATATATATAATATATCTATATATATATATATATACACGTATATATATATCTATATACTTATACATATACTTATATATATATACATATATACTTATATACATATATATATATACATATCTATATACTTATATATATACACACATATATATATATATATCTAGATACATATATACTTATATACATATATATATATATACATCTATATAGTATTATATATATATACTTATATACATATATACATAGCTATATACATATATACATACATATATATATATACATATACACCTATATATATATATATATATAATACATATATATCTATATATATCTATACATATATACTTATACATTTATATACATATAGATATATTTACTCATATACATACATATGTACATATATTTTCACGTTATTTACTATACGCTGTATCACGGGGATATCTGCACCAGTTGCTGATATTCCCTGATACACGCGTACAAAAAAAAGCGTGGTCCCATACATCATCCATCCTCCATCCACACTCCACACGGCACATAGTCGTGTTGGTTGCGTCTCTCTAGACGTCAACTGACTCGACATAGTGCTACACTCCATCGTCACCTCCACCCCCACCCCTTTATATATATACTACATATAAATATATATCTATAGCTACTATATTTACTTTCTATCTGTTAGCTTCCTTCTTAGTAAAAAGATAAAAAAAGGTATAAAAGTGAAAAGATAATCTTTGATTTGCAGGTACCCCCGTCTTGCGAGTAGCAAGACTTGTTTTGGGACTCTGTTTGGCTAAAAGCCAAGGACACAATTTTGAGGGTGTGCCTCAAGAACAAGGATTACCATAAAAAACCTAAATAAGAAAAAAACCAAAAACACAATAAACGAACGGAAGAGTCGCGTTTTAAGGAAAACGTAGAAACTCGACTTTAACCCCACTTCCCTGAGTTCGACCCTGGGCCTAAAAGTGACAAGATAAAATCAATTAGGCCAGGTTAAAAATTTTGTAAAGAGATGGTTAGGCCAGAATTAGGTTAACCACTATACATATTTCAACGATAAAAACATCATATTAACAACCTATCCAGGCTGACTCATCAGAGGGCGAACAGCAGTACCTGCTGTCGCCGGAGAAGATGACGCCCAGTGGGGGAGGACGACGGCGACGACGGGGCTGAGGCGGCGTGCGCTGGTACTGCGCGACGCGGAGGAAGGTCAGGAAGTTAACTCTGCCACTGGTTTTGTGGCAGAGCGAAGAGGGAGGTGAGGGGGCCTCGCCGGAGCCTGCTGGGAGTTTGGCCGGGCAGGAGGAGAGGAATTGGGGGTGGAACCTCGGCCGAACCAAGCTCAGCCTCTTCGGCCGGAGTTGTGGGTTCTTATATAGGCGCTGGACTTGGTGTGCAGGGCGTGAAGGGCACGTAATTGCCTGAGGTTGGTCGCCGGAGATGGAAAGGAGTTAGGATACCCAAATCTCTCGTGCGTTCGCACGAGAGATTGGGTTCACACCAGGGATCGATATCGGTCTTAAATGGAAGGCAATTCTTCAGAGAATTCTCCTTCCATTTCTGGGAGGGAATCTCTGAGGGATTAGAGAGCAATCCCTCTCCGAACCTCGCCGGAGCTCGGTTCTGCCCTAGCAATGGCGGCAGGACCGGTTTGCGAAGGAAGCGAAGAACCTAGGGGGTTCTCTGCAACGGTATTCAAAAGATAGGGACCAATTTGTGATTTGGGTGTACTAAATTGCAAAGTAGGTCAAGATGACCTCTCCTTAGGTCCAAATTTTGGTATAAACCTAATTTGGACCTAAGGAATCCAATGGAGAAGTTAGATTTCAGGTTTGACCTCGTTTGTCTGGATATTTTGCGTAAAAACCCAAATTAGGTTAATTGAAGAGCTAGGACCCTAATCTAGGTCAAACTAGGTTCAAAAGGCCAAATTAAGTGTTCTAAACCCTAGAGTATGTTTTTCCATGATTTGTAGAGGGTTTACTTGCATTTTGTTCTGACCGGAACCTTGTTAATTTATGCGGGTCTGTTTTAGGGTTACCAAGTGTCTTTTAGTTCTTAGATTGCACATGAACCCATTTCTGATTGACTCAACCCACTTTTTATCTCATTTAGACCATTTGACCTATGTTTTGCCTCTGAGAAATCCCGTTTATCTACTGCAATGGTAAAATTGCAGTTTTAACCTTTATTTCATGTTTTCTTCTCAGAGCACTTGTTCCTTCAGTTAGGCCTTCTTCTAGGTTATGTAGGAGCTTTTATCTTCTTTATTGGGTCAAAATGAGCTAGTTATGGCTCATGATGAGGCTCTTATCATACCCCCATGCCTAGCTTTTGCTAGTCCCTTAGCAAAATTTCAAAGTTTTAACTTCCGTTCTAGACCCTGAATGTTGTCAACAATGATAAGTGCTTCTCCTTTTCTTTTGTGATTAGGTGGGAATGCCGACAATAGGCCTAGAGGTACTCAAGTACCAACCAAAATCTGGACCTGTTCCGCTTTAGCCTCAGTCTTCTGCAAAGGTTTCTACGGCCCACAGAACCTAACCTAGGGTTTGTTGGACTCCGCGGTTAAAGCACCCGTGCTTGAGATATTTTTAGCCTAAGTTCAGTTTACAGTGCGTTTTTTTTGTAAGAGAGGGATAGAAGATTTATTTATTTGGAGAGCTTTTCTCTCTCTTTTCTTTTTTATTTCTAGCTTCGGATTAGCTTCTCAACACGGTCTGTATCGGATTCCTCATCCCCATCATCAATCCTCAAAGGTCCCTGGCTTTCGAGATTTCGAGATAATCCCGCCCATGGCAACCCCCGGAACCCTGGCTTTCGAGATTTTGAGATAATCCCGCCCATGGCGTTTCGTGGCTGAATTCAGACCCTGGCGATTGACATTTCGTGATAATGCCACCCATGGTGTCTGAACCAACAGAGTGCTTACATGCCTCCAGTAGGATATTTAAATATCCTAAGAGACAAGCACCGAGGAGATGATATGTTGTTACGCATCTTTGAGGGGAATTTCCCGCCTCTCCGCGCTGGGAACTCGTCCAAATCAACTTGTGTTGATTGGCCGCTCCTAATCTAGGTGACTTTTTCAGAATATTAAACGCTCTTGCGTGTTTTGGATGTTTTATGCGCACTGAACCAGACTGTGTGTGAATTTGGGGTGCTTAGGTTACCGAATCCCGCAAACCGGAGGTCAGTTAACGAGGCTGAATACTTCCTAAGCCTTAGACCTAATTCTCAAGCTTCGCATTTTCCTCAACCTCTTGAGGATTATCCAGCTTTTAACGGATACGTGAATTTTTAAGCTAAAGATACTAGCCCAAAAGGCCTAAGACCAGCGTTCCCGCTAATCTCTTGTTATGTTTCCTTAGCACTTTTCTTTTTCTTGACTCGGTCTAGAACTTCAGTTAACCCCTTAATCTTTTACTAATGACTTTTTCTTTTTCTTTTCCTTTTGTGCTCCTTTCTTCATTTTTGCTCTTTTTCTCCTCCTTATGATTATATGGCTCACAACATTTCCTCCCTCCCCATTTTTTTTTTTTTTTTTTGTTCTTTTTCGTAATTTTTCAATTTTTTGTGTTTTTGACATATGCGAATTTTTTGTGAGAATCCTTCTCATTTTTTTCTTGGTTTTGTATGTATGCACTTTATCACCCCCCCATGCCTAAGTTTTGCAATGTCCTCATTGTAAACAGAGGGTGGGAATTAGTGTTGAGGTCAGGGGCTTAGAACAGGATATATCGGGTGGGTGAATGGGTCGGGAATGAGTGATGCGAATGATTTTAAGCTCTGATACGTGTACCAGAGGTGGGATCAACTGTCTAAGGCTGAACTCAAGGTGCAATAGACGTGGAGTATAGACGGCTAATCAGACGGGTCTCTATTTTTGAGATGACGGGTTGCCTCCCGTTAAGCGCTAAATTTAATGCCTTCAGCCGAGCGAAAAATGGGGTGGAGAGGGAGTGGTCAAATCAATGGAGTTTTGGAAAACAAGCACCTTGATTAAGAGCCTGGTTGGTCCAACCAGGTACTTGTTCAAATCAGTGGGCTGATGATGCAGCCCAAACCCAATAAGTCTGGTGGGTTGATAGATGTAGATTAGCAGATGTGGGACCCACCAAATGCAGTGATGTTCTAATAGATATGGAAGTGAAAACTCGAGTTCGGGCTCAGTCGAATCAGCCTGGTGGGGGTAGGGTTCCGAAAAATAATCACTGTAAGGTGTGGAATCCCTACAGGGACGGTCAAAGGATGGAGGCTCCTGATTTGTGGTCTGATCAGTGTCTGATACCCGGTATAGATATGGAGTCGAATCATCTGCAATCGGCTCAGTGAGAGGTGAATCAGAATAGAAATTGAGTCCAGTTGCGGGTCGGGGTGGGGAACGGGTTTTGATTGGTTCTGTATCTGTGGAGCAGGTGGCTTCAAAGAAGATTGACATGTTATAATCAGGAGGTAGATTTTCTCCGATGTTATAGTCAGATTCGAGATCGTTGGAGAGTTTGCGAAAATCAAAGTTTGAATGAGATTCTAGATCATGAGTTCCACCATAGAATAAATCATATGTTGTATATTCAGCAGCCTGACTGGGATCTAGCCTAAATGTTAATTCTGAGCTTACAAAGGTGTCCCTATCTGGTAGAGGCTCAGGTTCAAGGTTAGTAGGGCAGAGCCAATCGAAACCTCGCTCGTCCAAGTCCTCGGTTTCTGTATCGTAGAATGGCATGACTTCCGAAAACTCGATTAGTTCTTCTGAGGAGGTTGACGAGGGATATTCATCAAATCGAGGCCCAGAATCATATTCTTCATTAAGAGATTGATTTTCTTCATATGGGGCCTTGAAATCTTCAATATAGGTTTCAGATCTAGGTTCTAGGCTGAGGATATGGGTGGAATTACTAGAATCTAGGTCTGAATAACCTTCAAGGGCCACCTTATCAGAATAAGGGACGGAATTTACACCCTCGAGAGGTTCAGTTCTACTCTCATACTTGCAGGAGTCTTGGGATTCTAAAATGGGTTCATCATGGTCTTTTCCTGCATTTGGAGCTTCCCAACCTTCTTCAATATTAGGTGCATTATACTCCATCTGGGTTGGGAATCCACAACCATTTTGTGCCCCAAACCCAAGATCAGATTTATCCTCGATGTTGTCCCAAGATAGTTCATCCTCTGTTGGCGGTATGTACGGGTATTTCTGATCAATCACTTGTTTTATTAATCTCATTATCTCTTCCCATTTTTCAAGACTATCTTGGTGTTGCTTCCAAAGTCGAGGATTTGTCATACATTGAAGGTATTCACTATTGTGCAGTTTTTCTATCTCAATGTATGCAGTAATGAGCAAGTCACGGGTCGATCCTTTGTTGGCTTCTGCTAATAGTACTTGGACACAAGTTATGACAAAGGTTGTGGTTGTTGGGACATCAACCTGAATGTTACCTACTGTTGTTGAGGTTTCTTCATTTTCATAAAATCTCATGGCATCCTCAATCATTTTATCTCTCATGGATCTCCGGTATTCAGGTTTCTCGACTGGTAGTCCTAGGTGGTTCGGCTGCATATTTGGATCAGGTGGTGGAATCACGATCAGAGTTTGACTCAAGATGTGTTATGAAGCGATCCGATCTGAATAACGAGTCCCACTGAAAATGAGTGTGTGTGCTCTATAGAGAAAAGATGCAGGACTGGAGATGTTCTTGACCCAATCAAGACACCCAAAAGATGTTTGGATGACTATGGAGGTTTGGGGCGGATGGACCCCTGGATCAGAAAGTCATCCACCTGAGAATTACCTGGGCAGCCAGAGAGGGAGAGTCCCGCAAAGACCCCTACACGATAGAGCGCCCCTACGGGTTACAGGGTTTCCCCCACCCGACCTCTCTTGTCACTGAGATTCCAGGTAAACCAGAATGGGGACCTTGACCTCTTAAGTCTATCACTTTTTATTTCAAAGGTGCTTTTAGGGTTCTCACTTGAACTTTAGATGTTTTTGGTATTGTGACCTAATTTAGAGGTTGGTTGACCCAAGGGGTCAACTTCACCTGACCTGTCCTATAGATGGCAGAATGATTCTAAGCTCGGAGCCTAGAGATCACCCTGATTTGACTCCCAGGTTATTAGGTCAAAAGAAAATTTTAAGATTCAAGTGATTTTAGAGCTCAATTTTAGGGTTTGTCTTATTTAACTTTCTTCAATCAAGGGCTTGGGTAGCACACTGATGCGGGAGGGTTTATTTCCTTTTACACAGGAATGTGTGACTAGCGCTTCAAGACCCTAATGTGGAAACCCTAATTTGGATCTATTTCCAATCCTCTTTTTCTTTTTCAAAAGTTCTCTTTGGACTTATAAACAAGAAGTGTGTGGTCCGCCGAGATTAAGCGTTTATTTTCAATTAGGCACAAGAATTTGTGGGATGGAAAAAAAATCACACCAACTTCAAGAATATTTGCAGAAATTTTCGCAAAATCAAGAAATGTTTTGCCTTAGAGATGGTGATTACTATATAAAGAAGGCAATTGATTCCTAACTTGATTTTCTTCCTTTTGTCTTTCAAAGATTAGGGGATGATTAAGGAAGAAAAGAAATTACCTGCCCTGGAGTGGTTGACTTGCGGGAGAGATTTTCTCATGAAGTACCTGCAAGATCACATCAAAGAAAAGTAGGGCAAGTTAGTGTTCAATATGATAAAAAGAATGTAGAGACTAGTGGTAAATTGTGCAGTGCTCCCCGGCAACGGCGCCAAAATGTTCACGGGCGTTTCGTGCGGATTTAAAGCGTATTATGTTGTAGTATAACCGACAAAACGTTCGAACAAATACAAAGTTTTTATTACTCGAAGACCGGAGTATCCGAGGTCGAACACAGGGAGCAAATGGAACTTACCACTAAATCAAAATGTAATTGAACACTCTAATTTACTCAAAATATCAATTCAGGTATGAATGTATGAGATTAAAAGGAGTTAGGGCAAAAAAATATGAAATTGGACGTCTGATCTTGTGATCAGACATCTTAAAAGCATTTCTCCTTTTCTTCTTGATTATTCTTCTTCTTCTTCTGCTGCAGTCTTTGCTCTTTCTTTTCTTCTTCTGATCTCTGCAAAGTCTTCACTTGGCTTCTCTGTGCCTTTGCTTCTGGCTTGCTCTTTTCTTTCTTCTCCTGCGAAGGCTTCTTTCTTGCTTCTTCTTCTCTGCCTTGTTTCTTCCTCTTCTATTCTTCTCTGCCGTTCCTTTTTCTTTCTTTCTTTTCCTTCTCGCGGCCAAGTCCTTCTCCTCCTGCGTTCAGCCTGCCTACACAGGAGCAAAACCTAACCCTTCTCCCTCTACCTGCGCATCTCTCTCTCTCAAGCAATTCACTCAAACCGCTCTCCCAGAGACACAGCCATAATCGGGTCGGATCGTACCCGGGACCAAGAGCACCTGCAGGTGTGTGATGCGCGAGGAGTGCGTAGGTCTAGGTCGGGTCGGATCCGCCAGGTCCGCGTGGTCAGGCCGCGGACGAGGCGGGTGGGGTCAGTGAGGGACCTCACCCCTGTGCTTACTGAGGCGATAAGAGTAAAACGCAAAAACAACTTATATGGTACCTGACGGTTGCAATCCCACGATGTGGGACTATCTGGTGTCGCCTTCACGCGCGCCTGCAGAAGCCTCGTCGTGCGATTGCCCCGCAGCTGCTGGCTCTGCTAGCGCTCCTTGGCTGGACTCGTTCACCTCGCGACACTCGCGCTAGTATGCAGCACCTGTAGCCTGGAAGACCGGGTGCCTGGAGCTTCGTGGGAGCTTCATCAGAGGTCGTCCATGGCGGCAGCGGCTCGAACCCTATCATACACAAAATGCGCCTCTCGGCCAAATCAGAATAGCTAGAGACCTTCGCCGTGGCACGGCGAAGGCGGTGGGCAGTGCTGCAGGCCGCAGGTCGGCCTAGGCGTGCGTGCCGAGGTCAACCTGTGGCCGGAGATGGTGGGTTGGTCGGGGGATGATTGTGGAGGGCTGGAGTGGCAGTGGTAGGGTGGAGTGTGTTCCTGGAGGTGAGGCGGAGCTTTCGAGGTGGTTGGCGAGCCGTGTGGAGGGCTGGAGTGGTGTGGGCGGCTCGCCGGAGTGCGGTCGGAGGCGAAGACGATGGAGGTGGTTAGCGTCTGTCGAGGGTCGATCAAGGGAGATAACAGGGGGAAAAGAGAGAGGAGAGGATGGAGAGGAGTTCTAACCTAACTGTAAGGACGAAAGGGGACGGAGGGCGAACAGCAGTACCTGCTGTCGCCGGAGAAGATGATGCCCAGTGGGGGAGGACGACGGCGACGACGGGGCTGAGGCGGCGTGCGCTGGTACTGCGCGACGCGGAGGAAGGTCAGGAAGTTAACTCTGCCACTGGTTTTGTGGCAGAGCGAAGAGGGAGGGGAGGGGGCCTCGCCGGAGCCTGCTGGGAGTTTGGCCGGGCAGGAGGAGAGGAATTGGGGGTGGAACCTCGGCCAAACCAAGCTCAGCCTCTTCGGCCGGAGTTGTGGGTTCTTATATAGGCGCTGGACTTGGTGTGCAGGGCGTGAAGGGCATGTAATTGCCTGAGGTTGGTCGCCGGAGATGGAAAGGAGTTAGGATACCCAAATCTCTCGTGCGTTCGCACGAGAGATTGGGTTCACACCAGGGATCGATATCGGTCTTAAATGGAAGGCAATTCTTCAGAGAATTCTCCTTCCATTTCTGGGAGGGAATCTCTGAGGGATTAGCGAGCAATCCCTCTCCGAACCTCGCCGGAGCTCGGTTCTGCCCTAGCAATGGCGGCAGGACCGGTTTGCAAAGGAGGCGAAGAACCTAGGGGGTTCTCTGGAACGGTATTCAAAAGATAGGGACCAATTTGTGATTTGGGTGTACTAAATTGCAAAGTAGGTCAAGATGACCTCTCCTTAGGCCCAAATTTTGGTATAAACCTAATTTGGACCTAAGGAATCCAATGGAGAAGTTAGATTTCAGGTTTGACCTCGTTTGACTGGATATTTTGCGTAAAACCCCAAATTAGGTTAATTGAAGAGCTAGGACCCTAATCTAGGTCAAACTAGGTTCAAAAGGCCAAATTAAGTGTTCTAAACCCTAGAGTATGTTTTTCCATGATTTGTAGAGGGTTTACTTGCTTTTTGTTCTGACCGGAACCTTGTTAATTTATGCGGGTCTGTTTTAGGGTTACCAAGTGTCTTTTAGTTCTTAGATTGCACATGAACCCATTTCTGATTGACTCAACCCACTTTTTATCTCATTTAGACCATTTGACCTACGTTTTGCCTCTGAGAAATCCCGTTTATCTACTGCAATGGTAAAATTGCAGTTTTAACCTTTATTTCATGTTTTCTTCTCAGAGCACTTGTTCCTTCAGTTAGGCCTTCTTCTAGGTTATGTAGGAGCTTTTATCTTCTTTATTGGGTCAAAATGAGCTAGTTATGGCTCATGATGAGGCTCTCATCAGTGCATCTCGCCGGAGGTCGGCTAGAGATGGGGTCGATGGCGGTGGACAGTGGTGGTCGAGGGGTGTTTTGTGAAATAGGTTGAGGGGAATTGAAGAGGGGAAAGAGATGAGTGGTTCTAACATAATTAAGTTGATGAAGGGGGAGAGAGGGCAGCTGGTAGTACCTGCTATCACCAGAGAAGAAGGTGTCCAGTGGAGGAAGACGGCGGCGACGACAAGGCTAGGGCTGCTCGCGCAGTTGTTGTGCGACGCGAAGGAGGATGGGGGGGATAGCTCTGCCACTGGTATTGTGGCAGAGCAACGAGAAAGTGGAGGGAGTCTAACCGGAGCTCATTTGACCCCTTGGCCGAAGGAGAAGAAGAGGAAATCGAGGTGGAATTTCGACCAAGTCGAGTTGAGGGGGTGCGACCGGAGTTGAGGGTCATTTTATAGATGCCTACAGGGGTTCCTGTGCTTAGAAGACAAGCTTCCAAGCATGGGAATCCTCGTCGGAGATGGAAGTCTGTGGGGTACCCAAATCTCTTGTGCATTCACACGAGAGATTGGGTGCAAATCATAGATCAGGACCATGCTCAGATGGAAGGGAATTGCTCAGAGAATCTCCCTTCCAAATTTTGGAGATCTGAGGAGTCATGGAGTATTCCCCCTCTATCCATTGTCGGAGTAGGATTTCTCCCCATTAATGGCGGAAGGACCTACTTGTAAGAGTGGCGAGGAAGTTACGGGTGTCTGTGCAATGGTTTTCGAAAGATAGGGACCAAAATGTAATTAGGTGTACTAATTTGCAAAGTAGGTCTAAATGACCTCCCCTTTGGTCCAAATTTTGGTAAAAACCTAATGAGGACCTAAGGAATCAAATGGTGAAGTTGGATTTTAGGTTTGACAACGTTTTTCTGGACTTTTTGCATAAAAACCCAAATTAGGTCAATTGATGAGCTAGGACCCCAATCTAGGTCAAACTAGGTTCCAAAGGTCAAATTGAAGGTTCTAAACCTTAGGGGATATTTTTTCGTGAATTTTAGAGGGTTTATTTGATTTTTATCTTGGCCAGAATCCTATTGAATTGGGCAGGTCTGTTTTTGGGTTACAAGATGTCATTTAATTCCTAGATTGCACATGAACCGATTTCTGATTGAACGAACCCACTTTTTATCTTATTCAGACCATTTGACCTATGTTTTGCTTTTGAGAAATCCTGTTTATGTGCTGCAATAGTAAAATTGTAGTTTTACCCTTTATTTCATGGTTTCTTCTTAGAACACTTATTCCTTCAATTAAGCCCTCTACTAAGTTATGTAGGAGCTTTTATTCTTTTTCTTGGGTCAAAATGAGCTAGTTAGGGCTCATGATGTGGCTCTCATCATGCCCCCATGCCTAGCTTTTGCTAGTCCCTTAGCAAAATTTCAAGGTTTAAAGTTTTGTTCTAGACCATGCCTAGCTTTTGCTAGTCCCTTAGCAAAATTTCAAGGTTTAAAGTTTTGTTCTAGACCATGAGGGTCTGTCATTACTTATGATAAGTGCTTTTCTTTGATCGGACAAGCACTGAGGAGATGATATGCTGTTACGCATCTTCGAGGGGAATTTCCCGCCTCTCCGCATCGAGAACTCATTCAAATCAACTTGCATTGATCGGACGCTCCTAATCTAGGTGACTTTTTCAGAACATTGAAACGCTTTTTGCGTGATTTTGATATTTATACACACTGAACCAGACTGTGTGTGGCTTGGGGTGCTTAGGTTACCGAATCCTGCAAAACGAAGGTCAGTTAATGATGCCGAATACTTCCTAAGCCTTAGACCTAATACTTAAGCTTCGTATTTTCCCCAACCTCTTGTGGATTATCCAGATTTTAGCGGATAAATGAATTTTTAAGCCAAAGAATCTATCCCAAGAGGCCTAAGATCAGCGTTCCTGCTAATCTCTTTTTATGTCTCTTTAGCACTTTTTTTTCATTTTTCTTTTTCCTTGATGTGGTCTAGAACTTCGGTTAATTCCTTAATCTCTTACTAATGACTACCACTTTTTCTTTTTCATTTTGTGCTCCTTTTTGTCATTTTTACTCTCTTTCTCCTCCTTATAATTATGTGGCTCACAAAATTTCCTCCCTCCCCCATTTTTTTGTTCTTTTTCATAATTTTTCAATTTTTTGTGTTTTTGGCATATGTTAATTATTTTTAAGAATTCTTCTGACTTTTTCTTGGTTCTGTATGTATGCACTTTATCATCCCCCTATGCCTAAGTTTTGCAATGTCCTCATTGCAAACGGAGGGTGTGAACTAGTGTTGAGGTCGGGGACTTAGAACAAGATACAACAGGTGCGTGAATGGGTCAGAAATGATTGATGCGGACGATTTCAAGCTTTGGTACATGTACTAGTGGTGGGATCAACTATCTAAGGCTGAACTCAAGGTGCAAAGGACGTGGAGTACAGACGGATAATCAGATGGGTCTCTATTTTTGGAAAGATGGGTTGCCTCCCATTAAGCACTAAATTCAATGCCTTCAGTCGAGTGGAAAATGGGGTGGAGAGGGAGTGGTCAAATCAGCAAAATTTTGTAAAACAAACACCTTGATTAAGAGCTTGGTTGGTCCAACCAGGTGCTTGTTAAGATCAATGGCCTGATGATGCAGCCCAAACCCAATCAGCTTGGTGGGTTGATAGATGTAGGTCAACAGATGCGGAACCCACCATATGCAATGTGGCTCGGAAGGATATGGAAGTGAAAACTCGAGTTTAGGTTGAGTCGAATCAGCCTAGTCAGAGTAGGGTTCCAAAAAATAATCAGTGCATGGTGTGGAAACCCTATAGGGGTGATCAGAGAATGATGGCTCTTATTTTTCAATCTGATCGATATCCGATACCCAGTATTGATGTGGGGTTGAATCATCTGCGAACGGCTCAGTGAGAGGTGAATCAGAAAAGAAATTGAGTCTGGTTGCGAGTCGGGGTAGAGAATGGGTTTTTATCAGTTCTGTATGTGTGGAAGAGGTGGCTTCAATGAGAATTGGCTTATTATAATTAGGTAGCAGATTTTCTTCGATGTTATGGTCAAATTCAAAATCGTCAGAGAGTTTCCTGAAATCAAAATCTGAATGAGATTCATGATCATGAGTTCCACAATAGAATAAATCATATGCTGTAGATTCAGCAGCCTGACTGGGGTCTAGTCTAGATGTCAATTCTGAGCTTAAAAAGGTGTCCTTATCTGGTAGGGCTCAGGTTCTAAGCTGGTAGGATAGACCCAATTGAAACCCCACTCGTCCAACTCCTTAGTTTCTACATCGTAAATTGACATGACTTCCAAAAAATCGATTGGTTCCTCTGAGGATGTTGGCGAGGGATATTCATCAAATAGAGGCCCAAAATCATATTCATTGAAAAATTGATCTTCCTCATATGGGGCCTCGAAATCTTCCCAATAGGTCTCAGATCTAGATTCTGGGCTTAGGATGTCGGTTGAATCACTAGAATCTAGGTCCGAATAACCTTCGAGGGTCACCTTATCAAAATAAGGGACGAAATTTACACCCTCGATAGGTTTAGTTCTACTCTCATTATTACAGGAGTTTTGGGATTCTATGCCAGCTGATTCATTGTCTAAAGTGGTTTCAACATTATGTTTTCCTGTATTTGGATCTTCCCAACCTTCTTCAATATCAGGCACATTGTACTCAATCTATCTTGGGAGTCCACAAGCATTCTGTGCTTCAAACCAGAGATCAGATTAATCCTCGATGTTGTCCGAAGATGGTTCATCATCTGTTTATGGTATATACGGGTACTTCTGGTCGATAATTTGTTTTACTAATCTCATTATCTCTTCCCATTTTTCAAGATCATCTTGGTGTTGCTTCCAAAGTCGAGGATTTGTCATACATTGAAGGTATTCAAGATTGTGCAATTTTTCTATCTCAATGTATCCTGTGATGAGCAAGTCTCGGGTTGATCCTTTTGTGGCTTCTGCCAATAGTACTTGGGCACAATTTATGATAAAGGTTGTGGTTGTTGGGTCATCAACTTTAATGTTTTCTACTGGTGTTGAGATTTTGTCTTCTTTGTCATAGAATTTCAGGGCATCCTCGATCATCCTATCTCTCATGGATCTCCGATATTCAGGTTTCTTGAATGGTAGTCCTAAGTGGTTTGGATGCATATTTGGGTTAGGTGGTGGAATCAAGATGTAGAATTGGAATTTGAATCAAGATGTAGAGTCAAGTTATGAAGCAATTAGATCTGAATAACAAGTCCCACAGAAAATGTATGTGTGCTTTAAAGAGAAAAGATGAGCAACTAGAGATGTTTTTGACCCAATCAAGACACCCAAAGACGTTTGGATGACTATGGAGGTTCAGGGCGGATGATACCCCTGGATCAGAAGATCGTCCACCCAAGAATTACCTGGGCAGCCAGAGAGGGAGAGTCCCGAAAAGATCCCTACACGGTAGAGCATCCCCACGAGTTACAGGGTTTCCCCCACCCAACCTCTCTCGTCACTGAGATTCCAGGTAGACCAGAATGGGGACCCTGACCTCTTAAGTCTACCACTTTTGTTTCAAAGGTGCTTTAGGGTTCTCACTTGAACTTTAGATGTTTTGATGTTGTGACCTAATTTGGAGGTTGGTTGACCTAAGGGGTCAACTTCACCTGACCTATCCTAAAGATGGTAGAATGATTTTAGTCTTGGGACCTAGAGATCACCCTGATTTGACTCTCAGTTTACTAAGTCCAAGAATTTAAGATTCAAGTGATTTTAGAGTTCAATTTATCTTAGGGTTTGTCATGTTTAGATCTCTTCAATCAAGAACTTGGGTAGTACACTAATGCGGGATGGTTCATTTCCTTTTATATAGGCATGTGTAAACTAGCACTCCAAGGCCCTACTGTAGAAAACCTAACTTGGTTCTATTTTCAATCCTCTTTTTCACAAAAAGTTCTCTTTGGATTCAAAAGCAAGAAGTGTGTTGTCCGCAGAGATTAGGCATGATTTCTATTAGGCACATGAATTTTGTGGGATAAAATCTAAAAAAAAAATAGCTCCAACTTCAAGAAGATTTGAAAAATTTTCACAAAATCAAGAAATGTTTGCCTTAAAGATGCTGATTGCTATAGAAAGAAGGCAATTGATTCCTAAATTAATTTCTTCCTTTTGTCTTTCAAGGATTAGGGGATGGTTTAAGGAAGAAAAGAAATTACCTGCCTTGGAGTAGTTGACTTGCGAGAGGGATCTTCTCGTGAAATACCTGCAAGATCACAACAAAGCACAGTAGGGCAAGTTAGTGTTCAATATGATAAAAAAGAATGCAGAGACTAGTGATAAATTGCGCCTCTCCCCGGCAACGGCGCCAAAATGTTCACTCGGCTTGATCGTGTTTTAACAGTCAGTTACATCGTAGTATAGGTGACTGAGCATTCTCAACAAATAAGAATTTATTACTCGAAAATATAAGTATCCGAGGTCGAACAC
Source organism: Thalassia testudinum (assembly GCA_037157565.1). Classification (NCBI taxonomy): domain Eukaryota; kingdom Viridiplantae; phylum Streptophyta; class Magnoliopsida; order Alismatales; family Hydrocharitaceae; genus Thalassia; species Thalassia testudinum. The sequence continues at coordinate 63,198,892 of JAZHRO010000014.1, forward strand.
AGGGAGCAATTGGAATTTATTACTAATCTCAAGAATGCAATTGAACACTTAATTACTCAAAACTTAATTCAAAATATATATATGCATGAGTTTAAAAGTTAATTGTGGTAAAAATAGCTTAAAAAGATGTTTCTCCTATCTGCTTCTTGTTCTTCTTCTGACTTTCTCTGATTTCCCTCTCTTTCTTCTGTTCTTCTTTGGCCGTGTGCTTCTTCTTTCTTCTCTGCAGCTCTCTTGCCTTTCTTCTTCCTTCTTATTTTCCTCTGTCTTCTACCTTCCCTATCTTCTTCAGTGTCTTTCTCCTTCTTTCTTTCTGTGGGTCTTCTTCTTCTTCCTTCCTTGGCTCTGCTTCCCTTCTTCTTCTACTTCTGCTTGTCTTTCCCTTTCTTTCATTCTTCTCCCTTCTTCTTGTCGTTAGCTCACTGACTTCATCTTCTCTTTGGCTTCTCCTCTTCCTTCTGCTATGTCTTTCTTTCTCTTTTTCCTTTGCGAAGCTTCCTTCTTTAGCCTTCCTTCCTTCTTCTTCCTTTTGCAGCTAAGTGTTAGCTTCACTTCTCCTTCTCCTCCTTCCCTGCACAAATCGAAGAGAGTAAAACCTACCCTCTACCCACACCTGTGTCTCTTTCTCTGTATATCACTCTTCAGTACACTCTCCCAGAGCTGGGTAATCGGGTCGGGTCGCGTGCCCGGGTCCAGGCACACAAGCGTGGGTGAGGTCCGTGAGGAGTGCTCAGGAGGATAGTCGGGTCGGGTTACTAGGTCCACGAGGTGAATTCACATATGAGGCGTGCATAAGTGAGGGACCTCACCCCATGTGATTTCGAGACGAATAGCTAATATCACAAATCCAATTTATAGTGCGCACCTCACTAATAGGTTCACGATGTGGGATTAATGTTACACTGCTTTTCCTCGCACTCCCGTAGGAGATCTTCCTTCCAATTGTTGCAGCTCTAGGCCTCGCAGCGCCAATTGCTTGGACAGTTGACTATGCGAGACTTACCCAAACGTGCTGGACTTGGGACCCTGAAGTGCTTCTGCCTAGAGCAAGCTTTCGACACAAAAAGGGCATTGTGGCTCTATCAAACCACAAGAGGACCTTCGCCATGTCATAGTGAAGGTGAGGGGGTAGGTGGAAGGCTGCGTGGTAGCCTAGGTGTATGTGCCTAGGTCGCTCTGTGCCCGGATTGATGGGTTAGGTTGGGGGCCGGTTGTGGTGGTGTAGGTGGTCTGTGAGTGGGTGGATGATGTTAAGTGGAGTGTAGTGGAGGTTGTAGGGTTGGTGGCGAGACATGTGAAGTTGTGGAATGACGGGTGCATCTCGCCAGAGGTCGTCCAGAGATGGGGACGATGGCGGTGGACAATGGCGGTCGAGGGGTGTTTTGTGAAATAGGTTGAGGGGAATTGAAGAGGGGAAAGAGAAGAGTGGTTCTAACCTAATTAAGTGGACGAAGGGGGCGAGAGGGTGGCTAGTAGTACTTGCTGTCACCGGGGAAGAAGTTATCTAGTGGAGGAAGATGGTGGCGACGACGGGGATTGGGCTGCTGGCGCAGTTGTTACGCAACGCGGAGGAGGATGGGGAGGACAGCTCTGCCACTGATATTGTGGCAGAGCGACGAGAAAGTGGAGGGAGGCTCACCGGAGCTCGTTGGACCCCTTGGCCGAAGGAGAAGAGGAAGTCGAGGTGGAATTCTGACCAAGTCGAGCTGAGGTGGTGCAGCCGGAGTTGAGGGTCATTTTATAGATGCTGGCAAGGGTTCCTATGCTTAGAAGACAAGCTTCCAAGCATGGGAATCCTTGCTGGAGATGGAAGTCTGTGGGGCACCCAAATCTCTCGTGCGTTCACACAAGAGATTGGGTGCAAATCATAGATCAGGACCACGCTCAGATGGAAGGGATTTCCTCAGAGAATCTCCCTTCCAGATCTAGGAGATCTCTAAGGAATCTGGGAGTATTCCCCCTCTATTCCTCGCCATAGTAGGATTTCTGCACATTAATGGTGAAGGGACCTGATTGTAAGAGTGGCGAGGAAGTTAGGGGGGTCTGTGCAATGGTTTTCGAAAGATAGGGACCAAAATGTAATTGGGTGTACTAATTTGCAAAGTAGGTCAAGATGACCTCCCCTTAGGTCCAAATTTTGGTACAAACCTAATATGAACCTAAGGAATCAAATGGTAAAGTTGGATTTTAGGTTTGACCACATTTGATTTGACTTTTTGTATAAAAACCCAAATTAGGTCAATTGATGAGCTAGGACCCCAATCTAAGTCAAACTAGGTTCCAAAGGTCAAATTAATGGGTCTAAGCCCTCGGGGATATTTTTCTATGAATTTTAGAGGGTTTAGTTGATTTTTATCCTGATCAGAACCCTGTTGAATTGAGTGGGTCTGTTTTAAGGTTACCAAATGTCATTTAATTCTTGGATTGCATATGAACCCATTTCTGATTGAACCAACCCACTTTTTATCTTATTCAGACCATTTGACCTATGTTTTGCCTCTGAGAAATCCTGTTTATGTACTGTAATGGTAAAATTGTAGTTTTACCCTTTATTTCATGTTTTCTTCTCAAAACACTTATTCCTTCAATTAAGCCCTCTTCTAAGTTATGTAGGAGCTTTTATTCTCTTTCTTAGGTCAAAATGAGCTAGTTATGGCTCATGATGAGGCTCTCATCTAGCATTACTTGGGATGATGATGACCAAGAGGAAATTTATCTATTATTTTATTGAAGTGCCTATTCTCAACACTGGGAAGGAATGGATAGGACAGGCGTATTTTTGACCTTTAATACTATTACCCTCCTTCAGCCGAGGACTCTATGAGGGACGATCATAACCATCCACCATAGTTATAGCTTTATTAAGACTCCATCTCTATGTATCTGCTTTATTTCGTGACTCTAAAAAATTCACACAAAGTACGCACACAGGAACAAAAAGTGAAAACTTCGCCTAACTTTGAAGTATCATCATCTAATTATCCAAAACTTAAGAGTCCTTGCACTACACTTAGTGCACCAGTAATCTCTCTACTTTCATCTCACAAATATGAGGTTGATCTACTAGACGATAGTATGCCTGACTCCCTATAACCTGTCCAAGGGTTCAGTAGACTACTAATGCTTTTTGGTTTCCTCAAGGATCCAACAGCAAGTCTACATGCACGTGAAATAAATGTACTGGAATCTAAACTTAAGAAATAATTCAAGAAGAAAAACCTCTAATGACAAAGGTATTCTACTAGGGACTAACCCATTCAGCTCAAGAAAAGGAATTTTTTATTTCTTCTTTTTTTTTATATATGATAACCTAAATTCATGAATACTTCCAAAAATGCAAATGCGCCCCCTAAGCCTAAATCCTACAATGTCCCCATTGTAAAATTAAAACAAGAGGAGAAAGGAAAAAAATCACCTGATGATGCTGTTATTCATACCGTTGGGTTGCCTCAAACAAGCACTGAATTTTCTATTAGTAGCCAGACTTAGAAGGAACCTGTAAGTCTGGTTCCAAACAGAAAGGGTTAGGCCCTAAAAATATGCATAATAATGCAGGCCTAGAAAACAGGTAGCCACGGATGTTGGCGAGCTGATGATGCAACGTAGTACCAAATGCTCGCCAGAAGAGATGCAAGCGAAGAACCTCGTTGGCTACCTTGAGAGGTCTAGGAATAATAAAAGGAATATGGAAAGGGACCTCCCGAAATGGAATAAGTGGAGGATAACAAGGATCCTCCAGAGCAGGACAGGTTTTAAAAGATATAGACATTATTAGTTCAAATCCTTTAATGGCGAGAGTAAAAGTACAAGTATCAATCCACACTCGCCATTCTATCCGAGGATGTACTGGCCTGATATGTTCTCTAGAAAGAATGTACCTGAGTAGAGATCTGAGCCAAAGATTTGTTAGGGAGTATAAGGGTTGTTGGTAGTGTTGGAAGGTAATGGTTAAGTCCAATGGGGGCTTAGTCAGTGTCAAGTCCAATTCAAACAATGATTCAGATTGTGTATACTCCCTAATAGTTGTAGACAACTTCACCTTACCCTGCCTAGCATTAATGATCGGAGTCATATTTGAATTAAGGGTAGACTCCAAATTACAACTCTTTGATGGCAGGGTCAAAATGTCAGAATCACTATCATTCAGCTCATCCCCGGATTCATTTGGTTCACACAAATTTTTGTCAGGGTGTATATGTGATTCACTAGGAGTTGGATCAATATCCTTAATTATTCCTAAAGGAGGATCAGTCTTAATGACTTGGAGCAATGCTATATCACTGAATTCATTATTCTTCTTGGGGTATAAATCCTTAATTGACGTGTTTTGTCCCCAAGAGTCTCCCATAGGCTTCTCACTATTTTGTTTCTCCTCCTCTAATAGCAACTCCTGTTTTGATGGAGGATGACTCTCAAAAGAAGGGAGAAATCTGGATTTTACCATATTATTTCAATCTTCTGGAGGTAAATCCTCAAATAATAAATAATTCCCTTGTGATTCACTCCAGATTTTCAATCCAGGTTCCTCTATTGGGGCATCCTCGTTTTCTGAATTAGACTCTTCATATCCCTGAGACCAAAATTGATCTAATTCATCCTCCATTCTGTTAGGGTCACCTTAATTGGGTGCATTTAAATCCTTAAGATTCTGAATGGTAGGTGTTGATTCCCTAAGTGGAGGGTCAAGAGTAGGCTCACTAAGGGTAGAATGAGATTCCACAAATAATCAATAGGGGAAGTGATAGGAACAATACAACCTTGACCTGGGTTGGTAGGGGTCAAGGTCCTCATGAGGTACCATCTTCCCTTGCTTTTGACTCCAATATAGCACAGGTGGATAATCACTATGATCGTTCTCCTCTAGTGGCCGTGTCTCATTGGGAGAGTCCAAGTGATAGCTACATAAAATTGGACCCCTATTATCATTGGGTTGCTTCGAATTATTTTCATGATCAGGGTCATATGGGTAGGGATCAGAATTACTGGGAAGCATGTAGCTAAGTTGTCTTATTTCTTCATTTAACTGTTGACTATTCCCTAACATCTCTCCCATGGATTCCATCATTTCTTTTTGTTGTTTTTGCATTTCTATCATAAAAGAGGAGAGGCTACTATTATCAGGTTGGGGAGGATAGACAATTTCAGGCTCTAGTTGCCTAAGGGTATCGGTCCAACCTCGATACGGAAAATCACGAAGGGTGTGAAGGTTGGGTGTTTACGTGGAAGCAGGGATTTCAAGGTTGGAAAATCCCACTCCTAGGCTCCACTCAAAAGTAGGAGTTATCAAGCCAGTGCTCCCAGGATAAGAATAAGAATGATCCCATGAATTATCAATGTACCCATCAAAGGATGGATACGCTCGGGGCATGGGATCTTGATTAAAAGATGGGAAGTATTGACTCTGATAATCTAACTGATAGGAGTAAGGGTGATCCATTTATTTAAACAAAATAATTTTAACTCTCTTAGGATTTAGAAGAATTCAGAGACAAGCAGAAACTTTCTAGAAAGTTCTCCTGTCAAAGCAAATGCAAATTCAATGGGATCTATTTTTAGTAGACTGTAGGTCTTAGAATTGAATGTTCAGTTGGTGGCCAAATAATTTTGCAAAAATTACACTTCCTAGGCCAACCTTCGCTGGTGCCTATAACCTACTCGTAAGGGACGGAAGTCTCAAATCGGGCCCACACACGAGGAACCGAAGTAACTTGGTGGATAGGCTTGTTGATTTCCAACTAACTTCCCTTGTGGTGCAAAAGAGGAGAGGTAGAAATTTATCTAGTGACCTTATGTGTGAGGTGCATAGCATCTTATGTATACAAACATACGATCGTGTTTTCATTTTTGAAATTTCGTAAACAGGATCCTTTTTCACACAATTTTTAGTCATAGATTTTAATGTCCAACCTCTTAGCAGTCCAAATTTTTAAAGTGACCACTGAATTAATTTGATTCAAGCACTTTAGTGGTCTTAGATTTAGGTTAAATGCATATGCATGATAGGTAATTGATGCTCAAGAGAAGACATACCTTACTCCAGCTTTCTTAGTGCAATGTATGCAATACAGTACAAATAAATTAGATGCTGCTCATTCAGTCGTAGATGGTCGTCCTATAGATATGTAGCTTCTAGTAGGTAGTTCGAATATATATATATAGCTTTAATAATAATAATAATAAACAAACAGACCTAATCTAACTAACAAACTAAAATTCAGTTTAAACAGTTCAAGTAATCCTATAATCTAAATAAATGGGAACACGCTCCCGAAAATAAGCTCCCGCATACAAGAGCAATAAGAAATAGAGAAGCACGGCGAACACGTTCCCAAAAATACTTGACAAGGGTCCAAAAGACAATAATTAAATTCTAATGTCTAAACTAAATCTATATAAGCTCTACTGACTAAATTAGAAAAAGGCTTCTCCATAAGCCTAAGTGCATGGGATCAAGGCCCACGTGTTCCTGTTGCTGGCCTCCAAGCGGTGTCAAGGTCCATGAAAAAGATCATCTCCGCCGTGCGCATCCGTCGCATTCGTCGTTTGAATCGTGCACACAAAGGGAACCAATGTCAATAATTCAAAAAAGCTTTTAAAATAACATCAAAATAATATAAAATTCCTACGAAAATTAATAGGCTTGTTTCCTCCCCCGCAACGACGCCATTTCATATGTTGATCTTCCACTTTCGATTAAGTTTCGCAAATAAAATAATCCGTTGTTGTAGTATTTAAGTGGTGGAAAAATCAACTAATGAATAATTAAAATAATCACTCGTAGAAGAGCAGGTTGTGTCCATAGGAAGGCAATTACCATTTCAAACTTGCACCGGTTAAAAACATATGTTCATGATTAGTTTCATCAAGAAATCGGATCGAAATCACTTTTCAATTAAGATAATAAGATAATATCACGCTGATATTGTAGTTATGCAAAACAAGAGGGAGATGCTCATAAAATCAACCGAATAGAATATTATTAGCTAAAAATACCTTCCCCATCAATGGTAGAAAATGTAAATTTTAATTAACTTTAAAATAGGGGATTTGTTGCAGCAGCTTGTGTGCACAGGAGGAGGAGCGACGGGCATCGAGGCTGCAGCTGAAGGTCACCCCACTCGGGCTGCACCCGACGGTGGTGACGGCACAGCTAATGGCAGCCTGTGCTGGCTGCAAGAAGGAGAGGAAGGTGGCGAGCAGTGGTTTTGCTTGCTAGTGCTGGAGGCGGGTGTGATTGTAGCAGTGGAGATCGTGCGGTGATGGCGAGGGCGTTGGAGGGGTGCGGGTGCCTACAGAGGTGAAGTGCAATGCCTGCGTGCAATGGTTGGCATGTGCGGTGCCTGCGGGACCGAAAGGCAAGTGCAGGATGAGGTGGTGCTGGAAGGGCACGGGCCTGCAAGCGGTGATGGCGCTGGAGAGGGGGAAGTGCCTGCGGAGAGAAGGCATAAGGGCGGTGACCCTACGGGTGGCGCGCAGGGCTGGTGCAGGATGGGGTGGTGCTAGAGGGGTGCGGGCCTAATGCTGGAGAGGGGGAAGCACCTGCGGGGAGAAGGCGCAAGGGCGGTTAGCCTGCGGAGTGCGATGCAGCACCTGCGGGCTCTTGGGATGGCGATAGCGCGGTGGCGTGGCGAGGGCAATTATGTTGTGCCTGCAGTGCGCGGAAGGCCTTGGCTGTGGGCAATGCAAGGTTGCTCACCGTGCATGCCTTCTCCACAGTGCATACTATCTCCACAGTGGAGAGGAAGGATACCCCCCCAGGGGGAGGAAGAAGAACCCGAAGATGATCCTCCTCTCCTTTGCTTCGCCTCCTCTTAACTTTGCTCTTCCGACCTTCAAGGGATTTCCAAATTCCTTTCTAAAAAAGGCTTCATTTATTGAGGGAGGGCGGCGGGAGATTAGATGTTTTTGAGGGAGGAGTTGCGACTGGCCAGAGAATGAGGGTGGGTTTGATCCGGCTATTTGTTGGGGAAATTTATTCCCCCCTCCTTGTTCTTTCCTAATATCATTCCTGCAACATAAAAACATAAAATCATTATATATTAAGTTATAGATGTAAACTTAAATAATGATGCATGCAAACATTATATAACTTAATGTGGTTATTAACAAACCTAAAAGGTAAGATTGAAGTTAACTTAGCATAACAATAGTCCATTAAAATGGACTCATCAGTACACGTACCAGAGTTTGAAATCATCCGCATCAGTCATTCCCGACCCATGCACCCACCCGATAAATCCTGTTCTAAGTCCCTGAACCCAACACTATTCCATACCCTCCGTTTACAATGAGGGCATTGAAAAACTTAGGCATGGGGGGTGGTAAAGTGCAAACATACAAAACCAAGAAAAATCAGAAGGATTCTCACAAAAAATCTCATATGTCAAAAATATCAAAAAAATAAGAAATTGTGAAAAGGAACAAAAAAAATGGAGGGGGGAAAATTTCGAAACCACATAAGCATGAGGAGGAAAAAAAGCAAAATGACAAAAAGGAGCACAAAATAAAAAAAGAAAAAAAGGATAGTCATTAGTAAGAAATTAAGGGATTAACTGAAGTTCTAGACCACATCAAGAAAAAAAGAATAAAGGAAAAAAGTGCTAACAAGACATAAAAAGAGATTAGTAGGAACGCTGATCTTAGGCCTTTTGGGCTAGACTCGTATGCTTAAACATTCACATATTCGCTAAGATCAGGATAATTCTCAAGTGGTTACGGAAAATGCGAAGCTTAAGTATTAGGCCTAAGGCTTAGGGAGTATTCGGCCTCGTTAACTGATCATCGGTTTGTGGGACTTGGTAACCTAAGGACCCCAATCCACACACAGTCTAGTTCAGTGCGCATAACTATCAAAATCAGCCAAAAATGTTTAAATGTTCTAAAAATGTTGCCTAAATTAGGAGCGGCCGATCAGCACAAGTTGATTTAGATGAGTTCCTAGTGCAGAGAGGCTAGAAATTCCCCTCGAAGATGCGTAACAACACATCGTCTCCTTGGTGCTTGTCACCTAGGATATTTACATATCCTACCTGGGGCACATAAGCAATCTGCTGGTTCAGATGCCATGGGCGACATTATCACGAAATGTTGATTGCCAGGGTCTGGATTCGGCCACAGAATGCCATGGGTGGGATTATCTTGAAATATCCAAAGCCAGGGTTCTGGAGGTTACCATTGGCGATGCTATCACGAAGCATTGATTACTAGAGATCTTTGAGGATTGATGATGGGGACTAGGAATCCGATACAAACTGTGATGAGAAGCCAATTCAAAGTTAGAAATAAAAAGAAAAGAGAGGGAAAACTCTCCAAACAAATAAATCGTCAGTCTCTCTCTTACAAAAATGCACTGCAAACTGAACCGAAGTTAAAATATGTCTCAAGCATGGGTGCTTTAACAGCGGAGTCCAACGAACCTAAGGATAGTTCTTGCGGGCCTTAAAAACCTTCATGGAGGACTGAGGCTAAAGCTGGTCAGGTCCGGATCTTGGTTCGTACTTGAGTACCTCTAGGCATACTATCGGCATTCTAACCTAATCAAAAGAGAGAAAAAAAAACTTATCATAACTGGTGAAAGAAACTCATGGTCTAGAACAGAAGTTAAAACTTTGAAATTTTGGTAAGGGACTAGCAAAAGCTAGGCATGGGGGTATGATGATAACATAATCATGAGTCATAACTAACTCATTTTGACCTAAGAAAAAGAATAAAAGCTCCTACATAACCTAGAGAAGGGCCTAATTCAGGGAATAAATGTTCTGAGAAAAAACATGAAACAAAGCGTAAAACTGTAATTTTAACATTGTAGTACATCAATGGGATTTCTCAGGGGCAAACCATGGGTTAAATGGTCTAAACAAGATAAAAAGTGGGTTGGTTCAATAAAAAAAGGGTTAGTGTGCAATCTGAGAATTAAATGACTTCTTGTAACACTAAAATAGACCCGCTTAATTCAACAAGGTTTTGATCAGGATAAAAATCAACTAAAGCCTCTAAAATTCATGGAAAAATATACCCTAGGTTTTAGAACATTCAATTTGGCCCTTGGAACCTATTTTGACCTAAGTAGGGGTCCTAGTTAATTATTTGACCTAATTTGGGTTTTTGTGTAAAATGACCAGTCAAACATAGTCAAACCTAAAAGCCAACTTCACCATTGGATTCCTTAGGTCCAAATTAGGTTTGTACCAAAATTTTGACCAAAGGGGAGGCCACCTTGACCTACTTTGCAAAATAGTCCACCAAATTACAATTTTACCTCTAGCTTTTGAAAATCATTACACAGACCCCCTTAACTTCCTTGTCACCCTTTGCAATTAGATCCCTCTACCGTTAAAGTGGAGGAGTCCTACTTCGGTGAGGTTTCATGGAGGATTGCTTCCTGATTCCTCAATGATCTCCTTTCAGATTTGGAAGGGAGATTCTCTGAGGAATTCACTCTCATCTAAATGCAACTCGAAGATTTGATTTGCACCCAATCTCTCGTGTGAATGCACGAGAGATGTGGGTATCTTCCACATTCCTTATCCAGCAAGGACTCTTACGCTTGGAAGCTTCCCTTCCAAGCACAAGAGCCTCTGCCAACACCTATAAAGAGACCCCCTGATCCGATCGCTCCCATTCAGCTTGCCATGGCCGGAGAATCACCCCTAATTTCTTCCCTTCTCCTCTGGCCAAGTGTCCAGTAGACTCCGACGATTCCTCCTCCTCCTTCTCATCGCTCTACCACAATACCAACAGTAGAGACATCTTCATCTCCTTCCACTGCATCGCGCCAAACCTGCGCACACGCCCAAGGCCTCTTCATCATCGTCGTTCTCCCTCCACTAAAATCTTCATCTCTGGCGGTGGTAGGTACGAGCCGTCTGCCTCCTTCCTCCCTTCGTCTCGAAAGTAGGTTAGAACTCTTCCTCTCTCTCCTCACTTTATTTCCCCTATCTTTATTGCTATTTTTATCCCCTCAACGTCGTAGACCACCACCATCGTTCCCATCTCTAGCGAACCACCGACGAGGTGCCTCCGTAACCTCCACACCTCCATCCACCTTGCCAGACCCCTCATAACCTCCGCCATCATCCATAGATCATCATCCACACCTCCATCGACCGCCAACACCTCCCCAAGTGCCCACCAAACACACCCATCACAACGGCCACAGAGCGACCTTGGCACGCATGCTTAGGTCGCCCTGCAGGCAGCCACCAACTGCAACACCTTTGCCATGCTACAGTGAAGCTCCCCATGTTGTTTGACCGGGCCGCAAGGCCGTATTTGTGAGTTTCAAATTCACCCCCTGCAACCATTGAAGTAGGAGCAAGCATGCTTGCAAGCTTTGCCCCACGCGAACAAGCCCAGGAGGTGTAGGTTGGTCTCGCACACGCATCCAGATAAGTGAACGGCTTTGCAAGGATCATAGCTGCAGCAATTTGGCAAAGCACTCACCTGTGGACGCGAGTGACGCGGGTGGGACTTTTACTCCCACCACGGAAACTCAGGAGTGAGGTGCATGCTTTAAGTTGAATTTGTGTTTCCTGCTTATCGTCTCAGTACACGGGGTGTGGTCCCCTAGCCCACACTCACCCACCTCGTCCGCGACCCATGCCTCTGCAGACTTGGCTGACCGACCCGTTTAACCCTGCACTCCTCATGCACCACCCACGCTGGTGCGTCTGGACCCAAGTGTGCGTAACCTGACCCAATTACCCGGCTGGCTCTGGGAGAGCGAATCGAAGAGAGAAATGGAGAGAGAGTGTACGCGGGGAGGGTAGGGGATAGGTTTTGCCCCCATGTGTGTGTGAAGGGAAAAGAAGAAAGGAAGAGGAAGGTGCAGCTGTAGAGAATGAAGGAGAAGGAAGAGGATCTAAGGCAAGGAAAGCAATGAAGCTATCGAAAAAGAAGAAAGGAAGAGGAAGGTGTAGCTCTAGAGAAGCTAGGGAAGAAGAAGGAAGGTAGAAGCCAAGGGAATGAGAAAGCACTATTGTAGAGGAGGTGCGGCTGAAGAACAAAGCTAAGGAAGAAGCTGAGGCAAGGTTAAGGCACAGAGGAAAGAAAGAATAAGAGGGAAGGAGAAATTAAGGAAGAAGAAAAGATGAACACCAAAGATAGACAGGAAATGAAGAAGAAGCCAAGAAGCCATAGTCAGAGAAAAGAAGAAAGAGCCATAGCTAAGGAAAGAAGAGAAGAAGGAAGCTAAGGCAGAGAAGACTAAAGAAGAAGAAAAGAATGAAGAAAAGAAAGAAGAAAGAAGAAGCTAAAGAATAAGCCCAGGAGAAGAAGCAATCAAATACTTTTTATCCAATCTTCTCAATTTCTCTTCTATTTTTGCTACATTCTATACTTCATAAACTCCTGCATTATATTCTGAATTAGATTTTGAATAGATTGAAGTGTTCAAATTACATTATTGAGATTAGTGAATAAATTCCATTTGCTCCCTATGTTCGACTTCGGATACTTAGGTTTTCGAGTAATAAAATTCTTATTTGTTTATAAGGCGATTCAACTATACTACGATGCAAACATCATTCATCTTTTAAAACCTCGATCTCGCCTCCTAGCAACATTTCAATGTTGTTGCCTGGGACACTTTGCACTTTTCACTTTTCACTTTCACCTTCTCGCACTTTCTCCCCTTTTGCCTTTCACATTGCGTCTCGTAAACACTTAGGGTGAGGTGACCTGATCTAAGGGTGGATAAGGCTTGGGGAGGCTTCTAGGCTGTCCTAAGGCTAGGATGGACCTAAGTTCTTCACAATTTACTACTTTATTCCTACTTAATAGAATAGCATACCTTAACTCCCTTACATTATTATATACTACATCAAATCTAGGTCTTCTGCTCCAGCTCTGCTGCAAAACCAGTTATTCTTTATTCTTCAGATCCAGCTTTAGATCTAGCTTCAGATCTAGCTTCAGATCAGCTTATTACTTGCAATTGACATAATGCACCTAATCAGTACATTATAGCATTATTTTATGCATAGCTAAAAGAAAGCAGTAAAGGTGCTAGTAATGTTTATGCATGCATGAATTACCCTAACTTATGCTATGTCCTAGCCTAATTTAGGTCAACTAAGACCTATGACTGTAGTGAAATCAATGTACACAGAAGCGTAAGTCGAGAGAATCTGTTCCGAGGAAGGTGGTACTCTCCATGCAGGCTTGTTCTGTTATCCTGCACCACCTCCCTCAGGAAAAGAGAGATCCAACTGCTCCATTCATTTCTTGTGTCATCGAAGATTACACTTTTGATAGAGCACTGCTAGATCTGGGTGCATCCACCAACCTAATTCTGACTTCTCTTTATGAGAAGTTTGGATTAGGTGAACTTCGACCAACTTCAGTAACGCCACAGTCAGCGGACCGTTCGATCACAAATCCATGAGGTGTTATTGAAGATGTTATTATTAAGGTTAAGGATTTCTATTTTCCTGTAGATTTCCTTATTTTTGACATGGATGTACCTGAGAATCTAAGGAACACGCCCATCATTCTAGGGCATCCATTCATGGCTACCGCTAAGGCCAACATTAATTGTGAAAGCGATAGCATGGAAATCACCTTTGGACATCAATGAATGAAATTGGATATTTTTAAGGCGATTAATAAATTAGAGGGTTGTGGATTTATCGAAGAACTTGAGGCAATAATGTGAATATTGAAACTTGTATGATGGCTTCTGCATTTAAAAGTTTCTCCTCTGATGATGAATTGGACCCACAACCCTCTATGGCTGATCCACCATCTTCTGAAGATATTATTGATTTTGTTCACTCTCAACCTCTTCCTCTTGATGAGTGATCAGCATCTTCCTTACCTTCAATCATCATCCCACCCCAGCTCAAATTGAAACCATTGCCTAAGAATGTGAAATATCAGTTTGTAGGACCACACAAGATGCTCGCTATGATTATCAGTGCTAAATAAACAAATGAGTAGGAGATTAAACTGATTAAGGTCCTGAAGGAACACAAAGAGGCAATTGGTTGGACCATTCATGACCTTAGGGGGATCGAGCCATCTTACTCCAATCATAGAATATTTTTGGATGTTGGATCCTGTCCTTCTCGCCAGATGCAGAGGAGATTAAATCTAAAAATGCGAGAAGTGGTCAAGAATGCGATTATTAAGTGGTTTGAAGCAAGAATCATTTATCTGATCTCTGATAGTCCTTAGGTAAGTCCCGTGTAGATTGTTCCCAAGAAAGTCGGGATTACCGTTGTGACTAATGAGAAAGGAGAATTTGTCACAACTCATTTAGCTTCCTCGTGGAGGGTTTGTATCGATTACAGGAAGCTAAACACGGCCACGAAAAAGGATCAATTCCCTTTGCCTTTCATTGATCAAATCTTGGAAAGATTAGCCGAGTAGAAGTACTTTTGTTTTCTTGATGGCTACTTGGGATACAACCAAGTTCCTATCCATCCCGAGGATTAGGAAAAAACTACTTTCACCTGTCCCTATTGGACTTTTGCTTTCAGTAGGATGCCATTCGGTTTATGCAATTCACTGGTGACTTTTCAAAGGTGTATGCTGGCCATATTCTCTGACATCGTGGGAGAGTTTATGGAAGTCTTCATGGACGATTTCTTTGTTTTTGGAGAATCGTTTGACTCTTGTCTAGCTAATCTTGAAATGATTCTTAAACGATGCATCGAAACAAGATTGGTCCTTAGCTGGGAAAAGAGTCATTTCATGACATAAGAAGGCATTGTCTTGGGTCATGTAATCTTTGAATGGGGAATTGAAGTGGATAAAGTTAAGTTTAATGCTAATGCTAAACTTCCTCCTCCCACATCTGTTAAACAAATTCAATCATTTCTTGATCATGTGGGATTCTATAGAAGATTCATCAAGGACTTTTCGAAGGTTGCTCGTCCTATGAGCAATCTTCTCGCCAAAGAAACACTGTTTGATTTCAACAAATCATGCTGTAAGGCTTTTGATTTTCTTAAAATGGTAGTTACTGAAAAGGGGGTAGATTTGGGGGGAAGAATGAAGAGGTCGATCTCGGTGGTCGGCGGTTTAGGTGCGACGGCTGGTGGGTTCAAGGAGGGTGAGGGGTGGAATACTTGGAGATCAAAAGGATGGAGGAGGAATGAACGGGGGAAGCCTGGTGCATACGGCCAAAGGGGGATGGTGGCAAGGTGGTCTGAAAGAAGAGGAGCAAAGCCAACCAGCAAGACTGTTTGCTTCCGATGCCGAAGGCGGGGACACTTGGTAGCTACCTGTCGATCTCCTGTGGTATGTCTGGGGTGTGGGGGATTCGGCCACAAAAGGGATTCATGTAGGGGTTTGGGGGGGCAGATGGGTTATCGCTGTTTCTCGCGCTCTGGAAATTTGAATTCTAGGGCTGGGTAGACGCCGCCTCCGCCCCCACTTCTGCGCAACTCAGGAGGGCTTATGACAGATGTGGAGGTTCCTATGATGGCGAGCATCAGAGCTACAGAGATGGCCCTACAGGAAGCTCTGGGTGGGGAGGTTATGACTGGAAGACTGACGGCAGAGAGTGTCCGTGCCTTGGTAACCTCTCTGTCCCTCTCGATTGATTCCTAGTAGATCTCTTTTCTGTCAAGTACACGTTTTGTGCTCTTTGGTTTGGGTGCGGGGGATGTTGAATAATTGCGATTCCATACATAATGTAACGATGGAGTCACGGTGATCTGGAGGCTGGTTTCTCCTTTTGATGGAGCCCTGTCGGAGAGACCACCATAGAGAGTGGGAACTAGGTCTAGAAATCTTGAGATTGAGGGACTTCCTCTGCATCTGAGGCCGAAGGAGGTTGTATCCTCAATGATCTCAGGATTTGCAAGTATGGCAGAAGATGTGGTCGTCGGACTGCTTGAGGGGAATGGGCGTTTACTGAGTGTGATGGCTGATGTCTTCATTGTTGGCTCTATGCCTGATCGTCTGATTTTGAGATGTGGCGGAAGTTCCTGGATGCTGAGGCTGAGGTTCCTGGTGGGGGATGATGTAGCAAAGCAACGTAAGTCGTCTGAACCTACAACTGATGAGGGGGTGATTGTACAAAAGCTGTACATGGATCTTGGCGATAAATCCCTGGCTGCCGAGACATGTAAGGACCTGTGTGATGGGGAGGCGGGGATGCTTCAGAATGAAGAAATGGACGAAATGAGTGGCGGAGAATTGGCAGGACAGTCGACCTCGGTGGCAGGGGATGTGCTGTCAGGTGGTAGGGAGACTTTGGAGCAGGGGAACCTTGATATGCAGCCTAAATCACTGAAGGGCAAACAGGTCTTGCAGGGGAAGGAAGATCCTGAATGTGAAGGGGGATCTTGCACAAAGATCATTAAGGGGAGATCACCATACAGCCTTCGACAAAGAAAATCAAAGGCTATCACTCTGATGGATGAAGAAGAAGTTGCCAAAGTTATGCAAGTGTGCAGTTGCCATACCCTCAGGAGAGAGGGTTTCAATGAGGGGTGATGAGAAACCTTACTTGGAACGTGCATGGGTTGCGTGACAAATGCCGGAGGGCATCTCTGATGAGATACTTGAGAGAATGGGAAATTGATTGTGCACTCATTCAAGAGACACACATTGAAAGTAATTTTGATAGACTTTGGTCCGATTTGTTAGCTGCAGGGTTGAATGAATGTGTACAGATTGATGCGCATGGGAGGTCAGGGGGTATTACTATCTGGTGGAGGAAGAGGTGGGCTCAGTGCTTGGAAGTTCACAAAGCCAGACATATGCTAACATGCAAATTCTAGATTCAGCAGGGACAGGAGTGTTTCCAGATTACTGGGGTTTATGGACCTTGTAATGCTTCTGCCAGGCAGAAGCTGTGGGAGGAATGGTCCACAGTAGCTGTGTTGGTGCAGGGGGAAATGTGGCAAATGGGAGGAGATTTTAATTGTGTTTTAACAGGGTCTGATAGGCCTACTGGCTGCACTGACAGATCGGCCGTTGGTTTTCAGATGATGATCCAGTTGTTGCGGTTGAGTGAATATCCATCCTCTGGTGTGGAATTTACTTGGCGTAATGGTAACAGGCTGGCTTCCAAGATTGACAGATTTTTTAGGAATGTGGATATCCTTGTCAGATTCCAACTGTCGACAGCGAATGGGTTGAACCGACCTTTCTCTGATCATACCCCCCGAGTTTGGGACAGTGGGGAGGAAACTCTGGCTGGCACCTATTTCAAACTGAAAAGGTCATGGCTGACTGAACCAGGTTTCTTCCAGATGATCTGTTCTTGGTGGAGAGCTAGAAAGGTACAGGGATCTGCTACTATCAGACTATCAAATAAGATGGCTGGATTGCGTGCGATCTTAAAAGAATATGGATCTGCTGTTACCTTGGTGAGGGAACAAAGGAGAAGGGAAGTGTTGAGAAGAATCCAGGAGCTGGACTCCAAGGAAGCTGCTGGCATTCTGTCTGAAGACAAACAGGCTGACAGGAAATTGTGGCAAGGTGTGGTACTGGATGAAGACCTTAAACAAGAAATCGATTGGAGGGAGAGATCCAGGAAGTTATGGCTTAAGGAGGGGGATGGCAATACGAAATTTTTTCATCTTGCAGCAAGCTCTCGGAGGCAGTTTAGCTTCATTTCCTCTATTCTTTGTGATGGACATAGGGTAACCTCTAATCAGGAGATTAAATCTGAAGCCATCAGGTTTTTCAGAGAAGCGTCTAGGGCAACTAGGAGGGGGAAATGGAGAATGGCAGGAGACATTGGTCCCAGGGTGACAAGCGTACAAGCCGAGCAACTGACTACACTAATTACAGAATAGGAAACCTTACAAGCAATCAGAGAACTAAATGCAGAAGGCACCTCAGGCACGGATGGAATACAAGTTTTCTTTTACAAAGAGATGTGGAGTGTGGTGTGTAATGAGGTGATGGATGTTATCAGAGAATTTGAGGTGGGTAATGCTGGTTTCGAGAGGATTAATAAGTCATATCTTTTCCTCTTGCCTAAATGAATGGGAGCTGAACAATTTTTAGATTTCAGGCCGATTGCCTTGTCGAACTCTATCTATCTTATCATCAGCAAGGTCTTGCTAACAGGCTAAGAATTGTTCTAGATGACCTGATTCATCCAGTATAGGCTGCTTTCTTGCCCAACAGATCACTTCAGGAGTCCTTTATATTTGCTCAGGAAATGGTTAGTGGTTGGCACCAGAGGAAATCCAAGGCCTTCCTATGGAAAGTGGATTTCTAGAAAGCCTATGACTCGATTTCCTGGCCGTATCTTTGGGAGGTGTTTAGAAGAAGAGGCTTCCCCTCCATTTGGATTCAATGGATGAAACGCTGTATCACCACCAGTTCATTCTCTCCTTTGATCAATGGGAAGCCATGTGGAGCTTGGATCCAGCCTCAACGTGGGGTTAGACAAGGGTGTCCCTTGGCCCCACTGGTTTTTAACCTTGCAGTAGATGGGCATGCAAGGTACGCTTGCAAATTGGCAGAGGTGGGTATAATTAAAGGGTACTCGTTATCAAATAGGAGACATTTGGCCCCCATTTTACAATATGCAGATGACACTGTGTTCTTTGTGGAAGGGTCCAAGTCTGAGGCACATGCATTGGAATTATTGGTGAAGATCTTTGGTGATATTTCAGGTCTTTGTTTGAACAAAGACAAGTCTGCTTTGATCTGTTTTGGTATGAATGAACAGGAACAGATAGAATTGGAAGGTACTTTGGGCTCACCCCGTACTAAATTGCCTCTGAGATACCTTGGATTACCTTTAAGTGCTACAAAGCTGAAAAAATCAGACTGGAATATCCTGTTCGAGAAGGTGATTGGAAAGCTGAAAGGGTGGAGTAGTAAATTCCTATCTAAGGGTGGGAGACTGATTTTGCTCAACTCGGTTATCACTGCCATACCAGTCTTTTACTTCAGCATATTTTAAGCCCCTAAATGCATCTGGAAGAGATTGGACATTATGAGGAAGAGGTTTTTCTGGAAAGGAGCAGGGCACGAGGGCAGGTTCATGCAACCTATCAGATGGAGCACTATCTGCAGACCAAAGGAGGCTGGGGGGTTGGGAATTAAAGCTTTAAAAGAGTTCAATGAGGCCCTACTGCTGAAATGGGACATAAGAATATTGGATTGCAAGGAGGGGTTGATGGATGATCTGTTCAGGGACAGCTATGGGGGATCCAACAGCTGTCTGCAAAGGCTTCAGCCGAAGAGGCCCTCACCCTTTTGGAGATCTGTGATTTCTGCAGTCTCCTGCTACTGGCATCTGCTACAGCCTAAGCTTGGAGACGGCAGATGCTTTAGCTTTTGGAATGAGAGGTGGTCTGAACTGGGTCTGCTGAAAAAGACCATCCCGAGGGTGTATGGGGCTGCTTCTGACAGAAATGCCACAGTTAGCAGTTCATCGTCCATGGCTGAAGGCTGCTGGCAGTTGGAAAGGCTACAACAGTGCAGGCCGAGCACTCGACTATGGGAGGAGAAGTAGAATCTGATGGAGAAACTGCAGCAGTTAAATCTTATGATAGATGTGAAGGACACTTACTGCTGGCAGGGGGTCTTCTCTGTGAAGCAAGCATATGAAAAAATTACTAGATCCAACAATGACGTGGAGTGGGATCCTATCGGCAAAAAGATTTGGCTTCTGAGAATTCCTCTGAAGGTCCAAATTTTCCTATGGCTTTGTAGACGGGAAGGGATGATCACTGGCGATCTTAGGCACAGAAGAATGGGGATTGATCTGAATGCCTGCCCTCTTTGTGGATTGCACTCTAATAGTGCAACACACATCTTCTCCTCTTGCTTGGTCACGGATAAAATCTGGATGTTGGTGTGCTTTGAACCCCTTCCTCCTTGGGATATTATATGGCAGAGGTTCACCAATCCTGTTCGACCATTGGGGGCTATGGCAGCTGTTCTGTGGTGTGTGTGGAGGGCGTGGAATGATAAGCTGTTTCAGGGGAGACCGGTGAGATGTGACAATGTTGTAAAGGAAGCTTGGTCTCTCACACATAGTTGGGCAACTTTTTTGTAATACTTTTTTGATATGCAATACAATACCCTCCGGATTGCTATCGGTGTACGATAGCAGTCCTCACTGTTTCAAAAAAAAAATAAAATGGCAGTTACTTGTGCTCCGGTGCTGCAACCACCGGTTTGGACAGCCCCTTTTGAGATCATGACTGACGCCTCTGATTACACAGTCGGGGCTTTTTGGTCAGAAAGTTGATAGGAAGCCCTCTATCATCTACTACATTAGTAAAACTCTAGACGAGGCCTAGAGGAATTACACTGTTACTGAGAAGGAATTACTAGCCGTAGTATTTGCTTTGTTGAAATTCAGGGCTTATCTCTTATGGTCTCATGTCTTATATATACCAACCACTCAACCTTGAGACATCTCTTAGATAAAAAGGATGCCAAACGCCAACTTATTCGTTGGATTTTGCTACTTCAAGAATTTGATCTTGAAATCAAGGATAAATCCGGGGTACAGACTGTGGTGGTGGATCATTTGTCGAGACTTCTGTGTGATTCTTCTCGTCCTGACATCCCAATTGCTGATACTTTTCCAGAAGAAACCATCCTTACAGTTTCAGGCATCCAAACCCCGTGGTTTGCTTACATGGTTAGTTATTTGGCTATTGGTCAAATCCCCTAGGATTGGACCAAGCAACAACGGGATCGACTCAAATTTGAGGCCAAATACTACTTATGGGAGGACCCTAACTGTACTGCATCAGCACTGATCATATTATTCATCGATGTCTTCCAGAGAACGAATTCAACATCATACCTTAGTTTTGCCGTGCATCTGCGTGTGGTGGACACTTCTCCGGGAAATAGATGGCTGAAAAAAATTTTTATTATGGATTCTATTGGCCGTCTTTATTCAAGGATGCCCAGGATTTCTCAAGGTCGTGTTCCCGATGCCAAGTACTTGGGAGCATAACTAAAAGAGATATGATACCCCTAAACCTAATTCTCCCTGTCAAAATCTTCGACATTTGGGGCATCGATTTCATGGGACCCTTTCTCCCATCATTTGGACATTAGTACATTCTCGTCGCTGTTGATTACGTGTCCAAATGGATTGAGGCGATTCCCACCAGAACCAATGACCACAAGGTGGTCATCGATTTTGTCAACAAGAACATCTTCAGCAGGTTTAGGATTCCAAGGGCAATCATCAGTGATGGTGGCACTCATTTCACAAATGCCCAGTTTCGTAATTTGTTGGCTAAATATTGGGTTAATCATCGAATCTCCACACCTTATCATCCCCAGACGAATGGAAAGGCTGAGATCTCCAATCGGGAGATTAAGAAGATTCTGCAGAAATGGTTAGGCCTGATTGCAAAGGCTATATTCAAAAGCTTAAGGATGCTCTTTGGGGCTACCTAAGGGCATATAAAATGCCCATCGGCATGTCTCTGTTTCGTCTGGTGTATGGAAAGGCATGTCATTTACCCATAGAGATTGAACATAGGGCATTCTGGGCAATCAAGCAGTGCAATTTAGATTTGAGTTTAGCTGGGAAGACCAGGAAACTCCAACTATCTGAGTTGGAGAAGCTTAGAAATGATGCATATGAGAATGCCAAGACCTACAAGGCTCGGACCAAAGCTCTACATGACCAATTGATTTCCTACAAGAGCTTTGAGCCGAAGCAGAAGGTTTGGTTATTCGATTCTCGACTTAAGCTCTTTCCCAGCAAACTTAGGTCAAAATGGAACAACCCCCATTCATTATCGACCAAATTTTTTCAAATGGAACCATTCAGATCTCTGACCTGAATACGTGTAATTCATTAAAAGTCAACGGTCAACGTCTGAAGCTTGTTATTGACTGTACTCTTACAAAATCAATCTTAGACATGGTTGGTCTAGCCATGTTGTGACTTCTTCGGCTGGACTTCGCCTAGCTGACGGCATTAAACTCAGCAGTTGTACATATGACTCAGAGCTGACCCAAGCTTCATATTCAGGTGATATCTTCCATACTCTACCCTTCTTTTCATGTTTCTTTTTCTCAATGTGGACATTGCATTAGCTAGGCATGAGGAGGTGGATTCATTTTTGAATCATTTTGTTAGCTCTATGAAATTCTTGTAAATTTTATTTCTATTCTTATATATACATAAAAAAAATTTAATTAGGAAGGAATACTTAGACATTAGGACTTTTCAATCTTAGAAAATATTATATTAGGATCTGAACACAAAGACCCTTTAGGTCTTTGGGCTTAATCAGCCTGGGTATCCACTAAAATGTCGATTTGTTTTTCGAGTCCTTGCCATTTTAAATTCTATTGTAATGTGATTAAATAAGTTTTGGTGATAAGTACACGACTTATCAACACATCCTCTGATTTAAGTCTAAAGCATCTGCACACTATCTTTTCACTGACATGTTGATCGACAGTTTTAACGGAAATTGGGTAGCTAATGAACCTTTTAGAGTGATATGGCTAGCAAGTTATCGCGGGTAACAACCCATAGGTAGGTTGTCCAGAGCCTAGTCACTAGGCCATTCTCTTCTTATTGCCTTTAGGTAAATCTTAGACCAGGGAAGCCGGCTACTTAAAAGAAAAAAGAAAAAGAAAGTCAAAAAGAAAAGAAAAAGAAAAGGAGAAAAGAAAGAAAAGAAAAGAAAGTAAAAGAAATAAGCCAAACTTCGCCGCACGAGTACGGCTAGAAAGTCGTCGGTGATAACAGCTCATCGACCAGTTGTCCATAGCCCAGCTTAAGAAATGCACTAAAAATTCCCAAAACACTTAGGAAGAAGCAAAGAAGTAGAATAAACTGAAGAGATATACACTGGATTCACCCTTGTGTTGACCCCATAAAAATAAAAGTAGGGAGAAAGCTGCTGGTCGTAAAGATACATCATTAAGCAGAGATCTCTTTTTAAGGTTACCTAGAGGCGTAGAAACTCGAAGTCCATTCTAATGGACGATCAACGAGTCTATCACATTCATAACAAGATGCTTAGAACATTGGGTTCTCATCAAATCTTGGGTAGGTTGAATGGCCGTAGAAAGCCACTCTTTAACCCCGAACTCAAAAATCCAAAAAATTAGAAAAGAAGAAAAAGAGAAAAAGAAATTTTTCTTTGAATAAGGAGAGGGCTTGAGGTGGTCTACATTTTGGCAGATACCCAGGCGTTGTTGTGTCTTTGAAAGTTTAGATCCTGAGTAAAAGAATTTCTTAATGTTGAAAATAACTTATGCCCAAGTAATCCAACCTAATTCTTTTATAAATAACATGTAATTTTTGCTAGGGAGTAGCAAAAGTTAGGCATGGGGGTGTGATTTGCAAACATCTGATTAACCTAAAATGTCTATTAATGCATGTTCTTAGTGTCACATTAGCATCATACATTGTAAATAGTGCATAACATGCATAATCATGCATTTTGACCAAAGTGTATAAATTATACAATAATTGTCTCCTTTTTATAGTCAGGGACAGGATGACTTTTTATCGGGGCCTCGGATCGAATATCTAACTGTAAGGATCTGGTCAGGGTGACGATTGGAGTTCAACGACACCAAGATCGCCCTAATCGAATATCTGTAGCACCAGATAGAGAACAAGGAACCCTAAAGATCAAGGGCCAAGATGGTGCTAATCTGCACCTCATACGACAAATCCAACCACATGGAAGGATTTAGATTGACGTTTGTAGCCTAACGAAGTGAAAATAGATCCAGTTCGACACTCATGGCACCATCGACAATACTCAGAAGATGGACGACCAAGATGGTGCCACATGGCACCATCTCAACCACCCAACCGGCCTCAAGGATCCGCAGCTGCCATTCCTCTTCATCTGATCGATGTTTCTCCACCATTAGAAGCTCACCCAACAGCTGCAAGCCCACGCACTTGAATCCTTCACGCAACACAAAGCCTCCTGCAGCGCAGCTGTTGGGCACCTTCGCAAGAAGAGGAAGACGCGCGTTCGGGCACCTCAAATTGGAGAGCAAAAGAGCGGGCACGCAGGTAAGCAGAGCCACATGATGAGGATCAAACGATGCTGCGCGAGCAATAGTGCCCAAGCATGATCAGACGTGCGACATTGATGCATGATCGCATGCGAGCGCACGACGCGGGCAAGGATGGTTTAAGTCGTCCGATGTCTTGAACGGATGGCTGTAAGTGTATGGACGTGTGCGTGTGTTGCACGACACGGAGGCAATGAGGCATGCGACGCGCGCACACGAAGGCTACGTTCAGGCCTTTAGTGACGAATTTATCCGTCACTAAAGGTCCTGAATTAATGTTTTTCAAATTGTAATGTACAAAATGTCCCCACTCCTTGCAACTATAAAAGGAGACCCCCTCCATATGAATTTCTCATCCCTTCCTTCTCTTCTCTCCCTCTCTAAACCTCAATAGAAGCTTGTCCCACACTCGGAATGCTCCTCAAGAGATAAAATCAATTTTTCACTGCCATTCCGGAAGTGGATCTCATGACAACAACGACTTGCTGCCTCTTTCCCATTCGCCCTGCTTCGTCCTCCTTCTTCTCGCTCCATTCCACGTCTTCCTAGTGTCATCTCATCCACTAATCCTCCAAACGATCGTCGAGGAGGATAACTTCTCTCTCCCATTCCTTTTTCCTGCTTTCTATAGTAGAATTTTCCTATTTTCTAGTTGTAATAGTTTTCCTGCTTTCAAGTGTAATTTCTCGCTTTCTTAGTTATACAAACATTTTGCAACTTCAAGTGGATGTTTTCGCTCTCTCTCTCTCTCTTATTGTCTACAATTATTTCATTTCGTTGTAATTACTCCGCTCCTTAAACAAAAACAAAAAAATATAATTGTGAATTTTGATCGACATAGCCTCCCTGAGTTCAACCCAAGATTTCTATTCCAGTATAAATTTTATTTGCTGAACCCGAGTTCTTTGCTATTCAAACTACAACGATAGGTTTTCAAAACCAAATCCGATAGCATAGTCCTCCGACGTTTCAACAAAAAGCTTTCTTTAAGATGAATGACATAGCTAAATCACTAAAGATAGAAAATAAAAGCTTAGCGAAAGCCTTAGAAGAAGAGCAAGCACAAAAAGATATGTTTGCTTTACAAAATAAAGAGTTCTCTGCTAAAATTACTTCACCAAAATCACAAATAAATAATATGAAAGTAGTCGTACACAAGTAAAAGGAAAATTTTGCTATTCTCTTAAATGATCTAGCTAAATTCACTAAAGGAAGTCAAAATCTACATAAACCCTTAGGAACACAAACCTAGAGCACAACAAAATTTTGGTTAGGTTATATACCTAAAAATTATCATGAAGCATCCAGTTCTAGCCAAAGGAAGGAGCAAGGTAGCCTGAATAAATAGGTAGCACCAGCTAACCAAAGTGGACCCAAACAAAAATGGGTACCAAATGCACTTTTGAAATCCTATTTTGTAGGTAAAGTAGATTATAAGAGGTGGACATATCAAGAAACGAATGGAAATCTAAAGCCAATTTATAGATCTAAGAATCCAAGACCGCACAATCACAAACAAATGACAGGATCAAGAAGAAAGAAGGTGGATCATGGACAGTGGGTGTTCCAAGCATATGACTGGAGAGGAAGACCTATTCTTACAACTTCATTGCCAGGAAGGTGGTACGGTCACATTTGGGAATGTTGATGTTGCAAGTTAGTACACTATCGTATTTGGTTTAAAAAACCTATCGCTGTAGTATGAAAGCGAAGAACTCGTGTTCAATAAATAAAATTTATACGAAAATAGAAATCCCAGGTCAAACTCAGGGAGGCGGACGTTTGATTTAAAAATATGCATTTGTCTTATTTGTCACGAAGTAAATTAATTGATTAGAAACTATCTATAAATAGAAGAGAGAGAAAGTGAGTGAGAGAGAGAGAGAATATTACAAAAAAACAAAAAGAGATGTAGAATGCACATGGAATTCATTATCAGAGAGATTGTTTGTAACACTAAACATTACGACTTGAAAGCAGAAAACGATTACACTAGAAAGCATTAAATCTACTCTAGAAAGAATTAAAAAGAATGGAGAGAGAATTATCCTCCTTGACGGTCGCTTGGAGGACAAGTCGGATGGGACGACGCTTGGATGATAGGGAATGGAGCAGGACGATGGAGGACGAAGTGGGAAGAGCGGGAACAGGTCAGCACGTCATCGTCGTCGTGGGATCCACTTCCGAATGGGGGATGAAAATTTGACTTTATTTCGCGAGAAGAATTCGGGGTGTGGGATAAGTTTCTCTTGAGCTTTGGAGAAGGAGAGAAGAGAAGGGATGAGAATTTCGCATGGAGGGGGTCTCCTTTTATAGTTGCAAGGAGTGAAGGCAATTTGGTCATTTTAATTTGAAGGGTCTTTAGTGACGGATAAAATCGTCGCTAAAGCTCCATCATGGATGTTGTGGGGCGGCCGCTCACGCACCTGCTCGCCTCCTCTGTGCACAACGCCTTCTCACGTTCTATCGATCTTAGCCGTCCGATCGTGAGATCGGATGACTTAACTCGCCCCTCCGCCTGCCTCCTCTATGCGCAATGCCTGCTTGGGATCTCGTGTAAGGTGCAGGCGTGCGATAGCACGTGGGCACTATTGAGTGCTCACGACCGCTTGATCGCAATCAGACAGCCGCCACGCCCACTCGCCTGCTCGCCCGCACCTCAATTAAGTGCTCTCACCCACTGCGCTACGACCGTAGATGGGCGGGCGCTTAACTTAATGATGAGTGGCTACTCATCATAGCTAAAAGGCCGAAATTAAGCTAGACACTAAGCAAAACAATATCAAATTAACACATAAAAAGGGTTAAGTGTGGGAATTAAAGAAAAGACCTAAAACTTTTAATGTGTGTTAAAATCTCCTAATTAGGTCACAAAAATAAGATATTCTGAAAACTAAAGAACAAATGATGATCCATGCATCAATTGAACACATAAACAAGTTTGAAAAGATAAATCAGAGGTAAAATCAATGTCTTAAATGTTCAATTAAGCACATGTAAAAATTTGAAAGCAATTGGACATCATTTAGGCTTAGAAATAAATAGATTACAATTAGGTCCTTCATGCATTACATTTCTACCCTTCAAAACTCCTTCTTGGACCTTTTTGCAAGCCGCAGGGACCCTTCTGTATGACTGCAGGGCCCTTCCAGCTATAGTTCTTCTCACTTTTGGACCTGCATGCTATTCTTCTACCCCTTCGTTTAAGGGTCTTCCTGCAAATTTTCCCTCATTTCAGAGAGAAGCCTGTGTTCTTCACGCGCACTGTAGCGCGCGAAGAACACTGCCATTCTCGACCGTCCATCGCACTTTTGATCTCGATCTGCGGCTGGAATCAAATGGAACCTTCGCGCGATTCGGTGCGTGCGTTCACCTCTCTTCCCAGATCTCATCTGACGGTCAGATCTCTCTCTTGACTCGCCGCGCGCTCTACCCATCTCATCCTCACCGCCGGCCTGATTCTGATTAACCTCACCCTTGCGGTGATCTCAGTCACTGAGCTGCTATTTAAGAACCTCAGTGGTGTCGCGCGCAGGGGATCGCTCCCTCCTACATCTCTTAGCGATCAATTCTTCCACTCCAGTCTCTCCTCCTCATCTAGACCCTGATTTCACAGCCACCGGCTGTGGAATCATCGCCTGCTCTCGACCCTCCTCGTCGCTAAGGACCTCGTAGCACCTGAGGACGACCCTGGAGTCTCACTAGCAGACTCTTCCCTCCGCTGGAGTCACCCTCCTCCTTTCTTCCTCCTTAGCCGCCGGCTAAGGACCCATAGGTCCCATTCTTCCTTTTAGTTTAGTTTCTAATTCTGCACAAGTAGTGTTAGATTTAGTTTACAGTAGTTTAGAATAGATTTAGTTTTAATTGTTAGTGTTTAATGTTAGCTGTAGTTAGATTAGTCTTAGGAGTAGAATTAGTATTAGATCCCCTCCCTCACCTCCTCTGATCAGTCCAGATCAGAGGGGAAGAATCATCTGTTCACTATTCAATTTATCTCCCTCTTCATGTTTTGTTTTTCCCATCATCCAGATTCTGATTCTTGTTTTTTTTTCCTTTTAACGACGAATTTTTCACCAATCACCCACACATCCGGACCCAATTCCAGATCTGATGGTGTACTGCCTCAGATCTGAAATTGGCGTCACAAGCACCATTTGGGGCTTCTCACTCACCCCATTTGTGTTCACAAAAGCCCCTTTTATTTTAGATTGATTGCCTCAGTTTGTCAGATTCACTTTAACATGGGTTTTGAAGAGATTTTGCTTTCTGAAATGTCTTGACAGATCTGACAAATTGAAGGGATTTTGGTTTTCCTTGAGGGCAAGGATTCTGAGAAGTTCTCTGGTGACAGAGAACAAATCAGAAGAGCCTTTCATGAATTTGCTTCTGCCTTGATCTGAATGCATTCGCTAGCTTTTATGAATTCCTTTAATGCATTCTTTTTCTGATTTGTCATTTCAGAACTGCCATACACCACCTGTTTGATAATTATTTTTGTATGGTGATTCTCTAACCTAAGGAGTTTTCCATACTCCTTAAGGTTGCAAGAAACTGGGATTATATGTTTTTGGTTTTAATTGATTGAGTTAAGTCTTCCTTCATGCTATCTATGGCATTAGGAAGACTAACTCAATGCCATTTGTGTTTTGATCTGAAATGATGCTTTTGATAAGGGCTTTTCCTTGTGGGTATTTGAACTGAATTCTTATGTGATTTTCGTGAGATTGATACCCTTATCAGATTTGGATTTCAACTCTTTAATTTTTAGTTTGTTCTGAATTTTCTCTTATTCCCAGTTATACAGTAAAATGCTGCAAACTGCAGCTACATTCCCCTCTTCTCTAAATTCTCCTCTTCTCTAAATTCCCCTCTCATCTGTGAATACTTTCCCCCTCTTCAAATGGACTAACTGCAGCAGTAGTTAGCCCATTTGACAGTGGCTTAAGCCACTGACACTGCTAAAACACCCTGAACAGCACATTCTCTTCCCTCTCCATCTTCTCTGACAGTAGCTTAACTGCTGTTTAAAATGAAATAAAAACTTAATTAACCCTCATTCCCTAAATTCCTACTAAAACCTAATTATACATACTTAATTTCACACTGTAAATATACATATCCATACTATTATAACTATAATATACAGCCTGATTATGTACGTAGACATACATAGATATACTGTAAATACTGTATAAACTTGTACATAAATCTATATACATATGTAATCTATGTAAATATATGTATAAATACTGAACTATTATGTATGTATTTACTGATTTATGTATATGTATATATACAGATTCATATTTACATATTTAGTAGCTATATTATAGAATAAATTAGCTAAATTAATAATTTAGAGCTATAATTAAGTAAATAAATCTATAGACTTAGGTTAACATATATAGTAAGTAATTTAAGTTAGTTAAAGTACAATTATACCTAGTATAGCTTACTGTAACTTAGTTTTATTTAAAACACACAGAACAGCTAGTTTAACTTAAATAAAATAGAAATAAATTCGTAAATATACAATAAAAATATGTATAAAATACTTAAGTATGTAAATTAAATCTGTATAAGGTCAATTAGACCATTTACTAACTATTTTATAAGTAATTAACTATTTAATCACCTAAATCAACCTGTACAATCAGCCTAGTTTAGCGAATTTATTTGTATAGTAAACATATTTAAAATTCAAAATTAATTAATCAATTATGTAGTATTATGTAAATACTTTATTAACCATATTTTATTTTATTTTATTTTATAATTTATGGCCCCCAAATCAAGGGCCAAAAGCACGAACAGACGCAGCTGCGCCTGATTTCCAGCGCACGATGTGGCGCTGGAATAGCACCACATCGTGTGCTGCAAGTCAAGCGCAGCCACATAAATATAATTTGTGTTACTGTTAGGCCAGTCGTCACGGGCGCCGGGCGCCCGAAGCACTGCCTTTGAACATATGACCCGATTACCCATTGAGCTCTGGTCTGAGTACTCTATCTGATTTGCGATAAATATGTGACGTGTGTGTGTGGCCGGGGGCCCGAGCGTGTGCGAGCATATGGCGTTGGGCTGAGGCCTGGAGCTGAGATTAAAGACATAATTAAGCCACCTAATCTGAGATTAGGGCACGCTTAGTAGAGGTCTGGTCCCACCCTTAGGGTGCTGTGTATCCCTCGAAAAGCGTGCCCGCAAACTAAACACGTTTTAAACTAATGATATTAGCCTAATCCCCTCCCCACCGCAGCCTCTGAAATATGCTAAGACAGAAGAGTTAACAAAGAGAAGAACAAAGAGTTAACACGAGAGAAAAAAGAAAAGAGTACAAGAACAACAGAGAAAAGAACAAGAGTAATAAAAAGAGAAAGAAGAATATGAATACTTAGAAGAAAACAGAAATATGAACACAAGAAGAACAGGAGTTAAGAATACAAAGAACAGAGACTTAATGAAGAAAGAAAGAGAAACAAAGAAAAAGAATAAGTAGTATACATACGTATAAGTAAATCTATATAATTACTAACAGAATAAAGTGACACTATAAACGTCGCTAAAGATCTCAGTTTTGCCTCTTTAGGTTGTATATAGTGTTTTCTGAGATTTAGCGACGCTTATATCTGTCACTGAAACTGCTGTATATGTTACTATACATAACAGACTAATAAGTTAAATTTCTACACCATTGCATTCTAATGTATTATATACTATTATGATAGTACTAATAGGATAACTTGTAAATACATAGTTTAGAGTATAATAATAGATTGTTTGATGCTTATTCATAGTTAGTATTTTTGCAAGCATTTCTTAGTAATTAGGTAAATAAAACACATTCATTCATTCTTTAATAAAATGTAAAGTTTTTTTTTTTGAATAAGAAGACAATTTTGAGATAATCAAGGAGTGACCGAATTAAATTCAATAAATTGCCTCCCAGTGAATGACCTGGAACAAAACCAGTAAAAATTAGATAAATAAGCAAATGATAATAATGGTTGTAATGACTGGAACTCACCCATACTCACCACTATACGACATCCTTAATGTTATATTATACACCCTATACTACAACGACATAATCAACAATTATTACCAACAAACATTTACAACAACCATTTTCACTATCATTATTTTGGCGCCGCTGCCGGGGAGGCAACGCTCTTTGCACCAAAATTTTCTTTTCATTCTTTTGTATATAGAAATTCTTCATTCATTCATTATAATTGCTTTTATTTTCCATTGAATTAATTGTGTATACATTCCTTTATTCTTTTACTAATCATTTGTTTTTTCCACAGCACTTGAGGAGGAGTGTCGTCTTCCTGGTGGAGTCGCTGCGCTCCAGATCCGTCTTCCTGGTGGAGTTTTGCCTCGAAGTCGCTGTAGGATTTTAGTATTAGTTTTAGTATAGATAGTTTTAGGTTTATTGATTAGGAGCAACTGTTAGTCATAAGTTGTGAGAGCTTGTTCTCACACAATTTTTGTAATAATTCTGGACTATCTGGACTTTATTTCTTTATCTTCTTAATTTCTTTCCTTACTTTTGAATTGCATATAAAATTTTTCAGAAAAAAATCAAAAAGACCTCATACTTATCTAGCAGCAGCATAACCTCAGGCATCCATTTTTAGGATTGCATTTCATTCCTGCTAGATTTTAATTCAAGTCAAATCTGCATTAGAAGATTGCTGGAGTCAGGTACGCATTTCTTACCTAACTCTAACTCCTGCCATATTTGCATTTGACTTAAAATTAAAGAAGACCACTACTTGTTCTGAATTTAGTAAAAAAGTGAAACGAGCAGCATAGAAAACACATTTTAATCACTTCAATTAAATCAAAAAGGAGATAGCAAAATTGGGTGAAACCATGTTTGAGATTTTAATCGCCTTGTGTTGAATGTTATCGTGCACACAGCACGATCACTTAAGGCCACAATACACGGGTTTCTACCTCATCTTTCTGCAACCATAGGATCTGGATCCGCACGCTCAGTCTAATCCAGATTCCCAGTGGATTCTAGAGGTCTGCACTTCGCTAGGTTTATCTTAGGATACGTACAATTGCTTGAAATAATTGTTTGCATATAACATACTTTGCGTAGCAGCCTCTAGGAAAAATTTTCTCCGATTCATTTCGATTGATTGGTCTTCTTGAATTGAGATTTTATTGGGATTCTTCTGTTTTATTGTGAACGTTAAAAATTTTTTTTTTTCCCATTGAGTTGGATCGAATTAGAGTAAACGGGATTTCAAAAAAAAAAAAAAAAAAAAACCAACTCAATGGAAGGTAGGAGATCCCAAAACCCAGAACTTGTACTCCCCTTGGGTACTGCTACCCAAGCTACTGCATCATCTTCTTTGCCTTCCACTTCTAATCCCTTACCTCCTGAGTCTCAAAATACTTTCCACAATCCCCCTCGCCAAGAGGATGATCTTGATTCTTCACACTTTGAGGATTTTGAAGAACTTCCTCCAGACTTAGTTGCACATCCTCTACCACAGCAACCACCTATCCCTAGGTTCCAACCTCCACCTTATCCTAATCATCCTAATCCACCCCCGGAGAGAGGACCTATGCCTCATCTTCAGCACCTTTTCGATACACAACTACAAATGAATACCTTAACCCAACAGGTGCAACAGCTTGCTCAAGCTGTAAATCTATTAGCTAACCCCCAACCACAACCACTTCAACCTAGAAATCCTCAGGCACCACCCCAACCCCGTAGACCTCAACTACGAGATTATTATAATCCCGCAGTTGCCCAACCAATGCCTGTGGTACGTTATCCCAATGGGGGTCGTGCTGCTGAACTGAAGCCGAACATTATAGCACTCATTCCTCACTTCCATGGACTTGCTTCTGAGGACCCTTTTCAGCATTTAGAGGAGCTGAAGAATCTTGCCCAAACTTTGGGTCCGCAAGGACATGATCAGCACACGCTTTTGATGAAAATGTTCTCCTTTTCATTAAAAGATAAGGCAGCCTTTTGGTTTAGAACACTTGCACGGACTACACCTATAGATTCCTGGGCTTCTTTAGAACACGAGTTCTTAAAGAAGTACTTTCCTGTAGGCCGCACTAATGCCTTAAGGCGTGCCATCACCACCTTCACCCAGAATTTAGGAGAACCTATGCACGAGGCTTGGGAGAGATTCCATGAGCTTTTGAGAAAATGTCCCCACCATGGTGTCCCACGCTGGCAACAGGTTCAGATCTTCTACCATGGGCTCCATGATGACACACGGAATTTTGTAGATGCCGCTTGTGGAGGCAATTTCCTGTGTCGGGACGAGGACTCAGCCTTTGAGCTCTTTGAAGGCATGGCCGAAAACTCTATTAACAATGCTTCAATGAGCGTGTTTAATAGAAAGTCCTCACATTCCCACTCACACACGGGGGTACATGAAGCCCAATCCAGTAGCAAAGACTTAGAGATAGTGGCTAGTCAACTGGATAAAGTGGGCTTAATCGAGAAGAAAGTAGATGAAGTATGGAAATTTCTCTCAAAACACCCATCTTCTTCTCAGTCACCAGCACAAAACACTTCTTCTCAGTTTCCCACAGGGAGGGAAACTGTGAATAACCTTTCTGTGACACAAACTGCATTACCGGATTTTCCATTTCCATATCCTTCACCGGTTGGAGGAACCTTTGTTCCTCCCTTCACTAACTTCCCTGCACCTTCTGGAGCTTCGGAGGAGCTTCATGCCATTCACAATGATCCTTTCACACAAACCTATAACCCTGGATGGCGTAATCATCCAAATTTCTCGTGGTCGGGAAATTCACAAAGACCTCCTTTTCAACAACCGTCTGCACCACCATTACACAACCCGATCCGAGCACCACCTCCACAATCACACGGATATCCACCGCGTACCTACCAGCAACCCCAACCCAGGCCCACCCAATACTCTCAATCTGGGCCTACACGAGATGACCAGTTGGGGTCTATCATGAATGCTCTTGCTGATATGCAACAACAGAATATTGCTATGCAGCAGAGACAGGACGCGGCCTTAGCTGAGATGAGAGCCCAGCTATCACACTTGACGGAGTCCCGTCAACCACATTCACTCCCATCCCAAGCACAACCCAACCCTAGGAACATACCTGCTCAAAGGTATGTCCAACCTAGACCAGCACTGCAAGACCAAACACATGACATTTCACAACCAGTGCATAACACTGAATCAACATGATCTTGAGATTATTTGATAATGGAGCCGTTGAGATCACTGAACTTGACAAATCTGAACCCTTTATTGTTAATGGACAAAGACTGAAACCTTTCATTGAGCCGCATGATCTCAGACTTGTCAATTCCACCATTTCGCTCCTACATTTTGAGCTACCAACTAAGTTTTCGCCTAGCTGAAGGCGTTAAACTTAGCAAACACCTACCCTTGTATATAGCTGTTTTACACCTTTCTTACTCTTGCCTTTATTTGCATATAGTGTCTACCCTTGCATTCTGAGCATACATTCATTGACACACATGTCATGCATTTCACTTCCTAGCCCGACTGTTCACTCTGATCCTAGATCAGACTTAAAATCGTCCACACAGAGATTGTATCTCCTCATTCCGACTTTCTTCCATCACCCAGTCTAGGATAGTGAAAAGCAGAGCATGCATTTGCATCCACCCTTTCATTCAATGAGGACATTGAAACATTTAAGCATGGGGGGGTGTAAATGGTAAACCATTTAAACCAAAATGCAATTGTAGACACAACTATAGTACATATAGTATTATCAAAAAATTATATACTTCAAAAAAAAAAAAAAAAAAATTGAAAAAATTTTTGAAAAAAAATTACAAAGCTAAAAATACAAAAATAACAAATCAGAAAAATTCCAAAAATACAATAAGGGACATGTACTTCATTATCAAAGGAGGACATTCATTTCAAGAGG
Source organism: Thalassia testudinum (assembly GCA_037157565.1). Lineage (NCBI taxonomy): Eukaryota > Viridiplantae > Streptophyta > Magnoliopsida > Alismatales > Hydrocharitaceae > Thalassia > Thalassia testudinum. The sequence goes on from JAZHRO010000014.1 coordinate 63,233,782, forward strand.
GGAGGGAGAGAAAGAAAAAGAAAAAGAAAGAAATGATAAGTGATCTTATAGCTAAAATAAAAAAATAATAGAATAAGTGTATATGGACATTCAACCGTTACTGGTTTGACCTGCCGGGCCATAGAAGCTTGGTACAAGCTTAGGCTTAATACACTTCGAGCCTTGACAAGATAGACCACAGTCTCTCCTAACTTTAGGATAATTCTTGTACCTGAGTCACCAGTACAGGATTCGTTGGTTTGCTTTGACTTAGGAGTCTAGGTAACCTTGGCTTACACTACACAGTGTCAGGAAAGACCACTTGAACCTAAGCCTCAACCCTTGTGTTCATTAGGGAAGGTGGAGTCCTTACCTGTGCGTGCAGGTAGACTCTTTGTCCGAATCTTTAGTTTTGTGTCTAGGAGAAGCTCTTTCCACAAAAGAAATCCACCCACCAAATACAGTGCGCTCTGCCAAATAAGTTTCGGAGACATACTGTTCAAAAAAAAAAAAAAAAAAAAAAAAAAAAAAAAAAAAAGGGTCAAGTATGTCTCCAAAAAGTTTGAAAAACTACTCTTCCACCAAAAATGTTTTCAGGGTTCAAAACAATACCCTGTTTATCCAAAAAAAAAAAAGAAAAAAAAAATCTTCTCTGAGCCACAAATACAATAAGGGTTGTGATTGAATACCATCAATTTTTGAGAGTCATCCGAAAACATGAGCTGAAGTTAGGACCAACCTAGACTTAAAAAGAAGTGAAACCCCGGGATTGAGCCTTAGAATTCACCTGGTTAGTCCTGACTTATCACAAAGCACAGCCATAACTTCATAGCATTCTGAGTCTCTGTAAAAACCCCCTGAGTCCTGGAATTCGACTTAAGGTTTAAATATCAAGAATCCTTGTTGGTTGAGAGATGGTCTATGTCATTTAAGCCTCGAGTTCTGGTAGGTTATCCTCAATAACCAGGTTCTCACAATGTCCAAAAACACAGTTGGTTTATTGAAAAAAAATTTTTTTAGCTTAAAGATCATCATAAAACACTTAAAAATTTTTGAAGGAAGAAAAAGATATCTTTACACACTTACCTTGCTGATACTTAAATTGCCTTACACTTCAACAGATTGTTTGCTAAGGGACTAGCAAAACGTAAGCATGGGGGTATGATGAGTGGCTACTCATCATAGCTAAAAGGCCGAAATTAAGCTAGACACTAAGCAAAACAATATCAAATTAACACATAAAAAGGGTTAAGTGTGGGAATTAAAGAAAAGACCTAAAACTTTTAATGTGTGTTAAAATCTCCAAATTAGGTCACAAAAATAAGATACTCTGAAAACTAAAGAACAAATGATGATCCATGCATCAATTGAACACATAAACAAGTTTGAAAAGATAAATCAGAGGTAAAATCAATGTCTTAAATGTTCAATTAAGCACATGTAAAAATTTGAAAGCAATTGGACATCATTTAGGCTTAGAAATAAATAGATTACAATTAGGTCCTTCATGCATTACATTTCTACCCTTCAAAACTCCTTCTTGGACCTTTTTGCAAGCCGCAGGGACCCTTCTGTATGACTGCAGGGCCCTTCCAGCTATAGTTCTTCTCACTTTTGGACCCGCACGCTATTCTTCTACCCCTTCGTTTAAGGGTCTTCCTGCAAATTTTCCCTCATTTCAGAGAGAAGCCTGTGTTCTTCACGCGCACTGTAGCGCGCGAAGAACACAGCCATTCTCGACCGTCCATCGTACTTTTGATCTCGATCTGCAGCTGGAATCAAATGGAACCTTCGCGCGATTCGGTGCGTGCGTTCACCTCTCTTCCCAGATCTCATCTGACGGTCAGATCTCTCTCTTGACTCGCCGCGCGCTCTACCCATCTCATCCTCACCGCCGGCCTGATTCTGATTAACCTCACCCTTGCGGTGATCTCAGTCACCGAGCTGCTATTTAAGCACCTCAGTGGTGTCGCGCGCAGGGGATCGCTCCCTCCTACATCTCTTAGCGATCAATTCTTCCACTCCAGTCTCTCCTCCTCATCTAGACCCTGATTTCACAGCCACCGGCTGTGGAATCATCGCCTGCTCTCGACCCTCCTCATCGCTAAGGACCTCGTAGCACCTGAGGACGACCCTGGAGTCTCACTAGCAAACTCTTCCCTCCGCTGGAGTCACCCTCCTCCTTTCTTCCTCCTTAGCCGCCGGCTAAGGACCCATAGGTCCCATTCTTCCTTTTAGTTTAGTTTCTAATTCTGCACAAGTAGTGTTAGATTTAGTTTACAGTAGTTTAGAATAGATTTAGTTTTAATTGTTAGTGTTTAATGTTAGCTGTAGTTAGATTAGTCTTAGGAGTAGAATTAGTATTAGATCCCCTCCCTCACCTCCTCTGATCAGTCCAGATCAGAGGGGAAGAATCATCTGTTCACTATTCAATTTATCTCCCTCTTCATGTTTTGTTTTTCCCATCATCCAGATTCTGATTCTTGTTTTTTTTTCCTTTTAACGACGAATTTTTCACCAATCACCCACACATCCGGACCCAATTCCAGATCTGATGGTGTACTGCCTCAGATCTGAAATTGGCGTCACAAGCACCATTTGGGGCTTCTCACTCACCCCATTTGTGTTCACAAAAGCCCCTTTTATTTTAGATTGATTGCCTCAGTTTGTCAGATTCACTTTAACATGGGTTTTGAAGAGATTTTGCTTTCTGAAATGTCTTGACAGATCTGACAAATTGAAGGGATTTTGGTTTTCCTTGAGGGCAAGGATTCTGAGAAGTTCTCTGGTGACAGAGAACAAATCAGAAGAGCCTTTCATGAATTTGCTTCTGCCTTGATCTGAATGCATTCGCTAGCTTTTATGAATTCCTTTAATGCATTCTTTTTCTGATTTGTCATTTCAGAACTGCCATACACCACCTGTTTGATAATTATTTTTGTATGGTGATTCTCTAACCTAAGGAGTTTTCCATACTCCTTAAGGTTGCAAGAAACTGGGATTGTATGTTTTTGGTTTTAATTGATTGAGTTAAGTCTTCCTTCATGCTGTCTATGGCATTAGGAAGACTAACTCAATGCCATTTGTGCTTTGATCTGAAATGATGCTTTTGATAAGGGCTTTTCCTTGTGGGTATTTGAACTGAATTCTTATGTGATTTTCGTGAGATTGATACCCTTATCAGATTTGGATTTCAACTCTTTAATTTTTAGTTTGTTCTGAATTTTCTCTTATTCCCAGTTATACAGTAAAATGCTGCAAACTGCAGCTACATTCCCCTCTTCTCTAAATTCTCCTCTTCTCTAAATTCCCCTCTCATCTGTGAATACTTTCCCCCTCTTCAAATGGACTAACTGCAACAGCAGTTAGCCCATTTGACAGTGGCTTAAGCCACTAACACTGCTAAAACACCCTGAACAGCACATTCTCTTCCCTCTCCATCTTCTCTGACAGTAGCTTAGCTGCTGTTTAAAATGAAATAAAAACTTAATTAACCCTCATTCCCTAAATTCCTACTAAAACCTAATTATACATACTTAATTTCACACTGTAAATATACATATCCATACTATTATAACTATAATATACAGCCTGATTATGTACGTAGACATACATAGATATACTGTAAATACTGTATAAACTTGTACATAAATCTATATACATATGTAATCTATGTAAATATATGTATAAATACTGAACTATTATGTATGTATTTACTGATTTATGTATATGTATATATACAGATTCATATTTACATATTTAGTAGCTATATTATAGAATAAATTAGCTAAATTAATAATTTAGAGCTATAATTAAGTAAATAAATCTATAGACTTAGGTTAACATATATAGTAAGTAATTTAAGTTAGTTAAAGTACAATTATACCTAGTATAGCTTACTGTAACTTAGTTTTATTTAAAACACACAGAACAGCTAGTTTAACTTAAATAAAATAGAAATAAATTCGTAAATATACAATAAAAATATGTATAAAATACTTAAGTATGTAAATTAAATCTGTATAAGGTCAATTAGACCATTTACTAACTATTTTATAAGTAATTAACTATTTAATCACCTAAATCAACCTGTACAATCAGCCTAGTTTAGCGAATTTATTTGTATAGTAAACATATTTAAAATTCAAAATTAATTAATCAATTATGTAGTATTATGTAAATACTTTATTAACCATATTTTATTTTATTTTATTTAATAATTTATGGCCCCCAAATCAAGGGCCAAAAGCACGAACAGACGCAGCTGCGCCTGATTTCCAGCGCACGATGTGGCGCTGGAATAGCACCACATCGTGTGCTGCAAGTCAAGCGCAGCCACATAAATATAATTTGTGTTACTGTTAGGCCAGTCGTCACGGGCGCCGGGCGCCCGAAGCACTGCCTTTGAACATATGACCCGATTACCCATTAAGCTCTGGTCTGAGTACTCTGTCTGATTTGCGATAAATATGTGACGTGTGTGTGTGGCCGGGGGCCCGAGCGTGTGCGAGCATATGGCGTTGGGCTGAGGCCTGGAGCTGAGATTAAAGACATAATTAAGCCACCTAATCTGAGATTAGGGCGCGCTTAGTAGAGGTCTGGTCCCACCCTTAGGGTGCTGTGTATCCCTCGAAAAGCGTGCCCGCAAACTAAACACGTTTTAAACTAATGATATTAGCCTAATCCCCTCCCCACCGCAGCCTCTGAAATATGCTAAGACAGAAGAGTTAACAAAGAGAAGAACAAAGAGTTAACACGAGAGAAAAAAGAAAAGAGTACAAGAACAACAGAGAAAAGAACAAGAGTATTAAAAAGAGAAAGAAGAAGATGAATACTTAGAAGAAAACAGAAATATGAACACAAGAAGAACAGGAGTTAAGAATACAAAGAACAGAGACTTAATGAAGAAAGAAAGAGAAACAAAGAAAAAGAATAAGTAGTATACATACGTATAAGTAAATCTATATAATTACTAACAGAATAAAGTGACACTATAAACGTCGCTAAAGATCTCAGTTTTGCCTCTTTAGGTTGTATATAGTGTTTTCTGAGATTTAGCGACGCTTATATCTATCACTGAAACTGCTGTATATGTTACTATACATAACAGACTAATAAATTAAATTTCTACACCATTGCATTCTAATGTATTATATACTATTATGATAGTACTAATAGGATAACTTGTAAATACATAGTTTAGAGTATAATAATAGATTGTTTGATGCTTGTTCATAGTTAGTATTTTTGCAAGCATTTCTTAGTAATTAGGTAAATAAAACACATTCATTCATTCTTTAATAAAATGTAAAGTTTTTTTTTTTGAATAAGAAGACAATTTTGAGATAATCAAAGAGTGACCGAATTAAATTCAATAAATTGCCTCCCAGTGAATGACCTGGAACAAAACCAGTAAAAATTAGATAAATAAGCAAATGATAATAATGGTTGTAATGACTGGAACTCACCCATACTCACCACTATACGACATCCTTAATGTTATATTATACACCCTATACTACAACGACATAATCAACAATTATTACCAACAAACATTTACAACAACCATTTTCTCTATCATTACTTAAGCGCAAGTGCGTCCCAACAGTTGGATCTTGATCCAACGAAAGGGAAATGTTGATGCGGATGCCATTAGCGGGTGTGTGCAGATGATTGGGTGGCCAAGATGGCACCACGTGGTGCCATCTTGGCCGTCCATCTTCTGGATGATGTAGATGGTGCCATGGTTGTCGGATTGAGTCGATTTTCGCGTCGTTAGGCTGCGATCATCGATTCGAATCCATCCGTGTAGTTTTGTTGTTTGAAGTGTGGATTGACACCATCTTTGTCCTTGATCTTCTAGCATTCCTTAGTCTCTATCTGATGTTACAGGTGTCTGATTAGACCGATCTTGGAGTCATTGAACTCCAATCGTTGCCCTGATCACATCTGTATGGTTGGATCTTTGATCCGAGGCCCTGATAAAAAGTTTGCCTTGTCCCTGAACATAAAAGAAGACAATTAACCTCCATTTTCTTCAAACTAATGAAAATGCAAGATGATGCATGTTATGCAATATTTATAGTATGCAATGCAATTATATACTTAAGAACATGCATAAATAGACATCTTAAGTAGTGTAACCATGTTTACATCAAACCTCCATGCCTATCTTTTGCTAGTCCCTAGCAGAAACTATATGTTATTTATAAAAGAATCAGGTTGGATTATTTGGGCATGACTTATTTTAAATCATGAAGAAAATGTCTACTTAGGATCTGAACTTTCAAAGATACAACAGTGCCTGGGTATCTACCAAAATAAAAATCGTCTCAAGCCCTCGTTTTATTCAAAGAAAGAAATTTCTTTATCTCTTTTTCTTCTTTTCTAATTTTTTTGGATTTTCGAGTTTTAGTGTTTAGGAGTGGCTTTCTATGGCCATTCAACTCACCCAAGATTTGATGAGAACCCTAAGTTCTAAGCATCTTATTGTGATTGTGACAGACTCGTTGACCGATAGTAAAAGCAGACTTCGAATTTCTACGCCTCTAGGTGACCTAAAAAGTGAATTCTGCCTAAATGTGTATCTTTACAATCGGTAGCTTCCTCCCTACTTTTATATTTACGGGATCAACACAAGGGTGAATCTAGTGTATATCTCCACGGTTTATTCTACTTCTCCGCTTCTTCCTAAGTGTTTTGGGAATTTTCAGTGCATTTATTGAGCTGGGGTTCTAGACAACCAGTCGATGAGCTATTACCACCAACAACTTACCAACCATACTCGTGCAGCGAAGTGTGGCTTATTTTTTTATTTTCTTTTCTCCTTTTCTTTTTCTTTTCTTTTTGACCCTTTTTTTTTTTTTGAGTAGGTGGCTTCCTTGGTCTAAGATTTACCTATAGGTAGTAAAAAGAGAAGGGTCCAGTGACTAGGCTCTGGAAAACCTACCTATGGGCTGTTACCCAAGATAGCTTGCTAGCCATATCACCCTAGAAGGTTTATTAGCTACCCAATTTCTATTAAAATCATTGAACAACGAGTCAATGCAAAGAAAGTGTGTAGATGCTTAAAACTCAAAATTTCCTCAAATCAGAGGGCAGTTTGATAAGTCATGTACTTATTACCCAAACTTATTTACTCTAATTGCATTAGAATTAAGATGGTGAGGACTCAAAAAACAAATCAACATTTTAGTTGATACACGGGCTGATTAAGTCCAAAGACCTGAAGGGTCTTTGTGTTCAGATTATAATGTAGTATTTCCTAAGATTGAAAATTTTCTTAAACCCAAGTTCTCTTTCCAAATTCCACAATTTTTTAAAAAATATAAATAGAAGAAAATAAAATAAATCTATGGAGCTGACAAATAAACTCAAGGAGGAATATCCACTCCCCCATGCCTATCTAATGCAATGTCCTCATTGTAATAAAAAGACATAAAATAGAGTGGAATAGAGTAGAAAGTACCTGAATTGAGTGAATGTCAGGTCTGCTCCAAGATAAAAACTAAAAAGAACTATATACGTGCTGAATTTAATGCCTTCAGGTAGGCACACTATACAAAGAATAGAAATAAAGAATTCACAGGTGCAGGTTAGAATCAGAATAAAAAGATGAAACCTCTAACATACCAGCAGAGGTCCACAAATGTGGACCAGATTGTGGTGCAGACCCATACCCATAATCGAGAATATCTAAGGTTCTAGATAAGAATTACCCAAAACCTAAAATCAGTATGCACTCGGGGTTGGGCCTGCAATTTATGAGGATGCAACCCAGGACCAAAAAGTCAGGTTAGAAAGAATTCAAGCTCCAAAGGATAATCAATGAATATGTGCTTGGGCTGGTCATCCTTAGAACAGATGTCATAAGTGTCCAGGTTTGATGGTTTCAGATCAATTGGAACCCTCAGACTTAATCTTCTATTTCCTCCAAAGTTTGCTTCCCAAATTAGAACTTCCCAACTTCTATTCTCCTCATTCAAAATGTAATGTTTCAGGACCTCCTGCATATTAATCACCCCATCCGAAATCTCCAAGTCTAAAAGATGTGGCTGAATCAGAATTGACTTGAGTCTAGTTATCTGAAAAATAGAATCATCGATAAGCTCAATGGGGTGTAACTGACAATCAGGGAATTTGATTTAATCCTCCAGAAAATGCGATTCTGGATCCATAATGTGAGCCCCAATAAAATCAGTTTCCTTAGTTATTGGGCTATCAAATGATCTTTCAGATTACTCAAGCCCAATCATCTCACAAAAAACATATTCTGTAAACTCACGTGAGACTTCGCAAATTGAACCTTCACCATCAGAATCAAAGAAATCAAGATCTGTATTAATGTATGTCCCAAAATCATCTGTCACTTTCTAATCCATGGAGACATACGTTTCCTCGTACCCTGGCTCAGGAATCTCAAGTAAAGAAATCAGATCATCCATAATTGGTTGCTCTAATTCAATCTAGTCAGCCTCGTAACACATGTCCCCCCCAATAGGTGCATGAGCGGGTTCTGAAATTGGCTTTCCTGAAGGGGGTTCATCATGTGAATAATCCCACGAATGAACCAAAGCAACCATAAATCTCATCGTCAATTTCGCTAACTTCCCAAGTAGAAACTCACCTAGGTTCTTATCCTTAACATCCTTAAGCCAATCCAACAAATACCCGTTCAAATCATCAATCATTTCAATTAGAGGCTCCAATCTTTCAATGGAAGGTGTTGGCTGAACTTCTAAAGTTTGTATGATATTCCTCAAGTTAGCCAGAACCTTATCTTGAACCTGGTTACCCTGAACCAAATGAGTTGGTTCAGGGTTAGGCAGGTTTGGGATCAGTGCAAAGGAGTTAACGAATTGAGTTTCGTTATACCCTTCCTGATAATAGGTCATTTTGGATTGTTCAAAAGGTAGTGATGACCTAAAGGCAGTGTAATCAGAGGATGGGTAAGGATCGGTGTATCCTTCTTGATTGCAGATCGAATTAGGCTGTCCATGAAAGGTTGACGATCTATAACCGATGTGGCTCTGAGAAGGATAGAAATCACAATCATAGTGTTCAGGGTTAGACCATAAACAAGGAGGTCTGGAACTGTATCCTCAATCCGAGTTATCCCGACTAACTAATGGTTGATTACAGCACAAGTCAGGATAATCGTCATGGTGAGGATAATTCAAAACAGGAGGGAAAGAGTGGGAATGCACATAATATGTGGAAGGATTCATGATAAGTGGGAGGAAGAAAGGTGCCCTGCAATACAAGCAATCAAACCTATCCTTAAGTTGGCTAGCCTAAAGACCTACAGACTCCCAAAACCCATCTTGAGATAGAGAAACGATTTGATCTGCTTCTTTCTATTCAATCCAACCAGTTAGAAGGAGGGATTGGGGAGAAGGTTCTTCCTTCGGCTTGCGCCTCTGGTTCTTAGCATACCCCCCAGCCGCGATCGTTTAATTTTGCTCCCCTAGCTAGACATCAGATTAAACAGTAGAAATAGACTAATCGAAAATAATCTCATTCTGGGCTTTGAAGAGCGAGTCAAATCCTTAAGGCCAATGTCTACTCTGTTTTATTTAGGGCTAGGTTTGAATGTGCTTTGGAATGTGTTGGGCCCTTTATCTGGGTTGTGCCCTTAATTATTGATTGATTTGTGTGTGCGTGCACAATCAATGATTTCCAAGCAAGATTACTTTTGATGCGGTAAATTTTAGGGTTCAAATCTTGCTTAGTAGGTTTTAGGATTCAACTTTAGGTGTTTTCAAACAAGTTTTGTTGGCACACCAGGTTTTGAAAGCATAGGTGAAGATGTTTACTTTGAAGCTTAAAAGAATGTAGAGTGCCTGGTAAATCCCTAATAGTTGAACTTATGTGGCAGCTACTTGATAGTTGATTTTAATTGAAGTGGTGCAACCTAATCAACTCAAACAATTAGCCTATTGCACCACTTAATTAGGCACACAAGTGATTACCTAATCTGATTTCTACTCAATTATGTGTTTGGATGTGTGTACTGGCTCCAAAGATTGGTTTACCAGTTGAGTTTGAAAATGAGATGAGGTTGTGTACCTCTATGAGATTTTTTTCAAATTTTTCTTTTTAAATGTGGAGGTTGAGGCGAGTGTGGGTGTCAAACAAACAAACAAAACTAACCTTAGAGTTTATAAAAATACTTAGGTTGATTGATGTTTGTGTTATTATGTGGTGAAATGAAAACTAATGGGTGGGAGGTGGGGGATAACTTATAGAACCTTCAACCACACTTTACTCCAAGCTACCGCTTTTGCTCGTCTCAAAAGAGTACCTGCAATCACAATAAGAAAGGAGAGAAGTGAGGTAAATGATTTGTAAGTTGGAAAATGCGAAAAAAAGAAATTAAATAGCGTTGCCTCCCCGGCAACGGCGCCAAAATGTTGAAGCTACGAGTTACTATGCTATCGTATTTGGTTTGAAAAACCTATTGTCGTAGTATGAAAGCAAAGAACTCGTGTTCAACAAATAAAATTTATACCAGAATAGAAATCCCAGGTCGAACTTAGGGAGGCAGACATTTGATTTAAAAATACGTGTTTGTTTTATTTGTCACAAAGTAAATTAATTGATTAGAAACTATTTACAAATAAAAGAGAGTGAGAGAGTGAGAGAGAGAGAATATTACAAAAAAAACAAAAAGAGATGTAGAATGCACATGGAATTCATTATCAGAGAGATTGGTTGTTGCACTAAACATTATGATTAGAAAGTAGAAAATGATTACACTAGAAAGCAGTAAATCTACTCTAGAAAGCATTAAAAAGAATGGAGAGAGAATTATCCTCCTCGACGGTCACTTGGAGGATGAGCCAGACGGGACGACACCTGGATGACGGGGAACAAAGCAGGACGAAGGAGGACGAAGTGGGAAGTGCAGGAACGGGGTAGCACGTCGTCATCGTCGCAGGATCCACTCAGGACGTGGGATGAAAATTTACTTTATCTCGCGAGAAGCATCTCGAGTGTGGGACAAGCTTCCCTTGAGCTTTGGAGAGCGAGAGAAGAGAAGGGATGAGAATTTTGTGTGGTGGGGGTCTCCTTTTATAGTTGCAAGGAGTGAGGGCAATTTGGTCATTTTAATTTGAAAAACATTAAATTGGGGTCATTAGTGATGGATAAAACCGTCGCTAAAGCCCCATCGTGGGCATAGTGGGGCAGTCGCTCGTGCACCCACTCGCCTCCTCTGCACACAACGCCTTCTCACGTTCTGCCGATCTCATGATCGGACAGCTTAACTCACCCCTCCGCCCACCTCCACTCCGCGCAACACTCTCATGCGATCTTGCGTAAGGCACGGTAGTGCGATAGCACATGGGTGCTATTAAGCACTCACAACTGCTCGATCTCAATCAGATGGCCGCCATGCCCGCTCACCCGCTCGCCCGCACCTACCTCTTGCGATTCGAATGCAAGCCTACGCCTCGCTTAAGCGCTCTCGCCTACTGCCCTACGCGTACGGATGGGCGGGTGCTTAACCTAAGCACGAGTGCATCTTAGCCATTGGATCTTGATTCAACGGTGGGGAAACATTGATGCGGATGCCTTCAGTGGGTGCGTGCAGATGATTGGGCGGCCGAGATGGTGGCATGTGGTGCCATCTTGGCCATCCATCTTCTGGATGATGTGGATGGTGCCACGGTTGTCAGATTGAGTCGATTTTCATGTCATTAGGCTGCAATCGTCGATCTGAATCCATTCGTGTGATCATATTTGTCGTTTGAAGTGCAGATTTGCACCATCTTGGCCCTTGATATTCTAGGGTTCCTTGCCCTCTATCTGATGATACAGGTGTCTGATTAGTGCGATCATGGAGTCATTTAACTCTAATCGTCACCCTGATCACATCTGTACGGTTGGATCTTCAATCTGAGGCCCCGATAAAAGGTTTGCCCTGTCCTTAAACATAAAATAAAATAATTAACCTCCATTTTATTCAAACTAATCTAAATGCAAGATGATGCATGTTATGCAATATTTATAGTATGCAATGCAATTCTATGATTAAGAACATGCATGAATAGACATCTTAAGTAGTGTAAACATGTTTACATCAGGGAACAACCACAAGGGCCATATTATTGGTACTGGCCAAATTGGTAACTCATCCACATCTTTTGATAATGTGCATCTAGTTAGTGGATTAAAACACAATCTTCTTAGTCTAATTCAAATCTGCGATAAAGGACAAAATTACTTTCAATTCAAATGGTTTTAAAATAAGAAATAAAGAAACCAAAGAAATTCTTCTAAAATGAAACAGACATTGACGGAAAGCCATTTTCGCACATTTGAAAGTCGTCGAAAGTCGTAGTATAGTCACGCAAAAACGTTCGTCAAAAATATTGCTTTTAAAATAATGAGACTTTGAGTCCTGGTCGTTCATCTTTGAGAGGCGTGTTTCTATTTTTGAAATCGATCTTAAAGCCGCTCTACTTAATATTCTGGTGCGCAATATATAAGAGGTTAAAGAACAGGCACTTAAATCATGCAAATAAAATAATCATTCAGCTCATGGTGATTTCAAACACATAAAGAGAGATATATATATATAAATGCATTTTCATTCATTCATTGGGGGAGAGTTGTTTGTACAGGAAATCTAGAGGAAAGCTTATACAGGAATGCTTGAAATTAAACCTAGCTACCAGAAAACGATTGCATACAAGAATCGACGGGGGGATTTCGCATGCATCATTGGGGGAGAAGAGAAAGTACTCTACTAATCAGTAAATGAAAGCAGTAAAAATTATGAAAAGCATGATCTAGAGCTAAAAGAGTAGAGGGCATTCAGGGGTGGTCCCCGATGGCCTTGGAGTGGTTGAGAAGAGAATGAGGGGCGGCCAATGTAGCTTAGCCCGACCCTTGGAGAGAGGAATGGTTGATCTAGCATCCTGGCATGGTGTCCTCCATGGTGGTGGTAGTGAGCTCGTGGAGGTGGAGTGAGTGGCTAAGTGGAGGTGGCGTGAATGGCACCAATGGAGAGCAATTGCCAAGTGAGTGAATGGGTGCCAATGGCCACCCATGGGGTCTTTCTGTAGACCCAATGGAAGCTCTCTAGAGAATTATGGAATTCTCTAGAGAGGCCTATGGTGGGAGCTCGTGGGAGAGAGAGAGAGAGGGTGGATGGTGGTTTTTAGATCCACCAAATGTGGATCTAAAAACTGAATGGCTCTTGGTTGCTATTTTTGGCAACCAAGGCAACCACACAAGGTAGAGAGTTCTAGAGAACTCTAGGCTAGATATTTTCATGTGGATGGTGTGTGTGGGTGTGTGTGGGTCGAAACTTAGGTGGCTAGGTTGATTAGGTTGGGTTCTAGTGGGTTTAGGTCAAGGTAGGTCTCAAATTGGGGTTATAAACCTTAATTCACTAAGGTAAAGTGCAATTAAACTTAATACAAGCTTAATTGGGTGTGTGAAAACTTAATTGAGAGTAAAACAACTCAATTAAGTCAGGTCTAGGTCAATTGGACTCTCACTGAGTCCAATTGGATAGTGTGTGCTGAGATCAGGGCTCAATTGGACTCAATGAGTCCAATTAAATAGGCTGATGGAATTGACTAAGATCCAAGTCAATTAGGTTTAGTGAGGACCTAATTAGGTCCTCATCCTTAGGGAGGTGTAGAGGTGATGTACTAGGGTTAGGCCACCTTAATTTAGGTTCCTATGGGGTTGGAATCGGGCTTAGGGACCTAGAGATCCAAGATCAAGGCTTAAATCTCAAAACTGGAATTGGAGAGTAGTATCGGACATCTAATTATATAATCAGACATCTTATACTCAAAATTTAGAAGTCCAGACTTGTTGTCTGGATGTCCAGTCAGAGTCAGGAAGGATTTCGGGTTCTGTTTTGGGTATTCTGCAGAAATTGGACGTTTGACAAAGTGTCTGGACGTCCAATAACACTGCAGAAGTGGGTTTGAAGTGTGCGGGAGTTGGCGAAGGGTCCTGGACGTCTTAAAACTTATCTGGACGTCTAGAGAAGGGTTGGAACTGGGGTTTTAGGGCTTCGTAGGGTGTTGTGACCTAATCTAAGGGTGGCTAAGGCTTGGGGAAGTCTCTAGGCTATCCTAGGGCTAGGATGGACCTAAGCTCTTCACATTTTACTGCTTTATTTCTACATAATAGAATAGCAAACCTTTAGCTCCCTTACATCATTATTCCTACATCTAAACTAGGCCTTTTGCTGCAGCTCTGCTATAACTCCTGTTATTCCTGATCCAGCTTCAGATCCAGCTCCTGATCAGCTTATTCCATGCAATCGACATAATGCACTTAATCAGCACATTATAAAATTATTTTATGCATACCTAAAGAAAAGCAGTAAAGATGCAGATAATGCGTATGCATGCATGAATAACCCTAACTTATGCTAAGTCCTAGCTTAATCTAGGCCAATTAAGACCTATAATTGTTGTGCAATCATACCCCCATGCCTAAATCTTGCTAGTCCTTAGCAAATGCAAGACTAAATTATTTACAGCAAGGGTCCCTAAGGGCCTGGTTATTTTATCAAGTGTTTGCATAGAGATTTTTTCCTTTTTGTTTTCATCCTATGCTCTAGAAATCCTGACAATCGTGAAAGTGCAGCTTTGTAGCTTTTGCAATGGATTTGAGTGAAAACTAATACACCTCTAAAGCCTGTACTTGACCCCTAGTAAAATTCTAGCAGGATAGGTGGACTTCTTCCCTCGGGGTATTCAAGATATTTTGTGAATTCCACCCAGTCTTTAGGCTTAGGTAGAGAGTTTCTAAGGGAAAGGATTATATATTTGGTGGCTCATTCTCACTTGATGCTACATATAGACTAATACTACAGAATCCAGATTCCCGAATTACTAAGTAACTTAACTTAGAGAAAGACGAGAAAAACTATGCTCTCTTTGATTCCTTTGTATTCATTCTCTCTTGCTCTTTTTCTTTCTTTTTCTTAGAGCTCACAACCTCACCAGATTCACACATAGGATCTGTATTTGGTGGTCTCGCTAGGCATTAACACTTTAATTGAGTTCTCATAACCTTAACACTAAGTCGGGATTTCTCAGCCATTATTTAGGCGGTCAGAAACACAAGAAAAATAGGTTAAGGCCATATTTGTTGGAACTCAATTTTATTTGGTGGTATTGCCTCAATAAAATAAACACTAAATATTCATTCTTTTCTTTGCTTTTTCTTCTTTTTCTAATTTTTTTTTTCAGTTTTTCTTTCTTTTCATCATTTTTTTCTTTTTCTTTTTCTTTTTCTCATTTTTTTAATTAAATTTTTTTTTCAGCATAGCACAACTGGCATACATCCATGAACTTTATTGAGGAGGCATTATTAGGGATTGGTGGTACTCAAGAGACATTGGGTGGCTTTTTTGATGGAAGTGCCTACTCAAGGCACCAGGAGAGACGGATAGGACTATGTATTTCTGACCTTGACATCAGTACCCTCCTTCAGTTGAGGATTCCGTAAAGAATGGTCGTAACCATCCACCTTAGCTCTAGTTTTATGAAAATTCGCTCTCCGCATATTTGCCTTATTCGGTGGCTCTCACAATTTTGGACAAAAATGTATACACAGGAACCAAGAGTGAAAACTATGTCTAATCTCAGAGTATCATTACCTAATTATCTAGGATTCCAGATTCCTTGCACTAATCTTAGAGTACCAATACACTCTACTCTCTCACACTATATGGTGGATTTTTGGAGGAAAATCTGCCTGACTCCCAAAACATTATCCAAGGGTTCAGGAAAAGAAGCACTGCTTCTTCTCGACAAACTGAAGACGTTTATCAGCCTTCACCGAGAATCCATTGCAAATTCTACGTGTGCGTGAAAAGTTGTACTGGATTCCAGATTACAGGAATCAACTAAAGGATAAAATCCTTAATGCATTCTCTTAATGAAATAATCTTATTCATGAATGCAATATCTATATATGCTATAAACATGTAACCTCATATAATTTGTACTTCGTAAATTTCTCGTATCGGGTTACAATCAGCTTGACCCTAAATTTAGAACAAAAGGTGAGCGGGTGAGTCAGAATTGGTTGTTGCGAACGATTTCTAGCTCCAATGAGAGCACTGGTGGTGGAGTCAGTTGTTCTTTCATTTAAGGTCCTAAAGTATGTTCTGTATGCAGCTCCGAGGTTTTCCTAAGTGTTGGCAAAAAAATTTTTTCAGTTTTTTGTATCTATACCCCCATGCCTAAGTTCTTGCATGGCCTCATGCATGAATGTAAAAGAAAATAAATGCTGCAGGGAGAGAATGGGTAGAAATCACCTATAATTGCTCCTGAAATTATATTCAGCACCGGCCAACCTGTTAATATGCAATATAAAAGGGAAATTTTCTAAAACAAAAATATGCTATGTAAAAAAATGGTTATATATAAATGATGGTGGAATGTAGGGTGAATGGTATCTATATGTGCTGAGTTTAACGCTTCCAGCTGGCTGAAAACTCAATCAGATGTGTCATTTCTAGCATAGGAGCCGACTAAGATTAAGGGAAAGATATGCTCGTATGCTCCTAGAATCAGTGGTCCGGATATGTGAACCAGCTGATTGTGCACCCCTACTCCAAAAAGTCTAGCTATAAGAAAGTGTGGAGTGGTAGTGGAAAATAGAGGATAATCAGAGGTGGGATCATGGTGTGGATTTAGCTGATTTATCGTGTCCCACAATTTAGCAGGAAGTTGCTGAGGGAGTAGATCAACATGTATCTTAGAACCAGAATCTGAGTCATAGGGATCCTTATAATGATAATTGACATCAAAGATCATTCCCTCTCTAGGCTCTGGGTCATATGGGGGTATCCGTGAAAGTAGAAGATTTGTGCGGAGGTCACTGAAATCCTCGTCAGAAATTACTTCATCCTCATCAGTACCCATCTCTGATTCATCAAAGGCTGACTCTTCAGGCTCAGGGTCATATGGGGGTATCCGTGAAAGTAGAAAATCTATGGGGATATCACTGAAATCCTCGTCAGAAATTACTTCGTCCTCATCAGTACCCATCTCTGATTCATCAGAGGCTAACTCTTCAGGCTCAGAGTCGAGCCATCCGTTAGATTGACTAGGATGATAGGTGCATCTCCAGCTCATTCTGCTCAAAGCTTTACCCTCATTTGCATTGGGTTCCTCAATAATTCCTGCCTCAGGTAGCATATTTATTTCTTCGGTCAAAGCATCCATAGCTACTTTTGGTTTCGGATGTTTGGATCAGGGATAGAAAGTGTCCTCTCAGAATCTTTAATATCCGAATTAGGGATGTAGGTGAAAGAAGAAGAGTGCAGATCAGAAGATGTTGGCTCTAGCACAGGTTCACCTACAATGGGAAGTGGCCAAGATTGATCAGTAGTGTCGCATGTAATGCTTGCCTCAAGATCCATATCCTCAATTGGATCTACTTCCCTTGTCGCGATCGGGTTATCTAACCCAAAAGGTGTCTCCCAGGATTCAGGATAATCTGATTGCAGCTCAGTCCTTGAGATATCAGTCCTTTCCTCCTCAATTTTAGATGAACCCATTCGGCGTACTTCCTGCTCGTGTCTCATATCCATGCTAGATTCTTTTTCCCTTGAGTGATCTTCGGGCATCTGCTCCTGAGAATCTTCTGTGTGTTCTTTCGGTGTAGTTGTTTCAGATTCTTCGAGGTCTTCAATGCTATTTTCCACTTGATATCTCAAAAGCAATAGTTCTTGAGTTTCCCCATTTTGTCTAATTCGCCTTGTTATCTCTGCTGTTTCCTGAAGGAGCTCCATCACAGCTTGTTGATGCGGAATCCGGCTTTGTCTTTGGTTCGGCTCAATGATAGCCTTGATTTCGCGTAGATAGGATGCGGCCTTTTCCTTAGCACTCACTATAGCTCTCTGTATTCTATATTGTGGCCACATATGCATCGGTAGCTCTTCAGGGGTTCCAAGGGGTGAATCAGGTCTACCCATGTTCCATGGGTGAGAAGCAGGAGTATGAAATCCATATCCTGGGTTATAAGATACGATCCTTTGAGGGACCGACTGGTATGGGTCATAATATCCAGGGTTAGGATATGGGTTAACCATTTTGGTAACCCGAGGAGAAGGATCAGGCAAAGCAAAAAGTCATCTTCGCCACCTTGGGTTCTGATCCCAAGGTTGAGTTGATTCAGTGACCTGAGCTCTCAGATAAGCTCGTGGGTCCAGCTCTTCTGGATCCTGATTAGGTCCAGATCCAATGTTAGCCATCACGGCTGAATAGATAGAAGAAGTGACTCGCCTCCTTGGGAGAGGCTCCCAAGGTCCAACCAAGTGAGGTCGAAGTGACCTCCTTCCGTGCATACAACGCCCAACCCTTGGGTTGGTGTAGCCACGCAGGACAAGGCTAAGGCCCTACCAATCAAATGGTCCTTATAGATCAGGTGACCAGATTTTTCGTTATGGATTTAAATTCCTGAAGATAAGTTCATCGTACAACCAAGTGAAAAGTGAATCCTGCCTCTCAAGGTAACCCAGCCAGTCTGGTTACGAGGGGACTAAGTGGAAGGTTCTTCCTTTAGCTTACGCCTGCAGTTCTGTTGACCCCCGAGCCGCGGTCGTTTGACACTACCCCGCAGACTTAGTCACCAGGTTTGGCAAGAGAGATTAAACTCATTCAGTAGTACGATAATGAGCTCGGGTTGATTTCGTGTTTTAAAATCAGTTTTTAACCCATTTTCTTCAGTGGGGCTTGTGGTGAGTGGCCCATAAGGTGACCATTCTCACCGACTAACTAGAATTGATTAAGTCTAGGTTAGCCAAAAGTGTGGTCTCTATTTGTGACCCTAAAGGTTCAACCTAGGTTGCATGCACTTCTAGGGTTTTTCTCTATTTCAACAGACCACAGAAATAATGTTGATTATCTAATAATAATTGGAATCGAATTAATTTGAAATTTTGTGAGTAGATTCCTTTTTCAATTAGTTTTTCAGAGAATTTTTTTTTGGAATTTTTACTGTTTCAACCGAATTTTTAGGAAATTTTAAATATCAGAGGGTCAGATTTAGAACTTTGACCCCTGGACGGTTTTTCACCTTGAAACAGTATCAAATGATCTTCAAAAATTCAGTAAAAATATGGAAAATAAAGCCAATTAGATCAGCTTTCAAACCCCACAATTTTTAGTCAAAATAGATTCGTGGATTTCTTGAAATCGATTTTTGAAATTTGAAAATTTTTGAATCTGGGTCAATCTGACCCCTATGCACTTTGTGAATTTTTAAAAATTTTATATTTGGAGTTCTTTCAAAGTAATGGTGAAATTGAAGGTTTTTCCCAAATTTTTGAATTTTTTGCTAATAGATTTTTCGACAATCGAATTTTCAAGTGAGATTTGAAATCTGTCCGAAAATCAAAAGGTGGTGGAAAAGCTTTTGAAGAGGTTTGAATTTGAAATTCAAGCCTTCCACCAAAAATGCTTTTTTATTAAAAATCTTTTGCAATTTTTTTTTTATTATTTTTTTAAAAAAAGAATTTTTCAAAAGATTCAAATGGAAATATCTCTTTTTTTTCTTTTTTTCTCTAACTTAGATTGAAAAGGAAACCTAAAGAGATTTTTTTTCCAAATTTTTGATACTTTTTTAATTTCTTTTTTCACGAAAATAAGAAAAATATCTCTTTTTTTTTTTTTTTAAAAGAAATTGTAGGAAGTAGATCTAGTCCTAGGGTTCAGAAAATAAACCTACTCTAAGAGAATGTGATGTGCACCTGACTTTCTTCGCCGCGCTCGATGTTTGCGCAGATTCCATTTTTCTTCCATGTTCCTGCACATCAACAACGAAGTAGAGGCAGATTTGTCAATGATAAGTAAAAGATCGAAATCAATAAAAATGACACTGCCTCCCCAGCAACGGCGCCATTTGACGGAAAGCCATTTTCGCGCATTTGAAAGTCGTCGTAGTATAGTCGTGCAAAAACGTTCGTCAAAAATATTGTTTTGAAAATATCGAGACTTTGAGTCCCGGTCGTTCGTCTCTGGGAGGCGTGTTTCTTTTTTTGAAATCGATCTTAAAGCCGCTCTACTTAATATTCTGGTGCGCAATATATAAGAGGTTAAAGAACAGGCACTTAAATCATGCAAATAAAATAATCATTCAGCTCATGGTGATTTCAAACACATAAAGAGAGATATATATATATATAAATGCATTTTCATTCATTCATTGGGGGAGAGTTGTTTGTACAGGAAATCTAGAGGAAAGCTTATATAGGAATGCTTGAAATTAAACCTAGCTACCAGAAAATGATTGCATACAAGAATCGACGGGGGGATTTCGCATGCATCATTGGGGGAGAAGAGAAAGTACTCTACTAAGCAGTAAATGAAAGCAGTAAAAATTATGAAAAGCATGATCTAGAGCTAAAAGAGTAGAGGGCATTCAGGGGTGGTCCCCGATGGCCTTGGAGTGGTTGAGAAGAGAATGAGGGGCGGCCAATGTAGCTTAGCCCGACCTTTGGAGAGAGGAAGGGTTGATCCAGCATCCTGGCATGGTGTCCTCCATGGTGGTGGTAGTGAGCTCATGGAGGTGGAGTGAGTGGCTAAGTGGAGGTGGCGTGAATGGCACCAATGGAGAGCAATTGCCAAGGGAGTGAATGGGTGCCAATGGCCACCCATGGGGTCTTTTTGTAGACCCAATGGAAGCTCTCTAGAGAATTATGGAATTCTCTAGAGAGGCCTATGGTGGGAGCTCGTGGGAGAGAGAGAGAGAGAGAGGGTTGATGGTGGTTTTTATATCCACCAAATGTGGATCTAAAAACTGAATGGCTCTTGGTTGCTATTTTAGGCAACCAAGGCAACCACACATGGTAGAGAGTTCCAGAGAACTCTAGGCTAGATATTTTTGTGTGGATGGTGTGTGTGGGTTTCTGTGGGTGTGTGTGGGTCGAAACTTAGGTGGCTAGGTTGATTAGGTTGGGTTCTAGTGGGTTTAGGTCAAGCTAGGTCTCAAATTAGGGTTATAAACCTTAATTCACTAAGGTAAAGTGCAATTTAATGTAATACAAGTTTAATTGGGTGTGTGAAAACTTAATTGAGTGTAAAACAACTCAATTAAGTCAGGTCTAGGTCAATTGGACTCTCACTAAGTCCAATTGGACAGTGTGTGCTGAGATCAGGGCTCAATTGGACTCAATGAGTCCAATTGAATAGGCTGATGGAATTGACTAAGATCCAAGTCAATTAGGTTTAGTGAGGACCTAATTAGGTCCTCATCCTTTGGGTGGTGTAGAGGTGATGTACTACGGTTAGGGCACTATAATTTAGGTTCCTATGGGTCTGGAATTGGGTTTAGGGACCTAGAGATCCAAGATCAAGGCTTAAATCTCAAAATAAGAATTGGAGAGGAGTATCGGACATCTAATTATATAATCAGACGTCTTATACTCAAAAATCAGAAGTCCAGACTTGTTGTCTGGACGTCAAATCAGAGTCAGGAAGGATTCCAGGTTCTGTTTTGGGTATTATGCACAAATTTGACGTCTGACAAAGTGTCTGGACGTCCAATAACACTGCAGAAGTGGGTTTGAAGTGTGCGGGAGTTGGCTAAGGGTCCTGGACGTCTTAAAACTTATCTGGACGTCTAGAGAAGGGTTGGAACTAGGGTTTTAGGGCTTCCTAGGGTGTTGTGACCTAATCTATTGGTGGTTAAGGCTTGGGGAAGTCTCTAGGCTATCATAGGGCTAGGATGGACCTAAGCTCTTCGCATTTTACTGCTTTATTTCTACTTAATAGAATAGCAAACCTTTAACTCCCTTACATCATTATTCCTACATCTAAACTAGGCCTTCTCCTCCAGCTCTGCTACAACTCCCGTTATTCCTGATCCAGCTTCAGATCCAGCTCCTGATCAGCTTATTCCCTGCAATCGACATAATACACTTAATCAGCACATTATAACATTATTTTATGCATAGCTAGAGGAAAGCAGTAAAGATGCAGATAATGTGTATGCATGCATGAATAACCCTAACTTATGCTAAGTCCTAGCTTAATCTAGGCCAATTAAGACCTATAATTGCTGTGCAATCAGACATAAAGGCATTTACACTATCAACTTCAACAAATGCGACAACCTTGAATGTCTTGTCACATCTGATGAAGAGGCAATACTTTGGCACAAACAGCTAGGTCATGTTCACATGAGAAACATTAGCAGACTTGTGAAACATGAGCTTCTCAAAGGCCTGCCAAAGATTAATTTCAAGAAAAGTAAAATCTGCGATTCTTGTCAAGTTGGAAAACAAACCAAAAATCCTTTTAAGCTAAAAAGGATGGTTAGCACCTCTCGACCCTGGGAGTTACATCACTTAGTCTTGTTCTGACCAACCAAATTTGAAAGCGTGAATGGATGCAGATATTGTTTAGTCATAATCGATGATTTTTTAAGATTTACCTAGGTATCTTTCATAAAAATTAAGGATTTAACTATCGATGTTTTCAGTGAGCTTATAAGTAAGCTACAGAATGAGAAAGGATTTGAAGTCATTAAGATTAGAGGTGATCATGGTGGAGAATTTGAGAATCAATCTTTTGCTAATTTTTGTGATCAATATGGAATAAAACATGAGTTTGCATTCCCAAGAGTTGCACCTTAGAATGGTATCGTTGAAAGGAAAAATAGGACCTTGCAAGAGTGTACCTGCATGATGCTATGTGAATTAAAGCTGCCATGACAACACTTCTTGTTATATCCAAAATAGATCCTTGATTAGACTAATCCTAAACAAAACTCCTTTTGAACTCTATCATGGAAGAACACCAACAATTTCCTATTTCAAGATATTTGGTTGCAGATGTTTTGTACTTTTCACCAAGGATAATCTTGATAAATTTGATGCTAAGAGCTAAGAAGGCATCTTCTTAGGTTACTCAACCAAAAGTAAAGCCTATAGAGTATTTAACAAGAAGAATTCGGCTGTTGAGGAAACTATGCATGCATCTTTTGATGAGATAATAGTTTATGCTCAATCCTCTCTAAATGATGATGATGACCTAATAGAAGATCCTTCAAACATACCAGTATATCCTATATGAAGGATCATCCAAAAGAATTGGTGATAGGAGAACTATCTAAAGGAGTTCAGACTAGATCTTCTATCAGCACCTTAGCTTTTACGGCTTTTGTTTCTTAGTTAGAACATAGAAATGTTAAGGATGCTTTTTCTGAAAATTGCTGGATTATTGTAATGGAAGTTGAATTGAATCAGTTTAAAAGAAATCAAGTATGGGAACTTGTTCCAAAACCTGACTCTCAGACCATCATAGGAACAAAATGGATCTTTAGGAATAAACTAAATGAATCAAGAGTTGTTAGGAACAATGCTAGATTTGTGGCCCAAGGGTATAATCAAGAGGGAATAGATTTTGATGTAACATATGCATCTGTAGCTCGCCTAGAATCCAATAGAATGTTTCTAGCCTTTGCCACCCATATGGAGTTTAAACTCTCTTAGATGGATGTTAAAAGCGCCTTTCTAAATGGATTTATCAAGGAGGAAGTTTATGTTAGACAACCTCTGGGTTTTGAAGACGCTAATCATCTAGAATATGTATACAAATTAACAAGGTATTATATGGTCTAAAACAAGCTCCAAGAGCTTGGTATGACAGATTAAAAACTTATCTAATTGAAAATGATTTTAAAATTGGTAAAGTAGATCTAACCTTATTCACGAAAAGAAAAGAAAATGATCATTAATAATACAAATTTACATAGATGACATCATTTTCGATGCTACTAATGATCTTTTATGCCAAGAATTCACAAAGGTAATGCAGGATCAATTTGAGATGAGTATGATGGATGAAATTCAATTCTTAGACTTCAATTTAACCAACTATCCTCTGGAATATTCATATCTTAAACCAAGTACACCAAGGTGATATTGAAGAAATTCTCCATGGATAAAGTAAAAGGAAAAGAAAGACCTTTGCTAGCTTCTACACAACTAAAATATGATGAGAGAGGTAAGTCTATATATCAGAGATTGTATAGAAGCATGATAGGTTCCTTATTATATTTAACTGCTAGTTGACCTGATATTCTCTTTAGCACTTGCTTGTGTGCTCATTTTCAAGTTAACCCTAAAGAAGTACACCTAAATGTTGCTAAAAGAATACTCAGGTACTTAAACCACACACCTGATCTAGGACTTTTCTATCTAAAGTCAGACACATTGGATCTTTATTCCTTTTATGATACTGATTATGTGGGTAGCTTTGTAGACTGAAAAAGTACTAGTGGAATGTGTCAATTTGCCAAAAATTCCCATGTCTCTTGGTTCTCTAGAAATCAACACACTTTTTCATTATCAAGAATAGAAACTGAATATTAACCTATTCACAATCTAGAAGACTTTGGCCTATCCTATAAGAATAAAAAGATACTTTGTGACAACACTAGTGCCATAAATCTATCTAAAAATCTTGTTCAACACTCTAGGACTAAACATATTGATGTTAGGCACCATTTTCTAAGAGATTATGTCCTAAAAGTTTAGATCAACTTAGAATTTGTTAAAATAGAAAATCAATTAGCCTATATATTTACAAAACCTTTACCAAAAGAAGGATTTAATCCTATCTGCCATGCACTAGGTTTATTTAGGATAAAAGAGCTTAATTGATAATTTGGAATGCATCTTTTTCAACCTTTGATCGATCAATTTACCTTGATTGATCAACCAAAGTCTTTGGCGAGAAATTCCCTCCAAAAATTTGAAGTTTGATTGATCAACTTACCTATTTGATCGACCAATCCGGCTGGGTGCGAATTTTCCTTCCAATCGTTTGAACCCTGATCGACCAACGAGCTTGATTGATAGATCATTTTCTGTTTTGATTGACCAAAACATGGTTCTGATTAACCAAAACTAGGCGGATTTTCTTTTTGCGATTGTGATCCAAATCACCTCTAATCTCATCCCTAATCTCTTAAATCAAACCTAATCTACTTGATTACCTACCCTAAGTGTATTTACCTTATGTTTTAACCCAACTTTGCATAAAACACAAATGTTTTTACCATAAAACCTTTTTCTCTTTACAAACCTATACCACACACTTGATCCCACATCTTCTCTCCTCCACTGACCAAACTCTCCTCCTCCCGACCCCACCTTTCCCCCTCCTCCACCTACAGCAGCAGATTAGCAGGTGACACCTCCTTGCCAGACATCTAGGTAGCTAACCCCCAGAACATCATCTCAGAGACACCTATGTCTTGGCCAGCTGTTGACGTGCGAAATCGATGTTATAAAAGAAGCGTCGTAGTATAGGTCAAAATCACTTGAAAACAAATACTATTTATACTCGAATTTGAAGTCCGAGGACGTTCAATAGGAGCAAGTATTGTAATTAATCTCTAGATAACAATATAGCAAAAGATAAGCAATTTGTAACAAAACTCCAAGTAATAATGATATATAAATGAAGGCAAATGTCAACAGTGCAAAAATAATAGGGTCAAATGGTGATTTGAATCACCAATTTACTCTAATTACAATAATAGTAATATCTCAACAGTATCAATCAAATAATTCCACGCAATGTAAATAAGCAGTATAGCCTCAAAAGCACAAAGTGGTGGAATCAGACATTGCATGCTCAGGACAGATGACTTAAACAACACCCTGCTATAGTGCGTGTGCACTGTTCTTCTCTTCTTGGTTTTGCTCTTTCATAAGTCATGCACATAGGCAAAGGCCTCTTCTCTTCAAGTGTTAGACAGTTATAGAGTGAGGCAAACAAACCCTCTCTCTCTTTCCTTCTGTCTCTTCTTTCTCTCAAAGACTCGAGATTAACTGGGTAATCAGGTAGGAACAGTAACCAGATCCGGGTGTAGGCCTGTCGGCGTGACTGCAAGCGAGCAGTGGCTATAAGCGAGTACGCGGGTGAGGGTGCGTGTGAGGGACCCAACCCCTCATGACTTGGGAGATAAGCCCTCTTCACAAATTCCTCTTATGCGCTACGGAGAGCTCCTACGTCCCCGATGTGGGACTATCTTGGCTGTTGTTCTCCCTGTGAAGCTGCGACTAAGGGTTGGTCCAATTGAGGGTGAGGGAGCAATCAACACTTCGAGTTGAAGACCTAGACAAGTGCATGGGAGTGTTTCTCACTACCTGGAGTGAGGACCTGATATTGAGGTCGCAATAACACGCTTCAAGTTCTTCGAAGAAGCTTCGTCAATGGGGGCATGTCTTGTGAACTTGAAATTTAGAGCACGGTCTTGCAGCCTCGTCAGAATAGCTTAGTAGGAGTGCGATGATGCTGTGAAGGCGATGGTGGTGTGCTACGGAAGTGGTCAGAGATGGCTGGCAGACTCGAAAAATGAAGATGGTGGTGGTTGTGTTCGGTGGAAGGTATGAAGGACCAATAGCCTCAACTAAGTTGGGGCTTTTGGTCTACGGCGAACAGCAAAGGTGTGGAGCTTGAGAGTAGCTGGTTTGGTGGACTGTGGCAGCCGCTAGGGCTCGCCGGAGGTATGCCAGTGAGGTGGAAGATGGAGGAGTGGACAACCTAGGAGTGGTCGAAATGGCAAAGTAGTAGCACAGTGATTATGAGTTGATGATAAGGAGTCGAGCAGACTAAGTAGCAGACAAAGGAGGAGGGAGGAAGTGTCGGGTATGGTATGGCTGGCATCGGAGAAGGAAGGCGCTCCGGAGGTGGATAACGGTGACAACGGAGGATTAGAGGGCACCTCGACAGTATTGCAAGTTGCAGAAAGAAATGGGCAAGAAGAACCAACCGCCTATTGTACGTGGCGGTTGGTGAAGAGACTAGAGGTGAAGAGCCATCGGAGTGAGGTGGAGCAAACCGAAGGTATGAGGAAGAAGAGGTGTTTTTTGGCTCTATTTCTCGCTAAGAAGTTAAGGCTAGCATGGGAGGACTTTTATAGGGCTAGGAGAGCTCTTAAGAACAGGAAACAAGCTCTATAGCTTGCTTGGGATTCAAGAAGAACCCCACTAAATTGTGGGTTTGCACACACTAGTCAGAGGGATTTATGAGTTAGAATCAATCCCAATAGGTTTCCCTAGGTGTGAACATTAATTCGACCAAATGTGATGGGATTTGATTGAGATTTGAGTAGGATTTAAGTTGGTATGACCTTGCTTGGAGGTCGGTTGACCTCTAATGGCAACAAGGACTATTTTTGGAAGAAGATGAAGAAGTTGGGGAGCTTTTTGCAAAGATTTCAAAAGCTGAGTGCTATTTGAAAGAACAAGAGTCAAACTTGGACCAAAATGCAAACTAGGTAAAAATGATCTCAGATTGGGCCCAAATTTTGGTACAAACCTAATTTGGACTGAAAGAATCTAGTGGTGAAGTTGGATTTTAGTTCTGAATAAGTTTGGTTTGGTAATTTATTCAAAAGCCCAAATTAAGGTAATTATCTGTTTGAGACTATGTTTTAGGTCAAATTGGGTTAAGATGGTCAAATCAAAGGTACCAAACCTTAGGAAATATTTTTCTATGATTTTGAGAAGGTTTAGGCGAATTTTATCCTGACCAGAACCTTAGTTAATTAAGCGGGTCTATTTTTAGGGTTTCAGATGTCCATTAATTCTCGAAGTACGTGAAAACTCATTTTGTTCTATATAGACCCACTTGTTAGACATTAATGACCATTTGTCCTTTAATAAACCCCTAAAATACCCCGTTGTTATTCTATTTTTATGGAATGCGGTTAATTTTGCAAAAATAACCTTGTAATCTTCTGTTCCTTTCAAAATAGGATATTGTGCCCTTAGGACCTTCTGATGGATATGCAGGAGCATTTATCAACCTTTTTGGAACAAATTGAGCTAGTTATGGCGCATGATGGTGTTCCCATCATACCCCAATTCCAAGATTTTACAAGTCCCTTAGCAAAATTCTATGGAACAAATCAGCTTTCTAGGTTGAATGTGACCATCAGGATGCCCTACTAAGCTGCATCTCTAGGAATCAAATCTTAATACCAATAATAGGCCTAGAGGTACTCAAGCACCAGCCCAGATCCAGACCTGACTAGCTTTTGCCTCAGTCTTACGTGAAGGTTTCTAAGTCCCACGGGAACTGTCCTAAGTTTCGTTGGACCCAGTGGTTAAAGCACACGTGCTTGTAACATAGTTAGCCTAAGTTTAGTTTGCCACTTCATTTTCTTGTAAGAGAGTGGGATAGAAGAAGATTTTCATTTATGGAGAGCTTTCTCTCTCTTTTTCTTTACATTATATTTTTCCTTAGATCCAAACTAGGATTAGCCCTAAACATGTTCTGTATTGGATTCCTTGTCCCTACCATCAATCCTCGTAGGGTCCCTGGCAATCGATGCTTCGAGATAGCACCACCTATGGTAACCCCCAGAACCCTGGCTTTCGACACTTCGGGATAGTGCCGGCCATGGTGTTAAGTAGATAAATCCAAAACCTGGCAATCGACATTTCATGATAGTGCCACCCATGGCATCTGAACCAGCACAAGGCACTTACGTTCCCCAGTAGGATATTTAGATATCCTATGAGAGAAGCACCGATGAGACAATATGTTATTGCGTATCTTCGAAGGAAATTTCCTACCTCTCTGCTCTAGGAACTCGTCCAAATCAACTTATGTTTTCAAGCCACTCCTAATCTAGATCTTAGGACCATTTTCAGAACAACATAAATGCTTCTTGTCATGATTTCATATTTATGTGCACTGAACCAGACTGTGTGTGATTTAAGGTGCTTAAATCATCGAGTCTCACAAACCAGAGGTCAGTTAATGGGGCCAAATAATCCCAAATCCTTAGACCTAATACATAAGCTTTGAATTTTCCTCAACCTTTTGATGACTAATTCGGATCTTGACAAGTACATGGTGTGAAATATGCGTGATTTGCAAAGGCAGGTTTTTAATGTCGTTGTAACACATGAATTCGGATACTCTTTTAAATTTATATCCTAGATAGGGGAGTATCTAGGGTCATCAAAGGAGGCAAAAATTGCAATTCAATTCTCTTGCTAAAAATACATCTCAAATTTCTTTTTGGAATTTTAAATATATATATTTTTTGTGTTTTGAAATAATACGGGCAAAGTGTGAATTGTAGCGGAAAGTACTAACACCTATAATTACTTAACTAAAACTTAAGAGATAGATATATCCTCTTCCTAAGCTCACTCTAGGCAAGTGGAGGCCTAGAGTAATTAGGAAGAAGAGGTGAAACAGGTGCTAGAACCAAAACAACAATTGCAATAGAAAGTAAAACGAAGGTAATTTGATTGACTAGAATTTGTGTTCTTTTTCCAAGACAAGTAGAGGAATGCTTCTTCTAGAAATGAAAAAATCTAAAAGCAATAAAAGAAACACAAATCCTCTTGCAAAAATTAGTGAAGATGGGAGTCTTCTTGCTCCAAGCCTAGTTGCTCCTTGGCTTGAAAAGAGGGCCTCCTTCTCCTTCCTTGAGAGCTCCTCCAAGGTGGATGTTACCACCTTCAATTCTCTCCTCCAAGGGGTAGGCATCCAACACCCTCAAAAGCTCCTCCAAGGTGGTGTGGACCACCTTCAAGATCTCCTCCAAAGATCTTCCTTGCTTGGATTCCCCTTTGGCTAGCGTGGCTCAAGAGAGAAGGGAAGAGGGGAAGGCACCAAGGGGACAGAATATCCCCTTAATCTTCTTCTTATTCTTCTCTCTTAGGTGTGGGCTCTAGGTAGAATATGAGAGTGAATTTGCTAGCCAAGGATGGTTTGAATGGTGGTGGGTAGTGGTCTTTTTATAGGGTAGGATGAGGGGTTAAGGTGCCTCTTGAAATGGAGGGCTAAGATGGAAGGATGGAGGTGGTTAGTTGATCCTAGGGTTAAGGGCTGTTGGTGCCACCTAAGGGGTGTAAGGGTGGTAGTGAGGGTTTTTCAAGAGGCACCTAAAAGTGGCGCCAACCATGGAGAGGTGCCATGGGTTGGCGCCAACTTTGAGGTTTCTACAAGGTGGGATTATGTGGAGGGTGGAGATGGGTTTAAGGGGAGATGTGTGGTGGAGATGGAGGGGATTTTTGGAGGGAAAAGTGGCACCAATCAAAGGGGTAGTTAGGGTGGTTTTGGCACCACTTTTAGGTTTCTTTTGGAGGTGGTGGGTAGCCTAGGTTGCTGCCAAGTAGGTTTAGCTTATGTGGAGCTTAGGTGGAGCTAGTTGGTGGAGTTGTTAGGTATTGTTTTTGGGTGGTACAAGCCAAGGAAGCTAGAGCATGGCTAAGCTAAGCTAAGCTAAGCTAGCTTAACTAATTGAGGAGTAGAGGAGGAGGTGTTGGAGCTAGGGTTTGGAGGGAGGAGCTGGTTCTGAAGAATCTGGGGCTGAAGTGGAGCAGGCAGCTATTGAAGAGGTCAACGTGGGGCTACTCTAGCTGGCTTAGCTTACTAGTTCATTGCTAGCTACTAAGCCAAGCTAACGTGAGCTGGCTTCTATTGAATGGAGCTGAGGTGAGATAGGTCTAATGTTCCCAGGGAGGATTGAGCTACTTGAGACAGCTAAGGTAGCTTAGCTCAATTAGCTTGAGCTAAGCTGGGTCCCCAGAACCCTAGTCCACGTGAGCTAGGTTCCAGCTGTGGTGAGCTGCATTAAGCTGAGTTCCAGCCAGTCTGAACTCCTTCTTCACCAATTGCCTTCTTGAGTGCTAGGGTTCTAGGGATATGTATATCTGTTCATCCCTGACACTCACAAAAACACATTAAAACAATAAAAGAAAATGCAATGCATGCCTAACCTAGTTAATGCCTAAATGCAACCCAAAAACCCATTTGCGGAGTAAAATCCTAAGAGCTAGGTTTCTTTTAGTGCATAAGAATGATGATAAACTGGCATTTATCAGTACGTGAGTGTTTAAATCTCAGAACAGATCCAAGAGGCATAAGGTCGATATTCGCCACTAATCCCTTAAGTTTTAGCCTTTCAGGTCTTAATTCATCATTCGATTCAACCTAGAAGTAAGGTAAGTTCCATATTATTTTCAAGGGGCTGATTTTTTTTCTTTAACTTTTTGCTCCTTTCTTTTTAAATTTTCCTTCCACCTTTTTTTTTCATTTTTCTCTCAAATGGATCTTATTTTTCCACAACCTAAATTTTATATATATATATTTTTTGCGAATTCCTTTTATGATTCAATTTTAATGGTGTTTTGCACTTTAATACCCCCCATGCCTATGATTTGCAATGTCATTGTAAATTAGGTGGGTTCGAGTTCAACTTAAATCATTTATTAGAATAGGTTCAAAGGGTGGGTGGATGGGTCGAGGTGACTGTTGCGGATGATTTTAGGCTTTGATACAAGTACCAAAGGTGGTGTCGACTATTCTAATGGACGAACCCTAAAGAGCAATATGAGTTCAGCAAAGAGTTATGTCAAAAGGATTTTGGTTTCTTTCAAAAGAATGATGGGTTGCCTCCCGTTAGGCACTAAGTTTAATGCCATCAGCTCGGCATAATAAGCTTAGGGAGAATGGAGATCAAAAGATAACTCAGCCAACTTTGTGTCAGTGAGTTCAATGAATGGTTTGAGTCTCTGAATGTTCATGATAAATGGTTTAGAATCAAGGCTAAGTTCACTGATTTCTATAGCCCCATTTCCAAAAACACGACAAACAAGGAATGGTCCAATCCATTTTTATCTTAGTTTGCCAGGGAATAGTTTGAGTTTGGCATCAAAGAGTAGGACCATCTAACTAGGATGAAAAGCTTTTCTTGATATGTGTTTTTCATGAAAGGCTTCAACCCGTTCCTTGTAAATTCGTGAGTTCTCGTACGCGTCATTGTGTAGTTCCTTGATCTCGCTCATTTCTAATTTTCGGTGAGTTCTAGTCTTAAAAAGATATAGGTTGAACTTCCGTACTACCCAACAGGCAGTGCTCCATTTCAACGGGTAGGTGACCTGCCTTCCCGTACACGAGTCTGAATGAAGACATACCTAATTGGATTTTGTGGGTGGTCCTATAGGCCCACAAAGTTTCTGGAAGGTGGGTCGACCAATCCTTCCTATCAGGCCAAACAGTAACCTGAAGGTTTTTCTTGATCTCCCGATTAGATAGTTTAGCCAATCCATTGGTTTGGGGGTGATAAGGAGCCGAGACTCAGTGCGACAACCCATATGTTGTCATTAGGGATCTGAACTATGCATTCGTGAAATGGGTTCGTCCATCAGAAAAATAGCGCATGGGACACCGAACCATGAAAAGATGTGCTGATGAATGAACTTGATTACCACCTTATGATCATTGGTTTAGGTCAAGATAGCTTTGATCCATTTAGACACATAGTCCACAGCGAGAAGAATGTAATCGAAGCCATCCAATTTGGGAAAGGGGCCCATAAAATCAATCCCCCATATATCAAAGATTTTGCACACGAGAATTGGTTGTGAGGGCATCATATCGCAGTGGCTCATGTTGCTCAAGGTCTGGCAATGAGTGCATGCCTTATAGTAATCGTGTGTATCCTTGAAAATCATAGTCAAATAAAGGCCACACTGGAGGACTTTTGCTGCAGTTTTGTGTCCGAACAAGTGTCCCCTATAGGCTTGGTCGTGGCAGAAGGACAAGAAGTCTTGAATGTCCACTTTCGGGATGCATCGTCTGATGATCTGATTGGCACCAATGTGGAAGAGGTACGAATCTTCCTATATGTAGTACTTGGCATTAGAAAGCAATTTTTCCTTCTTGGCCTTCGGTCAATCAGATGGGATTTGATGAGATGCCAAATAATTAACCAAATCAGCATACCAGGGAAGTCCCGCACCAATAGTTAGGTGGTGCTCATCAGGAAAATGCTCCATGTTCAGGCGGAAGGGTCGATGATAGCAAAACGAAGGCAGGACAAGTGATCAGCTACCACATTTTATTTTCTTGCCTTATCGCGAATCTCAAGGTCGAATTCTTGCAACAGGAAGATCCAGCAAATTAGTCGAGCTTTCATGTTCTTCTTCTCGAGAAGGTGCCTTACTGCGGTGTGATCCGAGTATATGATAACACGGGAACCCAAGAGCTAAGATCAAAATTTTTCCCGGCCAAATACTACAGCTAGCACCTCTTTCTCACTAATCGTATGGTTATGCTAAGCCTTGTCAAGGGTCTTGCTAGTGTAGTAGATGACCACGGGTTTCTCATCTATTTTCTGTCGAAGCACTGCACCTACTGCATAGTCAGATACATCACCCATGATCTCAAATGGCTAAGACCAATCATGGGATTGCAAGATAGGTGCCTGGGTGACTCGGTCACGTCGGCTCTTAAATGCATGAGTGCACTCCTCGGTGATTTCAAAGGGGACATCTTTTGCCAAAAGATTAGTTAAGGGGCACATAGTTTTTGAGAAATCAAGAATGAATCAATTGTAAAAATCGACGTGCCCCAAAAAGGTTCTAATGTCTTTGATCGAGCTAGGCTTAGGTAGTTTGGAAATCAAATTAACCTCAGCCCGATTAACCTGGATGCCATTCTCGGAGATAAGATGTCCCTGGATAGTTCCTTCAAGAACCATGAAATGGCTCTTTTCCCAGGAAAGAACCAAATTCACGTCAATGCATCGCCTGAGGATTTAGACCAAGTGCAGGAGGCAGTCATCGAAAGATTCCCTAAATACCGAGTTTTCCATGAAGACTTCAAGGTAATCGCTTACCATATCAGAGAATATGGCAAGCATGCACCGCTTAAAGGTGGCAGGTGCATTGTAGAGCCCAAAAGGCATCCTGCGGAACACGTATGTCCCATAAGAGCAGGTGAAGGTAGCCTTCTCTTGGTATTTAGGATGGATTGCCACCTGATTATTACTGGAGTACCCGTCCAAGAGGCAGAAAAATCGATTTCTCGCAAATTTCTTGAGTATCTGATCAATAAATGTCAGTGGGAAATGATCCATTTTCATGGAGGCATTTAGTCTTTTGTAACCAATGCAGACACTCCACGAGCTTGCGATACAGGTCAGAATGGTTTCTCTGGTTTCAGTCATAATTATTGTGAGTCCTGCCTTCTTAGCACAACCTGGATCAGACTCACCCAACGACTGTTAGAGATCTAGTAGATGATCCAAGCATCAAACAACTTAATGATCACCTTTTTCACGACATCCTACAGGTTCAGATTTAGACGTCTCTGCATTTCACGGGATGGTCGTGAGCCCTCTTTAGTGTAGATGCAATGCGTGCAATACGAAGGGATGATACCAGCCAAGTCATTGAGAGTCCAACCAATGGCTCTCCGATGCTACTAGAGGACAAAAGTTAATCGTGTTTCCTGATCAAAGGCTATTCGAGAATTGATGATCATAGGAAACGTGAGTTTAGAAGCCAAAGGAGACGTATTTAAATGATCAAGGAGGGGCTTCAATTCCATGATGGGATTGTCAGCCAGTAGTAGATGATTCAGGGTGGGGTTCGGGAGCAAAGGTAGGAGTTGCAGGTGTGTCTAAGTCTATTCTAGGCTCCTCTAATTGTGGGGCATGATCCTCTTGTGGTTGAGTATCAAGGATAAGCAAGTTTTCCTCAACAAACGGATCTTTAACCACGGACTTGATATTGTAGATCTACTCAATAGCCCCACAATTGATTCATTTTTGGGCCTTAAAGATGTCAATCTTCAGTATCTTGCTCCCAAATTTTAACTAAATTTGTCCCTCCTTGTAGTTTATATTGGCCCTAGCTGTGGTCAGAAAAGGCCTCTCTAATATGATTGGTGTGTTCTTCAAGTTCTCAGGAGCATTCATGTCCAGAACAATGAAATCCATGGGAAAAAAAAAATCATGAATCCTAACTATGGCATCCTCGAAAATTCTTTTAGGTGACTTGATGGATCGATCTCCTAATTCTAAAGTCACCTCTATCGGTTTGAGCTCAGATTCTTCAAGGTGGTCAATTAGGGATGTGGGTATTACATTTTTGAAGTCTCCTAGATTCAATAAAGCTCTATCAAACTAAATATCACTGATTATGCAAGAGACCAAAGGGGTACTAGGATCTTTTGCCTTAGGTAGGATTTTTCTCAAAATGATGGAGCTGGCTTACTCTGACAATACAATCGGATTCTTGGTTTTGTTCGTAGCTTACGCTTACATGTACAAACGTCTTTTAGGAATCTCACGTAGGTCGATACATGGCATATCGCATCCATCAAGGGGAAGTTTATTTGGACCTGCTCAAAGTGTTTGACCAGGTCCTCGTCAAGTGCCACGATTTTACGTTTCCCCTTTTCCTTGGTCAAGGCCTCGAGAAATGGAACCTTACTAGGTTCACCTAGAATTGTCTCAGGCCCTTTATCAGGGATAGGGGTGTCCTGGATGACCAATCTAGGTTTAGGATCTACAGTATCTGGCTTATTGTGGCTAGCAAATGGTAGGTGTTGTGTTGCTTTGCCACTACTGTTGATGATGGAATTCAATCCTGCCTGACTTTGGTTTGGGCTAGGCAAAATAGGTGTCTACTGCTGAAACCCAGAATATGTGTGCAAGCATCCATCCCATCAAGTGACGGAGTAGAGGGGGCTTGACAAACAAAGTGTGCATGGCCCTGATTTGAGTTCATAATGCGCCTATGGTTCGGCACATTATTCGGGTTTGGGAGAGGCTGAGAAGGGAGTGTACCCAGCTGGCAAGTACTTGCCAGCTGGGCCAATTGATTACACTTTTTTATGCTTGCCAACTGGGCCAATTGATTGCGTAGCTCAGAAATATCTTCCTTGTGCTTTTTCTACAAATCAACCAAAGTTTGGAGAATCGGAGATGTCTATTCCTCCTTAGGTAGTCCAGATTGGAAATTATGCTTGGGCCTTGGTTGCATAGGCTGATATGGTTGCAGGTTTTATGGTCAAGGTTGGAATTGAGGTCTCGGATTTGGGTTATTTCCCGACGACGCAATGTTGGAGTGATTTCGCCATCTAGGGTTGTAGGTATTAGAAAAAGGATTGTTCTGGATGGCATGGAGATCCTTATAGGTCTGAGGATCTCTAGAGTAATCAGGATAGGAGGGTTCAAAGTTCCCCCAACTATGGTAGGCTACCTCAGAGTTTCCTCCAGAACCATAATCAGATGGGGGTGGATAAGCATCCATCCCTTGAGAGTGGTAGATGTTGTGTGTAGCCTCCCTTCCTGAGGGTGGGTGTGTGTATGTGCTTTGCGGTACATCGGTGGTCTTGTGTATATGTCGAGTGATGTAGTCCACCTTTTTCTCAATGATAGAGACCTTATGCAATTGACTGGCTACCAACTCCAAGTCAACAGATGCGGAAAGGCCTCGGGATTCATGTACCCCCTATTGTTTGTCAATGCGCGGGTGGTCGTCCAGTCGTATGCACTAAGTGACTCATTACTCAGGGAGTTCTGACACATATTTTCAAGAATTCCCCAAATCTCGTCTTCATGTTGACCCATTATGCTGCCACCACAGGTTGCATTAACAAATTTCTTGATGTCGTCACGGAGCCCATGGTAAAAGGATTGGACTTGTTCCCACTTCGGGACTTTGTGATGGGGGCATTTAAGCATGAGATCAAGAAAATGATCACATGCCGCGTGTAGAGATTCTCCCGCTCCTTATGAGAGCTGTGTGATTTGGTGTCCCATTGCATTAGTTTGACCAATGGGATAGAATTTGTGCAAGAATGTAGTCTGAAGTTCTTCCCATGTGTTGATCTGGTGAGGGTATGTCTGAAACCAATTAGCAATTTTGTCAGCTAGAGAGAAGGACAAGATTTCCAAGACTAGACCATCTCGATTTTGTATGTCTGCCCTGAATGTGTGGGCCAGATGCTTCAGATTCTTGATGTGCTGGAAGGATCCTCAGAGCTTAAGCCATGAAATTTCAGGGTCATGTGATGCATATTAGGCTTGAGCTCCACCTCGGGTCCTACAAAAAGAAATGTTGATTCAAGGTTTGATCTCCACCGCAATAGGATTGTAGTGATCTCGCATTTGAGGATGCAACAATGGGTTGATCTAGGCATTGATCCGATCTCTGAAATCAAAGAATTGTTCTGGTTCAAAGTTAGGTTGTTCTCGATGATCCATGGTTGTGGCTAGAGATTTAAGTGGAGGAGTTGGAAGAGATATCGATGTGATTAGGTAGTTGTACAAACAAAGAAGTCAAGGCTTGGCCTCAACGAGAGTGAAAAACTAGTGGAGGCGTCAAGGGTGGTCTTAAGGTCCTCCTCCCGTACATGCACCGATGGAATAGACTAGGGACAGAAGGTGTGATGGAGCCAATTAAGACACCCAAAGATTTTTGGATGACTATAGAGGTTCAAGGAGGATGATACCTCTAGATCACCAAGTTGTCCATTTGAGAATTACCTGGGTAGCCAG
The DNA here is from genome assembly GCA_037157565.1 of Thalassia testudinum. NCBI lineage: Eukaryota > Viridiplantae > Streptophyta > Magnoliopsida > Alismatales > Hydrocharitaceae > Thalassia > Thalassia testudinum. Next base: position 63,271,087 of record JAZHRO010000014.1, read on the forward strand.
GAAGGGAGGGTCCCGCAAAGACCCCCACATGGTAGAGCATCCCAATGGGTTACAGGGTTTCCCCCACCTGACCTTCCTTATCACCGCAGATCCAAGTAGACCAGAATGAATGACTTGACCTCTTAAGTCTACCAATTTTATGTTTAGATGAGGTGCTTTGGATTCCACTTTAACTTTAGAGTGAATTTACAAGCGGTGACCTAATTTGAAGATTGGTTGACCCCACAAGTTGGGTCAACTTCACTTGTATTTGTCTTTGATTATTAGGTCCCAATTTTAGGATTCAAGTGGATGTGTAGAGCTTGATTTGAGGGTTTGCTTGATTAAGTAAATTCAGTCAAGGCTTAGGAAACACATAGTTTGGGGAAGTAGATTCTTTTTTAAGCAAGCGTGATTCTCAACCCTAAAGTAGAAACCCTAATTTTGGCTCTAATTGGTGCAATTAGTTTTTATCCAAATTTGGCACCTAGGGCTCAATGAAGAAGGTGAGCAACCCTAGGTCTCTTAAATTCCTAATAGGTGCAGAAATCAGGTTTGAGATTTTCTAATTAAATCAGGCAACTTGATGATTAATTCTAAGTAGAAAACGCAAGTTGATCCTAATTGATTTCTCCCTTTTCTTGCTTTTCCCAAAATTAGGGGCATAATGGAAAAGAAGATGAGATTACCTGCCCCTGGAGTGTTTGATGTGTGGCTGATCTCCTCGAATGAATCCCCTGCACAGATCACGGTAAAAGAGATAGATCAAGTTAGTACTAGATCAGAAATTATAACTAGAGAGATCAATTGTGCATTGCTCCCCAGCTACGGCACCAAAATGTTGACGCATGAAATTGATGTTATAAAAGATGCATCGTAGTATATGTCGAAATCACACGAAAGCAAATACAATTTATACTCGAATTTGAAGTCCGAGGTCGTTCACTGCGAGCAAGTTTGCAATTAATCTCACGATAACAATTTAAGTGCAAGATAACTAATTTGTAACAAAACTCCAAGTAATGATGATATATAAATGAAGGAAAATGTCAATAATGCAAAAAGAATAGGGAAAAATGGTGATTTGAATCACCAATTTACCCTAATTACAATAATAGCAATATCTCAACAGTATCAATCAAATAATTCCACGCAATGTAAGTAACAAGTATAGCCTAAGAAGTACAAATTGGTGGAGTCAGACGTTGGATGCTCATGACAGACGACTTAAATAACACCCTACTATAGTGCGTGTGCACTATTCTTCTTCTCTTCCCTATTTTGCTCTTTCTCAAGTCACCCACAGAGGCAAAGGCCTCTTCTCTTCAAGTGTTAGACAGTTAGAGAGTGACGCAAAACCCCCCCTCTCTTTCTTTTCTTCTCTTCTTTCTCTCAAAGACCCAGGGTTAATCAGGTAATCGGGTAGGAACAGTAACCAGATCTAGGTGCAGGCCTACGGGCGTGATCATAAATGAGTAGTGGGGATAGGCGGGTACGTAGGTGAGGGTGCATGTGAGGGACCCAGCCCCTTGTGACTTGGGCGATAAGCCCTCTTCACAAATTCCTCTTATGCAATGTGGAGAGCTACTACATCCCCGATGTGGGACTATCTTGGCTGCTGTTCTCCGTGTGAAGCTGCGACCGAGGGTTGGTCCAATTGAGGGTGAGGGAGCAGTCAACGCTCCAAATTGAGGACCTGGACAGGTGCTTGGAAGTCTTCCGCATTACCCAGAGTGAGGACATGGTAGTAAGGTTGCAAGAACATGCTTCAAGTTCTTCGAAGAAGCTTCGTCAATGGCTGCATGTCCTATGAACCTGAAAAGAAAAGCCCGGCCTTATGGCCTCGTCAGAATAGCTTAGTAGGAGCTCAATGATGCAGCGAAAGTGATGGTGGCGGTGGCGTGCTACGGAAGTGGTTGGAGATGGCTGGTGGATGCGAAAAATGAAGATGGAGGTGGTTGTGTTTGGTGGAAGGTATGAAGGACCAATAGCCTCAAATAAGTTGGGGCTTTTGGTCTACGGCGAACGGCGAAGGTGTGGAGAGCTACTGGTTTTGTGGATTGTGGTGGCCGTTAGGGCTCACCAGAGGTACACCGGGGAGGTGGAAGACGGAGGCGTGGATAGGGTAGGAGTGGTTAAAATGGTGATGTAGTAGCATGGTGATGATAAGTTGATGATAAGGAGTCAACGAGAATAAGTAGTGGAAGAAGGGGGACGGAGGAGGCACCAGGTCTATTATGGCCGGCACTAGAGAAAGAAGGTGCTCTGGAGGTTGATAATGGAGACGATGGAGGGTTAGAGGGAACCTCACTGATATTGCAAGGTGCAGAAAGACGTGGTGAAGAAGTACCGGTCGCCTATCATACATGGTGGCCGACGAAGAGGCCGAAAGTGGAGAGTCATCGGAGCAAGTTGGAGCGGGCCGGAGGTTGAGGAAGAAGAGGTGTTTTTTGGCTCTATTTCTCTCTAAGAATGTAAGGCCGGCGTGGGAGGCCATTTATTAGTCTAAGAGAGCACTTAAGAACAGGAAAGAAGCTCTATAGCTTGCTTTGGATTCAAGAAGAACCCCACTGATTTTGTGGGTTCATACACACTAATCAGAGGGATTTAGTAGTTAGAATTAATCCTAATAGGTTTCCCAAGGTGTGAACATCAATCCCACCATATGTGGTGGGATTTGATTGAGATTTGAGTAGGATTTAAGTTGGTCAAAGCTTAGCTGGAGGTCAGTTGTCCTCCAATGGCGATAATGACTATTTTGAGAAAAAGATGAAGAAGTTGGGGGGATTTTTGAAAATATTTCGAATGCTGAGGGGCTATTTAAGAAAATATGAGTAAGACTTGGAGCAAAATGCAAACTTAGTCAAAATGATCTCAGATTGGGCCCAAATTTTGCTACAAACCTAATTTCAACCCAAGAAATCTAATGTTGAAGTTGGATTCCAATTTTGACCAAGTTTGTCCAGGTAATTTCTGCAAATATCCAAATTAGGGCAATTGTCTGTTTAAAACTCTATTTTAGGTCAAATTGGGTTCAGATGGTCAAATCAAAGGTATAAAACCTTAGGGAATATTTTTCTACGATTTTTAGAAGGTTTAGGTGAATTTACCCTAACCAGAACCTCAGTTAATTAAGTGGGCCTATTTTTAGGGTTTTAGATGTCCATTAATTCTCGAAGTGTGTGAAAACTTGTTTTGTTCTGTATGGGCCCACTTGTTAGACATTAATGACCATTTGACCTTTAATAAACCCCTAAAATATCCCATGTTATTCCGTATTTATGGAATGCTGTCAATTTTGTAGAAATAACCTTGTAATCTTCTCTTCTTTTCAAAATAGGATATTGAATCCTCAGGACCTTCTGATGGATATGAAGGAGCATTTATCAACCTTTTTAGACCAAATTGAGCTAGTTATGACTCATGATGGTGTTCTCATCACTAGCTTGCTTCTTCAGAGAGATTTGACTCGATGGCCCTCAATTTGGACACTGATCTTTAGAGCACTATGGGTCCATTTATGGCATCTTTGGAGTAGTTTTATTTCTATTTCTACTTTGTTAGCTTTCTGGCTTGTAGAAATATATATTTCATATTGACTATTTTTATCTTAGCTACATTTCCCTAGACTCAATTTACTTTCTACTTAATTATATGCATGGTTCTTATATCTCTCACCTAAATATTTCTCTTTAAATTGCATGTCAGAACTATTACCGCTTCAATTGCATGTGTAAGGGGGGAGATAATTTAGATTAATGGCTGCATTTTTACTTTTTGTTGAAACAAAAATGGGGAGATATTGTGCATAACTCTTCATATTTATATCACTATACACAATTATAATTTTGTTATCATCAAAAAGGGGGAGAATGTAAGTACCTCTATTTTGAAGCACCAAAATTATGCATTTTGTGAAACTAATGGATCAAAGCTTCTCTCTTGGATCAAAGTTAGAAGAATGCTGATCTGAGTCTCATTGTCCTTATTGAGTGTAGAATATTTTGTAAGGAACCTCAAAATATGTTTCAAATGGATTTTCACACTTCATATTAAAAACAAGCTTTTAGGATTATTGATCGACCATCTAAATTAATTGATCGACCAAAGTCGTTGATCAACCAACCAACTTAATTAATCGATCAAATTAGTCCATTTTAGGAAGTTGACAAATACACTCTTGATCGACCATTTTGGTTAATTAATCGATTAATCATTGATCGATTAAATAACTAGTTCGATCGACCAAACCTCACTTTGATCAACCAAACTACCTTAATTTATTGACCAATTTGATTTTCTTTTTAGGTTGATTTGCAAGCATAAATAGAGGTCGTACACACCCCTTTTACGCACACTCTAATGTAGAAAATCCATACAAAGCAAAGAGCTTTCCTTGCTTACTCTGTAGTTTTTCTGTGCTCTTTATTTTCACGCCTTCCAAAGCATGACGATTCAAACCTCCATTGAAATTTTGGTTTGACTTTTATTGAGGTTCCATAGGTTCTTATTGTTCTTTTATGTTGTTGCTTTTGATTAATAGATCCCAAGTTATTGAGAGAAATCCGCTGTTATTGCTTCTCTTCTGAATAGTAAGAGAATGGATCAATGTAAAGAGGTTGTGCCACCCTCATTCTGGTGATACGTTAGTAGATTGACTAGCTTCACCTAGTTGGAAATATCCTAAGCTGAGAGGCTTAGGTAGTGGTTTCATCCGATTTGGTTTTCATCCTAAGCTGAGAGGCTTAGGTGTAATCTATGCTTGATACTTTTCTAAATTGATCTATTATACATTTAATTTGAATTTTCAAGCAATACCATTCACCCCTCCCCTCTAGTATGCTATTATGATCTCTAGGCACCCTCAATTCCTTGTTGCACCATAAAATGACTCTTCTCCCAACTGAGTACTAGGTTAGTCTCTTCAACACCTTAGCCAAATTAAGGAGGCAATGATCAAAGGTTACTCCAACATTGGAAAAATCACCTATGAAGACTTCCAAGAAGTCATAATGTTTATATCAGAGAATATCGACATCATACATCTTTGGAACATAGCTGGGGCATTCCACAAGCCAAACGGCATTCGTCAAAATGCAAAGGTGCCATAAAACCTTGTGAATGTCATCTACTCTCAGTCATCCGTAAATATCACAATCCGATTGTATCTAGAGTACCCCATCAAGAAAATAATTGAAGCTATTCTCTGCCAATCTCTCTAAGATCTGATAAATAAAAGGCAAGGGAAAATGATCCTTTTAGGTAGCATTATTCAAGTTATTGTAATCAATACACACTCTCCACCCTGTAAGTAATTTGGTTATCACAACTTTCCTTTGTCATTCTTGTTTATTGTAATCCTTGTTTCATTCAAAACAACATGGATTGGGATTACCCATTTGCTGTCAGAGATTGGGTAGATAATCCCCACATCCAACCACTTAATGATCTCTTTCTTATCTACCTCCCTAATGTTTGGATTAAGTCTCCTCTACATCCTGTACAAGGCTTAATAAAATCATCGGTATAGATTATGTGCATGCAAAGGGTCAGATCAATACCCTTAATATCAGCAATAGTCCACCCAAACACTTCCTTGAAATCGCTCAAAAAATCAAGCAATTTCCCTTCCTATTCCATTTTCAACTAGGAGAATATAATCACAACTAGAGTTTCATTGGGTCCAAGGAAGGCATTCTTCAAAGTCTCCGAGAGGGGTTTAAACTCAACCCTAGGAGCTTGATGTAGAGAGGGTTTAAGATTCGACTCAGGTAGAGGGCCAACTTTGACAATGCAAGGAGGTGTCAACGATTCGGCTTTCGCACCTAAAAACTCCTCTATCTCATGAATAACATCCTCACAATGTAAATCTTCTGAACAACTATTTTCCATCAATTTTTGTAAGGGATCATTTTGGAGTATGTTGGGTGTGACCTGCTTTACTAATTCATCTATAACATCAACTTGGGAACATTCTGCATGCTCATTTTACTTGCAAGCTTTGAAGGTATTCAAAGATATGTTCTTGTTCCCAAAATCCATGTTCAAGGCTCGTGAATTATAGTTAATTGAGGCATTCATAATAGCCAGGAAGGGTCGACCCAAGATAATAGAAGGTTTAGTTGGTTTGTTGGATGGGTCTATATCTGAAACCAAAAAGCCTACTAGGAAATAGAATTCCTCAACATTCACATGAACATCCTCTAATAAACCTCAGGGTTTCATCATAGGTTGATCTACTACCTAGAGGGTAGCAAGACTAGGCTTTAGTTCACCTCCTCCAAGTAGTTCATAAATAGAGCTCAATAATAGGTTAACCCTCGGGCCCAGATCATGGAGAGCCCTGTCTATACGTCAATCACCAAGCACAATCGAGATGTATGGGGCTCTTGGATCTCTAAGCTTGAGTGAGGTACCATGCTAAATAATAGAGCTCATAGGGTCAGGTATGACAACCATAGTTGGGACTTGTTTCTTAGATCTTTGCTTTTGGGTGCACAAGTCCATCAAAAATTTGGCATAAGATGAGATCTCTTTTAGAGCATCAAGTAAAGGTAGATTAATATGGAGTTGTTTGAAAGTCTCCATTATCACTTTGATCTTAGCCTTTTGCTTGTCATAGAAAGGCCCTGTATTATTCAGATGTATCAATCGCTTTGGAACAGGGGCCTTAGGCTCATAAGTGGTGGGAGTCTTTCCTCTTGTGATGCTTTCACCCCTCCTCTACACCGCTTTGGAGCATTTTAAGGCATTCTTCAAACATAATCTTTTTCACTCCCTCCATTTTCTCTGCATCGGAGGGGGCATGGCTCCTATTCGCATCACTCGAGGATGAGGCGTGACTATCATAGTTAGTGGGAGTGTCATTAAGTCTAAAGGGCCCCAGTTCCTCCCTCTCAAGTACAACAAAATAGGTTTCTAGTGACAACCTATGGGAATAGATTTACGAGCTTTGGAGATGAAATTTAGGGCAGGTAATGGAAAATTTGTCCCCTAAATGAGGGTGACTAAAACTTTTGGCGATAGGTTTTCTCTCATCACAACTCAAGGACAAAAAATTGGTCACAATAGATTGGACACAAAAAGACACTGATGACATGACATAAAAGTTTTTAGGGATGGATTATCCCGTCTTTACAACTTTTGGGGACGAAAATAATTGCCCCCTAATTGCCTTTTGGAGATGATCTTATTTATGGATATAACGTTATTAAGATAAAATATCCATCCAAATATCCTTTTTATTTTTTTCTAATAACTAGCCACACAATAATTTGACAAAGTTATTCTTTGTCAAAATACATCACTATCATTGAATTTCAAACATAAGGTGCATTTTACACGAACTTGGGGCCTCTAAGTTACCCTAATTTATTGACCTCCTTAAAATGAATACAAGCATTCCCTCCTTGGGGTATAAAATGAAAATGGAAAAAGATGCAAAATAAAAGTAAAATACACATTATTCCTTCATATCAGCAACAATGACTTGCCTTGCTAGATGGTGCTGGATGAACTGTGATAGGCCATGACAGGTAACAACAGGTGTTGTTAAATCATTGGATGTGTCAAGGATTGTGATCGGAACACATTCAATCAGGAAATCATTGTCTCCAAATTTCATAATATCTTGACGTTAGAACCCATGATCCATGAGAATAGGTATCCAATCAAGTTGGCCAAGTAGCACTTGTTTATATTTATCAAAAACCTCCTTGTTGCCATAGATATCAACATGTCATGCTTCATTTATCTGTTCTGCGATCAGAGCTTGCCTTAGTCTGCAAAAGTTCCAGTGTGATTATATGATTACACAGCAATCATGCAACCTAAATCACTTAAATTAAGCTATATTCTAGCATAATTTAGGAATAATGCATTCATAGGCATCGTAATTTGCACAATAGCTAGTTTATTAGTCATATAGAGAATATCCTCATTTTATGTACCAATGAGGGATGATTTTTATCGCAGATGATCTGAAGCCGTGGATGTCAAATTAGACTAAACAGATCTGATCAAAACAACCACGGGTGTCCAATGCTTTCGAAATCATCTCGATCAGACAAACAGGGTATCTTGTTCAATCCATAAAAGAACGAAGATCATAAAGCCAAAAGATAAAGATCCGAGCTTAGATAAAGAATCCAACTGCACAGATGAATCCAGATTGGTGATCGCAGTCCAACAACAAAGAAATCAACTCGATCGGAGGTCTACACCACAAAATACAAGCAAAAGAAGATGTACAGCCATGATGGCACCACGTGGTGCCATTACAGCCTTCCCTCACCACTGCCCCATCTAGGAAGGCCACCCTCGCATGTTGTGGGCCATTGGATCTTCATCCAATGTCCACGAGCGTGCCACATCGCCCGTTCAACCGGATAAGGACAAATAGATACAAACTGGAAACTATAATAGAACTCTTGCATAGCACGTTGGCTCATGCGCATGCGCGGAAGCGTGGGACGTGCGTTTGAGCAGCGCTTCACGAAATTGAAGCAGCGCTCATACGGACGCGATTGCACTATTGGATGGCAATCGAAGGGTGGAGGCACGACCATGTGTCACGATCAAAGTGCACTACAATCGGATGAGTGATCCCACATGTTTTGCGAAATTAGGAAGGTGAGGTGCGCGCACGAGAGCCATCTGATCTCACAATCGGACTGCTGACCATTAAGCACGGAAAAGAGGCAAGCGTTGAATGCGAAAAAGAAGAGAATGTGTGCGGAGGAGCGAGACCCATCCGATCCTGATCCTACTCGCGAGAGTGCGCCATGTGTCAAGCCCAGATTGAATGTTCACGTAGAGGGTGCATTGGAGGTTATTTTGAGGCCAGATCTGATCTGTTGATCTCCCGATCAATGGATCTAATTGCCCAGGAGTTGTTACATGAGATTAAGGGCTAAAATTTCCTTTTTTCCCTCCACAAAAGCTATAAAAGAAGGCTAAAGCCCCCCCAATTGAAGCATCTCTCTTCCATCAACTCCATATATCTTCCACCTTCTCTACAACTCTGTGTCCCTCTTCAACTCTACGCCAACCTTCATCCCGACACTCTAGATCAGAGGTGTTGCCGCACCTCGTACAAGCATCTTACAAGCAGCGTTGTCTCTCTGCCACTTTCTATCTCTCTCTCTCTATCTCTCTCTCTATCTATCTATCTATTTGTTTCTAGTAGCATTATCTATTGTGAAAACTCTCTTTTAATTGCAATAGAATTTTGATCTTCAGAATGCATATATCTAATTCTTCTACATATAGATATATATATAAATATCTATTCAGAATAAATTCTATTGAAAAGCTTTTGCATAAATTGTGATTGCTCCCTACGAACGACCTGGTACTCACTGGTTTTATAAATATTATTTGTGGATGTTTTTTCGTGCTATACTATAAATGAATTAACATTTAAAATGTGAATTACACGTTAAACAATTTGGCATTGTTGCTAGGGAGGCAACGGAAATTTTGAAACTTTCTTTGGTGTGAATTTGAGATTTCTAACTTGTTATTTTCGTTGAATTCGTGTGTGCAAGAAAGCAAGAAAATCAGAATGAAACACGATAATGAGAATTGCATGTTCGAACCTTAGGTAAAATACCCGCAGTTTAGATTAGTTAAATCTAGGATTTGCTTGAACCCTAGGATTAGTTAGAATTTGTTTGCTTATAAAAAAAAATTTCTTATTTTTTGGGCTGAAATAAAGTTTTATCTTAAAAATTAAATTCCCATAGATCTGCATGTCAAAAAATTCTAAAATTTTTATTTGACATAGACTTCAAAGTTAGGAACTACATATACAAATTTTGTATAAATCTGAATTATAGAAAAATTTGAAAAATTCTCATACTGATCTACTATCAATAAGGTTATTGTTCCTGATTTTTTGGAGTTCAAAATATCATAGGAACTTTTGTACAAATCCAATTGACTTGAAATTTAAGGCTGTCAATTTATGGTAATCAAGAATTTAGGAAAAATATGAAAAAATTATTTCTTGCACATTTGTTTGAATAGATTATCTAACCAGCAATTGAGTGTCAAAATAGATTACAAAACCCTAGTACACTTTAAATCAGAAAAAATAGATAAAAATTCTTGAAAAATATTTTCTGAGTGCCTAGTTAGTGGTGTAATAAGACTAATTGATTGCATTTCTGGGTCGCACCACTCATCTAATTTTGAACTTAAAAGAATCATTTAGAATTATCTGTGCTTGGGGTTCCACATCAAGGATAGACACACCTACATTTCCTTGTTTAATGGAAATCTATCAAAGAAATTAGGATTTGCAAACCTCTTGTGTTCCTCATCAAAACCTTGATTGAAAATATTAACTCAAGTGAACCCTAAAATGCATTAACACAAGCATTCGTATCTTAAAATTCACCTCATCATAAGAGAATTTCTTGTGAACCCTTTGCCTAAGCACTTCACAGATCTGAAATCAACTTTAAAGGCAAACACACCCCTAACGCCCATCATATTCCAAAAGCACATCAAACCCATGCCTAAAACTGGGTAGACGTGGCCAAGAAAGGACTAATAGACTTGGGGACTTGAAACTAGATTGGGCTAAGGTCAAGGCCATGACTACTTGGTTGCACTGGTGACAAGAAAGGTCGATGCGGTAACCGTATTAACCTTTAGTGGTGTCCCACCATGTAGGGTGTCCGAATTGGTCCCACCCTTCTAGACAGGCAAGTAATTCAAGGGTTGATCTAACTCAGTCGTGTTTTGAGGAGCCAAGATCAGGTTTAATTAGGGTTGACACACTAAGGACCAGCTTGATTGCTTGCATTGAGCGGTCGGGGTTTCTCTCATCTGTCTTCTCTCTCATCTACAAACATTTTTTTGGTGTATGCAATGTAGAAGATCTCAAAATCTTGATTTGCTACCACCATTACAAAAAAATCCTAGGAGACCTATTTATCTAGGATCTGAATCTAAACCCTCTGCAATGGCTACTCATCACTAGGAAGAAGAGATTGATGAACAAAATATGGATCCTATGACTCTCTTACGATGGCAGATCACTAAGTAGGGCCAGCATCATGATCGACAGATGGAAGTCATAGTGCAGGCCATCACTCAACTCCAGAATGGAAGGGCAGACCAGCCCCTCGATGACTTTTATAACCCTCCTAATGCCCAACTTGAACACTTTGTTATGGTACCTCAGGATGGGGAAGATTTTGAACTCAAACCTCAGATCATTAACTTGATTCCCCACTTTCATGGCCATTGAGTCTAATGACCCCTTCCACCACCTTGAAGAGCTCCTACACATAGGAAGAACCTTTGGCCCTAGGAACATGAATGAAGGTACCCTGATGATGAAAATGTCCCATTCTCCTTGAAAGATAGAGTTGCACATTGGCAGAGGATAATTGGTAGACCAATCCTAACTTGCGAAGACCAGAGAAGCACATTCCTAAAGAAATTCTTCCCCATAGGAAAACTAATGCCCTTAGATGTGCTATAACAACCTTTAAGGAGAACCTCGGGGAACAACTACATGAGGCTTGGGAGAGGTTCAATGCTTTAGCTAGGAAATGCCCCTATCATGGGATTTTGAAGTGGCACTTGGCCCATATTTTCTATTATGGGTTGAGTGATAATCTGAAGAATTTTGTTGATGCAGCATGTGGGGGCAATTTCCTGAGTCGAGATGCTGAGGGAGCCTTTCAATTGTTCGAGAATATGAGTGAAAATTCCCTCAACAATGCCGCAATGTCTACCTTTAACAGAGCTAATCAACCAAGGAGAGGATTTTATGAAGTTAACAACAATTCAAACTTGGTTGATTTAGAGATAATTGCACAACGATTAGATAAGGTGGAACTCGTGGGAAAGAATGTGAAGAATTTGGATAAGAAACTAGATAAGCTTCTATAGGGCGGGAATTCCTTAGTTACACAATCCATATTAAATCCTATGCCTACCCAAAGAGTGCCTATGGTAACCCACAACCAATTCCCCAACCCACTAGGTTAGAAATTAGTGCACAATATTAATGACCTAACCATGGCTCCACTTATGAGACAACTATACTTGGACCCATCTGTTTCTGGGTACCAAGGAGGGACCTTGATGCCCTCGAATTCTGAACTAGGCAGTCTGATGCCTAGTTATCCTGAGGATGTGAATGCACTCGAAGGTTACACTAGAAATGAGCCTTACTCAAACACTTACAACCCTGGATGGCACAACCATCCTAATTGTGCCTGGTCAAGTCAAAAACCCGCCCAGGGTCCTAACCTGAACACTCATGGGCAACCTAGTAGGTACACACAGCCATGCACATATCAACCACAACCTACACAGGAAAACCACTCCTCTGATCTAAGTCTATTCCTCAAAGAAATGAGAGAAATGAATCTGAGGCATAAGGAAGAAATGAATCAATTGAGGACAGAATTGATGGGATGACTGGACCAGCTAGTAGATGCTAGACAACACGAGATGTTGCCATCCCAACCCATCCCAAACCCAAGGAACTTCAAAAGGGTTAACCAGCACAACACATAGGAGCAACAAGCACACCTAATTCAGCTTGCTCCCAGCACCCACTAGGATTTGTTAACCCTAACCCAACCCAGGCTCAACCCATTTCACAGAACCCTCCTTACCCTTCTAACCATAATGCACATGCCTATGCAGTCACTTTGAGAAGTGGGAAACAAACCCAAGATCCTTCTACATCAAAATCTTTCCAAGATCTTGAGAAGCCTGAATCTGACCTGGGAGACCAAACTAATCTAAGAAACAAGACTCAGGATTCGAATACTCATGATTTTTCTCAAGAACCTTTTCCTAAAGCCTTGATCAAACCCAGGGAAATGAAAACCAAACAATCTAAGGAGTGGCTTCAGATTCTATAAGAAGTCCAGGTAAATATATCACTCCTAGAGGCCATTGAGAACATCCCGACCTGTGCAAAATTTTTGAAGGAATTATGCACACTAAAATGCCAGGCCAAATCATCAAAAAGGGTCGTAATTTCTGAACAAACCAGTGCCATCATCCTAAATAAGCTCCATCCTAAAGAAAAAGATCCAGGGATCCCCTTAATCTCATGTGAAATAGATGGTCTCATCCTTGATTGAGCCTTACTAGACCTTGGTGCCTCCATTAACTTAATCCCCATAGAATTATATGAAGAGCTAGATTTAGGCCCCTTGCAACACACTGATGTGACCCTTCAGCTTGTTGATAGGTCAACCAAAATTTCGAAGGGCCTTCTACAGAATGTTATTATGAAAGTGAGGGATTTTGAGTAACTTGTGAACTTCCTTGTTCTAGATATGGAGGCATCAGAAAACCTGAACCACACCCCGATAATCTAACGAAGACCTTTCTTGGCCACTGCCAAGGCTCTAATCAACTATGAGATGGGGGCTATGCACATCACCTCTAGAATGAAGAATTGTCAACTCAACATCTTTAAAGCTTCCCAAAAGAATAAGGTGAATTGTGATTCCATTGAGGTTGTAGGAACAATTGAACAAGTTTTGGCAATTCACACTGAAGATGATCCAAGTCCTACCAAAGCTCAAGACCAGCGTGAAGGGAAAGAAGGGGATGTACTTGAGGATAATTCTAATCTACCATCTCCCATGGAAAATCAAATTGAATAGGACATTAGTGATGTGGAGAAACTCCTGGGAGTAACTTATGATGAATTAGATGATAATATAAAGAATCCTCAATACATCCACCTTGAAATTTAAGAACTTTTGAATTCTAAGGGAGTTCAAGAAAATGAACAATCTAAGGACATGAACAGGGAACTTACCTCAGAGGAAGAAGGTCAACACATAATGGACTGGGGAAGAACTTATTAGCCAACTAGTTCAAATGGATGCCTTGACTCAGAAGAAGTGACTTTGGATGAGGAAGAGGAAATTTTTGATGAAGATTTTGAAGAATTCCACACAACTCTACCCCTATTGTCATATGACCTAGAGCTTAGAGAACTCATGATTTTTGATATCAACTACCACTATGAAGACCCTTAATGCTTTGATTCAAAACCAGATTTAATTCTAAATCATGATTTCAATCTAGATCTTTTACCACCTCTTCTTGATTTATGGAGTTGGATTGATAGACAGTCTCTTCAATTTGAACCCATCCACCCGACCCTATTTCATATTCTAAATTAGAAAGACTCTTTGGAATAGGGCTGCATCATCAACTGGATTGCATTTGTGGATCACTGATTTTGGGACCAAATCATCATATCTTTCTGCTAATCTTAAATTCCCCTGCAATAATTATTACTTCCTCTCTTAACCTATAGTATTAGACTACATATTTTTGTGTCTAAGTTCGGCAAAAGACATTAAACTTAGCACTGGCAGGGAGGCAACCTAGTACTCTGTACAGGTAGCTCTGCTTCCTCTGCATCCATACTGAATTGGATTAACAAGCATAATCAAGTGATATCCCCTCCTCTTGCATCTTATATTTTGATTTTCATGCATACATTTCAATGAGGACATTGTAATCAATTGGCATGGGTAGGCAGACATTGCATGTCTAATTTTTATGTAAAAAAAAATGCATTTAGGCATAAAGAATTTTTATTAAGGTTTTCTTAGGGATTTATTCTTAAGTTGATTCCTAAGTTTAGAATCCAGTATAATTTCACACTTACACATAGAATTTGCAATGGATCCTTTGTGAAGATCGATAAATATCTTTAGTTTGTCAAGAAGAAGCAATGCTTCTTCTCATAAACCCTTGGACAATAATTAGAGAGTCAGGCAAACTATCTTCTAACAGATCCACCAAACAAGTGTGAGGTGAGAGTAGAAAGTCTACTAGTGCTCTAAGGCTAGTACGAGGAATCTTAAACTCTCGATAGTGAGATATTGATACCCGGAGTTAGGCATAGTTTTTGTTCTCGGTTTCTGAGTATAAGTTCTTAGTGTGAATCTCTTGAGAGCTACCAAATAAGGTAAATACGCAGAGAGCGGGTTCTGATAAAACTTGCACTAAGGTCTTTGAAAAAAAAAAAAAAGGACTGAGGTGGATGGCCACGGCCGTCTTTTACGGAATCCTTGGCTGAAGGAGGGTATTAATGTCAATGTCAGAAAAACATTGTCCTATACATTCCCTTCTTGGTGCTGGGAATAGGCACTTCTACCAAATAAGCACCCGATATCCTCTTAAACACCCATAATCCTAAATAATGCCTCATAAATAAAAGTTTTATGCTACATTGCGTTAGTAGATATTTGGATGCTAAAAAAATAAGAAAAAAAGAAGAAAACATATATATACAAAGAAAAAAATTTAGAAAAAGGAAAAAACAAAAAAAGGATGAGTTTATGAGTTAGAATTTATTTCAAGTGTAATGAGGCAATAACACCTACCACTCTTACAGTCCACCAAATAGAACGTTAACTTACATTTCTAATTTTCTGGCCACCTGAATACAGGGTTAGGAATTCTAACTTAGTCTTTGTTGATAGCAGAAAACTACGTGATCAAAGTTGGATTTGAAAAACCCATCATTGTAGTTTGGTTTGTGAAGAAATCTATCAACACATAACATTTAACCAAAATTCGTAAAGAAATTTCAGGTCGAACACAGGGAGGCTACGTTGATCTAAAATTTGTAATTATATTTTTTTTGATATTTTTGTTCGAAAGCGGATAATTATAATCGAATTGATATTAACACTAAGAGAGAGAGAGAGAACAATCACTTGATATATGAATACTGTTCTTACAGCTAGAAAGCGGGAAATGATTACAGCTAGAAAGCGGAAAATTCCATTCTATAAAGCGATAAAAAGAACGGAAAGAGATGTTATCCTCCTCAATGATTGCTTGGAGGATGAGCCGGACGAAGCGATGCCTGGATGACGAAGGATGGGGCAGGAAGGAGGATGAAGCAGGAAGAAGCGGGAACGAGGTACAACGTCATCGTCATCGTGGGATCCACTTCCGGAATGGGGGTGAGAAAACTTTGGATTTAGCTCTAAAGGAGCATCCTAACTGCGGGACAAGCTTCTCTAAAGCTTTGGAGAGGGAGAGAGGTGAAAGAAGGGAGGAGAATTTCGTAGGGTAGGGGTCACCTTTTATAGTTGCAAGGATTGCGGGTAATTTGGTCATTACATATTCAAAACAATAAATGAGGGGGTCTTTAGTGATGGAATTAAGCGTCACTAAAGACCCCACGCCACCGCAGCTTCACACGTGCCTGCCGCCTCCTCTCCCATGTTTCTAATGCATGCGCACGTCCAAGCAGTCTCAACCACTAGATTGGGGGATCAGACGACTTAAATCACACCTCGCCAGCACCTCCTCGTAAGCTCAACGGACAAGCACGCTTCTTCTCAACCGTCCGATCATGCATCCAATGACTCAGAATGCATTGCGCCCCCCATATCTAATTGAGCATTTGCATCTATGTGGGATCACGTGTACATGAACCGCACACCTCCGTTGCGCCACGTCGCCTGCTCCTTACTCACACAATCTACATCGAATGGCTGAATTGAATGCACTCCTACGCCTGCGTCCTAATTTAAGGCACAGCGGGGATCGAACTTGCACTGTGTGTGCATTTGAGGCACATGGATGGTTTTCTACATGAGCGACCATGGCCGTTGGATCGAGATCCAACGGCCTAGATTATCCACGCCTTTTGCCTTATGAAGATGAGAGCAGGCACGTCTGAGTAAATCATGGCCGTTGGATCAAGATCAAATAGCTAGGATCGCATGATGAAGAGTCCTTTGAAATGCAGTGGTGGGTCTTTAGCCTAATTGGGAGGTTGAGATGGTGCCATGTGGCACCATATTGGTCGTCAATCTTCTGTGTGTTATAGACAGTGCCACAGATGTCGGATTGGATAGACTTTCATGCCGTTAGGCTGCAATCGTCGATCCGAACCCATCTGTGCTGTCGAATTTGATGTCTGAAGTGCGAATTGACATCATCTTGGCCCTTAATTTCTGAGCTTCCTCAGACTATATCTAATACTACAGATGTCCGATCGGGGCAATCTTGGAGTCACTGAACTCCAGTTGTCACCCTGATTAGATCCATACAGTTGGATCTTCCATTTAAAGCCCTGCTTAAAAGTTGCTCTGTCGTTGGCCATAAAAGGAGACAATTACTATACTATTTGTATAATTTGACCTAAATGCATGATTATGCATGTTATGCAATATTTACAATGCATGATGCTAATATGGTACTAAGAACATGCATTAATAGACAATTTTGGCTATTTAGATGTATGCACATCAGTCTTAGAGTTATCAGAACATAATCAAAGTGTTAATGCCAGGAGACCACCAATATACTAATAAATCTAGTGAGATTGTGAGCTCAAAAGGAAAGATAAGATAAAATAAGATAAGAAAAGGAAAAAAAAAAGAAAAAGAAAGAGAAAGAAAGAGAGAGAATGAGTACAAAGGAACTAAAGAAGGCATAGTTTCTCACCTATCTCTGAGTTGAATTATTTCATAATCTAGAAATCTAGACTATAAAGTACTAGTCTATATGTAGCACCAGATGAGTGTAAGCCACCAAATACAAATCTACTTGTCTCAGAAATCTTCTACCTAAGCCAAAAGCAAGGGTTGAATGCACAAGTAACTTTATAACCGCGAGGGAAGAAATTTGCCTATCCCAATAGATTTTTACTAAGGGTCAAGTATGAGTTTTAGATGAGGATTGTCTTTCACTTGGATTCATTGCATAGGCTACAAAAAAACACAATCATGATTATCTATATTACTAAAACTTCAGTTGAAAACAAAAGACAAACCTCTAGTCAAACTCTTGATAAAAATTACTCATGCAGGACCACTTTGCATTTAGTCATGCATTTGCTAGGGACTAGCAAGATTTAGGCATGGGGGTATGATTACACAGCAATCACGCAACCTAAATCACATAAATTAAGTTAGATTATAGCATAACTTAGGAATAATGCATTCATAGGCATCGTAGTTTGCACACTAACTAGTTTATTAGTCATATAGATAATATCATCATTTTATGTACAAATGAGAGACAATTTTTACCGTAGATGGTCCAAAGCCACAGATGTTAGATCAAATCGAACAGAACTGATAAGAACAACTACGAGAGTCCAACGCTTCCGAAATCGTCTCGATCAGTCAAGTAGGGTATCTTGTGCAGTCCGTAAAAGAATAGAGATCATAAAGACAAGACACAAATATCCAAGACTGAGATGAAGAATCCAACCACACGATGAATTTGGATCGACGATCGTAGTCCAATGACGAAAAAATCAACTCGATCAGAGGTCTACACCACTAGATACAAGAAAATAAGATGGATGGCCATGATGGTGCCACATGGCGCCATCACAACCGCTCCCTCACCACCACCCCATCTAGGAAAGTCACCCTCATACAATGTGGGCCGTTGGATCTTCATCCAATGGACACGAGCATGCCACGTCACCCGTCCAGCCGGATAAGGAAAAATAGATACAAAGAGGAAACTATAACAGAACTCTTGCATAGTACGTTGGCTCACACGCTTGCGTGGAAGCACGGGATGTGCGTTTGAGCGACACTTCAAGAAATAGAAGCGCAGCACTCACGCAGGAGCAATTGTGCCATTGGATGGTGATTGAAGGGTGGAGATGTGACTACGTGGTGCGATCAGAGCACGCCTCGACCAAATGTGTGATCCCATGAATTTTGCGAAATCAGGAAAGCAAGGCGTGCACACGAAAGTCATCCAATTGCTGACTCTTTGGTGCGGAAAAGAGGGAGTGGCGAGTGGGAAAAAGAAGAGAATGCTTGCGGAGGATCGAGAGCCATCCGATCCTGATCCGATTCATGAGAGTACACCACGTGTCAAGCCCAGAATGAATCCACGCGTAGAGGGTGCGTTGGAGGCTATTTTGAGGCTAGATCTGATCCATTAATCTCTCAATCGATGAATCTGATTGCCCAAGAGTTGTTACATGAGATTAAGGCCTAAAATACCCTTTTTGCTAGCCATAAAAGCTATAAAAGAAGGCCAAAGCCCCTCCAATTGAAGCATCTCTTTTCCATGAACTCCAGATATCTTCCACCTTCTACACAACTCTCCGTTCCTCTGCAACTCTACTCCACCCTTCATCTAGGTGCTCTGGATTTGAGGTGCTGCTGCACCTCGCACAAGCATCCTATAAGCGGCATCGCCTCTCTGCCACTTCCTATCTCTCTCTCTATCTCTCTATCTTTATCTATCTATCTATTTGTTTCCAGTGGCATTCTCTATTGTGAAAACTCTATTTCAATTGCAATAAAATTATGATCTTCTAAATGCATATATCAGATTCTTATACATATATGCATATATAAATATATGTTTAGAACAAATTCTATTGGAAGGCTTCCGAATAAATTGTGATTGCCTCCCCGCAAATGACTCGATACTCACCGATTTTATAAATATTATTTGTCGACGTGTTTTCAAGCTATACTACAACTGAATTAACTTTGAAAATGCAAAATACGTGTCGAACATTATATAATGAGTATTAGTTTATCCAAAATAAAAAGAAATGGCAATTATTATTTTCATGGAATCCTTGTTTTGTATTTACACATTACCTATGGATAAGGATGACCAAACTACTCCCAGCAATAATTAGAATAATTGTTGGTCTAATGATTATTTTCATAATTAGTATAATCACCACATCTCTTCTTTTTGCCTTGAAAAAGACTACTAACATAACCAGAACCATGAGAAGAACATCCATGAGAAAAACCTAGTACAAAAATGACCATATGAAATTGAAGTTTAAGAACTTTAAAATAAAGGGATTGCTCAAAAGTCATCAATTGATCATCAACAAAATCAAATTCAATGCCAAGGATGGCAAGAAACTGAATAGTAATATTATATTGTTGGAACCTTGTTCCACATCTTGTTTTGGTGTTAACAAAATTGTTGTAAATTAATGTTTGCAATTGCGTGATATTTCAGATTAAGGTGAAGATCAAGGCAAACAGAGAATTATGTCAAGAAGGTATGATAGCTAGGAGGCATGATGATAAGGAGGAAAGATGAAAAGGATGAGAAGATCATCTTCGATCTTTAGTTTTTTATATTAGGTTTTTATTTCTTAGAATGTATGCCTATTAACAAAGAAATATAACTTAAATCGTAAAATTAATCAAAGATAAAATAGGATTAATATTAGGATTATTTTTCAAAGAACGTACTTAATAGTTAAGATCTATAAAATCTTAAAATAAAGGTACTCGATAGCAAGTACTGGCACTATTCATCTGTATCGGTAAATGCAACACACAGGTTTGAGCTTATGTCTCAAATTGTGAACAACAAGAACCAGCACTAATCAAGAGTACTGGTATCTAGTGGTTGCAGTTTGAAGACTCACTTCTGGCCTAGACCTTACAAGTACTAGTACCCATAATGAGTACTAGTATTGGTAGGTCACAGAGTCTAGTGAGTCTCAAACCTGGGAGTCACAAGTACCGGTACCCATGATGAGTACTGATACTAGGACTCATATGTGCTAGCTGCAGAAAGACAGTGAGAATCAAGTGCTAGTACCTGTACTTCAGTACCAATACCAATTAGCCATTGGCCCAAATCTCAACGGGTAAAAAATTTATGTTGAGGCAATGAACATTGGGATTTAAACCCCAATCTCTAGTAGTCGAACAACTAAGGTCCTAACTCTATAAAAATGCCCTAGGACTCTTAGTTTGCACACAAGAAAAAGAGAAGGAAAAATTCTAGAGGTATATTTCATATTTCCACCATATATTGAAAAAGGGAAAGTGCGTTTGCCGCCCTCAGTCTCTCTACGGATTTGCAAAGTCAAAGACATGTTTTCTTCATGTATCTACAAAGCAAATCACGTATTTTCTAGGCTCTCTAATTGGTATTACTTTTAATCATTTTTTAGAGGCTTAGGTATTTTGTTGTAAGGTTAATTTCTATCTTACATCAGTACTCTTATTTTATATTGAGCTTTTACTCATTATTTGGGTTGTAACAAACCCATTTCTTGCACCTGGGTTGAGGTAACCTATTAATTACCTCGTTTAATAAATTGATTCCCTCAGGGTTGAGGGAATTAGATTAAAAATCCTAAGCTAGGAGGCTTAGGTAGTGGAGTACCCAAGTGAGTGGGGAACCACTATATATCTTGTGTCAATTTCAGTGGATTATTATTTATGCAAATCTCTTTGTTATTACTAATATTTGGCTTGTGTGTTTATGTGCACATAGCCATCTATACTAGATCTGTAGTTTCCAACAGGTGGTATTAGAGTGGGTTGCAAATAAGACGTAACAAACCTCTTTGCGATGGCATCATCTTAAATAGGGCACATTGAAGGACAATCATCGTCCCGTCCTCCCTACTTTGATGGGATGGACTTGGGTATTGCAAGAGGAGGATGCAAGTCTTCCTCAAGGTGATGGATGAGGAGTCATGGACCCTCATTCAAGAAAAGTATTCAGATCCAAAGCCACGAGTAGCATGGATGGCGTATAACAAGAAGATTGTGGGCAACACGAAGGTGATAAACGCACAATATTGTGTGTTATCAAAAGAAGAGTTCAACTGAGTTTTGACATGCGAATCTGCATACGAAATTTGGAATATTCTCGAGGTCACCTATAAAGGGACCAGCAAGGTAAATGAAACTCACATATCTATTCTAACTTGATGCTATTAGTGTTTCAAGATGTCGAAAGGTGAGACAATCAAAGATATGTACATGAGGTTTTGAGAGATTGTGAACCCCGTAAAGAATCTTAGAGTCGAGCTAACAAAAGAGCAGCTTGTAAGGAAGATCCTAAGAATACTTACAAGTGATTGGACTCCAAAGACCATAGCCATCCAAGAGATGAAGGACCTCTCCACTCTCCCCTTTGATGATCTAGTTGGAAGCCTTATGACCTGTGAAGTCCAACTAGAAAATATGAAGTAAAACAAGGAAGAAAAGATATTAAGAAAGAACAATATTGGTTTTAGGGCAATTAAGGAGTAATCGGACTCAAGCACCTCGGAATCCAAAGATGAAGAGATGAAGATGCTCACAAGGAAATTCCGTAAATTTCCCAAGAAACAAGTTAAGCAAGTTAATAAAATTTCAACTAATGTTGTTTGTTATGAGTGCAAGAAGGTCACTTGCAAAAGGATTGCCCCATGGATAAGAAGAAGGAAGACAAAAGGAAAGACACAAAAGAAGTCAAGAAGAAGAAGAAAGCTTTCAAAGCAACGTGGGATGATAGCGACTCTAACATGGACACCGATTCCGATGAATCAGATGATGACGAGGACGCACACCTTTGCTAGGTTGCAACTTCGGAGACACCAAAAATGACATAAATAATGATTTCTCTCTTGAAAATTGTTAGAAGAAAATGAAGAATTATATCATAAAGCTAAAATGTTTAAAAAGGAAAATGTGTTTTTAATGAGTAATTATCAAATATTAGAAATAGATAAATCAAGTTTAGAAATGGAGTTAAAAATGTCAAAAGAAACTCATAATCAATTGCATGCAAAAATAGTAGAATTAGAAGATATCTCTAAGAACTTTGAGGAGACTTTGAATAATCTCAAAACAACTAGGTTTAATACTGAATTTTGTGATTCTTCAAAATCAAAATTTTAGAGTAAAAAGAATACACAAAATAAATCACTTGCACCTAAGCATGCAAGGATGTACCAAAAGGCCAAAAATTTGAGGAATTATAGATCTAACACAAAAGTGGTCTATAAATCTTAGGATATGAAAGGTGCTAACTCAGAAGGACCCACAAGAAAATGGGTACCTAGAAATCATATTTTGCATTATTTTGCAAGGTTAAATCAATGGGGTCAACATGATCAATGGGTGATCAAGGCACACGATGGAACACTCCAACCATTCTACAAACTACATGAAGATCAAGAAAGGTGGACTGGTGGAGGTTCGATCTACAAGTACCATTCTACTACTAGTAATGCTTTGGTATGATATTTTTTACCCCTTCATTTTTTGACTATTGAAAGAAAGGGGGGGAAAAGTAAAGAGCAAATAGTCATATATTTAGAGGGAGCATATATTGAGGGTTAGGATTAACTAGTTTAAATTTCCTTCATATGACACTGCTGAAATATTTTTTGTTTCATAATTATCTATTTGCAAGATAGTTTTATTAACAAGAAAAAGGGGGAGATTGTTGGAACCTTGCTCCACATCTTGTTTTGGAGTTAACAAAATTATTGTATATTAATGTTTACACTTGAGTGATATTTTAGATTTAGCTGAAGATCAAGGCAAACAGAGAATTTTGTCAAGAAGTCATGATGGCTAGGAGGCATGATGATAAGGTGGAAAGATGACAAGGAGGAGAAGTTCATCTTTGATCTTTAGTATTTTAGATTAGGTTTTTATTTCTTAGAATGTATGCCTCTTAACAAAGAAATATAACTTAGAACATAAAATTAATTAGAGATAAAATAGGATTAATATTAGGATCATTTTTCAAAGAATGTACCCAATAGTTAAGCCTTGTAAAATCTTAAAGTAAAGGTACTTGGCAGCAAGTGTTAAGCAAATTCATTGTTTGTTAAGAAAATGCATCGTAGTATAAGACAAAGTCACTCAAATCATTTAAATTTATAACTCAGAATCAAAGAAGAGTCCGAGGTCAAACACAGAGATCAAATAATAGCAATTTAATCTCACCAATCAAAATAAATGTAAGCAATTATAATTAAAACTTTATTCAAAATAACTAAAAATGATATAAAGATGAAACCAATTATCTCAGTGCAAAAAGAATGGGTTAAAATGATGATTTGAATTACTAATTAACCCTTTTGAAGTTGAGCTCAAGTATCTCAAATATATCAGTAGTAATTGTCAATCAAATAACCCACGTCAACCAGATGAATATCCCAACAGAACTAAGGCACCAACAGAGGTCAAACGAATGCACAAGGCTTCACATGCCTTAAGTACTCATAGGGATCAACTTCAACATAATAGAGGTAAAGTCCTCTTCTTCCTCTTTCTTCCTTCATGTCTCAAGGGAGAGCACACCACCCATAGCTCAAAAGGCAAAGGCCTCTTAGATTCATTACATGTAGGGAGAAGTGAAGAGCAAACCCCCTAGTCACTTTCTTTCCTCCTCTTTCTTTTCTCAGAAACCTAAGCTTAGCCAGGTAATCGGGCGAGTAACCGAGCGTGAGCAGGGTCCAAACCTGCAGGTGTGGTCCCACGCGAGGAGTGCTTGGACAGGAAAGCAGGTGTGAGGGTGAAGGGGACCCGACCCCCGTGTTCTTGGGCAAAGAATGGGGGTAAGGAATTCCTCCTAACCCATTCACTCAACTGCAAACTCGACGTTGTGGGACTAAATGTCCCACAGTCTTCGCGTGTGAGCAGTAGATGGCGGAGACTTCAATTGAGGTAGAAGGCAGGGCTGCTGGATCCAATTGAATGCCTAGAGGAGAACTTGGAGGTCAGCCGCTTTATTTAGGTGCATTGTCTGGAAGAGTCATGGCTAGATGACTGCAGGGGTCGTCAGAGAAGTCATGGGCGGCGGGAGTCATCTGATGAAGGCCTGAAAGGCAAAACAAAGCCTCGCGGCCACGTCAAATATGCTCAGAAGCTTCATCAAGAAGTGGTGAGTGCAGTGGTGGGTGTGGCGCATGGTGCGAGTGCATGAGGAGGTCTAACAACCTCAAGACGACGGTGCGGAGGTGCTTGTGTTGGGTGTACTCTGTAAGCGCTCAATCCCCTCAAATACTTGAGGGGTTTTGGTCAATGAAGTACGGCAGACATTTCTGGACTGGTGGGAGGTGTTTTGGTGGAGTATAGCAGGCTTTCGAGGTCGCTGAAGGTACGTTGGAGACAAGGGAGACAATGACAGAGCAGGAGAGGGAGCATTCAGAAGCAGGCAGCGAGAGTGTGAAATAGATAAGTGGGAGTCATGGAGTTGACTGAGGATGGTTGCAGATGACAAAGATGCAGAGATGGCACCATCTTTGATTGGCTGGTGCTGGAGACAAAGGTGCTCCAGAAGGTAGAACAGCGATGCTCTGAAGGGGTAGGGAGCCCCTCACAGGTATGGCGAGGTGCAAAGGAACTTGGAGAGGATGAACTTGCTGCCTATAGTAAGTGGCAGTAGGTAAGGAGACCAGGGAAGGGAGTCGCCGGAGAGGGGTTGGAGCTGGCAAGAGGTAGGGGAGAAGAGGGTTTTGTGGGCCAAAACCTCGCTAAGGAGTTCGGCCTGACAAGGAGAACCCTTTTGTAAAGCTTCAAGTGAGCTTCCAAGCTTGGAAACAAGCTTGCAAAGCTCTAATTTTTAGGTGGAAGATCCTTGGAATCCAAGGGTTCACATGAGCAACATGGAAGGATTTAGAATCAAATTCTAGGTTTAGGTGATCAGGGATGTCCTCAGGATTATCCCTTCCAATTTTAGAAGGGATTGGCTGAGCAATCAGGGAGGACTCCTTGATTGGAAGCTTGGGTTCATGAGTTCACAACTACCATGGTGGCAGTGACCCAACTACGAAGAAGATGACAAAGTTGGGGGATTGTTCGTGAGGATTTTTGAAAGTTAAGGGTGTATGTGGGAGAGAAAGAGCCTAAATGGACCATAGTGCAAACTAGGTCGAAATGATCTCTAATTAGGACCAAATATTGATAAAATCCTAATTTGGACCGAAGGAATCTAGTGGTGAAGTTGGATTTTAGTTTTGACTAAGTTTGACTAGAAAATTTACGTAGAAACCCAAATTAGGGAACTTTCTATTTGAGACTCCGTCTAAAGTCAAAATGGGTTCCAAACGAAGGTTACCAATCCTTATGAATTATTTTTCTATTAAATTTAGAAGGTTTAGATGAGTTTCACCCTAACCAGAACCTTTGTTACTTAAGCAAGTCTGAAATTAGGATTTCAGGTTATGGATCAGTTCTTGACTTCCGCGAAAACCTGTTTCTATCTGCATGAACCCACTTATTAGACTTTACTGCTCTTTCGACCTTTAATTCACCCTTAGCAAACTCCTTCGTTATTCTGTGTTCATGATTTACTATTAAAATTAAAAAATTATGCCTAGTTCTCTATTTTCTTCTCAAAATAGCGTGAAGTGGTGTTATGACCCTCTGATGGATATGTAGGAGCTTTTATCGTTTATTACAGATTATAAGTGGCCAGTTAGGGTCTATAATGGTGTTCCCATCATACCCCCATGCTTAGCTTTTGCTAGTCCCATAGCAAACATCCCATGGATCAAACCAGGTCTCCAGATCAGATATAATCGTCACAGTGCCCTACTAAGCAACATCTCTAGAAATTAGATCAGAATACCAACAATAGGCCTAGACGTAGTCAAGTACCAGCCAAGATCCAAATTTGACTAGCTTCTATCTTGAGTTTGCTGCGAAGGTTTCTAAGGCCCACAAGAACTGCCAAGAGGTTCGTTGATCCCAACGGTTAAAGCACCCGTGCATAAATGTAAGAGAGAGATAGAAAGATTTTCATTTGGAGAGTTTTCTCTCTTTTCTTTTTATTTTTCCCTAAATCCAACCTCGAATTGGCCCTAAACATGGTCTATATCGGATTCATTGTTCCCTCCATTAATCCTCAAAGTGTCGCTGGCAATCAATGCTTCGGGATAGCATCGCCATGGCAACCCCCAGAACCCTAGCTTTCGACACTTCGGGATAGTGCTACCCATGGCATTCTGTAGCTAAATCCAGGCCCTGGCAATCAACATTTCGGGTTAATCCTACCCATGGCACCTGAACCAGCAGAAGGTGCTTACATGCCTCCTGAAGGATATTTAGATATCCTAGGAGACAAGCACTGAGGAGACGATATGTTATTATGCATCTTCGAGGGGAAGTTCCCACCTCTTCGCGTCGGGAACTCATCCAATCAACATGTGTTGTCGAGCCGCTCCTAAGCTAGATCTTCGAGATGACTTTTCTGAATAGAATACTTTTGGTATATTTTTCTTTATTAAGCACACTGAACCAAGCTAATTCTGTGATTTTAGGTGCTTAGGTTACCAAGTCCCACAAATCAAAGGATAGGCAACGAGGCCGAATACTCCCTAAGCCTTAGACCTACTACATCAACCTCGCACTTTCCCCAACCCCCTGAGGATTAATCCAAATCTTAACAAATACTTGAGTGTTTAAACCCTAGAATAGATCCAAGAGGCTTAAGGTCGATATCCACCACCAATTCCCTAAGTTTTATCCTTTAGGTCTTAATTCATCATCCGATACAACCTAGAAGTTAGGTAAGTTCCACATTCAATTTCAAGGGACTAATTCATTTTTCTTTTCTTCTTGTTTGTTCGTTTTTATCTTTTCTTTTCTTCTCCTTTTTTCATTCAGTTCAGACTGACCTCTTCTTTCCTCTTTTCTCCTCTTTTTTTTTTTTTATCAAACCCTTTCATGCATTGATTTCACAATGTTTTACACTTTAATAGCCCCACATGCCTACGAGTTGCAATGTCCTCATTGTAAATTATGTGGGTTCGAGTCCAATTCAGATCATAGATTAGAACAGGTGGGTAGTGAACAGGTAGGAATCATTGTCGCAAATGATTTCAAGCTTTGATACATGTATGAATGGTGGAGTCAGCTACTCTAATGGATGAACCCTAAAGTGCAATATGAATTTATCAAAAGGATATGTTAGGAAGGTTACAGGTTTTTCAAAAGATGACGGGTTGCCTCCCATTAAGCACTATGTTTAACACCATCAGCTGAGTGCATTGAAGGTCAAGGAGAATGGAGATCAAAAGATACTGTAGCCAAGCTTGAGTCAGTAAGTTCTACGAATGGTTTAAGTTGCTAACCGTTCATAACAAAAGGTTTAGAATCAAGGCTGAGTTCACTGATTTTGATAGCTCCATTTCTGAATACTTGTCTTACTAGAAATGGTCCAATCCATTTAGATCTGAGTTTGCCTGGGAAGGGCTTGAGTTTGGCATCAAAGAGTAGCACTTTCTGACCAGGATGGAAGGATTTTCGTGATATGTGCATGTTGTAGTGAAAAATCTACACAAATAGAGTTCGAGTTTTGAAAATCCATCGTTGTAGCATGATTTGCAAGAAAAACTGTCAATAGATAATTTTATCAAAACTCAAAAGGAATTCTAGTTGAACACAGGGAGGCAGACATTTGATTAAAAATCACATTTGTTTTATTGTCACGAAGCAAATTAGCTAGTCAAATTAAATCTAAACTTTCTATCTACTTAAAGAATAATTAATAGAAGCAAGAGAAAAGAATGATATAAATAAAGAAAAACATAGAGAAAATGAAGAAGAATTTCATAACCACAATATAATGTCTATTACAACTAACTACTATAATAGAAAGAGGGAAATCTACACTAGAAAGTGGTAAAAGAGAAGGTGGAGAGAAGTTATCCTCCTCGAAAGCTGGTTGGAGGATGAGCTACGTTGACGGAGTGCCTGGACAAAGGTGGTGAGATGTGGGACGAAAGAGAATGACGAGGGATGACGAAGAATGGGGCAGGGCGATGTCGCAGTGGCATCCGCTTCCTAAACAGCGGTGAGAAGACAACCATGAGATGCTCCACGAATGAGGTCAGAAGCTGGAAAATTTGTATTTTTAACTCTAGAGGAGCATCTCGAGTTTGGGAAAAGCTCTTAGATCTTTGGAGGGGGTGAGAGAAAAGAGGAAGGGATGATGAATATGCGTTGGTCCTAGGGCTATTTTAAGGTGTAGATTGGAGGGGCAATTAGGTCATTTCATTATTAAACAATAAATGAATAGGTCTTCAGTGACGAATTTTTTCATCACTAAATTATAAACACGGCTAAAGCTTCACGTGCCCCCTACCTCCTCAGCTTCCATAAACGCAACGCCTCACTCACATTCGTTGATTCTCAGCTGTCCGATCGCTAGATCTGATGACTTAAAGATGTTCTCGCTCGCTTCTTCTTGAGCGCCAGCGCACGCCCGCGTGCGATGGTGCATTGGATCGCGCATCATTGCACACATACGCACTCGATGTTCATCCGTTATACCAAGTGGTGCTGCTGATGCTGCCCGATCGAGATCCAACAGGTGAATTTAGCCCTTGCTTGCTTGTGCCTTCAATTTGATGCTCTGTGTAGCTCAAACTTGCAATCTCCGCATCACCCACAGGCACGTGACCGTTGAGCCATGCCGCTGCTTTGCCTCGTGCAAAACTCACACCCAACCAATCGTAGCTATTGGATCTTCATCCAACGACTGAGATCTCTTGTTTCGGAATCCCTTTAGGAGTTGAGAAGAGATGCTGTGGCCTGTTTGGGCGACTGTGGTGGTGCCACAAGGTGCCATCATGGCCATCCATCTTCTGTATCTTGTAGATGGTGCCACGAATGTCGGATTGCACTGATTTTGGCACCGTTAGGCTTCGATCATTGATCCAAACCCATTCGTGCGGTCAAATTTGTCATCTGAGGTACGAATTTGCACCACCTCGACCCTTGACCTATGATCTTTCTAG
The DNA here is from genome assembly GCA_037157565.1 of Thalassia testudinum. NCBI lineage: Eukaryota > Viridiplantae > Streptophyta > Magnoliopsida > Alismatales > Hydrocharitaceae > Thalassia > Thalassia testudinum. The sequence continues at coordinate 63,300,596 of JAZHRO010000014.1, forward strand.
GACTGCATCTGATGCTACGGAAGTCCGATCAGGGCAATCTTGGAGTCATTGAACTCTAATCGTCACACTGATTAGATCTGTATAGTTGGATCTTCAATCCGTGGCCCGATAAGATATTATCCTATTTGCCGACCATAAAAAGAGAAAATTAACCTAAAATTTATACAACCTAATCTAATTGCATGATGATGCATGTTATGCAATATTTATAATGTATGATGCAACTTTATGGATAAGAACAAGCAAAAATAGATGGTTTATGTGATATAAACATGTTTACATCACACCCCTATGCCTATCCTTTCCAAGTCCCTAGCAAAACTACATGCTATTTATAGGAGAATTGGGTTGGATTTCTTGGGCAAGAGTTATTTTTCAACACATAGGAATTTCAACTAAAACTTAAACTACAGAGACACAACAGCACCTAGGTGTATACCAAAATGTAGATCGCCTTAAGCCCTTACCTTGTTCAAAGAAGGATCTTTTTCTTCCTTTTTTCTTTTCTAATTTTTCTTTAGCTTTTTTAGTTTAGGGTTTCGGAGCAGCTTTCAACGGCCACTCAACCCCCCTAAGACTATGACAATCCTAAGTTCTAACCATCTTTTCATGTGAAGTGTTAGACTCACTGATCGACAATCAGAATACACTTTGGGTTTCTACACCCATAGGTGGCCTTAAAAAGAATTCTGCCTAAAGGTATGTCTATCCGACCGGTAGCTTTCTCCCTACTTTTATTATAAAGGGGTCAACACAAGGGCGAACCCAATGTATGTCTCCCCGACTTATTCTACTTTTTCGCTTCTTCCTAAGTATTTAGGAATTATACATGCATTTCTTGAGCTGTGATCTAGACAACATTCTGATGTAAACATGTTTATATCACATAAACTATCTATTTATGCGTGTTCTTAAGCATAGAATTGCGTGACATACTATAAATATTACATAACTTGCATCATTTTGCATTTTGGTTAGTCTGAATAAAATGTAGGTTAGTTATCTCCTTTTATGGTCAGGGATAGGGCAACTTGTTAATCGGAGCCTCGGATCGAAGATCCAACCATATGGATCTGATTAGGGTGATGATTGGAGTTCAACGACTCCAATATCGCCCTGATCAGACATCTGTAGCACTAGATAGAGATCGAGGAACCTTGGAGATCAAGGGCCAAGATGGTGTTAATCCACACCTCAATTGGCAAATTTGATAGCACAGATGGATTCAGATCGATGATTGCAGTCTAACGGCATAAAAATTGGTCCAATCCTACACCCGTGGCACCGTCTACAACACTTAGAAGATGGACAGCCAAGATGGCGCCACGTGGTGCCATCTTGGCCACCCAATTGGCCGCAGCTCTTCTCTTCTTCACCCGCTCGACGAATCTGGGCCGTTGCATCACCATCCAATGGCCACAGATCATGAGCGCACAAAATCCTCAACGTGCCTCAACCGCATGCGTAGTGCAACGATTAAGGCGCTGCGAGGGCAGGAGGCGTGGGTTCGATTCACAAGAACGGCACCCCTCCTTGCATGCGACCGTGCTATCACAGCCATGCGATGGCCATCCAGCAGCGCAGTTCAACCAATAATGCCTACTCACAATCCGACGTGCAACGCAAACACCCGATCGCACGCGGGCACGCGGTGCTGGCGAGGGCAACTTAAGCCGTTCGATCTCTTGATCAGACGGCTGAGCACGTGCTATCATGCATAAGTGTTGACGTAGTGAAGGCGAGGAGGTGCATGCGGTGCGTGCACGTTGGCCTTGTTCGGGCCTTTAGTGACAGATAAATCCGTCACTAAATGTCCTGAATTAATGTTTTAAATGTTGAAATGTCCAAAATGCCCCCACTCCTGGCAACTATAAAAGGAGCCCCCTACAATACGAATTTCTCATCCCTTCTCTTCTCTCACCCCTTCTAAAGCTCTAAGAGCTTGTCCGACACCTAGGATGCTCCTCTAGAGTAAAAATCTTAATTTTTCCACCTTCGTGGAGAATCCTGCAGTTATCCTCTCTCTACATTCGAGAAGTAGATCTCGTGATGACAACGATGTGCTGCTTCATTCCCATTCCTCCCACTTCATCCTCCTTCTTCCTGCTCCATTCCCCGTCTTCCAGGTTTCGTCCCATCCAGCTCGTCCTCCAAGCGATCGTCGAGGAGGATATTTCTCTCTCCATTCTCTTCACTACTTTCTAGAGTAGTTTTACTGCTTTCTACTGTAGATTTCCCTCTTTCTAGTCGTAATGAGTAGTGTAATAAGCAACTTCTATTAATGAAATCCATGTTTATTCTACCTCTCTTTTGGTTTGATTTGTAATATTCTCTCTCTCTCTCTCCTATTCATTGTTTGTTAAATGATAGCTAGTTCTCGACCAGCTAATCTCTTTTGTGACAAACAAATAAAATGCGTATTTTTAATCAAATGTCCACCTCCCTGTGTTCGACTTGGAACTTCTTTATGGGTTTTTTGGTATAAATTTTATCTGTAGAATCGATTTCTTCATGACTCAAACTACAACAACGGGTTTTCAAATCCAACTCTGAACACATAGTTTTCCGGCTTCAACATTTTGGCATCATTGCCAGGGAGCTGACACTCTTTGATTCTTCACATTTTATGACTTACGAATCATTTACCTCACTTCTCTCCTTTCTTATTGTAATTGCAGGTACTCTTTTGAGACGGGCAGAAGCAGTAGATTGGAGCAAAGTGCTATTGAAGGTTCAGTAAGTTTACCGCCACCTCCCACAAATTAGATTTCATTCCACCACATAATAACAGGAATATAAATCAACCTACGTGTTCTTATAAACACTAAGGTTAGTTTTGATTATTTGTTTGACACCAACACCCTCCTTACCCTCCGCATTAAAAAAGGAAAATTAAAAAAAAATCTCATAGAGGTACACAACCTCATCTAATTTTAAAACTCAACCGGTAAACCGATCTTTGAAATCGATACACACACCCAAATACATAATCGAGTAGAAATCAGATTAGGTAATCACTTGTGTTTCTAATTAATTGGTGCAACAGGAAGATTGTTTGAGTTGATTGGGCCACACCACTTCAACTAAAATCAACTCATTAAGTAGCTGCCACATAAGTTCAACTCTTAGGGATTTACCAGGCACTCCACATTCTTTTAAGTTTCAAAGGAAAACATTTTCACCTGTACTTTCAAAACCTGGTGTGCCAACAAAATTTTTTTGAAAATACCTAAAGTTGAATCCAAAAAGCTACTAAGCAAGATTTGAACCTTAAAATTCACCGCATCAAAAATAATCTTGCTTGAAAACCACTTGTCGTGCACGTGCACACACATCAATCAATCATTAAGGGCACAACCCAGATAAAGGGCCCATCACATTCCAAAGCACATTCAAACCTAACCCTAAATAAAACAGAGTAGACGTTGGCCTTAAAGATTGGACTCGCTCTTCGGAGCCCAGAACGAGATTACTTTTGATTAGTTTGTTTCTACCGGTCAATCTGATGTCTAGCTAGGAGAGTAGAATAAAACTATCGCGGCTGGTGGTACACTAGGAAATGGAGGGGCAAGCTGAGGGAAGAACCTTCTCCCTAGTCCCTCCCTCTAACTAGTTGGATTGAATGGATAGAAATAGATTAAATCGTTTCTTTATCTCAAGATGGGTTCTGGGAGTCTGTAGGTCTCTAGGCTAGCCCACTTAAGGACAAATTTGATTGTTTGTATTGCAAGGCACCTTTCTTCCTCCCATCTATCATGAATCCTTCCACATTTCATATGCATTCCCACTCTTTCCCTCCTGTTATGATTTATCCTCAACATGACGATTATCTTGACTTGTACTGTAATCAACCATCTCTTAGTTGGGATAATTCGGATTTGGGATATAGTTCTGGACCTCAGTGTCCGAGGTCAAACCTTGAACACCATAATTGTGATTTCTATCCTTCTTCGAGCAACATCGATTATAGATCACCACCCTTTCATGGACTACCAAAAATGATCTACAATCAAGAAGGATACACTGATCTTTACCCATCCTCTGAATACACTGCCTTTAGGTAATCACCACCTTATGAACAATCCAAAATAACCTATTATCCGGAAGGGTATCACGAATCTCAATTTATTAACTCCTTTGCATGGATCCCATACACGCCCAACCCTAAACCAAGTCATTTGGTTCAGGTTAACCACATTCAAGATAAGGTTTTGGCTAATTTAAGGAGTACTATACAATCCTTAGAAGTTCAGCCAATACCTTACATTGAAGAATTGGAGCCCCTGATTGAAATGATTGATGATCTGAACAAGTATTTGTTGGATTGGCTCTAGGATGTTACGGATAAGAACCGAGGTGAGTTTTTACTAAGGAAGTTATCGAAACTGAGATTGAGATTTGTGGTTGCTTTAGTTCAATCATGGGATGATTCCCAGGATGAACCTCCTTCAGGAGAGCCAATGTCAGAACCCTCTCAGGCACCTATTGGGAGGACACGTGTTACGAGGCTAACCAGATTGATTTAGAGAAACCAATTAAGGATGATCTGATTTCTTCACATGAGTTCCCTAAGCTAGGGTACGAGGAAATGTATGTCTCCATGGACCAAAACATGATGGATTATTTTGGGATGTACATTAATATGGATTTAGATTTCTTTGAGTCTGAGGGTGAAGAATCAATTTGCGAAGTCTCCCATGAGTTTACAAAACACGATTTCTATGAGACAACTGGGACTGAGGAATCTGATACATCATATGATGGCCCAATAACTGAGGAAACTAATCCTATTAGGGCTCACATAACAGATTCAGAATCGTATTTTCTGATGGATTCAATTCAATGCCCCGATTGTCTGTTACACCCCATTGAGCTTATTGAGGATTCTATTTTTGAGATAACTAGACCCAAGTAAATTAAGATCCAGTCACATCTTTTAGAGTTGGAAATTTTAGATGGGTGATAAATATGCAAGAGGTCCTAGAATTTGACATTATGAATGAGGAGGATAGAAGCTGGGAAATTTTGATTTAGGAAGCAAACTCTGGAGGAAGTAGAAGATCGAGTCTAAGGGTTCTAATTAATCTGAACCCATCAAACCAGGACCCTTACGACATTTGTTCGGAGGATGTCTAACCCAAGCACACATTCGTTGATTATCCTTTTGAGCTTGATTTCTTTGTAACCTGACTTTTTGGACTTGGGTTGCATCCTCATAAATTGCAGGCTCGACCTCGCTTGCATACTGATCTCAGGTTCTGGGTAATTTTTATCCAGAACCTTAGGTATTCTTTACCATGGGGTATGGGTTTACATCACAATCTGGTCCACATATGTGGACATCTGCTGGTAGGTCTTAGGTTGCATTTTTTTATTTTGATTCTGAGTTGCACTTCTGAATTCTTTATTTCTCTTCTTTGTATAGTGTGCCTAGCTGAAGGCACTAAATTCAGCATGTATCCAGTTTCTGTTTATGTCGGAGCAGACCTGTTATTCATGCAATTCAGGTGCTTTCTACACTACTCCACTCTGTTTCATGTCTTTTCAATACAATGAGGACATTGCATTAGATAGGCATGGGGGGGTGGATATTCATCTTTGAATTACTTCGTTAGCTCCGTAGATTCATTTTGTTTTCTTTTTATTTATATATAAAAAAAATTATGGAATTAGGAAAGAGAACGTGGGCTTTAGAAAATTTTCAATCTTAGGAAATAAAACTGTATGAGTTGAATATGAAGACCCTTCAGGTCTTCAGACTTAATCAACCTAGGTATCCACTAAAATGTGGATTTGTTTATTGAGTCCTCGCCATCCTGAATTTGATTTCAATTTGATTAAATAAGTTGGTGTGATAAGTACATGACTTATCAACCCACCCTCTAATTTGAGGGAACTTTTAAGTCTAAGACCCTACACACTATTCGTCACTGACTCATTGTTTGACGGTCTTAATGGAAATTGGGTAGCTAATGAACCTTCTAGGGTGATATGGCTAGCATGTTATCGTGGGTAACAACCCATACGCAGGTTGTCTAGAGCCTAGTCACTTTTGCTGCCTTTAGGTAAATCTTAAACCAGGAAAGCGACCTACATAGAAAGAAAAAAAGGAAGTCCAAAACTAAAAGAAAAAGAAAAAAGAAAAGGAGAAAAGAAAGAAAAAGAAACAAACAAAAATGAGCCACACTTCACCGCACGAGTATGGCTGGCAAGTTGTTGGTGGTAACAAGTCATCGACTGGTTGTCCATAACCCAGCTCAAGAAATGCACCCAAAATTCCAAAAGCAATTAGGAAGAAGCAGAGAAGTAGAATAAGCTGGGGAGATATACACTAGATTTACCCTTGTGTTGACCCTATAAAAATAAAAGTTGGGAGAAAGCTACCGGTCGTATAGATACACCTTTAGGCAGATTTCTTTGTAAGGTCTCCTAGGGGCGTAGAAACCCAAAGTCTATTCTGATTGCCAATCAACGAGTCTATCACTTTCACAAAAAGATGCTTAGAACTTAGGGTTCTCATCAAGTCTTAGGCGGGTTGAGCGACCGTAGAAAGCCACTCTGTAACCCTAAACTCAAAAATCCAAAAAAATTAGAAAAGAAGAAACAGAGAAAAAGAGATCCCTCATTGAATAAATGCAAGAACTTGAGGCGGTTTGCATTTTGGCAGATACCCAAGTGCTATTGTATCTCTATAGCTTAGGCCCTAGTTGAAATGCTTATGTATTGAAAATAACTATTACCCAAGAAATCTAACTTAATTCACTTATAAATAGCATATAGTTTTGCTAGGGACTAGAAAAAGATAGGCATGGCGGTGTGCTGTAAACATGTTTATATCACATAAATTGTCTATTTACAAGTGTTCTTAAGCATGGAATTGCATCCAATACTACAAATATTTCATAACATGCATCATCTTGCATTTAGGTTAGTTTGAATAAAATGTTGGTTAATTATCTCCTTTTATGGCCAGGGACAGGGCAACTTGTTAATCGGAGTCTCAGATCGAAGATCCAACTGTACAAATCTGATTAGGGTGACGATTGGAGTTCAACGACACCAAGATCGCCCTAATCGGACTTCTGTAGCACTAGATAGAGATGGAGGAACCGTGAAGATCAAGGGCCAAGATGGTGTTAATCCGCACCTCAGAAGACATATTTGACTGCACAAATGGGTTCGGATCGACGATCGCAGTCTAACGGCATGAAAATCAGTCCAATTCGACACCCGTGGCACTATCTACAACACTCAGAAGATGGACGGCCAAGATGGCGCCACGTGGTGCCATCTCAGCTGCCAACTGGCCTTAGCTCTTCTCTTCTTCACCTGCTCGACGAATCTGGGTCGCTGGATCACCATCCAACAGTCGTAGATCACGCACGACAAAATCCTCAATGTGCCACAACTGCACGCATAGCGCAGCGGTAAGGCGCTGCAAAGGCAGGAGGCACGGGTTCGATATGCAAGAGCAATGCTCGTCCTTGCATGCGGGCATGCTATCAAAGCCATGCGATGGGCAACCAGCAACATGGATCAGCCGATAGCACCTACGCTCGATCAGACGCGCAACGCAAATGCACGATCGCACGCTGGCGTGAGGCATTGGCTAGGGCGGTTTAAGCTGTCCAATCTCTTGGTTGGACGACAGAGCGCACATGGTCGTGCGTAGGCATTGAGGCAGCGAATGAGAGGGGGCATGCGCGCAGTGCGTGCACATCGACCACGTTCAAGACTTTAGTGATTGATAAATCCATCACTAAAGGTCCTGAATTAATGTTTTTAATGTTGTAATGTCCAAAATGCCCCCACTCCTTGCAACTATAAAAGGAGACCCCTACCATATGAATTTCTCATCCCTTCTCATCTCTCACCCCTTCCAAAGTTCTAAGAGCTTGTCCAACACCTGAGTGCTCTTCTAGAGTAAAAATCTTAATTTCTCCACCTTCCTTCCCCTTCGTGGAGCATCCTAGGGTTGTCCTCTCTCTGCATTCGAGAAGCGGATCCCATGACGATGACGACGTGCTGCTTCATTCCCGTTCCTCCCACTTCATCCTCCTTCCCGCTCCATTCCCTGTCTTCCAAGCATCGTCCTGTCTAGCTCATCCTCTAAGCGATCGTCGAGGAGGATATTTCTCTCTCCATTCTATTTACTACTTTCTATAGTAGATATACTGCTTTCTACCATAGATTTCCCGCTTTCTATTCATAATGAGTAGTGTAATGAACAACTTCTATTAGTGAAATCCATATTTATTCTACCTCTCCTTTGGTTTGATTTGTAATATTCTCTCTCTCTCTCCTATTCATTATTTGTTAAGTAGATAGCTAGTTTTCGACCAGCTAATCTGTTTCATGACAAACAAATAAAATACATATTTTTAATCAAACGTCCACCTCCCTATGTTCGACCCAGAACTTCTTTACAGATTTTTTGGTACAAATTTTATTTGTTGAATGAATTTCTTCGCGACTCAAACTACAACGATGGGTTTTCAAATCCAACTCTAAACGCATAGTTTTCTGGCTTCAACACCTACCAATGTGTTGTTACCCACGATAACCTACCAGCCATACCACCCTAGAAGGTTCATTGGCCACCCAATTTCCATTAAAATCACCGAAAAGTGAGTCAGTGCAAATAGTGTGTAGATGCTTAGACATAAAATCCCCTCAAATTAGAGGATGGGTTGATAAGTCATGAACTTATCACCCCAACTTATTTACCCAATTTAATATTGAATTTAGAATGTTGAGGACTCAATAAACAGGTCCACATTTTAGTGGACACCCGCGCTGACTAAGCTTGAAGACTTGAAGTGTCTTGGTGTTCAAGTCATGCAATTTTATTTTCTAAGATTGAAAATTTTCTAAAGCCCAAGTTCCCTTACCTAATTCCATAATTTTTTTAATAAATAAAAAGAAAACAAAAAGACTCTACGGAGCTAACGAAATAATTCAGAGATGAATATCAACCCCCCATGCGTATCTAGTGCAATGTCCTCATTGTATTTAGAAGACATGAAAAAGAGTGGAGTAGAGTAGAAAGCACCTGTATTGCGTGGATAACACATTATCTTCTAGATGAAAAGAGACCATATACATGCTAAATTTAGTGCCTTCAACTAGGCACACTATACAAAGAATAAGAAATAAAGAATTCATAGGTGCAGATCAGAATAAGAATAAGAAAATCAGTCTTTGGACCTACCAGGAGAAGATGTCCACAGATGTCGACCAAATTGTGGTGTAGACCCAACCCCCATGATAGAGTATATCTAAGGTTCTAGATAAAAATTATCCAAAGCCTAAGATCAACACGCAAGCGTGGTCGAGCCTGCGATTTGTGAGGATGCAACCCAAGACTAAAAAGTCAAATTACAAAAAAGTTAAGCTCAAAAGGATAATCAATGAATGTGCACTTGGGTTGGACATACTCTAAATCAAAGATGTCATAAGGGTCCTGGTAGAGAGTTGGTAGTTTCAGACAAATTAGAACCCTTAGACTCGATCTTTTTCTTCTGCTGAAATTGGCCTCCCAAAGCTTCATTTCCAAATTCCTACCATCCACAGTCAATATTTCAGATTCTGGAACCTCTTGCATGTTAATCACCCCATCTGAAATGTCTAAGTCCAAGATTTGTTGTTGAATCAAAATTGACTTGGGTCTAGTGATCTCAAAATCAAAATCAGCATTATGCTTGAAGGGGTGTGATTGAGGAATGGGGCTTTGAATTGAATCCTTAATAACATGATCTGAATCTGCCATGCGAGCCCCAACAGGATCAAATTCCTCAATTTTAGGGCCATCAAATGATTCTTCGAATTCCTCAGGACTAGTCGTCTCACTAAAATTATGTGCTGTAAACTCAAGTGAAACTTTGCATAATGATTCTTCACTTTCAGAATCGAAGAATTCTAAATCCACATTAATGTATGTCCCAAAATCATCAATCACTTTTTGTTCCATGGAGACAAACATTTCCTCATACCCTAGCTCAAGGATCTCAGGTGAAGAAATCAATTCTTCCTTATTTGATTGCTCTAGAATAACCTGGTCAACCTTGGTCTCGTAAAATGTATCCCACCTACAGGTGCCTGAGAGGATTTTGACATTGGCTTTCCTGATAGGGGTTCATCCTGGGAATCATCCCAAGATTGGACTAGAGCAATCACAAATCTCATCCTCAATTTCGATAACTTCCCAGGTAAAAACTCACCCAGGTCCTTATCCTTAACATCCTAGAGCCAATCCAACAAATACTTGTTAAGATCATCAATCATTTCAATCAAAGGCTCCAATTCTTCAGGGCAAGGTGTTGGCTGAGCTTCTAAAGATTTTATGGTATTCCATAAGTTAGCCAACACCTTATGTTGGACCTGGTTAACCTGAACCAAATGGTTTGGTTCAGGGTTAGGTGGGTTTGGGTTCAATCCAGGGGAGTCAACGAATTGAGGTTCTTGAAACCGTCCCTAATAATAGGTCATTTCAAGTTGTCCATAAAGAGGTGATGACCTATATGTAATGTAATCTGAGGAAGGGTAAGGATCAACATATCCTTCTTGACTGTAGATCATATTAGGTTGTCCAAATAAGGACGGTAATCTATAATTGATGTAGCTTGGAGAAGGATAAGAATCAAGATCATGGTGTCCAGGGTTAGATCCTGAACACGGAAGTCCAAAACTGTATTCGCAATCAAGATTATCCCAACTAGAAGAAGGATGAGAATAAATCTGGTTGGAATAATAATCATTTTGGGAATAAGTAGTGGTAGGAGGGTAGGAGTGGAAGTATGGAGAGGATGTGAAAGGATCCCTAATAGAACGAGAGGAAGAAAGGTGTCCTGCAATACAAATAATCAAACTTGTCCTTAATTGGGCTAGCCCAAAGACCTAAAGACTCCCAGAGTCTATCCTGAGATGAAGAAACGATTTGATATACTTCATTCCATACAATCCAACCAGTTATAGGGAGGGGCTGGGGAGAAGTTCTTCCTTTGGCTTGCGCCTCCAGTTCCTAGTATATCCCCCAACCATGATCGTTTTATTCTATTCCCCTAGCTAGACATCAAATTGAATGGTAGAATTAAAATAATCGAAAATAATCTCGATCGGGGCTCAAACGAGCGAGTTCAATCCTTAAAGCCAACGTCTACTCTATCTTAATTAGGGTTAGTTTTGAATGTACTTTGAAATGTGATGGGCCCTTATCTAGGTTGTGCCCTTAATGATTATTGATGTGTGTGCGTGCACAACTGTTGAATGGTTTTTTTTGAACGCTACGCTTACGTGTTTGGTTTTGGAAAACCTGTCGTTGTAGTTTGAAAGCGAAGAATTTCTGTTCAACAAATAAAATTTATACCGAAAAGAATTCCGGGTCGAACACCGGGAGGCTACGTTGATCTATATTCGCAATTATATTTTTTTCAGATTTTTTCTATAAGCAAGGTGATATAATTACAATGGAGATATCAGACTAAAAGAAAGAGAGAGAGAGAGAGAGGGAGAGAAAGAGAACATGCATTCAATATTTCAATTGTTTATAAAAGTTACACTAGAAAGCGGAAAATCAATTACACTATAAAGCAGGAAAATTCTACACTAGAAAAGCTGTAAATAAGAATGGGAGAGAGAAATTATCCTCCTCGACTACTGCTTGGAGGACGAGTCGGACGGGATGACTCCTGGACGAAGGAGAATGAAGTAGGATGAAGGAGGACGAAGCAGAAGAATAGGAACGGAGTAGCACGCCGTAGTCGTCGCGGTATCCACTTCCGAAGGGGAACGAAAATTGGACTTTATCTCGCAAGAAGCATACCGGGTGTGGGACAAGCTTCTTTTGAGCTTTGGAGGGGTAGAGAGGAGAAAGAAGGGATGACAATTTCGTATGGAGGGGGTCTCCTTTTATAGTTGCAAGGAGTGGGGGCAAAATGGAGATTACAAGTTGAAAATAATAAAAGAGGGGTCTTTAGTGACGGATAAATCCGTCACTAAAGGCCCGACGTGGGCATCGTGGCCGGCTCGCACGCGCCTCCTCGCCTGCTCGCGCACTCAACGGCTTGTGCACGTCCACCGCTTTTCAGCCATCCGATCGCGAGATCAGACGGCTTAAGATGCGTCCGTGCTCGCGCGTTGTGTGCCCGCCCGTGCATTTGATTGCGCATCCGATTGCGCGTCCAATCGCGCGTAGATGCTGTCGGGCGTGCGCGGCCATCCGATCTCCATATGACGCTCCAACCGCACCCAATCGCTGTGCCTTCCAACCCCTCTACACGGCTCGAACCCGCGCCCCACGCTAGCGATAGCACGCTCGACCACTACGCTATGGGGCATGGATGGTCGAGCGGATGCTTTTAAAAGCGAGCGCCCACAGCCGCTGGATTAAGATCCAACGGTGGAGAGAGAGCGGGCGTGGGCCTTTCACAAGACGCAAGCGACCGTTTGGGTGGCTGAGATGGTGCCACGTGGTGCTATCTTGGCCGTCCATCTTCTGGAAGTTGTATATGGTGCCACGGATGCTGGATTGACTCGATTTTTGTGTCGTTGGGCTGCGATCGTCTATCTGAATTCATCCGTGCGATCGGATTTATCATCTGAAGTGGGGATTTACACCATCCTGGCCCTTGATCTTCTAGGGTTCTCGGGTCACTATCTGATGCTACGGATGCCTGATTAGGGCAATCTTGGAGTTGTTGAACTCCAACCGTTGCCCTGATCACATCCATACGGTTGGATCTTTGACTCAAGGCCCTGATAAAATATTTGCCCTGTCCAAGCACATAAAAGGAGACAATTAACCTCTATTTTATTCAAACTATTCTAAATGTAAGATGATGCATGTAATGCAATATTTATATCATGAAATGCAATCCTATGCTTAAGAACATGCATAAATAGACATCTTAAGTAGTGTAAATGTGTTTACATCATACCCCCATGCCTATCTTTTGCTAGTCCCTAGCAAAAACTATATGCTATTTATAAAAGAATTAGGTTGAATTATTTGGACTTGAGTTATTTTCAATCATTAACAAATTGTCTACTTAGGAACTGAACTTTCAAAGACACAACAGTGCCCGAGTATCAGCCAAAATGCAGACCGTTTCAAGCCCTCACCTTATTAGAAGAAATATTTCTTTTTTTCTCTCTCTTTTTCTCTTTTCTAATTGTTTTGATTTTCAAATTTTCGGGTTTAAGAGTGGCTTTCTACGGCCATTCAACTCACCCAAAATTTGATGAGAACCCTAAGCTTTAAGCATCTTATTGTGATTGTGATAGACTCGTTGACCGGCAATTAGAACGGACTTCAGATTTCTACGCCTCTAGATGACCTAACCAGAATTCTACCTAAAAGTGTATCTTTATAACCGGTAGCTTTCTCCCTACTTTTATTTTTTCTTATGGGGTCAACACAAGGGTGAATCCAGTGTATATCTCCCTGGTTTATTCTACTTCTCCACTTCTTCCTAAGTGTTTTAGGAATTTTTAGTGCATTTTCTGAGCTAGGTTCTGGACAACCGGTCGATGAGCTGTTACCACCGACAACTTGCCAACTATACTCGTGCGGCGAAGTGTGGCTTATTTCTTTTTGTTCTTTTGTCCTTTTTTTTTTCTTTTTTTAAAGTAGGTGGCTTCCCTAGTCTAAGATTTACCTAAAGGCAGCAAACTAAGAAAGGTCCAGTGAATGGGCTCTGGACAACCTACCTATGGGCTGTTACCTACGATAACTTGCCAGCCATATCACCTTAGAAGGTTCATTAGCTACCCAATTTCTGTTAAAATCGCCGAATGAGTCAGTGCAAGGAAAGTGTGTAGATGCTTAAGACTTAAAATTCCCTCAAATCAGAGAGCGGGTTGATAAGTCGTGTACTTATCAGCAAAACCTATTTACTCCAATTACGAAAGAATTAAGATGGCAAGGACTCAAAAATAAATCCACATTTTAGTGGATACACAGGCTAATTAAGTCCAAAGACCTGAGAGGTCTTTGTGTTCATATCCTAATGTAAAATTTCTTAGGATTGAAAAGTCCTAATGTCCAACTAATCCTTCCTAATTTTTTTTTTATTTTTTTAAATAAGAAGAGAGACAATTTACATGGATTTCACAAGGCTGACCAAATAATTCAAGAATGAATCCACCCCCCCATGCCTAGCTGATGCAATGTCCTCATTGAAAAAGAGACATGAAAGAAAGCGTAGAATATGAAAGATGTCACCTGGATATGATGCTCGTATCAGCCTTGTGTCATATGTACAATTGCTGAGTTTAATGCCGTCAGCTAGGCGAAGTCCAGCCAAAGAAGTCACAGAATGGCTAGAGCAACAGAGTCTGAGACGGGTTCTGGAAGATTACGATCAACAACAGGCTTCAAATGTTGACCGTTGACTTTAAAGGTGTTACCCGTCTTTAGGTTAGAAATCTGAACGACACCATTAGGAAAAATCTGATCAATTATGAATGGGCCATTCCATTTAGATCTAAGTTTACCAGGAAAGAGCTTAAGTTTAGAATCAAATAACCAGACCTTCTGGTTTGGCTCAAAGCTCTTGTGGGAAATCAATTGATCATGTAGAGCTTTGGTCCGAGCCTTGTAGATCTTGGCATTCTCATAAACATCATTTCTAAGCTCCTCCAACTCAGATAGTTGGAGTTTCCTAGTCTTTCCAGCTAGATTCAGATCTAAATTTCTATTGTTTGATTGCCCAGAATGCCCTCTGTTTAATCTCTATGGGTAGATGGCACGCCTTTCCATACACCAAAAAGAATGGAGACACGCCGATGGGTGTTTTATACGTCGTACGGTAGGACCAAAGAGCATCCTCAAACTTTTGAGTCCAATCCTTGCGATCAAGCCTAATCATTTTTTGCAGAATGTTCTTGATCTCTCGATTGGAGATCTCGGCTTGTCCATTCGTTTGGGGATGGTAAGGTGTGGAAATTCGATGATTAACCCCGTATTTGGCCAATAAATTCCGGAATTGGGCATTAGTAAAATGAGTGCCACCATCACTGATGATAGCCCTCGGAATCCCGAAACTACTGAAGATATTTTTCTTGACAAAATTGATGGCCACCTTGTAGTCATTGGTTCGGGTGGGAATTTCCTCAATCCATTTGGACACATAATCAACAGCAACAAGAATGTACTGATGTCCAAATGAAGGGATAAAGGGTCCCATGAAATCGATGCCCCAAACATCGAAAATTTCTACAGGAAGAATAGGGTTTAGGGGCATCATGTCTCTCTTAGTTATGTTCCCGAATGACTGACATCGAGAACATGACCTTGAGAAGTCCTGGGCATCCTTGAATAAAGACGACCAATAGAAGCCAGATTGCAAGATTTTTGCAGCCATCTTTCTTCCGGAGAAATGTCCACCACACCCAGATGCATGGCAGAACTCGAGTATACTGTTGAATTCATTCTCCGGTATGCATCGGCAAATTATCTTGATCAGAGCCGATGCGATACAGTTCAGGGTCCTCGCAAAAGTAGTATTTGGCCTCAGATTTGAGTCTATCTCGTTGTTGCTTGGTCCAATCCTGGGGGATTTGACCAACGGCCAAATAGTTAACAATGTCAGCAAACCATGGGGTGTGGACACCTAAAACTATAAGAATGGTTTCGTCTGGAAAAGTGTCAGCAATCGGAATGTCCGGACAAGAAGAATCATCTAGGAGTCTCGACAAATTATCCGCTACCACATTTTGCACCCTGGCTTTATCCTTGATTTCAAGATCAAATTCTTGAAGAAGAAGAATCCAACGAATAAGCTAGGGTTTTGCATCCTTTTTAGCCAAGAGATGTCTCAAGGCCGAGTGGTCGGTATAAACAATAACATGAGACCCCAAGAGATAAGCCCTGAATTTTTCCAACTGAAATACTATAGCTAGTAATTCCTTTTCAGTAACAGTGTAATTCCTCTGGGCTTCATCCAAAGTTTTACTAGCATAGTAAATGACAGAGGGCTTTCGGTCAATTTTCTGACCCAGGACAGCCCCGACCGCGTTATCAGAAGCATCAGTCATGATCTCAAATGGGGCTGTCCAAATTGGTGGTTGCAAAATTGGAGCACAGGTGACTGCCGTTTTCAGAAAATCAAATGCCTTTCGGCATGATTCGTCAAAAACAAATGGCATTTCTTTGGCAAGAAGGTTGCTCAAAGGACGAGCAACCTTCGAGAAATCCTTGATGAATCTTCGATAATCTCCCACGTGGCAAAGAAATGATCTGATTTGTTTAACAGATGTGGGAGGAGGAAGTTTAGCGATAGCATCAACCTTAGCTTTGTCTACTTCAATTCCCTGTTCAGAGATTACATGACCCAAAATGATGCCTTCTTGGGTCATGAAATGACTCTTTTCCCAGCTAAGGACTAGTCGTGTCTTGATACATCGCTTAAGAATCATTTCCAAATTAGCCAAACAAGAGTCAAATGATTCTCCGAAAATAGAGAAATTATCCATGAAGACTTCCATAAACTCTCCCACCATGTCGGAAAATATGGCTAGCATACACCTTTGAAAAGTCGCAGGTGCATTGCATAACCCAAAATGCATCCTACGAAAAGCAAAGGTTCCGTAGGGACAGGTGAAAGTAGTTTTTTCCTGATCCTTGGGATGGATAGGAACTTGGTTATATCCCGAGTAGCCATCAAGAAAACAGAAGTACTTCTGCCCAGCTAATTTTTCCAAGATTTGATCAATGAAGGGCAAGGGAAAATGATCCTTTTTAGTGGTTGTGTTCAGCTTCCTGTAATCAATACAAACTCTCCAAGAGGAAGCTAAACGAGTTGTGATAGATTCACCTCTTCATTAGTCACAACAGTAATCCCTACTTTCTTTGGAACAATCTGAACGGGACTTACCCAGGGACTGTCAGAGATTGGATAAATAATTCCTGCATCGAGCCACTTGATGATTTCCTTTTTGACCACTTTTCGCATATTTGGATTCAATCTCCTCTGCATCTGGCGAGAAGGGCAGGATCCATCTTCCAAAAATATTCTATGATTACAGTAAGATGGCTCGATCCCCCTGAGGTCATGAATGGTCCAACCAATTGCCTCCTTATGTTCCTTTAGGACCTTAATCAATTTAATCTCTTGCTCCTTTGTCAATTTAGCACTAATAGTCATAGGGAGCGTATTCTGCGGTCCTAAAAATTGATATTTTCAATTCTCAGGCAATGGTTTCAATTCAAGTTGGGGTGGGGTAATGATTGATGGTAGGGTAGATGCTGAAGATTCAACAAGAGGAAGAGGTTTTGAGTGAACAAAATCAGTAACCTCTTCCGAGGATGTCAGGTCAGAGGGTTGCGGGTCAAATTCATCAACCAAAGAGGAACTTTCAATTGAAGAAACTGTCAAACAAGTTTCAATATTAACATAATCCTCATCAAGTTCCTCAATAAATCCACAATCCTCAAATTTGTTGATCGCCTTAAAAATATCCAATTTCATTCGTTGATCCCCAAAGGCGATTTCCATGCTACCGCTTTCACAATTAATGTTGGCCTTTGCGGTAGCCAGGAACGGACACCCCAGAATGATGGGTGTGTTCCTCAAATTATCTGGTACATCCATGTCAAGGATAAGGAAATCTACAGGAAAATAGAAATCCTTGACCTTAACTATAACATCTTCAATAACGCCTCGCGGGTTTGTGACCGAACAGTCCGCTAACTGTAGCATTACTGAAGTTGGCCGAAGTTCACCTAACCCAAACTTCTCGTAGAGAGAAGTCGAAATTAGGTTGATGGATGCACCGAGATCCAAAAGTGCTCTATCAAATGTGTAATCTCCGATAATGCAAGAAATCAAAGGAGCACTAGGATCTCACTTTTTCTGAGGGAGGTAGTGCAAGATAACGGAGTTAGCCTGCTCAGAGAGTACCACCTTCCTCGGAACAGATTCTCTCGACTTACGCTTTTGTGTACATAATTCCTTTAAAAATTTTGCGTAATTCGATATGTGCTTGATAGCATCAAGGAGCGGAATATTGATCTCAACATTCTTAAATAAATTCAGAAGCTCCTCATTGCTATCAACAGACTTCTTCTTCTTTGCTTTGGCTAAGGCTTCAAGAAAAGAACATGAGTCAGATCTTTGGAATCAGGTTCCTAAGCCTTGATTTCTCCTCTAGAATTCTCCTCTCTCTCCTCAGATTCTTCAGGATTCAAAAGATCAGAATAGTGTGGCTGTGGATCCTGAGTCTTCGTACCACTCCTCAAAGTGACAGCATTTGCAGAAGCGTAAGAATTTGGGTCTTGGGGAGGGTTACGAAAGATTGGAGGGGCTTGATCGACCATGAATTGTTGATTAGCAGAAGAAGAAGACGAGGAACCCTGCTCAACCACCTGAGCATGTGCGTGCGGGTCCCTCTTATTTCCGTACCCTTGGGCTTGATTGCCCGAATTTATAATGTTTCACGGGTTGGCTACGGGTTGGGATGGTAGAGATCCGGGTTGACGAGAGTTAGCAATGAGCCCGGATTGCAAGTTGTCCAGCGAGTTTTTCATTTGCTGCATAAGCTGGAGCATAGATGCTTGCATCTCTACCATTGGACGGTTCAAATCAGCCTACCCTGCAGGTTGATGGGCATTCCAAGTTGGCTGATTGACCTGATTCAGAGGCAACTGAGTATATACTTGACCCTGACCCACTTCTCGTTACGGAGCATAGTCGCTGGGTCGGAATTGGGTCTATTGCCCCGGATTTTTCCAAGAGCAGTTAGGGTGGTTTCTCCAACCTGGATTATAGGCATTCGAGTAGGGATTGGATCTAACATTCTCTTGTACAGCACAGGCATCCTCATAGGGTGAGCATGGAGAGAAAGAAAGGGAAGGATCAGAGAAACTGGGATCAAAGGCCCCAGTTGGGAACCCATGGGGTTCCGAGAAATGCTGACTCATAGGTTGAGTCGCATCGAGTTGATTCACGAACTCCCGTCCAGAAGGAGCTCGTGAGGAATGGAATCCCGAATTTTGGGATTGAGTGGATTGAGAGTTGTTCATGGAATTGCCAGCCATCCACTCTTCCATTCTTTTAGCAACCAAGTCCACCTTATCAAGTTTATTACAAATCAATTCCATATCAAATGAATGAGAGTCATGGACTTCATTAACATTTGATCTGGGTTGCTGGGACCGGTTAAAAGTATCCATGGAGTCATGATTAATTGAATTCTCACTCATTTCCTCAAATAAATCATGTGCACTATCTGCATCTTTATTGAGGAAATTGCCTCTGCAAGAAGCATCCACATGATTTCTGAGTTGCTCATTCAACCCATGATAGAAGATCTGCACGAGTTGCCATTTCGGCACCTCGTGGTGTGGACACCTCCGCAATAAGTCCTGGAATCGCTCCAAGGCCACGTGAAACTGCTCCCCCGGCCGCTGGGTAAAGGTAGTGATTGCCTGTCTCAAAGCATTGGTATGACCGACTGGGAAGAATTTCTTCAGAAAAGCTGATTTCAACTCATTCCAAGTTGTAATTGGTCTTCCTATTGTCCTATACCAATGCTCGGCTTCATCCCTAAGAGAGTGGGGGAAGAGCCTCATGATCATTTGCTCCTCGTTAACGTTTCGAGCCTTGATGGTCTGGACCAAAGTGGTCAAATCTTCCAAGTGCTGAAACGGATCTTCAAAGCCAAGCCCATGATAATGTTTAATCAGGCTTAACACCTGGGGCTTGATTTCTACGTCACCGGCTGGAATCTGGACGTCGGGACGTTCCCCGTAATTTGAAGGATCATAAAAATCCTTCAAGGGCTGAGCGCCCTACATTCTCTGCATTTGTTTTAGCTGCCTTCGAAATTCTTCCTGTGGATTTTCAAGCAGAGGAGGCTGTTGTTCGACCATGGGATGAAATTTACCAAAATCTAACTTGCGCGTCCTAGAATGTTCTAATGGTCCTTCCAATTAGGGATTCAATGACCGTCTTCCTAGCATAAACTAGGAGAAGGTCGGAAGGACTGGGGATAGGGACCCTGCAGCCCACAAAATAAGGCTGTCCTTAAGTGGGGTAGCCTAAGGATCTACTGACTCCCAAAACCAGCCTTAAGACTGTAAGTGATTTATTCTACTTACGTCTGTTTAATCCAACCAGTTAGAAGGAGGGACTGGGGAGAAGGTTCTTCCTTTGGCTTTCGCCTCCAGTTCCTAGTGTACCCCCCAGCCGCGATCGTTTGACTCTGCTCCCCTAGCCAGACATCAGATTAATCAGTACAAGTAGGTTAATAAAAATAATCTCAGACTAGGCCGTGAAGAGCGAATCAAACCTTAAGGCCAACGTCTACTCAATTTTATTAAGGCCTGGGGTTGTGGTGCTTATGGAATGTGATGGGCCCTTACAATGGGTTGTGCCCTTAATGATTGATTGAGATTTGTGTAAGTGCGTGCACAACCAGGGTTTTCAAGCAAGATTATTGATAATGTGTGATTTTTAGTGTTCAAATCTTGCTTAAGTAGCTTTTAGGGTTTCAAATTAGGTGAATTGCAATCAAGTTTCTAAGCGAACCAAGTTGTAAAACACGGGTGAAGATTGTTTTCCTTTAAAATTAGAAAGAAAGTGGAGTGCATGGATTATACCAAGATTGAAAACCTTAAGGAGGAGCTACTTGATGAGTTGGTTTTAAAATAAAGTGGTGCGGCCCAAACAACTCAAACAACTGGCCACAAATGCACCACTAAGTTAGGCACTCAATGATGATTAACCTAGAATGATTTCTACTCTGTTATGTGTTTCTTTGTGTGTACCGGTTCCACAGATCAGAACCTGGTTAAGTAGAAAACAAATCAAGTTGATCAAGTGCCTTGAATGTGGGTGTGTGTTGTGTGTTTGTTGAAAATTACCTCACAAGATTATCTTTTTGCTATTTTTTTTATAAATGAGGGTGGAATGAATGTGAGTGAAAATCCAAACAACCAAACTATTCCTAAGATTTATGGAAACACCTAGGTTAATTGGGATTTGGATTTAATGTGGCGAATGAAATCTATGGAGGGGGAAAGAATGGGGGAGCACTTACAGTTGTCATCAACTGCAATTTACTCCAGTCTATTGCTTGTTGATTCCTTGATGGAGGTCTCTGCAAAACAATAGACACAAGAGAAAGCTAGTTAGAAAAAGAAATAAAGTGCAAGAAATGCGAAGAAACGATCGGAAATCGTTGCCTCCCTGGCAACGGCGCCAAAATGTTGAACGATTTTTTTCGAACTCTACGCTTACGTGTTTGGTTTTGGAAAACCTGTCGTTGTAGTTCGAAAGCGAAGAATTTGTGTTCAAGAAATAAAATTTATACCGAAAAGAATTCCGAGTCGAAGACAGGGTGGCTACGTTGATCTATATTCACAATTATATCTTTTTAGGATTTTTTTTATAAGCAAGGTGATATAATTACAATGGAGCTATAAGACTAAAAGAAAGAAAGAGAGAGAGAGAGGGAGAGAAAGAGAACATGCATTCAATATTTCAATTGTTTATAAAAGTTACACTAGAAAGCGGAAAATCAATTACACTATAAAGCAGGAAAATTCTACACTAGAAAAGCTGTAAATAAGAATGGGAGAGAGAAATTATCCTCCTCAACGATTGCTTGGAGGATGAGCCAGACGGGACGACGCCTGGACGAAGGAGAACGAAGCAGTACGAAGGAGGACGAAGCAGAAGAACAGGAACGGAGCAGCACGCCGTCCTCGTCGCGGGATCCACTTCCGAAGGGGAACGAAAATTGGACTTTATCTCGCAAGAAGCATCCCAGGTGTGGGACAAGCTTCTTTTGAGCTATGGAGGGGTAGAGAGGAGAAAGAAGAGATGAGAATTTCGTATGGAGGGAGTCTCCTTTTATAGTTGCAGGGAGTGGGGGCAAAATGGACATTACAAGTTCAAAATAACAAAAGAGGGGTCTTTAGTGACGGATAAATCCGTCACTAAAGCCTCGACGTGGGCGTCGTGGCCGGCTCACGCGTGCCTCCTCGCCTACTCGCGCACGTCCGCCGCTTTTCAGACGTCCAATCGCGAGATCGGATGGCTTAAGATGCGTCCGCGCCCGCGCGCTGTGCGCCCGCCCGCGCGTTTGATTGCACGTCTGATTATGCGTCCAATCGCGCGTCGACGCTATCGGGCGAGTGCGGCCGTCCGATCTCCATCTGATGCTCCACTCGCGCCCAATCGTCGCGCCTTCTAGACCCTCTCCATGGCTCGAACCCGCGCCCCGCGCTCACGATAGCGCGCTCGACCACTGCGCTATGGGGCGCGGATGGTCGAGCCGACGCTTTTAAAAGCGAGCACCCACAGCCATTGGATTAAGATCCAACGGTGGAGAGCGAGCGGGCGCGGGGCTTTCACAAGACGCAAGCGGCCATTTGGGCGGCTGAGATGGCGCCACGTGGCACAATCTTAGCCGTCCATCTTCTGGAAGTTGTAAATGGTGCCACGGATGTCGGATTGACTCGATTCTTGTGTCATTGGGCTACGATCGTCGATCCGAATTCATCTGTGCAGTCGGATTTATCATCTGATGTGGGGATTTACACCATCCTGGCCCTTGATCATCTAGGGTTCCCGGGTCACTATCTGATGCTACGAATGCCTGATTAGGGCGATCTTGGAGTCGTTGAACTCCAATCGTCGCCCTGATCACATCCATACGGTTGGATCTTTGATTCGAGGCCCTGATAAAATATTTTCCCTGTCCAACCATATAAAAGGAGACAGTTAACCTCCATTTTATTCAAACTATTCTAAATGCAAAATGATGCATGTAATGCAATATTTATATCATGAAATGCAATCCTATGCTTAAGAACATGCATAAATAGACATCTTAAGTAGTGTAAATGTGTTTACATCAACAACCAATATTTTTCAAGCAAGATTATTTTTGGATGTATTGAATTTTAGGGTTTAAATCTTTTTTAGTAGCTTTTAGGATTCAACTTTAGGTGCATTCAATCAAGTTCAGTTGACACACCAGGTTTTGAAAGCATAGGTAAAGATGTCTTCCTGTAAAGCTCAAAAGAATGTGGAGTGCCTAGTAAATCCCAGGAAGTTGAACCTATTTGGCCACTACTTGATGAGTTATTTTCAGTTGAAGTAGTGTGGCCTAAACAACTCAAACAATTGGCCTGATGCATCACTTAATTAGGCACACAAGTGATTACCTAATCTGATTTCTACTCAATTATTTGTTGATGAGTATACCAGTCCCAGAGATCAGGTTACCGGTTGAGTATGAAAAATTAGAAAAGGTTGTGTACCTCGGTAAGATTTTTTTTTTATATTTTTCTTTATATGCGGAGGGTGAGGCAGGTGGAGGTGACAAGAAAACAATCAAAACTAACCTAAGGGTTTCTGAGAACTCCTAGGTTAATTTGGGTTTGTGTTATTAGGTAATGGAATGAAATCTAGTGGGTGGGGAGGTGGGATTACTTACAGATCCTTTGAAAGAGCGATCTACATTTTCGATAAAATTTGGAACATAAAATGACGCGTTGTTGTAGTTTGTCGTGTGGTACAAAATCACTTTTCAAAACATTTAATGTTCAAAAACTAACCACAAAAATAGCTAGGTCGTATCCATAGGTGTTGGGATTCGTAGAGCACGTATTTGATTAGAAAAAGCATCATAGTATAGTGCACAATACCATCAACAAAAATATTTATAAAGATAACAAGACTTGGAGTCCCGGTCGTTCGTCTCTAGGAGGCATTTATGGAAATGCATATTTGAAATCGTTCTCTTTCGCTC
Source organism: Thalassia testudinum (assembly GCA_037157565.1). Lineage (NCBI taxonomy): Eukaryota > Viridiplantae > Streptophyta > Magnoliopsida > Alismatales > Hydrocharitaceae > Thalassia > Thalassia testudinum. Next base: position 63,324,356 of record JAZHRO010000014.1, read on the forward strand.
TACTTGGTTAAAATCCCATGCCAGTTTATGGTGATTTACATATTGATGTAGGACATGCTAGTTGCCAAAAGATAGTAATTAAAACATGCAACTTCAATCACACCAAAAGATGATAACTAGGCACATGGTGATTTTCAACATATATATTTATATATATAAAAGATGATGATGATATCAAAGTTGCAGAGCACAAGTAGAGGAATGCTTGCACAAGGAAATAAAACTACTCTCTACCGGAAAACAACTGCATACATGAATCTATGGGGGGATTTTGAATGCATCATTGGGGAAGAAGGAACTACACTATTAAGCAATAAATAAAGCATGTAAATCTAAGAATAACTTTAATCTAATCTAGTAGAAATAAAGGCATTCAGAGGTGGCTCTGATGGCCTTTGAGTTGGTTGAGAGGAGAAGGAGGGGCAGCCAATGGTGCTTAGGCCGGCCCTTGGAGAGAGGTTGGAGAAGTGATCCAACATCTTGGCATGGAGATGGTGGTGGCCATACTGAAGCAACTCATGAAGGTGGAGTGGAGGTGGAATGTAGCTAAGCTAAATGGAAGCCAAGAGTGAATGGGTGCAAATGGCCACCCCGTAGGTCTTTTTAGAGACCTAAGGGAAGCTCTCTAGAGAATTATGGAATTATATAGAGGGGCTTATGGTGGGAGCTCGTGGGAGAGTGAGAGAGAGAGGATGGATGGTGGTTTTTAGATCCACCAAATGTGGATCTAAAAATTGAATGGCTCTTGGTTGCTAATTTTAGCAACCAAGGCAACAACACATGGTAAAGAGTTCTAAAGAACTCTAGGCTAGGTATCTTTTGTGTGGATGGTGTGTGTAGCTCTGTGTGGGTGTGTGTGGGTCAAAACTTAGGTGGCTAGGCTGATTAGGTTAGGTTCTAGTGGGTTTAGGTCAAGGTAGGTCAAAAATTAGGGTTGAAAACCCTAATTAACTAAGGTAAAATGCAATTAAACTTGATACAAGTTTAATTGGATGTGTGAAACCCTAATTGAGAGTAAAATAACTTGATTAAGTTAGGTATAGCTCAATTGGCCTCTCACTGAGTCCAATTGGATAGTGTGTCTTGAGATTAGGGCTCAATTGTACTTAATGAGTCCAATTGAATAGACTAATGAACTTGACCATGATCCAAGTCAATTAGGTTTAGTGAGTACCTAATTAGGTCCTTAAGACAGTCTAGAGGTGATGTACTAAGGTTAGGGCACCTTAATTTAGGTTCCTGTGGGGTTAGAATTGGGTTTAGGGACCTAGAAATCCAAGATCAAAACTTGAATTCCAAAATATGAATTGGAGGATAGTATTAGACGTTTAATAAAGTTGTCATATGTCTTATAGTGAAAAATAAAAAGTCTAGACTTGTTGTTTGGATGTCCAATCAAAGTCTGAAGGGTTTCTAGGTTCCGTCTTAGGTATTCTGCGGAAATTGGACGTCTGACCAAGTGTCTGGACGTCCAATAACACTGCAGAAGTGAGTTTAAGGTGTGTGGGAGTTGGCTAAGGGTTCTGGATGTCCTATAACTCATCTGGACGTCCAGATAGAGGTTAAAATTAGGATTTTAAGGTTTCCTAAGGTGTGGTGACCTAATCTAAGGGTGGCTAATGCTTGGGGAAGCCTCTAGGCTATCCTAGGGCTAGGATGGTCCTAAGTTCTTCATAATTTACCGCTTTATTCCTACTTAAATAGAATAACATACCTCAACCCCTTACATTATTGTCTACTACATCTTATTCTAGGTCTTCTGCTCTAGCTCTACTGCAACTCCAGTTATTCTTTATTCTTCAGATCTAGCTTTAGATCTATGTTCTGGTCAGCTTATTACTTTTAATTGACATAATGCACCTAATTAGCACATTATAGCATTATTTTATGCATAGCTAAAAGCAAGCAATAAAGATGCAAGTAATGCTTTTGCATGCATGAATTACCCTAACTTGTGCGAAGTACTAGCCTAATTTAGGTCAATTAAGACCTATGATTGCTGAGCAATCAACAGGGAGGAAAAAGCCTATTAAATGAGTGAATGGTGCCTCATTTATTCGGGAAACTCAGAGGTTGTACATGCTAATTCGTATAATTCATTTTCAACATAAATCATTATTCTAAGTAATTGAGAAAAAAAATAAATGTTTAAATGTAAATTACCACAACCTAATATTTTGTTGAGTAATAATCTTGGCAATGAGAATCAACATAAATACTAATTTCCAGTAAAAGATTCCTTGTTCACGGTAATCAATGTTACATACTCTTATCCAAATCATGAGATATTCAACCAGAAGCAATTTATCAAGAATAGAGAGATATTCATGCAAATTCACCTTAATATATTAATTTGGTAAATAAATGAATAGGAAAGCTTGCAATGGCATTTTCTGTAATTATTAATACAAAGAAAAATAGGGGATTTCATCTCTCTGCTTCGTGCGTGCGTGAGGAGGCTTTGTCGGTGGAGATGCTCTGTGGGAAGGCACGTCGCAACGAGGGCTACATGATAACTGTGGTGGCAGGGTCGGAGGTGGTCGGATGCACCCGGTCGGTGGTGGACGTCACTCACCGACAGCAGTCTGTTGCTATGTGATCGTGATCGCGGTTGGACAGTTGAGGCCTTGGTCATGTTCACAGCATCGAGGGGAGATTGGTGGCATGGTTGGAGAGGAGAATCGAGGTCTATGATGATAGCTGCGTAAGGAGTGTGGGCTGCGTTTTGGGTTCCTTATGGAGAAATAGTGAAGAAGCCGAAGAAGAAGAAGGAGAAGGAAGATGAGATGAGGAGGTGTTGGTGGTGTTTGCTGGTGGAGTTGGATGGCGGTGATGGTTGGCTTGCGGCGAGGGGACGAGTGGTGGGGATGGTTGGTTGGTGTGCGGCAAGAGGAGGTGAGGGCAAGGATAGCTGTGGGGGTGGCGGTGGTGATGAGGGCCATGCGAGGTGGCTACGGTGATGGGGTGAAGCATGGGTTCTATGGAGGTTGAAGAAGATGAGGGAAACGAAGAAGAAGCTTAGGCATGAGAGAGGGTGTCGAATGTGGTTTGGCTACGGGTTTTTGTGGTCGAGTGAGGGTAGCTGGTGGTGTTGCATACTGTCACCATGCACCACGACAGATGAGGGAAGTGGGTTCTCTTTAGGTCACGGTGCACCTGGATGTCTACAGTGCTCGCTGGTTCCACGGCGAAGGAGATGGAAAAGGTGGATCCCTACTAGAGGGGAGAGGATAGCGAGCGTCCTCTAGCCAATCTTCTTATCAAAACACCTGCAATTTGTTGCTTTCGGTGAATACTTCTCGAATCACCTGTGAAGAATGAGAGTGGTTGGAGCGGTAAAAAAGGGACGGCCGCTCTCTATCTGATGTCTGATTGATGTTCCAGACATCCTAAAATGTGTAGATAGCAGTGGTTCTCGATGGAGATTCTCAGACGTCCAAATTAAACTTCAGATGTCTTGTGGAGTGATTTTGGCTGTCTGCCTAATGCCTTTAGGTGTCGTGTGCCTAGCTTGCATTCACCAAATGATTTATTTAACATCACATATGTTATTAAACATAAAATTGGTGCATAAGATGATATGTAGACTATGTTGAATTCCCACTTAATTCCAAATCAAATATCATCTAAGAATGACTAATTAAAGAATACTTAGGACAAATAATGGTCCATGAAAGTGGACTTATCAAATGGCGCCATGCCTAAGTTTTGCTGGTCTCGAGCAAAAGTGAAAAATAATGAAAGTAATCGGAAGATTTCTTCTTTTCTTACTTCAAAAGTTTAGAAATCCAGACAAATGTGACATGATAATAGCCTAGGTAACGGATCCAAGTGAAAATAACCAACTTACATGTGCAATTTGTACGTATCCCTTGGTAAATATTTCTATCGGGATAGGCAACTACTTCCCTCGAGGATAAAGTAGAAAATAATCTGTAATTTCACCCTGGCTTTTTGACTTAGGTAGGTGATACTCAGTTAAATGGATTTGTATTTGGTGGCACACACTCATCTGGTGCAACATGTAGTCTAGTACTACAGACTCCAGCTCTCCAAACTATCAAATGAGTCAACCTAGAGAAAGGCTAAACAACTGTGCTCTCTTGATGTTCCTTTGTGCTCACTCTTTTCCTTCTTTTCTTTCTGAGATCACAAATCTAACTAGATTTGGTAAGTGTACTCACTATTTGATGGCCTCACATGGCATTCACACTTCAATTAAAGTCCTAATAACCCTACAACTAAGTTAGAGGTCCTTAGGGGGTATTCGGGTAATCCGAAATACTGAAAAGTAGGTATCGGTCATATTTGGTTTATCGCGATGGGTATTTTTGTTGCCTCTGAAACATCATCACATAATGAAAAGTGATATGAAGATAAAACTATAAATTTGAACTCTTTTCTTTTTCTTTTCTCTCTTTCTTTTTTTTTTAAATATAAATGTTTCTTCTTTTTTTTCTTTTTTTATTTTTTTTATTTTTTTCTTTTTTTTAACTACTAACGCAAAATGACGCATACTTTTATTTATGAGGCATTATTAGGAATGATGATGGTCAAGTGGATATTGTGTGGCTTATTTGGTGGAAGTGCCTACTCTCGGCACCGGGAAGGAATGGATAGGACAATCATATTTCTAACCTTTGACATTACTATCCTCCTTCAGCCGCGGACTTTATGAAGGATGGTCGTAACCATCCACTATAGTCATAGTTTTATTTGGACTCAATCTCTGTGTATCTACCTTATTTGGTGACTCTCGAGAATTCACACAATGTATGCGCACAGGAACAAAGAGTGAAAACTATGCCTAACTCTTAGGTATCCTCATCTAATTGTCCAAAACTTAAGAGTCCTTGCAGTAGACTTAGCGCACCAGTAGTCTCTCTACTTCCTTCTCATAGATAATAGGTGGATCTAATAGAAGATAGTATGGCTGACTTCCTATTAATTGTCCAAGGGTTCAGTAGACTAAAAATGTTTACTGGTTTTCTTCAAAGATCCATTACTAAGTCTATGTGAAAGTGAAGTAAATGTACTGGACTCTAAACTTAAGAAACAATTTAAGAAGAAAATCTTTAATGACATTTCCATTATAACAATCTTCCGCTAGGGACTAACCAGTTCAGCTTAATAGTTTTTTTTTTTAATACTATTGCACCTAACCTAAATGCATGAATACTGCCTAAAAGGCAAAATGCACCCCCCATGCCTAAATGGTACAATGTTTTCATTGTAAAATTAAAACAAGGGAGAAATGTAGGAAATCACCTAATGAGGCATTGTTGGGCTGCCTCCCAGCAAGTGCTACATTTTCTGTCGGCAGCTAGACGTATAGGAAACCTGTAAGTCTAGTTCTAAGTAGAAAGAGCTAGACCCTAAAAATATGTGTAACAACATGGGCCTAGAAAATAGGCAGCCACGGATGTTGGCGAGTTGATGATGTAACGTTATCCCAAATGCTCACGAGAAGATATGAAAGCAGAGAACCTCGTAGGCTACTTGGGGAGGTCTAGGAATAACAAAAGGAACATGATAAGGGACCTCCCGAAATAGAATAAGTGGAGGATCACAAGGGTCCTCCAAAGCAAGAAGGGTTTTAAAAGATATAAACATAATTATTTCACGCCCTTGAATGGCGAGACTGAAGGTAGAAACATCAATCCAAACTCGCCATTCTACCTGAGGATGTACTGGCCTGATATTCTCCCTAAAAAGAATATATATGAGCAGAGGCCTGAGTCGAGGATTAGGTAAGAAATCTATTGGTTGCTTGAGTGATTGGGTGGTAATTATTAAGTCCAAAGAGGGCTTAGTCTGTTTAGGTTCCATTCCCAATAAGAATTCATATTCAACATCCTTACCTAGCTTCATTATTTTATGAGCCTCCAAGTACTCCTCTACAATAGATGAGTCATGAATAGAATTCAATATCTCATTAGTAGACTCATGATCAACATGCTTTGATGACAGTTGAGTTTCTTAGGAAGTAGCGAGATCAAAATTATCATCAAATCCATCCCCGGGTTCTTTTTTGTCAATTACATCCTTTCCAGGCACTTTGTGTGCTACTTCATTATCCATAATTTCTTTGGGAGGATTATCATCTTTAATGTTATGGAGAAAGCCTATATCACTGAATTCGTTGTTCTTCTCGGGGTATAAATCCTCAATTGATGTATATTGTCCCTAAGAGTCTCCCCTAGGCTTCTCACTATTGTGTTCGTCCTCCAATATCAACTCGTAGTTTTGCGGAGGATGACTCTCAAAATTGAAAGAAGTGAGGAATCCAGATTTCACTAGATTATTTATATCCTCAGAGGGTAAGTCCTCGAATAACACATAATCCTCCTATGATTCACTCCAGATTCTAAGGTCAGGTTCCTCCATCGGGTTATCATCCTCCTCTAAAATAGACTCCTTGTACCCTTGAGACCAAAATTGATCCAATTCATCCTCCATTCCCTTAGGGTCACCTTCCTTAGGTGCATTTAAATCCTCAGAATGTCGGATGGTAGGCATTGATTTCCTAAGTGGAGGGTCAAGATTAATCTCACTAAGGGTAGAATGGGGTTTCACCAGATAACTAATAGGGGAAGTGATATGAACAATATGACATTGACCCAGGTTATTAGGGGCAAGGAAAATACTGTCATCAGGGTCAAGCTCCTCAAGAGTTACCATCTTCCCTTTCTTTTGACTCCAATATAGCTCGGGTGGATAATCACTAGGATCACTCTACTTTAGTGGTCATGTCTAATGGGGAGAGTCTAAGTGATATCTACTCAAAATGGGATCCCTATTGTCATTGGTTTCCTCAGAATTGTTTTGATGATCGCGATTATATGGGTAGGGATCGGAATCATTAGTAAGAGCGTAGCTAAGCTATCTAATTTCCTTATTCAATTGTTGACTATTCCTCAACATCTCTCCCATAGACTCCATCATTTCCTCTTGTTGTTTTTGCATTTCTATCATAAAAGAGGAGAGGCTACTACTATCAAATTACGGGGGATAGTCAATCTTAGGCTCTAGTTGCCTAGGGTTATTGATCTAACCTCGATAAGGAAAATCATGAAGGGTGGGAGGGTTGGGTGTTTGTATAGTAGTGGGGATTCAAGGGTTGGAAAATCCTACTCCTAAGCTCTGCTCAAAAGTGGGAGCTATCAGGCCAGTACTCCCAGGATAGGAATATGAATGATCCCATGAATTGTCAATGTACCCATTAAAGGATGGATATGCACGGGGCATGGGATCCTGGTTAAAATGATAGGAGTAAGGATAGTCCATTTCTTTCAATTAAATGGTTTAACTCTCTTAGGACTTAGATAGATTAAAAATAGAAACTTCCTAGAGAGCTCTATCATGCACACACCAATCAAACATAAGCAAGAGGTCTTTTGTTGATTTAAAGTTCTTTAAGTCCTCTTCCAACTCTTCAGCTTGTCCAAATATAGTCAAGGCAGTGTTTCTCCATTCCCACGTAAGTGGTATAAGAAAAATGAGGCACTTAAAATTTCTGGTCAATGACTGTTAAGAAGGTTGAGGTTACTTTCAGTCCCTTTAGGGTGATCAATCAAGTTGTCAAGCAATTACGCACCCTAAATTAACCTTCGAGTGCCCTGAGGATGTACACTTTGTTGTAATGATATTCTCTAATGCTCAAGTAAAAAGGTACTCCAAGGACGGAACGAAGGGATGCAAGTAGGGCGAACCCTTCCTTTGAGACGTTGCGTTAGTGGTGCCTCTTAACTACCCTTAAATTCCTTTATGGGGTGTCCCCCTCCTTAGAGTATCAAGTCACTCGGGCAAAAGTTAATACTACAGTCACAAAGTGGGATAGGAGGGTTTGCATCGATAAAGAGATCGATGCCTATAGCCTTAAGGGTCCAAGTCATAGTGCAGTTCCTATAGTGCATGCTCAGTGTAGGAAGTGTGCATCACATCACGAAAAGTGATTTTTCCTTTTGAAAATCGTACTCACATTATTCAAACACTTCCTATATACTTTTCTTTCTTTTCAAGAAGTAATGTGGCCACTTGATTAATATTTTCAAATCAGCTTAAATGGTCTTTTTTAATTTTGTCCAAATCCAATGCGTGTGTAGATAACTAATGTGCAAGAAAAGACGTACCTCACTCTAGCTCTCTTCAATGCAAGTTGTTTGCAATGCAAAAAGAAAAGCTAGATGATGCTCATTCAATCCTAGATTGCCGCACTATAGATATGCAGCTTCTAGCAGGCAGTTCAAATATATATATATATATATATTTTAAAATAATAATAAGCAAACAAACCTAATCTGACTAACTAACCAACATGTAGTTCAAACAATTCAAATAATCCTATAATTAAATAAAATGGGAACACGCTCCTGAAAATACCCAACACGAGTCCACATGACAAAAATTAAATGTCTAAGGTCTATCTAGCCTGATCTAAGTATAAACAGATCTCCAGTCGCCAATCCTCCCACAAGTGTGGGATCAAGGCCCACATGCTCTTGTTGCCGCCCTCTAGGTGGCGTCAAGGTCCACCAAAAATATCCCCTCCATCATGCACTCCCGTCGCGTTCGTTGATTTTTGCAATGCGAGAAGAAACAAGGTCACCAATTTAGAAAAGCTTCATTAATAGCATGAAAATAATATAAATTTCCCAAAAAAATTAATAGGCTTATTTCTTCACTGGCAACAATGCCATTTGAAAGAGCGATCTTCATTTCCAATAAAATTTGCAACAAAAAATGAAGTGTCGTTATAGTATGTCAAGTGGTAGAAAATCGCATTTCAAAACATTTAATGTTCAAAAACAAACCATGAAAATAGTTAGGTTGTATCCACAGGGAGGAATAAGGCTATTGAATGAGTGAATGGTGCCTCGTTTATTCGAAAAGCTCAGTGGTTGTGCATGCTAATTAGTATAATTCCTTTTCAACATAAATCATCAATCTCGGTAATTGATAAAAAAATAGGTGTTTAAATGTAAAATCACCACAACCTAAAATTCTGTTAAGTAATAATCTTACCAATGATAATCAACGTAAATACTAATTTCTAGTAAAAGATTCCTTGTTCATGGTAATCAATGTTACATACTCTTATCCAAATTATGAGATAATCAACTAGAAGCAATTTATCAAGAATAGGGAGATATGCCTGCAAATTCACCTTAATATATTAATTTGGTAAATAAATGAAAAGGAAAGTTTGCAATGGTATTTTCTGTAATTACTAATACAGAGAAAAATAAGGGATTTCATCTCCCTCCACCGTAAGTGTGCAAGGAGGCTTCATCAGAGGAGATGCTCTGCGGAAAGCCACAGCTCAACAAGGGCTACATGATGACAGTGGAGGCACGGCCGAAGGTGGCCTGATGCACCCAATCAGTGGTGGACGTCGCCCTCTGGTGGCGGTCTGTTGCTTCATGATAGTGGCTGCAGTTGGCATGGTTGTGGACTTAGTCATGTTCGTAGTGTCGAGGGGAGGCTGGTGACATGGTTGGCGAGGAGAATCGAGGTCTGTGATGATGGTTGTGCGAAGGAGTGTGGGCTGCATTTTGGGTTCCTTATGGAGAAATAGGGAAGAAGCCAAAGAAGAAGAAGAGGAGGAGGAAGACGAGATGAGGAGGTGTTGGTGAAGTCTACTGGAGAAGTTGGATGGCGGTGATGGTTGGTTTGCGGCGAGGGGACGGGTGGTGGGGATGGATGGTTGGTGTGCGGCAAGAAGAGGTGAGGGCGAGGACAAATGTGGTGGTGGCAATGGTGATGAGGGTCGTGCGAGGTGGCTACGGTGAGGGGTGAAGCGTGGGTTCTCTGGAGGTTGAAGAAGATGAGGGAAACAAAGAAGCTTAAGCTTGAGAGAGGGCGCGGAATGTGGTTTGGCTATGGGTTTTTGTGGTTGGGTGAGGGTGGCTGATGGTGGTGCATTGTTGAAGCTACGAGTTGCTACACTAACGTATTTGGTTTTGAAAACCTGTCGTTGTACTTTGAAAGCGAAGAACTCGTGTTCAACAAATAAAATTTATGCCGGAATAGAAATCCCAGGTTGAACTCAAGGAGGCAGATGTTTGATTTAAAAATACGCGTTTAATTTATTTATCACGAAGTAGAAAAATTGATTAGAAATATCTATCTATTCACAATAAATAGAAGAGAGAGAGAATGAGAGAGAGAGAATATTACAAATAAAAACCAAAAAGTGATGTAGAATGTACATGAAATTCATTATCAAAGAGATTGTTCATTACACTAAACATTATGACTAGAAAGTAGAAAATGATTACACTAGAAAGTAGTAAATCTACTCTAGAAAGCATTAAAAAGAATGGAGAGAGAATTATCCTCCCCGACGGTCGCTTGGAGGATGAGTCAGATGAGACGACACTTGGAAGACTGGGAACGGAGTAGGATGAAGGCGGACGAAGAGGGAAGAATGGGAACGGGGTAGCACGTCATTGTCGTCGTGGGATCCACTTCCGAAAGGGGAACAAAAATTGGACTTTATCTCTTGAGAAGCATCCCGGCCATGGGGTAAGCTTCTCTTGAGCTTTGGAGAGGGAGAGAAGAGAAAGAAGGGATGAAGATTTCGTATGGAGGAGGTCTCCATTTATAGTTGTAAGGAATGAGTGTAATTTGGTCTTTTTAATCTCAAAACATTAAATCAAGGGTCTTTAGTGACGGATAAAACTGTCGCTAAAGCCCCATCATGGGCAACGTGCACTGGCCGCTCGCATCCCTCGCATGAAACACATGCTCGTGTCCTTTGATTCTCAGCCATTCAATCGCGAGATCGAAAGGCTGAGATGCACCCTCACCCGCCTCCTCATTGCACGCACGTTGCATGTGATCTCACGTGACGAGCGGGCATGCGATAGCGTGTGGGCGCTATTGAGCACTCGCGGCTGACCGATCGTGATCGAATGGTCGATACGCTCGCTCATGCGCCCTCAAATCCGCTCCACAAAACTCAAACGCTCACCCGCGCTTCGTGAAAGCGTGTTTGACCAACGCACTACAAGCGCATTTGTGTTGCTCTTACAATTCTTACGCACGCATCTGCAGCTGTTGGATGCGCATCAAACGATGGAGAATCGTCGAAGAAGAGAGGGTGCGGCAGGTGTAGCGACCAATTGGGTGGTTGAGATGGTGCCACGTGGTGCCATCTTGGCCGTCCATCTTCTGGATGGTGTAGATGGTGCCATGGTTGTCAGATTGAGTCGATTTTCACGCCGTTAGGCTGCAATCGTCAATCTAAATCCATCTGTGTGGTTGGATTTGTTGTTTGAAGTGCGGATTCACACCATCTTGGCCCTTGATCTTCTAGGGTTCCTTGGTCTCTATCTGATGCTATAGAAGTCTGATTAGGGCGATCTTGGAGTCGTTGAACTCCAATCGTTGCCCTGATCACATCTGTTTGGTTGGCTCTTCTATCTAAGGCCCCGAAAAGCATTTTTCCCTGTCCCTGAACATAAAAGGAGGAAATTAACCTCCATTTTATTCAAACTAATCTAAATGCAATACAATGCATGCTATGCAATATTTATTGTATGCAATGCAATTTTATACTTAAGAACATGCATAAATAAACATCTTATGCAATGTGAACATGTTTACATCACACTCCCATGCCTCCCTTTTATTAGTCCCTAGCAAAAACTATATGTTATTTATAACAAAATTAGGTTGGATTATTTGGGCATAAGTTATTTTCAATTACTAAGAAAATATTTACTTAGGATCTAAACTTTCAAAGATGCAACAGTACCCTGGTATCTGCCGAAATACAGACCACCTCAAGCCCTCACCTTATTTAAAGAAAATTTTCTTTTTTTCTTTTTCTTCTTTTCTAATTTTTTTTTAATTTTTGAGTTTTAGGTTTTAAGAGTGGCTTTCTACTGCTATTCAACTCACCCAAGATTTGACGGGAACCCTAAGTTCTAAGCATCTTTATTGTAAATTTGATAGACTCGTTGATCGGCAGTTAAAACAGACTTCGGATTTCTACGCCTCTAGGTTACCTTAAATAGAGAATTCTGCCAAAATGTGTATCTTTACAATCGGTAGCTTTCTCCCAACTTTTATTTTTATGGGGTCAACACAAGGGTGAATCCAGTGTATATCTCCTCGGTTTATTCTACTTCTCCACTTCTTCTTAAGTGTTTTGGGAATTTTCAGTGCATTTATTTAGCTGGGTTCTGGACAACCTATCGATGAGCTGTTACCACCGACAACTTGCCAACCATACTCGTGCAGTGAAGTGTGGCTTATTTCCTTTTTTCTTTTCTTTTCTCCTTTTCTTTTTCTTTTCCTTTTGACTTTCTTTTTCTCTTTTTTTTTAAGTAGGTGGCTTCCATAGTCTAGGATTTACCTAAAGGCAGCAAAAAGAGAATGGTCCAGTGACTGGGCTCTGGACAACCTACCTATGGGCTATTACCCACGATAACTTGCCAGCCATATCACCCTAGAAGGTTCATTAGCCACCCAATTTCCATTAAAACTGTCGAACAACGAGTCAGTGCAAAGAAAGTGTGTAGATGCTTAAAACTCAAAATTCCCTCAAATCAGAGGGCGGGTTGATAAGTCGTCTACTTATCACCTAAACTTATTTACTCCAATTATAATAGAATTAAGGTTGGAGAGGACTCGGAAAGCAAATCCACATTTTAGTGCATACATGGGCCGATTAAGTCCAAAGACTTGAAGGATCTTTATGTTCAGATCATAATGTAGTATTTCCCAAGATTGAAAATTTTCTTAAACCTAAGCTCTCTTTCCTTATTCCATAATTATTTTTTTAAATATAAAAAAAAAGTAATACAAATCTACGGAGTTGACATATAAATTCAGAGATGAATATCCACCCCCATGCCTATCTAATGTAACGTCCTCATTGTATTAAAAGCACAAAAAATAGAGTGGAATAGAGTAGAAAGCACCTGAATTGCATGAATGTCGGGTCCGCTCCAAGATAAACAAAAGCTGTATATGTGTTGAATTTAGTGCCTTCAACTAGGCACACTATACAAAGAAGAGAAATAAAGAATTCACAGGTATAAATCAGAATCAGAATAAAAAGAAGAAACCTCTGACCTGCTAGCAGATGTCCACAGATGTGGACTAGATTGTGGTGCAAACCCATACCCCATAATCGAGAATATCTAAGGTTCTGGATAAAAATTACCCAAAACCTAAAATCAATATGCAAGCGGGGTTGGGCCTGCGATTTATGAGGATACAACCCAAGATCGAAAAGTCAGGTTACTGAGAATTCAAGCTCCAAAGGATAATTAATGAATGTGTGCTTGGGTTGAACATCCTCAGAACAGATGTCATAAGGGTCCTGGTTTGACGATTTCAGATGAATTGGAACCCTTAGACTTAGTCTTCTATTTCGTCCAAAGTTTGCTTCCCAAATCAGAACTTCCCAGCTTCTGTTCTCCTCATTTAGAATGTCAAGTTTTGGGACCTCTTGCATATTAATCACCCCGTCTGAAATCTCCAAGTCTAAAAGATGTGGCTGAATTAGAATTGACTTGGGTCTAGTTATCTCAAAAATAGAATCATTGATAAGCTCAATGGGGTGTAACTGACAATCAGAGCATTTGATTGAATCCTCCAGAAAATGAGATTCTGGATTTGTAATGTGAGACCCAATAACATCAGTTTCTTCAGTTATTGGGCTATCAAATGATCTATTAGATTCCTCAGGCCCAATCATCTCACAGAAATCATATTTTGTAAACTCACGTGAGACTTCACAACTTAAATCTTCACCATCAAAGTCAAAGAAATCAAGATCTATATTAGTGTATGTCCCAAAATCATCTGTCCCTCTCTGATCCATGGAGACATACGTTTCCTCGTACCCTAGCTCATTGATATCAGGTGAAGAAATCAGATCATTCTTAATTAGTTGCTTTAATTCAATCTAGTCGGCCTCATAACACGTGTCCCCCCCAACAGGTGCCTGATTGGGTTCTGACATTGGCTCTCTTGAAGGGAGTTCATCCTGGGAATCATCCCACGATTGAACTAAAGCAACCACAAATCTCATCCTCAATTTTGCTAACTTCCCAAGTAGAAACTCACCCAGGTTCTTATCCATAACATCCTAAAGCCAATCCAACAAATACTTATTCAAATCATCAATCATCTCAATCAATGGCTCCAATTTTTCAATGCAAGGTATTGGCTGAACTTCTAAAGATTGTATGATATTACTCAATTTAGCTAGAACCTTATCTTGAACCTGATTACCCTGAACCAAATGACTTGTTTCAGGGTTGGGCAGTGTTGGGATCAATGCAGAAGAGTTAACGAATTGAGATTCGTTATACCTTCCTGATAATAGGTCATTTTGGATTGTTCAAAAGGTGGTGATGACCTAAAGGCAGTGTAATCAGAGGATGGGTAAGCACCAGTGTATCCACCTTGATTATAGATCGTATTAGGTTATCCATGAAAGGGTGGCAATCTATAATCAATGTGGCTCTAAGAAGGATAGAAATCACAATCATAGTGTTCAGGGTTAGACCCTAAACACGGAGGTCCGAAACTATATCCCCAATCTGATTTATCCCAACTAACCGATGGTTGATTACAGTACGAGTCGGGATAATCGTCATGTTGAGGAAAATTCAAAACAGGAGGGAAAGAGCGGGATTGCGTATAATATGTGGAAGGATTCATGAGAGACAGGAGGAAGAAAGGTGCCCTACAAAACAAGCAATCAAACCTATCCTTACGTGAGCTAGCCTAAAGACCTACAGACTCCTAAAACCCATCTTGAGATAAAGAAATGATTTGATCTATTTATGTCTGTTCAATCTAACCGGTTAGAAGGAGGGACTGGGGAGAAGGTTCTTCCTTCAGCTTGCACCTCCGGTTCCTAGTGTACCCACAGCCGTGATCGTTTGATTCTGCTCCCCTAGCTAGACATTAGATTGAACAGAAGGAACAGACTAATCGAAAATAATCTCGTTCTGGGCTCCGAAGGGCGAGTCGAATCCTTATGGCCAACATCTACTCTAGTTTATTTAAGGCTAGGTTTGAATATGCTTTTGTAATGTGATGGGCCCTTTAATTGGGTTGTGCCCTTAATAATTGATTGATGTGTGTGTGCATGCATAACCAGTGGTTTTCAAATAAGATTATTCTTATTTTTTTTGATGTGGTGAATTTTAGGGTTCAAATCTTGCTTAGTAGCTTTTAGGATTCAACTTAAGATAGTTTCAAACAAGTTTTGTTAGCACACCAGGTTTTGAAAACACAGGTGAAGATGTTTTCCTCTAAAATTTTAAAGAATGTGGAGTGCCTGGTAAATCCCTAAGAGTTGAACCTAAACGGCAGCTACTTGATGAGTTGATTCTAATTGAAGTGGTGTGGCCCAATCAACTCAAATAATTTGCCTATTGCACCACTTAATTAGGCACACAAGTGATTACCTAATCTGATTTCTACTCAATTATGTGTTTGGATGTGTGTACCAGTTCCAAAGTTCAGTTTAATGGTTGAGTTTGAAAATCAGATGAGGTTGTGTACCTCTGTGAGATTTTTTTTTCTTTTTAAATGTGGAGTTTGAGGCGGGTGTGGGTGTCAAACAAACAAACCAAACTAAGCATAGAGTTTATAAGAACACCTAGGTTAATTGGTGTTTGTATTATTACGTGGTGGAATGAAAACTAAGGGGTGGGAGGTAGGGGATAACTTACAGAACCTTCACCAGTACTTTGCGCCAATCTATCACTTTCGCTCATCTCGAAAGAGTACCTGCAATCACAATAAGAAAGTTGAGAAGTAAGGTAAATGACTCGTAAGTTGGAAAATGCGAAAAAAAAATCATAGAGTGTCACCTCCCAGGCAACGACGCCAAAATGTTCAAGCTAAGAGTTGCTACACTAACGTATTTGGTTTTGAAAACCTGTCGTTGTAATTTGAAAGCGAAGAAGTCGTGTTCAACAAATAAAATTTATACTAGAATAGAAATCCCAGGTCGAACTCAGGGAGGCGGACGTTTGATTTAAAAATATGCATTTAACTTATCTGTCATGAAGCATAAAAATTGATTAGAAACTATCTATCTACTTACAATAAATAGAAGAAAGAGAGAGAGAATGAGAGAGAGAGAATATTACAAACAAAAATTAAAAAGAGATGTAGAATCAACATGGAATTCATTATCAAAGAGATTGTTCATTACACTAAACATTATGACTAGAAAGCAAAAACGATTATACTGGAAAGTAGTAAATCTACTCTAGAAATCATTAAAAAGAATGGAGTGAGAATTATCCTCCTCGACGGTTGCTTGGAGGACGAGCCAGATGGGACGATGCCTGGAAGATGGGGAATGGAGCAGGATGAATTAGGATGAAGCAGGAAGAACGAGAATGGGGTAGCAAGTCGTCGTCGTTGCGGGATCCACTTCCAAAAGGGGGACGAAAATTGGACTTTATCTCTTGAGAAGCATCTCGGGTGCAGGACATGCTTCTCTTGAGCTTTGGAGAGGGAGAGAAGAGAAAGAAGGGATGAAGATTTCGTGTGGAGGAGGTCTCCTTTTATTGTTGCGTGGAATGAGGGCAATTTGGTCTTTTTAATCTCAAAACATTAAACCAGGGGTCTTTAGTGACGGATAAAATTATCACTAGAGCCCCATCTTGGATGACATGCGCTGCCCGCTCACCTCCCGTGCATGAAACGCATGCTCACATCCTTTGATTCACGGCCGTTCGATCGCGAGATAGAATGGCTGACATAAACCCTTGCCCGCCTCCTCATCGCGTGCCCGTCGCGTGCGATCTCGTGTGATGGACGAGCGTGCGATAACGCATGGGCGCTATTGAGTGCTCCTAGCTAATCAATTACGATCGAGCGGTCGACACGCTCACTCGCACATGCCTCAAATCCTCTCCAAAAAACTCGAATGCTCGCCGGTGCTTCGAGAAAGCGCGTTCGACCAATGCACTACAAGCATGTTTGTGTCGTGCTTACAATTCGTGCACGTGCATCCACAACCATCGGATGCGCATCCAACGGCAAAGAATCATCAAAGAAGAGAGGGTGCAGTGGGTGTAGCAGCCGATTGGGCAACTGAGATGGTGCCATCTTGGCCATCCATCTTCTAAATGATGTAGATGGTGCCACGGTTGTCGGATTGAGTCGATTTTCATGATGTTTGGCTGTGATTGTCGATCCGAATCCATCCGTTCGGTCGGATTTGTCGTTTGAAGTGTGGATTCACACCATCTTGGCCCTTGATATTCTAGGGTTCCTCGGTCTCTATCTGATGCTATAGATGTCTCATTAAGGCGATCATGGAGTTGTTAAACACCAATCGTCGCCCTAATCACATCTATACGATTGGATCTTTGATCCAAGGCCCTGATAAAAATTTTGCCCTGTCCCTGAACATAAAAGGAGACAATTAACCTCCTTTTTATTCAAAATAATCTAAATGCATGATGATGCATGCTATGCAATATTTATAGTATGCAATGCAATTTTATGCTTAAGAACATGCATAAATAGATATCTTATGCAATGTAAACATGTTTACATCAAGAATGCTGTCACCATGAGCCACAGGAGACGAGTGAAGTGGGTTCTTTTTAGGTCACAGTGCACGTGGATCTCCACAGTGCTCGCTGGTTCCATGCTGGAGGAGATGGAGAAGGTGGATCCTTACCAAAGAGGAGAGGATAGCAAGTGTCCTCTAGCCGCTCTTCTTATCAGAACACCTGCAACTTGTTGCTTCCACCCAATACTTCTCCAACAACCCGCGACGAATGCAAGTGGTTGGAGCGGTAGAAAATGGATGGCTGCTCTCTATCAGACGTTTGATTGATGTTCCAGACATCTTAAAATTTGTAGAAAGTAGTGGTTCTCGATGGAGATTCTCGGACGTCTTATAGAGTGATTTTGGTTGTCTGCCTGATGCATCTAGGTGTCCTGTGCCTAGCTTGCATCCACCAAATGATTATTATAACATAACATATGTTATTAAACATAAAATTGGCGCATAAGATGATATGCAGACTACGTTGAATTCTCACTTAATTCCTAATCAAAAATCAACTAAGAATGACTAATTCAAGAGTACTTAGACCAAATAATGGTCCACGAAAGTGGACTTATCACCCTTCAACAGTACTTTACTCCAATCTACTGCTTTTGCTTGCCTCGTGAGAGTACCTACAATCATAATAAGAAAGGAGAGAAGTGAGGTAAATGATTAGTCAATCAGAAAATGCTACAAATCAAAGAGCGTCGCCTCCCTAGCAACGGCACTAAAATGTTATAGCAAAAAATCTATGGAAACGGAGCTTGAGTATTGAAAACTCGTCATTGTAGCGCGACTTGCGAGAAAAACTGTCAATAGATAATTTTATCGAAAATCAAGGAATTCTGGGTCGAACACAGGGAGGTAGACATTTGATTAAAAATAGCATTTGTTTTGTTGTCACAAAGTAGATTAGCTGGTCTAATTTAATCTAAACTAGGTATATACTTAAAGATTAATTAATAGAAGAGAGAGAAAAGAATGATATAAATAAAGAAAAATAGAGAGAGAATGAAGAAGAATTTCATAGCCACAACATCATGTCTATTACAACTAACCACTGCAGTAGAAAGTGGGAAATCTACACTAGAAAGTGGTAAAAGAGAAGATGGAGAGAAGTTATCCTCCTTGGGGGCTGCTTAGAGGACAAGTTGCATTGATGGAGCGCTCGTACGAAGGTGGTGAGATGTGGGACAAAGGAGAACGATGACGGACGACGGAGAATGGGGCAGGGCGATGTTGCATCAGGATCCTCTTCCCGAACGACAATGAGAAGACAACCACAGGATGCTCCACGAACAAGGTGAAGGTGGAGAAATTGTATTTTTAACTATAAAGGAGCATCCCGGGTTTGGGACAAGCTCTTAGAGCTTTGGAGGGGGTGAGAGAAGAGAGGATGGGATCAAGAATATGTGGAGGTCGTAGGTCTATTTATAAGTGTAGATTGGCAGGGGAAATTAGGTCAGTTATTGTTAAACATTAAATGAATAGGTCTTTAACGATGAATTTATTTGTCACTAAACTCTAAATGTGGCAAAAGGTCCGTGCTACCCCCACCTCCTTAGCTTCCATCCAAAAAATGCCTCATGCACATTCGTTGATTCTCCATCGTCAGATCGCAAGATCGAACGGCTTAAAGACGTTCACACTTGCTTCTTCAGCGCCAGCGTGTGCCCGGGTGCAATGGCATGTTGGATCATGCATCATCGCGCGTGTATGGTCTCAACGTTCATCCGTTGTGCCACAGGCGTGTGATCCACCTGATCAAGATCCAACAGGCGAATTTGGCCCTCACCTGCTTGCACCTTCAATTTGAGGCTCTGTTCAACTCGAACTCACGATCTCTACGTTGCCTACAGGCGTGTGACCGCTGAGCCATGCTACTATTTTGTCGCGCGTAGAATTCACTCCCAACCGATCTTGGCCATTGGATCTTCATCCAATGGCTGAGATCACTCATCGCGAATGCCGTTGTAGAGTTGACAAGAGATGCTGCGGTCGGTTTGGGCAACTGTGATGGAGCCACGTGGCGCCATCATGGTCGTCCATCTTCTATGTCTTGCATATGGTGCCACGGATGTTGAATTGGATTGATTCTCATGCCGTTGGGATGCGTTCATCAATCAAAACCCATTCGTGCGTTTAGATTTATCATCTGAGGTATAGACTTGCACCACCTTAGCCCTTGACCTATGATCTTTCTCGAACTGCATCTAATGCTATGGATGTCTGAACGGGGCAATCTAGGAGTCGTTGAACTCCAATCATCACCCTGATCAGATCCGTAAGGTTGGATCTTCAATCCGAGGCCCAGATAAGATATTTCCCTATTTCCTGACCACAAAAAGAGAAAATTAACCTAAAATTTATACAACCTAATCAAAATTATAATGTATGATGCAACTTTATGTCTAAGAACACACAAAAATAGATAGTTTATGTGATATAAACATGTTTATACCAGTGCTTGTCATGGAAGACTTTCACACGCTCCTTGTAGATTCACGAGTTCTCGTATGTGTCATTGCATAGTTCCTCAATCTCACTTAATTGCAACTAGTGGTGGGATCTAGCCTTCATAAGATCTAGATTGCACATCCATACTGCCTAGTAGGCTTTATGCTCCTTTTCTATGGGGTGGTGACATGCCTTCCCGTACATGAGTCTAAAGGGAGACTGATGAGGCATGTTCGCGAATTAAAATTAGAGTTCGGAGGACCAGTCGTCGTAGCTCGCAAAATACATCTATCAAATAAAATTTAGAACCAAAACTCGAAAAGTGAGTCCCGGGTCAAACACAGGGAGGTAAACGTTTGGTTTTGAAAAATCTACATTTTGCTTTTATTTGTTTTTATTATTTTTATCTTTTATAATTTTTTTGGTCTTTTAATAGGGCAAGAGATCAGGTTGATGAATTCTAGCTAATCTACTTGCAAAATATAAAGGAAAGAGAGAGAGAGAAGAATAATCATCTATACATGAATAAATGTTTGTTACAACTACAAAAGCGGAAAAACTACACTATGAAAGCGAAAAAGATAGAATGAGGTGAGAGAATCCCCCTCGACGGTTGCTAAGAGGATGACTTGCTCTGACGTTGCTTGGAGGAAGGTGGTGAGGAGCGGGATGAATGGGGATGGAGCTGGAGGACGGAGGATGGGGTAGGATGATGTTGCGGCAAGGATCTTCTTCCCGATGGGTAGTGAGGAGACAACCACGGGATGCTCCACGAATGGGGCTGAGAGGCGAGAAAACTATTTCATTTTCTACTCTAGAGGAGCATCTTGGTCTTGGGACAAGCTCTCTTTAAAGTCTTGGAGGTGGTGAGAGGAAGCAAGGAAGAGATAGTTTTGAATGGAGGGGGATAGGTCCCTTTATAGTGGAGGAGAGACAAAATCGCCAATGGGCAATTAGTGACAACTGTAAACATCGCTAAAGATCTGCCTAGTTGTCACTGAAGATCCGTGCCCTTCAATTCCTTTGCTGGTGCCTTGCTTAGTTGGCCAATTAGTGGGTCAGTAGGGATTCGAACCCGCACCCCTCCGTTTAGAGCCCATGCCTCCACCATTGCGCCAAATCATCCAGATGGTCACACAGACGTCGTAAGGCACGCAGTGGAGGAGAGCTCTCCGCCATTGGATCAAGATCCAACGATTGAGAATTGATGATGAAGATGATGAGGGGGTTCCTCACAGTTGCTACTGGCCGATGTTGGGTGGCCTGGATGGTGCCATGTGGCACCATCTGGGCCATCTTTTGTTTGTTGTAGAGGATGCCACGGTGCTCAAATCGAGATGATTGCCATGTTGCCGGACTGCGATCGTCGCTTCGGATCCATTTGTATGGTCGAATTTTCCATCTGAACCTGTATGGATGTTGCATTGCCCCTGGCCATGGATCTTCCTTGGACTTCATATGATGCTATGGGATTCTGATCTTGACATTTTTGGAGGCATTAGACTTCGATCATCGTCCTGATCAGATCCGTACGGTTTGATCGTCCATCCGAGGCCTTAAAATAGATCCTCTTCTCTCCTAACCATAAAAAGGACCTAATTAACCTAAAATATATACAACTACTTTAAATGCATAATGATGCATGTTATGCAATATTTATAACATAAAATGCAAATATAATCCTAGGAACATGCATGATTAGGCATTTTAACCTAAATAGATGTGTCTATATCAGAGACATGCCTAACTGGGTCTTATGGCTGGTCTTATAGGTCCACAAGGCTTCAGGAAGGCAGACAGACTAGTCCTTCCTGTTAGGTCGAACAGTGACCTAAAGGATCTTCTTAATCTCCCAATTTGACAATACTGCCAATCCAATAGTCTGGGGGTGATAAGGAGTCAAGATACAATGAGACGCCTTGTACATTTTCTTCAGGGACAGGAAGTGCGCATTAGCAAAGTGGGTCACTCCATCAGAGATGATGGCTCGTGGAATACCGAATCGAGAGAATATGTGCTGATGAATGAATTTAATCACAACCTTATGATCGTTGGTTTGTGTTGGGATGGCTTCAATCCACTTGGACTCGTAGTCCACGGCTAAGAGAATGTATTGGAAACCATCAGATTTTGGGAAGGCACCAGATAGCACAGCAATCAGAGGTCTTAATTAACCTAAATTAGGCTAGAACTTAGCATAAGCTAGTGTAATTCATGCATGCATAAGAATTGCTTTCATCCTTATGCTTTCCTTTAGCTATGCCTGAAATAATGATATAATGTACTAATTAACTGCATTATATAAATTGCAGGAAAGAAGAAGCTTAGAAGCTGGATCTAAAGCTGGATTAGAAGCTAGACCTAAAGCTGGTGCTACATCAGAACTGGAGCGAAAGATTAGAATAAAATGTAGTACAGAAATAATGTAAAGGGTTGACTTACGCTATTCTATTGAGTAAAAGTAAAGCAGATAAACTATGAACTTAGGTTTAATCCTAGCCCTAGGATAGCCCTAGAAGCTTTCCCAAGCCATAGCTACCCTTAGATTTGGTCACCATAGCCTAGGAAGCCTCAAAACCCTAGTTGCAGCCCTTATCTGGATGTCCTAGTAAGTTATTGGACATCCAGGACCCTTAGCCACAACCCGAACACCTTAAACCCATGTCTGCAGTGTTATTAGACACCCAGACACTTGGTCAGACATCCAATTTCTGCAAAATACCCATGACAGAACCCTAAATCCCTCCTGACTCTGATTGGACATCTCGGAAACAAGTCTAGACTTCTGATTTTTGTGTACAAATTATCTGATACTATTATTGGACACCTGGAACTGCTCTCCAGTTCCTGTTTTGGAATTCAAGCTTGGATCTTGAGTTCCTAGATCCCTAAACCCAATTCCAACCCCTTGGGAACCTAAATTAAGGTACCCTAACCCTAGTACACCACCTCTGGACCTTCCTAAGAACCTAATTAGGTTCTCACCAAACCCAATTGACTTGAATCATAGTCAATTACCATTACCTAGTCAATTGGACTCATAGAGTCCAATTGAGCTCAGATCTCAACCCATACAAGTCCAATTCGACTCAGTGAGAGTCTAATTGACATAAGCCCAACCTAATTGATTTATTTCACTCTCAATTAGGTTCACACTCATTCAATTAAACTTTTGTTAAGTTTGATTAGATTTTCTCCCTAGCAAATTAGGGTTTGCAACCCTAATTTGGGACCTACCCTGACCTAAACCTATTAGGACTTAACCTAGACCATTTAGTCACATAGGGCATGACCGCAGATGCACACACACACCCATTCATGCACTCCCACACCACCCAGAGTATTCTAGGTCCTTCGAAAGGTGGTGCCACACTTGGTTGCTAAAATTAGCAACCTAGAGACATTCAAATTGTAGATCCACTTTAGGTCGATCCAAGAACTATCCTCTCTATCCCTTTGATGGCCACACTTGGAGCTCTCTCTAGAGAGTTCCACACTTCTCTAGAGAGGCTCGCTTATGTCTACTTAAAGGACCCTTGGGTAGCCTTTTGCTCCCTTCTAGCCTTCCATCTAGTTTTAGCATAATTCCACCTCCATTCCACTTCCACTCCACAAGCTCCCACCATGGTTCCACCACCTCCACACCATGGCTAGAGCACTCCTCCTCCACCTCTCAAAGGGCCTGGCTAACCCCGATTGGCTGCCCCTCCTCCTTGCAACCAAGTCAAAGGCCATCGGAGCCCTCCTTCGAATGCTCTTATTTCTGCTAGCTAAGTGCATAGTTCATCATAGATTTACTACTTATTTACTGCTTAGTAGTGTAGCTCCATATTTCTCCCCCAATGATGCATGCATAATCCCCCCATAGATTCATGTATGCAATCATTTTCTGCCAGCTAGTTTTATATTTTCAAGCATTCCTTTACAAGCCTTCCACTAGTTCTGTTCTGCAACCATGATGCAATCAATGAAATCATCTTTCTATATATTTATATATCTATGTGTGCAAATCACCATGTGCTTGATTACAATATCTTTCTAGTGATAATTAGTTGCCTGCGCTCATTTTATATTTCTTTTGCAACAACATGTCGTGCATGAATACGTACATAATCATAAACCCGCGTGACTCTTTAAGCAAGTAGGGCGATTGTGATAGAAATTATTTTGCATTTCCTAAACACCACCCAAAGACGAACAACTGGGACTCCAATTCTCGTATTTTAGAAATATTTGTCAAGAGGATTTCGCAACTGTACTATGACGTTGTTTACCTTAAACTTGCAATTTCCATGCTTGTCATATGGTGCCATTGCCAGGGAGGCAACACAATTGATTTTTGATCTGAACCTTTTAGTGATAAATCTTCCTCTGCTTGTTTTTTTTGGATACATAGGAAATCAAGAAAAATGGTATCTATGCACACATCGAGCGTGGAGAAAAAATGTAGGTGCACATCTCCCCTTTACCTCAGGATTTTTGTTTGAACTCTAGGTTATTTTCTTAACTAGAAATTTCTTTCTGAAAAGAAAAGGAAAAAAAAACTACACATTTTGAAAAAAAAAAATGACAACAAAAATATTTTTCTTTAGGTTGTTGGATTAGGTTTCCGTTTGAATCTTAGGTTAGTTTTCCAGAAAAAAAAGAGAAAAAAAATTGAAAACGTTTTTCCCTCCAAAAAAAAAAAAAGAAAATTTTTGAAAAAAAAATCATTTTTGTTGAAAGTCATTTAAATTTCAAACCACCTTGTAAAAGCCTTTCCAGCACATGCTGAAATTCGGCCAGACTTCAATTTTTGACTTAAAAATCCATTTGCCAAAAAATTAATGAGCAAAAAATTATGAAATTTGGGAAAGTACTTCATTTTCCAACCATTTTTCAAACGACATGATTTATTTGAAAAAATTATATGTACAAAATTTTTAGCAATTCGTGAAGTACAAGGGGTCAAACTGACCCAAATTTGAAATTTTTCAAAATTTAAAAATCAATTTCGAGCAATCCATGAATTTGTTTTGACTAAAAATGGTGGGGTTTGAAAGTTTATCTCATTAGATTAAATTTCATTATTTTTACCAAATTTTTGAAAATCATTTGTTACTGTTTCAAAGCAAATGACCGACCAGGGGTCAAAATTCCAGATCTGACCCCCTGACAATTAAAAATCTCTATAAATTCAGTTGAAATAGCAAAAATTATAAAAGAATATTATCTGAAAATATAATTGAAAAAGGAATCTACTCACTGAATATTAATTTATCTGGATTCCATTTTTGTTCAATGAATTATTTTTATTCTTGTGGTCTACTGAAATGAAGGAAAAAAAAACTGTAGAATTGCATGAACCCTAGGTTACACCTTTAAGGTTACACTCTAGATGCCACACACTTGAGCTAACCTAGACTTAGCTAAAACTAGTGTTTAACTGGTGAGCTTGGTCACGTTGTGGGCCACTCACCCCAAAACCAAGTGAATAAAAAAAGGGTTAAAATAATTTCTAAAACATGAAATGAACCTGAATTCATTGTCATACTACTAGTTGTTTTCAACCTCTCTAGCCAAATCTAGTGACTAAGTCTGTAGGGTAGTGTCAAACGACCACGGCTTGGGGGTCAACAGAATCGGAGGAGTAGGTCAAAGGAAGAACCTTCCCCTTAGTCCCTTAGTAACCAAACTGGCTGAGTTTGCTTGATAGGAGGGAATCACTTTCAGTCGGTTCTCAACGAATTTTTCTTCAAGAATTCGAACCCGAAATGAAAAATCCAATCATCTGATCATAAGGGCCATCAGATTAGTAGGGCCTTAGCCTTGTCTGGCTGGCTGCATCAACCGAGGGGTTGGCTAGTGTTTGCGAGGAAGGAGGTTACTAAGACCTCAACTGGATGGATCTTGGGAGCCAATCCCACGGAGGTGAAGGCCGTTCATTGCATCGCCTGGACCATCTTCTCACCCTTCTTCTATCCTCTTAGCCGAAATGGCTAATCCCAAATCTGAACCTGGTCAGAATCTAGGTAATCTGGACGCATGGGCTCATCTGAGAGCCCAGGTCACTGAATCAGCTCAACCTTGGGATCAAAACCCAAGGTGGCGAAGATGACTTTTCTCTTTACGTGATCCTTCCTCTTAGATTGCCGAAATGGTTAACCCATATCCTGACCTTGGATACTATTGCCCATACCAATCAACTCCATAAAAGGCCCAATCTTATAACCCAGGGTATGATTTTCATACTCCTGCATCTCACCAATGGAATATGGGTAGATATGATTCACCCCCTGGAACCCCTGAGGAACTACCAGTGTACATTCGAAGACATTATAGAGTACAATGGGCAATAACTTGGATGAGAGATAGAGTTGCATACTATCTACATGGAATCCAAGCTATTACAGATCCAGAACAAAGACTAGCCTGGATTCCATATCAAGAAACTTTAATGGAAGCCCTTCAGGAAGTGGAATCAATAACAAGGGCATTTAAATAGAATCGCACACTTCAAGTGATGCTGCATTTGATTTCTCAAGTGGAAAATAGCCTGAGCGATCCTAGAGAGCCTGAATTGACCATGCTTGAAAATAATTCGCAGGAGCAGATACTCAGAAGAAATTTAGGGGAAGAAGAACAGGAGCAGGAAACATCCTGAGTGGATTCAGCTGGAAACTCCATTTGAGAAAATGATGAGGAAAGGACTGATTACTCTGGACCCTGGAAGACACATTATGAGTCAGACATGCTTGAGACGAAGGATGAATATCCATCCGAGGATATGGTTTTGGTGGCGAGCATTCCATGTAGCACCACTGATCAATTTATACCTGTTCTTCACCCAGCATCAACCGATTTGCACCCTTCTTCTTCCACCTATCATGGCGATGTTGGAATCTCTGAGACTACACCTTTCAATTTTGATACCCAAAGAACAGAGATAGTCGGGGATGTCTTACCTGAAGAAATGGACATGATATATGAAGCAGGAAGTAATGGGGAGCCTACTGCAAATGAGGGTGAAGCACCGAGTAGAATGAACTAGGGACTTACCTACCATCCTAGTAAGACTAATGGATGGCTCAACTTGGAGCCTAAAGAATCAACCTCAAATGAGTCAAAGATGAGTACTGATGAGGATGAAGTGATTTCTGATGAGGATTTTAGTGACCTCGCCACTGATCTTTTACTTTCATGGATAGCCCCATAAGACCCAGAGCCTGGAGAGGGCATGATCTTGATATCAATTATCATTATGAAGACCCCTATGACTTAAATTCTGGTCCTGAGAAACATTTTGATCCACTCCCTCAGCAACTTCCTGCTGAATTTTGGGACATGATAAATCAGTTGAATCAACATCATGATACCCCCTTTAGTTATCCCCTATCCTCCACCACTACTCCACACTCTATTAAAGCTAGACATTTTGTAGTAGGGGTGCATAATCAGATGGTTCGTATTTGTAGACCAATGATTTTGGGAGCACACGAACAAATTGAAAGAGCGATCGTCATTTTCAATAAAAACTTTAACATAAAATGCATGTTGTTATAGTTTGTTGCGTGGTAGAAAATCTCTTTTCAAAACATTTTAATTCTCAGAATCTAACCACAAAAATAGTTAGGTCATCTCCGTAGGGAAGAATTAGCCTATTGGAAGTCTTATTTGTTCAGGAAATCTCAATGTGTATACATACTAACAGGTGCATGTATTTTCAACATAATTTCTTGCTTTAAATAATTAATCAAGAATACAGGTGTGCACATGCAAAATCACCACTATATAATATCATTTAAAATAATGATCTTGATTTTGTAAACACTGTAACTACTAATTTCTAGAATATAGCTTATTCACCATAATATGTATATTACTTGCATTAAATCATTCATGAGAAATATTCGTCTACAAGCAATTTTGATTAAGTAGAAGGATGGCTATGCAAATTCACCTCAATAATTTATTCACTAAATAAGAGAATAGTATACCCGCAATGGCAAAAGTGGTAATTTTTAATTTGAGGAGAAATAGAGGATTTCTCCTCTCTCCTCCTCTTGTGAAGGGCCAGGCGTGGATGGCTGTGAGAGTCAATGGAATGGTGCACCTTGATGAGTGCTTCACGATTGTGGCAGCGGTGCATCGCGAGGAGGTCAATGGCGACCGACCAAAGGAGATGAAGCTCGCCAGCGAGGTGGTCTGTCGGCGGAGAATGGCGACGATAGGTGTAGCTATGTGAGGTCGAGGGTGGTCAAAGGATCAAGGTGAGATTGTCGGTATCAATGGTGCGAAGCTTCAAGGCAGGACGAGGTGGCTGCGAGGAGGGGTGCATGGTCACTGATGGGTTATTCTGGAGAAGATGCACAGTGCATGGAGAGGAGGAGGAGCTGCTGCCGTTGTCGTGGCTACACGTGGCTGCACAATGGCACGTGCACAAGGGTGCGTGAGGGCACGCATAAGAGCACGCGAGGGGATGCACTGCCTGCAAGCGTGGCTGTGGTAAGGATGTTGCATGTGCACAAGGGCATGGCTACCTGTGAGCGTGTCTGCCTGCTGGTGTGTGGCTACCTACTGGTGTGTGGTTGGCTACAGGTGCGTGGCCGCACGAAGGTACGTGGGCGAGCGAAGGTGCATGGATTTCCTACGGGTGCGTGGCCACGCGAAGGTGTGTAGCCTGCCTGCAGGTGCGGGGGGTTTGCAGTGGTTGCCCCACACTGTCACCATGCGACCGTCGAGAGGACGAAGTGAGAGGTAGGTGCGCAAAGACCACAGTGCTCATTGAAGTCCACGGTGATGAATGAGAATATCCCCACGAGGGGGGGAAGAAGATAATGATCATCTCCCCTGCCTCCGTTTTAAACATCCCTCATTTGTTTTACTTTGGTCGTCGATTTCTCCAACCACCCAGCGAACGTCGTGAGTGGTTGGGGTGGTTGAAGAGATGAGGCCCGGTTGGCAGAGTCGACGGTTTGCTATGCAGGAAAAATAAAATAAAAATAAAATGGGTTATTTACAAAGTTATTCCAAAATAATGTATATAATGCATACATGCCACCATAATTTATATTTCTCTCTATTACATGTGAATGTGATGTATGAAACAAGCATGCCATCATATTTATAAACTAATCTATTTATAAATCTAAGTATGCTATGTACAAGTAAAAATCCTTCTAATACCTAGGTATTTATGCATTTGATTAGCCCACAAATGTGGTCTCATCAAATGGCCTCATGCGTAGTTTTGCTAGTCCCAAGCAAAAGTGAAAATAATGGAAGTAATCAAAGGAATTCTTCTTTCTTTATTCCACAAATTTAAAGATCTAGACAAATGTGAAGTGATAATAATAATAGCCTAGGTAATGGATCCAAGTGAAATAACAAACTTACATTTGTAGTTCATACTTATCCCTTGGTAAATATTTCTATCAAGATAGGCAACTACTTCCCTTGGGGATAAAGCAGAAGATAATCTATAATTTGACCCCAGCAACTTGGCTTAGGTAGGAGATATTGAGTTGAATGGATTTGTATTTGGTGGCACACGCTCATTTGGTGCTACATGTAATATAGTACTACAGACTCTAGATCTCTGGATTATTAAACATGTCAACTCGAAGAGAGGCTAAATAACTATGCTCTCTCGATATTCCTTTGTGCTCACTCTTTTCCTTCTTTTCTTTCTGAGACCACAAATCTCACTAGATTTAGTAAATGTACTCACTATTTGGTGCCCTCACATGGTGTACACACTTCAATTAAAGTCCTAATAACCCTACAACTAAGTTAGAGTCATCAGCCAGTATTCGAGCGATCAGAAATACTGAAAGGTAGGTATGGGTCATATCTCGTGGATCGCGATGGGTTTTTTTATTGCCTCAGAAACATCGTAACAATGATAAAATTGTAAACTTGGACTCTTTTCTTTTTCTTTTCTTTCTCTTTCCTTTGTTTCTTCTTTATATATATATATATATATACAATTGTTTCTCTTTTTTTTTTCCTTTTCTTTCTTTATAAATCAACATAACATGACGCTGACTTTTATTTATGAGGCATTATTAGGGACGATGTTGGTCAAGTGGATATTGTGTGGCTTATTCGGTGGAAGTGCCTACTCTCGACACCAGGAAGGAATGGATAGGACAAGCGTATTTCTGACCTTTGACACTATTACCCTCCTTCAGCCGAGGACTCTATGAAGGACGATCGTAACCATCCACCATAGTCATAGCTTTATTAAGACTTAATCTCTGTGTATCTTCCTTATTTGGTGATTCTCAGGAATTCACATAATGTATGCACATAGGAACAGAGAGCGGAAACTATGCCTAAATATTAAGTATTATCATCTAATTGTCCAAAACTTAAGAGTCCTTGCACTAGAATTAGTGCACCAATAATCTCTCTACTTTCTTCTCATAAATATGAGGTGGATCCACTAGAAGATAGTATGCCTGGCTCCCTATTAATTGTCCAAGGGTTCAGTAAACTAAAAATACTTATTGGTTTTCTTCAAAGATCCATTACCTAGTCTACGTGCAAGTGAAGTAAATGTGCTGGATTCTAAACTTAAGAAAGAATTTAAGAATAAAAATCTTTAATGACACCTCCATCACAATGATGTTTTGTTAGGGACTAACCAATTCAGCTTAATTTTTTTTTTATATGTTAATGTACCTAACCTAAATGCTTGAATACTACCTAAAATGCAAAATGCATCCCCCCATGCCTAAATCCTACAATGTCCTCATTGTAAAATTAAAACAAGGGGAGAAAGGAAGGAAATCACCTGATGACGGTGTTATTCAGAACGCTGGGTTGCCTCCCAACAGGTGCTGCATTTTCTGTCAGCAGCCAGACTTATAAGGAGCCTGTAATTCTGGTTCTAGACAAAAAAATTTAGGCCCTCAAAATATGAGTAACAGCGCGAGCCTAGAAAATAGGTAGCCATGAATGTTGGCGAGTTGATGATGAAGCGTGATTCCAAATGCTCGCCAGAAGATATGAAAGCAAAGAACCTTGTTGGTTACCTTGGGAGGTCTAGGAATAACAAAACGAATATGGAAAGGGACCTCGCGAAACGGAATAAGTGGAGGATAACAAGGATCCTCCAAAGCAGGATGGGTTTCAAAAGATATAAACATTATTATTTCACAACCTGGAATGGCGAGACTAAAAGTACAAGCATCAATCCACACTCGCCATTCTACCTGAGGTTGTACTGGCCTGATATGTTCACCAGAAAGAATGTACATGAGCAGAGATCTGAGCCAAGGATCAGTTAGGGAGTGTAAGAGTTGTTTGTAGTGTTGGAAGGTAATGATTAAGTCCAATGAGGGCTTAGTCGATGTCAGGTCCAATTCCAACAACGATTCAGATTTTTATTCTCCCTAACAATTATAGAAAAATTCACGTCACCCTGCCTAGCAATAATGATCGGAGTCATATTTTCACCTTCCAGTATATGTGAATCAATGGTGGACTCCAAATTATATTCCTTTGATGGTAGGGTCGAAACAACAGAATCATTATCATTAATCTCATCCCCGAATTCTTTTGGCTCACTCAAATCATTGTCGGGGTGTATATGTGATTCATTAGTAAAGAAATTAGTTGCTTCAGTATCATCAATTATTTTTGAGGAAGGATCCATCTTAATGTTTTGGAGTAAGCCTATATCACGCAATTCTTTGTTCTTCTCGAAGCATAAATCCTCAATTGACGTGTTTTGTCCCCGAGAGTCTCCCCTAGGCTTCTCACTATTGTGTTTGTCATACTCTAATACCAACTCCTAGTTTGATGGAGGATGACTCTCAAAAGAAGGGAGGAATCCGGATTTCACCATATTATTTATATTCTCTGGGGGTAAATCCTTAAATAATGAATAATCTCCCTGTGATTCATTCTAGATTTTCAGATCGAGTTCCTCCATTGGGGCATCCTCATCCTCTGAAATAGACTCTTTATATCCCTAGGACCAAAATTGATCTAATTCATCCTCCATTCCCTTAGGGTCTCCTTTATTGGGTACATTTAAATCCTTAGGATGCTGAATGGAAGGTGTTGATTCCCTAAGTGGAGGGTTAGGATTAGGCTCACTAAGGGTAGAATGGGATTCCACCAGATAATTAGTAGGGGAAGTGTTAGGAATAATACAACCTTGACCCAGGTTAGTAGGTGTAAGGAAAATACTGTCATTAGGATCAAGGTCCTCAAGAGGTAGCATCTTCCCTTTCTGTTGACTCCAATATAGCTTGGGTGGATAATTACTAGGATCGTTCTCCTCTAGTGGCCATGTCTCATTGGGAGAGTCTAAGCGATAGCTACGTAAAATGGGATCCCTATTGTCATTAGTTTCCTCAGAATTATTTTCATGATCACGGTCGTATGTGTAGGGATCAGAATTACTAGGAACAGTGTAGGTAAGCTGTCTAATTTCATTGCTCAATTGTTTGCTATTCCTGAACATCTCTCCCATAGATTCCATCATTTCCTTTTGTTGTTTTTGCATTTCTATCATAAAAGAGGAGAGGCTAGTACTATCAGATTGGGGAGGATAGCCAATCTGAGGCTCTGGTTGCCTAGGGGTATCAATCCAACATCGGTACAGAAAATCATGAAGGGTGGGAGGGTTGGGAGTTTGCATAGGGATTCCAGGGTTGGAAAATCCCGTTCTTAGGCTCTGCTCAAAAGTGGGAGCTATCAGGCTAGTGCTCCTAGGATAAGAATAAGAATGATCCCATGAATTATCATTGTACCCATCAAAGGATGGATACGCTCGGGGCATGGGATCCTCATTAAAGTGATAGGAGTAAGGATAGTCCATTTCTTTTATTTAAATATTTTAACTCTCTTAGGACTTAGATAGATTAAATAGAAAACTTCCTAGAGATCTCTATCATCCACACACCAGGAAACACAAGGCAAGAGGTCTTTTGTTGATTTAAAATTCTTTAAGTCCTCTTCCAATCTCTTCAGCTTGGCCAAATATAGTCAAAGCAGTGTTTCTCCATTCCAACGTAAGTGGTATAAGAGAAATGAGGCACTTGAAATTTTTGTTCAATGACTATTAAGAAGGTTGAGGTTATTTTTAGTCCTTTTTGGGTGATCAATCAAGTTGTCAAGCAATTACACACCCTAAATTGACGTTCGAGTGCCCTAGGACCTATACTTTGCTTAGATGATACTCCCAGGTGATGAAGTGAGAAGTTACTCCAAGGTCAAACAAAGGGATGCAAGTAGGGAGAACCCGTCCTTTGAGGCGATGTGTATGCGGTGCCCCTTAACTACCCTTTTGTTTATTTAAGAGGTGTCCCCCTCTGTGAAGTATCAAAACACTTGGTTAGAAGATAGTACCACCACCACAAAGCATGATAGGAGGGTTTGCACCAATGAAGATATCGGTGCCTATAGCCTTAAGGGTCGAAGTCCTAATGCAGTGCCTATAGTGTGTACTTAGTGCAAGAAGTGTGCATGACACCCCGAAAAGTGATTTTTCCTTCTAAAAATTACAGTCACATTATTCAAACACTTCCTATATATTTTTCTTTCTTTTCAACAAATAATGTGAAAACTTGATTAATATTTTCAAATCAGCTTAATTGGTCTTCTTTAATTATGTCCAAATGCAATGCATTTGCAGATAACTAATGCACAAGAAAAGGCATACCTTACTTTAGCTCTCTTCAATGTAGGATGTTTACAATTCAAAAAGAAAAGCTAGATGCTGCTCATTCAATCCTAGATGGTTGCC
The DNA here is from genome assembly GCA_037157565.1 of Thalassia testudinum. Classification (NCBI taxonomy): domain Eukaryota; kingdom Viridiplantae; phylum Streptophyta; class Magnoliopsida; order Alismatales; family Hydrocharitaceae; genus Thalassia; species Thalassia testudinum. The sequence continues at coordinate 63,358,108 of JAZHRO010000014.1, forward strand.
CTATAGATATGCAGCTTCTAGTAGGCAGTTCGAATATATATTTTTTTTAATAATAAGCAAACAAACCTAATCTAACTAACTAACCAACATGCAGTTCAAACAATTCTAATAATCCTACAATCTAAATAAAATGGGAACACACTCCCGAAAATACCCAACACGGGTCCACATGACAAACAAAATGTTTGAGGTCTATCTAGCCTAATCTAAGTATAAATAGATCTCCAGTCACCAATCCTCCTTCCACACGTATGGTATCAAGGCCCACGTGCTCCTGTTGCTGCCTTCTAGGTGGCGTCAAGGTCCACCAAGAATATCGTCTCCACCGTGCGTGCCCACCGTGTTCATCATTTTATTCATGCACACAAAGAGAACCAATGTCAATAATTCAGAAAAGCTTTTAAAATAGCATAAAAATAATATAAAATTCCTAAAAAAATTAATAGGCATGCATCTTCCCCAGTAACGGTGCCATTTGAAAGAGCGATCTTCGTTTTTGATAAAAACTTTAACATAAAATGTCGTGTCGTTAAAGTTCGTTGCGTGGTAGAAAATCGCTTGTCAAAATATTTTAATTCTCAGAATCTAACCATGAAAATAGTTAGGTCATCTTCATAGGGAGGAATTAACCTATTCAATGTCTAATTTGCTCAGGAAATCTCAATATGTCTGCATACTAACTGGTGCACGTGTTTTCAACATAATTTCTTGCTTTAAATAATTAATCAAGCATATAGGTGTGCACTTGCAAAATTACCACTATATAATATCAAGTAAAATAATGATCTTGATATTGGTAAACACCGCAACTACTAATTTCTAGAATATAGCTTGTTCACCATAATGTATATATTACATGCATTAAATCATTCATGAGAAATATTAATCTGTAAGCAATTTTTATTAAGTAGAAGGATGGATATGCAAATTCACCTCAATAATTTATTTAGTAAATAGGTGAATAGTATACCCGCAATGGCAAAAGTGGTAATTTTTAATTAGAGGAGAAACAGAGGATTTCTCCTCTCTCCTCCTCAAGTGAAGGGTCAGGTGTGGATGGCTGTGAGAGTCGATGGAATGGTGCACCTCGACGAGTGCTTCATGATGGTGGCAGCGGTGCGTCACGAGGATGTTGATGGCGGCCGGCCGGAGGAGATGAAGCTCATCGGCGAGGAGGTCTATCGACGGTGAACGATGATGGCAGGTGTCGCTGCATGAGGCCGAGGGTGGTCAGAGGATCAAGGCGAGATTGTTGGCATCAATGGTGCGAAGCTTCGAGGCCGGATGAGGCAGCTGCAAGGAGGAGTGCACAGTCGCTAATGGGTTATTCTGAAGAAGATGCATAGTGCATGGAGAGGAGGAGCTGCTACCGTTGCCGTGGCCCCACGTGGCTGTGCAATGGCGCGCGCATAAGGGCGTGCAAGGGCACGCACAAGAGTGCACGAGGGGATGCACTACCTGCGGGCGTGGCTACAGTGAGGATGTTGCACACACACAAGCGTATGGCTACCTGCGAACGTGGCTGCCTAAGGGTGCGTGGCTACCTACGGGTGTGTGGCCATGTGAAGGTGAGTGGGCTGCCAGCGGGTGCGTGGCTACATGAAGGTATGTGGCCTGCCTACGGGTGCAGGGGGGTTCACTGTGGTGGCTGCACGCTCTCACCGTGCGATCGTCAAAAGGATGATGGTGGAGGCAGGTGCGCAAAGACCACGGTGCTCGCTGAAGTCCACAGTGCATGCCTCCTTCACGGTGGTGAATGAGAATATCCCCACAGGGGGGAAGAAGATAATGATCATCTCCCCACCCTTCGTTTTAAACGTCCCTCATTTGTTTTGCTTTGGTCGTCGATTTCTCTAACCACCCAGCAAACATCGTGAGTGGTTGGGGTGGTTGAAGAGATGAGGCCCGATTGGTGGAGTCGACGGTTTGCTCTGCGAGAAAAAAAAATAAAATAAAAATAAAATGGGTTATTTACAGAGTTATTCCAAAATGATGTATATAATGCATACATGCCACCATAATTTATATTTCTTTCTATTACATGTGAATGTGATGTATAAAACAAGCATGCCATCATATTTATAAACTAATCTATTTATAAATGTAAGTATGCTATGTAAAAGTAGAAATCCTTCTAATATCTCGGTATTTATGCGTTCGATTAGCTCACAAATGCGGTCTCATCACATATCTTTCTATTGATCATAACATGCTCTTATACAATGAATTGTCCATCTGATTGAGTTTTTGCCCAGTTGGAGTCGTTAAACTTAGCATCTACCCACATTCCTCATCACCATATACATACCATTCTTATACATAGCATAATTTCCTTTTAGCGTATTTCCTATTCGCATATTGCATACTGTCAGGTCGGTCGATATTGAACGTTAAAACTCAAGAGCAATTCCTAGTGATCTCTACCCACTTACTCCCTGCTGTATTTATTTTGTTTTATATTCATCCTTGAGGACATGCAAGAACTTAAGCATGGGTGGGTAGATATACAGCAAGCAAAACTGAAAATTTTTCTGCCAACACTTAGAAAACCTCGGAGCAACATGTCAAACGTACTTTAGGATCCTAAATATAAGAACAACTGACTCCACCTCTGATGCTCACATTGGAGCTAGAAATCATCCACAATAGCCATTTCCGACTCACCTGCTCACCCTTTGTTCTAAATTTAGGATTAAGTTGAATGTTACCCAACAAAGGAATTTATGAGGTACAAATGAAAGAGGTTACTTGTTTATAGCATATATACATAGTGCTTTCATGAATAAGATTATTTTTGTTAAGAGAATGCATTAGGGATTTTATCCTCTAGTTGATTCCCGTAATCTAGAATCCAATACACTTTTCACACCCACACATAGAATTTGCAATGGATTCAGATCAAAGACTGATATATGTCTTTAGTCTATCGAGAAAAAGCAGTGCTTCTTTTCTTGAACCCTTAGACAGTGTTTTGGGAGTCAGGTAGATTTTCTTCAAAAAATCCACCAAATAGTATGAGATGAGAGTAAAGAGTACTAGTGCTCTAAGATTAGTACAAGGAATCTAGAATTCCGGATAATTAGGTAATGGTACTAAGAGAATAGGCATAGTTTCCACTCTTAGTTCCTACAAATACATTTTGTGTGAAATATTGAGAGCCACCAATCAAGGCAAATTTGCGGAGAGCGAGTTCTGATAAAACTTGGTCTAAGGTGAATGGTTGCGACCATTCTTTACGAAATCCTTGGCTGAAGGAGGGTACTGATGTCAAGGTCAAAAAATACACCATCCTATTCATCCTTCCCGGTGCCGTAAGTGGGCACTTCCACCAAATAAGCCACCCAATGTCTCTTGAGTACCACCAATCCCAAATAATGCCACCTCAATAAAATTCATGGATGTGTTACTAGATTGTGTTGCATTAGAAAGAAATTATATATGAAAAAGAATGAGAAAATGAAAATAGAAAAAAAATGAGAAAAAGAAAAGAAATGAAAAAAAAAAGAAAAAGAGTTATGAGTATCTAGTGTTTATTTCATCTGCATTGAGGCAATACCACCAAATAAAATTGAGATCCACCAAAAATGGCCTTAACCCACTTTTTCTGTGTTTCTGACTACCCAAATACTGGCTGAGGAATTCTGACTTAGTGTTAGGGTTATTGAAACTCGATTAAAGTGTTAATGCCATGTGAGGCGACTAAATATGGAATATATGTGTGAATCTGGTGAAATTGTGAGCTCAAGAAAAGAAAAAGAAAAGAAAAGGAAAGAGGAAGAGTGAATGAATACAAAAGAATCAAAGAGAGCATAGTTTTTCTCGTCTTTCTCTGAGTTGAGTCACTTAATAATTTGGGAATCTAGATTATGTAGTACTAATCTCTATGTAGCACCAAGTGAGAGTGAGCCACCAAACAAACAAACATTTCCCATAGATATTCTCCACCTAAGCTTAAAGTCAGGGTGGAATTCAGAGAATATATTGAAAGCCTAAGGGAAGTTTGCCTATCCTGCTAGAATTTTACTAGGGGTCAAGTACAGGCTTTAGGGATAAATTAGGTTTTTCATTCGAATCCATTCCAAAAGCTACATAGCTGCACTTTTATGATTGTCTGGATTTCAAGATTTTAGGTTGAAAATGAAAAGGAAAAGAATCTCTAGTATACACTTGATGGAAATAATCAATCCCTTAGGGACCCTTCTACAAATAACTTAGATTTGCATTTGCTAGGGACTAGAAAGATTTAGGCATGGGGGTATAATTGCGAAAGAATCATAAGACTTAATTGACCTAAATTAAGCTAGAACTTAGTATAAGCTAGTGTAATTCATGCATGCATAAGCGTTATTTGCATCCTTACTGCTTTCCTTTAGCTATGCATGAAATAATGATATAATGTACTAATTAAGTGCATTATATAAATTGCAGGAAATAAGAAGCTTAGAAGCTGGATCTGAAGTTAGATTAGAAGCTGGACCTGAAGCTAGTGCTGCGTTAGAACTGGAGCAGAAGATAAGAAAAAAATGTAGTAGAGAAATAATGTAAAGGGTTGAGATACTGATGAGAACCTCATCATGAGCCATAACTAGCTCATTTTGACCTAATACAAAGGATAAAAGCTCCTACATAACTCAAGGAAAGGCTTAACTCAGAGAATTCTGAGTTTAAGAAGAAAATAAAAATTAAGGGGTAAAAATGCAATTTCACCAATTCAATCTGAAAATAAGGTAACTCAGGGTCAAACATAGGTCAAAATAACCCAATAAGAGGAAAAGTGGGATGAGATGACTCAAAGAGGGTTACAGCAACTCCAAGGAATTAAATGACATCCTCTAACCCTAAAAACAAACCCACTTCAATTCACGAGGTTCGAGGCAAAGAAAAAATCGAATAAAACCTCTAAAATTCATATAAAAATAATCTCTACAGTTTAGAACCTCCAATTTGGCCTTAGGAACCCATTTTGAACTACATTAAGAACCATGCCTAATTAATAACCTAATTTGGGTTTTTGCGTAAATTGATCAGTCAAACAAGGTTTAATCTAGTATAAAATTCACCATCAGAATCCTTAGGCCCTAATTAGTGATGTATAAAAACTTGAGCCTAAGAAGAAACCTTCTTGACCAACTTCACTTTTTGGCCCTCAACTTTTGAAACCCTCTCATTTTGGCCCTTAACTCTTCATCGTTCTTTGCATTTGGGTCCTCCCTGCAAAACCCTGAGCAGTACCATGCTCCGGCGACCTTGCGCGAGGCATGGCACCGCGCAGGGTGAGGGGGACCCCCTGCCAAGTCAACCAGGGGTTCCCTGCGACGTCAGCTGTCGCAGGAGCACCCCCCTGATCGGTGCAATCGCCCATACTGCCCGTGCGAATGCACGGACAGTATGGGTCTCCATCTCCGACGTCCTCCGGTGAGGGAGGCACGTCGTCTCCCTCCGCCCTCCTCTCTGTTTCTGCCTCTATAAAAACCCCCGACGCTCTGCCGCTCTCTCCAGCTCGGTTCTGACGGAGAAATCCCCCCTTTCCTCTCTTCCCAATCCGACAGAGGCCCCCGTGCTCCGGTGGTTTTTCCTCCTCCTCGTCGCTCTGCCGCACCACCAGCAGCAGGGCTGCCTTCACCTCCTCTTCCCGCGTCACGCCGTACCCAACACGCGCTCTCCCGCTATCTCCTCGCCGCCGCCCTCTCTCTCTGGGCACCTTCTTCTCCGGCGACAGTCGATACGACTGTCGCCCTGCTCCGGCCCCCCCTCGTCCCTCCGAGTAAGTACAATCTTTCCCCTTCCTCCCCTCTTTCTTTTCCTTACTATAATTTTCATAACCACCCCTCGACCGCGCCTAATCACCCTCACCTTCCCCATCTCCGCCCCAAACTCCGGCGACTCGCTCCCGTCATTCCACCACCGCACACGACTCGCCGACCCTCACAGAACCTCTGCCTCCTCACCCTGATCAACTTCCGCCCTTCCAATTCCTGCCACTAGCCACCTGCAGACCCCCTAAATAAACCCATTTCCCTCACCACAGTTTGACCTAGGGCAGCCCCTACGCTCCGCCCCACGGCTTGCCAGACCCCACACCGCCTTCGCCATGCCACGGCGAAGGTTCTCCGCTTGTCTGATTAGGCCGAGAGGCCGTTCTTCTGTGGACAGGTTGCTCACCCTCCGTCTTTATTGCTGAGCTGGTTAAGCTCCTTCAACCTGCAGCTGCAGGCGTGCTTCGCCCAGGTTCGACTCGCCAGGACGCGCGGTTCGCAGCCACGTAGTCGCCCAGGCCTGCAGTTTGGGAGAAAGCCCCGCAACTGCTGCATCTGCCTGCAGCTCCCTCAGCTGCGGGTGACCAATTGGGGTGGGACATTTAGTCCCACCTCGGAACTTTTGAGAGGCCCAAGCCCGCATAAAGGCAAAAAGTGCCTTAGGCTCTTTGCCTCCTGAGCACGGGGTGAGGTCCCTCTCACCCGCTCGAGCCGGCCTCATCCGCGACCACACCCCGCGGACCTGGCCCGACCCGTTTACCCGTCTTGCACTCCTCGCCCACCACCGCATGCCGGTGGGCCTGGGCCCTGGCGCGACCCGCATACCCGACTACCCCGCAGCTCTGGGAGAGCAATCCTACGAGTGAATTCTGAGAGAGAGAGACGCAGGGGAGGGTAGAGTAGGTTTTGCCCTCTGATCGAACTTTGAGTGTGCAGGCACAGGTGAAGAAGAAGAGAAGGCAGGAAGAAAAAGAAGGACTGCGAGAAGAAGAAGAAGAAAGCCACAGGGAAAGAAGAAGAAAAGATGCACTGTAGCAGCAGCTACTTAAGTCGTCTGATTGAAAAATCAGACGACGCTCTGAAGGCAAAGAAGAAGGAGAAGAAAAGAAGAACAGGACCGCAAGGGAGAAGAAAAAGAAAGAGACGGACAGAAAGAAGAAGAAGAAGAAAAAGAAAGAGAAGAAAGAAGAACAGAAGAGAAGGCAAGACGAAAACAAGAAAAGAAGAACAGAGCGAGAATAAGAAGGAAAAAAACTGAAGACTAAAAGAGAAGAGAAAAGAAGACAAAGACGAGAAAGAAGAGAAGAAGAAGCCAACAAGACAAATCTCTCTCTCTTTCTCTCTTTATTTTTTGTAATAGAAACTTCGTACCTCTAGAATACAACTTGCTCCCTGAGTTCGACCTCAGGAGAACTTTCATTTCTGAGTAAAAATTGTAATAATGGCAATGACTATCTGTACTACAACGTAATTTCTACAACAAAACCTAGTCTCAACGCCGTTATCACTTGGCGCCGTTGCCGGGGAGCAACGACTATTCTAGAAGTAATAAAATTTCTATTTGTATGTTTCTAATAATCTCTCATCTCTTTTGTGCAGGTACAGAAAGAAACAAAAAGACGCAGCCACACCACAGCCACTCCAAGGACAGGTAACTTCCTATTAAACCCTAAAATTTTAAAGAGAAAGAAAAGAAATAGGCATAACCTGTCTTTATACATAGTAATAGCTGCATATTCTCAGAAACTATTATTCCTGCACACAGTTTTAAGGGTGATTAGGGGCTAACACACCCTTGCCTGAGCCCTAATTACCCAAACAAAGAGTTAAATGGACCAAGTAGAGCCAACATAAGGTCAAAAGCTAGGGTTTTTAGAGACACACCTTCCATTAACAAAGAAAAGATCTTCCCAAAAAGAGGTGTACCTAAACCTTGTTTGAAAAGATCTATACAAGAGAAACCCTAAACAATTGGCTCTCTAAACACTTGAACCCTAAAAGAATGGGCCCAAAAGCTCTCAAAAGAACAAGAGGTGAAGTTGACTCCTTGGGTCAACCAACCTTAAAATTAGGTCACTTCTTCACTCAAAAATACCTAAAAGTTCAAGTGAAACCTTAAGCACCCCGATCTTAAACTAAAATTGGTAGACTTAAGAGGTCAAGATCCCCATTCTGGTCTACCTGGAACCACAGTGACAAGAGAGGTCGGGTGGGGGAAACCCTGTAACCCGTGGGGACACTCTACCGTGTAGGGGTCTTCGTGGGACTCTCCCTCTCTGGCTGCATAGGTAATTCTCAGGTGGACGATCTTTCTGATCATGGGGTCCATCTGCCCCGCACCTCTATAGTCACCCAACAATTTTTGGGTGCCTCGATTGGGTCCAGCACCTACTTATCTCATCCAGTCCTTCAGTATTTGGCAGGAGGTCCTTGAAACCTCCTTCAGAAATTCACTTTCCCACCCCCCCCTGAGGCCGAGCCTCACTGCCCTTGTTTGTACAACCAATCATTCACATAGCCCCTTTTCCTCTGATTCCAAACAAAGTCCCCTTCTTCCATCTTGATTCTATATCTTGATTCCACCACCTGATTCAAAGATGCAGCCACACCAATTAAGACTACCATTCAAAAAACCTGAATATCAGAGATCCATGAAAGATAAGATGATTGAGGATACCCTTTAATTCTTCGAAATCAAATGTAAACCCTCAACACCAATAGAAAACATTTAGGTTGATGCCCCAACAACCACAGCTTTCATCATAAACTGTGCCCAAATTCTGTTGACAGAAATTACAAAAGGATCAACCCGAGATATGCTCATGATAGGATACATTGAGATAGAAAAATTACACCAATCTGAATACCTTCAATGCTTGACAAATCCTGTACTTTGGGAACAACACCAAGATGCCCTTATAAAATGGGTAGAAATGATGAGATCTCTAGAAAAAATTATCAACCAGAAATACCCGTATATACCAGAAACAGAGGATGAACCATCTTGGAACAGTATTAAGGAACAATCCAGTTTCCCAGATCTCGGGACTGAGGCACAAAGTGGTTGTGGAATCCCAACCCAGATAGAAGACAACATCGAATTAGGTTGGGATATTGCAGGAGAACACACTGATGAACCGACCCTATACCATGAATTGCCAAGCTTAGAATTCCAAAACTCCTGCAATAATGAGGTCAGAACTGAACCTTTTGAGGGTATAAATTCCACCCCTTATTTTGATAAGGTGGCCCTCGAAGGTTATTCGGACTTAGGTTCTAGCAATTCTACCCACATCCTAAACCTAAAACCTAGATCTGAAACGTATTGGGACGATTATGAGGCCTCATATGAGAAAGATCAAATTTTTACAGAATACGATTCCGGGCCTCTATTTGATGAATATCCCTCTCCAACATCCTCAGGAAATCTGATCAATTTTTCAGAAAACATGCCAATTTATGATATAGAAACTGAGGAGTTGAATTAGCAGGGTTTTAATGGGGTCTATCCTACCAGCTTCGAGCTTGAGCCTAGACAGAACACCTTTTTGAGCCCAGAATTGACATATAGGCTAGAACCCAGTCAGGCTGCTAATTCCACATCTGATGATTTATGCTACGGTGGAAGTCATGATCAAGAATCTCATTTAGAACTCAATTTTCACAAACTCTCCGACAACTTCAGATCTGACTATAATTGTGGAGAGACTCTTCTTCCTGAACACACCAGGCCCATCTACGACCTCAGTCCACATAACTTTGACTCCGACTCTGAGGTCCTGATTCCCGAGATCACTGGTAACACAGAATTCAAATCTTTTCTCAGTTTAGATTTCCTTCATCCTACAAACACTCTTCAGGCATTTGATAGCTACCCAGAGGACTCTCTACAGAAAACCACCTGTCATTCCTTTCTAGAAGAGCCCTCATACACGATTGCCACCTCGTCCACACACACAGAATGGATCAAAACCTCTTCCCAACCCCGACCCGCAACCGAACTCAATTTCTATTCAGATTCACCTCTCATCGAGCCGATTGCATTTCCACATTGGGTTTGGAGCACTTATCAGACTACATATCATGCTCCATCACTCTCTGATCACCCCTGTAGCATTCCTACATCAATCACTGATTATTCTACGGGTCCCTACTCTAACCAGGCTGATTCAACTCAGCCAAACCCTGCATTCACACTTCCACATCCATCTAAGCTTCATAGTATATGGTGGGTTCCACACCTTTTGATCTTCATCTATCAACCCACCAGATTGATTGGGTTTGGGCTGCATCATCAGCCTGTTGATCTGATCAAGCACCTGGTTGGACCAACCAGGCTGTTAATCAAGGTGCTTGTCTTACAAAATTCTGCTGATTTGACCATCCCCTCTCCATCGTATTTCCCGCTTGGCTGAAGGCATCAAATTTAGCGCTCAACGAGAGGCAGCCCGTCATTCTCTTTGAAACCAGAAATCTTTTCTGACACCTTTGTGCACTTAAAGTTCACACTTTAGGACAGCCGACTCCACCTCAGATGCTTGCATCTGAGATTAGAAATCATCTGAAACAGTCACCGCGACACATTCACTCATCAAAACATCGGTCCTAATGTATGCACTAAGATTGAATAAAAACCCCCTAGGTTACAATGAGGACATTGCAAATCTTAGGCATGGGGGGGTATGATAGTGCAAAACTTGTAAGAAAAGGTTTCAAACAAAAAATTTACATATGCCAAAAACACCATAAAAATTAAAAATTTTTTTCGAAAAAGAATAAAAGGAGAAGGAAATTTTGTGGGAGGAGAAAAAGAAACAAAATGAAAAAGGAGCACAAAATTATGAGAAAAAAGTAGTCATTAGTAAGAAACTAAGGAATTAACCTAAATTCTAGACCTCATTCAAGAAAAGAACTGAAAAGTCCACAAAGGGATTAGTAAGAACGCAAACCTTAGGCATTCTTGGATAGACTCTTAGTACCCATTAAGATCTGGATGCTCCTCAAGAGGTTGAGGAAAATGAAAAGCTGAAGTATTAGGTCTAAGGCTTAGGGAGTATTTGACCTCATTAACTAACTTTTGGTCTACGGGACTCAGTAACCTAAGCACCCTAACCTCACACACAGCCTGGTTCAGTAAGCGTAAAAATCAAAATAACGCAGAAGCGTCGAAAAATTCTGAAAAGTACACCTAGAGTAGGAGCGGCCGATCGACACAAGTTGATTTAGACGAGTTCCCAGCGCGGAGAGGTGGGAAATCCCCTCGAATATGCGTAACAAAATATCATCTCCTCGGTGCTTGTCTCTTAGGATATTTACATATCCTACTGGGGGCATGTAAGCACTCTGCTGGTTCAGATTCCATGGATGGCATTATCACGAAGTGTCAATTGCCAGGGTCTGGACTCGGCCACGGAACACCATGGATGGGATTATCTCGAAATCTCAATAGCCAGGGTTTCGGGGGTTGCCATGGGCGGTGCTATCTCGAAGCATCGATTGCCAGGAACCTTTGAGGATTGATGATGGGGGCAAGGAATCTGATACAGACATTGTTGAAAAGACAATCCTAAGCTAGAATTAAAAAGGAAAAGAGAGAGAAAACTCTCCAAAATAGAAAAATTTTCTATCTCTCTCGCTTACAAAACGCACTGCGAACTGAGCCAGGGCTAAAATCATTCCAAGCACGGGTGCTTTGACCACAAAGTCCAATAGACCTTAAGTTAGTTCTTGTAGGCCTTAAAAACCTTTGCTAAGGACTGAGGCTGAGGCTAGACAGATCTGGATCTTGATTGGTACTAGAGTACCTTTTAGGCCTATGATCAGCATTCTAACCTAATCTGAGTTCAAATGAAAAAGCACTTATCAAAAGCTATTAAGAACTCCATGGTCTAGAACAAAGGTTGAAACCTTAAGTTTTTTTTGCTAAGGGACTAGCAAAAGCTATGCATGGGGGTATGATGAGAACCTCATCATGAGCCATAACTGGCTCATTTTGACCTAATACAAAGGATAAAAGCTCCTACATAACTCAAGGAAAGGTTTAACTCAGAGAATTCTAAGTTTAAGAAGAAAATAAAAATTAAGGGGTAAAAATGCAATTTCACCAATTCAATCTGAAAACAGGGTAACTCAGGGTCAAAACATTGGTCAAAATAACCTAATAAGAAGAAAAGTGGGATGAGATGACTCAAAGAGGGCTACAGCAACTCCAAGGAATTAAATGACATCTTGTAACCCTAAAAATAAACCCACTTCAATTCACGAGATTCGAGGCAAAGAAAGAATTGAATAAACCCTCTAAAATTCATATAAAAATAATCTCTAGGGTTTAGAACCTCCAATTTGGCCTTAGGAACCCATTTTGACCTACATTGCGAACCATGCCCAATTAATAACTTAATTTGGGTTTTTGCATAAATTAACCAGTCAAACAAGGCTTAATCTAGAAATAAAATTCACCATCAGAATCCTAAGGCCCTAATTAGTCATGTATAAAAACTTGAGCCTAAGAAGAAACCTTCTTGACCAACTTTACTTTTTGGCCCTCAACTTTTGAAACCCTCGCATTTTGGCCCCTAACTCTTCATCGTTCTTTGCATTTGGGTCCTCCCTGCAAAACCCTGAGCAGCACCATGCTCCGACGACCTTGCGCGAGGCATGGCGCCGCGCAGGGTGAGGGGGACCCCCTGCCAAGTCAACCAAGGGTTCCCTGCGACGTCAGCCGTCGCAGGAGCACCCCCTGATCACTGCAATCGCCCATACCGCCCGTGCGAACGCACGGTCGGTATGGGTCTCCATCTCCGGCATCCTCCGACGAGGGAGGAACGTCGTCTCCCTCCGCCCTCCTCTCTGTTTCTGCCTCTATAAAAACCCCCGACGCTCTGCCGCTCTCTCCAGCTCGGTTCTGACGGAGAAATCCCCCCCTTGCTCTCTTCCCGCTCCGACAGAGGCCCCCTTGCTCCGGCGGTTTTTCCTCCTCCTCCTCGTCGCTCTGCCGCACTACCAGCAGCAGGGCTACCGTCACCTCCTCTTCCCGCAACACGCCGTACCCAGCGGGCGCTCTCCCGCTATCTCTTCGCCGCCGCCCTCTCTCTCTGGGCACCTTCTTCTCCGGCGACAGTCAATACGACTGTCGCCCTGCTCGTCCCTCCGAGTAGGTACAATCTTTCCTCTTCCTCCCCTCTTTCCTTTCCTTACTGTAATTTGCATAACCACCCCTCGACCGCGCCTAATCGCCCTCACCTTCCCCATCTCCAGCCAAACTCCGGCGACTCGCTCCCGTCATTCCACCACCCCACACGACTCGCCGACCCTCATGGAACCTCCTCCTCCTCACCCTGATCAACTTCCGCCCTTCCATTTCCCGCCACTCGTCACCTGCAGACCCCCCGAACAAACCCATTTCCGTCGCCACAGTTTGACCTAGGGCAGCCCCTACTCTCTGCCCCACGGCTTGCCAGACCCCACACCGCCTTCGCCGTGCCACGGTGAAGGTTCTCCGCTTATCTGATTAGGCCGAGAGGCCGTTCTTCTATGGACAGGTTGCTCGTCCTCTGTCGCCATTGCTGAGCCGGTGAAGCTCCTTCAACCGGCAGCTGTAGGCGCGCTTCACCCAGGTTCGACTTGCCAGGATGCGCGGTTCGCAGCCACATAGTCGCCCAGGCCTGCAGTTGGGGAGAAAGCCCCGCAGCTGCTGCATCTACCTGCAGCTCCCTCAGCTGCGGGTGCCTAATTGGGGTGGGACATTTAGTCCCACCTCGGAACTTTTGAGAGGCCCACGCCCGCATAAAGGCAAAAAGTGCCTTAGGCTCTTTGCCTCCTGAGCACAGGGTGAGGTCCCTCTCCCCCGCTCGAGCCGTCCTTGTCCGCGACCACGCCCCGCAGACCTGGCCCGACCCGTTTACCCGTCTTGCACTCCTCGCCCACCACCGCACGCCGATGGACCTGGACCCTGGCGTGACCCGCGTACCCGACTACCCGGTAGCTCTAGAAGAGCTATCCTACAAGTGAATTCTGAGAGAGAGAGACGTGGGGGAGGGTAGAGTAGGTTTTGCCCTCTGATCGAACTTTGAGTGAGTAGGCATAGGTGAAGAAGAAGAGAAGGAGGAGGAAGAAGAAGGACTGCAAGAAGAAGAAGAAGAAAGCCACAGAGGAAAGAAGAGGAAAAGACGCACTGTAGCAGCAGCTACTCAAGTTGTCTGATTGAAAAATCAAACGACGCTCTGAAGGCAAAGAAGAAGGAGAAGAAAAGAAGAACAGGACCGCAAGGGAGAAGAAAAAGAAAGAGACAGACAGAAAGAAGAACAAGAAGAAAAAGAAAGAGAAGAAAGAAGAAGAACAGAAGAGAAGGCAAGAAGAAAAAAAGAAAAGAAGAACAGAGCGAGAATAAGAAGGAAAAAAACTGAAGACTCAAAGAGAAGAGAAAAGAAGACAAAGATGAGAAAGAAGAGAAGAAGAAGAAGCCAACAAGACAAATCTCTCTCTCTCTTTCTCTCTTTATTTTTTGTAATAGAAACTTCGTACCTCTAGAATACAACTTGCTCCCTGAGTTCGACCTCGGGAGAACTTTCATTTCCGAGTAAAAATTGTAATAATGGCAATGACTATCTGTACTACAACGTAATTTCTACAACAAAACCTAGTCTCAATGCCGTTATCAGGTATGCTATTCTATTGAGTAGAAGTACAATAGTTAAATTATGAAGAACCTAGGTTTAATCCTAAACCTAGGATAGCCCTAAAAGCCTTCCCAAGCCTTAGCCACACTTAGATTAGGACACCATAGCCTACGTAGCCTCAAAACCCTAGTTGCAGCCCTTATCTGGATGTCCAGGTAAGTTATTGGATGTCTAGGACCCTTAGCCACAACCCGCACACCTTAAACTCATGTGTGCAGTGTTATTGGACATCTAGACACTTGGTTAGACATCTAACTTTTGTAGAATACCCAATATAGAACCCTGAATCCCTGCTGACTCTGATTGGATTTCCAGACAACAAGTTTGGACTTCTAATTTTTGAGTATAAGTCATCTGATACTATTATTGGATGTCTGGAACTGCTCTCCAGTTCCTACTTTTGAATTCAAGCTTGGATCTTGAGTTCCTAGGTCCCTAAACCCAATTCCAGCCCCTTAAGAACCTAAATTAAGGTACCCTAACCCTAGTACACCACCTCTAGACCTTTCTAAGAACCTAATTAGGTTCTCACTAAATGCAATTGACTTCAACCATAGTCAATTACCAATGCCTAGTCAATTGGACTCATAGAGTCAAATTGAGCTTAGATCTCAAACCATACAAGTCCAGTTGGACTCAATGAGAGTCCAATTGACCTAAGCCCAACATAATTGAGTTGTTTCACTCTCAATTAGGTTCACACTCATTCAATTAAACTTGTGTTTAGTTTAATTGTGTTTTCTCCTTCGCAAATTAGGGTTTGCAACCCTAATTTGAGACCTACCCTAACCTAAACCTATTAGGACCTAACCTAGACAACTTATCCACATAGGGCATGACAACACACACACATACACACCCATTCATGTACTCTCACACCACCTAGAGTATTCTAGGTTCCTCCAAAGGTGGAGCCACTCTTGGTTGCTAAAATTAGCAACCAAGAGACATTAAAATTGTAGATCCACTTTTGGTGGATCTAAGAACTACCGTCCCTCTCCCTTGGATGGCCACACTTGGAGCCCTCTCTAGAGAGTTCCACACTTCTCTAGAGAGGCTCACTTGGGTCTACTTAAAGGACCCTTGGGTAGCCATTTGCACCCATCTAGCCTTCGATCTAGTTTTAGCATAACTCCACCTCCATTCCACTTCCACTCCATGAGCTCCCACCATGGTTCCACCACCTCCATGCCAAGGCTAGTGCACTCCTCCTCCACCTCTCCAAGGGCCAGCCTAACCCCCATTGGTCGCCCCTCCTCCTCTCAACCAAGTCAAAGGCCATTGGAGCCTACCTTCGAAGACCCTTATTTCTATTAGCTAAGTAGATAGTTCTTCATAGGTTTACTACTTATTTACTTCTTAGTAGTGTAGCTCCATATTTCTCCCCCAATGATGCATGCATAATCTCCGCATAGATTTATGTATGCAGTCATTTTCTGCTAGTTAGTTTTATGTTTTCAAGCATTCCTCTACTAGCCTTCCACTAGTTCTGCTCTATAACCCTGATGCAATCAATGAAATCATCTTTTTATATATATCTATGTGTGAAAATCACCATGTGCTTGATTGCAATATCTTTTTCGTGATAATCAGTTGCCTGCGCTCATTTTATATTTTTACTACAACAGCATGTCATGCATGAATACGTACATAATCACAAACTGGCATGAGTCTTTAAGCAGGTAGACCAAGCGAGATTGAAATTATTTTGCATTTCCTAAATGCCTCCTAGAAATGAATTAATGGGACTCCCAGTCTTGTATTTTAGAAATACTTTTATCAAGAGGATTTCGGTACTATACTACAACGTTATTTTCCGTAAACTTGCGATTTCCATGCTTGTCACGGCCCATAAAGTCAATCGCCTAGATGTTGAAGATTTCGCACACGAGAATCAGCTGTAGAGGCATCATGTCACGTCGACTCATGTTGCCCAAGGTCTGGCAACAAGTGCATGCCTTATAGTAGTCGTATGCATCTTTAAAAATTGTGGGCCAATAGAATCCACACTGGAGGACTTTTCTCGTGCTCTTGTGTCTTCAAAAAGTGACCACTGCAAACCTATTTGTGACAGAACGATAGAATTCCATTGAATTCAGATTCTAGAACACATCTTCTGATGATTTGATTAGTACCAATGCACAATAGATATGGACCTTCCCAGACAAAGTATTTGGCATCTGAAAGTAATTTGTCTTTCTTGGCTTTTGGCCAATCTGACAGAATCTAATGTGATGACAAATAATTAACCATATTAGCATACCATGGAAGTTCTGTTTCAATTGTCAAGAGGTGCTCATTAGGAAAGTGCTCTGTGATTGGTCCAGAAGGGTTAATGAGTTAAAAAGGAAGACGAGATAAGTGGTCGACTACCACGTTCTACTTTCCTACCTTGTCTTAAATTTCAACATTGAATTCTTGCAATAGTAAGATCCAGCAGATTAATCTGGGGTTTGCATCCTCCTTCATGAGTAGGTGCCTCATTACGGTCTGATCCAAGTAAATGGTGGCATGGGATCCCAAGAGGTAAGGCTTGATTTCTCCAGGCCAAGTGCTACAGCCATCAGCTCTTTCCCCGTAATAGTGCATTTATGTTGAGCCTCATCCAATGTCTTACTGGTGTAATATATGACCACTAGTTTCACATCGATTTTCTGACCTAGCACCACTCCCACTGCATAGTCAGATGCATCACACATGATCTCAAAGGGTTGAGACCAGTCAGGGGATTGCAAGATTGGTGCTTGGGTGACTCAGTCATGTAGGTTCTCAAATGCTTGAATGCACTCACTTGACTCCTCAAAAGGTGTGTCCTTTGAGAGGAGGTTTGTTAATGGGTGTGCTATCTTAGAGAAATCAGGTATGAATCGATGATATAAACCGGCGTGCCCGAGGAATGATCGGATGTCTTTCACCGAGTTAGGTATGGGTAGCTTGGAAATCAAATTTATCATAGCTCGGTGTTTGTACGCTTTTGTGGGGTTTTAAAAGATAACACGTTGTAATATAGCCAACAAAACGTTCAAACAAATATAGAGAATTTTATTACTCGAAAAACTAGAGTATCCGAGGTCGAGCACAGGGAGCAATCTCAGTACTTTTAAAACCAAAGAATACAACTTTTAAATGAAAACAATTGATTCAAAGAGAGAGAGTTATAAAAAGAATTGCTAAAAGAAAACAGAATTGGACGTCTGATTTCTTTATCAGACAACTTAAAAGTAAGTCTTCTTTCTCTCTTCTGCCTTCTTCTTCTTCTTCTTCTTTTCTTCTGATCCACAGGTCTTTTTCTTCCTTGAACTTCTTTCTCTTCTCTTCTCTTTCCTGTGAAGGCTTCTTCTTCCTGCCTTTGTTTCTCTTCTGTCTTCTTCTTCCTTCTTCTCCTTGTAGGTAAGTCTCCTCTCTTCACCGCCCAGCCTGCCTGCACACAGGGAAGCAAAACCTAACCCTTCCCCTTTACTCGAACGTCTCTCTCTCTCTGCAATTCGATCAAGGACGCTCTCCCAGAGCCACGGGTATTCGGGTTGGATCTCGCACCCGGGACCAGGTGCACCGGCAGGTGGGTGATGCGCGAGGAGTGCTCAGGTTAGGGTCGGGTCGGATCCCGCCAGATCCGCGAGGTGAAACCGCGGACAAGGCGGGCGTGGGTCAGCTGAGGGACCTCACCCCTGTGCGTTCGGAGGCGAATAGCAGATAACACAAATTCAATTTAAAGGATACCTGCGCGTTGCCTTTCGCTGATGTGGGACTATCTGGCTTGCCCCAATCTCGCGCGCGCCCGCAGAGCTTTCTTCGTGCAATTGCCAAAGCGTTGGGCTTCGCAGCGCTCCTTGCTGGACCTGAGGGCTTCGCACTGCTTGCGCGAATCTGCTGCGCCTGAAGCCTGGAAGGCCTGACACTTGGCGCTGCTGCGAAGCTGCTTCAACCGTCAATGGCGACAGGACGGAAATTTTGTCAAACACAAGCACGGCCTATTGGCCTAATTAGACTAGCTGGGTACCTTCGCCGTGGCACGGCGAAGGTGGTGAACGGTGCTACAGGTCATGGGACGGCCTAGGCATGCGTGCCTAGGTCGACCTGTGACCGGAAGTATGGGGTTGTTTGGGGGGCTATGGTGGAGTTGTAGAGGGATGGTGGATGGGCGGAAAGTGTTCCTTGTGGTGATGCGGAGCTTATGAGACGGTCGGGGAGCCGTGTGTAGGGGCAGAATGGTGGGAGCAGCTCGCCGGAGGTCGGTCGGTGACTTGGAAGATGAGGGTGGTCAGGCAATGTCGGGGGGCAATTAAATGAAATAAAAGGGGGAAAAGAGACAGGGGACGATGTAGAAGGTATCTAGAGTGTTCTGGAAGGGAGGGAGGCAGGGGAGTAGACGGCGCGTAGCTGTGATCGTCAGAGAAGAACCCTGAGGGAGGGAGCGGCGACGAGGACGAGGTCAGGAGAACGCGGGCCTGGTACTGCGCGACGCGGGAGAAAGAGGCGAAGTTGACTCTGCTGCTGGTATGGCAGCAGAGCGACGAGAAGGAGGGAAGGAGGTCGTCGGAGCTTGTGGGTTTCTTGGCCGGAGATGGAAGATAGGAAAATTTGGGGGAATCTCCACCAAAACAAGTCTGAAGATCTGCGGCCGGGTCTAGGGATTCTTTTATAGGTGTGGGCCAAACTTTCTAGTGCGTGGAGGGTGCGCAATCACCTCTACCGGCTCGCCGGAGAAGGAAAGAGGGTGGATACCCAAATCCCTCGTGCGTTCGCACGAGAGATTGGGTTCACACCAGAAATCGTGATTGGCTTTAGATGGAATGGAATTCCTCAGAGAATCTCCCTTCCATTTCTGGGGGGAAATCTCTGAGGAATCAGAGAGTAATCCCTCTCTAAACCTCGCCGGAGGTCGACTCTGCCCTAACAATGGCGGTAGGACTTGATTGCAAAGGTGGCGAGGAAATTAGGGGGCTCTCTGTAATGATTTTCAAAAGATAGGGACCAAATTGTGATTTGGGTGTACTAAGTTGCAAAGTAGGTCAAGATGACCTCTCCTTATGTCCAAATTCTGGTACAAACCTAATTTGGACCTAAGGAATCCAATGGTGAAGTTGGATTTTAGGTTTGAGCTCGTTTGACTTGAAATTTTGCGTAAAAACCCAAATTTAGTCAATTAATGAGCTAGAACCCCGTTCTAGGTCAAACTAGGTTCCAAAGGCCAAATTAAGTGTTCTAAACCCTAGAGGGTATTTTTCCATGATTTTTAGAGGGTTTAATTGATTTTTATCCAGACCAAAGCCTTGTTGATTTAAGCAGGTCTATTTTAGGGTTACCAAATGTCATTTAATACCTAAATTGTACATTAACCCATTTCTGATTGACTCAACCCACTTTTTATCTTATTTAGACCATTTGACCTATGTTTTACCTCTAAGAAATCCTGTTTATGAACTGCAATGGTAAAATTACTGTTTTAACCTTTAATTCATGCTTTCTTCTCGGAGCACTTATTCCTTCATTTAGGCCTTCTTCTAGGTTATGTATGAGCTTTTATCTTCTTTATTGGGTCAAAATGAGCTAGTTATGGCTCATGATGAGGCTCTCATCATACCCCCATGCCTATCTTTTGCTAGTCCCTTAGCAAAATTTCAAGGTTTTAACTTTCGTTCTAGACCCAGAGTGTCTGTCAACAATCATGATAAGTGCTTCTCCTTTTCTTTTGTGATTAGGTAGGAATGCTGACAATAGGCCTAGAGGTATTCAAGTACCAACCAAAATCCAGACCTGACCCGCTTTTGCCTCAGTCCTCCGCAAAGGTTTCTAAGGCCCACAAAAACTAACCTAGGGTTTGTTGGACTCCACGGTTAAAGCACCCATGCTTGAGACATTTTTAGCCTAAGTTCAGTTTGCAGTGCGTTTTTGTAAGAGAGAGATAGAAGATTTATTTGTTTGGAGAACTTTTCTCTCTCTTTTTCTTTTTATTTCTAGCTTTGGATTAGCTTCTCAACACGGTCTGTATCGGATTCCTCGTCCCCATCATCAATCCTCAAGGGTCCCTAGCTTTCGAGATAATCCCGCCCATGGCGACCCCCAGAACCCTGCCTTTCGAGATTTCGAGATAATCCTGCCCATGGCATTCTGTGGCCGAATTCAAACCCTGGCGATCGACATTTCCTGATAATGCCGCCCATGGTAGCTGAACCAGCAGAGTGCTTACATGCCCCCAGTAGGATATTTAAATATCTTAAGAGACATGCACCGAAGAGATGATATGTTGTTACGCATCTTCGAGGAGAATTTCCCGCCTCTCCGCGCCGGGAACTTGTCCAAATCAATTTGTGTTGATTGGCCACTCCTAATCTAGGTGACTTTTTCATAACATTAAATGCTTTTTGGGTGATTTGGATGTTTATGTGCACTAAACCAGACTATGTGTGAATTTGGGGTGCTTAGGTTGCCGAATCCCGTAAACCGGAGGTCAGTTAACGAGGTCGAATACTTCCTAAGCCTTAGACCTAACACATAATCTTCGCATTTTCCTCAACCTCTTGAGGATTATCAAGATTTTAATGGATACGTGAATTTTTAAGCTAAAGAATCTAGCCCAAGAGGCCTAAAACCAGCGTTCCCGCTAATCTCTTGTTATGTCTCCTTAGCACTTTTTCTTTTTCTTGATTTGGTCTAGAACTTCAGTTAACCCCTTAATCTTTTACTAATGACTATTTCTCTTCATTTTCATTTTGTGCTCCTCTTTGTCATTTTACTCTTTTCTCCTCTTCTCATTTGTATGACCCTGAATTGTTCCTCCCCTCCTTCAAGTCTTCTTTTTTTTTTTTATTGAAACCCTTTCTTGATATGAATTTTTCTTACGTTTTGCACTTTCATACCCCCCATGCCTAAGATTTGTAATGTCCTGATTGTAAATTAGGTGGGTTCGATTTCAGCTTAGTTCATGCATTAGGACAGGTGTGTGGTGAGTGAATGGGTCGAAGTGACTTGTTGCGAATGATTTCTAATCTCGGGTAGGGATACTTGAGGTGAATTCGGTTGTTCTAATGGATGAACCCTAAACTGCAATATGAATTTCGCATAGAGATGTCAGAAAAGGTTTCGGGTTTTTCAAAGAATGATGGGTTGCCTCCCGTTAAGCGCTGAGTTTTACGCCATTGGCTGGGCGCAATGAGCTCAAGAGGAATGGAGGGTAAAGGATGACTCATCCAAATCCATATCGGTCATGTCAACGAACGGCTTGAGTCACTGACCGTTCACGACAAAGGGTTCAGAATCATCGCTGAGTTGGCTGATTTCAATGTCTCCATTTCCAAAGATTTGTCGAACTAGGTAGGGTCCGACCCACTTAGATCTTAGCTTTCCTGGGAATAATTTGAGTCGAGCATCAAAGAGTAAAACCTTTTGACCAGGATGAAAGACCTTTCTAGAAATGTGTTTGCCGTGAAAAGCTTTAACCCATTCTTTATAAATTCACGAGCTCTCATACGCGTCGTGGCGTAATTCATCGATCTCGCTCATTTGAAGTCTTCTGTGGGTTCCAGCCTTAGAAAGATCCAGATTACAGGTCCATACTGCCCAATAGGCTTTATGCTCCAACTCGACGTGGAGGTGACATGCCTTCCCGTACACTAGTCTGAAGGGAGACATTCCTATTGGGTTTTGTGGGCAGTCCTATAGGCCCACAATGCTTCCGGAAGCCAAGAAGACCAATCTTTTCTATCAGGTCGAATAGTAACCTGAAGGATCTTCTTGATCTCTCGGTTATATAGCTCAGCTAGACCACTAGTTTGGGGGTGGTAAGGAGTAGAGATTCCGTGTGACACCCCGTATTTGGTCATCAGTGACCTAAACTGAGCGTTAGTGAAATGGGTCCCCCCGTCGGAAATTATAGCACGCGGAATCCCGAACCTTGAGAAAATGTTTTGATGAAGGAATTTTATAACGACTTTATGATTGTTGGTTCGGGTCGGAATGGCTTCTATCCACTTGGAAACATAGTCAACTGCGAGTAAGATGTATTCAAAGCCATCCGAGATCGGGAAGGGTCCCATTAAATCAATCCCCCAAATATCAAAAATTTCGCATACCAAGATCGGCTGTAGAGGCATCATGTCTTGATGGCTCATGTTGCCCAGAGTCTAGCAACGGGAACATGCCTTATAGTGATCGTATGCATCTTTGAAAATTATGGGCTAGTAAAAGCCGCACTGGAGGACTTTTGATGCGATTTTATGTCCTGAGAAATGTCCACCGCATGCCTGGTCATGGCAAAATGAGAGTATGTCTTTGATTTCTAATTCCGCGACGCACCGTCGAATTATCTAATCAGCACCAATGAGGAATAGATACGGGTCTTCCCATAGGTAATACTTGGCATCGGAACGCAATTTGTCCTTCTTGGCCTTCGGCCAATCGAACGGAATCTGATGTGATGCCAAGTAATTAACTATATCTGCGAACCATGGAAGACTTGTACTGATAGTCAGGAGGTGCTCATCAGGAAAATGTTTTGTAATAGGTCCGAAAGGGTCAATTATTTCAGAAGGGAGGAGGGACAAGTGATCAGCCAACACATTTTTCTTTCCTGCCTTGTCACGAATCACGAGGTCAAATTCTTGCAACAGCAAGATCCATCGGATTAATCGAGGTTTCGCGTCCTTCTTAGCAAGGAGATGCCTCACAGCTGTGTGATCCGTGTATATGATAACACGGGAACCCAGAAGGTATGATCTGAATTTTTCCAGGGCAAATACTATGGCCAGCAGCTCTTTCTCAGTAATTGTATAGTTACGCTGAGCCTCATCCAGTGTTTTGCTGGAGTAGTAAATGACCACAGGTTTCCCATCAATTTTCTGCCCCAAAATCGCTCCTACAGCGAAGTCAGATGCATCGCACATGATCTCAAAGGGTTGAGACCAATCAGGGGACTGTAGGATTGGGGCTTGGGTGACTCGATCACGTAGGATCTAAAATGCTTGAGTGCATTCCTTGGAAATTTCGAAAGGCACATCCTTGGAGAGAAGATTGGTCAGGGGGCGCATGATTTTGGAGAAATCAAGGATAAATCGACCGTAGAAATTGACGTGCCCCAAAAAAGATCGGATGTCCTTAATTGAGCTAGGCATAGGGAGCTTGGAAATTAGGTTAACCTTAGCTCGATCCACTTGGATGCCTTTCTCCGAGATTAAATGTCCCAGGACAATTCCCTCAGGCACCATGAAATGGCTCTTTTCCCAGGAAAGAACCAAATTCACATCGATGCACCGCCTGAGTATTTGGACCAAGTGTTGGAGGCAATCGTCAAATGATTCTCCAAAAATTGAAAAGTCATCCATGAAGACTTCCAGATAATCACCTACCATATCTGAGAATATGGCAAGCATGCACCGCTGAAAAGTTGCAGGTGCATTGCAGAGATCGAATGGAATCCTTCGAAACGCGTACCTCCCGAAGGGGCAGGTGAAAGTGGTCTTTTCTTGGTCCTCTGGATGGATTGCCACCTGATTGTAACCGGAGTACCCGTCAAGAAAGCAGAAGAACCTATTTCCCGCTAGCTTTTCGAGGATCTGATCAATAAACGGTAGTGGGAAATGATCCTTCTTCGGGGAGAAATTGAGTCTTCTGTAATCAATGCAGACTCTCCACAAGTTAGCTATTC
Source organism: Thalassia testudinum (assembly GCA_037157565.1). Classification (NCBI taxonomy): domain Eukaryota; kingdom Viridiplantae; phylum Streptophyta; class Magnoliopsida; order Alismatales; family Hydrocharitaceae; genus Thalassia; species Thalassia testudinum. The sequence goes on from JAZHRO010000014.1 coordinate 63,382,185, forward strand.
GGGTCGGAATGACTTCTCCGGTTTCAATCGTGATGATGGTAAGTCATGCCTTTTTAGGCACCACTTGTATTGGACTCACCCAACGACTGTCGGAGATCGGGTAGATGATCCCTACATCTAACCACTTTATGATCTCCTTTTTCAAGACCTCCTGTAGGTTAGGGTTTAGGCGTCTTTGCATTTCTCTTGAAGGCCGTGCGCCTTCTTCTGTGCAGATTCGATGTGTGCAGTATGAAGGGCTTATGCCAGTCAAATCATCAAGAGTCCATCCAATGGCTCTACGATGTTGCTGGAGAACAGAAATCAAACGGAGTTCTTGGTCAGGTGTGAGTCGAGAGTTGATAATCACCGGAAACATCTGATTTGCATCCAAAAACACGTACTTCAGATGTTCGAGAAGGGGCTTGAATTCCATGACAGGATTTTCAGCAGTAGTGGGTGGTTCGAGGTTTGTATCAGGAGTAATGGTAGGAGTCATAGGTGTGTCTAGGTCATGTTCGCACTCCTCTATTAGCGGGTTTTGATTCTCTAGTGGTTGATCAGGGATAATCAGGTTGTCTTCTATATGCAATTCATCAACCACAACTCTGATATCACATATTTCCTCTATAACCCCGCAATTAATCCCTTGTTGGGCCTTAAAAATGTCAATCTTCAGGTTTTGATTCCCAAATTTTAATTCTATCAGGCCCTCTTCATAGTTTATGTTGGCCCTAGTAGTGGCCAAAAAGGGTCTCCCTAATATGATTGGTGTGTCCCTTGGATTCTTAGGTGCATCCATGTCCAGTACTATGAAGTCCACTGGGAAATAGAAATCTCGTACCCTAACAATGACATCCTCGAGTATTCCTCTAGGTGACTTGATGGATTGATCAACTAACTGCAATGTCACCTCAGTGGGTTTAAGTTCAGATTCTTCAAGGTGGTCAAGGTCGAGTAAGGCTCTATCAAATTGGGTTTCACCAATTTTACAAGAAATCAAGGGAGTTCCTGGGTCTTTAGCCTTGGGTGGGAGTTTGGTCAAGATGGCAGAGCTGGCTTGCTCTGACAGTACGATTGGATTCCCATCCTTGGTTCGCGGCTTACGTTTAGGGGTACATATGTCTTTCAAGAATCTTGCATAAGCTGGTATGTGGCGAATTGCATCCATCAATGGGATGTTTATCTGGACCTGTTCAAAGAGCTTGATTAGATCCTCCTCGGGAGCCACGGGTTTAGTTATCCTTTTTCCTTTGGTCAAGGCCTCAGGAAATGGGATCCTAGTTGGTTCCTCTAGGATACGTCAAGGTTCTTGATCTGGGATAGTGGTATCTTGGATAACTATCCTAGGGTCTTGGTTATTATCAGGCTTGGAGTGGTTCGGATAATGTGGGTCTTGGGTTGTTTTACCACTACGTGTTGTTACAGAGTTTAATCCGGCCTGATTCTGGTTTGGGTTTGGTAGGAGGGGTGGCTGCTGCTGAAATCCCGCATAAGATGTTGAAGCTTCCATCCCGTCTGGCGATGGAGCAGTAGGGGCCTGATAAATCAAATGTGTTTGGCCTGAATTTGGATTCATAACGCGCTTCTGGGTTAGCACGTTATTTGGGTTGGGCAGAGGTTGCGAGGGAAGGGTACCAGGTTGGCGGGAATTTGCCATCTGGGCCAGTTGGTTGCGAACCTCTGTGATCTCGTCCTTGTGCTGTTTTTGCATTGCCGCATTCGTCTTTTGAATGTCAGCCAGTGCTTGAAGGATAAGAGTCAGTTGATCCTGGTTTTGCCTGGATTGGTAAGTGGGATTGGGCCGAGGCTGAGGCAGCTGATATGGACGAGAGGCTTGTGGACGGGGTTGATATGGTGGTCTTTGAGAATTTCCCGCCCATTAAAAGTTAGGATGATTTCACCATCCAGGGTTGTAGGTATTGGAGAATGGGTCATTCTGGATGGCATTGAGGTCCTCGTAGTTCTGAGGAACCTCAAGAAAGTCAGAATACGAGGGTTCAGAGTTCCCCCAACTCGAGTAGAATGGATCAGAGGTCACTCCGGTCTGAGAGGTAGATGGGGGTGGATATGGGTCCATCCCCTTGGCAGATTGGTGATAGATGTTTTGCACAGTTTCCCTTGCCAGAGGAGGTCGTGTAAAAGAGTTCTGCACAAAGGTGGCTTGCTGCAAATGTCGAGTTAGCTCGTCCACCTTCTTTTCTATGATAGAAACCTTGTCCAACTGACTGGCCATCAGTTCCAAGTCGACAGAACTGGACAGGTCCTGCATCTCATGTGTCGACAGAATTGGACAGGTCCCACTTAGGAACTCCGTGATGGGGACACTTTCGCATGAGATCTAAGAATCGATCCCATGCTTCGTGAAGAGGTTCTCCCGGTTGTTGAGTGAAATGAGTGATTTGGTGGCGCAAGGCATTCGTCCGGCCAACGGGGAAGAATTTTTTCAAAAATTCGGACTGCAGTTCCTCCCATGTGTTGATCGGACTGGTCTGGGTTTGATACCAGTGTGCGGCCTTGTCCAAGAGGGAGAACGAAAACATTTTCATTAGTAGGATATCCCGATTTTGTACATCTGACTCGAAGGTCTGGGCCAGATGCTTGAGTTATTTAATGTGTTGGAATGGATCCTCAGAGTTAAGCCCGTGAAACTTTGGTATGGCATGAGTCATATTGGGCTTCAATTCAAAATCAGGTCCTCCAATCAGGATTTGTACTCGAGGTTCGATCGCCACCGCAGCGGGATTATAGTGATCTCGCGTCATAGGTCGCTGCGGTGGGTTTACAAAGTTCTGAAAGAGATCATTAAGGCGTTGAAGTTGGTGTTCAAGGTTATTCTCCTCTTCAATGGGTTGTGCCATGATGGAAGAAGGAGAACCAGGGTCTGAATCAGATGAAAGATTTATGTAGTGGGGTTGCTGCACAAACAAGGTCATCGAGGCTTGGCCTCGACGAGAGTGAATTTCTAAAGGAGGTCTTAAGGGTGGCCTTAAGGACCTCCTACCGAACATGCACCGAAGGATGTGATGAGATTAGAAGGTGCTGGACCCAATCAAGACACCCAAAAATTGTTGGGTGACTACAGAGGTTCGGGGCGGATGGACCCCTTAGTCAGAAATGCCATCCACTTGAGAAATACCTGGGCAGCCAGAGAGGGAGAGTCCCGCAAAGACCCCTACATGGTAGAGCGTCCCCACGAGTTACAGGGTTTCCCCCACCCGACCTCTCTTGTCGCTGCGGTTCCAGGTAGACCAGAATGGGGACCTTGACCTCTTAAGTCTACCTTTTTTTTACTTTAAGATCAAGGTGCTTAATGTTCCACTTGAACTTTTAGGTATTTTGAGTGAAAAAGTGACCTAATTTTAAGGTTGGTTGACCCAAGGGATCAACTTCACCTCTTGTTCCTTTCAGAGCTTTTAGGTCCTTTTCTTTTTAAGGTTCAAATGGATTAAAGGCCTGATTTGCTTAGGGTTCTTCTTGTGTAGATCTTTTCAATCAAGGTTTAGGCACACCTCTTTTTGGAAAAATTTATTTCTTTGTTTAAGATAAGGTGTGTCTCTAAAAACCCTAGCTTTGTAATTCTTAAATTGGCTCTAGTGGGTCCAATTTAGTTGCCTTAGAATTTAGTACTTAGGGCTCAATCAAGAAAGTTTTAGCCCTAGTTACCTTAGTTGGATGAGCAAATAAAAATGTGTTGAAATGAAAATCAGGCAACTTGATGAGTTACTAAATATGAAACAGGTAGCCCTAAGTTGATTGTTCTTTTTTTTTGTTCTGATTTTGAGGGAGTTAAGAGGGAGGGCTTATGGAAATTCCCTGTTCCTTGGAATGTCTGTTGTGCAGCTGCTCTTCTTTCCTTTTTGTTTTCCTTGTAATAAGCACAACAAAAGAGAGGAGTTAGGTCAAATATTGGATAGAAAAGTCGTAATCAAAAGCTTCAAAAGTGCCCATTGCTCCCCGGCAACGGTGCCAAAATGTTTGTATGCTTTGTGGGATTTTGAAACATAACACGTTGTAATATAGCCGACAAAACGTTCAAACAAATATAGAGAATTTTATTACTCAAAAAACTAGAGTATCCGAGGTCGAACACAGAGAGCAATCACAGTACTTTTAAAACCAAAGAATACAACTTTTAAATGAAAACAATTGATTCAAAGAGAGAGTGTTATAAAAAGAATTGCTAAAAGAAAACAGAATTGGACGTCTGATTTCTTTATCAGACGTCTTAAAAGTAAGTCTTCTTTCTCTCTTCTGCCTTCTTCTTCTTCTTCTTTTCTTCTGATCCACAGGTCATTTTCTTCCGTGAACTTCTTTCTCTTCTCTTCTCTTTCCTGCAAAGGCTTCTTCTTCCTGCCTTTGTTTCTCTTCTGTCTTCTTCTTCCTTCTTCTCCTTGCGGCTAAGTCTCCTCTCTTCACCGCCCGGCCTGCTTGCACACAGGGAAGCAAAACCTAACCCTTCCCCTCTACCTGAACGTCTCTCTCTCTCTGCAATTCGCTCAAGGACGCTCTCCCAGAGCCACGGGTATTCGGGTTGGATCTCGCACCCGGGACCAGGCGCACCGGCAGGTGGGCGATGCGCGAGGAGTGCTCAGGTTAGGGTCGGGTCGGATCCCGCCAGATCCGTAAGGTGAAACCGCGGACGAGGCGGGCGTGGGTCAGGTGAGGGACCTCACCCCTGTGCGTTCGAAGGCGAATAGCAGATAACACAAATTCAATTTAAAGCATACTTGTGCATTGCATTTCGTCGATGTGGGACTATCCGGCATGCCGCAATCTCGCGCGCACCTGCAGAGCTTTCTTCGTGCAATTGCCAAAGCTGCGGGCTTCGCAGTGCTCCTTGCTGGAACCGAGGGCTTCGCACTGCTTGCGCGAATCTGCTGCACCTGAAGCCTGGAAGACCTGACGCCTAGAGCTGCTGCGAAGCTGCTTCAACCGTCAATGGCGGCAGGACTGAAATTCTGTCAAACACAAGCACGGCCTGTTGCCCTAATAAGACCAGCTGGGCACCTTCGCCGTGGCACGGCAAAGGTGGCGAACGGTGCTGCAGGTCGTGGGATGGCCTAGGCGTGCGTGCCAAGGTCGACCTGTGACCGGAAGTGTGGGGTTGTTCGGGGGGCTGTGGTGGAGTCGTAGAGGGATGGTGGATGGGCGGAAAGTGTTCCTTGTGGTGAGGCGAAGCTTATGAGACGGTTGGTGAGCCGTGTGGAGGGGCGGAATGGTGGGAGCGGCTCGCCGGAGGTCGGTCGATGACTTGGAAGATGAGGGTTGTCAGGCAATGTTGGGGGGAAATTAAATGAAATAAAATGGGGAAAAGAGAGAGGGGACGATGGGGAAGGTATCTGGAGTGTTCTGGAAGGGAGGGAGGCAGGGGAGTAGGTGACGCGTAGCTACGATCGTCAGAGAAGAAGAACCCTGAGGGAGGGAGCGGCGACGAGGACGAGGTCAGGAGAATGCGCGCATGGTACTGCGCGACGCGGGAGAAAGAGGTGGAGTTGACTATGCTGCTGGTATGGCAGCAGAGTGACGATAAGGAGGGGAGGAGGTCGCCGGAACTTGCTGGTTTCTTGGCCGGAGATGGAAGAGAGGAAAATTTGGGGGAATCTCCCCCAAAACAAGTCTGATGATCTGCAGCCGGGACTGGGGATTCTTTTATAGGTGTGGGCCGAACTTTCTAGTACGTGGAGGGCGTGCAATCACCTCTGTCGGCTCGCCGGAGAAGTAAAGAGGGTGGATACCCAAATCCCTCGTGCGTTCGCACAAGAGATTGGGTTCACACCAGAGATCGTGATTGGCTTTAGATGGAAGGGAATTCCTCAGAGAATCTCCCTTCCATTTCTAGGGGGAAATCTCTGAGGAATCAGAGAGTAATCCCTCTCTAAACCTCGTCGGAGGTCGACTCTGCCCTAACAATGGCGGCTGGACTTGGTTGCAAAGGTGGCGAGGAAATTAGGGGGCTCTCTGCAATGATTTTCAAAAGATAGGGACCAAATTGTGATTTGGGTGTACTAAGTTGCAAAGTAGGTCAAGATGAACTCCCCATAGGCCCAAATTTTGGTAAAAGCCTAATTTGGACCTAAGGAATCCAATGGTGAAGTTGTATTTTAGGTTTGACCTCGTTTGACTGGACATTTTGTGTAAAAACCCAAATTAGGTCAATTAATGAGCTAGGACCCCATTCTAGGTCAAACTAGGTTCCAAAGGCCAAATTAAGTATTCTAAACCCTAGAGTGTATTTTTCCATGATTTTTAGATGGTTTACTTGATTTTTATCCTGACCGAAACCTTGTTGATTTGAGCAGGTCTGCTTTAGGGTTACCAAATGTCATTTAATTCCTAAATTGCACATGAACCCATTTCTGATTGACTCAACCCACTTTTTATCTTATTTAGACCATTTGACCTATATTTTGCCTCTGAGAAATCCCGTTTATGCACTGCAATGGTAAAATTGTAGTTTTAACCTTTAATTCATGTTTTCTTCTCAGAGCACTTATTCCTTCATTTAGGCCTTCTTCTAGGTTATGTAGGAGCTTTTATCTCGTCTATTGGGTCAAAATGAGCTAGTTATGGCTCATGATGAGGCTCTCATCAGTCGGTCAACCTAGATACCTCTTGATGAACGTGTTTCGTGTCTTTGAAATCGGGGTTACAAGTAACCCATCGTCGTAGTTGTAAAACTCCTAATCAAATATAATTTATACTGAAACTCCATGGGAGTCCCAAGTCGAACATAGGGAGGTGATGTTTACTTTGTATGAAAACCACGCTTTGGTTTGTTTCTTTTTGGTGTTTTGTGATTTTGTTATTTTTTTGAAATAAAGTGACAAGCAATCACAAGAAAAAGATGGAATCAAATATGATATATTTCGTGAATGTCAATTACAATCAACTATGAAATTGTAAAAGAGAAAAGGGGTGAGAAGAAATCTGCCAAAGCAGTTGTTAGGTGAGACGACGGTGCCTGGCGAAAGCTCAGATGAAGGAGTTGGGAAGTACGATGATGGAGGTGAGAAGCAGGAGGATGTTGGTAGAGGAAAGCTTCAGTGTGGCTCCAGAATGGAGGTGAGAAGGTAGAGATGATCTACTACCGAAATGGAGGTGGGTGGATGGCTCCAAGGTGACCTATTAATGGCGATGGGAAGATGGAGGAGTATTTGGTGGGGCAGAGTTTCATTACAGTAATAGGTGCCTTGGGAGCTTGAGAGTAAGCTCTAACAGAGCGTTGGTAGGCTTGCTGGAGCTTTGGAGTAGGTGGGAGTAGAGTAGGTAGAGATGGCTTGGAAGGGAGGGGGTGTAGGTTCTTATATAGTGGATGTGAAGAGGCTAGAATAGGCATAAGACCAATAGCAACCTCGAGGACGTCGTTGTAAGTGTCACTGTAGCCAGTTCACTCTCGCTAACCCATGCAGCTGGCCTTACGCCTATGAGCAAGTAGTGACAGTTGTAAGCATCACTAAATGTCTGCCAAGCTATCGCTGAAGCAACCTGACACCCGCCCATGCGAGCTGCACTATCCCTCCGTCAAGTGTGTAGATTGCGTGGAGGCCCTGCTGGCATGTGTGCTGGCATGCACTGGCATAGCACACATGCTATTGGTGCTTGTTGGCGTGCACGCTATCGTGCCCGCTGGCACGCCCAATTGATGAATTTGGGGGGTTTTGCGGGTGTTGAACCTGTGCCCCTCCCTTGAAATCCAACACCTCCACCATTGCGCTGCATCCATAAATGTGTCGACAGGATGTGCTAAGGCCGCTGACAAATCCAGTTTTCACGCATTTTGAAATCGTCGGAAATCGTAGTATAGTCGTGCTAAAATGCTCATCAAAAAATGATTTTGTAAAGATAACGAGACTTGAGTCCTAGTCGTTTGCCTCTGGGAGGCGTTTATGCAAATCTAAAATCGATCTTTTTTGCTCTACTTGTTTAAAATCGCACGCCGATTTCTAGTCATCAGATCAATGTTTGACCACATTCATGATGAACCCGAATTACGTGCGCATGTGTTAGATAGATGAAAAATGTGAAAGTGTGAGTTTCAGTATGCATGATTCTAGTTATATGGTGGTCGTTTACGGAAAATGCGCTAATAGTGAGATCCTCAATATTTTCAGCTACCAACTTGCTGGTTGCAATAGATAATTATTAAAAGCATGCAGCTTTAATCACACAAAATATATTGCAGTAAGCTTATGGTGATTCTCAACACATAGAAAAATATATATGGAAAAAGATTTTTCATTAATTCATCATGGTGTTTGCAACATGAAACTCGTGGAAAGCTTATAGAGGAAAGCTTGCAAACATCAATCTAGATAATAGAAAATAATCACATGCAGGAATCTATGGTGGGATTTTGCATGCATCATTGGGGGAAAATAAAGAGTTGTACTATTAAGCAATAATAAAAGCATGTAAACTATGAAGAACTTAGCTTCTAACCTAACAGAAATAAGGGCATTCGGAGGTGGGCTCCAATGGCTTTGAGTTGGTTTAGAGGAGGTGGGGCAGCCAATGGTGCTTAGGCTAACCCTTAGAGAGAGGTTGGAGAGGTGATCCAGCATCTTAGCATGGAGATGGTAGTGGCCATGGTGGAGCAACTCATGGAGGTGGAGTGGAGGTGAATGTAGCTAACCTAGATGGAATCAAGAGTGAATGAAGCCAAGAATTGGATGGGTGCAAATGGCCACCACTTAGAACAAAGGGAGACTCTCTAGAGAAGTGTGGAACTCTCTAGAGAGAGCACCAAGAGTGGACAACCAAAGAGAGAGAGAGATGGTTTTTAGATCCACCATTTGTGGATCTCCAAATTGAATGGCTCTTGGTTGCTAATTTTGGAAACCAAGAGTAGCGCCACCTTGAAGAGGGTTCTAGAGAACTCTAGATGGGTGTGTGTGCATGAATGGGTGTGTGTGTGTGTGTGTGTGTGCGGCCGTGCCATATGTGGCTAAATGGTCTAGATTAGGTCCTAAGGGGTTTGGGTTGGTGTAGGTCTGAAATTAAGGTCACAAACCCTAATTGCTAAGGAGGAAATGCAATTATAATTAACACAAGTTTAATTGAATGATTGTGAACCTAATTGAGAGTGAAATAACTCAATTAGGTTGGGCTTAGGTCAATTGGACTCTAACTGAGTCCAATTGGACTCGTATGGGTTGAGATCTGAGATCAACTAGACCCTATGAGTCCAATTGACTAGGCAATGGTAATTGACTATGATCTAAGTCAATTTGGTTTAGTGAGGGCCTAATTAGGTCCTTAAGGAGGTCTACAGGTAAAGTACTAGGGTTGGGGTACCATAATTTTGGTTCCTAGGGGTTTAGAATTGGGTTTAGGGAGCTAGAGATCCAAGATCAAGGCTTGATTCTCAAAACAAGAATTGGAGAGTAGTTCCAGACGTCCAATAAAAGTATAAGATGACTTATACTCAAAAATTAGAAGTCCAGGCTTCAATTCTAGATGTCTACTCAGAGTCAGGAAGGATTCTAGGTTCTGTCCTAGGTATTCTACGGAAATTGGATGTCTGACCAAGTTTCTGGATGTCCGATAATACTACAGAAATGGGTCTAAGGTGTGCGAAAATTGGCTAAGGGTTCTGGACATCCTATAACTTATCTGAACATCTAGATAGAGGATGGAATTAGGGTTTTAACATTTCCTAGGGTGCGGTGACCTAATCTAAGGGTGGATAAAGCTTGAGGAAGCTTCTAGGATGTCCTAGAGCTAGGATGGTCCTAAGTTCTTCATATTTTACTGCTTTATTCCTACTTAATAGAATAACATGCCTTAACTCCCTTACATTATTATCTATTACATCTAATCTTGGTCTTCCGCTCCAGCTCTGCTGCAACACCAGTTATTCTAGCTTCAGATCCAGCTTCAGATCTACCTTCCGGTCAGCTTATTACCTGTAATTGTCATAATGCACCTAATCAGTATATTATAGCATTATTTTATGCATAGCTAAAAGAAAGTAGTAAAGATGTAAATAATGCTTATGCATGCATGAATTACCCTAACTTATGCTATGTCCTAGCCTAATTTAGTTCAATTAGGACCTATGATTGCTATGCAATCATACCCCTATGCCTAAATCTTGCTAGTCCCTAGCAAATGCGAGACTAAATTATTTACAGCAAGGGTCCCTGGGGGACTAATTATTTTATCAAGTGTATGCCTAGAGATTTTTGTCCTTTTTTTTTCATCCTATGCTCTAGAAATCTAGATAATCGTGAAAGTGTATCTATGTAGATTTTGCAACGGATTCGAGTGAAAAACTAATTCACCTCTAAAGCCTATACTTGTCCCCAAGTAAAAATTCTAACGTGGTAGGCGAACTTCTTCCCTCGGGGTATTCAAGATATTCGATGGATTCCACCCAGCTTTAAGCTTAGGTAGAGAATCTTAGAGGGAGAAGATTATATATTTGGTGGTTCACTCTCGACTGGTGCTACATAGAGATTAGTATTATAGATTCTAGATTCCCAAATTATTACGTAACTGATTGCACCGCGAAATTACACCAACAATTGTGTCGTCTTGTACTATTTCCTAGCATTACCAGTGCATATTAGGTTTCCATAGTCGCATTTGTGAAAATACATGCATGCATGCATTTAATTGAGAGGGGAGGAGAGTGAATAAAATGGCCTCGAAATTCGCATTTTCCTCAAGTGCTTCCTTGCAAAATTTCCATCTTCATTTTCTATTTCTTTTTGATTTTTGACTTTCTTCCCGCGACTGCATGGCATGGCTGGACCTTCCTCATCGCGCCATGCTCTGCAACACCTCTCCCTGCTAGACGCATGCAAGCCTCTCCCTGTCATCCATGAGCCATGCACAGCCAAGGCATGGCTGTGCATGCTTTCTTCTTCCTTAAAAAGAGCACGGCTCCTTTGCAAGGGAGCCTGGTCCAGCCAAAAAAATCTCCACAGCATCTTCTTCTCCAGGCAGCCTCCTCCCTTCTCCCTCCATACGCAGGCCCTCCTCCTCTGAGGAGCCACTCTGCAGGTAGGAGTCCATCACTGTGGCGCACACCCACCACCATGAGACCACCACCGCCCAGCTCATCAAAGAGCCAGTGGGCGTGGTGGTCTTCTCTTCCATGTTTTAGCTTTCCATGCCATTTCCGCCATTACGACAAAGCTTCAACCTTTGGAGCTCCTAGAGCAATCGGCCAAGCCCCACAGCAGCAGCAGCAAGGCGGCAGCAGCGCACGAAGGCCACCGTGCATGCCTACATGCACCCTTGCCTCCCTCTCCACGTGCCTCGTCGCGCTTTTTCCACCTGCAACTAGCCAATGCATTCCTCTTCCACGCACGCGCCGAGCCGTCCATGCTGCCCGCACTCACTACACCTTCAGCAAGCTGTTCCGTAGCTCGCCCGGCCACTGTAGCCATTGTTCACACGTTTCTGCGGAACACTGTGGCTACAGTGGGATGACCGGTAAGTTTCTCACTTATCCAGTCACCCGGCGCGCCACTACCGGCCATTGCCCGCACCCTCGTCCAGCCCCGCACCCGCTCCAGTGCCCGCCCGCGCGTCGCTCGCACCCGCCTACATCGCCCGCTCCCTTCGCCCACGTACGTTTGCGTGCGCCCACTCTAGCTCTCCACGCAGTGCTGTACGCTGCGGTCCTCTCCGTGCTCACTCCCTCCCAGCACGCGGCTCTCTACGCGCATACGCGCCTGCGCGCACGCGTGAAGCCATCAGGCGACGCCTCTTCGCACATGGATGACTTAACCCTCCAGCCTTCACTCCAATAGTCTCCCTCTCCCTCTCTCTCTCTCTCTCTCTCACAGCACTCTCTCACGCTATCTCTGCACACACACATACACACACACTCACACTCTCGCACACACATACTCTCACTTATACAGTATTATATACATATATATATACGTATACATATATATGTTGATATATACACATATATTTATATACATATATATATATACTTATATCTATATATATAGTAGTATTTATATAACTAAGTATTAGTATACATACATGTATATATACATATATCTATATACTTATATATATATATATATATATTCATATATATTTACATATATACATATACTTATATACATATATATATACATATATTAGTACTTATATAACTATGTATTAGTCTATATACATACATAGATATATATTTATACATATACTTATACATATATATATATATATATATAAATATACATACATATATACATATCTATTTATATAACTATATATACATATGTATATATATACATATCTATCTACATATATCTATATACATATATTACTATATATATATATATATATATATATATACCTATGTATAGATACATCCGTATAGTTATACATACATACATATACATATATATATATATCTATACATATATTTACATATCTATAAATATATACATATATATATACATAGATATACAACTACATATATGCCTATATATTTATAACCATATATACATATAGATATATTTACATATATACATATATATATATATATTCACATTACTTACCACACGTTGTATCACGGGAATATCTGCACCAGTTGCTGATATTCCCCGATACACGTGTACAAAAAGCGTGGTCACACACATCTTCCACCATCCATCTTACACTCCACGCGGCACCTCGTCCTGTTGGTTTCATCTTTCTAGATGACGACTGACTCGACATCGTGCTACACTCCATCCCCGCCTCCACCCCCAACCGTTTATACATATATTTATGCATATATATATACTATATTTACTTTATTTCTGCTTTTCTTTCCTACCAATATAAAGATTAAAAAAATATATAAAAGAGAAAAGATAATCCTTGACTTGCAGGTACTCCATCTTGCGAATAGCAAGGCCCATTTTGGAACCCTGATTTGGCTCAAAGCCAAGAACGTAATTTTGATGGTGTGCCTCAAGGACAAGGATTATCAAAAAAAAAATCTAAACAGAAAAACACCAAAAACACAAAAAATGAACGGAAGAGATTCGTTGTAGGAAAGGTGTAGAAACTTGACTTTTAACCCCAGTTCCTTGATTTCGACCCTGGGCCTAAAAGTGACCAAGATAAAATCAAGTAGGCCAGGTAAAAAAAAAATTTTGTAAAGAGATGGTTAGGCTCGATTTAGGTTAACCACTCTACACATTATAACAATAAAATCACCATATTAACACACCTAACAGGGTCCGATCACCATCCCTTTCAAATGGTGCCGTTGCCGGGGAAGTGCACCTTCAAGTAGGTTTTTACTCCATTCCTGCAATTTTTCTCTTCTCACACCCTTCTCTTCACTGGTGTTTTTGTTTTTGGTGTGCAGGTAAACCTGTTGCAAGGAGAAGGTTGGAAGACGAAGTCGGAGACGTGGGTAGATCCAAGGCGGGAAGGAGAGTGTGAAGATGCCGACACCGCACTGGAGCTCTGCACCCATTGTTGCACAAGTAAGTGTTTCTTTCTTAGCAACCTAGGTTAACTTGTAACCTTAATAAACAAAAACTAAAAACTAAAAAACTAGAAAAACTTCTTGGATCTCTTAGGGCAAGTGGATTAAAATTCACTTGTTTGATTGTTTGCCCTTACTCCCACCGCCCCGGGATTTCCTGCAAAACTTCGCATAGCGAAAATCCAAGAATCTTGATTCTTGAATTTTTCGCCGTGTGAAGTATTCTTTGAGGCAAATAAAAAGATTGATTGCCATCCCTCTTTGCCTCATTTACCTGCAATTCAGGATCACCTTTTTGGTGGGGAGACTTGGAATTGAGTTGATTCCAACCCCACCACAACTTTTCAACTTGCCTAAGATTCGATCCTGAATACTTCAACCCTAACAATTTGATTTTCCTTATCCTTTGGTTGAGCCTTGTGTGTGGACATCTTTTTGGTGATTGGGAGCACTTGAATTGAAGTGCTTTGGCTCCCTTTCACACTAATCCAAAATGGATTCATGCATCCACACATAGAAATCTCCAATTAGGGAAGCCCATTGCATTTTAGCATGCATTAACCAATTGACATTGAAGAAGGGTTTGTTGGGCTTAGAAGAAAACCTATATTCTCTCAAAACCCGGAGATTGGTTGAATTGGTAATTCAGAGAAATCCTAAAATCCATACTACTTAAGGGTGAATTCTAAAAACCATTCACCAATTAAAACTTCAATTTGGGGAGATTTCCTCGTTGCATGCTTGTTTTACACACTTGAAAAATCAATCACTTGGGCATTACCCATAAACAACGCCTTTCACATTCCAAAAGCACTTGATCCTAAGCCTCTAGCTAAAATTGGCAGTAACTTGACCCTTATTATGGATTGGAGTTCTAACTACCTGCATGTAGTGCCTACGTGCTGGTGAGGGTTCCCGTGTGCTATCGGGTGTTTAAGACTGGGGCAAACAGCCTTTCAATCTGGGCCGGTGGTTCCACGATGCTTGCATTCGGTTCCGTAGTTCGTGATAGTAGGTAACTTAGATCTTTAGGTCTAAGGGCACACTGTAGAGGTTAGGAATTTGACAGTATTGATTTATCATCAAGTGTACCTTTGCGGCGTCATTTCTCTCATCCCTTTTCCCTTCTTATCCCCCCAATTCTTCCTGCAGTAGTGCATGTTTGGGAGGAGGTCACAAAACCCTGAACTGTGTGAATTGTCTAATAAATTTAGAAAAGGAGCCGAATCGTCCACCTCCTCCACAAACATGGCTGCACGCCCACCCCCAAATCCAGAGGGAGGAAACCGCCCTCAAAACCCACCAGGTGGTGGAGCCTTGGATCCCATAACCTGCCTCCAAGATCAAATGGAAATGTATAATGAGAAAATTGAAGCCATTCGGGAAACATCGAAGGAAATGCAAAACCCTCCCGAACCGGAGGCGCGTAGGTCTCTTAGCTCCTATCAGAATCCCGCTGCTACAGAGACCATAGGACAAAATCGTGTCCCCATGGGCGGGGATGACTTTGAATTGAAGCCTAACATAATTGGCCTAATAAATTTTCAGTTCCATGGTCTTGCAAGTGAAGATCCTTTTCTCCACTTGGATGACCTAACTCGATTGGCTGAAACTATTAAACCTAGAAATATCGGGTTACCTATAGTCCTCATGAAAATGTTCCCATTTTCATTGCGTGATAAAGCGTCTCAGTGGTTACACACCCTTGGGACAAGCATCCACTCTTAGGAAGAGATGCGAATAGCGTTTCTCAAGAAGTTCTTCCCAATCGGGCGAACCAATGCGCTTCGCCGTGCTATCACTTCATTTACACAACAAAACGGCGAACAATTTCATGAGGCATGGGAGAGATATAATGACCTCCTCTGGAAGTGTCCGCACCACGGTCTGCCTAAGTGGCATATAGCCCAGATTTTCTACTATGGGCTTAATGAGACTTTGAAGCAGATTGCAGATGCTTACTGCAGAGGGAATTTTATGAATAAAGACGAGAATGGAGCATTCGAAATATTTGAAAATATGAGCGAAAACTCAATGAATAATGCCTCCATTGTTGCCTTTAATCGTACCAGCCAGCCCCAAAATGTCCACGAAGTTGACACGGGACCCTTCCATTCATCCACTGATCACAGCCTTATCACACAAAAATTGGATGAAGTCTCCATCGTGCACAAGAAGCTGGACGAGCTTCTGGCTAACCCCGCCCGTGCTTTGGCAAACACCCCCACCTCACCACTTCGTCACAATCCCAATTCTTCCAACACTAGGCTTATCCCGAGAAAACTCGTGAAACCTTCCTTACTGAGTGTCGCACCAAGAAACTTGGTAAGTCATGTGGATCTGGCTTCTGGAAGCCAGTATTTCGACAAGAAGGACCAAGCCTTCGTGTGCTCGGACACATATTTACATGCGGATGCGTCTTCTGGCATGGAATACGCTTACGCCCTGGGGAACAACCCATTCTCTGCCACTTATAACTCAGGGTGGCAAAATCATTAAAACTTCGCATGGTCCAATAACCTGCAGCGCCAAAACCCCGCGAGTGGACCAATGCGACCATCTGCACCTGTCATCCCAAGGGCCCAGTTTAATCCTTTGGCAAATCCGCGATCAAGCCCTTGCGTACCGCAAACAGAACACGCATCAAGTCCTCTTGATAAATTGTTGCGAATGATGACGGAAATGTCAAAGCGCCATGAAGAGAACATGACCTCTCTTCAGCACCAATTGGTGCAGCAGAATGCTGAGATCAGTCAACTACGCATGGCGACTCGATCTCAGGGCACTCTTCCCACCCAACCTATTCCAAACCCACGAAACCTCGTACCCCGTGGTCCTAAACCACGGGTACGACCTTCTCAGGGGCAGGATAATCAAATTCTGCAAGCTCCGAGCATTCCGCCGGGATTTCATGCTAACCCTGCTGCAGCACCACACTCTTATGTCCCCATTGCGAACCCTCCACCACCGTATGATCCCACTGGACCCGCATCGTCCAATGCTGTCACTACAAGGAGTGGTTAGCAGACTGTCGATCTGCCTCGACCTTATCCTGGCCCGTCTCCTTCATCGCCCTCTCATTCGGGATGCGCACCGCATTTGCGAGAGGACGATACACCCAAATTGGTGCCAGAATCAGTTCCATTCCCTGAGGCTCTACTGAGGGAGCCAAAAGGCAAAAAGAAAGATACGCAGGCCTTTGATAAACTGTGTAATTTGTTTAGGGATGTAGAAATCAAGGTACCCCTACTCGAGGCTATCGATCACATACCTACTGTCGCCTGATTCTTCAAATACTACACAACACTGAGGCGACAGTCAAAGAAAACTAAGAATCCGGTGTTTCTCTCACCTCATGTGAGTTGTGCTATACTGTCAAACCTACCGTCGAAGCAGAAAGATCCGGGCACACTACTTATTTCCTGTAGCATCCAAGGCTACAATTTTAACCGTTCCATGCTTGATCTAGGATCTTCCATCAATCTTTTACTGACCATCATGCTCGAAAAATTTTCCTTGGGATATTTGAAACCCACCCCTGTCACGTTACAGTTGGCAGATCGTTCTGTCAAAATTCCGAAGGGTGTGGTGGAAGACATGGTGGTTAGGGTCAACAGTCTTTGTTTTCCTGTTGACTTTCTTGTTTTGGATATGGAAGTTCCTAGCTCACTTTCTGATTGTCCGATCATCGTTGGTCGACCTTTCTTGGCCACAGCGCGTGCCCTTATCGACTGTGAGTCGGGCTATATTGAGATTGTCGTTGGATCTGAAAAGCTCAAGTTTAACATCTTCAAGGCAGCCAAGAACTTTGATTGCGATTGCATCGAGGATGACACGTCTGACGAGGACATGGCTGTCAACGCGTGTATCGGACTATTTGGACCTATTCGGACTGCTGCGGATTACCTATAAACATTGATGATTGCCTAACTAACACAAATTTTGACGTTCCCCCATCCCTCCCTATTCCTGTACCTTCTCCTGACCAAACTTCTAACGAGGTTTTCTCCACTTCCCATACCTCATGGTCTGAGTCATATCCGGGCTACTCATCGACGATCCACACTTTTGAAGGTCGGATTGCCCTTTCTTTCCTGCCAAATCAGGCGGATTTGCAACTCCACACTAGGACCTTTTGCCCATATACTTCTCACTGGGGCTATTCCTTTTTGGATCTATCTATCCAAGAAGCCCCTCTTCTTGGCCAATTTGAGGGCCAACTTCTTCCTCTGGACTTGTTCTTCGATCTCCCTGGGACACTCACGTCCCAAGAAATGCCAAACCTTTCACCATCCACCATCACTTTTCATGCCACTATCACGATCACTTCACTTTTCACTTCACCACACACCATCCACCTACCCTACCACCCTGCTGTATACCATGCACCTCAGCTCTCGTTACCCAATCTTTCATCCTTTCTCTACCTTTCCCTGCATGCATATGAGGACATAGCATCGTTTGGCATGGGGGGGTGGATAGGCATCCATAGGATCCGGGTATTTTATGGTATCATGCAGTTTCCACCTATTTATAAATATATAAGAAAAAGAAAAAAAAATGAGAATGGTGTTTAGTAATGATCTAAAGCTTGAAACAAAAATATAATAAGTGTTTATGGATATTCAACCTCTGTTTTGAAGACTTTCCAGGCCACAGAAGCCTGATTCACTCTGGCTCAGCTTAATTCACTTGAGCATTGACAAGATAGATCGGAATCTCTCCTAACTAAGGACGTATTCTTGTACCTAAGACACCAGTACAAGATCCGTTGGTTTGCTTCTACTTGAGAGCCTAAGGAATCTTGGTTCACACTACACATATCAAGAAAGACCAGGTAAACATAAGATCCAACCCTAGTGTTCGTTAGGGAAGGTGGAGTCCTTACCTGTGCGCGCAGGTAGACTTTTTATCCTATGCTTTAGTCTTGTGGTTAGGAGAGACTCTTTCCACCAAAAAGGAACTCTCAAACCAAAAAGAAAAGTGTGCTCCTCCAAATAATGTTGTAAGGGATATACTGACAAGTGTTTCAAAAAAAAAAAAGGATGCAAATAAGTTTGTATATCTCACAAATGTCTGTAAAGTCTCTATCCTAAAAAATTTCTTCAGGGCATGTCGCAAATACCCTATTTTCTTTGAGCCACAAATTTCAGAAAATGGGAGTTGAGTTTTCCATCAACTTTTTAAGGGTCAATCCGAAGACACGAGCTGAAACTGGGACCAACCTTTACTTAAAAATTCATGAAACCTTGGGCTTGGGTCTTAAGGTTCATCTGGTCAGTCTTGATCCTTCAATAAGCACAAGCCATAACCTCTTGAGCTCGCGAGTACGGCAAAAACCTCCTGGGTCCTAGAAATCGTACTTAAGGTTTAAATATCAAGAGTCCTGGTAAGTCAAGAGATGATCTATGTCATGTAAGACTTAAAGTATTGGTAGTTTTCTCTACAATTGGTTCTCACAATTTTCAACAATAAACACACCTATGTCACCTCAGAAGAAAATCTTCAGCTTAAAGATCATTTCTAAATACAAAAAAAAATGTTTTGCTAGGGGCTAGCAAAAGATAGGCATGGGGGTATGATTGCACCCCAAAAATACACCTACAATTTTGACGTCTTGTGCTATTTCCTAGCATTACATGTGCATATTAGGTTTCCATAGTCGCATTTGTGAAAATACATGCATGCATGCATTTAATTGAGAGGGGAGGAGAGTGAATAAAATGGCCTCGAAATTCATGTTTTCCTCAAGTGGTACCATGCAAAATTTCCATCTTCATTTTCTATTTCTTTCTGATTTTTGACTTTCTTCCCGCGGCTGCATGGCATTGCTTGACCTTCCTCCTCGCGCCATGCTCTGCAACACCTCTCCCTGCCAGCAGCATGCAAGCCTCTCCCTGTCAACCATGAGCCATGCACAGCCAGGGCATGGCTGTGCATGCTTTGTTCTTCCTTAAAAAGAGCACGGCTCCTCCTTTGCAAGGGAGCCTGGTCCAGCCCAAAAAAACTCCACAGCATCTTCTTCTCCAAGCATCCTCCTCCCCTCTCCCTCCATACGCAAGCCCTCCTCCTCTGAGGAGCCACTCTACGAGCAGGAGTCCAACACTGTGGTGCACACCCACCACCGTGAGACCACCATCGCCCAGCTCATCAAAGAGCCGGTGGGCGTGGTAGTCTTCTCTTCCCTGTTTCAGCTTTCCACGCCATTTCCGACAATACAACAAAGCTTCAAGCTTTGGAGCTCAACCGACCACTGCACGCCCCTGCAACAGCCGACCAAGCCCCACAGTAGCAGCAGCAAGGTTGTAGCAGTGCACGCAGACCACCGTGCGCACCTACAGGCACCCTTACCTCCCTATCCACGTGCCCTATTGCGCTCTTTCCGCTCGCAACCAGCCGGCGTATTCCTCTTCCGCGCGCGCATCGATCCATCCATGCCGCCCGCATTAATAGCACCTTCAGCAAGCGGTTGCGCAGATCTCCCGGCCACTATAGCCACAATTCATGCATTTTTGCGGAACATTGTGGCTATAGTGGGGTGACTGATAAGTTTCTCACCTATCCGGTCACCCGGCGTCCCGCTACTGGCCACTGCCTACACCCGTGTCCAGCCTCGCACCCGCTCTAGCGCCCGCCCGCGCATCTGCATACGCCCGCATCGCCCGCACCCGCCCGCGTCGCCCACTCCCATCGCTCGCATACGTCTGCATGCGCCCGCTCAAGCTCTCCGCGCAGCGCTGTACGCTGCAGTCCTCTCCAAGCTCACTCCCTCCCACCGTGCACCTCTCTGCGTGCATACTCGCCTGCACGTGCGCGTGAAGCCATCAGACGACGCCTCTTCACACACGGACGACTTAACCCTCTAGCCTTCATTCTAGGAGTCTCCCTCTCCATCTCTCTCTCTCTCTCTCACAGCACTCTCTCACGCTATCTCTGCACACACACATACGCATACACTCACACTCTCGCACACACATACTCTGACTTATACAGTATTATATACATATATATATTGATATATATACATATATTTACACACATATATATATACAGTTATGTCTATATATATAGTGGTATTTACATATCTAAGTATTAGTATACATACATATATATATACATATATCTATATACTTATATATATATATATCTACATATATATTTACATATATACATATATATATATACATATATCTATACATATATTAGTACTTATATAACTATGTATTAGTCTATATACATACATAGATATATATATACATATACTTATACATATATATATATACATATCTATCTACATATATCTATATACATATATTACTATATATATATATATACCTATATATAGATACATCCGTATAGTTATACATACATACATATACATATATATATATATATATGTATCTATACATATATCTATCTATACATATATTTAGATATCCATATATATATACATATATATATATATATACATAGATATACATAGATATACAACTACATATATGCCTATATATTTATAACCATATATTCATATAGATATATTTACATATATACATATAGATATATATATATTCACATTACTTACCATACGTTATATCGCAGGAATATCTGCACCAGTTGTTGATATTTCCCGATACACGCGTACAAAAAGCGTGGTCACACACATCTTCCACCATCCATCTTACACTCCACGCGGCACATCATCCTGTTGGTTGCATCTTTCTAGACGACGACTAACTCGACACTGTGCTACACTCCATCTCCACCTCCACCCCGACCACTTTATACATATATATATATACTATATTTACTTTATTTCTGCTTCTCTTTCCTGCCAATAAAAAGATTAAAAAAATATATAAAAGAGAAAAGATAATCCTTGACTTGCAGGTACTCCATCTTACGAATAGCAAGACCCATTTTGGAACCCTGATTTGGCTCAAAGCCAAGAACCTAATTTTGAGGGTGTGCCTCAAGGATAAGAATTATTAGAAAAAAATCTAAGTTGAAAAACACCAAAAACATAATAAACGAACGGAAGAGATTCATTGTAAGAAAGGCGTAGAAACTTGACTTCTAACCCCACTTCCCTGAGTTCGACCCAAGGCCTAAAAGTGACCAAGATAAAATCAAGTAGGCTAGGTAAAAAAAAAGTTTTGTAAGGAGATGGTTAGGCTCGATTTAGGTTAACCACTATACACATTATAATGATAAAATCACCATATTAACACACCTAACCGGGTCTGATCAACATCCCTTTCAGTAACTCAACTCAGAGAAAGATGAGAAAAACTATGCTCTCTTTTGATTCCTTTGTATTCATTCTCTCTTACTCTTTTTCTTTTCCTCTTCTTTTCTTTCTTTTTCTTAAAGCTCACAATCTCACCAGATTCACACATATGACCTGTATTTGGTGGTCTCACTTGGCATTAACACTTTAATTGAGTTCCATAACCCTAACACTAAGTCGGAATTACTCATCCAGTATTCGGGCGGTTAGAAACACAGAAAAATAGGTTAAGGCCATATTTGGGGGATCTCAAATTTATTCGGTGGTATTGCCTCAATGCAAATGAAATAAACACTAAATATTCACAAACTCTTTTTTTTCTTGCTTTTTCTTCTTTTTCTAATTTTTTTCAATTTTTCTTTCTTTTCATCATTAATTTTCTTTTTTTCTCTTTTTTTTTCTCAACATAACACAACTAACGCACATTCATGAACTTTATTGAGGAGGCATTATTAGGGATTGGTGGTACTCAAGAGACATTGGGTGGCTTATTTGGTGGAAGTGCCTACTCACGGCACTGGGAGAGATGGATAGAACGGTGTATTTCTGACCTTAACATCAATACCCTCCTTCAGCCGAGTATTCTGTAAAGAATGGTCGTAACCATCCACCTTAGCCCTAGTTTTATGAAAACTCACTCTCTGCGTATTTGCCTTATTTGGTGGGTCTCAATATTTCACACAAAAATGTAAACGCGGGAACCAAGAGAGAAAACTATGCCTAATCTCTGAGCATCATCACCTAATTATCTAGGATTCAGAATTTCTTGCACTAATCTTAGAGCACCAGTACACTCTATTGTCTTCTCAATCTATTTGGTGGATTTTTGGAGGAAAATCTGCCTAGCTCCCAAAACACTATCTAAGGGTTCAGAAAAAGAAGCACTGCTTCTTCTCGACAGACTAATGACGTTTATCAGCCTTTACCCTGAATCCATTGCAAATTCTACGTGTGTGTGAAAAGTTATACTAGATTCCAAATTACAAGACTCGACTAGAGGATAAAATCCCTAATGCATTCTCCTAATAAAAATCTTATTCATGAATCCTCTATGTATATATGCTATAAACAAGTAACCTCGTATAATTTGTACTTCATAAAATTCTTGTATCGGGTAACATTCAGCTCGATCCTAAATTTCATAACAGGAAGGGTGAGCAGGTGAGTCGGAAATGGCTGTTGCGAACGATTTCTAACGCCAATGTGAGCATTGGAGGTGGAGTTGGTTGTTCTTTTATTTATGGTCGGAAATGACTATTGAGAACGATTTCTAACGCCAATGTGAGCATTGGAGGTGGAGTTGGTTGTTCTTTTATTTAGGGTCCTAAAGTATGTGTAACATGTAGCTCCAAGGTTTTCCTAAGGGTTGGCATAAAAATTTTTCAGTTTTAGTGCATCTACCCCCCTATGCCTAAGTTCTTACATGTCCTCATACATGAATAAAGGGAAAATAAGTAAAACTAGGAGTAAATGGGTAGAAATCACTTGGAATTGCTCCTGAAATTATACATTTAGCACCGGCCAACCTAGCAGTATGCAATATGCAGAAAGAAAATATGCTAAAATAAAAATATGCTATATATATAAATGAATATGTATAGGGGGATAGATGCAGAGTAGATGCTGAGTTTAACACCTCTAACTAGGCGAAAACTCAAACACACATCTTCAATATGATGAACAATCTCGTCAGCTGGAGGAGGTTCCTAAGCCAAAAATGGCTTGAGGCGCTGGCCATTTACCATAGATATATGCCCAGATTTTGGGTCCCTGATCAAGACTGCCCCAATAGGATATGGGTGAATCATAACATATGGGCCAGTCCACTTGGACTTGAGCTTCCCTGAAAAAGGTTTCAGTCGCAAATCAAGCAACCAGACTTGCTATTTGGGCGTGAATGTTTTTCTCCAGATGTGGCGGTCATGAAAGGCCTTGGTCTTGTCCTTGTATATCAATGCGTTCTCGTAGATCTCCTGCCGGATATCTTCTAATTCGCTGAGCTGGAGTTTCTGTTCTTGACCTCCTACATCGAGGTCAAGGTTACAATTTTGCACCACCTAAAAGGCGGGGTGTTCCAGCTTTAGAAGAAGGTGACAAGCCTTGCCATATACCATACGATATGGTGACATTCCGAGTGGGGCCTTGTACGCAGTTCGGTATGCCCAGAGTGCATCAACTAATTTATTGGACCAGTCCTTCTTGTCTAGTCTAACCATCTTCTGGAGAATCAACTTGATCTAACAGCTAGACACTTCAGCCTGCCCATTGGTCTGCGGGTGATATAGGGTAGCTACACGGTGATGTACCCCGTATTTCTTTAATAATGACCTGAAGTGGCCGTGTATGAAGTGGCTTCCCCCATCGCTAATCAGAGCGTGCGGTATTCCAAATCTCGCAATGATGTATTGTCATACGAAAGAAATGACGATCTTATGATCAGCCCGTCTCATCGGGATGGCCTCGACCCACCTCAAGACAGTCAATGGCTGGTAATATGTAATCAAAGCCATGCTAATTCAGAAAAGGGCCCATAAAATCAATGCCCCAGATGTCGAACACTTCTACAAACATGATGGGATGGAGTGGCATCATGTCTCTCGTGGTCATAGAACAGATCGACTGGCATCGTTTGCAGTGTTTGGCATATTCGTGTGTATCTCTGAAAATAGATGGCTAGAAAAATCCTGATTGCAAAATTTTTGCCGCGATTTTTCATCCTGAGAAATGACCACCACAAGCATCATTGTGCCAAAAAGATAACACACTGGGGATCTCAAAATCTGGGATGCATTTTCGAATAATCTGATCGGCTTCAATGTGGAAGAGCAGTGGGTCATCCCAGAGGTAGAATTTGACCTCCGCAGTAAATTTGAGTTTCTAGTCCTTGGATAGGTTTGCGGGAATCTTGCTTACGGCAAGATAGTTCGTGATATCCACGCACCAGGGGAACTTAACAGAGTGAACTGGCAAAAGGGATTCATCCAGAAATTGGTCTTGGATAGGCAAGGAATAAGGAATATGGGTTGGGTCCAATCTGGATAGGTGATCCGCCACAACATTTTGCTTTTCGGCTTTGTTGCTGATTTCAGTATCAAATTCTTGCAATAGAAGGATCCATCTGATGAGCTGGGACTTGGCATCCTTCTTTGCCAACAAATGCCGGAGGGCAGAGTGGTCAGTGAAGATGATAACTTTGGACCCTAATAAATACGATCTGAATTTCTCCAACACGATACTATTGCTGGCAGTTCTTTCTCTGTGATAGTATAAATGCACTAAGCCTCATTTAGCGTCTTGCCAGCATAGTATATGACAAAAGGTTGTTTTTCCCGACGCTAGCCTAAAATAGCAAAGATGGCAAAATCAGAAGTGTCGCACATCATCTCGAAATCAGGAGACCAGTCGGGTGGTTGAAGAATCGGGGAGTCAGAGGTAGCACTTCATAAAGTCTAGAAGGTGCTAAGACATGAGGTGCCGAATTTAAATGGGGCATCGGGAACAAGGAGATTCATTAAAGGTCATGCAATTTTCGAGAAATCGCATATAAATCTTTGATAGAAGCCGATGTCACCCAAGAATGATCTGATCTGCTTGACCAAGCTAGGTGGCAGTAAGTGGGAAATAATCTCAGATTTAGCTCGATCGACCTAGAGTCCATTTTTAGAGATCCTGTACCCTAGTATTATGCTATCCCTCACCATTAAGTGGCTTTTATCCCAGTATAGTACTAGGTTTACCTCAATACACCGTTTCAGGAGTTTGGTGAGGATAACAAGACAAGATGTGAAATCATCTCCGAAAATGGAGAAGTCATCCATGAACACCTCCACATAGTCCCCAATCATGTCAGAGAAGATGACCATCATAAAACACAGAAATGTTGCTGGTGCATTGCTGAGGCCAAAGGGCATCCGCTTGAAAGCGAACGTTTCAAAGGGGCATGTGAATGTGGTCTTGTCTTGATCTTCCAGGCTAATCGCTA
The DNA here is from genome assembly GCA_037157565.1 of Thalassia testudinum. NCBI lineage: Eukaryota > Viridiplantae > Streptophyta > Magnoliopsida > Alismatales > Hydrocharitaceae > Thalassia > Thalassia testudinum. The sequence goes on from JAZHRO010000014.1 coordinate 63,407,886, forward strand.
CTTGATTATACCCGAAGTATCCATCTAGAAAGCAAAAGAAACTGCATCCGGCTATCCATTCCAAGATATGATCAATGAAAGGCAAAGGAAAGTGATCCTTCTGGGTAGCCATGTTCAGTTTCCTATAGTCGATGCAGACCCTCCAAGATGTCTCAGTGCAGGTTGGGATGGATTCACCTTTATCATTTTTTACTACAGTGAGTCTTGCTTTCTTAGGCACTATCTTGATCGAACTTACCCATTGGCTGTTAGAGATTGGGTATACAATACCTGCATCCAGCCATTTGATGATCTCCTTCTTGACAACCTCTAGCATATTCGGGTTTAGCCATCTTTGAGGTTGTCTCAAAGGTTTCACCCCCTCATCTGCGTAAATGTGATGGCTACAATATGAGGGGCGAATACTGCGAAGATCAGCAATGCTCCACCCTATAGTAGCCCTATGGTCTTGTAGCGTAGAAATCAATTGATGCTCCTGTTCTTTGGTTAAGTGGGCACTAATAATGACTGGGTATGTCTCACTTTCACCCAATAACACATACTTAAGTGAGTCAAGTAAGGGCTTCAATTCAATCACGGGTGGGTCAGAGTCAAAAATGGGAATAGGAGCAAACTCGAAGGTGGGAATCTACCAATCCATATGCATGTCAATTCCTGCTGATTCGCTTCTTGTGAGATAATCGGTTGTCACTGCATTAACGGGAAACCCGTTAGCTATGGTCACGTCTTCTTGTAACAACAGGGGAGATCCAGTAGTGTACGGATCAGGATAGCTAGATTCGGGGGTGCTGTGGTTAGAAACACACCTTAAACAGTTGGATCCTCGGGAGATATGTGCAGTGCAGTGGTCTCAGTCCTTTGTGGATCGAGGTACAAGAACCCTGATAGTGCAGACGAATGAGACATTGGGTCCTCACAAAGGAGCCCAATGTTACCACAGCATGCCAAATCTTCATCTTCACCATCCTCCTCTATGCGATCACAGTCAAAATTCCTTGATGCCCTAAATATGTCAAGTCAAAGTCACTCATTACCTAAAGCTATCTCCATACACCCGGATGCACAATCAATGTTTTGCTCCGACTGTCACTAGAAATGGGCGACCCAAAATGATTGGTGCATCTCAGAGATTAGGAGGAACCTCCATATCGAGAACAAAAAAGTCTGTGGGAAAGAAGAATCCATGGACTTTTACGATCACGTTCTCAACCACCCCCTTGGTGTTTTTACTGATCTATCAGCCAGCTAAATTGTGACTGAGGTAGGCTTTAACTGCCCAAATCGAAGTCGATCAAATATGGTAGTGGGAGTTAAGTTGATGGACGAACCCACATCTAGAAGGGTCCGATCAAATGGAGAATCCTGCAAGCAGTAGGATATGAGCAGGGTACTAGGGTCTTTCTTTTTCGATGGTAAATCAGCTAGAATCACAGCGCTAGCTTCTTTTGACTGTACCGCTTGTCGTCCAATTCTTGGCTATCGCTTCGGGGTACAATAGTCCTTGAAGAACCTAGTGACAGTGGGGATGTGATCAATTGCCTTGAGGAGGGGGACCTGAATATGTACTTCCTTAAACATTGACCTTAGGTCCTCAAAATTCTGCGTGTCCTCAGGACATTTCGCATCAGAGCCTCAGGAAAAGGGATGGGAATCTCAGGGTCAAGTGGCCTCTTACCCTTATCTACCGGAGGTGGCTCCTGAGATGAAGGAGTCGAACCTACTTGCTGCAAAGGGTGAGAAAAATTAGGACCCACCTGCCTATGTGGTGGGTCAAATGTCTTCCTTCCACTGCTCAATGAGACAGCATTTGCATCGGCTTGCTATCAATGCGGTGGTGGGGGAGCAGAAGGGGCAGAGTATGTGGGGTTCTTCATCAAAGGCGGCTAGCCTTGAGCATAACCAGGTGGTGTAGGAGGCGCCTATAATAGGTCATGTGCCTATCCCTGTGGTGCCTGAAACCTAGGCAAGGCACCTTGGTTCTGCACATACCGAGGGTTCGAGATGGGTTGGGAGGGCAAGGCTCCCTGAGTCCTATGCTCCTGCAACAGCTAGTTTTGTGTGTTCTGTATGGCTTGTATCTGGTCAGCCATCACCTTCATTATCTGCAAGCTATCCTGTGTAGATTTCCTGATCGATTCTTGCAGCTCCTCTTTTAGTGCCTCTAGAGGGTTAGTCCACTTTGGAGGGTGACTGGCGGCTTGGTGCAGCAGATGGTATATAGAACAGGGTTGCTGCTGCTGAGACGAGAATGGCTGCTGCCTAAGGTATGTGTTTTGCGCATTCCCATATTGCCTGGTCTGGTAGTGTGGATCTTGATGTGGACTATATGAGTTACCAGACCAGGAGAAGTTCGGATGCTGGCACCAACCAGAGTTATACATATCTGAATACGGGTTATTACACTTGTATCCTTGAATGGCACTGACGTCCTCGTAGGCCAAAGATGTCAGAGACATATATCCATCAAGGGGATATGTATTATAATCAGCAGGTGGTGCATAACCCTGATCATATCGTGCCAGATCAGGATTATTTACGGGATCCGGATGATGGAAACACCATCATGTGCCCTAACTAGCTCATTTCGACCTAGAAAAATGAATAAAAGCTGCTACATAACTGAGTGAAGGGCCTAATTCAAGGAATAACTACTCTAAGAAGAAATAAGAAATAAAGGGTAAAACTGCAATTTTACCAATGTAATACATCAACGGGATTTCTCAGGGGCTAAACATAAGTTAAATGTCTTAACAAGATAAAAAGTGGGTTGGTTCAATCAGAAAAGAGTTAATGTGCAATCTGGGAATTAAATAACTTCTTGTAACCCTAAAACAGACCTACTTAATCTAATAAGGTTCTAGATAGGATAAAATTCAACTAAACCCTCTAAAATTCATATAAAAATATCCCCTAGGGTTTAGAACCGATTTTGACCTAAGTAGGGGTCCTAGTTAGATATTTGCCCTAAATTGGGTTTTTGTGTAAAATGTTCAGTCAAACTTCAGCATTGGATTCCTTAGGTCAGAATTAGGTTTATACCAAAATTTGTACCTATGGGGAGTTTACCTTGACCTACTTTGCAAAGCAGTCCAACCTAATTACTTTTAGACCCCTTTCTTTTGAAAACCTTGCAGACACACCCCTAGCTTCGTCGCCATTCTTTGCAATTAGGTCCCTCTGCCATTAGAGTGGAGGAGTCCTACTCCGACGAGGATTCAAGGGGGAAGTTCTCCCTGATTCCTTAGAGATTCCCTCTCAAATTTGAAAGGGAGATTCTCTGAGGAATTCCTGATCGTATGAATGCAATTTCAAGACTTGATTCCCACCCAATCTCTCATGCGAACGCACGAGAGATTTGGGTATCTGGCACATTGCATCTCTGGTGAGGATAGCCATGCTTGGAAGCTTGTCTTCAAAGCATAAGGCCCTCTGCCAGAGACCATAAAAGACACCCCAGCCTTGGCCATCCATCCTCAACTTCATCTCTTCTCCTCTGGCCAGGCATCCAGCAAGCTTCGGCGACGTACTCCTCCCTCTTCGCATCGCTCTGCCACAATACCAGTGGTAGAGACATGTCCGCCTCCTTCATCCGCGTCGCGCCATACCTACACACGAGACAAATACCCCCTCGTCGTCGCCATCACCCCTCTACTAGATCATCATCTCCGACGGTGGCAGGTACATGCCAGCCACCATCCTCTCTCCTTTCATCCATAAACTAGGTTAGATACTTTCCCCTTCATCTCCTCTCTATTTTCCCTCTCTCTATTTCTGTTTCAACCCCTCGACTACCACAGACCACCACCATCTTCTCCACCTCCGGTAGACCACCGGCGAAGGTGCATCCATCATTCCACACACCCACACACCTCACCAAACACCTCAGAATCACAGCCACCATCCACTGATCACTTCCCCCATCTCCATCGATCGCCACGACCTCTGTTCATTCCCCCTGAATAGACCCATCACCAAGGCCATAGACTGACCTGAGCACACACGCCTAGGCAGCCCCGTGCCACACCACCCACCGAGTCACCTTCGCCATGTCAAGGTGAAGCTTCCTATGAGATTGAATGAGGCCGCAAGGCTGTGTTACTTGATAGCAGGATCGAACCTCCACCGCCATTAGTGCCGGCTTGAAGAAGTAAGCAACCTTCGCTCCGGGCTGCAGTGCTCCAGGTTCCCAGGTCCACACGATGCGGATTCACCTCACGCATGCATTTAGCCAAGTAATTGGCTTTGCGAGGCATTGTAGCTGCAGCAATCAAGGAAGACCCATGCGGGCGCGCACAACTGAAGTATGTGTGACTTTTAGTCCCACCTCAGAAAGTTTGGAGGAGGCGAACTGGTATAAATTATTTTTGTGTTTTAGGCTCTTTGCCTCCGAACACTGGGTGAGGTCCCCTCGCCCACACACTCACCTCGTCCGTGCCCACGCTACGCAGACCTCGCTGCCTAACCCGATTACCCAACACTCCTCGCGCACCACCCAAGCCGGTGTGCCTGGACCCAGGCGCACTGACCCAACTCATTTACCCGAATGGCTCTAGGAGAGCGAGCCTAAGAGAAAAAAGAGAGAGAGAGTTCGCAGGGGTGGCTAAGGGTAGGTTTTGGACTTGCGTGTAGGGAAAGGAAGAAGGAAGAGGAAGCTGAAGAAGGAAAAGCTAAGGGTAGGAGGAGCCGGAGAGGAAGTTGAGGATTTAAAGGAAAAGTTGAAGAAAGAAACAGGAGCTGAGGGCTAAAAGAAAAAGAAGCTGCAGAGAAGAAGGAGAAGAAAGAAGCCAAGAAGAATAGAAAGAGTTGAAGAAAAACATTTTTTAGACCTTTAAAGTCTAACTCTTCCCAAGTTCTCTTTTATGCTACCTTTCAGTATTCATAAACTCTTGCTTTATATCTTGAACTAGATTTTGAATAATTTTATGTGTTCAAATTGCCTCTATTATTGAGATTAGTATATGAATTCGATTTGCTCCCTGTGTTCGACCACAGACGTAACATTCAAGTAATAAAATTTATTTGTTTTCAAGGCGATTTCAACTATACTATGGCACAGTATTTATTTTATATACCTGATGTCGCCCCTGTAAACATTTTGGCATCGTTGCTGGGGAGCAACATGCAATTCATCACTACTCTCTGCATTATTTTTTATTATATTTGAGCACTAACTTGCCTTATTTGTTTTTCTCTGATTTTTGTGAGGTATTTTACGAGAAGATCTCCTACACAAATCAGCCATTCAGGGCAGGGAACTTCTCTCTTCTTCAATAAGTCCATCTCCTAATCCTCGGAAGACGAAAGGAAGCAATTACAGTAAGAATCAACTACCTCCTTTCTATAGTAATTATCATTTGTAGGCAAAGTCTCTCGATTTTGCAAAAATTTTTTCACATCTTATTGAAGTTGAAGCGATTTTAGATCCTGCCCCACAAGTTCTTGTGCCTATTAAAGATCATGCTTAATTTTTGAATCTCTGCAGACTACACACTTCTTATTTGAAAGTCCAAAGAGAACTTCTGAAAGTTAAAGAGGATTGGAAATAGAACCAAATTAGGGTTTCTACAGTAGGGTATTGGAGTTCTAGTTCACACCTGCTTGCATAAAAGGAAACAAATCCACCCGCACTGGTGTGCTACCCAAGCCCTTGATTTAAAGGATCCAAGCAAGACAAACCCTAAAATTGAGCTCTAAAATCACTTGAACCTTAAAAAAAACCTTAGACCTAATAACCTGGGAGTCAAATCAGGGTGTAGGTCTTGACCTAGAATCATTCTGCTAACTTTAGGACAGGTCAGGTGAAGTTGACCCCTTGTTGGGTCAACCAACCTTCAAATTTGATCACAAAACCAAAACATCTAAAATTCAAGTGGAACCCTAAGCACCTGTGATTTGAAATAAAAGTGGTAGACTTAAGAGGTCAAGGTCCCCATTCTGGTCTACCTGGAATCTCAATGATAAGAGAGATTGGGTGGGGGAAACCCTATAACCCATGGGGATGCTCTACCGTGTAGGGGTCTTTGCGGGACTCTCCCTCTCTGGCTGCCCAGGTAATTCTCAGGTGGACGACTTTCTGATCCAGGGGTATCATCTGCCCCAAACCTCCATAGTCATCCAAACATCTTTCGGTGCCTTGATCTGGTCAAAAACACCTCCAGTCCCTCATCTCTTCTCCTTAGAGCACACACATAGACTTTCAGTGGGATTCTCTAGTCAGATCTAATCACTTGATAACTTGATTCTACATTTTGATTCCATCATCTGATCCAAATATGCAGCCTAATTGCTTAGGATTACCATTCAAGAAACCTGAATCACAGAGATCCATGAGAGATAGGATGATTGAGGATGCCCTTGAATTCTATGGAATTGAATATGAAACCCCAACACCAGTAGAAGACATTCAGGTTAGTGTACCAACAACAACTTTCATCATAAACTGTGCCCAAGTACTATTGACAGAAGCCACAAAAGGGTTAACCCAAGACATTCTCATCACAGGGTACATTGATATAGAACAATTGCACAATTTTGAATACCTTCAATGCATGACAAATCCTATACTATGGGAACAACACCAAGATGTCCTTGAGAAATGGGAAGAGATGATGAGATTATTGAAAAAAGTTATCGATCAGCAATACCTTTATACACCCCAAATAGATGATGAACCATCTTGGAATAATATTGAGGATCTATCCAATTTCCCAAATCCTGGGTTTAACGCACAGGGTTGTTATGAATTCCCAACCCAGATGGAATACAACATAGGTTGGGAAATTCTAATTATAGGAAAATACAATTTTGAGCCAGCCATAGAATTCCAAGACTCCTGCAATAATGAGATTAGAACTGAACTGCTCGAGGGTGTAAATCCTGCCCCTTATTCTAATAAGGTGACCCTCGACGGTAACTCTGGCCTACATTCTAGAGATTCAACCTACAGCCTCAACCTAGAATCTGGATCTGAAACTTATTGGAAAGATTACGAGGCCCCATATGTCGAAGATCAAAATTTTAATGAAGAATATGATTTTGGGACTCTATTTGATGAATATCCCTCTCCAACATCCTTAGATATTCAAATCGATTTTTCGGAAGTCATGCCAATCTATGATACAAAAATCGAGGAGTTGGAAGAGTGGGGTTTTAATTGGGTCTTTCGTACAAACCTAAAACTTGAGCCTAGACCAAATAAGGACACCTCTTTGAGCTCAGAATTTACATATAGGCTAGACCCAAGTCAGGCTGCTAAGTCTATATCGTATGATTTATTCTGTGGTGGAACTCATGATCTCGAATCTCATTCAGAACTTGATTTTCACAATATCTCCGACAATTTCCAATCTTACCATGATTTCGGAGAAACTCTGCTTCCTGAATACAACGAGCCAATCTTCGACCTCAGCTCACATGATTCATTCTCCAACTCCGACTCTAAGGTCCCAGTTCCCGAGATCACCAATTTTAGCTTAGGTTCCAATGAGATGGAATCATTTCCTTTTGTTCCAAAACTAGAAAATGCCAAGAGTGACTGCAACCCAAAGTTTGAATCTTTTCTCGACTCAAATTTCCATCATCCTATAGACACTCTTTAGGCATTCACTTTTGACTTTGAAAGCTACTACGAGGACTCTCTCAATGAAACCACCAGTAACTCCTTTTTAGAAGAGCCCTCATACACAATTCTCATTGAAGCCACCTCTTCCACACATATAAAACCCATCCAAACATGTTTTCAACCCCGACCCGCAACCAAACTCAATTTCTATTCTGATTCCCCTCTTACTAAGCCAATTGTAGATGATTCAACTCCACACATATACCAGGTATCAAACATTGATCATACTGAAAACCATTATCCATCATTCTCTGATCACCCTTGTATGGTTTCCACACCATTCACTGATTATTTTACTGATCCCTACTCTGATCTGGCTGATTCAACTTAGCCAAAACCTGAATTTACACTTCCACATCCATCCGAGCTCCATAGCATATGGTGGGTTCCACATCTCTGGATCTACATTTCTCAACCCACCAGATTAATAGGGTTTGGGCTGCATCATCAGCCTATTGATCTGAACAAGCACCTAGTTAGACCAACCAGGCTCTTATTCAAGGTGCTTGTTCTACAAAACTTTGCTGATTTGACCACTCCCTCTCCGTACCATTTCCTACTCGGTTGAAGGCATTGAATTTAGCGCTTAACAGGAGGCAACCCATCATTCCAAAAACCTGAGATCCATCTGATTATTCGTTTGTACTCCACGTCTATTGCACCCCGAGTTCAGCCTTAGAACAGTCAATCCCACCTCTAGTACATGTACCAGAGCTTGAAATCGTTTGCATCAATCATTCCTGACCCATCCGCCCACTCGATAAAATCCTGTTCGAAGTCCCTAAACCCAATACTATTTCACACCCTTCGTTTACAATGAGGACATTGCAAAACTTAGGCATGGGGGGTGGTAAAGTGCAAACATACAGAAATCAAGAAAAGTCGAAGGATTATCACAAAAATTCACAAATGTCAAAAATACCAAAAAAATAGAAAATTATGAAAAAGAACAAAAAAATTGGAGGGAAGAAAATTTTGAAGCCATATAAACATGAGGAGGAGAAGAGCAAAATGCCAAAAAGGAGCATAAAATGAAAAAGAAAAAGAGATAGTCATTAGTAAGAAATTAAGGGATTAACCGAAGTTCTAGACCACATCAAGGAAAAGAGAAAAATAGGTAAAAAGTGCTCATGAGACACAAAAAGAGATTAGTAGGAATGCTGATCTTAGGCCTTTTGGGCTAGACTCTAAGGCTTAAAAATTAAAGTATCCACTAAGATCTGGATAATCCTCAAGAGGTTGGGGAAAATGCGAAGCTTAAGTATTAGGTCTAAGGCTTAGAGAGTATTCGACCTCATTAACTGACCTTTGGTTCGCGAGACTTGGTAACCTAAGCACCCCAATCCACACAAAGTCTGGTTCAGTGCATATAACTATCAAAATCACTCAAAAGCATTTAAATGTTCTGAAAAATGTTGATTAGGAGCGGCCGATCAACACAAGTTGATTTGGACGAGTTCTCAGCATGGAGAGGCGGGAAATTCCCCTCGAAGATGTGTAACAACATATTGTCTCCTCGATGCTTGTCTCCTGGGATATTTACATATCCTACTGGGGCACGTAAGCACTCTACTGGTTCAGATGCCATGGCCGGCATTATCATGAAATGTCGATTGCTAGAGTCTAGACTTGGCTACAGAATGCCATGGGCGGGATTATCTCCAAATCTCGAAAGCAAGGGTTCTAGGGGGCTGCCATGGGCGGTGCTATCACGAAGCATTGATTGCCAGGGACCTTTGAGGATTGATGATGGGGACGAGGAATCCAATCTAGACCATGTTGAGAAGCCAATCCGAAGCTAGAAATAAAAAGAAAAGATAGAGAAAACTCTCCAAATAAATAAATCCTCTGTCACTCTCTTAGAAAAAAATGCACTGCAAATTGAACCAAGGCTAAAATATGTCTCAAGCATGGGTGCTTGAACCGCGGAATCCAACAAACCTTAGGATAGTTCCTACGGGCCTTAAAAACCTTCGTGGAGGATCGAGGCTAGAGCTAGTCAGGTAAGGATCTTGGTTGGTACTTGAGTACCTCTAGGCCTATTGTTGGCATTCTAACCTAATCAAAAAGCAAAAGACAAAAGAAAAAAGAACTCATCATGAATTATTAAAGAAATTCATGGACTAGAACAGAAGTTAAAACCTTGAAATTTTGCTAAGGGACTAGCAAAAGCTTGGCATGGAGGTATGATGGAAACACCATCATGAGCCCTAACTAGCTCATTTTGACACAGAAAAGAGAACAAAAGCTCTTACTTAACTGAGTGAAGGGACTAATTCAAGGAATAATTATTCAAAGAAGAAAATAACAAACAAAGGGTAAAGCTGCAATTTTACCATTGCAGTGCATCAACGGGATTTATTAGGGGCTAAACATAGGTCAAATGGTCTTAACAAGATAAAAAGTTGGTTGGTTCAATCAGAAAAGGGTTAATGTGCAATCTGGGAATTAAATGACATCTTGTAACCCTAAAACAGACCCACTTAATCTAACAAGATTATGATCAGGATAAAATTCAACTAAACCATCTAAAATTCATGGAAAAATATCCCCTAGGGTTTAGAACCTTCAATTTGGCCTTTGGAACCTATTTTGACCTAAATAAGGGTCCTAGTCAGATATTTACCCTAAAATAGGTTTTTGTGTAAAATGTCCAGTCAAATGTGGTAAAACCTAAATTCCAACTTCAGCATTGGATTTCTTAGGTCAAAATTAGGTTTATTCCAAAATTTGGTCCTAAGGGGACTTTACCTTGACCTACTTTGCAAAGCAGTCCAACCCAATTACATTTAGACCCCTAGCTTTTGAAAACCTTGTAGAGACCCCTGTAGCTTCCTCGCCATTCTTTGCAATTAGGTCCCTCTGCCATTACAGTGGAGGAGTCCTACTCTGGTGAGGATTCAAGGGGGAAGTTCTCCTGGATTCCTTAGAGATTCCCTCTCAAATTTGAAAGGGAGATTCTCTGAGGAATTCCCGATCATATGAACGCAATTTCAAGACCAGATTCACACCCAATCTCTGATGCGAACGCATGAGAGATTTGGGTATCTCGCACATTCCATCTTTAGTGAGGATACCCGTGCTTGGAAGCTTGTCTTCCAAGCATAAGGCCCACCGCCAGAGACTATAAAAGACACCCCAGCCGCAACCGTCCATCCTCAGCTTGGTTTGGCTGGAGAACAACCATCAACTTCGTCTCTTCTCTTTCGGCTAAGCATCTAGCAAGCTCCGGTGACCTACTCCCTCTTCGCGTCACTCTGCCACAATACTAGTGGCAGAGACATCTTTGTCTCCTTCATTTGCGTCGTGCCATACCTGCGCATGCGCCAAATACCCCCTCGTTGTCACCATCACCCCTCTACTGGATCATCATCTCCAGCCGCGGCGGGTATGCACCAGCTGCCATCCTCTCTCCTTTCATCCTTAAACTAAGTTAGATACTTTCCCCTTCGTCTCCTTTCCATTTTCCTTCTTTCTATTTCTGTTTCAACCCCTCGATCGCCGCAGACCACCACCATCTTCTCTCACCTCCGGCAGATCACTGGTGATGGCGCATCCAACATTCCACACACCCACACACCTCGCCAAACCCCTCAGAAGCACTGCCACAATCTACTGATCACTTCCTCCATCTCCATCGACCGCCATGACCTCCGTTCATTCCCCAAAAATAGACCCATCACCACTGCCACAGACTGACCTAGGCATCATGCCTAGGTTGCCCCGTGCCACGCCACCCACCGAGTCACCTTCACCATGTCATCGAGGAGCTTCCTGTGTGATTTAATGTGGTCTCAAGGCTGTGTTGCTTGGTAGCAGGATCGGACCTCCGCCGTCATTAGCGCCGGCTTGTGGAAGCAAGCAACCTTCGCTCTAGGCTATCGCGCTCTAGGCTCCCAAGTCCAGGCGATGTGGATTCACTTCATGCATGCATTTAGCCAAGTAATTGGCTTTGCGAGGCATTGCAACAGTAGCAATCAAGGAAGACACCTGTGTGCGCGCAAAAGCAAAGCGGGTGGGACTTTTAGTCCCACCTCGAAAAGTTTAGAGGAGGCGAAGCGATATAAATTATTTTTGTGTTTTAGGCTCCTTGCCTTTGAGCATGAGGTGAGGTGCCCTCACCCACACACTCGCCTCGTTCGTGTCGACACTACACGGACTTGGCTGCCTGACCTGATTACCCAGCACTCCTCGCGCACCACCCACGCTGGTGCGCCTGGACCCGGGCGTGCTGGCCTGACTCGTTTACTCGAATGGCTATGGGAGAGCGAGCCTAAGAGAAAAAAGAGAGAGGGTTTGTGGGGGTGGGTAGGGGTAGGTTTCACACTTGTGTGCAAGGAAAGGAAGAAGGAAGAGGAAGCTGAAGATGGAAAAGCTAAGGGTAAGAGGAGCCACAGAGGAAGCTAAGGATCTAAAGACAAAGTTGAAGAAAGAAGAAGGAGCTGAGGGCTAAAAGTAGAAGCTGCAGAGAAGAAGAAGAAGAAGGAAGCCAAGAAGAACAGAGAGAGAAGAAGAAAAACATTTTTTAGACCTTTAGAGTCAAACTCTTCCCAATTTCTCTTTTATGCTACCTTTCAGGATTCATAAATTCTTGCTTTATATCTTGAACTAGATTTTGAGTAATTTTATGTGTTCAAATTGCCTCTATTATTGAGATTAGTATATGAATTCCATTTGCTCCCTGTGTTCTACCTCGGACGTAACATTCGAGTAATAAAATTTATTTGTTTTCAAGGTGATTTCAACTACACTACGACGCAACATTTATTTTTTAAACAACCGACATTTCCCTCTGTTAACACCTGATATGCAGGATCTCGTAAATAAGGAGAAGATGCATCCCGAGTGAGTAGATTAACTCAAGTAGGAGGGGCTCGGGGTGCATAGGAGGGTCTTGGAATAGTAGAGTTTTGGTCAGATTGGCCCTGACTAATTTGATCAATCTTTTTCTCGATCAGGTTTATTCTATCCAGCTACTTGACAATGATATCCACGTCAGTTCGAATAGACTTGGTGTGAGCCTCATGGACACCAACACACTATTGACCAAGCCGCTGGAACTGGTTCATGGACGCGACATTCATCGAGTTCTCCACCAAAGATTTGAACAACTCAAATGCACTATTCTTATCTTTCGCGAGGAAATTCTCGCCACTAGATGCATCTGCCAGATACCGATGTGTGTCATCCAGCCGATGGTAAAAGATCTAAGGTAGGTGCCATCTGGGTATACCATGGTGCGGGCATTTCCGTAGAAGGTCGTGAAATTGGTCCCAGACATCATGCGACTTCTCCCTAGCTCGTGATCGCACGCCTCACCGCGTTTGTTCGACCGATTAGGAAGAACTTTTGCAGGAATTCACGTCATAATTCCAGCCAGGTTCAAATTGGCTACCTAATGGTCTTGAACCAGTGTGAAGCTTTGTCCCTCAGAGAAAATGGGAAAAGCTTCATTAGAATGATCCCAAGATCAATTTTCCTGGGTCAAATCGTTTCTGCGAGTTGACTCAGGTCCTCTAAGTGCTGGAACGGATCTTCACATGAGTTTCCATAAAAATTACTGCTGATCAAACCGATCACATTAGACTTGAGAACAAACGTGTCTTTGCCTACGGGAATTCTGACTAAGGGTGTGATGATCGGTGCAGCTGGATCATAGAAGTCTCGAAGTTATTCTCCTCACGGTGGATGCTGCATTCTATCAAGCGTCATCAAAATGCGGTCCATGCTCTGCTGATGTCGCTCCTCATATTCAACAACCCAGGCCTCCAGACGAGCCATCGGTTCCAGATTACCGGCATCCTAACCCGATCTAGGTCCAGGATTAGCCGTTGCAGCTAAGGGAGTAGAAGAAGTGGGGGGAGAAGATGGCCCTGGCGAGGTGACTCGCCTCCTTGGGAGTGGCTCCCAAGGTCCAACCAGTTGAGGTCTAAGTGACCTCCTTCCTTGCATACACCACCCAACCCCTGGGTTGGTGTAGCCAAGCCAGACAAGGCTTAGGTGCTGTCAATCAGATGGTCCTTATGATCGGGTGACAAGATTTTTCATTCTAAGTTTGAATTCCTAAAGAAAAATTCATCGTACAACTGACTGAAAGTGATTCTTGCCTCTTAAGCTAACCCAGCCACGAGGTTTCGCAAGAGAGGTTGAAAGCACCCAGTAGTATGACAATGAATCCAAGTTGATTTCGTGTTTCAAAATTGATTTTAGCCCATTTTTCTTCAGTTGGGGTTTGTGGTGAGTGGCCCACAAGGTGGCCAAGCTCACTGGCTAAGCACTAGACTTGACTATGTCTAAGTTAGCCCAAATGTGGTCTCTATATTATAACCCAAAAGGTGTAGCGTAGGGTTCATGCAATTCTAGGATTTTTTTTTTGTTTTGTTCTTCAGCAGACCGCAAAAATAAAAATGGTTCTCTAAACTGAAGTTTTTTTCGGGGCCCTACTAGGAGGGGGTGACGTAATAATTACGGAAATAAAATAAACAAACTCCACAAAAAGTCAATCACACAAAGTACACAAGAATTTATAGGTGGAAACCCAAACCGGGTGAAAACCACCACCTAACCCTCTCGAGTTAGGATTTTTCGATAAACCAAGTTGATCAAAATCCACTAAACCGAATCACTTTAAACGAGGGTGATTCAACCTCAATACAACCATGCTACTTAAACGAGGGTAGCGTACCTCAACCCCTTCTTTCCACGAGAAGGATTTTGCCTCGCAAAGGAGACGGGAATTCGCAAAGCGAATACCCAACCAAATAACAAAGATAAAATAAACAAGTAATCCTATAGAGCCAACAAAGTAATTTTGAACCTAGGTTCTATAGGAATTAGGAAACTCCCCTTTGCAAGGAGTATGTCGAGTTGATGACGCGGTGCGTGTGCCACGCGATGGTGCAACGTCGCTCTCGTAAACAACGGTGGGAAAGCGGGTGCGCGAAGCTTGATGCTCTCAAGAGAATGGAGCTTGAGCTTGGAGAGCAAGAGCTAGCTAGGACACAAGAGAGTGGAACTATGTTGCTTAAGTGTGTCTTGTGTTTCTCTTAGTGTGTCTTGGTTTGTATTTATGTTGCAAAGGTTCCCCTCTATTTATAGAGGCCCTAGGAAGGCTTTGGAAGGCTTAGGAAAGGTTCTATGGTCATTGGGAACAAAGCCCAAGAGAATCAGCCCGAAATCAGGAACAATCATTGTTCTGACAGGCTTATCAGACGTCTAATTATGGCATCAGACGTCTGGAACTTCACTTTAAGACGTCTGATTTCAAGGTCAGACGTCTGATTTTGGGCGGGTCTCTTCCTGACTTGGATCAAATCTAAACAGGGTTCTAGTGGAAGTCCATCAGACGACATATAGGACGTCTGGCACTATGTCTGGACGTCTGGAAACCTACTTTTACTGTGGGAATGGATTTTCCAAACGTTGCAACGGCTAGAAAATCTCGGAGAAGAGATTTTGGGTTAGCCGAGGCCAAACAGTCATTTATCAGACGTCTGGAAAGGCCTAAGGACGTCTGATAAGGCTCTAACGGTCATAACCTTGAGTGTTTGCTAAGCCAGCCAACGGTCCACTAATTGGACGTCTGGCAAAGTCATCAGACATCTCGTAAGACGTCTGGTATAAGGTCAGGACGTCTGATTTCATCAGACAGAACTAGCTATGTCCAGCCTAACAGTTATCAGACGTCTGAAACAACAGTCAGACGTCTTAAAATACTTTATCAGACGTCTGATTTGGGAATTAGACGTCTGGAAACTCTGTTTGAACCCTATATTGGTTTTCTAAGTTCTCTACAGAAAACCTACGTATCCTAGGGTTGTGCGGGTGTTCCTAGGACTACTGTTAGGGTACTTTGAGGCTCTTTAACATAATTTTCTAAGGGAATAAAGTGCAACAAAAGAAACGAAAAATAAACAAGTACAAAAGAAGGAAATCTATCCTATTCTTCATTTCCTTCCATCTTCAATCTATCGCTCCTCGCGAATCTCCTCTGTTTTCCATCAAGCTCATCCAATCCATCCTGGATGCGAGCTCGAACTCCGTCTAATCACGTATCCATTTGCGATTGACCTGAAATCTAGGACTCAAAGTGCAAATGTTAAATGACACGTGTTTTGTTATCATCAAAACAAATGATCGTGGTGCTCTAGCACCAACATAAACAACATTGGAATCCAATAAAGTTGAAATTTGGTGAGTCGATTCCTTTTTCAATTATCTTCTCAAAGAATTTTTTTTGTAATTTTTATTATTTCAGCTGAATTTATAGAGATTTTTAAATGTCAAGGGGTCAGATTTGGAATTTTGAACCCTAGTCGATTTTTCAAATTGAAATAGTATCAAATGACTTTCAAAAATTCAGCAAAAATATTGAAATTAAAGCCAATGCGGTCAACTTTCAGACCCCACCACTTTTAGTCAAAATAGATTCACGGATTGCTTGAAATTGCTTTTGAAATTTTGAAAAAATCTCAAATCTGGGCCAGTATGACCCCCTTGCACTTTACGAATTTTGAAAAATTTTATTCTTGGAATTTTTTCAAATGAATGGTGCTATTTGAAAGATGGTTTAAAAATGAAGGTCGAACCCGAATTTAGAATTTTTCGCTCTTTAATTTTTTGGTAATTGAATTTTTAAAACATACTTTGAAATCTGGCTGAAAATTAGAAAATGGTGGAAAAGCTTTCAAAAGGTGTTTAAGTTTAAAATTCAAACTTTCCACCAAAAAAAAATTTCTTTTTTCAAGAAAAAATTTGAAAAATTTTATTTTTTCAAAAAGGATTTTTTTCAAAGGATTTTCAATTTTTTCTTTTTTTGCTTTTTCAAAACTAACCTAGGATTCAAAAAGAAACCTAATCCAACTAACTAGATTTTTTTTTAATTTTTTCTTTTTTTAATGAAAATAAATAGGCCATTTTTTCTTATTTTTTTCAAATGAAATTGCTGGAAGGAAATCTAACCTAGGGTTCAAAAGAAAACTAAAGTAAGGAAGATATGATGTGCACCTGGAATTTTTTCCGCACTCGTGTGCATTGATCCCATTCTTTTCCGATTTTTCCTACACATTAAAAGACAATCAAAGGAAGATTTATCAGTGATAATTCAAGAGATCAGAATAAAAAATGTCGTTGCCTCCCCGGCAATGGCTCCATTTGACAAACCCCACTATCGCGCATTTTGAAATCATCAAAAATCATAGTATAGTCGTGCTAAAATGCTCGTCAAAAAATAATTTTGTAAAGATAACAAGGCTTGAGTCCCGGTCCTTCATCTTTGGGAGGAGTTTATGTAAATCTGAAATCGATCTTTTTCGCTCAACTTATTTAAAATCGCACGCCGATTTCTAATTGTCGGATCAATGTTTGGCCACTTTCATTATGAACCCTAATTACGTGCGCATGTGTTAGATAGATGACAAATGTGAAAGTGTGATTTTCAGTACACATGATTCTAGTTATGTGGTGGTTGTTTACGGAAAATGTGCTAATAGTGAGATCCTCAATATTTTCAGCTACCGACATGCTAGTTGAATTAGATAATTATTAAAAGCATGCAACTTTAATCACACAAAATATATTGTAATAAGCTTATGGTGATTCTCAAAACATAGACATATATATATAGAAAATGATCTTTCATTAATTCATCACAGTGTTTGCAACATGAAACTCGTGGAAAGCTTATTGAGGAAAGCTTGAAAACATCAATCTAGCTAACAGAAAATGATCACATACAGGAATCTATGGGAGGATTTTGTAAGCATCATTATGGGAGAATAAAGAGCTATACTATTAAGCAGTAATAAAAGCATGTAAACTATGAAGAACTAAGCTACCAATCTAGCAGAAATAAGGGCATTAGGAGGTGGGCTCCGATGGCCTTTGAGTTGGTTGAGAGGAGAGGCGGCCAATGGTGCTTAGGATGGCCCTTGGAGAGAGGTTGGCAAGGTGATCCAGCATCTTAGCATGGAGATGGTAGTGACCATGGTGTAGCAACTTGTGGAGGTGGAGTGGAGGTGAATGTAGCTAACCTAGATGGAATCACGAGTGAATGAAGCCAAGAATTGTATGGGTGCAAATGGCCAACCCTTAGGTCTTCTTATAGACCTAAGGGAGACTCTCTAGAGAACTGTGGAACTCTCTAGAGATAGCTCCAAGAGTTGTCGGCCAAAGAAAGAGAGAGGTGGTTTTTAGATCACCATTTGTGGATCTCCAATTTGAATGGCTCTTGGTTGCCAATTTTAGCAACCAATAGTGGTGCCACCATGAAGAGGGTTCTAGAGAACTCTAGATGGGTGTGTGTGTGTGGCTGTGCCCTATGTGGCTAAATGGTCTAGGTTAGGTCCTATGGGGTTTGGGTTGGTGTAGGTCTGAAATTAGGGTTACAAACCCTAATTGCTAAGGAGAAAATGAAATTAAACTTAAAACAAGTTTAATTGAATGATTGTGAACCTAATTGAGAGTGAAATAACTCAATTAGGTTGGGCTTAGGTCAATTGGACTCTCACTGAGTCCAATTGGACTTGTAAGGGTTGAGATCTGAGCTTAATTGGACCCTATGAGTCCAATTGACTATGATCTAAGTCAATTAGGTTTAGTAAGGACCTAATTAGGTCCTTAAGGAGGTCTAGAGGTGAAGTACTATGGTTGGGGTACCTTAATTTAGGTTCCTAGGGGATTAGAGTTGGGTTTAGGGAGCTAGAGATCCAAGATCAAGGCTTGAATCTCAAAACAGGAACTGGAGAGCAGTTCCAGATGTCCAATACAAGTATCAGATGACTTATACTCAAAAACCAGAAGTCCAGACTTCAATTCTGGATGTCTACTCATAGTCAGGAAGGATTCTAGGTTTTGTCTTGGGTATTCTGCAGAAATTGGACATCTGGCCAAGTGCCTGGACGTCCATTAATACTGTAGAAGTGGGTTTAAGGTGTGTGGAAGTTGGCTAAGGGTTCTAGACATCCTATAACTTATCTGGACATCAATAAAGAGGTTGGAATTAGGATTTTAAGGTTGCCTAGGGCATGGTGACCTAATCTAAGGGTGGCTAAGGCTTGGGGAAGCTTCTAGGCTGTCCTAGGGCTAGGATGGTCCTAAGTTCTTCATATTTTATTACTTTATTCCTACTTAATAGAATAGCATGCCTTAACTCCCTTTCATTATTATCTATTACATCTAATCTAGGTCTTCCACTCCAGCTCTGCTACAACACCAGTTATTCCAATTTCAGATCCAGCTTCAGATCTACCATCTGGTAAGCTTATTACCTGCAATTGTCATAGTGCACCTAATCAGTACATTATAGCATTATTTTATGCATAGCTAAAAGAAAGCAGTAAAGATGCAAATAATGCTTATGCATGCATGAATTAACCTAACTTATGCTAAGTCCTAGCCTAATTTAGGTCAATTAAGACCTATGATTATGTGCAATCAGCTACGTGGTGAAGGCGGGCTCTTAGCCATTGAATTTTCATCCAACGGCTTAGATCACTTGTTGGGTGGCCATTGGAAGTATGGTGGGTGACCTTAGGCGCTCCTGATGGTGCCACGTGGCACCATCTAGACCATCCAAACTTTGGTTGCAGAGAATGCCACGATGCTTGGATCGAGATGATTTCTACGTTGTCGGATTGCGATCGTCTCTCCGGATCCATCCGTACGGTCGAATTTTCATCGAAAGTTCATAAGGATGTCGCATTGTCTCCTGGCCATATAAAATGATGGAATTAATATACAAAACATACAACTATCCTAAATACAATGCAATGGATGTTTATATAATATATATCATGGTGTGCAATGCTAGGCCTAGGAACTATCGTAAATAGGCATTTTATGATGAATTTATGCTTGCTTATCATACCCCCATGCTTACCTTTTCCTAGTCCTTAGCAAAATTAGCGTAAATGCTATTTATAAAAGTAGAATTAGGATTTGATCTCTTAGGCATAATTTGTTGGTTCTTTTAGGAACTTTCACCCTACGACCTAGTTACAAAGACTCAACAGTGCCCGGGTGTCTACCAGAATGTAAACCGTCCAAGCCCTTGCCTTATTTGAAAAGAGAAGATACACAAAATTTTTTTCTTGTTTTTCTTTTTTTCTAATTTCTTCTTTTTTGTACTTTTGGAGATTGAGAGTTTCGGGATAACTTTTTACTGCTACCCGACCCACCCAAGACTTGAAAAGGACTCTAAAGCTAAGCATCTAGTGGAAAGAGTGAAAGACTCACTAGGCAGCTGTTAAAATGGACTTCGGGTTTCTAGGACCCTAGGTGACCTTACATAGAGGTTTATCTTTTTGAAGGGTAGCTTTCTCCCTACTTCTTTAATTTATGGGGTCAACACAAGAGCGAACCTAGTGTATATCTCCCTGGTTTCTTCTACTTCCCTGCTTCTTCCATAAGTGTTTTGGGAATTTATTGTGCATTTTTGTGAGCTGGGCTTTGAACAAACGGCCAATAGGTTGTTACCCACGACAACTTGTCAACCATCCTTGTGCAGTGAAGTGTGGTTTTATTTGTTTATTATTATTATTATTTTCTCCTTCTTCTATCTTTTTCTTTTCCTTTTTTCCCCTTTTTCTTTTTTTTTCTTCAAGTTGGTGGCTTCCCTAATCTAAGATTTACCTAAAGGCAGTACAATGAAAATGATCTTGTGGCTGGGCTCTAAACAACTGACCGATGAGCTGTTACCACCAACAACTTGCCAGCCATAGCACCCTAGATAGTTCATTAGCTGCCCAATTTTCGAAAAAACTGCCGAAAACTGAGTCAATGCAAAAAGGTGTTTAGATGCTTAGGCTTAAGGTCCTTTTAAATCAGAGGGCGGGTTGATAAGTCACATACTTATCATCCCAATTTATTTAACAAATTAGAGTGAATTTGAATTGGTGAGGACTCGAGACTAAGTCAACATTTGAGTTGACACCTAGGCTAATTAATCCCGAAGACCTGAAGAGTCTAAGTATTCAGGTCTCAAGTATCAATTCCTAAAGTTTGCAACTCCTAATGCCTAAGTTCTCGTCTCCTAATTCTTCTTTTTTTTAAACTAAAATAACAAGAAATTACTATTACAGCTAACAAAAAGGTTATAAAATATGTTCACCCCCCCTTGCTTGGCTAATGTATTGTCCTCATTGTTAAAAATGCAGGCATGTCGGAGAGTAGAAGTGGAAAAATAGCACCAAGTTTCCATGAGATGTAGGATGGTATATAATCCTAGCATCGAAACACTTGATTATCTCCTTGACCACTTCTTGCATATTCGGGTTTAGTCTCTTTTGCATCGTGCGAGAATGGCGGGATCCATCATCCATGAAAATACAATGATTACAATAAGATGGCTTAATCCCCATAAGGTCGTGGATGGTCCAACCAATTATCTCGTTGTTGTTCTTAAGGACCTTAATTAACCTCAATTCTTGCTCCTTAATCAAATCAGCACTAATAATCACAAGGGGCATGTTTGCAGGTCCTAAGAACTCATATTTCAAATTTTTGGCCAATGGTTTCAATTCAAGCTGAGGTGGGTTTAGAATAGAAGATAGGGAGGATGCTGATGAAGATTCATCAGGATGATCCAATGGAAGAGGCTTGGAATGAACAAAATCAACAACCTCTTTAGGATGCGCCAGGTCAACCACGGAGTGTTGTCGGTTGGGTTTGCTAAAACTGGTGGAGTCCTTTAGGGTATTGATTGTCATACAAGTCTGAAGATCCAGATCCTCGAGCTCCTCAATGAATCCACAGTCCTCAAATCCTCTTATCACCTTAAAAATATCTAGAGTTAGCTTCTTACCCCCAAAGGCAATCTCCATACTACCTCTTTCATAGTTTATGTTGGCCTTGGTGGTAGCTAGGAATGGACGCTTCAGAATGATGGGTGTGTTCCTCAAATCATTAGGTATATCCACGTCAAGGACGAGGAAATCTATGGGAAAATAGAAATCCTTGACCTTGACAATTACATACTCAATAATGCCTCTCGGTTTGCTGACCGAACGGTCTACTAATTGTAGCGTTACTGAGGTTGGCCTGAGTTAACCTAACCTGAACCTCTCATAAAGAGAAGTCAGGATTAGGTTGGTGGATGCACCTAGGTCCAATAGTGCACTATCAAAAGTGTATTCCCCAATGATGGATGAGATCAAGGTGGCACCAGGATCTTTCTTCTTTTGAGGAAGGTGATGCAAGATAACAAAACTTGCCTGCTCAGAGAGAATCACCTTCCTCGAAGTGGGTTCTCTCAGCTTACGATTTTGGGTACACAGTTCTTTTAAGAATTTAGCGTAAGCTGGGATGTGCCTAATAGCATTGAGAGGAATATTAATCTCTACGTTATTGAATAAATTTTGGAGCTCCTCATTGCTATCTATGGTTTTCTTCTTCTTGGTTTCCAATAGGGCCTTAGGGAATGGGATATGGGTGGTATTTTCAATTTCCAGTCCCTGGGCCTTATTATCTTCTTCAATCTCCATTCTCTCAAGCTCCCCAGGGTTTTCACTTTTAGAAGGTAATTCAGGGTTCTGGGTCTACTTCCAACTTCTCAAGGTGACGGAGTTTACAGAGGCATATGGGTTCAGGTCTTGAGGTGGGGTAGTAAAGATTGGAGGACCTTGGTTGGTCATATAACCTAAAGAAGAAGGAGATAAGGGACCCTGCTCAACCACCTGAGCATGTAAATGTGGGTCCCTTTGATTCCCGTACCCCTGGGCTCTATTGCCCTGATAATGCACATTGCGCAAGTTGGGTACGGGTTGGGATGGTAGAGATCCTAGTTGCCAGGTGTTAGCAATTAACCCAGATTGTAAGTTATCCAATGATGCCTTCATTTGCTGTATAAGGTAAAGAATGGACCCTTGCATCTCCACCATATGCCGGTTTAAATTAGCCTGCCATATAGATTGTTGGGCATTCCAAGATGGCTAAGTAACCGATCTCGGGGGCAACTGGGTGTATAGTTGACCTTGACCCATAGGTCTTTGAGATGCATAGTTGCTGGGGTCGAGTTTGGGTCTGCTGACCTTGACTTTTCCAAGAGAAGTTAGGGTGGTTCCTCCAACCTGAGTTATAAGTGTTGGAATACGGGTTGGATCTAACATTCTCCTATATTGCATACGCATCCTCATAGGATGAGGATGGAGAGAAGGAAGGATCAGAAAAACTAGGTTCAAAGGCCCCAATTTGGAAACCATAAGGTTCCGAGAAATCATTGCTCACAGGTTGAGCTAATTCAAGGTGGTTCACGATCTCCCCCCCCGTGGGAGCTCATGAGGAATGGAATCCCGAATTCTAGGATTGAGTAGGTGTAGAAGTGTTTCCCGAATTCCTAGACATCCATTCTTCCATACTCTTAGTAACCAAGTCCATTTTATCAAGCTTCTTACAAATCAACTCCATGTCAAATGAATGAGAATCTTGGATCTCATTAGCACTTGACCTGAGTTGCTGGGACCGGTTGAATGCATCCATGGAGGCATGATTAATATACTTCTCGCTCATTTCCTCAAATAGGCCGTATGCTCTATCTGCATCCTTGTTGAGGAAATTACCTCTGCAGGAGGCATCCACGTGATTACGGAGTTGTTCAACCAACCCATGATAGAAAACTTGCACGAGTTGCCATTTCTGCACCTCGTGGTGTGGACACTTCCTCAAAGTTCCTAGAATCACTCCTAGGCACCATGGAATGGTTCCCCCATCTACTGGGTGAAAGTGGTAATCGCCCATCGCAAGGCATTGGTTCTTCCGATATGGAAGAATTTCTTCAAGAAAGTCGACTTAAGAGCAACCCAAGTTTCTATCGGCCTTCCTATGGTCTGGTACCAATGTGCGGCTTCATCCCTGAGTGAGTGGGGGAAGAACCTCATGATCATTTGCTGTTCGTTCACATTCTTTGCTTTGGTGGTTTGAACTAAAGTGGTCAGATCCTCCAAGTGCTGGATGGGTCCTCCGAGTCAAGCCCATGAAAATGCTTAATCAAGCTTAAGACTTGGGGCTTAATTTCTATGTCCCCGGCGGGAATCATGACACTGGGACATTCCCCATAGTTTGAAGGATCATAAAAATCTTTCCAGGGTCAAGTGCCCTTACCATTCGTACATTGGAACCATTGCTACATCTGCTGCAATTCTTCCAACTGCCTATAAATCAGCTCCTACCGGTTCAGAGGTGAGGGAGGTGGTTGTTGATCAGCCAGGGGATCTGCTTGGCTAAAGCTCAACCTCCACCTCCGAGAATGGTCTAAAGGTCCTTCCAATCTAGGGTTCAATGACCTCCTTCCAAGCATACACTAGAAGGAAGTCGGAAGGACGTGGAAGAGAAAGGGCTCTACAACACAAAAATACAAGCCTGTCTTTAGGTGGGGTAGCCTAAAGGTCTACAGACTCTCAGAATCCATCCTAAGATTATAGACGATTTACTCTACTTAAGTCTAGGAATCCAACCAGTTAGAAGGAGGGACTAGGGAGAAGGTTCTTCCTTTGGCTTGCATCTCCAGTTCCTAGTGTACACCCTAGCCGCAGTCATTTGACTCTACTCCCCTAGCTAGACATCAGGATGACTAGTATAAGCAAGTAATCATGAACAATCTCAATCTAGATCCTGATGAGCGAACCAATCCTTAGGGCCAACGTCTAATCAATTTTATTTAGGCTTAGGACAATGGTGCTTCCAGAATGTGATGGGCCTTAATGGATTGTGCCCTTAATGATTTGTTGAGAATGTGTGAATGTGCACAACCAAGAAGTTTTCAAACAATATTATTAATGATGAAGTGAGTTTTAGGGTTCAAATCTTGCTTAGTAGCTTTTAGGATTCAAATATTAGGTGTTTTCAACAAAGTTTTGTGAGGCAAACCAAGTTTTGAAAGCACAAGTTTAAGTGTTTTTCGTTTATAAATCAAAAGAATATGGAGTGCCTTGCTTGACCTAAATATTGAATCCTATGGGGCAGCTACAAAATGAATTTCTTTTAAATTAGGTGGTGCTGCCCAAACAATTCAAGCAATCAACTCAAATGCACCACCGATCAAGGCACACAGAAAGGTGATTAACCTAATATGATTTCTACTCTTTTATGTGTTGAATTCATGTACCGAGTCCACAGGTCGAAATCCCCATTGAGTAGATGAAAATCAAGTCAGGTTATGTGCCTCTTGTGTGGGTGTATAAAGTGTGTAAATTGATTCGTCCCACAGAAAGTATATATTTTTTTTTTCTCAAAAGAAATGCGAGGGTGAAGTGGTTGAAGGTGGCAAACAAGACAAACAATTCTATGCTAGTGTTTATGCAAACACCTAATTAGATTAAGTCTTGGTTATTGGTGTGGAGAAATGAAATTAATGGAGGGGGAATGTGGGGTACGCTTACAAAGCACTCTACCGCACTTTACTCTGATATATCGCACATGGATCTCCATGCTAGGGTACCTGCAAGACAGTAGATCAACGACAAGCTGGGTTAGCACTATGTAAATGGAAAGAAGTGCAGAGAACAATAAAGTAAATTCTATTGCCTCCCTAGCAACGGTGCCAAAATGATGAACGTGTTTCGCGTGTTTGAAATCGGGGTTACGAGTAACCCATCATCAAAGTTGCAAAACACGTAATCAAATGTAATTTATACCAAAACTCCAAGCGAGTCCTGGGTCAATCACAAGGAGGCGACGTTTACTTTGTATGAAAATCACACTTCGATTTGTTTCTTTTTCGTGTTTCATGGTTTTGTTGTTATTTTTTTCTTTTGAAATAAAATGACAAGGAATCAAATATGACATATTTCATGAAAGTCAATTGCAATAAACTATGAAAGTGTAAAAGAGAAAAGGCATGAGAAGAAATCTCTTGAAGCGGCTGTTCGGTGAGACGACAGCACCTAGCTGAAGCTCGGACGAAGGAGTTGGGAAGCAGGATGATGGAGGTGAGAAGCGGGACATTGTCAGGTAGAAGAAAGCTTCAGCATGGCTATGAAATGAAGGTGAGAAGGCGAAGATGATCTGCTACCGAAATGGAGGTGGGAGGACAGCTCTAAGGCAACCTATGAATGAGGATGGGAAGATGGAGTATTTGGTGGGGTAGAGTTTCGTTACACTAATAGGAACCTTGGGAGCTTTAGAGTAAGCTCTAACAGAGCATTGCTAAGCTTACTAGAGCTTGGGAGTAGGTGGGCGAAGGGTAGGTAGAGATGGCTTGGAAGGGAGGGGGTGTAAGTCCTTATATAGTGGATGAGAAGAGGCTAGAATAGGCAAAAGACCAATAGCGACCTCCAGGACGTCGCTGTATGTGTCGTTGTAGCCAGCTCATGGCTGCTCACGCGTGCAGCTAGCCTTGCACCTATGAGCAATTAGTGATGGCTGTAAGCATCACTAAATTTTCGCCTGGCTGTCGCTAAAGCCACCTCACGCCCACCCAGTTAGTTGCATTGTCCCTCCATGCGCGCAGATTGCACAGAAGCCTTGCTGGCGTACACACCGACGCACTACTGGTGCATGTTGGCATGCATGCTGTCGTTATCACTGGCACACCCAATTGACAAATTAGGGGTCTCTGCGGGTCTCGAACCCACGCCCCTTCCTTGCGATCCAATGCCTCCACTGTTACGCAACGTCCACAAATGTGTTGACAGGATGTGCTAAGGCCCCTTGGGTAAGGCGGGCACTTAGCCACTGGATTTTCATCCAACGGCTGAGATCACTTGCTGGGTGACCATTAGAAGTATGGTGGGTGACCTTAGGCACTCCAGATGGTGCCACGTGGCACCATCTTGACCGTTCACAGTTCTATGCTTGCAGAGGATGCCACGGTGCTCGGATCAAGATGATTTCTATGTTGTCGGACTACGATCGTCGCTCCAGATCCATTCATATAGTTGAATTTTTCCTCCGAAGTCAGTAAGGATGTCGCATTGTCTCTTGGCCATATAAAATGAAGGAATTAATATACGAAACATACAACTATGCTAAATACAATGCAATGGATGTTTATGTAATGTTTATATCATGATGTGCAATGCTAGTGTTTATCGCGCTTGATCGGGTTTTAAAAGATAACACGTTGTAATATAGCCGACAAAGCGTTCAAACAAATAGAGAATTTTATTACTTGAAAATCGGAGTATCCAAGGTCGAACACAGGGAGCAATCTCAGTATTTTTAAAACTAAGGAATACAACTTTTAAATGAAAGATAATTAATTCACAGAGAGATTTAAAAAAAATAGTTGCTAAGAGAGAGAACATAATTGGACGTCAGATTTCTTTATCAGACGTCTTAAATGCAGTTGATGTATACACATTTACACTACTTAAAATGTCTATTTATGCATGTTCTTAAGCATAGGATTGCATTTCACGATATAAATATTGCATAACATGCATCATCTCGCATTTAGAGTAGTTTGAATAAAATGGAGGTTAATTGTCTCCTTTTATGTGCTTGGACAGGGCAAAAATTTTATCGGGGCCTCGGATCAAAGATACAACCGTATGGATATGATCAGGACAACGATTGGAGTTCAGCGACTCCAAGATCGCCCTAGTCAGGCATCCATAGCATCAGATAGAGACCGGGGAACCCTACAAGATCAAGGGCCAGGATGGTGTAAATCTAGACTTCAGATGACAAATCCGACCGCACGAATGAATTCGGATCGACGATCGCAGCCTAACGACACAAAAATCGAGTCAATCCGACATCCGTGGCACCATCTACAACTTCCAGAAGTTGGACGGCCAAGATGGTGCCACGTGGCGCCATCTCAGCTGCCCAAACGGCCGCTGGCATTTTGTGAAGGCCCCCGCCTGATCGCTCTCCGCCGTCAGATGGAGATCCAATGGTTGTGGCCGCCCGGCACTTAAAACGTGCGCTCGACCATCCGCGCCCCGCAACGCAGCGGTCGAGCGTGCTTATGCGAGCGCGGGGCGCAGGTTCGAGCCGCGGTGAGGGAATTGAAGGCGCGAGTAATTGAGGCGCGTGGAGCGTCGGATGGAGATCGTGCAGTCGCGGGCGCCCAATAGCGCCGAAGCGCGATTGGACGCCCCGTGTAACGCGCGATCGCATGCGTAGGCGGGCGGGTTGCAGTGGGCACGGACGCGTTTTAAGCCGTCCGATCTCGCGATCGGACGGCTGAAAAGCGCTGGACGTGCACGAGCGTTGAGGAGTGGGCAGCCGAGGAGGCACGCGTGGGCGCGGCGGCGACGGCCACGTCGGGGCTTTAGTGACGGATTTATCCGTCACTAAAGACCCCCTATTTATTATTTTGAAGATGTAACGTCCATTTTGCCCCCACTCCTTGCAACTATAAAAGGAGACCCCCTCCATACGAAATTCTCATCCCTTCTTTCTCCTCTCTACCCCTCCAAAGCTCAAGAGAAGCTTGTCCCACACCCGGGATGCTTCTCGCGAGATAAAGTCCAATTTTTCGTTCCCCTTCGGATGTGGATCCCACGACGACGACGACGTGCTGCTTCGTTCCCATTCTTCTGATTCGTCCTGCTTCTCCCGCTTCGTTCTCCTTCGTCCAGGCGTCGTCCCGTCCGACTCTTCCTCCAAGCACCCGTCGAGGAGGATTTCTCTCTCCCTATTCTTTTTACCGCTTTCTAGTATAGATTTACTGCTTTCTAGATTAATCTACTCGTCCTCCAAGCAATCGTCGCGGAGGACATTTCTCTCTCCATTCTTTTAATGCTTTCTAGAGTAAATTTATCGCTTTCTAGAGTAATTGTTTTATGCTTTCTAGTTGTAATGAACAATCTCTTCAATACAAAAATTTCTTGTTTATTCTACATCTCATTTTGATTTCTCTGTGTAATATTCTCTCTCTCTTACTCTCTCTCTCTTCTATTTATTGTAAATAATTAGATGGTTCTAAATTGAATTATTCTGTAAAAAATAAAAAGAAACGCGTAGTTTTTAAATCAAACGTCTGCCTCCCTATGTTCGACCCGGAATTTTAATTTCGATATAAATTTTATTTGTTGAACACGAATTCTTCGCTTTCGAACTACAACGACAGGTTTCCCAAAACCGAACACGTTAGCGTAGGTTCGTACGCATTCAACAACAGTCTTCTTGTTTGGCCTTCTCTCTTGGTCTTTGCTTTCTCTGCAGTCTTACTTCTCTCTTCTGCCTTCTTCTTCTTCTTAGTAGGCTCTTCTTCTTCTTTTCTTCTGATCTACAGGGCTTCTTCTTCCTTCATCTTCTTCCTGCCTTTGCTTCTTTTCTTTTCTATCTTCTTCCTTTTGTCTGCAGTCCTTCTTTTCTTCCTTGGCTAAGTTTCTTCTCTTCTTCGCTTAGCCTGCCTACACAGAGAGGTGGAAGCAAAACCTAACCTGCCCCTCTACCCGCATGTCCCTCTCTCTCTCTGCAATTCGCTCAAAGGACACTCTCCTAGAGCCGCAGCTAATCGGGTCGGATTTCTCACCCGGGACCAAGTGCACCGACGTGTGGGTGATGCGCGAGGTGTGCTCAGATAGGGTCGGGTCGGAGCCCACCAGATCCGCGAGGTGAAACCGCGGACGAGGCGAGCGCTAGGTGAGGGACCTCACCCCTGTGCGTTCGGAGGCAACGAGAAGATAACACAAATTCACTTTATATCATACCTGCACTTCGTATTTCGCCGACGTGGGACTATTAGTCCTGCCCCGCTCTCGCGCGCGCCCGCAGAAGACTCTTCGTGCAATTGCCAAGGTTGTGGACTTCGCTACATTCCTTGCTGGACCAGATAACTTCGCACTGCTTGCCCGAGTCTGCTGCACCTGAAGGTTGGAGGTCCTGAAGCCTGGAGCTACTCCACGTCATTGTCAATGGCGGTAGGGGCTTGAATACTGTCAAACACAAAACAAGCCTCTCGGGTTAATCAGATCAGCTAGGGACCTTCGTCGTGGCACGGCGAAGGTGGTGCACGGTGCAGTAGGTTGTGGGATGGCCTAGGCGTGCATGCCTAGGTCGTCTTGTGATCGGAGATGTGGGTGTGTTCGGGGGAGCGTTGTGTGGGTGTAGAGCGGTAGTGGGTGGGCGGAGGATGTTCCTTGTGGTGTGCCAGAGTCTCTGAGTTGGTTGGCGAGTCGTGCGGAAGTGTGGAGAGACGGGAGCGATTCGCTGGAGGTTGGCCGAAGGGATGGAAGATGGCGGTGGTCAGGCATGGTCCAGGGGTAATTAAATGAAATGTAAGGGGGAACAAAGAGAGGGTAAGATGGGGAATGTATCTGGAAGGGAGAGAGGCAGCGGAGTGGACGACGTGTAGCTACCGTCGTCGGAGAAGAAGCACCCTGAGGGAGGGAGCAGCGACAAGGACGAGGTCAGGGGAACGCGCGCTTGGTACGGCACGACGCGGGAGGAAGAGGCGAAGTGGACTCTGCTACTGGTATGGCAGCAGAGCGACAAGAAGGAGGGGAGGAGGTCGCCGGAGCTTGCGGGTTCCTTGGCCGGAGATGGAAGAGAGGAAAATTTGGGAGAATCTCCACCAAGACAAGTCTGAATTTGAGCGGCAGGACTTGGGGATTCTTTTATAGGTGCTGGCCGAACATTCTAGTCCGTGGAGGGCGCGCAATCATCTCCGATGACTCGCTGGAGAAGGAAAGTGGGTGGATACCCAAATCTCTTGTGCGTTCGCACGAGAGATTGGGATCAAATCAGAGATCATGGCAGGCCTCAGATGGGAGGGAATTCCTCAGAGAATCTCCCTTCCATTTCTGGGAGGGGATCTCTGAGGAATCAGAGAGTATTCCCTCTCTAATCCTCGCTGGAGAAGGATTCTGCCCCAATAATGGTGGAAGGACCTGATTGTAAGGTTGGCGAGGAAGTTAGGGGGCTATCTGCGATGATTTTCAAAAGATAGGGACCAAATTATGATTTGGGTGTACTAAATTGTAAAGTAGGTCAAGATGACCTCCTCTTAGGTCCAAATTTTGGTACAAACCTAATTTGGACCTAAGAAATCCAGTGGTGAAGTTGGATTTTAGGTTTGACCACGTTTGACTAGACATTTTGTGTAAAAACCCAAATTAGGTTAATTGATGAGCTAGGACCCTAATCTAAGTCAAATTGGGTTTCAAAGGCCAAATTAAGTGTTCTAAACCCTAGGGGATATTTTTCCATGATTTTTAGAGGGTTTACTTGATTTTTATCCTGACTGTAACCGTGTTGATTTAAGCGGGTCTATTTTAGGGTTACCAAATTTCATTAATTCCTGGATTGCACATAAACCCATTTCTGATTGACTCAACCCACTTTTTATCTTATTTAAACCTTTTGACCTATGTTTTGCCTCTGAGAAATCCCGTTTATGTACTGCAATGGTAAAATTACAGTTTTAACCTTTATTTCATGTTTTCTTCTCAAAGCAGTTATTCCATCATTTAGGCCTTCTTCTAGGTTATGTAGGAGCTTTTATCTTCTTTATTGGGTCAAAATGAGCTAGTTATGGCTCATGATGAGGCTCTCATCAGCTAGGCCTAGGAACTACCGTAAATAAACATTTTATGATGAATTTATGCGTGTTTATCACCTCTCTCAAAACCAAGGTTTCCCAGAATGATGCCTTCAGGAACCATGAAGTAGCTCTTTTCCCAGGAGAGAACCAGGTTAACTTTAATGCTTCTTTTGAGGATTTGGACCAGATGTAGGAGGCATTCATCAAAAGATTCAAGCATATACCGAGAAGTCATCCATAAATATTTCAAGGTATTTACCCACCATGTCAAAGAATATGGCTAGCATGCACTGTTGAAGGGTGGCGGGTGCATTGAATAACCCAAAAGGCATCCTACAGAATGCATACGTACTGTAGGGGCAAGTAACAATGGTCTTTTCCTGATCCTCTGATGACTCTACAATTTTCACTATTAATATTATCAATTAGAGTCAATTTCAAGGGTACTTGTGCAATAATGACATATTATAATGGGCTTAGGAGCATTGCATGCATATTGCATGATATTTACATTTTAATCACTTAAAATCAATGTTTAATGGCCATGTTCACAAGTCCATTTTGAAATAGGTCTCATATGAGCGATCGGACTGCATGGATGGATCCGGATCGACGAACGAAGTCCAACGGACTCGAAATTACATCGATCCGACCCCCGTAGCTCCCACAACATGACAAAAAAAGATCAATGGCCAAGGCGCAAAATGACTTCCTTATAGGCTTCAAATGAAAAATCCATCCGTACGGATGAATCCGGAGTGACAATCGCAGTTCGATAGCATGAGAATCATCATGATCCGAGCAACGTGGCATCTCCTACAACAAAAAGAAGATGGATGGCTTAGATGGCACCGCGTGGCACCATCTTGAGCACCCAACGTTAGACATGAATGCCCAGCATCTGCTCCTCTTCATCATCAAATCTCGACAGTTGGATCAAGATGCAATGGCCGAGAAGCCACCTCCATCGCATGCCTTTTGATCCACCTCGCGACCATTTCAAGGGCATGGCATGGTGGTCCTGAGAGGAGTTCTCAAGGACAGGGGGCAGGTTCAAATCCCTGCGGCCCCCCCTCAGGCTCAATTGGAGCAGTGGTAGCGTAGCAAGGTAGGCGCACACACATGCGCAAGGACTAGCAACAGTGCACAAGCGCACGCGCGGCACAGTGCATGCTATCACATGCGCACGTGACAAGGTGCGGGGAGCATGGGCATGTGAGGCGCATGCCAGCAAGGGTAGATGTTTGCACCTCAAAACACGCCTATAGGGACGCCTTCTTATGCTATTTTCTAGCATTAACTATGTATATTATAATCCTATAGTCGCATCTGTAAAAATACTTGCATTCATGCATTTAATTAAGAGGAGGGAAGATTGGAATAAAAGGGCTTCATAATTTACATTTTCCTCAAGTGCCTCTTTACAAAAATCCATCTCTTCTATTTTTTATCTCCACTTGATTTTTATTTTTTTCTCTTACGGCTGCAACTGCCACGCTGCCCATTCCTCCCATCTCCCGCGGCTGCAACTTTTCCGCAACCTCTCCCCGCCATGCGCCTTCCCGCAGCCGCACGCGCGCGTCCGCCCTCTCCCTGCCCAAGCCATTCCCTGCGGCTGCCATTCCTCCCATCTCCCGCTGCAGCAACCTCTTCTCCGCTGCCTCTCCCTGCCGTCCTTCCCGCTGCTGCAACTTCCCGCGCCTCTCCCTGCAGCAGCCACTCTCCAACGCCTCTCCCTGCTGCTGCCATGCCTCCCCGCCATGCTCTCCTCCTCTATAAAGCAGCAGCTCTTCCTCGCGACGAAGGCAGGGGGGGAACATTGCTGCAATACGCAGCTGCGGCTGGCTGCAGCAAGAAAGAATCACACCAGCAGGCCGCCACCTTCCTCTCCTCCCTCTCCCCTCCATACGCCGGACCTCCTTCGAGGAGAAACCCGACGGGCAGGAGCTCACTGTGGTGCACACTACCACAGTGAGACCATCACCGCCCAGCTCTTCAAAGAGCCGGTGGGCGTGGTGGCTCTCTGTTTTCATTTGTTTTCCGTTCCTGCCCTTCCCGCCATTGCTGCTTCTTCAAAGTCTGAAGCTTGAAGCAGCAGCAGCAGCTAAGCGGCGGCAGCAGCAGCAGCAGCGGCAGCGGCCCCCGCAGCTTCCGCGAGCGTCTGCAGGCGCCCCAGCCCCTCTGCACGCGCCTGCAGGCCTTCCCCGCCTCCGTTCGTCTGCTCTGTCGCCCGCCTCTGCGCCCGCAACCGGTCGCTGCGCTCCTCAGCAGCGGCCGGCCAAGCGTCTTCCCGCTCCCTGCCAACCTCTGCAAGCGTCCGCGCGCGCCTGCAGACCTCCTCCGCGCCCGCCTGCAGACTCCCCGCCTCCCTCTCTGAGCGCGCTGTCGCGAGCCTCCGCGCTCGCAGCCGGCGACGCAGACTCCTCTCCTCCTCTGGGCGAAGACGCGCCCGTGCGCCCGCGACCATCAGACGACGGTCTTCACCTCCGGACGTCTTAACTCGCCTCCTGCAGTGCGGCTGCGTCCGTTCTCTCCTCTCCTGCCAGCTCTCTCCTGCTCTCTCTCTCTCCCATTCTCTCTCTCTCTCTCTCTCACTCTCTCTCACAACACTTTCTCACACACTACACCGACGCACACAGACATCTACACCAACACTTTCACACACACACACTCACACACTAATAGTAACTTATATACATATATATATATATATATATATATACATATACATATATCTATATATATATACTTATATATACATAGTATATCTATATAGTTATGTATACATACATATAATATAATATATATATGCATATACATATATAATATATATATATATATATATATATATATATATATATATATATACACATACTCATATACATATATATATATATACATATCTATATACTTATACATATACACATATATATATATACATATATATCTAGATACATATATACCTATACACATATATATATATACATATATATATAGATACATATATACCTATATACATATATATATATA
This sequence comes from Thalassia testudinum, assembly GCA_037157565.1. Lineage (NCBI taxonomy): Eukaryota > Viridiplantae > Streptophyta > Magnoliopsida > Alismatales > Hydrocharitaceae > Thalassia > Thalassia testudinum. The sequence goes on from JAZHRO010000014.1 coordinate 63,441,968, forward strand.
TCTATTTAGTATTATATATATATACTTATATACATATATACATAGCTATATACATATATACATATATATATATATATATATATATACACCTATATATATATATATATCTATATATATCTATACATATATACTTATACATTTATATACATACATATGTACATATATTTTCACGTTATTTATTATACGCTGTATCGCGGGGATATCTGCACCAGTTGCTGATATTCCCTGATACACGCGTACAAAAAAAAAAGCGTGGTCCCATACATCATCCATCCTCCATCCACACTCCACGCGGCACCTAGTCGTGTTGGTTGCGTCTCTTTAGACGTCGGCTGACTCGACATAGTGCTACACTCCATCGTCACCTCCACCCCCACCCCTTTATATATATACTACATATAAATATATATCTATAGCTACTATATTTACTTTCTATCTGATAGCTTCCTTAGTAAAAAGATAAAAAAAAGGTATAAAAGTGAAAAGATAATCTTTGATTTGCAGGTACCCCCGTCTTGCAAGTAGCAAGACGTGTTTTGAAACTCTGTTTTGGCTAAAAGCCAAGGACACAATTTTGAGGGTGTGCCTCAAGAACAAGGATTACCAGAAAAAAAACCTAAATAAGAAAAATACCAAAAACAGAATAAACGAACGGAAGAGACGCGTTTTAAGGAAAACGTAGAAACTCGACTTGAACCCCACTTCCCTGAGTTCGACCCTGGGCTTAAAAGTGACAAGATAAAATCAATTAGGCTAGGTTAAAAATTTTGTAAAGAGATGGTTAGGTCTGAATTAGGTTAACCACTATACACATTTCAACGATAAAAATATCATATTAACAACCTATCCAGGTCGACCATCATAGCTTTTCTGGCGCCGCTGCCGGGGAGGTGCACTTTCGAGTAAGTTTCTATCCAATTCCTTTAAATTTGTCTCTTCTCTCTTCACGGGTATTGTTGTTTTTGGTGTGCAGGTGAACCTGGTGGAAGGAGAAGAAGGCTGACGAAGTCGAGGACGTGAGCAGATCCAAGGCGGGAACGAGAGCGTCAAGACGCCGACATCGCATTGGAACTTCGCACACGTTGCCGAACAAGTAGGTTTTCTTTTCTCATCAAATTAGGGTTAACTTGCCACCACACAAAAAAAAAAAAAAAAAAAAAATTTTAAAACTAAAAATTAGAAAAACTTCTTGGGATTTCTTGAGGGCAAGTGGATTAAAATTCACTTGATTGATTGGTTGTCTTCACTCCCACTGCCCCGGGATTTCCCGCCTTACTTCGCATAGCGAAAATTCTAGAATCTTGATTCTTAGATTTTTCGCCATGGGAAGTATTCTTTGAGGCAAAGAAAAAGATTGCTTGTATCCCTCTTTTGCCTCAATTATCTTTAATTCAGGATCGCATTTTTGGTGGGGAGATTTGGAATTGAGTTGATTCCAACCCCACCACGACTTTTCAAACTTGCCTGTGATTCGATCCTGAATACTTCAACCCCAACAATTTTACTTTCTTTATCTGTTGGTTGAAGCCTTGTGTGTGGATATCTTTTTGGTGATTGGGAGCACTTGAATTGAAGTGCTTTGGCTCCCTTTCACATTGGTATAAAATTGATTCGCGCATCCACACATAGAAATCTCCATTTAGGGTAGCCCATTGCATTTTAGCATGCATTAACTAACTGATAATTGAAGAAGGGTTTCTTGGGTTTTAGAAGGAAAACCTATATTTTTGCAAAAACCCGGAGATTGGTTGAATTGGTAATTCAGCAAAACCCTAAAATTCATACTACTTAAGGCTGAACTCTAAAAACCATTCGCCAATAAAAACTTCAATTCGGGGAGATTTCCCCGTTGCATGCTTGTTCTTACACACTCTTAAAATCAATCACTTGGGCATTACCCATAAACAACGCCCTTCACATTCCAAAAGCACTTGACCCTAAGCCTCTAATTAAAACTGGTAGTAACTTGACCCTTACTAAGGATTGGAGGTCTAACTACCTGTGTGTAGCGACTACGTGCTGGTGAGAGTTCCCGCGTGCTATCGGGTGTCTAAGACTGGGGCAAACGGCCTTTCAATCTGGCCCGGTGGTTCCGCGGTACTCGCATTCGGTTCCGTAGTTCGTGATAGTAGGTAACTTAGATCTTTAGGTCTAAGGGCACACTGTAGAGGTTAGGAACTTGACTGTATTGATTTGTAATCAAGTGTACCTTTGCGGCGTCATTTCTCTCATCCCTTTTCCCTTCTCATCTCCCCAATTCTTCCTGCGGTAGTGCATGTTTGGGAGGAGGTCACAAAACCCTGAATTGCTTGTATTGACTGATAAATCTAGAAAAAGAGCCGAATCATCCTCCTCCACAAACATGGCACACACCCCCGCCTCACCACTTCGTCACAATTTCAATTCTTTCAACACCAGGCTTATCCCTGGAAACCCTGTAAGACCTTCCTTATCGAGTGTCGCGCCAAGCGACTCGGTAAGTCATGTGGAACTGGCTTCTGCGAGCCAGTATTTCGACACGGAGGACCAAGCCTCCGTGTACTCGGACACATATGCGGACACGTCTTCTGGCATAGAAGATGCCTGCACCCTGGGGAATAACCCGTTTTCTGCCACGTATAACCCAGGGTGGCACAATCATCCCAATTTTGCATGGTCCAACAACCCGCAGCGTCGAAACCCCGCTGGTGGACCAATGCGATCGTCCGCACCCGTCATCCCAAGGGCCCAGTCTAATCCTATGGCAACTCTGCCATCAGGCCCTTGTGTACAGAAAACCAAACACGCATCAAAACCTCTTGATAAATTGATGCGAATGATGACGGAAATGTCAAAGCGCCATAAAGAAAACATGACCTCTCTTCAGCATTTGGCGCAGCAGAATGCTGAGATCAATCAACTAAGCATGGCGACTCGATCTCAGGGCACTTTTCCCGCCCAACCTGTTCCAAACCCGCAAAACTTTGTACCCTGTGGTCCGCAACCACAGGTACAACCTTCTCAGGAACAGGTTCATCAAATTCTGCAAGCTCCGAGTATTCCTTCGGGATTTCAGGTTAATCCCGCTGCAGCACCGCACTCTTATGATGATAGTGATCACATCAAGGATGACACGTCTGACGAGGACGTGACTGTCAGTACGTGTATCGAACTAATTGGAGCCGATTCAGACTGCTGCAAATTACCTGACGACTGCCTGACCAACACAAACTGTGACGTTCCCCAATCCCTCCCTATTCCTGTACCTTCTCCTGACCAGACTTCTGACGAGGTTTTCTCCGCTTCCCATACCTCGTGGTCTGAGTCATTGCCGGGCTGCTCACCGCCGGTCCACACTATGGAAGACCGGATTGCCCTTTCTTTCCCGCTAAATCAGGCGGATTTGCAAATCCACACTGGGACCTTGAGCCCACAGCTTACTCACCGGGGCTATTCCCTTTTGGATCCATCTATCCAAAAAGCCCCCCTTCTTGGCCAATCTAAGGGCCAACTTCCTCTTCCTGATCTGTTTTCTGATCCGCCTGGGACATTCTCGTCCCAGAAAACGCCAAATCTCTCACCATCCACCATTACTTTTCACGCCTCTATCGCGATTACTTCGCTTTTCTCTTCACCACCCACCATCCACCCACCCTTCCACCCTGATTTATACCCTAAACCTCAGCTCCTGTTACCCGATCTGTCGTCCGTTCTCTGCCTTTCCTTGCATGCATATGAGGACATAGCATTGTTTGGCATGGGGGGGTGGATAGGCATCCATAGGATCCGGGTATTTTATGGTATCAGACAATTACCACCTATTTATAAATATGCAAGAAAAAGAAAAAAGAAAAGAAAAAAAAAATATATATATATATATATATTAGTAATAAATGGTGTTTAGTAATGATCTAAAAGCTGAAACAAAAAAAAAAAAAAAAAAGAAATAAATACAATAAGTGTTTATGGATATTCAACCTCTGTTTTGAAGAATTTCCAGGCCACAGAAGCTTGATTCGCTCAGGCTCGGCTTAATTCACTTAAAGCATTGACGAAATAGATCAAAATCTCTCCTAACTAAGAACGTTTCTTGTACCTGAGACACAGTACAGGATTCGTTGGTTTGCTTTTTCTTGAGAGCTTAAGTAAACTTGGTTCACACTACACATATCAGGAAAGATCAGGTGAACATAAGATCCAACCCTAGTGTTCATTAGGAAAGGTGGAGTCCTTACCTGTGCGCGCAGGTAGACTTTTTATCCCAAGTTTTAGTCTTGTGTTTAGGAGTGGCTCTTTCCACCAAAAAGAAACTCTCCCACCAAAAAAAAAAAAAAAAAAAAAAAAAAAAAAAAAAAAAGTGTGCTCTTTCAAAATGTGTTGTAAGAGATATACTGACATATGTTTCAAAAAAAAAAAAAAAAAAAAAGATGTTGCAAAAGAATCAGTATATCTCATAAATGTCGGTATAATTTGTTTTTCGAAAATGGGAGTTGAGTTTTCCGTAATCATCTTAAGGGTCAATCCGAAAACACGAGCTGAAATTGGGACCAACCTGTACTTAAAAATTCGTGAAACCCTGGGAGTGAGTCTTAAGGTTCATCTGGTCAGTCTTGATCCTTCACTATGCACAAACCATAACCTCTTGAGCTCTCGAGTTTGGAAAAACCTCCTGGGTCCTGGAAATCGTACTTAAGGTTTAAATATCAAGAGTCCTGGTTAGTTGAGAGATAATCTTTGTCATGTAAGACTTAAAGTACTGGTAGTCTTCTTTACAATTGGTTCTCACAATATCCGATAATAAACACACCGATATCATCTCAGAAGAAAATCTTCAGCTTAAGAACATTTCTAAATACGGTTTTGCTAGGGACTAGCAAAAGATAGGCATGGGGGTATATGTTTGCACCTCAAAACACGCCTATAGGGACGCCTTCTTATGCTATTTTCTAGCATTAACTATGTATATTATAATCCTATAGTCGCATCTGTAAAAATACTTGCATTCATGCATTTAATTAAGAGGAGGGAAGATTGGAATAAAAGGGCTTCATAATTTACATTTTCCTCAAGTGCCTCTTTACAAAAATCCATCTCTTCTATTTTTTATCTCCACTTGATTTTTATTTTTTTCTCTTACGGCTGCAACTGCCACGCTGCCCATTCCTCCCATCTCCCGCGGCTGCAACTTCTCCGCAACCTCTCCCCGCCATGCGCCTTCCCGCAGCCGCATGCGCGCGTCCGCCCTCTCCCTGCCCAAGCCATTCCCTGCGGCTGCCATTCCTCCCATCTCCCGCTGCAGCAACCTCTTCTCCGCTGCCTCTCCCTGCCGTCCTTCCCGCTGCTGCAACTTCCCGCGCCTCTCCCTGCAGCAGCCACTCTCCAACGCCTCTCCCTGCTGCTGCCATGCCTCCCCGCCATGCTCTCCTCCTCTATAAAGCAGCAGCTCTTCCTCGCGACGAAGGCAGGGGGGGAACATTGCTGCAATACGCAGCTGCGGCTGGCTGCAGCAAGAAAGAATCACACCAGCAGGCCGCCACCTTCCTCTCCTCCCTCTCCCCTCCATACGCCGGACCTCCTTCGAGGAGAAACCCGACGGGCAGGAGCTCACTGTGGTGCACACTACCACAGTGAGACCATCACCGCCCAGCTCTTCAAAGAGCCGGTGGGCGTGGTGGCTCTCTGTTTTCATTTGTTTTCCGTTCCTGCCCTTCCCGCCATTGCTGCTTCTTCAAAGTCTGAAGCTTGAAGCAGCAGCAGCAGCTAAGCGGCGGCAGCAGCAGCAGCAGCGGCAGCGGCCCCCGCAGCTTCCGCGAGCGTCTGCAGGCGCCCCAGCCCCTCTGCACGCGCCTGCAGGCCTTCCCCGCCTCCGTTCGTCTGCTCTGTCGCCCGCCTCTGCGCCCGCAACCGGTCGCTGCGCTCCTCAGCAGCGGCCGGCCAAGCGTCTTCCCGCTCCCTGCCAACCTCTGCAAGCGTCCGCGCGCGCCTGCAGACCTCCTCCGCGCCCGCCTGCAGACTCCCCGCCTCCCTCTCTGAGCGCGCTGTCGCGAGCCTCCGCGCTCGCAGCCGGTGACGCAGACTCCTCTCCTCCTCTGGGCGAAGACGCGCCCGTGCGCCCGCGACCATCAGACGACGGTCTTCACCTCCGGACGTCTTAACTCGCCTCCTGCAGTGCGGCTGCGTCCGTTCTCTCCTCTCCTGCCAGCTCTCTCCTGCTCTCTCTCTCTCCCATTCTCTCTCTCTCTCTCTCTCACTCTCTCTCACAACACTTTCTCACACACTACACCGACGCACACAGACATCTACACCAACACTTTCACACACACACACTCACACACTAATAGTAACTTATATACATATATATATATATATATATATATACATATACATATATCTATATATATATACTTATATATACATAGTATATCTATATAGTTATGTATACATACATATAATATAATATATATATGCATATACATATATAATATATATATATATATATATATATATATACACATACTCATATACATATATATATATATACATATCTATATACTTATACATATACACATATATATATATACATATATATCTAGATACATATATACCTATACACATATATATATATACATATATATATAGATACATATATACCTATATACATATATATATATATCTATTTAGTATTATATATATATACTTATATACATATATACATAGCTATATACATATATACATATATATATATATATATATATATACACCTATATATATATATATATCTATATATATCTATACATATATACTTATACATTTATATACATACATATGTACATATATTTTCACGTTATTTATTATACGCTGTATCGCGGGGATATCTGCACCAGTTGCTGATATTCCCTGATACACGCGTACAAAAAAAAAAGCGTGGTCCCATACATCATCCATCCTCCATCCACACTCCACGCGGCACCTAGTCGTGTTGGTTGCGTCTCTTTAGACGTCGGCTGACTCGACATAGTGCTACACTCCATCGTCACCTCCACCCCCACCCCTTTATATATATACTACATATAAATATATATCTATAGCTACTATATTTACTTTCTATCTGATAGCTTCCTTAGTAAAAAGATAAAAAAAAGGTATAAAAGTGAAAAGATAATCTTTGATTTGCAGGTACCCCCGTCTTGCAAGTAGCAAGACGTGTTTTGAAACTCTGTTTTGGCTAAAAGCCAAGGACACAATTTTGAGGGTGTGCCTCAAGAACAAGGATTACCAGAAAAAAAACCTAAATAAGAAAAATACCAAAAACAGAATAAACGAACGGAAGAGACGCGTTTTAAGGAAAACGTAGAAACTCGACTTGAACCCCACTTCCCTGAGTTCGACCCTGGGCTTAAAAGTGACAAGATAAAATCAATTAGGCCAGGTTAAAAATTTTGTAAAGAGATGGTTAGGTCTGAATTAGGTTAACCACTATACACATTTCAACGATAAAAATATCATATTAACAACCTATCCAGGTCGACCATCAGTAGAGCAGCGGGGGCACACCTTCAACGACAACTACAGGGGTCTTTAGTGAGGCTTACAGCTGTCACTAAAGACCAATGACGAATTTGAGCCCTTTCTTCAACTATAAAAAGGAACCTACCCCTCCCATTTGCACCAAGCTTGTACCCACAAGATACCACCACCTTCTAGAGCTCCAAGCAAGGTCCCGAAGTCGCCAACCTACTGACGGAAGCCCCTCCACCGCCATGGCTATCTCGATGCGTTCTTCTTCCTTTTCTTATTGTTATTTTATTTTATAGTGTAGTTCATGTCTTGATTTTGTTAAAGCATTGATCAATATTTTTGTTTGTCATAATAGTTGATAATCAAGACAATACATATTTTGATATATTATTCTCATATGTTTAGATTCTCGAACCCTACTCTCTCTATCTCTCTCTCTCTCCCTCTCCCTCTTTCTCAAACTGATTTGCAAGTGAACAAATAACATATTTACGTGACAGAAAAGTGACTAAGCAATTCATATTGTTGTCAACCATTGTTCGACACTCGGACTCACATCCGATTCTTTATTTAAAATTGACGTCGTAAACACGCTACAGCGAACAATTTAATGCACACGCATCCGATGAACGTTAGTTTTTGGCACTGTTGCCGGGGAGGCAATGGATCCCTTATTGGCTTTCATTTTTTTGGTCATTATTCATATTTGTGTTATCTAACTTGCTCTTCTCTCTCTTCTTGTGGTTGCAAGAACCTCGGCATCGATAATGGGAGGAGAAGGAGACGAGTTGGATCAACGAAAGTGCAAGAAGAAGCCCGCCATCGACCAAAAGGTTTGATCTTGTCTTCCCACGATCGAAAGGTAACTTCTCATCTTTGGACCAGGAAAAATGATGGTGTGTTGAAAAAAACACCTCTCATTTGTTTGTCGAAGAAAAATACCACCATTAAGTCTGTAACCCATTAATTTCACAATATGATTTTTTGGATTCAGGTTGAGGACACAATTTAAGGGCCCTAAACGCCTCTAAAAATTTTGAGAAAAATCCGAGTGGTGATTCTTTCGATAGGCGAACCCCCCTTCAAATTTTAGAGCTAAAATCCTCATGGTTTGGCCGTGAGAAATTCTCTACTAGAAGTGCATAAGGTTGTCCTAAGTTCTAGAGATCTATAGATTGTTCTTACTACTACTAACTCCATATAGATTAGATTTGTGAGAAGTTTATATTTTTAGAAAGATCTTGAAATTCTCTACACTTCTTCTCGAGGTCATTTTTGAATATAAAATTGATTAGTGCTTGTTCTGATCAAGATATTAAACTTGCACACTGATCTAGAAGTTTTGGACAGATTGACTTCCTCCTGGAAAAGCATGAATTTAGGTAATCTATCATCCTCAAAAAATTCTAAAATTAATTTTTTTAAAAATCTTACTCGATTTTGATCAGGATAGGGTCATTGATTATTTTTATTGGACCCTTCTTGACAAAATTGTAAAAAATTCATTGAGTAGAAGCTACACCACCCTAGGATTTCCACAATAGGGAGTTTTCGATTTTATAGCCACATAAAAGGCCTTAAGGAAAATCAATCCTCACCAATTATGTGACTATACAATTGTACCTTATTTGATTATGTAAACAAGTGGAATTTCTAAAATCCATTAAAGTAAGATTTAAACCCTAAAAAGCACACATCTCAATCTTGCTTGCTCAAGAACACTTGTTTTGGCATTGGGTCCTTGCACCCAATTGAGCATGGACATGACCCAGATAGGACCAATCTAAGTCCTGGAAGTGTGATTGGGTTTGTAACTGCTTGGCCTTAATTTCCATTGTGGAATCCGGTGTCTAGGCTGTGGGGAAGTATCAAACGACTGCAGTTGTGGGGTACAAAGGAACCGGCGGCGCGAGCCAAAGGAAGAACCTTCCCTTCAATCCCCCTCATAATCTACCTGGCTGGATTAACTTTGGGAAAAGAGGTTTAAGTGCTTGCAGATTTGATCACTCTCTTCAGGACTTCTAGGTCACCTAAGTCTACACTATAAGGCCTAGATTTATTTGCTTGATTATGCACATAATTGTCTTGCCTGTTATTTCCTGATCCATCCTTGGATTTTAATGCTTATCTATCCTACCCAAACTATCCCCAACAAGATTTGTATTCTAACCCAAGTAGATCGTATCAACAGTTTACTTGGGATAACCGGCCACCTAGTTGGGGATACAATCCAGGATCTAATTATCTAGAAGGCCCTTCTGTTTAAGCGAATTCGTCATTGTTTAAGAGATGAGTTGTAGTATAGGAAAAAATCGCTCAAAACAGATAAAATTTACACTCAAATGAAGTCCGAGGTCATTTGTTGGGAGAAAATATGGAATTCACATGCTAATCTCAATAATTAATGTAAATGAGCATAATTAATTACTCAAAATCTAACATGCAATGTATGACAAGAGTATATGAAGAGTAAAAGGAATTCTAGACAAAATAATGGTGATTTGAATCACCAATTATTAGTCTAACAAATGTAGCAATTACTCAAATAATATCAATTATTCAACCAAAGTACACAGTGCACTCCACCAGACGGTAGAGTCTTTAACCAAATGGCTTAAGTCAGCCTTGCTACAGTACTAAGAGGGCACTATACTTCTTCTTTAGCTTCTTATTTTCTGCTCTTCTTCTTTCTCTGCCTTGCCTTTTCTTTCCTTCTTTCCTTGCCTCTGTCTCTTATGCATAGGGGGGCAGCTCTTCCTCAGATGTGGCTATATGTTAGCCCAATACACAGGGAAGCAAAACCCCCAATAACCCCGCGTGCCCTCTATCTTTCCCTCTCTTCCTCTCTCAAGGTTCTCCTCTTTAACGCCCTCCCATAGCCATGCAAGGTACCAGGTAGTCAGGTAATCGGTCTAGAGTGACCCTGGACCAGGGCCACCGGCATGGGGTAGCAGCCGAGGTGTGCGCCGGCATAGGCTAGTAAATGGGTCAGACCAAGCCCGCATGCACAGTGTCACGGGTGAGGCATGTGAGGGATGCATGCGGGGGACCTCACCCCTCTGTGTGTCGAGGCGATAAGCCATAGACACAAATTCCTTTTATTGCGCTGCGTCTGCTTTATTGCAAATGATGTGGGACTATATCGGTCCCCTTTCTCTGCATGTTGTAGCAGCAGTAGGCGACTTCTGACTGAGGTTGAGGGAGCGATCAATGCTCCCAATTGACCTACTGCATGTTTTGCTTAAAGGGATCTGTAGCGCCTATGACTTCTTCCTGGGGCTTGTAGGTCCTGAACAGAGCTTGAAGCTTCCTTGAAGCTCTTCGATAATGGCGGTGGTTACGGTGAACCTGAAATGAAGAACATGGCCTTGCGGCCTCATCAGATGGTTCAGCAGCTTCATTGTAGCATGGCGAATGTGGTGGGTGTAGCGTGGTGTGCATGTGTGTGTGGAGGTCGTACAACCTCGGTGAGTCAGTGCGGTGAGGGTGGAGTTTGGGAGAGTCATGGAGTCACGAATCGAAGAAATAGACAGAGGGTTTTTGCGCTTCGTGTGATGGTGAAGCTTGTGAAGTTGGTGGCAAGGGGGATGGACGTGTGTGGCGGATGGGATCCCTCGCCGGAGTGATAGTCGGAGATGGAGGGGATGAAGGTGAACGATGGTGTCGAGGGTTTATTTTTGGGTTTTTGGGGTGTAAAACTAGCCTAAGAGAACTAAGGAAACTAACTACCTATCATAAGTGGATGAAAGGTGGGAGAACGATGCCAGTGTTGGTAGGCCAACGTAGGAGAAGGGAACTACTTTATGAGGTAGCGGCGACGAAGAACGAGGTAGAGACACCCCTGATTTGGCTGTCGAGGAGCAGACAAAGGAGGAGATATTGGCACTCCCAATTTGGCGGTTGGGAGACTGAAGATGATGGAGGAAGAGGCTTACCAGAGCTAAGGAGAAGCGAGGCCAGAGGTGGAGTTTTGAAGGGGGTTTTGGCCCCAAACCTTGCTGAGAAGAATGGGCAAGCCCTGAGGATCCTTATATAGGCCTGATGGAGCGGTTAGAGCTTGGGAAGCTTGGGAAGCAAGCTTCCCAAGCTTGGAAGGCTCACAGGAGTTGGAAACCTACTCCTTTGAAGGATTCGCATGAGGATTCTGGTGTGAATCAGGGCCCAATGCGTGGCTCAAATTGTAGGAGATCTTCTTAGGAATCTCCCTTCCAATCTTGGAAGGGATTGAGCGAGAAATCAGGGAGATCTTCCTATTTGAAGGTCATCAGAGTAGGATTTAGGAAACTACAGGTGGTGGGGACCAATTTGTGAAGAAGAAAAAGAAGTTGGGGGCTTTATTTGAGGAATTCAAAAGTTGAGGGGCTATTGGAGATAAAGAAAGTTAGACTTAGAGCAAAGTGCAAAGTAGGTCGAAACAATCTCGGATTGGGCCCAAATTTTGGTACAAACATAATTTAGACACAAGGAATCCAATGGTGAAGTTAGATTTAGATTTTTACCACATTTTAAATGAGAAATTGTATAATTACCCAAATTAGGGCAAAAGTCAGTCTGTGGCTCTGTTTTAGGTCACGACTGGTTTTGATGGTCAAATTGAAGGTAACAAATAATAGAGAATATATTCCTATGATGCTTAAAGGGTTTATGTGAATTTTATCTTGACCAGAACTGTAACGAGAGTGTGGTGCAGACGACTTTTAAGACGTCTGGAGGGTTGTCCAGACGTCTGACCAAACGTCTGGGATAGTTTCCAGAAGTCTGGAAATCTGTTATTTTCGACACACGCGAGTCGTCTGTGCACCTGAGCGCGCAGACCGCATATTCGCCTTCTTCCCTCCTGCGGCTGTAGGATTCCCCTACCGCAAATCCTTCTCTCTCCTCTCCGCGCGGCCTTAAAAGGGCACGCCTCCCCTCCCGTCTCCACCGTCTCCTCCTTCTCCTCCTTCAGCTAGTGAGCGTGAGCGCGAGCGCGAGGGCAGCAGCGGCGGCCGCAGTGAGCGCGGAGGAGGTGCGGCGTGCGAGAGCGGAGCTCTACCGTGAGGGCGAGCTCGCCGGAGCGGCTTGGCCGGCCGGCGGAGGGCGCAGGGGGCGCGGAACGACGCAGAGAGGGACCTGCTGCAGTCTGAGCAGCAGGCGCGCGAGGTGCGACGCGGGCGGCGTCACGAGCGGAGGCCGAGTAGCGCCCTGATTCTGGAAAAATTTCCAGAATCAGACGTCTGGGTTTATAGGCAGACGGCGAGGACGACGTCTGGTAGCTCATACAGACGTCTGAAAGGTGTGTATTCTGCTTCCTTCTTCCTTCCTGTCGACCGACCGTACTAAGGGAGGGAGTTGGCTGTGCGCAGGTTCGCTGATTCGCCATCCTTTGCGAATCAGACGTCTGGAAGTTGTACCAGACGGCGGGAGTGACCTCCAGACGTCCGGGGTGACCATCGGACGTCTGGGAGCTAGGACAGACGTCCCCGCAGACTTCTGGACGTCTGGGAAACCACACTGAACAGGTAATTCTCTGATCCACTGTTTAAGACGTCTGGAAGAAGTTCCAGACGTCTGATTTCGCATAGTATCGTCTTTTTCGACCCGTTTAGGGCCCGTTCGGGCTCCGTTTTCCGCGATTCGAGTTGCGTTCTTTTTAGAATTAATTCCTCTACACGTCTACAATAGCTATACACTATTTTGAGACACTCCTTGTGTTTGATCCTTGTGATAGGACCTCATTTAGTTGTAGTCTTGAGAGTCACGGAGGCACGCGGGATTCCCGATCACGCCCCCATTACTCCCGTTGTACCTGGTAGAGTGGCTTAAGTTTATTATTAAAATTTGTTAAAGTATGGAACCATAGCAAGAATCTAGGACATTGCATGAATCCTAGGAATGAGAAATGTATGGAATGATAGCTCCTAGGTGATGCATGAATCCTAGGGCTGGAAAACTAGTTGTATGCTAGATCCTAGGATGTGGCATGAACCCTAGGATGGAAAAACTAGTGGAATGTATAATACTGCAGTCTTGGAAAAATGGAAAGGAATATAAAGCTGCCTGTAAATTGAATTAACAGCTGCCTGTTATGAATAAAGAAACATGATTGAGATCATGGATTGTGAGAACGTGAAATTGGAAAGTGAAACATATGATGTTCTGAGATAAAGTGCTGGAACCCTACGGGGAATTAGGAGTGGAACTCCTGGAAAGAAAAAGGAATGGAACTGAGATGTAGTTTGTACTGTCTCTTGGGTACGCAGTACCAACGGAAGTACCTGTACCTGTTTAGTGCAGAGTGGGGCCAGCCACCCCAGGGACCCGGGGTTAGGATTGGCCGCTCTGTACCGACTTGTTGGCCCTCGTGTACGTAGTATCGAGGAGAGCTACTAGTGTTAAGACAGTACTAGCTACCCCACGGGCCCCGGGGTTCTGCTAGCCTCCTTCACCGACTTGTTAGGCCCACTGGGGCAAACCAGGGTAGTCAGGCGAGGGTGCGCGGACTATGGAGGGGCAAGGCCCCGGTTTGGTTACTGTGGAGGGGTTGGACCCCTGTTACTGAGAGGGCTCTGCCCTGGTTCCGTGCTGTGCTTTGGGCGCACCCGTTAACGGAAACGACTGACCGCGTGCCGGTGCTGGCTAGCTTCCTGTGCGTTTATCGCACGTGCCGTAGTCACCGTTACGTCTGTCAGTGACCTTGGGGTGGTTGACTGAGGGTAGGATCACCACGGGGGACTCTCCCGACCAGGAGAGCACCACGTGCTACTTCTACTTTTGGAAAAGACTGCAATCAAGATCGTTCCCACGATGACATTCGAGATCAAGTAAAGGATCTGAGAAATAAATGTAATAGTGAGAAAATTGAAAGATGTGAATAAAGGAAGTAATAGAACATAACAGCTACTGTACACTCTACTGTTGCCTTTAGTTAGTTTGCCACTCTACTCAGCGTTTTGCTGACCTGTTACATTCGTTACCTTTTTCAGGACCAGGTGTTGAGCAGCCAGGGTCGGCGGCTGCAGAGGACGCTGGGCCGAGTAGGGTCCAGTAGAGTTTACCACAGTCTTTTGTACCTCTTTTGTTTCTGTTCTAGTGAGTAGTTTTTGTTTCCGCTGTACCTTCTTTACCTGCAGTTCTTGTTATATGATAAATGTTGTTCTACTGTTGCGGTGGTACCTACTGTAGTAGTTTCTTTCCTTACTGCTGTACTTACTTACTGTTAGTTATATTCATGCTGAATGTGGTTTATTTTTCTGTCTTTTGGTTACTTCCTCGTTGGATGACTAGGTCTTGGGATTAGTCGAGTCGGTCCGGTTCTCGTGTCTCGTAGGGACTCGGGAACCGGGTCGTTACAAGATGGTATCAGAGCAAGGTCGTCCCGAGAAGTGAATCAACTGACTGGAAAATAACCAATTCACATGTTTATAGCTAGAGTAGCCACCGCAACATATCTCTTGACATGAGCTCTTAGAAGTTTTGTTAGGTACTGTCTGTTTTGACGTTCCCGTTTTGTTTCGCGTCTCCTTGCAGGAGATGCCTCGTCGCGGGACTGGCGAGACTGGCCGCGGGCGCGGCCGAGGGCGAGGTCGGCGAGGTGGACGTGCTGTCGTTGATGTCTCGGTGGACCAGCCACCACTCCCTGGCATCCAGGCCCAGGACCTCGCCAGACTGATACGGGATATTGTACGAGAGGAGCTCCACCCACCACCCCGAGCACCTCCTCCTGGGGTCGCAGAGGGGGAGTCCTCTGTGGGACCACGCGACGGACACGACGCTGGACACGAGGGAGGGGATGGGCCCCTGCCGCCCCCACCTTCCTCCGACACTTCTGTACATGAGGCACCTTCACCTAGAGGTGCACCAGCACCTCCCCTACAGTGCCACTTCGAGCTTTTCGGACAGTTCCAGAAGCTGAAGCCCCCCTCCTTCAAGGGGGATGAGGACCCGACCGAGGCAGAGGACTGGCTTGAGCAGCTGGAGAAGATCTTCGACACCCTTCGCCCCCCGGTGGAGTGCCGCGTGGCCTTTGCCATGTACCAGCTGGAGAGTGCGGCACACCGATGGTGGAGGGCGGTCCGGGGACAGGAGAGGGACGAGCCGACGTGGGACCAGTTCGTCACCCTCTTCTGCGAGCAGTACTTTCCCCAGACGTGGCAGGACCAGAGGAGGCAGGAGTTCCACACTCTCCGCCAAGGGACGATGACTGTGAGCGTGTACGTCATGCGTTTCTTGGAGCTGTCCCGCTTTGCAGCGACAGCGGTAGCCACTGAGGAGGAGCGCCTTTGGAGGTTCACCGAGGGGCTCCGGCCTGCGATCCGGGGGTATGTCAAACCCCTGAAGCTGCCGAAGTTTTCGAGGGTGGTAGAGGCAGCTATGACTTACGAGGAGACCAACCCGTCCGCGCGAGAGACCGACGGCGGGCGGAAGAGGCCCTTTCAGCCAGACTTCTCACAGGGCTGGCGAGAATGGAGACACGTGGCGTCCACAGGAGAGTCGTCATGTTTTGCAAGGCCATCGGTTGCCTTTGGGGGCCCTCGACAGGGGCCAGTCGCCAGCCTCGGACCCCCGCCTAGCCGACAGCAGGGACTCACTGAGGGCGGGAGTCGGGTTCCCCTCTGCTACCAGTGTGGCCAGCCGGGCCACGTCAGGAGGGACTGCCCATCTAGGGCAGGAGGTCAGCAGATACTTCCCGTGCAGAGCACTGGAGGGCACGCAGGAGGCCGCGGTTCCCAGGCACGAGGAGGAGGACAGTAGTCGCGAGGAGGGTACCGGCCAGCACCTACCCGTCCGACGCAGAGTGTGGCTACTTCGTCCGCACCTAGAGCTGAGGGGCGTATCAACGCCCTAACACACAGGGATGCCAGAGCATTGGGATCCATGGTAGCAGGTATGGTTTTAGTTTCTGGCAGACTCGTTTACACGCTTTTCGATTCCGGCACTACGCACTCGTTTGTCGCAGCCAGTTTCGCAGTTAGTTTGGACCAGGATTATACACCGTTAGAGAATCCGTTCGTAATCAGAGGTCCGAGTGGTCAGCTGTTTGTAGCTTAGGAGGTGTACATGGGTTGCGAGGTCAGCATCGGGGGACATAGCCTGCCAGCTGACCTGATTATGATACAGATGGAGGACTTTGGAGTGATTGTGGGGATGGATTGGCTGTCCGCTTACCACGCCTTGGTAGACTGTTTTGAGAGGAAGATTGTCTTCTCCATTCCAGAGTTGCCTTCTTTCGAGTTTCACGGGCAGCCAGTGGATGGAGGTTTCAGGTGCATTTCGGCACTTCGGGCGGCGAGACTTTTGAGCCGGGGGTGTGAGGGCTTCCTAGCCTGTGTGGTGGCAGAGCCCAGCCCTATGGCAGACTTCCAGAGCATCCCGATGGTCAGAGAGTTCCCCGACGTGTTTCCAAATGAGTTACCAGGACTACCGCCCGAGCGTGAGATCGAGTTTGAGATCTCACTAGTACCAGGGACCAGCCCCATCTCCACCGCGCCATACAGGATGGCACCGCTTGAGCTGCAAGAGCTCAAGTCCCAGTTGCAGGACCTTTTGGAGAAAGGTTTCGTGAGGCCCAGTGCGTCTCCCTGGGGTGCCCCGGTACTGTTTGTGAAGAAGAAGGATGGGACCCTACGCCTTTGTGTGGACTACGACAGCTGAATAGGGTCACCATCAAGAACAGATATCCGCTGCCGAGGATCGACGATTTGTTTGACCAGTTGCGGGGTGCCACGGTGTTTTCCAAGATAGACTTGAGGTCTGGATACCACCAGTTGAGGATCAGGGAGACCGACGTCTCCAAGACAGCTTTCCGCACCCGGTACGGACACTACGAGTTTTTGGTCATGCCGTTTGGGCTGACCAATGCCCCCGCTGCTTTCATGGACCAGATGAACAGGGTGTTTAGATCGTACTTGGATCAGTTCGTGGTGATTTTCATAGATGATGTGCTCATCTATTCTAGAGATCGGACGCAGCACGGACAGCACTTGCGGATGGTTCTGGACACTCTGAGACGACGCAGGCTGTACGCCAAATACAGCAAGTGCGAGTTCTGGTTGAGGGAGGTGACCTTCTTGGGTCATGTGATCTCTGGTGACGGCCTGGCGGTGGACCCCGCCAAGGTCGAGGCAGTGCTCAGGTGGGAGAGACCGTGTTCAGTCACTGAGATTCGCAGTTTCCTGTGACTGGCAGGTTACTACAGACGGTTCATCAAGGGATTTTCACAGATTGCGCGTCCTATGACACAGTTGACCCGGAAGGACTTGCCTTTCGCTTGGACAGACGCCTGTGAGGCGTGTTTTCTGGAGCTGAAGGAGAGGTTGACCTCGGCTCCCATGCTCACCATCCCTGACAGTAGTGGTGGGCTCGTTGTGTACACGGATGCTTCCTTGCAGGGGTTAGGAGGTGTGCTCATGCAGAGGGGTCATGTTGTCGCTTACGCTTCACGGCAACTGAAGCCCTATGAGCATACCTACCCTACCCACGACCTAGAGTTGGCAGCTGTTGTCTTCGCGCTGAAGACCTGGAGGCACTACTTGTACGGTGAGACCTTCGAGATTTTTACAGATCACAAGAGCCTTAGATATCTTTTTGACCAGAAGGAGCTCAACATGAGACAGAGACGTTGGTTGGAGCTCCTGAAGGACTACGATTGCAGCATCTCCTACCACCCAGGAAAGGCCAATGTGGTGGCTGACGCCTTGAGCCGTAAGGCGCCCGCACGCTTGGCCAGTCTACAGTTACAGAGTTGGAGCCTTTTGGAGGAGGTGGGCAGTTGGCGACCTCTAGAGTTACGAGGATACTATGGGGCAGTGACGGTAACACGGCAGACCAGGCCAGAGCTAATAGACCGTATCATCACAGGACAGATGGCTGATCCGTACTTGCAGTCTTTGCGCGACAGAGTACTATTGGGGGACCCAGGGGACTTCTCTTTCACAGACCAGGTGCTACGCTTGAGGGGACGGTTGTGCGTTCCCAGAGACGAGGAGCTGTTGACAGAGCTCCTGACTGAGGCACACGGTTCCAGATTCACCATACATCCTGGAAACACGAAAATGTACCATGACTTGAGACGCGAGTTTTGGTGGAGAGGGATGAAGCGGGATGTGGGTGAGTTCGTGCAGCAGTGCTTAGTGTGCCAGCAGGTGAAAGCCGCGCATCAGAGGCCTGCAGGGCCGCTTCAGCCGCTTCCAGTGGCAGAGTGGAAGTGGGAGAGCATCACCATGGACTTGGTGGTGGGCTTACCTGTTACCCAGCGGGGACACGACGCAGTCTGGGTAATAGTGGATAGATTGACGAAGACGGCGCGATTCTTGCCGATTCGAGTCACTTTGGGACCAGCACAGTTGGCAGAGAGGTATGTCCGTGATGTGGTGCGACTACACGGAGTTCCACGGGAGATCGTATCCGACCGGGATACCCCCTTTACGTCCCAGTTTTGGGCTGAGTTTCAGCAGGCCTTGGGGACGAGGTTGAGGTTTAGCACGGCTTACCACCCCCAGACAGACGGACAGTCTGAGCGCACGATACAGACACTTGAGGACCTTTTGCATGCTTATGTAATGGACTGGAGGGGCTCTTGGGAGGAGCACCTGCCCCTGGCGGAGTTTGCATACAACAACAGTTATCACTCGAGCATCGACATGGCTCCCTACGAGGCTCTATACAGACGGAAGTGTACGGCACCCTTGAGTTGGGTTGAGGTGGGGACCAAGTGGGAGGTTGGCCCCAGGTTGATCCGGTAGAGTCAGGAGGTAGTTGAGCAGATCCACAGACGACTCCGCACTGTCAGGAGCAGACAGAAGAGCTACGCGGATCGCAGACGCAGAGAGGTGCAGTTCGAGGTTGGGGACCACGTCTTCCTTCGTGTTTCGCCCATGAAGGGCTTACAGCGGTTTGGGGTGAGAGGGAAGCTCGCGCCGAGGTTCGTGGGGCCCTTTGAGTTCCTGGAGCGGGTTGGACCCGTTGCTTACAGACTTGCCCTTCCCCCGCAGCTTTCTGGTGTGCACGACGTGTTCCACGTGTCCAACCTCAGGAAGTACATAGCCAATTCCAGTCACGTACTGAGTCATGAGAGCGTCGTGGTGAGCAACGACCTGACCTACCCCGAGCGGCCAGTGCAGATCCTAGACCGAGCCGTCCGCCGGTTGAGACGAAAGCAAGTACCCCTGGTAAAGGTTTTGTGGAGGAGCCAGTGGTACGAGGTGGCTACCTGGGAGCCTGAGGCAGCAATGCAGGAGCGGTACCCGGAGCTTTTCGGACCGGCTTCGGTCCTCTTTGAGTTTGTTATGGTTATTCGGATGTCTTTTCCCACACCCTAGTTGGCGCAAGTTTCGGGGACGAAACTTCCTTTGAGTTTGTTATATTGTAACGAGCGTGTGGCGCAGACATCTTTTAAGACATCTGGAGGGTTGTCCAGACGTCTGACCAGACGTCTGGGATAGTTTCCAGATGTCCGGAAATCCGTTATTTTCGACACACGTGAGTCGTCTGCGCGCCTGAGCGCGCAGGCCGCATATTCGCCTTCTTCCCTCCTGCGGCTGCAGGATTCCCCTGCCGTAAATCCTTCTCTCTCCTCTTCGCGCGGCCTTAAAAGGGCACGCCTCCCCTCTCGTCTCCACCGTCTCCTCCTTCTCCTCCTTCAGCCAGTGAGCGTGAGCGTGAGCGCGAGCGCGAGCGCGGAGGAGGTGCGGTGTGCGAGAGCGGAGCACTACCGTGAGGGCGAGCTCGCCGGAGCGGCTTGGACGGCCGGCGGAGGGGCAGGGGGCGCGGAACGACGCGGAGAGGGACCTGCTGCAGTCTGAGCAGCAGGCGCGCGAGGTGCGACGCGGGCGGCGTCGCGAGCGGAGGCCGAGTAGCGCCCTGATTCTGGAAAAATTTTCAGAATCAGACGTCTGGGTTTATAGGCAGACGGCGAGGACGACGTCTGGTAGCTCATACAGACGCCTGAAAGGTGTGTATTCCACTTCCTTCTTCCTTCCTGTCGACCGACAGTACTAAGGGAGGGAGTTGGCTGTGCGCAGGTTCGCTGATTTGCCATCCTTTGCGAATCAGACGTCTGGAAGTTGTACCAGACGGCGGGAGTGACCTCCAGACGTCCGGGGTGACCATCGGACATCTGGGAGCTAGGACAGACGTCCCCGCAGACTTCTGGACATCTGGGAAACCACACTGAATAGGTAATTCTCTGATCCACTATTTAAGACGTCTGGAAGAAGTTCCAGACGTCTGATTTCGCACAGTATCGTCTTTTGGACCCGTTTAGGGCCCGTTCGGGCTCCGTTTTCCGCGATTCGAGTTGCGTTCTTTTCAGAATTAATTCCTCTACCCGTCTACAGTAGCTATACACTATTTTGAGACACTCCTTGTGTTTGATCCTTGTGATAGGACCTCGTTCAGTTGCAGTCTTGAGAGTCACGGAGGCACGCGGGATTCCCGATCACGCCCCCATTACTCCCGTTGTACCTGGTAGAGTGGCTTAAGTTTATTATTAAAATCTTGTAAAGTATGGAACCATAACTAGAATCTCGGACATTGTATGAATCCTAGGAATGAGAAATGTATGGAATGATAGCTCCTAGGTGATGCATGAATCCTAGGGCAGGAAAACTAGTTGTATGCTAGATCCTAGGATGTGGCATGAACCCTAGGATGGAAAAACTAGTGGAATGTATAATACTGCAGTCTTGGAAAAATGGAAAGGAATATAAAGCTGCCTGTAAATTGAATTAACAGCTGCCTGTTATGAATAAAGAAACATGATTGAGATCATGGATTGTGAGAACGTGAAACTGGAAAGTGAAACATATGATGTTCTGAGATAAGGAGCCGGAACCCTACGGGGAATTAGGAGTGGAACTCCTGGAAAGAAAAAGGAATGGAACTGAGATGTAGTTTTTACTGTCTCTTGGGTACGCAGTACCAAGGGAAGTACCTGTACCTGTTTAGTGCAGAGTGGGGCCAGCCACCCCAGGGACCCGGGGTTAGGATTGGCCGCTCTGTACCGACTTGTTGGCCCTCGTGTACGTAGTACCGAGGAGAGCTACTCATGTTAGGAGAGTACTAGCTACCCCACGGGCCCCGGGGTTCTGCTAGCCTCCTTCACCGACTTGTTAGGCCCACTGGGGCAAACCAGGGTAGTCAGGCGAGGGTGCGCAGGCTGTGGAGGGGCAAGGCCCCAGTTTGGTTACTGTGGAGGGGTTGGACCCCTGTTTCTGAGAGGGCTCTGCCCTGGTTCCATGCTGTGCTTTGGGTGCACCCGTTAACGGAAATGACTGACCGCGTGCCAGTGCGGGCTAGCTACCTGTGCGTTTATCGCGCGTGCCGTAGTCACCGTTACGTCTGTCAGTGACCTTGGGGTGGTTGACTGAGGGTAGGATCACCACGGGGGACTCTCCCGGCCAGGAGAGCACCACGTGCTACTTCTACTTTTGGAAAAGACTGCAATCAAGATCGTTCCCACGAGGACATTCGAGATCAAGTAAAGGATCTGAGAAATAAATGAAATAGTGAGAAAATTGAAAGATGTGAATAAAGGAAGTAATAGAACATAACAGCTACTGTACACTCTACTGTTGCCTTTAGTTAGTTTGCCACTCTACTCAGCGTTTTGCTGACCTGTTACATTCGTTACCTTTTTCAGGACCAGGTGTTGAGCAGCCAGGGTCGGCGGCTGCAGAGGACGCTGGGCAGAGTAGGGTCCAGTAGAGTTTACCACAGTCTTTTGTACCTCTTTTGTTTCTGTTCTAGTGAGTAGTTTTTGTTTCCGCTGTACCTTCTTTACCTGCAGTTCTTGTTATATGATAAATGTTGTTCTACTGTTGCGGTGGTACCTACTGTAGTAGTTTCTTTCCTTACTGCTGTACTTTCTTACTGTTAGTTATATTCATGCTGAATGTGGTTTATTTTACTATCTTTTGGTTACTTCCTCGTTGGACGACTAGGTCTTGGGATTAGTCGAGTCGGTCCGGTTCTCGTGTCTCGTAGGGACTCGGGAACCAGGTCGTTACAAGAACTTCAGTAGATTAAGCGGGTCTGTTTTTAGGGTTTCAGATGTCATTTAATTCCTAAAATGTGCGAAAACCCTTTTCTATCTGTACGGACTCACTTGTTAGACATTTAAGACCATTTGACCTTTGTCTAACCCCTGTGAAAACTCATGATTGTACTAAAATTGAGATATACTGTTAAAACTGTAGTTTTACCCCTATTTTTCTATCTCTCTCAGAATGACTATGCAATGAATTATGGTCCTCTGGTTGTTATGTAGGAGCATTTAATCCTTGATTATGACTAAATAAAGCTAGATATGGCTGATGATGACATTATCATCACCTTCCTATCTCAAATATCCAAATTTCACTCAACCCGCACCAACTTCCTATTAGGATACATTGAACCCAACCACTTCGGGTTACGATCCAAACTTTGGGGATCCTTATCTTGCTTTTCCTTATTATGACTCTTCTTTTAGGTCCCACCCACCCACTAACCAATTTAATAAGACCTACACTTTTGGAGAACACCAAGACCACTACCCTTCCTAGGACCCTAACCAAGATAGGTCATCTGAATTCAAGGATCTCTCCTCCCTGACCTATTGATTGGAAGAGAGTTTAGAAAATTGGAAATCGAATGATGATCATAAACCTGGAAAAATCAAGAATGATCAAACCCTACTTTGGACCCTTAATGAAGAATCCGACTGGGAGGAGGACTTAGAACATTAATTATTCTGGAGTAGGACTAAATAGAAAATGGCGCCTCTTGAGGAATTAGACACCAAAAATGATAGAATAGGTCCCACCCAATTTGGTCCCATCCAAGAACCTAAACCCTAGTACGCACTCTAATACACATCCTCAACCATATCCTACCAACCTTGATTTGGATGTTAAGAGGAAATCCAAAGGAAACCTAATGACACTCAATTAATTCTTGATAGCCTTCAGTTGGAGTTACATAGATAGAATCAAGAATTGATTAAGGGGAAACAAGCCTTGATTGATATGTTCCAACAACTGGATGAAGAGGGCCAAAGAACACTATTGCAAGCAACTACGTTTATGGAATTCATGAAGCGAGGCCCCATGGTGATTGATTGGATTACACCTATTTTCCCAAAATTGGTTCTGTCCACCATTGATACTGCCTCGATATTGGATAACACACTAGAAAATGACATTAAGGATTCTTTAGAACATGATTTGGGGAGAGTTGAGGACAAACATCAAGTTGAAACTAAGAATTTGGGGGATGTTGTCCTTGAATCCAAATCTAAACTTCCCAAGGAAAGTGATTTGGTGGAAGAGATATCCAAAATTGAAGATGGGGAGTGGGATTACAATTCCGAAATAACCAATTTTCAATCATTTGAAACCCCCATCACAAGTTCAGAGGAGGGCCAAGGGAAAGAATCTGAGCTAGAGGATGAGATTAGCCCTATCTCTAATGCAACCTCAAAAATTGAGTCTGATATGAAAGAGGTTGAAGAAAATATTTTTGGGGTCACGAAATAGGAGGGAATAAGCAATGAAACCCTAGTTGAAGAAGGGATGGATTTTTATTTGGAGAGAGACCTCATGCTTGATCTTAGGATCATTGTGAAACTCCTGATTTGGTTAGATGCCCTACCAGAATTGAAATTCCGCAACCTAAATTCACTTGAATCAATTTAAGTTTGAGGGATTACAACTTTAAAGGGACACAAGCTAATTACCAAGCCTACATCTTTAATGTTCGACATTTTAGATTCAAGTTGCACTCATCTAAATCAACTTCTCTGCATGCTCGTAGAATAAGAGAGGAACAGACACGAGCATGCATGTTACACCATTTGTGGAGTTCCTGCCCCTTAGGGATGGGACTCCACCATAATCCAGTGTGCATCTGCGGATTTCTGATTTTGGGTCTAGATGATTTTGTCTTCCATTTCTTGACCCAGACCATTCAACTACTTTATCCGTTGTTGTTTGTGTACTATGCCCAACTGAAGGCACTAAACTCAGAGCTTCCTGGGAGGCAACCCAGAGGTTTCTAGCTAACTAGATACATGGTTACGATTCAGGTGATTTCTTTCCTTACTTGCTTGCATACATTTTTTTTCCAATGAGGACATTATCCAACTGTGGCATGGGGGGGTGGCAATTTGTATGTTCTAAGTACATTTTGTCAGCTTGAATTATTTAAAAATATTAGGAAAAGAAAACTTAGGTATTAGAAGCTTGTCGACTTTAGGAAATGATACGTTAGGGACCTAATCGCTTAGACTCTTCTGGTCTTCAAACTTAATCAGTCCGGGTCAAGTCCTTGCCACTATAATTCATTTTAATATGATCAATAAAATAGGGTGATAAGTATACGAGCCCACCCTCTGGTTTGAGGGAATTTTTAGTCGAAGCATCTAAACATGTTTTGCACTGATTCACTGATCGGCAGTTCTAATAGAAATTGGGTAGCCAATGAACCTTCTAGGTTGGTATGGTTAGCAAGTTGTCCTGGGTAACAGGCCACTGGCCGGTTGCCCATAGCCCAGCCACAAGACCATTCTCTTTCACTACTGCCCTTAGGTAAATCTTAGATTAAGAAAGCCACATACTTAAAATAAGAAAAAGGTAGAAAAAGGAAAATAGAAAATGAGAAAAGAAGAAAAGAAATAAGCCACACTTCAACACACGAGTATAGCTGGCAAGTTATTGTGGATAACAGCCCATTGACCAGTTGTCAAGATCCCAGCTCATAAAATGCATAAGAACTCCAAGACACTTAAGGAAGAAGCAGGAAATAACATAATCCAAGGAGATATACATTGGGTTTGCCCTTGTGTTGATCCCACAAAAATAAAAAGTAGGGAGAAAGCTACTGGTCAGATAGATACACCTTTAGGAAGCATTTTCTCTTTCAGGTCACCTAGGGGTGCAGAAACCCGAAGTCCATTTATATTGCTGTTGAGTGAGTCTATCACTTTCTCAATAAGATGATTAGTACTAAGAATTCATTTCGAGTCTTAGGTGGATTGGGTAGCCATAAAAATTTACCCTGAAATCCTCAACACCAAAAATCCAAAAAAATTAGAAAAGATGAAAATGAAAAAATACATACTTGCTCCTATATAGAATAGGGCAAGGACTCAGGTGGTCGGCATTTTGGCAGGCAACCGGGCACTGTTGAGTCTGCGATTTAGGTTCTTAGTAGAAATTTCCTCCAGTCGACAAACAACTTCTACCCAAGAGATCAATTCCTAATTTTATTTGTAAATAGCATTTAGGTCAAACCTTGCTAGGGATTAGCAAGGGGTGGGCATGGGGGTATGATGACTCTACAATTTTCACTGTTAATATTATCAATTATAGTCAATTTCAAGGGTACTTGTGCAATAATGACATATTATAATGGGCTTGGGAGCATTGCATGCATATTGCATGATGTTTACATTTTAATCACTTAGAATCAATGTTTAATGACCATGCTCAGAATTCCATTTTGAAGCAGGTCTCATATGAGCGATTGGATCGTAAGGATGGATCCAGATTGACAAACAAAGTATAATGGACTCGAAATCAGTTCGATCCGACCCCCATAGCTCCTACAATAGGCCTAAGAAAGAATAATGGCCAGGGGGTAATACGAGATCCTTATGGGTTTCAGATAAAAATTCGACTGTACGGATGGATCCGGAGCAACGATCGTAGTCCGACAACATGAGAAGCATCATGATCCGAGCACCATGGCATCTCCTACAATAGAAAAAAGATGGACGGCCCAGATGGTGCCATGTGGTGCCATCTAGGCCACCCAACGTCGGCCATGAACGGCCAACACTAGCTCCTCTTCATCCTCATCATCAAATCTCAACCGTTGGATCAAGATCCAATGACCGAGAAGCCACTTCCATCGCATGCCTTTGGATCCTCCTCGCGACCATTTCAAGGGCATGGCGTGGTGGTCCTGAGAGGAGTTCTCAAGGAGAAGGCATGGGTTCAAATCCACACGCCCCCCTCAGGCTCAATTGGAGCTGTGGTAATGCAACAAGGCATGCGCACGCGCACGTGCGGGGAGCAGTAGCAGTGCACAAGTGAGTGCGCACACCACCACTCCTGCTTGCACATGCGCATGCGGCGAGGCTTGGGGAGCACGACCACGTGAGGCACGTGCCAGCAAGGGTGCAAGCGGCAAGGCGCACCTTCAACGAAAGCTACAGGGGTCTTTGGTGAGGCTTGCAGTTGTCACTAAAGACCAATGACGAATTTGAGCCCTTTCTTCAACGATAAAATGGGACCTACCCCTCCCATTGGCACCAAGCTTGTACCCACGAGATACCACTGCCTTCTAGAGCTCCAAGCAAGGTCCCGAAGCTGCCGACATACCGACGAAAGGCCCTCTACCGCCGTGGCTGTATTGATGCATTCTTCTTCCTTGACATAGTGTTATTTTATTTTGTAGTGTAGTTCATGCCTTGATTTTGTTAAGA
Source organism: Thalassia testudinum (assembly GCA_037157565.1). Lineage (NCBI taxonomy): Eukaryota > Viridiplantae > Streptophyta > Magnoliopsida > Alismatales > Hydrocharitaceae > Thalassia > Thalassia testudinum. The sequence continues at coordinate 63,468,912 of JAZHRO010000014.1, forward strand.
ATTCATCTATATTTTTGTTGGTCATAGCATTTGATAGTCAAGATAATACATCTTTTGATATATTATTCTCATATGTTTGATTCTCGAACCCTACTCTCTCTATCTCTCTCTCCCTCTCTCTCTCTTTCTCAAATTAGTTTGCAAGCAAACAAACAACATATTTACATGACATGAAAGAAACTAAGCGATTCATATTATTGTCTCCTTCTTTTCGACACTCAGACTCACATCCGATTCTTTATTTAAAATTGACGTCATAAATGTGCTACAATGAATGATTGAATGCAAATGTGTCTGATGAACGTCATCCTCTAGATGAATTGCCACCTGATTATATCGATTTTTCACCAATTTCTCGAAAATCTCATCAATAAATGGTAGTGGGAATTGATCTTTCTTCGTGGAGGTATTTAATCTTCGGTAATCAATGCAGACTCTCAATGAATTTGTGATGTGGGTCGGGATGGTCTCTCCAAATTCAATTGTGATAACGATGAGCCATGCCTTTTTAGGCACAACCAAGATCGGGCTCACCCATCACAACATAGATCGGGCATATGCTATCAGAGATCGAGTGGATGATACCAGCATCTAACCATTTGATGATCTCTTTCTTCACGACCTGATGCATATGCATCTGAATAGCCTAAAATGTCTATTTATGCATGTTCTTAGTATTATAGTTGCATCATATATTATAAATATTGTATAACATGCATCATCTTGCATTTAGGTTAGGTTGTGTAAATTTTAGGTTAATTTTCCCTTTCTGTGGTTAGGTAACAAGGCAACTTTTAATCGGGAGCTTGGATCGAAGATCCAACCAAACAGATCTGATCAAGGTGACGATTGGAGTTCAACAACTCCAAGATCGCCCTGATCGAACTTCCGTAGCATCAGATATAATCCGAGGAAGGCCATAGATCAAGGGCCAATATGGCATAAATCTACACTTCAGATGACAATTCCGACCACACGGATGGATTCGGATAGACGATCTAGCCCATCGATGTGAAAATCAATCCAATCTGACATTTGTGGCACCACCTACGGCACACAGAAGATGGACGGCCAAGGTGGCACCACATGGCTCCATCTCAGCCACCCAATCAGCCTAAAGACCCACCGCTGCAATTCAAAGGACTCTTCATCGCGCGATCTTAGCCGTTGGATTTTGATCCAACAGTCAGGATTTACTTAGACGTGCCCGCTCTCATCTTCAAAAGGCAAAAGGCACGGACCATCTGGGCCATTGGATCTTGATCAAGTGGCCACGAGAGCGCACTTAAAACATCCACGCAACAAAAAGTGCATCGCAGCATAGCGGTCGATTGCTTCTTCACGAGCGAGATGTCCGGGTTCGATCCCCGCTACACCTCAAATTAAGGTGCAGGCACGGAGCGGCTGATTTCAGTCATTGGATGCGGCACAAGCGATAATATGGAATGCAACGTCGCTGCATGGATGCATGAGGATCACGTGCGGGTAGGCGCTTGCGTTGAAGTGGTGGGGTGCGATGCGATTTAAGCCGTCGGATGAAAGTTGGACTGCTGAGAGTTGCCGTATGCATGCGTTAAGGCGTTGAAGTAATGAGCGGGTGCGAGCATCTTAAGCCTTCCGATCTCACGATCGGATGGTTGAGGAGGCACGTACGTGCGCATGCGTTCAGGTGCAGGGAGTTGAGGAGGCGTGGCGTGCATGGCAGCTACGCCCATGATCCGGGCTTTCGTGATAGTTTTATCCGTTACTAAAGGCCCTGATTAAAACTATCACTAAAGGCCCTGATTTAATGTTTTTAAAGTAAAATGACCTATTTGCCCATTCAAACCTCACCTATAAATAGCCCTACGACCACCACATTTTCTTCATCACTTCCTTCACCTCTCACCCTCTCCAAAGCTCAAGAGAAGCTTGTCCTACACCCGGGATGCTCCTTTAGAGCCAAATCCAAAGTTTTCTCGCCCCCATTCCGGAAGTGGATCCCGCGACGACGACAATGTGCTGCCTCATTCCCACTTCTTCCTGCTTCGTCCTCCTTCTTCCCACTCCGTCCTTCGTCTTCCAAGCGTTGCTCCATCCAGCTCATCCTCCAAGCAGTCGTCGAGGAGGATAACATCTCTCTCCCTTCTTTTTATCACTTTCTAGAATAGAATTTCCCACTTTCTAGCTGCAATCATTTCCTGCTTTTTAGTTGTAAAAATAGTATTATTATATGAAGTGATTGTTCTCCCTCTCTATCTTAGTGTTAATATCAATTCCATTATAATTATCTCACTTTCAAACAAAAATACCAAAAGAAATATAATCATGGATTTTAGATCGACGTAGCCTCGCTGTGTTCAACCCTGAATTTCTTTACAAATTTTGATAAAATTTTATCTGTTGGCGGATTGCTTCGCAAATCGAACTACAATGACGAGTTTTTAAAATCCAATTTTGATTGCGTAGTTTCCTTCCCCCAACATTTTGCTGCCATTGACTGGGAGGTGACACTCTTTGACTTTCACATTTTCCCACCTTACTTATCTTTTACCTCACTTTTCTCCTTTATTATTGTGGTTGCAAGTACTCTTACATGGCAGAAAAAAGCGGTAGATTGGAGTAAAGTGCGGTTGAAGGATTTGTAAGTTTACCCCCACTTCCCCACCCACTAGATTTCATTCCATCACTTAATAACACAAACCCTAATTAACTTAAGAGTTCTTTTAAACCCTAAGGTTAGTTTTTATTATTTGGTTGTCACCTCCACCCACTTCACCGTCCACGTATAAAAGAAAAATCAAAAAATCTCACAGAGGTACACAACCGCTTCTGATTTTCAAACTCAACCAGTAAATCAATCTTTGGAACTGGGACACACACCACCACATAATTGAGTAAAAATTAGATTAGGTAATCATTTGTGTGCCTAATTATGTTGTGCATCTGGCCAATTGTTTGAGTTGTTTAGGCCGCACCACTTCAACTAAAAGTAACTCATCAAGTAGCTACCACATAGATTCAACTTTTAGGGATTTACCAGGCACTCCAAATTCTTTTAAAGCTTTAAAGAAAAATATCTTCACTTGTGCTGTCAAAACCTGGTGTGCTAATTAAACTTGATTGAATATACCTAAAGTTGAATTCTAAAAGCTACTAAGCAAGATTTGAACCCTAAAATTCACCGCATCCAAAAAAATAATCTTTCTTGAAAACCATTGGTTGTGCACGCATGCACATATCAATCAATCATTAAGGACACAACCCAGATAAAAGTCCCATCACATTCCAAAGAACATTCAAACCTAAACCTAATTAAAATAGAGTAGACGTTTGCCCTAAGGATTGGACTCACTCTTCGGAACCTAGATCGAGATTATTTTCAATTAGTCTGTTTCTACCATTCAATCCGATGTCTAGCCAGGGGAACAGAATGAAACGATCGTAGCTGGGAGGTACACTAGGAACCTGAGGCGCAAGCCAAAGGAAGAACCTTCTCCCCAGTCCCTCCCTCTAACTGGTTAGATTGACTGAAAAGAAGTAGATCAAATCGTTTATTAATCTCAAGATGGGTTCTGGGAGTCTGTAGGTCTTTAGGCTAGCCCACTTAAGGACAGGTTTGTTTGTTTGCATTACAGGCACCTTTCTTCCTCCTGTTCTATCATGGATCCTTCCACATCTTATTTACACTTCCACTCCTACCCTTCTACTACTAGTTATTCCCAAAATGATTATTATTCCAACCAGACTTATTCTCATCCATTTTCTAGTTGGGATAATCCTGATTGGGAATACAGTTCCAGACCTTCGAGTTCAGGGTTTAACCATAGACACCATGGTTTTGATTGTTGTCCTTCTCCAAGCTACATCGATTATAGATCACTATCCTTATTTGGATAACCTAATATGATCTACAATCAAGAAGGCTACATTGATTACCCCTCCCTAGAAAACACTGCCTTTAGGTCATTACCACCTTATGAACAACCTGAAATGACCTATTATCAGGGAGGGTATCAACATCCTCAATTCGTTGACTCCCCTGCATTGAAACCAAACCCATCCAACCCTGAACCAAACCACTTGGTTCAGGTTAACCAAGTCCAAGAGAAGGAGTTGGCTAACTTGAGGAATATTATACAATCTTTAGAAGCTCAGCCAACACCTTGCACTGAAGAATTGGAGCCCCTAATTGAAATGATTGATGATCTAAGCAAGTATTTGTTGGATTGGCTCTAGGATGTTAAGGATAAGGGCCCGGGTGACTTTTTACTTAATAAGTTATCGAAATTGAGGATGAGATTTTTGGTTGCTTTAGTTCAATCATAGGATGATTCCTAGGATGAACCGCCTTCAAGAGAGCCAATTTCCGAACCTACTCAGTCACCTATTGGTGGGGGACATGTGTTATGAGACCGGGATTGACCAGGTTGTTCTAGAGCAATCAAATAAGGATGATTTGATTTCTTCACCAGAGATCCCTGAGCCGGGGCATGAGGAAACGTATGTCTCCATGGATCAGAAAGTGATGGATAATTTTGAGAAATACATTAATGCGGATTTAGATTTCTTTGATTTTGAAGGTGAAGAATCATTATGTGAAGTCCCACATGAGTTTACAGAACACAATTCTAGTAAGATAACTGGGCCTAAGGAATTTGATAAATCATTTGGTGGCCCTGAAATTGAGGAACTTGATCCTGTTGGGGCTCGCATGGTGGATTCAGGTCCTGATTTCATGAAGGATTTAATTGAAAGTCCCATTCCTCAATTACACCCCTTTGAGCTTATTGACAATCCTGTTCTTGAGATCATTAGACCTAAGTCAATTCTGATTCAGTCACATCTTTTAGACTTGGAAATTTCAGATGGGGTGATTAACATGCATGAGGTTCCGGAATTTGAAAACTTGAATGAGGAAGACAGCAGTTGGGAAATATTGATTTGTGAAACCAATTCTAGAGGAAGTAAAAGGTTGTCTCTAAGGGTTCCAACTTGTGTACAACCACCAACTTTCTACTACGACCCTTATGACATCTTCCCAGAGGATGTCCAACCCAAGCACACATTCATTGATTACCTTTTTGAGCTTGATTTCTCTGTAGCCCGATGTTTTGGTCTTGGGTTGCTGATTGCACAGAAAAAATACACCTGCAATTGTGCCGTCTTGTGCTATTTCCTAGCATTACCAGTGCATATTAGGTATCTCTAGTCGCATTTGTAAAAATACACGCATGCATGCATTTAATTGAGAGGGGAGGAGAGTGAAATAATGGCCTTGTAATTTACATTCTTCCTCAAGTGCTTCCTTGCAAAATCTCCATCTTTATTTTTAATTTTATTTGACTATGAAATTCTTCCTGCGGCTGCAAGGAATGGCTTCTTCTTCTTCGCACCATGTCCTGCTCAGCCATGCTCTGCAGCCGCATGCCCTGCTAAGCCATGCACAGCCACATGCACATCCATGCACAGCCAGGGCATGGCTGTGCATGCCTTCTGCCTCTATAAAAAAAGGCACGGCTTCTTGCAAAAGAGAGCCTGGTCCAACCAAAAAAAAAGCCAACACAGCTCTTCTTCTCCAGGCCATCTCCTCCCCCTCTCCCTCCATACGCAGCCCCTCCTCCTTTAAGGAGCCACTCTGCCGGCAGGAGTACCTCACTGTGGTGCACAACCACCACATTGAGTCCACCACCACCCAGCTCATCAAAGAGCCGGTGGGCGTGGTGGTTCTTTCCCTGTTTCTTCGTTTAAAGCACTTCCACCATTGCTACTGGAGCTTCAAGCTTTGAAGCTCAACCGGCCACCGCAAGCTCCACAGTAGCAGCAGGGTGGCAGCAGTGCACGCAGGCCACCGCGCATGCCTGCAGGCTGCCCTCGCCTTCCGCTTCTTCGCATACACACGCCTCTCCCCGCGCCCTCTCGCGAGTTCCGCCCACAGCCCAGCCGGCGCGTACCTCTTCCGTGCGTGCGCCAAGCCGCTCAAGCCTCCCCGCAATCACATCACCGAGCGCATGCAGTTGCACGGCTCAACCCAGCACTATAGCCACTGTTCACGCATTTCAGCGGAACACTGTGGCTACAATGGGGTGACCGGTAAGTTTCTCACTTGTCCGGTCACCCGGCGCACCGCAACCGGCTGCAGCTCGTGCCCGTGTCCAACCCCGGCCCACTCCAGCACCCGCACCCACCTGTGTCTTCGCCTGTGTACACTCACTCGCTCCCAACACCTGCGTCTGCCCGAACCCAACTCTCCGCGCAGCGCTGTGCGCTGCGGCTCTCTCCCTCGCACCCACGCCCTTCCGTAAGCGTGCCTACGCGCCTATGCATGCGCATGAATCACCAGACGATGCCCCAATGCTGCAAACGGCTTAACTCTCCCAGCCTTCACTCCAGTAGTCTCTCTCTCGCTCTCTCTCTCTCTCTCACAGAACTCTCTCACTCTCTCTCTTCACACACACACACACACTCACACTCTCATACACACACAGACACCTATACTCTACTTTATATATATATATACGTACATACATATATTTATATATATATATATTTATTTACATATATAAATATATATACATATATTTATACATATAGTAGTAGCTATATAATGAAGTATTACTATACATATATACACATATATATATACATCTATATACCTATATATATATATATATACACATATATATTTATATATACATCTATATTTACCTATATAACTAAGAATAAGTACGGATACATATATATACATATATACATATATACACATATACTTATACATATATATAGTTATATACATACATATATACATATATATCTATATAACTATATATACATATATATATATATATACATATCTATCTACATATATCTATATACATATATTTCTATATATATATATATATATATTCCTATATATATATATGCATCTATATAGTTATATATCCATACATATACCTATATATATTTACATATATCTATCCATACATATAGTTACATACATATATATATACTTATATATATATACATATATACATATATATACACGTATAACTACATATATACCGATATATTTATAACCATATATACATTTAGATATATTTACATATATACATATATATATATATATATATTTTTTCACATTGCTGATATTCCCCGATACAAGCGTGCAGAAAGCGTGTTCGCATTCATCTTCCACCAGTCCACCTTACACGCAGCACTTCATCTTGTTGGTTGCATCTTCCTAGACAATGATCGACTCGACACCATGCTACACACCATCTCCTCCTCCACCCCCACCCCTTTATACATATATAATATATACATATATATATGCTATATTTACTTTATTTCTGTTTCTCTTTCATGCCAGTAAAAAGATAAAAAAAATATAAAAGAGAAAAGATAATCCTTGACTTGCAGGTACTCAGTCTTGCGAATAGCAAGACCAGTTTTGAAACCCTAATTTGGCTCAAAGCCAAGAACCTAATTTTGAGGGTGTGCCTCAAGGGCAAGAATTATCAGAAAAAAATCTAAATAGAAAAAAAAGCACCAAAAACATAATAAACGAATAGAAGAGATTCGTTGTAGGAAAGGCGTAGAAACTTCACTTCTAATCCCACTTCCCTGAGTTCGATCCTAGGCCTAAAAGTGACCAAGATAAAATCAAGTAGGCCAGGTTAAAAAAAGTTTGTAAAGAGATGGTTAGGTCTGATTTAATTTAACCACTATACACATTTCAACGATAAAATCACCATATTAACACAACCTATCCGGGTCCGACCAAAATCTCCTTTCATGGCACCGTTGCCGAGGAAGTGCAACTTCAAGTAAGTTTTTACTCCATTCCTTTAATTTTTCTCTTCTCACACCCTTCTCTTCACGGGTGTCTCTGTTTTTGGTGTGCAGGTAAACCTGTTGCAAGGAGAAGATAGGCAGATGAAGTCGGAGACATGGGCAGATCCAAGGAGGGAACAAGAGTGTGAAGATGCCGACACTGCACTGGAGCTCTGCACACGTTGCTGAATAAGTAGGTCTTTCTTTCTTAGCAACCTAGGTTAACTTGTCACCTTAAAAAAAAAAAAAAGAGAAACAAAAACTTAAAAATAAAGAAACTTCTTGGGATCTCTTGGGGCAAGTGGATTAAAATTCACTTGCTTGATTGTTTGCCTTTATTCCCACTGCCCCAGGATTTCCCGCAAAACCTCGCATAGCAAAGATCCAAGAATCTTGATTCTTGAATCTTTCGCCGTGTGAAGTATTCTTTGAGGCAAATAAAAAGATTGATTGCCACCCCTTTTTGCCTCATTTTCCTGCAATTCGGGATCACCTTTTTGGTGGGAAGACTTAGAATTGAGTTGATTCCGACCCAACCACGACCTTTGACATGCCTAAGATTCAATTCCGAATACTTCAACCCCAACAAATTGATTTTCTTTATCTTTTGATTGAGCCTTGTGTGTGAAAATCACTTTGGTGATTGGGAGCACTTGAATTGAAGTGCTTTGGCTCCCTTTCACACTAATCTAAAACTAATTCGTGCATCCACACATAGAAATCTCCATTTAGGGAAGTCCATTGCATTTTAGCATGCATTAACCAACTGACATTGAAGAAGGGCTTGTTGGGCTTAGAAGAAAACCTATATTCTCTCAAAACCCGGAGATTGGTTGAATTGGTATTTCAGCGAAATCCTAAAATCCATACTACTTAAGGCTAAATTCTAAAAATCATTCACCAATTAAAAACTTCAATTCGGGGAGATTTCCCCATTGCATGCTTATTTTACACACTCTAAAAATCAATCACTTGGGCATTACCCGTAAATAACGCCCTTCACATTCCAAAAGCACTTGATCCTAAACCTCTAACTAAAATTGGTAGTAACTTGACCCTTATTAAGGATTGGAGGTCTAACTACCTAGGTGTAGCACCTACATGCTGGTGAGGGTTCCCGCGTGCTATCGGGTGTCTAAGACTAGGGCAAACGGCCTTTCAATCTGGCTCGATGGTTCCGCGGTGCCTGCATTCGGTTCTGTAGTTCGTGATAACATGTAACTTAGATCTTTAGGTCTAAGGGCACACTGTAGAGGTTAGGAGTTTGATTGTATTGATTTGTCAACAAGTGTACCTTTGCGGCGTAATTTCTCTCATCTCTTTTCCCTTCTTATCCCCCCAATTCTTCCTGCAGTAGTGCATGTTTGGAAGAAGGTCACAAGACCCAAAACTGTGTGAATTGCCTGATAAATCTAGAAAAGAAGCTGAATCATCCTCCACCACCACAAACATGGCTGCACGCCCACCCCCAAATCCCGAGGGAGGAAACCACCCTCAAAACCCACAAGGTGGTGGAGCCTTAGATTACATAACCTACCTCCAAGCCTAAATGGAAATGTATAATGAATAAATAGAAGCTATTAGGGAAACATTTGAGGAAGTGTAGAACCCTCCCGAATGGGAGGAGCCCAGGTCTCTTAGCTCCTATCAGCATCCCGCTGCCACAGAGACCATAGGGCAAATTCGGGTCCCCATGGGCGGCGATGACTTTGAACTAAAGCCTAACATAATTGGCCTAATAAATTTTCACTTCCATGGTCTTGCAAGTGAAGATCCTTTTCTCCACTTGAAAGACCTAACCCAATTGGCTGAAACTATTAAACCACGAAATATCTGGTTACCTATAGTCCTGTTGAACGGTATTTTTCGCGAATCGCTACGCTTACGAGATTGGTTTCGGAAAACCTGTCGTTGTAGTTCAAAAGGCGAAGAATTCATGTTCAACAATTAAAATTTATACCGAAAAGAATTTCGGGTCGAACACAGGGAGGCTACGTTGATCTATATTCGCAATTATATTTCTTTAGGAATTTTTTATAAGTAAGGCGATATAATTACAATGGAGCTATCAAACTAAGAGAGAGAGAGAGAGAGAGAAGGAGAACATGCATTCAATATTTCAATTGTTTATAAAAGTTACACTAGAAAGCGGAAAATCAATTACACTATAAAGTAGGAAAATTCTACACTAGAAAGCTGTAAATAAGAATGGGAGAGAGAAATTATCCTCCTCGACAATTGCTTGGGGGACGAGCCGGACGAGACGACGCCTGCACGAAGGAGAATGAAGCAGGATGAAGGAGGACGAAGCAAAAGAACAGGAATGGAGCAGCACGCCGTCGTTGTCGTGGGATCCACTTCCGAAGGGGAACGAAAATTGGACTTTATCTCGCAAGAAGCATCCCGGGTGTGGGACAAGCTTCTTTTGAGCTTTGGAGGGGTAGAGAGGAGAAAGAAGGGATGAGAATTTCGTATGGAGGGGGTCTCCTTTTATAGTTGCAAGGAGTGGGGGCAAAATGGACATTACAACTTCAAAATAATAAAAGAGGGGTCTTTAGTGACGGATAAATCCGTCACTAAAGCCCCAACGTGGCCGTCGCCTCCGCGCCCACGCGTGCCTCCTCGGCTTCCCACTCCTCAACGCCCGCGCACGTCCAGTGCTTTTCAGCCGTCCGATCGCGAGAACGGACGGCTTAAGATGCGTCCGCGCCCGCGCGCTGTGCCCCCCCCGCGCGTCCGATTGCGCGTCCAATCGCGCGTCGGAGCTATCGGGCGCACGTGGCCGAACGATCTCCATCCGACGCTCCAGTTACTCGCGCCCGCCGCTCCTCGCCATGGCTCGAACCCGCACCCCGCGCTCGCGATAGCGCGCTCGACCACTGCGCTACGGGGCACGAATGGTCGAGCAGGCGTTTTTAAATGCTAGCGCCCACAACCGTTGGATTAAGATCCAACGGCGGAGAGCGATCGGGCGCGGGGCTTTCACAAGACGTAGGCGGCCGTTTGGGCGGCTGAGATGGTGCCACGTGGCGCTATCTTGGCCATCCATCTTCTGGAAGTTGTAGATGGTGCCACGGATATCGGATTGACTCGATTTTTGTGTCGTTGGGCTATGATCATCGATCCAAATTCATCCGTGCGGTCGGATTTATCATCTAAAGTGCGGATTTACACCATCCTGGCCATTGATCTTCTAGGGTTCCTGGGTCACTATCTGATGCTACGGATGCCTGATTAAGGCGATCTTGGAGTCATTGAACTCCAATTGTTGCCCTGATCACATCCATACGGTTGGATCTTTGATCCGAGGCCCTGATAAAATATTTTCCCTGTCCAAGCACATAAAAGGAGACAATTATCCTCCATTTTATTCAAACTATTCTAAATGCAAGATGATGCATGTTATGCAATATTTATATCATGAAATGCAATCCTATGCTTAAGAACATGCATAAATAGACATTTTAATTAGTGTAAATGTGTTTACATCATACCCCCATGCCTATCTTTTGCTAGTCCCTAGAAAAAACTATATGCTATTTATAAATGAATTAGGTTAGATTATTTGGACTTGAGTTATTTTTCAATCATTAAGAAATTGTCTACTTAGGAACTGAACCTTCAAAGACACAACAGTGCCTGGGTATCAGCCAAAATGCAGACCGCTTCAAGCCCTCGCCTTATTAAAAGAAAAATTTCTTTTTCTCTTTTTCTATTTTCTAATTTATTTTTGATTTTCAAATTTTTGGGTTTAAGAGTGGCTTTCTACAGCCATTCAACTCACCCAAAATTTGATGAGAACCCTAAGCTTTAAGCATCTTATTGTGATTGTGATAGACTCGTTGACCGGCAATTAGAACGGACTTTGGATTTCTATGCCTCTAGGTGACCTAACCAGAATTCTACCTAAAAGTGTATCTTTACAACCGGTAGCTTTCTCCCTACTTTTATTTATTTATTTTTTTTAAGGGGTCAACACAAGGGTGAATCCAGTGTATATCTCCCTGGTTTATTCTACTTCTCCGCTTCTTCCTAAGTGTTTTGGGAATTTTTGGTGCATTTTTGAGTTGGGTTTTGGACAACCGGTCGATGAGTTGTTACCACTGACAACTTGCCAGCCATACTCATGCGGCGAAGTGTGGCTTATTTCTTTTTGTTCTTTTCTCCCTTGTTTTTCTTTAATTAGGTGGCTTCCCTAGTCTAAGATTTACCTAAAGGCAGCAAACTAAGAAAGGTCCAGTGACTGGGCTCTGGACAACCTACCTATGGGTTGTTACCCACGATAACTTGCCAGCCATATCACCCTAGAAGGTTCATTAGCTACCCAATTTCCATTAAAATTGCCGAACAACGAGTCAGTGCAAAGAAATTGTGTAGATGCTTAAGACTTAAAATTCCCTAAAATCAGAGGGCGAGTTGATAAGTCGTGTACTTATCACCCAAACTGATTTACTCCAATTACGAAAGAATTAAGATGGCGAGGACTCAAAAACAAATCCACATTTTAGTGGATACAGAGGCTAATTAAGTCCAAAGACCTGAGGGGTCTTTGTGTTCAGATCTTAATGTATTTTTTCCTAAGATTGAAAATTTTCTTAAACCCAAATTCTCTTTCCTAATTTCAATTTTCTATTTTTTTAATAAAAGAAAACAAATCTACAGAGCTGACGAATGAATTCAGAGATAAATATCCACCCCCCCATGCCTATCTAATGCAATGTCCTCATTGTATTAAAAAGACATAAAACAGAGTGGAAAAGCGAAGGAAGCACCTGAATTGCATGAATGTCAGGTCTGCTCCGAGATGAAAAATTAAAAAGAACTGTATATGTGCTGAGTTTAGTGCCTTCAACTAGGCACACTATACAAAGAAAAGAAATGAAGAATTCACAAGTGCAGGTCAGACTTAGAATAAATCGAAGAATCCTCGACTTGTCAACAGAGGTCCACAAATGTGGACCAGATTGTGGTGCAGACCCACACCCCATAATAGAGAATATCTTAGGTTCTGGATAAAAATTACCCAAAACCTAAAATCAGAATGTAAGCGGGATCGGGCCTGCGATTTCTGAGGATGCAACCCAAGACCAAAAAGTCAGGTTACAGAGAACTGAAGCTCAAAAGGATAATCGTTGAATGTGTGCTTGGGTTTGACATCCTCGAAACAAATGTCGTAAGGGTTCTGATTTGATGGTTTCAACTTAAAAGGAACCCTTCGACTCAATTTTCTATTTCCTCCAAAATTGACTTCCCAAATCAGAACTTCCTAGCTCCTATTCTTCTCATTCAGCTTATGAAATTCCAGGACCTCTTGTATATTCATCACCCCGTCTGAAATCTCCAAGTCTAAATGATGTGGCAGAATCAAAATTGACTTGGGTCTAATTATCTCAGAATTAGAATCATCAATAAGCTCAACAGGGTGTAACTGATAATCAGGGCATTGAATTAATTCCTCCAGAAAATGTGATTCTGGACCCGTAATGTGTGCCCTAATAAGATCAGTTTCCTCAGTTATTGGGCTATCAAATGATCTATCAGATTCCTCAGGCCCAATCGTCTCACAGAAATCGTGTTCAGAAAACTCGCGTGAGACTTCGCAACTTGAAGCTTCACCATTAGGATCCGTATCAATGTATGTCCCAAAATCATTTGTCACTTTGTGTTCCAAGGAGACATAAGTTTCCTCGTAACCTGGCTTAGGGATCTCAGGTGAAGAAATCAGATCATCCTTCATTGGTTATTTTAATTCAATCTGGTCAGCCTCGTAACACGTGTCACCCCCAACAGGTGCATGAGCGGGTTCTGTCATTGGCTTTCCTGAAGAGGGTTCATCCTGGGAATTATTCCAAGATTGAATTAAAGCAACCACAAATCTCTTCCTCAATTTTGCTAATTTCCAAAGTAGAAACTCACCCGGGTTCTTATCCTTAACATCCTGGAGCCAATCCAACAAAGACTTGTTTAAATCATCAATCATTTCAATCAGGGGCTCCAATCTCTCAATGCAAGGTATTGGCTGAACTTCTAAAGATTGAATGATATTCCTCAAGTTAGCCAGCACCTTATCTTGAACCTGATTAACCTGAATCAAATGAGTTGGTTCAGGGTTGGGCGGGTTTGATATCAATGCAGAGGAATTAACGAATTGAGATTCGTTATACCCTTCCTGATAATAGGTCATTTCAGATTGTTGAAAAGATGGTGATGACCTAAAGGCAGTGAAATCAGATGATGGGTAAGGATCGGTGTATCCTTCTTGATTGTAGATCGATTAGGTTGTGCATGAAAGGAAGACGATCTATAATCGATGTAGCTCTGAGAAGGATAGAAATCAGAATCAAAGTGTTCAGGGTTAGACCTTAAACACGGGGGTCCGGAATTGTATCCCCAATCCGAATTATCCCAACTAAATGATGGTTGATTACAATACGAGTTGGGATAATCGTCATGTTGAGGATAATTCACAACAGGAGGGAAAGAGCGGGAATGTGTGAAATATGTGGAAGGATTCATGAGACACGGGAGGAAGAAAGGTGCCCTGTGTTTGCACCTCAAAACACGCCTGTAATAATACCTTCTTATGCTATTTCCTAGCATTAACATTGCATATTAGGATCCTGTAGTCGCATTTGTAAAAACACTTGCATTCATGCATTTAATTGAGAAGAGGAGAAATGAAACAATGACTTGCATATTTATAGTTTTTCTCAAGTGCCTCTTTGCAGAAAGTCCCTTCTCTATTTTTATTCCCTCTTGATTTCCATTTTCTTCTTCTCGCGGCTGCATTCTTCTTCCCGCACCCACATGCACGCCATGCCTCCTGCAGTAGCCATTCCCTGCGCCTGCCACTCCCACGCCACCCCCTGCTGCAGCCACGCTCTCCACCTCTATTTAAAGCCACAACCTCTTCCTCACGAATAGACCCCAACAAACACGCTGCTGCAGAGAAGAACCCGCAGCCAGCACCTCCTCCACCGTCTTCCTCTCCCATACGTCGACCCTCCGTCGAGGAGGAACCTGATGAGCAGGAGAACCCACTGTGGTGCACACCACCACAGTGGGAGCACCACCGCCCAGCTCTTCGACGAGCCGGTGGGCATGGTGCATTCCCTCGCTTCGTTTTTTTTCTCTTTAGCGCCATTGCCGCCACTCCAAGCTTCGAAGCTTGCAGCCACGACAACAGCAGCCACACAGCAGTAGCAGGTCCCCCCGCCTCCTCCGCGACCGTCCCCGCAGCCGCCCGTCGACTTCGCGTGCGCCTGCAGGGCCATTCCCCTCTCAACCTCCGTCCTGTCGGCCCCGCAGTTGCACCCGTAGCTCGCCGCCGTGCGAACTGCAGTGGCTGGCTATGGCCTCGCACCGCCCCCTGCCCTCCTCCACGACCCTCCGCGGCCACCTGCAGACCTCCTCCATGCTCGCTCCTCCGTGCCTTCGCCCGCCCGTCGCCTTCGCGCACGCCTACAGGAACCCTACACGAAGTCGCGCTCGCACCCGCCGTCTTCAGACATCTGCCTCCGCCTTCAGACGATGCGGCGTTAGACGTCCGCCGGAGGCGGCAGACGTCTTAACTCGCGCGTCCGCGATCTCTCGCTCGCCCGCTCTCTCTCTGCCGATCTCTCCCGCTCCCTCTCTCTCTCACGTATGCTCTCTCTCTCTCTCTCCCGCTCTCTCTCGCACACATTCGCTCTCTCTCTCTCTTTTCTCTCTTTCTCTCTCTCTTTTTTTTTTCACTTACTGACAGCAACACACACACACACCTTCACCGACGCACACACACGTTTACTCACACATACGCACACCCACACACACACTTATAGTAACATACATATATATATAATATATATACATATATATATAATATATATATAGCTACTTATATATATCTATATAGTTATACATATACTTATATATATATATATATATATATATATATATATATATACTTATATACATAGTATATCAATATATTTATGTATATATATATATAATATATCTATATATATATATATATCTATATACTTATATATATACTTATATATATATATACACATACTTATATACATATATATATATATATACATATCTATATACTTCTATATATACACACACACACACACATATATATATATATAGATGCATATATACTTACATACATATATATATATACTTCTATATAGTATTATATATATATATACTTATATACATATATACATAGCTATATACATATATACATATATATATATATACATATACAACTATATATATATATACATATATATCTATATATATCTATACATATATACCTATACATATATATATATAAATATATTTACTTATATATATGTATATATACTTTCAAGTTATTTACTATATGCTGTATCGCGGGAATATCTGCACCAGTTGCTGATATTCTCCGATACACGCGTGCAAAAAGCGTGGACACATTCATCATCCATCCTCCATCCACACTCCACGCGGCACATAGGCATGTTGGTTGCATCTTTCTCGACAACTACCGACCCGACACGGTGCTACACTCCATCGCCACCTCCACCCCCACCCCCTTATATATATACTACATATAAATATATATCTATGGCTATTATATTCACTTTTTGTCTGTTAGCTTCCTTCTTAGTAAAAAGATAAAAAAATATACTTAAAAGAGAAAAGATAATCTTTGACTTGCAGGTACTTCGTCTTGCGAGTAGCAAGACCCGTTTTTGACCCTATTTTGGCTCAAAGCCAAGAACCCATTTTTGAGGGTGTGCCTCAAGGACCAAGATTATCAGAAAAAAAATCTAAATAGAAAAAATACCAAAAACACAATAAACGAACGGAAGAGACTTGTTATAGGAAAGGCGTAGAAACTCAACTTGAACCCCACTTCCCTAAGTTCGACCCTAGGCCTGAAAGTGACAAGATAAAATCAATTAGGCCAGGTTAAAATTTTTTGTAAAGAGATGGTTAGGTCCGAATTAGGTTAACCACTATATACATTTCAACGATAAAATCATCATATTAACAACCTGTCCGGGCCGACCCATCATACTTTTCTGGCGTCGTTGCCGGGGAAGTGTGCCTTCAAGTAAGTTTTTATTAAATTCCTTTCAATTTTTCTCTTCTCTCTTCACGGGTATTGTTGTTTTTGGTGTGCAGGTGAACTTGGTGGAAGGAGAGGGAAAGAAGACGAAGCCGAAGACGTGAGCGGATCCAAGGCGGGAACGAGAGCGTGAAGACGCCGACACCGCATTGGAGCTTCACGTACGTTGCCGAACAAGTAGGTTTTCCTTTTCTTAGCAAACTAGGATTAACTTGCCACCTCAAAAAAAAAAAAAAACTAAAAGGATTAAAAAAAAAAAAAAAACTTCTTGGGATCTCTTGAGGCAAGTGGATTAAAATTCACTTGTTTGATTGGTTGTCTTCACTCCCACTGCCCCGGGATTTCCCGCCACACTTCGCATAGCGAAAATCCGAGAATCTTGATTCTTGGATTTTTCGCCATGGGAAGTATTCTTTGAGGCAAAGAAAAAGATTGCTTGCATCCCTCTTTTGCCTCACTTACCTTTAATTCAGGATCACATTTTTGGTGGGGAGACTTGGAATTGAGTTAATTCCAACCTCACCGTGACTTTTCAACTTGCTTGTGATTCGATCCTGAATACTTCAACACCAACAACTTTATTTTCTTTATCTGTTGGTTGAGCCTTGTGTGGACATTCTTCTTGGTGATTGGGAGCACTTGAATTGAAGTGCCTTGGCTCCCTTTCACATTCATATAAAATTGATTCGTGCATCCACAATTAGAAATCTCCATTTAGGGTAGCCCATTTCATTTTAGCATGCATTAACTAACTGATAATTGAAGAAGGGTTTCTTGGGTTTTAGAAGGAAAACCTGTATTTTTGCAAAAACCCAGAGATTGGTTGAATTGGTAATTCAGCAAAACCGTAAAATCCATACTACTTAAGACTGAACTCTAAAAAACTATTCACCAATAAAAACTTCAATTCGGGGATATTTCCCCGTTGCATGCTTGTTTTTACACACTCTGAAAATCAATCACTTGGGCATTACCCGTAAACAATGCCCTTCACATTCCAAAAGCACTTGACCCTAAGCCTCTAATTAAAACTGGTAGTAACTTGACCCTTTTTAAGGATTTGAGGTCTAACTACCTACGTGTAGCGGCTACGTGCTGGTGAGAGTTCCCGTGTGCTATCTGGTGTCTAAGACTGGGGCAAACGGCCTTTCAATCCGGCCTGATGGTTCCGCAGTGCTCGCATTCAGTTCCGTAGTTCGTGATAGTAGGTAACTTAGATCTTTAGGTCTAAGGGCACACTGTAGAGGTTAGGAACTTGACTGTATTGATTTGTAATCAAGTGTACCTTTGCGGCGTCATTTCTCTCATCCATTTTCCCTTCTCATCTCCCCAATTCTTCCTGCGGTAGTGCATGTTTGGGAGAAGGTCACAAAACCCTGAACTATTTGAATTGACTGATAAATCTAGAAAACAAGTCGAATCGTCCTCCTCCTCCACAAACATGGCTGCACGCCCACCCCCAAAACCCGAGGGAGGAAACCGCCCTCAGAACCCACCAGGTGGTGGAGCTTAGATCCCATAACCCGCCTCCAAGCCCAAATGGAAATGTATAATGAGCAAATCGAAGCCATTCGGGAAACATTGGAGGAAATGCAGAACCCTCCTGAACGGGAGGAGCCAAGGTCTCTTAGCTCTTATCAGAATCCCGCTGCTACAGAGACCATATGACAAATTTGGGTCCCCATGGGCGGGGATGACTTTGAATTAAAACAAACATAATTGGCCTAATCAATTTTCACTTTCATGGTCTTGCAAGTGAAGACCCATTTCTCCACTTGGAAGACCTAACCCGACTTGCTGAAATTGTTAAACCAAGAAATGTCGGGTTATCTATAGTCCTCATGAAGATGTTCCCGTTTTCATTGCGGGATAAAGCGTCGCAATGGTTACGCACCCTTGGGAGAACCATCCACTCTTGGGAAGAGATGCGAACAACGTTTCTCAAGAAGTTCTTCCCAATCGGGAGGACCAATGCGCTTCGTCGTGCTATCACTTCATTTACGCAACAAAACGGCGAACAATTTCATGAGGCATGGGAGAGGTATAACGACCTCCTCAGGAAGTGTCTGCACAATGGTCTGCCTAAGTGGCACATAGCCCAGATTTTCTACTATGGGCTAAATGAGACATTGAAGCAGATTGCAGATGCTTCCTGCGGAGGGAACTTTATGAATAAAGACGAGAATGGAGCATTCGAGCTGTTTGAAAATATGAGTGAAAACTCGATGAACAATGCTTCCATTATCGCCTTTAATTGTACCAGCCAGCCCCGAAATGTCCACGAAGTTGACACGGGACCCTCCCATTCATCCACTGATCTAAGCCTTATTGCACAAAAACTGGATGAAGTCTCCGTCGTGCACAAGAAGCTGGACGAGCTTCTGGCCAACCCCACCCAATCTATGGCAAACACCACCTCTTCACCACTTCGTCACAATCCAAGTTCTTCTAATACCAGGCTTATCCCAAGAAACCTCGTTAGACCTTCGTTACCGAGTGTCGCGCCAAGCAACTCGGTAAGTCATGTGGAACTGGCTTCTGCGAGCCAGCATTTCGACACGGAGGACCCAGCCTCCGTGTGCTCGAACGCATATCTACATGCGGATGCGTCTTCTGGCATAGAAGACGCTTGCGCGCTGGGGAACAACCCATTCTTTGCCACTTATAACCCAGGGTGGCATAATCATCCGAACTTCGCATGGTCCAACAACCCGCAGCGCCAAAACCCCGCGGGTGGACCAATGCGACCGTCCACACCCGTCATCCCAAGGGTCCAGTTTAATCCTATGGCAAATCTACCATCAGGCCCTTGCGTACCACAAACTGAACACGCATCAAGCCCTCTGGACAAATTGATGCGAATGATGACGGAAATGTCAAAGCGCCATGAAGAGAACATGACCTCTCTTCAGCACCATTTGGCGCAGCAGAATGTCGAGATCAGTCAGCTACGCATGGCGACTCGATCTCAGGGCACTCTCCCCACCCAACCTATTCCAAACCCGCGAAATTTCGTACCCCATGGTTCTCAACCACAGGTACGACCTTCTCAGGGACAGGTTAATCAAGTTCTGCAAGCTCCGAGCATTCCACCGGGATTTCAGGCTAACCCGATGCAGCACCGCACTCTTATGTCCCCATTGCAAACCCTCCTCCACTGTATGATCCCACTGGACCCGCATCATCCAATGCTATCACTACGAGGAGCGGTAAGCAGACCGTCGATCCGCCTCGACCTGATCCTGGCCCATCTTCTTCTTCGCCCTCTCATTCGTGATGCATACTGCATTCGCGAGAGGACGATGCACCAAAACTTGTGCCAGAATCAGTCCCATTCCCTGAGGCTCTACTAAGGGAGCCAAAAGGCAAAAAGAAAAATAGGCAGGCCTTTGACAACCTGCGTAATTTGTTCAGGGATGTAGAAATCAAGGTACCCCTGCTTGAGGCAATCGACCACATACCTACTGTTGCTCGATTTTTCAAAGACTATACAACACCCAGGAGACAGTCAAAGAAGACTAAGAATCCGGTGGTTCTCTCGCCTCATGCGAGTTGTGCCATACTGTCAAACTTACCACCGAAGCAGAAAGATCCGGGAACACCACTGATTTCCTGTAGCATCCAAGGCTGCAGTTTTAACCGTGCCCTGCTTGGTCTAGGATCTTCCATCAATCTCATACTGACCATCATGCTCGAAAAATTTTCCTTGGGAAATCTGAAACCCACCCCTGTCACGTTACAGTTGGCAGATCGTTCTGTCAAAAATCTCGAAGGGTGTGGTGGAAGACGAGGTGGTTAGGGTCAACAGTCTCTGTTTTCCTGTTGACTTTCTTGTTTTAGATATGGAAGTTCCTAGCTCACTTTCTGATTGTCCGATCATCCTCGGTCGACCTTTCTTGGCCACAGCCCGCGCCCACATCGACTGTGAGTCGGGGTGTATTGAGATTGCCGTTGGATCTGAGAAGCTCAAGCATAACATATTCAAGGTAGCCAAGAACTTTGATTGCGATTGCATCGAGGATGACACGTCTGACGAGGACATGGCCGTCAGCACGTGTATCAGACTAATTGGGACCTATTCGGACTGCTGCGGATTACCTATAAACACTGATGACTGCCTGACCAACACATACTATGATGTTCCGCAATCCCTCCCTTGTCCAGTACCTTC